>OX940867.1:31369571-32752488 GCA_954871525.1 Parietaria judaica
GGAATCTATTACCAATTCTCTTTACCGAACCTTAATTAGTCAAATTTCAATTAAATAAATTAAACGCCATCATAAACCATTTAATCATAATTTCATCATTTTATCATTTCAATAATAAAATAAATAAATAAATATACTCCACAAAAGTCAAATCATTTCGGTGGTCCATGCCGAGTCAGCTCGCGCCTTTTCTCCACTATATCTCATCGAGTCCTCAAAGCACGAGCACAGGTGGACTAGAAGTCCCTAACCGTAACTCGCCCTCGACTCGGGATCCTAATCACCACCAAAGACGGCCAGTTCGCCATGGGTCGAAATGTTGACTTTTGGGTCACCACTCATATCCATATCCTTATCCATATCCGGCCTACTGCGCAGTAGCCAGCTGCTCGTCAGCAGCTCCAATCACATCATCCGCCCAAAGCGGGTACCAATATCATAATAATCATCATCCGCCCGAAGCGGGTACCATATCAACATACGTCATCACGACGTCACCATAAACATAAAATTTATAACAAGCATCAATCCGATGCAACCATACCTGGTGTCCAGCCTCGCTATCAAGCGACGGCAACACAATATTAACTTTTATCTTTTATTCATTAATTAAAATAACATTTCATTAATTCCAATATTTAACCTATCTGGTTCAATCTTCATTAAATCGTTGGTTTCTACATTCATTTTAAATAGCGAGAAAAGGTAATAGCCCCTACCTCAATCCGTGGAAACTTTGACCGATCGACTAGCTAGTCGAAGATGTGGGTTCGTCTTGGCCCTGAGATTGATGACTAAAGACTTCGGGATCTGTTGAACTAGGCAAAACGGGTGGTTCGGGCATCATAGTCTTCGAGGCGACCACGGGACGACTAACCGTGCCAGCTATAACACCGAGACCATTCATAAGTCGTGGTTTTTCCATACCACTTTAACTAGAGGAATTTTTCGTCGACGAAGGACTTTGACTTCACGGTCGATAATATGAAGTGGGTATTCCACGTACGTCCCATTTTCTTGAATAGGTATCTCTGTCCACTCAATGATTTGTTGAGGATCGGGTTCATATTTTCTCAACATCGACAAATGAAATACATTGTGGACATGAGATAATTGCGGAGGTAAATCAAGCCTATAGGCAAGTGGCCCGACTCTTTCAACTATCTCGAACGGACATGTGTATCGCGGAGCCAACTTTCCTTTTATTCCGAAACGGGAAACACCACGCGTGGGCGTCACCTTCAGGAACACATTGTCGCCAACCATGAATTCCAGTGGCCTTCGTCTTCGATCCGCATAACTCTTCTGGCGACTTTGAGCAGTCTTGAGTCTTTCCCGAATAAGCTTAATCGCTTCTGTTGTATGTCTGAGGTAGGAAGAACCGAGAGTAATACGATCTTCATACTCGGCCCAAAAAAGAGGTGACCGACAAGGTCGACCATACAAGGCCTCATACGGTGCCATACCGATACTAGCCTGAAAGCTATTGTTGTAAGCGAACTCCATGAATGGTAGTTGCTCCTTCCACTTTCCTTCAAAATCCAAGGCGCACGCCCAAAGCATGTCTTCTAAGATCTGAATCACTCGCTCTGATTGTCCATCAGTCTGAGGATGAAAAGTTGTGCTCAAACTCAATTCAGTTCCCATCTCTTTCTGTAATCCTCTCCAAAACTTGGAGGTGAAACGAGCGTCTCGGTCCGAAACTATTGAAACAGGGACCCCATGAAGCTTTACTATCTTTTCCACATATAGTTTACAAAGTTTTGGAACTTGTAATCTGTCCGAATGGGGATAAAGTGGGCTGATTTTGTCAATCTATCAACGATCACCCACACCGGATCATGTCCGCCCCGAGACCGAGGAAGTCCCGAAACGAAGTCCATTGTGATGCAGTCCCATTTCCACTCAGGTATTTCAAGTGGTCTAAGCTCCCCGCCAGGTCTTTGATGCTCTGCTTTGACCATTTGGCAAACTGGACATCTCTTCACGAACATCGCCACATCCGACTTCATTCCGTACCAATAATATTGCCTCTTCAAATCCTGGTACATCTTCGTACTCCCTGGGTGAATAGCAAACTTGGAACGATGAGCTTCATATAAGATGGCGCTTCGTAACGTAGTATCATCAGCTACCGCAAGCCTTCCTTTGTACAATAAAAATCCATCGATTCCCACATTCCATCCTTCAAGTTGTTCTCCAGCTTGTAATCAATTCCATACCTCTTGTAACGTTTCATCGCTCCACTGACTTTGTCTAACTTGGAGTACCATTGATGGAACGGCTATGACGTTATACGTATATGCTTTATACCCGTCGCTATGAAATTATAAATTGTAATCGCCAATGGTAACTGATCTCTTCCATGGCTCTAAGTTCAGAGAAGCAACCAAACCATGGTTCTTCCGACTCAATGCATCGGCCACCACATTTGCTTTTCCTGGGTGATAATGTAGACTAAATTCATAATCTTCCATATACTCCACCCATCTTCGTTGTCGTAGATTCAAGTCTCTCTGCGTGAACAAATACTTGAGACTTTGATGATCGGTGAATATCTCAAATCTTGAGCCGTAAAGATGACAACGCCAGATTTTGAGTGCAAATATCACTGCTGCTAGCTCCAAGTCGTGGGTAGGATAGTTTTGTTCATGTGGCTTTAACTGCCTAGAACCATATGCCACCACTCTCCCTTGTTGCATGAGCACACAGCCTAGTCCACTTCGAAATGCATCAGTATACACTGTAAACACTTCATCTACATTGGGAACAACAAGGACAGGAGCACTCGTCAATCGTCGTTTCAAATCTGAAAAAGACTCTTCACATCTATCATCCCAACTGAACTGAACATCTTTTCTGGTGAGCTTGCTTAGCGGCGCGGCAATTTTTAAAAAATTCTCCACGAACTTCCTGCAATAGCCCGCAAGACCTAGGAAGCTTCGAACTTCTGCCACATTTCTTGGTTGCCTCCAGTTCAAGATAGCTTCAATCTTTGACGGGTCTACGGCAATAGCTTCCTGCGAGATCACGTGGCCTAAGAACTTCACTTCGGTCATCCAGAATTCACTTTTTCTTTCTTCGCGTATAGGCGATGGTCCCGCAAACTCTGTAAAACAATCCGCAAATGTTCTGCGTGTTCCTCTAAGGTTCTTGAATAGATAAGTATGTCGTCAATAAAGACAACAATGAATCGATCCAAGTATGGTCGAAAAATCCTATTCATTAAGTCCATAAACGCCGCTGGAGCGTTCGTTAAACCAAAAGGCATAACCGTGAACTCAAAGTGACCATATCGTGTACGGAATGCTGTCTTCGGGGTGTCGGCATCTCGAATCCTCAACTGGTGGTAGCCCGACCGCAAGTCTATCTTTGAGAAGTACTTGCATCCTCCCAATTGCTCGAATAAGTCATCAATGCGCGGTAAAGGGTATTCATTCTTAATCGTTACCTTATTGAGCTGTCTGTAGTCCACACAAAGGCGTAAACTACCATCGCTTTTCTTAGCAAATAGGACGGGCGCTCCCCACGGAGATGTACTCTGTTTGATAAACCCTTTACATAACAAGTCGTCTAATTGCTCCCTCAATTCTGCCAATTCTGCTGGAGCCATACGGTAAGGAGTCATAGAGATCGGAGAACTCCCAGGAACTAAGTCAATGCCAAACTCAATCTCACGTTCCGGAGGAAGTCCCGGAAGCTCCGATGGAAACACATCATCAAATTCTTGTACTACGGGGATGTACGGGTTTAAGGCACTCTGCCCTACATCTTCAATAGCACAATTAACTCCCGACCCTTCAAGATTCCTCTTTCCTCCGAGAAGAGATTTCAAGATAGGATTATGAGGCCATATTCCACCTTTGGCCTGATATTCGATAACTTGTCCATCTTTCTTTCTGAGGGTGACACGTCTCCTGTAGCAATCCACTATAGCACGATACTTAGACAACCAATCCATCCCCAATATTACATCAAACTCGGTCATAGGAAGAATTAGCAAATCTGCTGTGAATTTTCCCTCCTCGATGACGAGCTTACATGACCTGCAAATCACTGAAACCTCCGACACTCCCCCTATAGGAGTAGACAACTCTAACGGAACAGTGCATGCCTCGATATCTAGCCCCAAAGATGACGCGAGATCCACCGATATAAAAGAATGTGATGCCCTCGTATCAAACAATACACGAGATAAACAATTAGAAACAAGAATCATACCGTCGACTACTTCTTTCCCCTGGGCCTCGACACCCGTAACGGCATATGATTTTCCTTTCCCTTTGTTTCTGCTCGACTGCGATCTGCCACCTCTATTCTGCCCTCCGCCTGAGCCACCACTCCCTTGAGGGCGGAAATTATTGTGACTGCCTGATGACGGTGCAGCGACTGGTGCAGTCTGACCCGAAGGAAACCCAAATCCTTGAGGTCTCTGTGGAGCGAAACCTCGAGGCTGAAATCCCATCGACTGGTTGGGTATAGGACTCTGGTTTGACAAAGGACGATTGTGATTCGCACCACCTGGCGAGTAGAAACTCTGGGTCCCAATAGGTTGGGTGTGAGATATCTGCGGTTGGAACTGTTACTGTGAAAACGGACAATCGCGTTTGTAATGGCATGGCTGTCCGCAGAGGTGACAAGTACCATAAGGCGAGTATCTCTGAATGCCAGATGAACCAGAACCCGAACTAGCGCTCGATCCGCTACTATAGGAACCTTGACTGTAACTCTTGTCTTTCTTGTCTGTTTTCCTGTCTCTCGTCTCGGAGCCTCTCTGTCTTGCCTGATAATTTCGATTTTGCTCTGCTTCAGTGTTCTTCGCAGAAACGACAAGTTCTAAGAAATCAGAAAACCGCAATGGTGCCAAGGTATCACGAATCCGTTGTCGAAGTCCCTGTCGGAACTTCACTATTCTAGCTGCAAGGTTAGCCACGGCATCCGGGTTATAGCGCGACAGCTCGACAAACTTTTCCTGATACTCAGCCACTGTCATACTCCCCTAAGTCAGCTGCGAGAACTCATAAATCTTTCCCAAACGGTAGTCCTCAGGAACATAATACGCCAAGAATGCAGAAACAAAGTTTGACCATGTCGGTTCATTCACCCCGGTATCCTCCTGGTACATTTTCCACCATTGGGCCGCTGGGCCCTCGAAAAGATAAGTGGCAAAACTAACACGGTATTCGGTTGGAATGTCAAGCACCTCAAACTTCTTCTCAACCAACTCCATCCATCTCTCAGCAGTGGCAGGATCAGGGAATCCTTCAAACTTCTGAGGGGATTGATTCATGAACTCTGCAAAGGTTCTCCTCTTTCTAGCAGCAGGATCACGTGATTGTGATGCTTGTTGCATCACTTGGAAAGCAGCAGCCATTTGCTCAAAATCAAACGCGGGACGCGCATCAGGGGTATTTCGAGAATTCTGTACCATGTTGATCAACTGTAAAAAGATTAAAGTGTCAGGATTATGGATGGTGATACAAAACAAAACACGACCAAGGAACACGAAGAAAATAAATAGCTTTATGGTGTTGTACCCTAGGTGCCGTAACCTAGGCTCTGATACCAAACTGTAACGCCCCTAGATGGGGGTTAGTAGAATAAGCCAAAAATAACGACTTTTCAAACTTGGACTGGTCAATGACACATCATCATTTAAACAATACCGTTGAATATTCAACGTCCACGTCAACAAACACATAACTTTTGCCCATGGGACTTAAAACGACAATACAACATCAACGACCACAGTTTATACAACACCATAAAACGACAAATATAAAGTATCACCATCACAAATATCCTTAATTTAATCCATTACAAGTCTGAATAAAAGATCAACCCAAAAAGCGGGATTCACCTCGACGAACACTAGAGGTACAGTTAAGCTAATCAACGCGTCGACCGCCTAACTCAAACTACTCCTCGTCTGGAGTCTGATACTGATCACCACCTGTAACTGGAAGGAAAAAAAATGTATATGGAAGGGGTGAGCACCACACGCTCAGTAGGGAATCTATTACCAATTCTCTTTACCGAACCTTAATTAGTCAAATTTCAATTAAATAAATTAAACGCCATCATAAACCATTTAATCATAATTTCATCATTTTATCATTTCAATAATAAAATAAATAAATAAATATACTCCACAAAAGTCAAATCATTTCGGTGGTCCATGCCGAGTCAGCTCGCGCCTTTTCTCCACTATATCCCATCGAGTCCTCAAAGCACGAGCACATGTGGACTAGAAGTCCCTAACCGTAATTCTCCCTCGACTCGGGATCCTAATCACCACCAAAGACGGCCAGTTCGCCATGGGTCGAAATGTTGACTTTTGGGTCACCACTCATATCCATATCCGTATCCATATCCGGCCTACTGCGCAGTAGCCAGCTGCTCGTCAGCAGCTCCAATCACATCATCCGCCCGAAGCGGGTACCAATATCATAATAATCATCATCCGCCCGAAGCGGGTACCATATCAACATACGTCAGCACGACGTCACCATAAACATAAAATTTATAACAAGCATCAATCCGATGCAACCATACCTGGTGTCCAGCCTCGCTATCAAGCGACGGCAACACAATATTAACTTTTATCTTTTATTCATTAATTAAAATAACATTTCATTAATTCCAATTTTTAACCTATCTGGTTCAATCTTCATTAAATCGTTGGTTTCTACATTCATTTTAAATAGCGAGAAAAGGTAATAGCCCCTACCTCAATCCGTGGAAACTTTGACCGATCGACTAGCTAGTCGAAGATGTGGGTTCGTCTTGGCCCTGAGATTGATGACTAAAGACTTCGGGATCTGTTGAACTAGGCAAAACGGGTGGTTCGGGCATCATAGTCTTCGAGGCGACCACGGGACGACTAACCGTGCCAGCTATAACACCGAGACCATTCATAAGTCAAATACTACTAAGATTGGAATTCAAATTGTCAATTGAAAACCCGATACACTAAAAATTAACCCGGGCCGAATTCCCGTCGGGCACGCAAAATGAGGCAGCAAAACGGGCATCAATTCGACAAATTTATGCTTCTCCTAGCTTAATTCGACTGTTCTAAACGCAATGGCGAGATCAATTTCATCAATCAAGGCCCAGAACACACTTAATTTGATCATCTAAAATCAGAAATTAGGTCAAGGAAATTCGGGCTTACCGAGAGTCCGATGACGATTCCGATCGAGGGCTTTCGATCTCCTCGACGAGGGATTCAAAACCCCTCAATAAATTTCAAGATCGGAAAAATGAGGACGGCTACCGGCGGCGGCGGTCGACGGCGACGATGGCGAGGTGGCACCACCAACAAACTCTAATAAGCTCCGAGAACATGGTTCCGGTGTTAGATTTCTTAAAATCAAACCGAAACTAAAAAGATCTAGAGTTCTAAACCCGCACCTTCCGGCGAACACTCCGGTCAAACGCCACCACCTCCGGTCGACTTCCGCCCAGCAGCTTGTTCACCTCCTCGAGAGCTTTCCAACGGTACCAAGATCTCGTCGATCGGAGCTCCGGTGACCGAGTTATCAAGCTTTGAAATTTTGTTGAGGGAGAAATTTTGAGAAGAGAGAGAGATACGGGAGGAAGGAGAGAGAGAGAAAAGGAAAAGAAGAGGGGGGAGAATAAGAGGGTATCGAACCCTGTGCTGACTATTTTTATATATATATTGGGTTTTACAGTTATTCGGCGACTGAGGGCGAGAGAGGGTGAGCGACTGACGGCGACGCAGAGAGGGAGAGCCAGAGAGAGGGTGGCTGAGGGCGAGACAGAGAGGGAGAGGGAGAGAAATCGCCGTTGAGGGTAGCTGAGTGAGTGAGGCAGAGAGAAAAGAGGGTCGAGCTCGTGAGCGGGAGAGAGTGAAAATAAAAGTGGGTTTAAGTTTTTTCTTTTTCTCTCTGCCTTGGGTTAACTTAACCATAGCATAGGTTAAATCTGATTTGAGGCATATATATTATAATAAGTGTGTGTGATATTAACTGAGGTGAGCGGTCAACTCGAGCAAAAAGTAAATAGAGAAAGAGGTTTTGATGAGTCGAGTTTGGTCTCTTGTTTTGTCATGTAAAAGATGACACCAAAACAAGCATATTTGAGACCATCAATTACATATTTGCCAACTCGCTCACAACTTGTCACTTTGCTGTCCATTTAAATCAGTACACTAAATAAGTGATTCCAGTTTCAAGTTCTATACATAATATATTATATATTTATACCCAAATCCATAGCCTCCACACACACACAACATATAATTTATTAATTTGTTTGCTAATAACTAGTATATGTGACAAAATTAGCAGAGAGATATACATACAGTGATAAAGAAAAACGATTCTTTACTAGTGCATTTTGCTAATTATTTGTAATTATATATTTTTGTTTTGTTAACAACTAATCTGTAGTATTTTTAGAATACAAAATGCTAAAAAAAAGTTGAGGGGGGTAAATTGCACATTTAAGTTGTTAGTTGTGACCAATTATTATAGAACAAAATAAAGTAATTTGTGACATTTCAAAGGAGAAAGGAAAAGGATCACATTATACAACAAAACTTTGGACCACATAGACTACAAATAAAATGGAAAATTTACTATTTACACAACAATTTTCAAATACATATCGAACATATGGTCAATTTTGTATGAAATATAGAGGGCAATAATGCATGTACATCACACACAATTGATAATCTAAATGAAAATAATTATATATAAAAAAATATATATCTCGTGATGTGTTGTATATATATATATATATATATATATTTGAAAGATACATGTGAATTGCATATCTTATGGTCAAATTTTCGTATAAAATATGCAGTTGGATCGGGTGTAATGTTATCACAAGCCATTAAAGAATATTATAAATTATTCTTTCGTTTTCTTTGTATGGAACATAAATTCTTGGTTAATTTCTCTCCATTAATTTATTAAAGTATCTATCTAATCAAGTTGTTCTCAATTACCAATAACCCCCAAGTCTCTCTCTCTCTCTCTCTCTCTCTCTCTCTCTCTCTCTCTCTCTCTCTCTATATATATATATATATATATATATATACACACACATCATCCTCATCACCTTCATTAATACGAGATATGACCAACATTGTTACTACCTTGCCACAACAATATTACCTTCCATTCCATTGTAGTCTCTCTCTCTCTCTCTCTCTCTCTCTAACTCTATACACACACACACATCATCCTCATCGCCTCCATTAATATGACATGAGCATTGCCACAACTTTGTCACCTTCCATTTTATCTACTTATCTTCTCTTCTTCCCATTGACAAACCCTACACTGCAATGGCCGATTCCCAGATCAACGGCCACGAAAGTTACCGAGACGCTTCCTTCTCATACCTCCGATCAGACCAAACCCTAGTTCACAAAACCCCAAGCTCTCGCGAGCGGAAGAAGACCGACCCGGAAGGCGAAATCAGCGTCTTTGGTGCCGAGAGATACTTCAACACCATTCTCGACGACGATCATCAGCATCATCGGCCCGATCTAGACCACGAATGCGATCGTGACCATCGATCTGATCATCAACGGGATCAAATCAACCGGCCTGGTACTCCGAGCGCGTGCTCCGACAGGAGCACCGCCTTTTTATTGAAGTCAACCTCTGGAAATAATCTCATCAGAAACCCTTCTGATCGGAAGCATCAAAACCGGAAGAGGAAGGTCATCACTGGACCGAGGTCCTTCTTTGCTACTCTCGGCTGCATGGGAACATGCACGGACGAGAAGTCCATCAACACCGATCACGCAGATCAGGACCGTTCATCATCACATCCCGGGAATGGCCATGATCAGCCCAACCGACTGGCAGACGATCACCGTCTTCGCTACGAGGCTAGATCAACGAAGCGGCAGGAAGATCAGCACTTCGCCTTCCCGATTCTAAGTGATTCAGTGGTCGAAGAGAAGAACGTGATGGAGAAAGTTAACAGCGTGAGCGAGCCACCAAGGGCGTCTCTCGAGGTGTTCGGCTCAAAAGCAGCAGCAAAAAAAGCGAGTTACGATGAGGTCACGGTGAACTTGGAGCGTAAGCTCTCGGTGCTGACATGGGACGCAATTCCAGCAAAACCGTACAACAATAGGGTGTCACCGAGGACAGGCCGGGCCGGGACGCACGAGGATGCCGAGAGCGATGCAAGCTCCGACCTCTTCGAGATCGAGAACATCACCACCGGAGCACGGAGGGCCTCCGACTCAATATCCCGGTGCGGAGATTACGAGCCGAGCGAGGGGAGCGTCGAGTGGAGCGTCGTCACTGCCAGTGCTATTGCTGATCTTGGCATGGAGTACGATGAGAAGAAGGTGGCCGTGACCGGTCATCAGAGGCTCAGTACGAGGCCACCGGTCATGAGGAGACGAGCGAGTACCGGGATGTTGGGGTGTAAGAATCAGAAGTCCGTGAGCATCGCCGAGGCTGTGCACATAAGTGGTGGCGGTAGAAAGTATAAGTGAACTACATCATCATCGCTACTAGTTCAATTGGTTGAGAATTTGAATTATTATCTATTAAGATACATGATTCAAATCACGCGACACATATTTTTCGTTTTTCGACAAGAGATCCATATTATGAAGGTACATATGTTTGTATTATTTGAATATTGGGCATAACTTTCATAAAATTGAAAATAAGAACTCTATATAATATAATATATATATATATTGCAATTAAGGAGTTTTTACATTATTCGTAATGTTGTGTCTCCGCAAAATAATTTGTTTTTGTAATAGTTTCATATGGGAAGATATTAAATAGTGTTATTAATTAAGTTTCTTCTTTTAATATGATTAGTTTAAATGCAATAAACTATATATTATATATATATATGAATTATTGTATACGTACGTACTCGTATTATTGGAAGATATTTAGTGGCCATTTGTTTTATTCATGAATTAATAAAATGGGAATAAAATTGGACGATGAATTATGAGCTGAACAACAAAGCTTTGAAACATATATCCCTTGTGTCTTTAAAAGGAAAAACAGCTGAAAGCATAAAAAGTCAGATTCTGACATTAGGGTAAGTGACTTTTCACAAGGAAACCATGGATTTCTGACCACTGATATTGTCTATATATAATAAATAATTTTTATTCTACTTTTGGTTTCATGTTCTCTTGATTTACAACTTAGTGGTCTCTCATGTTTTTTGTTTCATATATTATTATTATTAAAGTATATATAACCCACGTTTGGCTTGGGTTGTTCTAGGGCTAGACATTGTTGTCACTTGTCAGCTAGTTCTTTATCTTCTTTCGGAACCTAATTAAAGGGCCTATATACAGAGACGAGTGATTTAGAAAGTAACACTTCATAACTTTCTTTGAGATCTTCGATTTTCGAATCTCATACAAGTTTTGTTGTCTCTTGTCAATGTCTTATATACATACACTACAAGAAATCGGGCTTAGCAACGGCAATTATTGTTGCTATACAGCAAAGGTCGGTATGTTATCGTTCGGAATGTTATCGTGAAAAGATTGTTGCTCTAGCTTTGTGCCCCACGATGAAAATTACGCCGTCGTCGTTTTATTATTAGTATTATGTTTTTCTTAGGGCTACCATGCAACTAAAAGCAAATTATAGTCCAGGGATGAAACAAAAACCGAAAATCTGCACCTTCGCCTTTTCTTAATAATAAGGTAAGAGCCCCATTTGAATACATATTTTGAAATCTTGCATCCACAGTAAAACTAAATCCAAGAAGTTCAAAAAAATCCAGAACTCGGCTCCGGTTTTAATATGACGTCTTTGGATCCAGTTTCACCCCTAATTTAAATACTTAAATATATATATATCGTCAGATTTAAGGAAACCAATCTGATGTTTAGTGAGTCTAGGGATGAAACTAAAGCCGAAAAATACAGTTTAAAACCGCATAGATTAAAACCCGGTTTAATTCGGATCTAGATTTTGAAATCCAAATTCAAGAGGTAAAAAAAACCCGGACCCCGGTCTCATATTTAATCTGAAGTGTATGGATACAACTTAACCGCTAATAAATACTAGAAGGGAAACTTCAATTTGTGTGCCCGGTTGAACATGTATTTTTGGAAAAGTACCCCATTTTGTTAAATTACAAAATTATGCCCCAACACACTTTTTGTCTTTACATAAACACTTTTAAAACACTTTTAAAATTACAAAACTATGCTCCAAAAACTGTTGATGTTACATAAACACTTTTTGTCTTTACATAAACACTTTTGGGGCATAGTTTTGTAATTTAACAAACTCGGGTACTTTTTCAAAAATACATGTTCAACCGGGCACACAAATTGAAGTTTCCCTACTAGAATATATATATATATATATATCCTTCAAAATCTTAGGGAAATCAATCTGATGCTTAGTTTGAGTGTGACACGCATTTTTTAAATAATTTGAAAAACTACTCTGGAAAGTATGAAGTAAATTATATGAGTCAAGTGTATGGCTATTAATAATATAGTTTAGTGCATAAAATCTTTCTTTTAAGACCATATTTTCTCCTGATATTAAAAAAATCCAAATTTATATATATTTTTTTCTTCTTCTATGAGTTTCAATTAATAATCCCAAAATCATAACACTTTAAATTTTTTGGGTCTCTCTCTATATATGTATATATTCAATACTGCAACAAATAATAGAAGAGAATCAAGTACGTACAAAAACTATGTAGAAATATCCAAAGCGATAATGGCCCCACTGGCTTCGAGCTCGTTGTTCTTAATGTCATTCAGATCAATAATCTGCATATATATAATTATATATAACCTTCCATCTGAAATATATATATATATATATATATATATATAACATAACCGTGATACACGAATAAATGCGTGATATGAGGGTCCCAATTGTTACTTTAGAACCTCGATACTATAGGTGAATACATATATATATGTACATTATAATTATATGATATCAATCAGTATAACTTTCTTTACGCATTTATATTATAATATTATCTATGTGAACAAGTTGGTGATAACATTTAATTCTGTAACCATCTTACAACCAAGGTGTATGCGATAGTCTCCTTCTATCCCTTTCACTCCAATAGAGCCTGAACGGAATATATTAGGTTAAATTACTATTCCAATAATATATCTCTATATATATTTACTAACTATATTATATATATATATATATATACATAGGCATAGACATGTATACGTGGTCTTCGATCTCGGTTTTACTCTTAAAAAATATAAGAACCGTGTTGTTCGGTTTTTTAGATTGTAATCTAATAATCCTCTTTGTGGTAAATTTAGAAACTCATTATAATGAAGATCATATTAAACCGACGTTCGCAAGATCCTAAAGTTGCCTTTGGACTTTATGAGCCCTATTTATTGTTCAAATATTTATTATATGAGGCGTCGTTTATCTTCGTTTATACATACATACATATATTGGCCAATTATTAACATAAACAAATTTTAACAGTCCAAGCGAAAACTAAACATGGCTTATTCGATTCAAATGCCTTCAGTACCGGTTCTCAACATGCAAAACAAAAACACAATCTTATTCGAATGTTATATATGGTCTTCAGTAACAGTCTTAATTAGTATGCGGCTTCAATTATTTCGACCGATGCAAATTGTAGTAATTAAATTAAGGATATTTATGTATAAATATTCAATCCTAAATCAAGTTTGATAGCACATTCTCAATTTTTTCAACGGCAATAATAACAAAAGGCCATAAAACAGTACCTAGTCCTATACCGTTTATGTCCTGTTAAAGTATCTTACATGAGAGACGCGTGTAAAACTCAAATGTTAACTATTTAATAAAATTAAAAATATGTTCACGTCTATAACTTAACAAATGTTAAATCGATACAGACGAAATTGTACCTCAACCATATAATTATAGCCTTACCACACATATCGGGTACTCATGACACAAAATATCTCATTAGATTATATCAATGTAAAAATTATCGAATATTAGACCTCATAATATAGGACAACTATATTATTTCTATATATGTATAGAATTGAAATAAGTAGATATATGATTGTAGAGAGGAGTAGACCTTATGAAAATAGGCAGTGCAATCACACATGCGAGTGAAAATGATGTGTGAAGAACAATTGTCCATAATACTATTTAGCCTTGAGGAATTGAATTGAATTGAATGCTCAAGAGATGGTCCATATTCTTATTAATGTAGATGTTCTTCTATATATACACATTGTTTTCATCTACAATTATACATATGCTGCCAATATATATTGGTATATATTCTCTACATATTAATAAAGACTTAAAAGTTGTTGCACCTATTAATGGGAGACCACAACAATTTTGGGGACACTTATTTTTTATAAACTAAATCTAAAATTTCTTTTTTATTATTATTATTTTTAAGGAAAATTCATAAAATGCTCATTTATAACCAAACCTTTTAAAAATTGCCCATAGTTTGATTTAATCAGTTTTTGCCCATTTATAATATTTTTTTCCTAAACTAACCCTGATATATAATGACCAATTTTAAATTTATAAAAAAATAAAATTTGTTTTTGTTTTATTTCGGTACCGATTGTTTAGCTTTTATTTAAAATTTAAAAAAAAAACATAAATAATTTCTCTCTCTTCCTCCCTCTCGTACGATCTCTCTCTTTCTCTTTTTTTCTTTCTCATCACTTTGAAATCTCATTCTCTCGACTCTCATCCTCATCCGCCGCCGATCGCCGCGCCGACATCCTCATCCAGTCCGTCGCCTTCGTCGGCAACTTAGCCTGCGGGATTGAAGCCAGAGTTCGCGCCGTCCTCGACGCCGGAGTGCTTGCCGATTGCCGCGCCGACATCCTCATCCAGTCTGTCGCCTTCAACGACGCCGGCCTTTGGCACTCCTTCGACTGTGTTCACCGCCGGAGATGGCTTCAGATCGATTCAAGCTAATCCGTTGAGTGGGGATTTTGGTTTTGCGGGTTCCTTCGTGGCGTCGGCCATCGCAGGTGACTTTGTAGTTACGTTTACGTAATGGTAGTTACTTTACGTAATTACAATTACGTATATGTAGTTACGATTACACAATGTAATTTTTGTTACACTTACGTAACTGTAGTTACGATTACGTAATTATAGTTACGATTATATTGTTGTAGTTACGATTTCGATTATAAATGTAATTTTTGTTACATTTACGTATATGTAGTTACGATTACAAATGTAATTTCTGTTACACTTACGTAACTGTAGCTACGATTACGTAATTGTAGTTACTTTACGTTTGTATTTGTATTTGTAATTGTAGTTACTTTATGTAACTTTATGTAACGAACGACGGAGATGGCGATCGAAGAAGATGAAGGTTGTAGAGAGAGATGACAACGATATGCCTACAAAATAGAAAGAATATAATTCAAAATAATCATAGATGTATATTATGAAAATATATCATGTTTAAAAAACCCAAAAAAAAATAGGATGATTTAAATAATTATTATAATAGCTAAATATTATATAGAAGGAAATCAGTTTTAATTCTACATAATACAAAAGCAATGTACAAAAGCAAGGGTATTACTGCCTATAAATTACAATTTGGGTAGTATTTAATGATAATAAATCTTGTGGGCATTTTTTTTAAAAGGTTTGAGTTCAAATGGGCATTTCCCTCGTTTACCCATATTTTTATCTCTGACTTAAATGATGTTCATGGTATTGTTGTGGTTTGTCACATGGTATATATGAAAACTGAAAAGTAAAAAGGGCACATTATAATTTGAATTTTGAAGCAATATTGTGCCCGTGTCTTTTGTGTTGATGAAGATAGAGGTAGATAATTAAATGAGAGAGAGATATCTTTTAAGGAATGAAAATTTTGGCCTCGGTTTTCGGTTTCAGCCCAATCCCGTCGGTCTGGTCCCGGTTTCCAACTGGGCTTATCCCTAAAAATCCGAGTCCCGAATTTTCAATAATTTTTTAAAATATTTTTTTGTATGAGTAAAATGAATATGGACTACAAATTTAGAATTTAAATGTGTTTTTTTTTTTTATATATTGGGCTTTAAATATGCTCTATCAATCTAGACAACGAGTTATTATGGATCTTTGGTTGGAACTGTAATTATGATTTGTCCTTGGATTGTGTTAAAATATTAGTACCATATGTATTTATTAGATTTTTTTCTAATTTATATAAATTAAAAAAAATGTATTTAAAACAAACAAAAATGGGCTCCTAGTTTCCTGCTACATTCCTAATTTTGAAAAACAAAATGCTTTATTTATGATCCAAGACAAGGCTCGGTTTAACCGAAACAGGCAAAAAAAAATGTAATGATGTGGGAGTGACACGTGGAAGGAAAATTGACATTAATGGTCAACATTGACGGAATTTAACTATGCCACTAGTCTCATAACATTAAGTACTTTTGCTGTATAAAAATAATAATAAAAATCGCCTCACCTAGTTTAGTATTGAGTAGCACATTGTTTTCTATTTTCTAATAAATAATTTGTTGAGCAAGTATTCGAAACGACATACAAAATGCTCAACGACAACAAAAAAGATGAATATCGTCGTTTGGTGACATTTCTTGAAGTAAGAACGATGGATTCAAATTCAATTACGCTGATAAGACTGAACTATCAAGTGTGGAGCATCCAATCAAATCATCATATTATAGATTGGAGAGACTTTGTTTTGACATAATCAGACTTTGGTACTTTAAGCATATTCCCCCGTCGTACCGTTGTCTCATGACTGTTTATTAATGACGATATTCTTACCTAGAATAAATTGTTGGAATTTAATATCGTTAACACGTAATTAGGGGTCGACCTAAAAAAGAAAACACACCCTTAGGGGTCGCACGAGGCTCTCTATAAATACGAGAGTCCCTCACCACATTTCGGTAAGCTCTCTGAAGCCAAAAAAAACCTTTCATCGCCATTCTCATACTTCCCGACTCATAAAAATACTCGACTAATGTTGAGCATCGGAGCGAGCGACAAAGCCCCCCCCCCCCCCCCCCCCCCCCCCCTCAGGAGTTCACGTTTTTTACTCTCTTTTCAGGAGCGGAAACGGAGGCGGCTAATCCGGAAGCGACTTGCGGCGTATCAAAGGCGAAGAAAGGAGCTTCAAGCCCATTCTGACCATCGCACGTTCATTGGTCCCCGCCCAAAACGAAGTTACGGGCCGTTGTTCACGTTGATCAGAAAAAACGACATTAACAATAGTTATTTTTTGTAGTTATTTTTGCATACCTTTTGGTACGTTGAAAAGTTGTATTATTTGGGGCTAACAATCACCTTATGAAGGGTCAGAATTTGCTCACACACTCTCTACAATATATTTTCAGAAACGCGTGCTTGCTTACGATGGGATTTTCACGCCGCTTTGTGATTTTTCGGCAAAAGGCTTGTCGTATCCTGAGTGTTCTTGCGTGTTGACTCTAAGGCATTATTGAGTGCTCGAAACACTATTAGAAAAGCGTATTCATGCATAATTCAAGCCTCGACGTATTCAATCTAGAAGAAATTTCTATCATAAATTTCATCGACTTGGTCTTGCGCAAGACGTGTTATGTCTTTTTTGTGATTAAGTTGTCCTTTTTCATCTATTTTTCTTAATAAAATCTGATTATTCAATAGTTACTAAAAAAAAGCTATTTTAATCCCTTAATTTATAGAAATTTTGATACTTATGCTATTATTTTTTCATAAAAAGTAAAATCTGTCGATTAAAAGTTAGAATTAACGATCAAAGTAGTTATAACATAGCTTACAAAACTCACATTTGGGTATTTCCTATTTTTTTTTCTAAAAAAATATGTATAAGTGTTTCCGGCTTAGGTAACTCTACTACATGATTCTCCGTACAAATTTTTAATCCTAGTCTATAATGTCAATTATTCTTACACTACGAGTATGTCATATAATACGAGTACTTATAATCTCGACTAACAGTACCACCCCAATCGAAAAAAGAAAAAGAAAAGTTCTCCGTTGCGTAAAACTTAAGTATTTATGCCTCGTTTCCTCTCTAAAATCTGGATACGCCCAATTCCCCAAAACGGGCAAAACCCCGTGGAAAGCTGGAGAAACGACAAGTAACAATGAGCTCCTCCCTCCTCCTTCCTTCTCCCTCCGATCTCTCTCCTTCCATCCTCTCCTTCCTCCACCACAACCTCTCCTCCGCCCACTCGATCGCCGGAGCTTCGGCCATCGCGTCGGAGCTCCGATCCCAGAGCGCCGACTTGGATCGGAGCTTGGCCGACCTCGATCGCCGCCTCGGATCGATCCTCGCGGACTACGCCTCGTCCTCGACTCAAATTCACGCGCTCTTCGACGGGTTGAAGAAGCAATTGACCAGCCTCGGATCGTCCACTCAACAACAAGGCATGGATTCGTATTTATCTTTGTTGATTCGTGTATTCAAGCTGTTGAATTTGGAGAGATTTGTTCGCACTTTTTCCTTTTTTTTTTCTTCTTCTGTGAAATCTTCGTGAACAAGAAACGAATATGTAACGCAAATCTATGGATTTGTTTGCAGATGTGGAAGATGGAAAGGGGAAGGAGAGAAGCAAGCGGGTGTTGGGGGAGGAGCTGCCGGCGATGGCGAGAGAAGTGGCGAGGGTCGAGACGGTTCGATTATACGCCGGTGAGCAATTGCTTTCAGTTTTCTCCATTGAAGTTACTACATATGATAGATATATCTAGATATAAGATTAGGGTTTGTAATCTGTGTGCGGACTTGAATCACAAAACGGTCACAACAAGAAGTAAATGGGTATTAGTCATGAACATGACACGAAGACGATTAATGAGTCTAAAATGAATTAATTTGTCCTTTAATACTACTAAGATCAACGAAATGGGTTGAACAAGTCGTACACGATTGACACGGTTAATCAATCTGCTTGGTATTATTCATGGTACACTTCTGTTTTATCTATAGGCAATCTTCGTTTCTGAATTTCTTTTGACTTCTTTCAGACACGGCACTGAAGCTCGATGCTTTGATCGGCGACACTGAAGATGCCGTCTCGTCATCCATGAAGAAGAACCTAAAGAAATATTCATCAGTCGAAGCGGAAGTCGGTATCCCTTCTTAAAACCAACACATTACAATAATTTTCATACCTCAAGCCATCACTTACGAAATTTGCATCGTCAATTATGCAGGATGTGCGTCTTCACGCTATCGATTCCCTGAAACGAGTCGAGGAAATGTTAGCTTCCATTACAAAAACACACCCGAAATGGGGAAACCTCGTGTCAGCCGTTGACCACAGGGTAGATCGGTCATTGGCAATTCTAAGACCGCAGGCTATTGCAGATCACCGAGCTCTTCTTTCTTCACTTAAATGGCCACCTTCACTATCATCGATGAATTTTTCAAGCAAACTCCAGAATCCTCTCTTCACCATGCAAGGAGACCTCAAAAGACAATACTGTGAAAACTTTTTTGCTCTATGCAGCTTACAGGAGCTTCAGAGACGAAGAAAATCTCGCCAACTTGAAGGGTATTTTAGTCAAGAAGCCGCTCCACATCAGCCTCTTTGGGTGATCGAAGAGCTCGTAAATCCCATATCACTGGCTTGCCAATCCCATTTCTCGAAGTGGGTTGATAATCCGGAGTTCATCTTTGCCCTCGTGAGTAGGATAACGCGGGATTACATTGACTCCTTGGACGAGCTCTTACAACCTCAAATTGATAAAGCGATGCTAGTAGGGTATAGTTGCAGGGAAGAATGGATTTCGGGGATAGTATCCTCATTATCGACGTATTTGGCGAAAGAAATTTTCCCAAGATATGCTGACCGGTTCAGTGAAGAAAGCAGTACAGGTGCTAGAACATCGTGGCTTCATCTTATCGACTTGATGATTTCATTTGATAAACAAATCAAGTCTATATTAGAACGTTCTGGAATCTCAGTTTCCTTCGAGGGTTATGAAAGCTCTCAGAACATCTCTTGTCTTTATGTTTTCCACGACCGACCAGACTGGCTCGACTTGTGGGCCGAGATGGAGCTTCGTGAAGTACTAGATAAGTTGAATATTGAGTGCAATGAAGAGAGAAATTGGTCTATGAAGCTTACGAGAAATTCCGCTTCATCAGATCTTGAAGATTATAAAGCTCCTGCGATTTCCAGTCTCTTCCTTCGATACATTTCATTCGTCATTGACCGTTCCCGATCGTTGCCCAACACTAACATGAATTTGAGGTGGAGATTTCTAAGGTTAGTTTGCGAGCCGATTCTACGAAAGTTTATGGATTGCTTGCTTCTGAGATGCCAAGAAGCAGAAGGTCTCACCGCATTAACAGATAACGACGGCATAATCAAAGTTGCAATCTCCATTAACGCTGCTCGAAACGTAGAAAGCGTACTGAAACAATGGTTCGAAGATATATTTTTCCTTGCTCAGAACGACGACCCCGAGAGCGAATCACTCGATCCAGAGATCGCAAAGTTGGAGAGATTCAGACTAGAGTGGGTCGAGAAAATCTCCGTCGTGATCTTCAGAGGGTTCGATTCTCTCAGCCGCGACTACATAAAAAACAAGAGGCAATGGCAGGAGAAAGCCGAAGGAGATTGGACTATGTCGAAGTCTCTGGTCAATGCTCTCGATAATCTCCGAGCGAAGATCTCGCTCATGGAAGTCAATATGAACCCGAAAGACTTCGTTGGTGTGTGGAGGAGCTTGGCCGGAGCGATCGACCGTCTGCTTTTCGAGGGCGTTCTTCAGGGCAACACAAAGTTCAAGAACGGCGGAGCCGAGAGGTTTGGCAGAGATATGCAAGTTCTGTTTGGGGTGTTCAGGGCTTGGTGCCTTAGGCCCGAAGGTTTCTTCCCGAAAGTGACGGAAGGGTTGAAGCTCTTGAAGACGACAGAAAAAACGAGCCCGAGCTGATTCAAACAGAATGTTCATTGTTCGATTTAGGATTTTCGGTTTAGTTCATTGGAATTTTTTTATAGATCATGTGTTGTGTTGTAAATTGACTAAGAAACTAACCAAATTTAAGTTGGGTGATCGTTATACAATAATGAAGCGTTATTTTATTAGTTTTTGAGAGACGGTTTTTTTATTTAAATGTATCAAATGGAGTTTTACCTTTTTTATACGTGGAAAACCCTCCAAATTTCGAACTTTAGTGAAAGATTCAAAATTTTAGATTTAAATACAATGAAATTGTTGAAATACTATGATTTTACAATTCATTTGATTTTTCAAATCTTACTAAAAACTCCTTCAAGTCTGTCATATATCGGTATATTAGTAAAATAGACCGTCCCGTGGTTATGTGTTCAAAGACTATAACTTTGGTTCGCTGAATATTAGTATTTTTTCTTTTTTACTTTTTACAATTTGTTTTCAGATAGCATTTTTTTTAATCACGAGTCGAGTGTATGTAATCGGATATTAATTCCGATTACATCAAGTAAATAATGAAGTATATATTTACTACTTGTCTTAATATTATACTTTTTATTTTATTTTTATGAGAGTATTTTCTGAGTAACATGAGTATTTTCTGCGAGGAAAAATGACGAGAATAGCCTCGGTGGTGATCCATCGGTTGGCCATTGCTGTTGAGTTTTCGATAAAAATATGCCCAAAGATGTATGATTTCCCAAAATATAATACAAATTTCTACTAGTGTAAATAAACACTAGTAAACAAATAGACACTACCACTCTTGATTTCCAAGTTGAAAATTGTTGACGTGGTTTCCCACATCAATCAGTCAATACGACTTGTGAGTGTATGATATTTGGAATGTATATTTTTTTGTGGAATTCGATCATTCGCGTTGTAAGCTCTCAATCGCTCCACACGTGTATATATATATGTATTGTTAAGGTCGGATTTGGTCAAATCCATCCTCAACACAACTCGTGTCGTTTTGTCCATAAACGACATGAGGGGAGGCGAGGAAGTGCATCACCCGAGGGGGATTATCCCCGAGGAGGAACATCCCCGAGGAAGAATACCCCCGAGGAGGCTCACCCACGAGGAGACGCAACCACATGAGAGCAAGCTGCGATGAAGCGTCCCATCGCACCCGACGAGGAATTTCGTCATGATGATTGTGCAGGGCCGAATGACCATTGATGAGATGTGCATTTAATGAAGCCGACCTACTCACTCGATGAGAACACCAGCGACGAGGCTTGCAGAGCCGAATGACGGCTGACGGGATGCGCATTTAATGAGGCGCACCTACCTATAACGGCAGCCTGCTTGGAATTGACATAAAGCAAGGATCAACCATGCTGCCCTCAAATCACACCAGAAAGCGAATGATTAAAGAGAAAAAGGCGGGAAGGATGCGAGGGAAAGGCATTGTAAACTCTATAAAAGGCAAGATAAGCCTCATTTGTAAGGGTTCAGAAAAATATAGGAAAAAGGCCCGGAAAGAGAAAAGAACTCTTGTAATAGAAAAGGCTAAGGAAACTGAGAGAAGCTTGAGGCTCATGATCCTTCATCTGTCCAGCTATTCAACGGAAGAAAACCGAGCTCATTTTCGGAAAATATAATAAAACAGAGATATTCATCAATTATTGTTGTTTATTTGTTATTTGGTGATTATCTTTGTGACTGGAAAAAGGGTGGTGAAAATCGCCCTCTACATGTATATAAGCAAGTAAATGGGACGAGATGTTTTTTTTATAGAGGTTCGTCCCAAGGCGGTAGTTGACTACGTCCTCTGTTAGTTTATTGCGACAATGAACATGGACGGACAGCTACAGACAGCAAATCACGTCTAAGAAGAGAGAAGGGAGAGAAGAAGTAGAGAAGATACAAGGAAAACTCTTAAAGGACAAAGTGCCGGACAGAAAAGCTCTCGATGTATTATCTCAGGAATTGTGTGTATTAGTCTGTGGCCGAGCGTGGTATTTATAGACTTCAAATCTTCCCGTTGGACTTCCAGGAATCTTTGAGTCGTTCTTCCGAGCTAACCGGGCTGACTGGCCCATCTTTCTGACACGTGTCCCACGACTGCGCGTTCTACGCCGAGCTGGATTCTTGACCAGATAGATCCGTTGAAAACTTGACTTCGTGCTCCTGGTCTTTATAGCTTGATTTGAATTGATGAGGCCGGCTAGGAAATACGACGGTTCTGCCCTTCTTTTCTTGGTTGGCGACGGATAGCTTTTGGGCTTTGGGCCGGATAGCTTTCTGTTCGTTGGGCTTTGCGATGGCCAAGTGTCCTGATGGGCTTTGCGCCTCGCAAGTGGGCTTTTGTGAATAGCAATCTATTCTTTAAAGCCTTTTATTTACTTAGCCATAAATTTAATTAATTCATAACCTTATGCTATATGTCGTATTAAAATAACGACAAATTTGCACATCAACAAAAATAATCTCAAATTATTGTCATAAAACTATGTAAATTAAGGTTGGATATCACTTCAGCTTTTGAAGATAGAATTTGATAGAGACAATAAATAAATATATATATATATATTAGTTTATAAAAAGTTTAAGGAGAAGGAAAAGGAAAATGACAGCTCTGGCTGTTTACATGCCCCAAACCAGGATTCCGTTTTATTTTTGAATTAAAATACTAAACTTTATCATTAGAAGGATGACTTATTAACACTAATACCCCTTTAACTTTGCAAGATGATGCAAGTCTTCTCTTAACTTTTTATTTTTGACAATAATGTTCCATTTACTTTAAAAAGAAGTAACTCATTCACCTTACACGTTTCAAAATGACATAGGCTGTGTTTGGTAGTCAACTCAAACTGTGTTTTGTTTTTTCAATTCAGAATTTTATAATTGTAGTGTAAAATTGTTTTGTAGTTGTTTTTAAATAATTGTTTGGTACAGATTTTAATTTTCTTATTTATGAAAATGAAAAACTGAATAATTGTTTGGTATATGTTTCAATTATAAAATCATTAATACATAATTAAAAAATATAATTACATTTATAATAAAATATAATGGTGTAAATCATATCTTATACTATATATATTAAAAGTAAATAAAAGAAAATAAAAAGCTATTAAGCTAATGTCATTTTACACCACTAGTTTTAACAAACATTTTATCGAACATTATGTTGGCAAGAATTGCATATTAACAACCACTCAAAGTGGTTCATATTCATTTTTCCCATGGTCATATTTATTTTCCCATGTCCATCGCACAAAAAGAGTTACTTCCCAACATCACAGAGATCAAAACAATCACCTTCTTGAGTACAATAGAAATGATAAAAAAATAAAATAGGGGAGAAGGCTAAAACGGAAAAGAGTCGGCATCGTAGTCGAGTAAGAGTCGGCGTTGGCATCTCAGGCGGCGACAGTTTTGGCGTTAATTAAGCAGTCAGTGGCTCAGTGCGACGTTCGGTGGAGGCCCAAGGCGAGGTCGGAATCGGAGCTTGTTGGGGGGCGGTGACGAGGTCGAAAGTCAGAGCTTGATGGAGGATGGTGTCGAGCTCGGACTGATGGCGCACGGTGGAGGAAAGTGGCGATGTCAGAAGTCGGCGCTGGAGGACGGCGGCGACTTCGAGCAGCCGGTGACAAGAACAGTCGGCGGCGAGATGGAAGTGCAAGGCAAGTGTCGGCTTGGTGAAGAGTCGAACTGTCAGCACTGAAAGGGAAGAAAACATTGATAAGAAAAAAATGAGTGAAGAAACACAAAAACAGCTTTTTACTTCATCCTGAAATTGTGAAGGATTGGAAGAAAACGAAAACAAAACAAAAGCGACGGAGTTAACCAAATGACACACCAAACATATATTTAACTTTCTATTTTTTACTGTTGAAAAGCAAAAAGTCAAAAACACTTTTGCAGATGCGTACCAAACACAGCCATAACTTCTATCAATTTTATCACTCGATTTCAATTTTGCGAGAATTTTATCTTAAAACTTCTTGAACGATTATATTACTCGATTGCTTCATAAATTCACAATAGTCTCTCAACCTAATCAGTTGATTTCATTCTGGTAATCAACCGACAAAAGTATCTTCCAATAATTCATTAGAAAAAAAAAATTAACTTCTTGACATTGAGCTAATAATACAGGGTAGTGCTGTCAAAAATAAAAATTCAGAGAGCAAACTAAACAAACGCATAAAGTTTAGGGGCCATTCCTGCCAATTACTCTAAAAAAACTCAGTTACGTTTTCCAAATAATAAATCACCTTTCAAAAAAAGAAAGCAAATTACAAATAATAAAATCCATTATTAATTACAGAAAGCGGCAATAATCCCACACTCTCACCATTTCTTGTCTTCGCTTTCAATCTCTCTTCTCCAAAACCCCTCTCTCTGATCGTCCTCGCGCTCAAAGTCTCCGAACGAATTCTCCTTCGTTCGCTTAATCTTCGGTTTTTCGCGCTAATTAACCAGCGTTTCGTCCTTAATCGTCTTCACCGACATTCGTTCGCGAAGGAGGAATTTGGAGGAGAATTTCGGGTTTTTTTTTTTTGGGCGAAAATGGCGACGAACATAGGGATGATGGACAGTGCGTACTTCGTTGGGAGGAACGAGATACTGACGTGGATCAACAATCGGCTTCAGCTCAACCTCTCTCGCGTCGAAGAGGTTCTTCTTCTTCTTCTTGTTCCTCTGCGTTTGATTCTCTGTGTGTAATGTGTTTCTGGTGTTTGGCTATGGCGAGGGAAGATCTTGGGTATGGGTTTCCATTGTTTACGCTCGCAATGTGATTCCGTTGCATTTGCTCTGCTTGGCTCAGACATGGATTGCTCGCTCGTGATTTAACGTTTTTTTCTTCTTGTTTTCGTGTTGTTTTCGGTGTATTCTTCGTGCGAGTCAGATTCATGGAATTGTTGTTCGTATAAGTGTGATCCTGTTCCTTGGAATGTTGGATTGCTCGGTTTCCATGTCGCTTTCGAGGGTCGAAAATTGGCGAAAATGACCGCTGCTCGTTAGCTTTAAGCTATGTTTGTTCATGATTTATGTTCTCACAACGATGTTCGGTTGAAATGTTTATGGTGTGTTTATTTATTCATTAAATTTGATTATGTTTCGGTATTTCATATTCGAAATAAGTTGATTTGCTGTATTGTTTTACAGGCTGCATCAGGTGCGGTGCAGTGTCAAATGATCGACATGACCTACCCGGGAGTTGTTCCGATGCATAAGGTGATTTTTCTGGTTGTTAATTGGATCTCGTATTCCGAATAAGTTTGGTTATATTGTCTCCTGATTTATTGTGGTTTTGCAGGTTCATTTTGATGCTAAGACGGAATATGATATGATCCAAAACTATAAGGTTCTTCAGGAAGTATTCAACAAGCTGAAAATCGAGAAGGTAACATTTGTATTTTAAATTTATAGACGTACTAAAATTTTTTGATTTTCCGTAAACCTCATTCCCTTTCACTTGTCGAATTTCTTAGCCAATTTATGCTATATTTACTGTTAATAAAATTGCAAACGAGTTGGTTAAAAAAAAAAAAAAAAAACCGATCATCTTATGCATTGACCTGTCACCCTTACCTTTTATAATTTATATTGCAGCACATTGAGGTTAACAGGCTTGTTAAGGGCCGTCCGCTGGATAATTTGGAGTTTCTACAGTGGCTGAAACGCTACTGTGATTCAGTAAATGGCGGCATTATGAACGAGTATGTTAACCTTTTTTTTATATATATTTCATAATTGTTCATGTTACTTTTGCCTCTGTAAACATCTCTTTCTTACATCTTGCATTTCATATAGGAATTATAACCCAGTTGAGCGAAGAGGCAAGGTTGGTAAAGAGCGGAGTTCCAAGGCTACTCAGAAAAACTCAAAATCGCTGCAAACTAACAATACTCATAATCCTGGCTCCGGTGATTCTGCCGGTCTTGGAACCTCTGGTTTGCCTCTCTTTTTCTAAATATATATTTATATGTAATTTTTTTATTTTTATGAACTTTGTTCAATCTCGTGTTCTAACAATAGGGCCAAAGCATGGGAAGACTAATTCAGTGTCGGCCGTTGATTTATCTAGTGAGGTCCAATCTTTATCCAGTGAGGTATTCATGTCATGCTTTTGTCACGGTTTTGTTTCGTATCAAAATACAACTTTTTGAAGAAAAAAAACTTGTATACGCGTTTTCAAATAATTTTTTTCATGTCATTAATTTCTGGAACAGATTACGGAACTTAAACTCTCTGTCGATGTACTGGAAAAAGAGAGAGATTTTTACTTCGCGAAACTAAGGGATATCGAAATACTTTGTCAGAGTCCCGAATTGGAAAATCTTCCGGTAAGATTTTTAAGCCCTTATTTTCATTTTTACGGACCCATTTAATTTCGTATTTCTACGGTTAATATATGAAAAAATGCGTAACATTTGTTCAAGCAGATGGCAGTGGCAGTGAAGAAGATCCTGTATGCCGTTGATGCAAAAGAATCGGCGCTCTCTGAGGCCCAGGAAATCATTCATCAATCGATGGACGCGACCGAGGAAGCCGAAGAAGAAGTAGAAGCGGAAAACGATCTCTGACTCGAGTTTTGACCAAAAGTTGACTTGCTGCTACTCTGATCATGTAAGTGATGTCCTAGATGTGTTCGGTTTTTTTGGTTGTGGGAGAGAAATAATTTGACCGTTGACTTTCGAGGAGCAAGTGAAGCTCAAATTAGGGCTTCTTCGACTTTTGTTTGAATTTGATTCTGGGTGTGAATTGTTGGAGGTACTGGGATTGTTGGGTTTCTCTCACGTTGCATTTCATGAAAGTCAACGTTGACTTTTATGCATTTTGTTTGTATTTCCATTACAAGAGAAAAAGAGAAGAAAAGTGGTGAGAGTGAGATTTGGTTAATGATGATAATAGAAGGGTATATCATTATAATATATATTATCATAAAATCATCACCTAAAAAAGATAATTTGTCTATTTATCTGATCTATTTAAAAGTAATCACAATGATGGCCTAACCATGAGAGAGTGAGTGAACAATTAACATCTTTTTAGTTATAGTTCACATTGGCCCCACTAATTTCTTTTTTAGACACTTTCTTTTTAGTTTTTTATATTATTGACAATGGAGGGTTCAGCTGTTACTGTTAAATGATTAAAGAAATGTTTAGGATATATTTGTTTTTGTCAAACTAATTATTTAATTTTAATTATTTATATAAATTTATACCATGAGCTTCCATTTGGATTTGCGTGGACATTTGCTTCGAAGGAGTCTGAGACTTGTCGTTTTTTGATAAATTTTATCATAAGTTATTTTAATTTTTAAGCTTTGGCTACATATCTAAATAGTAAGCTTGTTTTGGAGAGCAATTTTTTTTCTTTTTTAACTTGTAAAATGTTGCACTGTTGTCCCTTGTGCGGTAGAGAATGACGGACAATGTAACTTGTGTGCAACACGTTTATTTATTAGAAATTAATCTCAACAATCGCATATTTTATTTGATTTTATAGCTATTGTCAAGTAAATAAGAAATTTTGTTCGTTAAATATAATTTGGATGAAAGCGGGGTTTATTAGGAAAATGACCATTTCAATAAAAATATTTTAAAAACCACTAAAAAGTTAAAACTATTCATTTATAAAGGTAAAATGCGCAGTTTTGAGTAGTTTTTATATAAATTTGTATAAAATGAGTATTTCGAATAAATTCTTTCCGAAAGTAATAAAAAATTATATAAAACAAGTTATTTTAAATCAAGTTATCTATTGTGCACATTTTTAACATTTTTCATGATTATTTGTGTGAAAGGGTCATGTATTATCTTTTGAAGTATGTACTATGTATTATATTGTACGACAAACTATGGTAATTACTAATTAATTTAAAAAGTATTTATCACCATAATGTTTTATGAACATTTGTTTTAGGCGCTTTGCATCACATTTACATAATTTATTTGCACTTTAATGTGCACACTTCTTTTTTTTATTTTATGTAAATTAATATCTGACTCGTGCATCTATATAATGACTCATTATTATTGAAAATTAAAAATGAGCATATTCTCTAATTGCGCATAAACATGTATTAAAAACTCAATTCTTAAATAAATACCCTCACGTGTCGAACAATTCTTAAATAAATATTATTAGTGAAATTGGCAAAGTATGGGCAACGTTCAAAATTACCGAATTTGGTTGGGTTATTTTACTCTTCTTCTTTTTTTCTTATGGTAACTTTTTTTTTTTTAATCGAAAACCATTACATGCCACCGTGCTGGCGTAAACATTACGTTTTTGTATCAATTCAAAATGATTATGAAGGTTATGAGATGCGGGTAGCCGGGTACGTAGGAAGCCGCACAAAACACAAAATGCAATTAGATAACGACAACGCTTAGTATAGAACGCGATGAGCCGACGATGTAGAGGTGGTGAAGCTCGGCGAGAGCAGTAGAGGGAAACCACAATCGCGAGAGGGCTTTCGTATTTTGCTGGTGCACGTGACCTCAATGTTCATATTTTGTACGGCAAAAGTATCAAAGTTTCATATATTTGATACATTCTTATCACACATCTGTCAAAAATCTAACTTCTTCCAAATTTGATTTCCTAAAAAAACATACTAGCTAAACGGCACTACACTACATAGCGGGCAAAATCAGAAAAACCAATTCTTTTTAGTACTTTAACCATTTCAATACCAAATAACTTCATCCAAAAACTCATCAAATTCACAAAAACACACTCATTTACCTAACTCAAATTCTCAACATTTGTTAAGAGGTAAAATGCAATAAACAAAACCTAAGCAATTAAAAAAAAAATTGATGCTTTCTCGGGCCTAGAACTGCAAGTGGCGATGTCGCGATGCATCGCGACTCGGATCGCCAAAATCGCAAAAATGGCCGTCGCGATGAGTCGTGACTGTGCCAAATCGCGATGCATCGCGATGCGTCGGATTGATGACGTGGCGAGGTGGGATTGGGCGAGAGAGTTTGGCGTGGATTTTCACCACAAATCGCGACCCATCGCAATTTTGACCAAATAGTCGCGACCCATCGCGATTGTGACAAAACCATCGCGACTGTATGTTTGGAGTCGCCACTTGCAACTCTACTCGGGCCGGGCAGCCCACGCTGGGGCTGACCCGCGGGTCAAGCTGGCCAACTTACATTATTTGACCAACGGCGTATGCGTGCAACCAGGAAGGTGAGGCCCACGTTCGAGTCCAGCCTTAGACAAGATGGGACGCGTTTGACGAGGATGCGCGAAACACAAATGCGTCTCGTCTTGTACGGGATGCTTCAATTTTTATTTTGCGCGAAACACAGAGAAGCTGCCACGCGTCCCGTTTCTGCATGCCACACAACAAGTCGTCGCGTCCTCCATGTGTCGCAAGCTGGCCTAGACGCGTTCGCACGTCAACGCCAATCGAGGTTACGTTTTGGACGGTCCTTTTGCACGCGTTTCAAATGAACTCTTTACCCCGGGTCACCCAAGCCCTGGAAGAGACGGGCCGGGCGGGCTCGGGATGAGGCCCGTGGGCCCCGCCCGAATGCACAGGATTAGTTTGTTGAAGCCGAGAGTTCAACATCGTTTTGACAAGATTTTTCAATTTCATTCAGACAAAAACGACGCCGTATCATGGGCGACAGGATCCGAGCCCGTCAATGGAGTCACTCCCGGACCGTGGCTCTGCTATGGCTTCTCTCCGCCGCGCTCTTCCTCGCTCTCCTCCGCATGGCTCTTCTCAACTCTTCTTCTTCTTCTTCTTCTTCTTCAGGTAACCATGGCGGTTTCGCTCCCAGCTTCGAGCGATGAAGCGATTTCGCTGACTCACTGTCGGAATTTTCAGATTATTCGTCTTCGAACGCGGTCCGGAGATCGAAGCTCTACGACGCCATGGCCAGGGATCTGGACAAGCACGGAGCGAGGTTTCTCAAGCTCGGCGAGACGTCTCAGTCGCTGTCGGTTTCGGACATCTTCGCTCTCAAGGACGGCGCTGTGTCGCCGGTGTTCAAGGTCGTCGCTTCTCCAGGTTTTGTTCCGTTTCTCTCTGTGATCCGCCATTGATGATTCGTTTCTTTTTCACAGGAAGCGAATCCGGCTGTTCGTGCGAATGTCCTGTACCTCGGCTCGGAGTATTCGGTTCCGATCTCGTAAGCGAAACTGTCTTGTAAGAGCAATCTTGATTGAGATACTTCAAAAGAATTTCATCTAGACGAAGCTGCTTCTCTGTGCATTGTTCCAGGGAGGCCGTGAGGCGAGTTTTCGGCCCCGAATTCGGTGAATGTAAGCTTTGTATGGACTCTGAAACTCTTCTTGATCGAGTGTAATGGAGCTTGATGTGTTGAATCATACTGTTGTTAGCTATCTGGTTTCAGAACTCAAGCATGTACCATTTCAGCATGTTTCACGCCTCGCATCACGTCACGCCCATTCCCGCTGATGCAAACGAAGTAAGCGGCACTGTCAGTGTGTTTCATGGTTATTCGTTTCCGCGTACTTTCGATTTGATCTGAGAATCCCGTTTGTTTGATCAGGTCGAAGCGGAGGTGGCTTCCGTTAGAGCTGTTTCGGAGGATTTGTGCCCTTTGAGTGTTGTGCTTGACAGAGTGGTCTTGACTTCAACAGGCGTGCTTCTCGGATGCTGGCAGGTTGGTATGTCGAAAGAAATGTCGGCTTTCTAATGAAATTATTTGTAATGCCGTATTTAACAAATGAAACTATTCTTCCCTGTTGGTTTTGAGGTGTCGCAAACACGATTTTTTCTTGTGAAAATCTTCTCTTTTCAACAATTATTCGAATATCATACTACAAGCAAAGGTTCAAAACAGCAGTCTCGTCAACCCGAGAGATGTGGAAAATCCCCTCACAGCGTATGCCCGTTTCCAGCTACCATGATGCCTGCGCCTCATGGAAAATTTGGAGGCGAATGCCTCTGGCAGTTTTATGAGAGATTTATAGTTCTATGAAATTATTTGTGCTATATTTGAGGTTACGCCTCACCTCAGGAAACAAAAAAACGTGCTTCGTAGCAGCCATTTACCTCTCACGCATATTTAAAGTTGGGCGTATAATTCAAGCTCTTGCATACACAATTTTAGAATATGCTGTTTAGTTTCTATGATTATGGAATTATTTGTCGAGCGTTTTGAATTGTGTTTTGTAGGTGACTTCCGGGACCGATCCAATATCCATTCGTGCCAAGTTGAGAGCCGCGCTTCCACGTGCACCAGAAAAACAACTTGTGAGAACCAAACACAGACATGTCGATTTCTTTTTTTTATAAGAAAAATCTATCAATCTAATAATTAGGTTTTGTCTTAGAGGATGATGATCGAATCACTGAACTTATGGTTGGGAAAGTTTATCTCAGATTAACTAGTAGCTGAGTTCTGAATAAATTTGTGCATTTTGTTTTCTCTTCTGTCTCATTTCATAATTATTTTGGAATTAATGGGACCACCTATATTTTTTATTTTGTGGTTAATTATAAATATAAAACTTTTATAAACAAAAAGATTTGCAAAGTAAAATACTTCTGGATTTTTTCCGTTGAAAAAGTTAAAAAAATTGGTTTTTTTTTTTATTTAAAATTTTATTTTATTAATAAAATTGGTCGGTCTGCACTATATCAAAGTTTGTGCTGACGATCCGAATTTTCTGGCATGCCGAGGCTGTTTTTGTCCTTGCATTTTATCTTTAAAGGTCCATATTTTTATATGGTTTAGTAAATTGGTATGTGAACATTGCTGAGTAGTAATTAAATTAATCATACAATTGAGATTAGAACCCATTTGATCCTAATTTATATCAGTGAAAGGCAGTAAAATCTTCTGTCTTTTATATATATATATATATATATATATATATATATATATGTGTGTGTGTGTGTGTGTGTGTATATATATATAAATTTCTCTGAATATTGTTTGACTTTGACAAATTCTTATATATTTATTTTCAGTATGATGCTGCTATTCTTCACACATCTTTTGCAAGGCTGCTTGGTCCACCTAAACATCTGGCCGAGGTAAGAGTTTCAACAGGTTTTGAATTGCAAATTTTCATTCTAATTTGTATTTTCTCTTATTTTTCAAGAAGAGGATAATCGTTATACAACTATTTATTTTCCGCTCGTGCAGGAGATGAATAATTCCGAGATTTTACAGTCCTTCCACAAATTAGTTGATCAACTGAACAGAGAACTGGATGGCTTCAGGGTGAGTAATTATTTTTACTCTTATTAATTTTCTGAAATTCGTGTTCTTCTGCAGCAACTTTAAAATTCACCAAGCGATAAACCCGAATTCACAATTGTTAATGCGTAAAGTCAATATACCCGAATTTTCAATTGCAATTTTCAACTTTAATAAACCCGAATTTTAGGATCTAAGTTGTACTTAAGTTTCTTTGTGTAGAATTTCTCTGTTTTGAGATTTCTATGGCATAAACATGTTATGATATTTCAGGCATTAGTTTCTGAGCTGTGGTACGTAGAAGAACACGATTTATTAGCTCTTGCGTTGAATGGAAGGATGAAGATTCGCAGATTTCAACTCGGCTGCTCGAAAAACTGACGCTTCCAAGTTGAAAGGTACCGTAGATTTTAATCTTCCCCGGACTTGTTCTTCTCCCGCGGCTAAGTCCCTGTACATAATGGACATTGATAATATTTATATGTTATGTCATTCAAAATGCAACAAAAGAAGCTTTGATATTTAAATTTACGCAAGTTGATAATTCTATATAATTTCTTGTTTTCTTCTGTTCAGGCTGGTTCGTTATATACAAATTATTCTTTCTCATCATTGATCCTGTGTTCTTGATTCCTAAGTGTACGTATATAATATATATATATATATACATCATTGACCTTATACTTTCGTCTCTATTGCCATTTTAGTTTATTGCCATTTTAATAATAAAATTTCTTTTAAAATTTAACTTTGTCTTAACGAAAAGATTACATAAAAAAAATACGAAGTCAACAATGTCAACTATGAGATATAATAGGATAGGACCACATATAAAAAAATAGATGGTGCCTGGAAAAATATTGGTCATGTATGAGGGAAAGAGATACAATAAAAAAAAAAAAAAAAAAGGGGAAATTAGCGGTGAATGTCTCTAATTTTACATGTTTTACGTGTATGTTGCAGTTAAGTTTATATACACAAAATTTCATGATAAAATTCCCTAATATTGAGTCCAATGTTAAATGCCGTGTGTCAGGGACGCCACGCCAGACTCGTAGTCTCACGGAAAAACGTCCTCAACTTCGTATATTTGTTGCAATTAAGTCTCGATACAAGAATTTTGGCAAGTCTGTACTGTTACAATTTTGTAACAAATTGACGGAGCTCGAAGCTAAATGTCACGTGTCCATCCACATGTCGGGAATATTTGATATGGTCCATAGCTTTTGTTGCTTTTAATACGTCGTACTTACGTGTTTAATAATCAAAGTAAAGAGAAATTCGTAACTTGTCGAGCAATTCGACATACATGACATTCATTTGCTACAAAATTACAACGTTGAGGACATTTATCACCGAAAACCGCAACGAACATCGAAGTTAAACATTTTTGCCGCCATTTTCGTCTAAGAAATAGAAAGTCAACAATGATATAATGATTTGCAGGAAGGACCACATACCCAAATAAAAATATTTGTCGTGAATGAAGAACAAGACAGAGACACGCGAAAACCATACATCCAAGTGTACGCGAACACACAACATGCTCACATGCTCCAAACATCATTCCACGCGCCAACACAACGCCACACGCCATACTCAACCCAAGCCAAATATAGTTAAAGAGAGAAATGATTTCCATTTATGGATTGTTACGTGGATAATCATCCTCACTCTATAAAAGTCCGGAGTTTGGCCTAGTAATTAACTCTACTACATACATTTTCAAGAAGTTGCGGGTTCAAACATATGGGACGCCAATACGTGCCCCTTTTACGTATTGTAAACTTGGTCAATAGTGTCACATGTTATTACACATTATATATCTAGTAATGCGATAGTGTATTATAACATTGGCTAATAATGTCATACTAAAATAAATTTTTTTTGCATTGAATGTACTTTTGCCTAAAATTGTTGAAAAGTGCAAAAATTTTCAAAAAAATACCTAATTTTTTTGTTATTTTTACACTGTTTTTACGGATAATCGATTTGCATGGAATATTTGCCGAAGACTACCGCCAAAAGCCTCTTTATAAGTGAAGTCCAAAAATTCTCCACGTTAATTTACTCACTTTTACTTTTGATGGAAGGAGCATAAGAAGAGTATATATGCTCGACTAAAAGTTGGTATGTACCTAAAATTGTACTTAAAATTCCTTCTAAACTTGTACTCAAAATTCCAAGGCTCGATAATAATAGTAGACAATCCCAACAAAAAAAAGAAAGAAAACCACTTTGGGCACGAGATGGCAAAACCAACAAAGCCGTGGCACGTGTCTTCCGCACGTGCCAGGCTTTTAAGACGAACGTTGAACACACGCCTTCTCGTGCCCTCTCCTCCTCGCCCACGCTCCCAAACTCTCTTTCCAATTTTCATTATATCATTATATATAATAAATATATACATATATATATACATACATACACACGCCATGATTCTGCCCTGAACCCCTTTGATCTCTTCACCTACTCTCCCACGCCATCGCAGAGCAGCTTCACCTTCAGGTAGCTCCATCGACTTCACTTTTTGTCTGTGATCTTTGAGCTTCCATTTCGTTAGGATTGTGAGTGAATCGACGAGAATCTGATCCGAGCTTTGATTATTTCAGGTTTTTTGTTTTGTGGTGGCTCGCTCTAGATTTCGAAGCAGATGGGTTCGGAGGATGTGATTCCATTGGCTCAGAGTGTTGATAGCTCTTTAGCAAGCAAGTGCGTGCTCCAATTCCTTTATCTTCAATGTCTCATTATATATATTCGATATGAATTAAGATGTTAGTGTGAGTATGAATTTGTTAGTTTTCGTGTATCACCCGATTGTTTGCCATATCGAGATGTGCGTGCTCGAATTCCTTGAGATTCGACGTTTATTGCGGCTTTTGCTTAGCTATTTTCGATAATATGCATGCATTAAGTATCAAGATGTTACCGTGAGTAGAAATTTCTTAGTTTTTTCATATAATCTGATGCTTTAACTCTGATTCCTTGCCATATCATCATGTGCGTGCTCGAATTCCTTTAAGATTTAATGTTAATTACAGATTTTGATTATATATATTCGGTAGCATTAAGATATTACTGTTAGTTTTCGTGTAATAGGATGCTAAAGATGCTTTATACACCGGTTCCTTGCCATGTCGACATGCGCGTGCTTAAATTCCTTAGGACTTACGAAGGAGTGAATGCGAATTATGGTATTTGATAGCATAGATATTACTGTGAGTAGGATTTTGATAGTTTTTCGTATAGTCCGATCCTTAAAACGCCAATTCGTCGCCTATCGATAGGCATTAAGATATTACTTTGAGTAGGAACTCGTTGGTTTTTTGTTTGTTTGGATACTCTGATGCTTAAACCGCTGATTCTTTTCCATATTGATATGCTATTGAAGATCTGAAAGCGTGTAAGTGCGTTTATTTGACCATGTTGAATCTGTGTTATTTAGGGGTTCTCCGGGAAAAAAGATTCAAAAGAAAGTTCCTAAAAGATTCCACAAAGCCGAGAGGGAGAAACAGAAGCGCGAGCAGCTAAACGACTTGTTCTTTGAGCTTTCCAATGCTATCGGTAATAATTGTTCCTTAAACAATACAGCTTTTGCTCGGAGTGGAAGAGACGAAGTGGAAGTGCGATCATTGTGATGAATTACGTTTTAACTTAGAAATTAAACCCCTGTTTACAGACACGAAACAGCTTAACAATGGCAAGGCTTCTGTATTATGTGAGGCGACTCGCTTGTTAAGGGACTTGCTTTCTCAAATTGAAGGTCTCAGAAAAGAAAATGCGTCGCTTTTATCGGAATCTCATTACGTAAGCCTTTTATCTTCTATACAGATATATGCTCAAGCAAAACATGGGTTTTGAGAACAATACATCTGGTTTTTGGCCTTTTACGGACCTAAACCTATCTTTTTTTCTTTTCTTTTTTCTAGGCCTAACTTGATACTTTTCAGGTGAGCGTTGAGAAAAATGAGCTGAAAGAGGAGAACTCTACGCTCGAAACACAAATACGAGGATTACAAGACGAGCTAGAAAAAGGGGCTCTGAATTCGAAACCGGGCCTAAATGTCCCTCCTCCTAACTCCCTTGCAATGCCTTCTCAGCCTCATGCCGTCTTTGTGGTGCCACTTCCTTCGGATTCGGCCTCCCTTTCTCGTAAATCCACTCCAAATTTGACAAAACCTCACCCAAGATATCCCACATCGGGAGATTCCTGGCTTCCGCCGCTTCTCCGGAAGCCGCCAACCGAGGGAAAAACCAACATTTCCAGCCCTAAGGAGAGAGACATGTAAAGCTATGTTGCTATGCCACAGAATGTGTATTTGGATATATAATAAATATATAATTATATATATTAGGTTGATCAAGGGAACCTGTTCTCCCATTTTGAGTTTTTGGAGTAATTAGTAGCTCAAATTTGAATTCTTTTTGTCATATACTTTTTTAGTTTTTTTGGTCTTATTTACCCTTTAATTTGGAGTAATTAGTGTAATTCCTTGAAGAATTAATCAATGAGAAAGATAGTTGAAGATATGAATGTACCGAAAAACCGAATCCGAGGATCGGAAACTTTGTAAAGATATAAGTTTCAGATCTCATTATGGATTATAGATAAAACGAAAATTCATCCATATTATAGATTATTTTTTTACTTGATTACCAAGTGAATCTATCCATCAATATACTGATAAAAATCTGTTTACTTTATAAAAGATAAAGCTTATACATTCAGTTAAACTTTACAAAATATTAATTAAATTTATGAATAATCAATTTTTTAGATAGTACTATTCTATGAAAATTTTATTTATATACCCATCGATTTTGTGACATACCTGCAAAATTAAATCGGCACAATTAGTACCTTTTTTCTTTTTTTACAAAAACTCAGTCCGTATACTGATATCTCCCTTAATATACCCGTAAATTTTGCGGGTAAAACAATAGAGAATTCTCAAAGAAAAGAGGGGTCTCGTAAAGGTAAAGCCAAAGAAGGGGGTTAAATGAAATAAATTTAGTCAAAGGGGTTTGAACACCATTTCATCAGAAAGAAAGGGGCATCAACAAATTCTTGAGACATATAATCTTCACTTCACTGTAAAGAGTAAAGAGTTCAGAGCAACCGAATCAATAGAAAAGGAAGCACACCGTAGCTTCTCCACGAAGCTTCGTTTCCAGATCCGGACGACGGTTCTCAAAGGGGCTTCGATCGATCAGCTAGGGTTTCGCACGAAGAAGAGCTTCCATGGGGTCTGGAGCTGGAAGCTTCCTCAAAGTGCTTCTCTCGAACTTCGATGTTCTTGCCGGGTATTCATCGAATTTGCTTCTCAAAACCTAATTCGGTCCCAATTTGGGGATTAATTTCCTTCCGCTTTCATTGCAGGCCTGTGGTTAGTCTGGTGTATCCTCTGTAAGTGAGAATAATCTTCTCTTACTCTTGTGTATCAGCTATTTCGATCAATCTGTTAGGGTTAAACCTTTGATTGAATCCCTGGTTTTCGATTTTGGACAGATATGCTTCGATTAGGGCAATCGAGACGAAATCCATAATTGATGACCAACAATGGCTGACTTATTGGGTTCTGTACTCCATGATGACTCTCTTCGAGCTCACCTTTGCCAAAGTCATTGAATGGTTATACTTTTCCCCTCTCCTCTTCGTAAATTTCTCGTAATTTTTCCGTTTATAGTTTAAAGAGGTTGAATGTTATGAATCGAACACAAATTTGCAACGGGAGTTTACGGAAATCGACATAAAGGCTTTTTTGTGGAAACTCGATTTCAGAAGAAAACCATGTGCAAATGAGAAAAAAGAAATACGGTTTGAACGAAAAAAGTGTTACAACGGAGGAGTGAAGAAAAAGCGAAATATAATGGCGGCTAAGTTATAATTAATCTCAAATGCCAATTACAATAAAGTTCATAATCCATGAAGCTCGAATGGGCCGAGCCAAGCGAAACGGGTTCGGGTGACAAAATCTAACATTGAGAACAAATCTAAGTTATAATGGTTTTTCTATGTTCTTGATGCTTTGTTCGTTTCAGGATTCCGATCTGGTCGTACGCAAAGCTTATCGCGACCTGCTGGTTGGTAATCCCGTATTTCAATGGCGCTGCTTATGTATACGAGCATTTCGTCCGACCTTACTTGATCAACCCACAGACTCAGACTATTAACATCTGGTACGTCCCGAGAAAGAAGGACAAACCGGATGATATTATAACTGCTGCGGAGAAATACATTGAAGGAACTGCAGCCTTTGATAATCGCATTAATACCACGGTATAAACTCTATCACGGACCGAAAGAAAAGTACAATATTTATTATTGCTTAGTTTTATATGATTTTTGTGCGTCATAACGCAGTTTCACCCTTCATGGGACATCACCATGACTTTAGCAACGAGATGAACGATATTATCATGTTTGTTTGTGAAACTTTATCGACTTCTTACTGCTTTGCAGGTTGATAAGTCACGAAGAAACGAAGGTCATTCGATCTTTAAGGAGCGGTATGACTATTAGATGATGTTGATGCAATATGTTCTGTAGATTAGTTCGTCGTTGTGAAGCGGGTACGGAGAGGAAACATGGAAACAAAAGCTTGCCTATATGAGTAGATTAAACTCTTGAGGTACTTAATTGTAGTGTTCTTCCCTTGTGATTTTCTGTCTGTTGAGGTCTTCTGTATATGTTCTTTTTCCCTCCTTTTGGAATGCTTGTGTTATTACATAATACATAGTTATGTATATCTATCGTGGCTATCATTCGGTATTTGGAATTCAGTAGCGATTAAATCGGGTTTCACATGCATTTACTGCTTCTAAGAATATAATAAATATAGACTAAGACGTATAACCATTAATACATAAGATTAAATAAAATCCAAGTGTGGTTTGCGATATCGCCTTTATGACATAGCGAATTCGCCCTGTGCGTTCAATTTTTACCGTTCTAAGTTATATTTTCGGTTTAAAATTAGTTTTATTCACCCCTAGGTCAGCAAAATTGGTGAACTTAATCACTGTTTTCATGGCGAACTTTCTTATGGCCACCTAAGAAAATTTTGTGGTGAACAGTTTCAACGAATCTTGAGTTTGTTTACCAACTAAGAAAGTTAGAATAAAAGTTAGAAATATGATTTCAATAGTTTTTAGCTGAAGATTTGCCGGACTCAAAATATGAATTCTGAGAACTTAAATGAGTAAAAAATTAAAATAAAATTATTTGTAAGAAAATAAGTTTAGTAAACATTTTGGTCAAATATAAATAAATTTTAAAATTTGGGGAATAAAACACCCTTTGAGATTGTTATAGGTGATGACCCCTCAATTAAATAGTAATGTTTTGGAATAGGGAAATAACGACAATGATCCCTGTATTTCTTTGGTTGAGTGATTATATTCGCAGCTAGTCTAATCAGCAATTCGTGATATAACATGTCATAAACGTTTGTGTAATAATTAATATCATATTCATATATGTATATACATACATATTCATATATGTATATACGGTCTGTATTCTTTTCAATACCTTATATCTGAAGGATTAAATACCTTATTTCTGCGAATTTAGGGGTACATTCTCAAACTTTATTTTCGAAGGATTAAATACTCAATATATTTCAAATTAAATGAGGTGTTTCTTGAACTTTTTGTTTTGAAAGATTAAATACACAATCTTATCTGCACTGAGGTAATTCAATTTAATAATTGGTCCAGAAATTTTTAATCTCTCTCACTCACGACAACGACGACACACCGGAGATCCAAAGCCAAAATATCAAGTTGCGAAAGCTCAAATTTTGTATCGATAATTAATCGGAAAAAAAATAATATCAAAAACTCAGTCACATTAGCAATCTTGGCTCGTTTCTTTTCTGCATTAGTTATACTTGACACATCATTTCTCTTACATTATATTTGGCCTCCTTAATTTGAAAAAAGTTGAGTATTTAATCTTCCAAAAAAAAAAAAAAAAAAAAGAACCTTAGAGTATGTCCCTCTAAATTTGCAAAACCCCATAAAATTGAAAAGATTATTATATTGCTATATCCCTTTTCAATTATATATGTTCACATTGCCAAGTGCCTAACTCTATACTTACTGATGTTAGAGGTACGAAAGAGTTGATCAATCTAAAATGAAAGGAAAAATCGATTGACTATGTTCAATAAAGTAGTGACTTTTTTTAATTAATAGGGATAATGACGGTAAAAATACTCAAAGGTTGGTCAAAGAACCCATCGTGTACTCAAAGTTTAAAAGTGATGGTAAAAATACCTAAAGTCACATTTGGGGAGTTGATCACTCCATTCTTGTAACGCCGTTAATTTACCCGTTAACTCTGGCCACGTGGAAAAATTTGTTTTGTTAAGTGTAATCATTAGGGGTTCAATTAGTTGTAGTAAATAGTAATAATTAAGGGTTTAATTCATTGTTTTGTCGTAAACGAAGCTGATGTGGGCTCGTCCACGTGACAAAAGTTGTTATGTCAGCAACCCACGTTTGTCCACGTGGCCAGAGTTAACGGGTAAGTTACGGCGTTACAAGAATGGAGTGGTCAACTCCCCAAATGCGACTTTGGGTATTTTTGCCACCACTTTTAAACTTTAGATACACGAGGGGTTCTTTGACCAAACTTTGGATATTTTCGTCGATTAACCCTAATTAATATCCCAAAAATTCAAAATTGGAAATGGATTTCTATGCTTATTTTTCCAAAACTGGCACAAATTACTTTTGCGACCTATTACTTTTCTTCTTAACTTTGAAAATTTCATAACGTTTCATTCACTTTTTCTTTCTCAAATTACTTTTGTGACCTATTTTCATCGAACTACAAGCTATAGCCTATGTGTATATGTGTGTATATATATATATATTATAAAATAAACTGATGAAGATAAATAGGAGAAACATATAAAAGCATTGCAGGTAAAATGAAGGAAGACGATTGAATTTTCAATGAAATTCCGTCAAATGTTCGACGGGTCTTCCGTCGATAATTCGATAGATATAGGCGTCAGTGTGGGCTTTACTCGCAACAAGATTATCTGATTTCCGACACCACGAAAAGTCATCTAAAAATTTTCAATTAAATTTATACAAACTTATGTATCTGGAATTCGATCACTTATGTATCTGGAATTCGATCACAGTCTGATCATATCACAGACATACATTTATTAGTAATTGTTTCGAATTATATAATAATAGATATTTGAATAAAGCAAGATGAGTAACGATAATTTATGTCCTTCACATCTGAAGTAAGGAAGATATGAAGAAGAGAAACCCTAATTAAACCCCACCATGCAGTGAGCATCAGAGACACTTTATGGCAGCCATAGATATCAATGTCTCACACATTAAATATTTATGTCAATATATAGAACACGCATGATGATCTGGATTATATTTTTTTTTATCTCTGATCTGGATTATATTATATGCATTGTTCAATTGCAACTATATATTAAATCTCCAATTATCATTATTAGCCCTACACTATCTTTTTCTTACTCTCTTATTTCATTTTGAGGCTTGGACCTCTTGTGAACATATATATATAATATAATATTAATTGTGTGCTTAAGATTATCACTACACATATGATAAGAAGTTGTTTAAAATGAGGTGTCATGCTCTCAAATTTTTAATTATTTTTTAAAACTCATAGACTGTATATTTGAATTTTAAATTTATTCTGTACCAATTGCCATATTAACATTTTCATGTACACATGGTGTGTATGTTTTTAGGCGTGCAATAATGTGTGTAAGATTGTTTTTTTTTTCTTTTTTCTTTTTTTGTAGGTAATAAATATTAATGGTAATCCATATGTAGTATTTTAGGTATTAATTTCTCGCAATTGAATGAATGAGAATATGTTATTGAGTTATTCCATTTAAAAAAAAAATTAAATATTTTTACCGCTATTATTCATATAAATGTACAAAAATAAAATAAAATTTAGTGGCCGAATATATGCAAGTCGCCAAAGTTCGTGACAACCCTCGCTAAATTTAGCGACGGATTAATTAATCTCCGCTGCTCAATTATCAGCGCCCACCGCCGATGAATGTAGAATGAATTAACGAAAAATCATTCTAGATTAACCGCGGAATTTAACGACGGATTTCCGTTCTCCATAAGTATGAGAATTTCGCGAATTTCGTTTATGTAATATCAATTATCACATAATAAGTGACCTAGTTAGAGAATGAAAAACTCCCGTCCGCCATAGCCACATTCCATGCAGAACCAGAAGACAGACATTCCATCTCCATGGAAGAAGAAGATCATCTCCAAACTCGAATATTGTCAACTCAACGATGATCTTTCTCGAACCCTAGATATTTAATAAGGAGCGTGAAGCCACACATACAAGAGAAAGAACGAACGATCCAACGACCGAGATCATCCAACGAGTGGGGCCCAGATTGCATGGAGCTTTGAAGTAGGGTCACAAACACCCACCACCACCGATCCCTTCTCCTATATACGCGTATTATACATGTATATGTATATATATATATAAATACAGTGGTCTTATATTATTGATAATATATAGGAAGAAAAAGAAGAAGAATGATCCACCTGTTTGTCAGTGACAATTGTACATTGGTCAGGGCAATGACCAGCACGTGGGTCCCACAACCTGGAACTGATAAGCCTCTGGATCCCACCATTCTCATATATGTATAGGTGTATGTATATGCGGTGAAAAACCCTAATGATTGGTGCAGTAAAAACCCTCCACATGAACTCGTGGCTCGCATTTGTGGTATCTGTTGCCTCACTTACTTTCATGATATCTTCCTATAAATAAATTTCATTTCATTTTCTATTACTTTTAATCACCGAAGTTTATCTTTTTGTATATATACTTTTTATTTTTAAATACAGTCAAAATATACCCTCTTAACTAAATTCTACCATTTGTTTAAACTTTTTGTAAATTTTATTCCCATAATTTAACTCCATAATTATTATGTTCTTTCTATATCATCCGCACTGTTCGTCGTCTTGCGCCTCTCTCGCCACGGTTTATACTAGTCGATATCGTCACCTAGTTGCATTTTTTTTTCTTTCTATTTTATCATCATAAAATTCTCCTTTTTTCTATTGTTGGCTCGTCGATTAGACTTGGTTTTCCAAAACTCACCTTTGTCTTTACTAGAGGGTGTCTAAAGCAAAATTATTAATCAAAATTGTTGAAAATTGAAATGATAATTATATTGTATAAAAGAAAAAACAAGCTATAATATATTCTAAATAAAAAAAATAAAGAGCACATATATAATATCATATTATTTACAGATTAGATTTGAATGATGCAAATAGATAGTGAGAATTCAGAGACACCTTTTTAAAAATAAAAAAGAAAAAAGAAAAAAAAAATCCAATAATTAGGTAGGTGGGAGACTTACCCTAATGTCTGCAACGAGAAATATGCCATATCCGACTATTTTCTTTGACCCAACCAGCAAATAATAATTTAAAAATAAAATAAATAAAAATTCAAAATTTTAAAATGGGTAGTGAATCGAACAGACAATAATGATGACAGTGATGTAATGCATATCACCCCACGTAGTGAAATCACTGAATCCCAACATTAACCTAATTAGGGTTAGGGTTTAACAAAAAAAAAAAAAAAACAGTCACGTAAAGACTGTAAATAATTTTTTTTTCTTCTTCCACAAACCATTAACAAAAAAAAAAAGAGAAGGGAGCCAAGCAAAAATACAGCGAAGCCCTTCAAAAATATTAATCACACAAAATTTGAACGAATTAAAGAACTCATCGTCGAATTAATAAGAGAAACCAAACCTCACGTGTGGTGATACACATTCACACGTGCCGCTCAATCATGACTCGTGGTGCTCGTGCCGGTCGTCGCCGCCACCGTGATGCGATTGCGAGCCGCTCGCAGGCGAATCCGTCACTCCCCCGGACCCGGAGACGCTTCGGTAATGATTCAACGACGTGAGCATGCTCAACTGTCCATCCCCGGCTCCCTGTCCGTGTCCGGGACCGGGGTCGGAGCCTAACTGACTTGGCATCAAAGCGAACGGAGTCTGGAAGTTCATGAAATGCAATCCGCTCGACATGGTTCCTCTGTACAAACTGTTGTTCACCGACGGGAACGTCCAAATCGGGTCCCCGGTCATAACCGCAGCCGGGGCAGCGCTGTTCGAATTTGCCACCATCCAGAAATTCGCGGGGATCGTGTTGGAACCTGAGCCGGAGTTGGCGAGGTACCCTCCCGGGGTTTGGCTGGCGAGGTCCTGCTCGGGCTGCCGGCGCTTCCGGCCGATCCCGTCCTCCGAGAACTCCAGTGAGGCCGATGGTGACTCCTGCTTCGGCGCCTGGAAATTGAGCAGTGTCGAGGCGTTATTGTCCGACGCTGTCGAGAGGCCGATGGCGGGGAAGACCGTGCCGGCGCCGGGGCGGCGGTGGAGGGAGAAGTTGGGGTTGTAGTAGGAGGAGGAGCGGAGCTGGGAGGGAATGGACATGCTCGAGCCGGAGCTGCGGAGCGAGATGTTGAGGGACGTGAAGTTAGCCGGGATCGTGCCAGTGCCGGTGGCGGCGATGACGGCAGGCTCGGCTTGCTGGAGCAGCCACTCGATTGTCTCGCCGTCGGACTTGTGACCAAGCTCGCGCGTGAGCTGGAACACGCGTGCAGCGCACAACGCCGGCATGCGGATTCGCCGGCCGCGGCCGTCGACCTAAAGAAGACTGAATTTGTTTAGAGAACTCAAACTTTGTGTATTGTATAATTTTATTTGAAAATTGATCTACCATTGAATATGAATCATTAACATTACATTTAAACTTATGGTAGATTAATTGTTGTAAAATATATAAGTAAAATTTTGAATTTAGTTATTTCAATATAATTACATATTTTCACAAATATTCGGAAATATTACTCAAATGTTCAACTACTTGAGTTATGTCTTAATAAATCGTCGAAACAGGAAAGCCGGAACGCTAACTGTTCCGGCTTCCCGTCTTTTCGAAGAACAATCTACATGTATAAAAAAAAAAATTAGAAACAAATTAACAAATCAAGCTCATATATTCCGACCCGACCTTCGTGTGCCGGTCCTTCGTGGAGGTCCGCTTCGGCGGAGGCTTCGCGGGGGCGGTCTGAATGGCTGCCGGGTTGTTGTTACTGGCGCTCGTTGCCGTCGTCACCGCCACCACCGCCAGCTCCGACGTCGGAGCCCGGGAGTCGGGCTCAACGACGCCAGAGCACGACGGCTCGGGCTCGTCCTTCTTCTCTAGCAGCTGGAACGGGAAATTGGGGCGGTAGTGCTGCTGGTGGTGGTGGTGGCTGTGGTGGCGGTAGTGGTGGAGATCGTCGTCTCCCTCCATGGCAGCATGTATACACAGATAGATACAGTGGATATGGAGGTTGTTGAGTGAGACTGAGAGGAGCTATTAGGGTTTGAAGTGGGTCTCTGGTTTGATGCTTTAATGGGGCAATGACTTTGTTTTGTTGTGTTTCTCCTTTTCTAGTGATCTTCTCTTTGTTGTTGAGGATTTACATGAGATGAGATTGATGTTCTAGAGAGAGAGAGCGCTTTAGTTAGGAGACAGAGATGATGAGTGGGAATTATAAGGGTAAGCTTTAAAAAGCAAAACAAAAATAAAAATTAAATTAAATAAAGAAGAAGAAAATTGCCTTTGCTTGATTGCTTTGCTCTTAACAGTGCCACTCACTCACTCTCTGTCTGTGTTTCCATTTCTTTTCCTTTTGAATAATTGGCTCTCTATTTTGGGTTTGACAACAATGACCCTGAATTTCTAAAAAGTGACACATTACTCATACATGCACATAAAAACTTATAATAAAAAAGAAAAATTGTGCTTTCTTATTATAATCTGTTTTTGTCAATAAATTGGATTTTTTTGTGAAGATTACAAAAGATTGGTAATCGTACGCCCAATTTATAAGAAATTCTACGCTTTATCTTAGGATATTTTAGATTGCTAATTTTGCAAATTTTAAAGACGCTATAAAAAATTAAAATTTAAAGAGCAAATAGTTATAAGATGTAAGTTCAATGTAACGAAAGTTTACCGTGATCGGCTCGAATGTGTTACTCACAAATACAGCTAGAGAAAAAGAATATATTGAGTAAAAATATTCTATACATATACGAGACAATGTACTGCTTTCTAAAAATATAAAGAAAGACTTTTCTGTCATAAATTGAACTTGATAGAGCAACTTGTGGCAATAAGTAAAGTTGAGAGGTCATAAGTGTCATTTTTGGGTATAAGGGGGAATTGTGGGTTTGGGTCAGAGTCCACGTGAGGTGCTCTTTTATTATGATTGAGTCCATAAAGACAATCTGTGGGCCCCAATCCCGAGTCAAATTCCGATACAGCCCCCATTCACCTCATCATTAAAGCCTTTGCCTTTTGCGTTGTGGATGGATTCTTCTCCTAATTCTAATTAATCTTGTAATTAGCTGTTAAGTATTATTAAAGATTAATTAATCCATTACCTAAGCCATCATCTCATTTTGTTTCTGGAAAGCTCCTCATCCTTCTAATTTATAGCCTCGTCTAACCTCTAATCTCTTTTTAACTCTTAGATCTCTACATTATATATATATAAGATATATATGAGTGTATATAGAGATAATAGCGGCCAAAGTACATAAGTTGTAGTCATTAATATCCACCCGTATCCAGACAAAAATATATGTGTTACTTTTATTTAATTTGAATTAATGTTTCATTGAAGTCGAATATTTTTTGTTTAAGTATTTGTCAATGTAATTAGTACAAAGTAGATAGTTTTGCCGTTGTTGCATGATGGAAGCTAAAGTATGTTGTTTTGGTAAAGTGAGACGTAATGAATGGCACATTTTTACAGCTCGTGAGAACTAATTAGATTTATATCAAATGTTTCTAAAGTTCATCTAGCTTCTAATTATATATGGACCGGTCTTAATTAGTCTAATGCTAAACTAGATTCACAGATCCGTTTACATTATTTATATATATATATATATTAATTAGAGGAATCCTCATTTACTTTTAGAGTTCATTTTATATTTAATTTAAATTTTAAAACAATGCAGTTTGGATTTGTTTTGTTCCTTAAATATATTTTGTTTTGGGTTAATGACGGCAAAAATATCCAAAGTTTGATCAAAGAACCCCTAGTGTATCCAAAGTTTAAAAGTGGTGGCAAAAGTACCCAAAGTCATATTTGGGAGTTGACAACTCCATTCTCATAACACAGTTAACTTACCGTCAACTCTGGTCATGTGGACAAACGTGGGTTGTTGACATGATAATTTTTTGCCACGTGGACGAGCCCAATTAGGGGTTTAATTCGTTGTTTTGTCGTATAGGAGGCTGATGTGGGCTCATCCGCGTGGCAAAACATTCCTATGTCAGCAACCCACGTTTGTCCACGTGGCCAAAGTTAACAGGTAAGTTAACTGCGATACGAGAATGGAGTGGTCAACGCCTCAAATATGACTTTGGGTACTTTTGCCACCACTTTTAGACTTTGGGTACACGAGGGGTTCTTTGACTAAACTTTGGATATTTTTACCGTCATTAACCCAATTTTTTTTAAATACTTTGAATATTTTTACTAAAAAAATATTTTTTTTTTTTTGAAGTATGCTTAATAATACAGTATATATAAATAAGTGAGATGCATGAATATTGATAGATATGTTATAGGATAGTAAGATATCGAGCTTTAAAATAAAAGAAGTTTTTTCTTGTTTGGATGATGAATGTAAAGCTTTAATTTTTAAACGTAATTTTAATTACTTTCTATTGAAAATGAAATGATCAATAAAAAATCGTTCATAAATCTAGATGTTTTACGTTCGAATGATTGGGGGACTTGATAATACAAACTTAATTAGACTTCGGAATCTACAGATATCTTAGACCTATTATGTTTGAACAATCGGAAATTAGATTATCCAAATTTCTGTCAATCTAAAGATATAATTAGTTTAGACCCCGACAAACTCCGAGCCAAGATCTCCGACGTATATGATCGCAAGTCGCAGTACTGAAGGCTGCAAATTAATGGAGCCAATTAATCTCACGTTGAGCGGAGAATTAATTACCGAGAAGTTGATATCTTGTGAGTTAATAAATAATGGGGTGTTTTTTACTAGGGTTTTTTTTTGGTTTAATAAGTAGAGTGAAAAATGAGCTGGTTATTAATTAATCTACACAGTCATAAGAAATGAAGATGTTCTTCAATGAATAATTATTAGGCGTTTTACGCTCTTTTATCTTTCAGCCTTTCAAATTTCTGACATCACAAATGTTTTTAACCCCAAAGATAGCAGATAAGTAAACACGAACACCCGCCCATTTCACGTAGTTTGGTCCGTTAATTAAAAAGACTTACTTCGCGGGGTTTTCTGCTATTTTTTGTGGGAAAATAGGGGTTACGTCAAGAAAGATGCATCCTCGAGAGCCGACATGAACATGGGCATACTGACACGTGGCTTTTTCCAACTCTTCGCCAGGTCCATCTACGGGCAAGTGACATCTTTTTTTATTTGCGGGTTATATTGCGGGACTTCTAATACATAATTTCGCGAAGAAGGTACAAATATATGAAATATATGTATGTGTATATGAATTAATTTTTGAACACCGTACACACGTATGTTTAAAGCACGAAAAAAAATAAGAATAAAAATTTATGGTGGTTTGTTGTCGTTTTTATAGTTTTTTAAAGCAGTATAGTAAATTATAACAACCCTTCATGGGCTTTCACGATCATTTAAGTAGTCAATGTGTAATAAATATCAGTGGTTAAACGTAAGAGTGAGTGTGCGATATTCACCGTACACGGTAAATAAGTCAGTAAAAAATTTCAGAGAGTAAAAAAAAAATTACTTAGCTGTATATATGTTGAATCTAGTTGTGCGATTATATAAAATATATTTATTGTGTGTATGCGCGCGATTCAATTATTGAATGCTTGTTTAGTTATTTTCAGTTATTAAATTTGAATATATATCATCAATAGTTATATTTATAATTAACTATTATTAAAATGAATAAATAATGATGAAATGCAATGAAATTGATGTAAGTACTTATTATACTGTTATAAATAATTAAATATCTATAATTTGACCATTTACTAAAATAATATTAAAACCCTACGTTAAAATAAATTTAAGAAATTTTCACACCTCCTTAATTGACCCTCATTGCTAAAATGATAAAGGGCTTTTTAGCAAAATACTCAATTTAGGTGAAATTTTTTTAAAAAAACCCTCAAAAGTTTACCATAATTAAAGAAACCCTCATTTGGTGTTATTTGGACAATTATACCCTTAATATATCGTATCCATCTTCATCGAATAGCTCTATTCTTCTTCACCAAGCCTTCGATCATATTCTTTCGTTTGCTCTCCCTCTCTCTCCTCATCGGCCCCTTCACGCCTTCCTCCATCACCGGCGGCTCTTCCATGGTGTACACCTTGTAGCTCGCCACTCTCCTCTTCATCTGCGACTCCGGATCGCTGAAGCTCCAGCTCTTCGCCGATCTCCCCTTCTTCAGCTTCGCATCGTTGTTCGCCGCCGTCGCCGTCGCGTACGACGCGCTGTAGCACCGGAGATCCTGCATTCCGGCGCCGGCGACGGAGCTCTGGAACTCGTCGTGATCCGGCTGCTGCTGCATTTTGGCGTGGCCGACCGACTTGGATCTAAGGTCTTCCATGGCCGACGAGCTCAAGTGCTTTCTCAAATCGCTTTCACTCCGAACACCAGAGAAGACTACGAGCTTGCGTGAGCGATCGGTTTGGATCCAGACCCCCACGTCGGCGGAGGACCCGCCGTCGACTACCCCGCCGATGAGGACTCTTTGCTGGCGCCGAAACCGCAGAGGAGATCGAAGCCTCACCGCTGATCGGAGCAGTCGGCGACGCCGGTGGGCGGAGGGGCATTCGGTAGAGGCATTCGGAGGCATTCGGTGGGCGGAGGGGCATTCGGTGGGCGGAGGGGCATTCGGTAGAGCCGGAGAGATTCCTCGTCCGTACATTCTCCGGCGAGTCCACCACCGTTTCTCTCGCCGCCGATTCCACAATCGAAGACCTCAAGCTTCTTCTCAAGAAAAGTTTCCCTCCAGTCTCCACCTTCCCCAATTTTCATCTCTTTTTCAAGGCAAGCCCTCTCTCTCCGTTCCATTTCTCGTTACAGTTTTCATATACGAATCTGCCAAATCAATGTTTCTATGCTTATAATCTTATCTTTGATCGTTGTTTTGATAATGTATTGGTTCGTTGTATGTTTCGATTATCGTTTGAAGCTGGAGAGTCTCACATTGTGTCCTTCAGGGAGTTAAGTAAGCTTAACGCACTGAATGCGAGCAACGGCGAGTTCATATTGATCGTGCCGTTTGATAGGGCTTAATTATTCTAATAAATAAAGAATATTTCTTCATATATTACTTTGGTTTATTTATTAGAATAGAGCTATTTAATGTGTTTATGAGTGCAGGTTAAAAGAGTAGATAAATCAAAAGAAAGGGCCAAAATGCAATGGGATGGCAAGGTGCAAATTGAGAAGAATAGAAACTAAGGGACTAAAGTGCAAAAGAGACAATAATCAGCCTACATCCTTCTACTTCCAGCAACTCATCCAAACGACACCAAAAAGAGCAAAACAAATATCAAGCCAATGACACACCAAACGACAAAACTCATAGATAACAAAAAGAAATAACTTTGCAGAGGAAGAAGAACATCGAATGGTTTGGGAGGACGGAGCTTCGCCGAAATCTCTACTACCGTGACGAGTCAGCGCCGTTGTTCCTCGAAGATGCCGGTCATTGAGTTTCGCCACAACCGATATCCGCAGTTCCGTCGTCGCCGCTGCTCTCCGGAGATTCGCCAGTGTTTGGAGCTGGTCGGCCGTGGTTGCAGTTCCGTTGTCGTCGCTGCACTGCAATGGGCCGAGCTCGTCAAATAAAGCCCAACAACGTTAAAGAACCAGAAATTCAATTTTAGAGCTACGGTAATCTCGGGAATTCTGTTGAGATTTTAGGGAGGATTTAATTTGATTATTTTAACAATAAGTCGTTAGGGTTAGAGCAGCAATATATATACCCTGCTCGTTGTATTTTAGAGAGGAGTCGATTTTGTGAGAAGCTGAGTTCGTTTGACAGCAGAGCCTGGTTCTTTATGGGGTTTATAATTACTCTTCTCTGTCGATCGACGAAGATGATCGGCTAAGCATTGTATTGGTTTGAGTTTCTGACACTATGATTCAATAAATCCGTGAGGCATTATTTTGTTCAATTATCAATCCGTGAATATCGATCTCTTTATCTAGAATTATATTATGTTATCAACGATATCGCTTCTCCGATTCATATCAATTTCAATTGTCGGATTACGTTAATTTAGCAATTGTATCATTGTGATAGGTGATAGTGATTTAATCGTTACCGTGATATTATTATAGACTTCTTATAAGTGCATCGACTGTATTTTCGAAGTTTATATACCGTTAATTAATTGACTCGTCGTACTTGTCTTTTGATTGTTGAACGCACGTTTTGTTAGTTTGCTACGCGGTTAGTGAAATAGCGAAACAGGTAAAGGAGATCGGCTGAATTAAATATTACCGCGGTGTTTTATTATTCAGTTTCATTGAAGTGTTCTACATATTAATGCTGCTTGGATTTTAATTCAGTTACGTTTGATTGGATTATCTCTGAGTTAGGTTTGATTTAATTGCGTTTCAATTGAATTAAATAATCTTAAGGAATACGTTAATCAGTAAGATATTCTGTAGGTTGAAGAACAAATTTATGTCGATGATCAGATGAATTGAATCATTAGTGGAAGTTACTCATGCCAATTGTTTCTCATATTATTTTCTCACATTTTTCTCTCATTTTATTTACTTATTCTCTTAAACCAAAAATCCCCCATTTTATTTCGCTTTTATTATTTTTGCAATATTTATTAGAAAACTCTTCGTGGGATCGACCCGTACTTACACTACTACATAAGTTTTGCAGGTTACGGTTTTTAATATTAATTTGGGTTGCTTACGACAGCACGCCACCGTTCGCAAAGAAGAACCCTAGCAGGACGGAGGAATCCGGGCAAGCTACGCCGTTGAAGAGCGTTAACAATGAAACCTCTGTCTCGAAATTCTCTGACTCGGCGTGGAGGGAAATGATGCAAGACTTGTCGAGTTTGCGTGGTGGTGCAAGTGCTGTAAATGGTGATACCAATAGAGGCATTCTTCCCAACATTCACCAGACTCTTACCGAAAACGAAAGACCGGAAAAGGCAAATCATATTCTCGGCTCCGCTTCACAAGCGTTTTGAGTCTGCGTTTTGCAATAGGAACTTACAATGTAATACTATAACAACAATCATTAGACTTACACTTATGTAAATGTGGTTACACTAATTTAATTGGAATTAAATTTTTGTAACCGAAGTTACACTTTTGTAACCGAAGTTACATTATCGTAACTGAAGTTACACTTATATAAATGTAGTTACACTTTTGTAACCGGAGTTACAATTTCAATATATTTGTTCAAATAATAATTTAGTATTTTGGGAGTTAATTTGGAAGTATTAAAATAATTTTTGTAACTGAAGTTACACTTTTGTAACTCAAGTTACATAAGCGTAACCGGTGTTACACTTTTGTAATAGGAGTTACACTTTCGTAATTCTAGTCATATATGGTTATGTAATAGTATGACCACAATTATGTAATAATATGACCACAATCATTAGAGTTACACTAATGTAAACGTGGTTACACTAATTTAATTGGAATTAAAGTTTTGTAACCGAAGTTACATTATCGTAACCGAAGTTACATTATCGTAACTGAAGTTACATTATCGTAACTGAAGTTACACTTATGTAACTAGAGTTACACTTTTCTAACCGGAGTTACAATTTCAATATATTTGTTCAACTAATAATTTAGTGCTTTTGGAGTTAATTTGGAAGTATTAAAATAATTTTTGTAACTAAAGTTACATAAGCGTAACCGGTGTTACACTTTTGTAATAGGAGTTACACTTTCGTAATTCTAGTCATATATGGTTATGTAATAGTATGACCACAATTATGTAATAATATGACCACAATCATTAGAGTTACACTAATGTAAACGTGGTTACACTAGTTTAATTGGAATTAAAGTTTTGTAACCGAAGTTACATTATCGTAACCGAAGTTACATTATCGTAACTGAAGTTACATTATCGTAACTGGAGTTACACTTTTGTAACTAGAGTTACAATTTCAATATATTTGTTCAACTAATAATTTAGTGCTTTGGGAGTTAATTTGGAAGTATTAAAATAATTTTTGTAAATGAAGTTACACATTTGTAACTCAAGTTACATAAGCGTAACCGGTGTTACACTTTTGTAATAGGAGTTACACTTTTGTAATTTTAGTCATATATGGTTATGTAATAATATGACCAAAATTATGTAATAATATGACCACAATCATTAGAGTTACACTAATGTAAATGTGGTTACACTAATTTAAATGGAATTAAAGTTTTGTAACCGAAGTTACATTATCGTAACTGGAGTTACATTATCGTAACTGGAGTTACACTTATGTAACTTGAGTTACAAATTCAATATATTTGTTCAAATAATAATTTAGTGCTTTGGGAGTTAATTTGGAAGTATTAAAATAATTTTTGTAACTGAAGTTACACTTTTGTAACTCAAGTTACATAACCGTAACCAGTGCTACACTTTTGTAATAGGAGTTACACTTTCGTAGTTCTAGTCATATATGGTTATGTAATAGTATGACCACAATTATTATGACCACAATCATTAGAGTTACACTTATGTAAATGTGGTTACACTAATTTAATTGGAATTAAAGTTTTGTAACCGAAGTTACATTATCGTAACTAAAGTTACACTTATGTAACTGGAGTTACAATTTCAATATATTTGTTCAAATAATAATTTAGTGCTTTAGGAGTTAATTTGGAAGTATTAAAATAATTTTTGTAACTGAAGTTACACTTTTGTAACTCAAGTTACATAAAAGATACCTTAATTTCAATTTTTCTTATTGAAAAGTATGATTACAGGATAGAAGCTGCTACAAACTATTTAATCATAAATATTAACTTATTTTGGTTCGGGGGTTGCCTTCGTCTTAATCGAGCGATTGTGATTGTGATTTGAAGGTCGAAGAATTCAAAATATTTGATTGTGATTTGAAGGTCGAAGAATTCAAAGATAATTCCGTACGAACGCCAAAGAAGTCAAAGAACGTTGTCAAAGAGAATTCGAGACGAGCGCGAAAGAAGACAATAAGTTGAATTTTAGTTACAGACGTGTAACTAAAGTTACATTTATGTAACTGAAGTTACACGTTTGTATCTGAAGTTACATTTATGTAACTGAAGTTACACTTTTGTTGCAATTACACTTTTGTAACGACAACTACACTTTTGTAACGGCCGTTACATATTTGTGACTGAACTTACACTTTTGTAACGGCAATTATAATTTTGTAACGAGAGTTACAAATGTGATTCAAAAGTTTCAAATAGAGTTATTGTATAACTAAAGTTACACTTTCGACGTCTGGCTTTGGATCTCTTTCCATTATCAATATAACGAGAATGTGTCAAATAGAGAAATCCAACGAAGAAGGGCTTCTCTAGTGTCTAGAGAGCATAAAGAAACTCTACAACTCAATTTGGATACATAAAAAGCTGCAGAGTTCTTTGGGAAAAAACAGCAAACACGTGGTGGGCAGGGATTCAATTACACCAAGCAAATAGAATAAACTATACTTCTCAACCAAACTACAAGAGATGAGCACCATAGCTCTCCAAAAAACAACGCTGCTACTCCGACGAGCAAAACGAAAAACTTGAATCAGGTGCCCAAGTACTCAGGCGAGAGAGGTAGTCATCACTGAGCGAGGAGAGAAAACCAGTGCGAAAAGCAGCAGCCCTAACGGAGAAGGCGAGCATCAGCGGAGGAAGAAGAAGCTAGGGCGATGGCTTCATACGCATGGGGGGACACGACAAACTATCTCGAGGAAGCTAATGAAAAGCACAACCTCGTCATCCACGACCTCCACCGCCGCTTCTCGTCGGACGACGCGGCCTTCCTCGACGAGCTCCGCCGCCTCCGCGTCGCCGAGTTTCCGCCGCGAGGTCCAGCGCCACGATCTCTCCACCGAGTAAAGAGCCTGCGCCGACGAGATCTGAACAAATCGAGCTTCGAGCGTGAGGATTCGATCTTCAGCACAGTATTCGAGCTTGAGGACGCGATCTTCAAGAGCCGAGCGCCGAGCTTAAGCGAGAGGGGAGTTCCAACAGAGTCGAGCTTCAGCGATGGTTTCAACGAGAGCCAAATTTCAGCGATCGATAGAGGATGGCAGGGGTATTTTTGGAAGATGATATTTAAAATGAGTATGATTTGGATTAATTAAACATCGAGTATTTTTTAAAATAGTTTGGTTCTAATTGAGTATTTTGCTAATAATCCCAATGATAAATGGCAATAAATAGATATAATATAATATACTATACACTCATTTATATCCTGCTACAACACAAAATAATCATAATGTATATATTTAGACAATATATCATGGCAAAGAGTTATATTAATTATCGATCATAGAGAAACAAAAAGATTGAGGTATCTTTTAAGAAAAATTATATCGACCGGCTATGTATATATGACCATTTATTTCTTTGTTTGACCGTACAATGAATTTAATCCCAAAATGTGTAGGAATTTTTCAATTTTTGGGTTAATTATTAATTGATGAAGTATTAACTAATAAAGAATCGAAATACGATAAATTTCACATATAAAATATCAATTCATCTCTTGTTTCGTGCGTGACAATTTTCTTCGTAAACTTTAACTAATGGTTTCTTCCACTAGGTGAGCTTCAATCACTTAGTGGAGCCATTGTACACTTTACACGAGACTAGTCCTCAAAATAGCGTACCCGGGTTAGTACCCGGAAGCCAATTTTTTTTTTTAAAAAAACGAATCCGAATATATCCGGGTTCGAAAAAATACGGATCCGGAACAATCCGGATCCGGATATTAATTAACCCGCATATCGAAATATCCGGGTATTTTAAAACAAATAATAATAAAAAAAACCTTTTAATCTGGGCCGTTGGATCATCAAGATCAACGGCCCAGAAATAAAATAAATTTAATATAAAAAAAATAATAATAACCCGGATCCGGATCAGTCCGGGATTTTTTTTTTCCGGACCCGGACTGATCCGTATTCGGGTTTTAAAAAAAAAAAACGGATGCTTTTTTGCCTCACATTTTGGGGACTACACGAGACACTATGTGGGCACTTAAAACCCGGTCATTTGTACAAGAGTATCGTATGGTTAGTGACTTAGGCCATTAAAAATTGTATTCAAAATAGATACAGTCTTAGTCTTGATTCTTTATCACGTGAATTATTTATAACAGATCAATTCGTCAACATGACACAAATACAATGAAGGCGAGTGTACTTCAAATCTTATAGATGACAGCGGCACCGGTACAACGAATTTCAGATAGTAAAAGTGAGAGGAGAAAAGTAATTGATCCATTATAAAGTATATATGAATGGTTAAATATGAATAGAATCAATCATATAAAGAACAAATCCAATACAAAAATTCAAAACTATGATCAGGAAATAAATTAATATCCTATTATATGTTTTTATTAGTGTCTAGTATTAGTAATGTTTATATATATATATATAAACATAGATAGATAGATAGGAAATTAATGAAACTAATGTGGAATCTTGCTTCCTTACTTGGTTACTTCACGTATGCGAATACTTATATTCATAATAATAATAATAATAATAATAATAATAATTAATTATGAACCCACCATTACCAAACCTGTAAAATCTGCATGCATGTCCGTACTATTCATGACAGTGTACAAACTCACCATCAATATTGACTCAATTTGGTAACAAATAGCTGTACACATATGAACTCGTCAAACTAATTGCATGTATACATATATAATGTGCAAAAGTATATATATATATATATAGATGGTGAATATCATGATGACAACGCCAATATTTCAACTTGTGAGAAAGCCTGGTTCTATAGAAAATGGCAAGGTGGACCACATGACTTTGCCCTATGTGTCTATTCAACCACAATTTTAACTTTCATTTCTTTCCTTCAAAATTTTATATATATCAACTATATACATATATAGATAGATAGATATTAACTAATTGTATAAGTATATGTGTATATATACTAGTCAAGTCTGACGTACATTTTCTTATCACATAGAACATTAATAGCTTAATTAAAAATAAGTAATATCCAAGTAGCGGTTCTATCTCTATTTCAGACGTGTCACAATAATTCGACAAAGTTACGTAAAAACAAAATTACAAAATTAAAAGACATAAAATGCGAATTCAAGATATAGTTATTGATCACATAAACCAAATGTACAAAATTAGGAGTGTGCATGAATATTTATCCATCATTTAACAATACAAACATCATTAATTACATTGTTATATATATATATATATATATATATATATATATACATACATAAATGTGTAATGTGTTGTGTTAGAATGTATGGTCATTAAGATTAAGTCGAATGTTGAGTGTTTGTCAATTCAATCATACACATTATTTTAATGAAAATAAGGATGGGAAGCATTGGGCCCCATAAATGTAAGACTTAAAAATAAATAAATAAGTCATGTGGCCTTTCTTCTCAGCCTCCGACCAAAATAATAACTATTAATATTCCACTCCTTTCTTCCATGTTCCAACTCCAGCTAATAAATCGAAATAAATCTTTCACTACTATAACATGTAAAGTTTATTTTTATTAAGAATAAACACACCCCAAAAAAAAGAGGCTTTCTATATGTCATTTAATTTTTAATTTTTAACTATACACTTTCTACTAAAAAATCAGTTAAAAAGTAGTATAGTGTAGAGTGATTTATTTATAATATAAGATGATTATTATTCGTGTGTTTCGTGTCGTGCGTTAATCGTTTTTAACTATTTTTATATATATTTAGATTCGCTTCATTTATTAATTGTGTCTAAAAATGAGATTGAGACCCGTTCTGTTTATTAATCATGTTTATCGTGCTAATCATATTTTAGAGTATACTGATAACTAGTGACGAGTACGCCAGTTTAGTTTGTAAAATAACAATATTAAGAAATTTTAAATATAAATATTAATCATCCATAAAATACAAATTTATTTTCGCATTACAATCTTAACCTCCAGATGTTTTTCTTATAGTCTCTATCTTTTACCCTTATCAACAAAATTTCTCTCTCGCTGGTCATCGGGTTTCTATTACAAACACGTAGGCTTTTGGTAAAAGTTGCACTTAAGAACTCGGTTTTCATGATTTCCGGTTTATTTTTTTATTTAATTGAGTTTTGGACTTTCATTGGATTTCTAGAAAACATTGAGTATAAATAAACATAAAACAAAAATTGTACTTGGGATTTTTTGGGTTTCGTTGGCCTCTTGATCCTTGCGCATGAAAACATTATCTTTGTAGAATCTCAAGCTCTCAACACACTCACTTTGTTAATTATACATATAAAATAATTTCGAACATAAGGAATGAAAAAAAGAAAATCTTTTTTTAGTTTATAGCTTATAGTGAATGCTAACAATCCCGATTATATTTATTCACGCATAAACATCAATAAAATATTCTAACTTATTGATTTGCATATGAGTTGTAGATTAAGGCATGAAAATGGTAGACTTACAATAATATGAATTAAAAAATAACTCAAAATTTCATTTGGAATAAAAAACTATTTCCAATAGGCCAAAGAAAGGCTTAACAAATCCAAAAGCCGTTTCAGGTCCTTAAAGTCTCTCCCGTGTCCTGAGTATGTAATGTCAAGACTTTCAATTCCGTAGGTGCGAACGTCTCTCAAAGCGCTTAAAAAACACTACGATTGTTAGGATACGACCGGCTTGTCTGTTGGTTACCGAATAATTAATACACGTGTGTATATACATAAATATACATATGCTAAAAATATATAATTATATATATAGAAATATATAAATATTCACACTGCGTATTGGGCCTTAGTCATTTCGAAGAAGCAAACCTAAATTTGTTGAAGTTTGTAAAGTGGGCTATGTCATATAATGTGATAAGGGAGAAAGGTTATAACTTATAATAACTATAGAACTTTTCGTGGTAAAATCATATAGATTAAACAAAAAACTCAGATAAACACAGTTGACAAGATTGAAATATTTAGGATAGTTATTCTCGAAATTGAGGCAAAAAAAAAAAAGTCTAACAAGAAAAATAAATAAAAAAGAAGAAGAGAAAGCTAGAAAGAATTAGGAAAAAGGTAAAAAAATATATATTGGAGACAATGAACAAACAATATAATTAATCATAACCTTTTTCCTATATCAAAATTTTAAGAAAAGTAAAATCCGGATTTTGCATTAAAATTTAATCGAGATGCAGGCACTCAAAATCGAATTTAAATCCGAATACAAGTGTTTGAATGCAAATGCGATCCGGATCAGAATTTTAAAACCAAATTTTGACTACTGTTTTCAACTCTAAGTTAAGTCTAAATAAATGAAACTTAAGATTTTATAGCGTATTTAAAACTGATTTTTCAATAAAAAAATAAAAATAACGACAAGGAGTGGGTTGTACTTGTACGTATTATTTTATTATTTTATTTATTTCCTTTTGCTTCAAAAAAAAAAAAAGAGAACAGAAGTTGGTGGATTTTTATTTTATTATTATTTTATCTCTAAAGAAGTTGGTGGATTGAAAAAAGCTTTCACGGCTTACTGATAGTTGACTTGTCGTTTTCTCTATAAACCCAACTCCAAGAAATCAAAACGCAGTGCTCATATATATATATATATATATATATATATATATATATATATATTTGCGGCATAAGTATAAGATTTTACTGGACATAAGTTTAAGTTTATACTAAATGTATTATGTACCGATATATATTTGAGGTCCAATTGTGTTGGTGTCTCGTTAAGATGTGTTGCGCGATGAATATGTGCACGTCTAGGATTAAACTAGACAAGAATTAATTATTTACGACTTTTATTTAACTATAGCCGCTAAAAAAAATAATAAAAATATATAAACACGCTTGGTACAAGACATGAGTGTACTAAAAAGACCTTAAATCAAACTTTAAATAAAAAAATGAATATACCGAATTTTCAAGTGATTCAACTACCCTTTTATTATAATTATAATTAGAATTAGATTTAGTTTTATCATAAGTTGATTAAAACCGAATTTAAACTGAAAATTTGACTATGAGTAAAAATAGTATTTAGCTTCAATAACGCCACTTCCGGATTTTAAAGAAATAAAAAGAAAAACATGCGGTTTTCGGTACTAAAAGACCAAACCAAAAAATCTAATTATTCACCCCTACAAAATTAGGTACTTATGCTGTAATATTCCCCATATTTATATACACTGGTTTTTGTAAATAGAATAAAAGGAAAAAGATTCGAGCTTTTGCGAAGGAGCGTCTGGTTCACTGTTAATGGTGGAAGAGAATCCAATCAGATTCTGACGAAGATCTTCCTGCGATTTTCGCCGACAGGGAGGAAGAAGAAGAAGCTGATTCCATGGAAGGCTTGGTAGGTTCCTCTCAAATCACGGGGATCCATTCTCGCCACCGGCTGAGCCAGATTCAGCTCCGATCACTTCCTTCGTCGTCGCTGAAATTGTCGCCAAGCTCCGGCATAAGCCATTTCCGGATGAAGAGCGACGCCTCGCCGAGGCGCGTCGCTGCTTCGGTTCAGCCATTGGAGGCCTCGTCGCCGCCGAGCCGCTACGACAACACGAAGCCTTCGAAAGGTTACACTGCGATCTCAAAATTCATTGCTTCCATTTGAGTCTTAGATGTTCTGAGTTCGTCGATCGTATGATATGTGAAGTGTTGAATCTTTGGATATTCACCATTGCTTTCGATGGAATTGGTAGGTTTTAGATGTTCAAACACCCTTATATATGCATTCTCCATATATATGCATTGATATGGAGTCGAAACTGTGAGCTTATGATTTGAAACTAACGTTTATAATGTATTAGATATTAGATGTTGAAACCCGGATTTCACCGGAACCACTATGAAGACCTTACGCAGAGTAATCTAGGTGATCGAGGGCCCGGGTTTGTGCTATATAGAGTATAGACTTTGAGAGCGGAGTTTCTCGTTAGAACGAATGTAAGATTGAGAGAATGTTTGCGAGCAGAACTCCCGATTGGATTATAGTGAAGAGGATTTGATAGGGGCAAATGGACGTACTTGTCACATTGAGAACGAATCACTATCTCTTCTCGTGTCAAATTTTTCGCTTTGATTTATTTTTTCGTTTTCTGATTTGATTGATTAGGGTTTAATCCCAACACATATTTGCATTCTCTGATTCGCGATTCATGTTGGACCCGTCTTTTGATATGATAGTCAAGTTCAAGACTGTGAAAGATAGTTTAGATGTAACACCATTTCTTCTCTGATTATAGCGGTTCTTGAGCTGTGGAGAAACGCCAATGCCGTTTGCTTTGACGTGGATAGCACCGTGTGCGTAGACGAGGGCATCGATGAGCTCGCGGAGTTTTGCGGAGCTGGTAAGGCTGTTGCAGAATGGACAGCGAGGTCAACTTCTCTGTCCCTTACTCACCACTTTCTTATTTTTAGTTTCCTTAGAGTTTTAGTATGCAACTTTTTAGTTGTCGTTTTTCAGAGCAATGAATGGCTCTGTACCGTTTGAGGACGCCTTGGCGGCTAGACTCGCCTTGTTCAATCCTTCCTTGTCCCAAGTTCAGGAATTTCTTGCAAAAAAGCCCCCGAGGTATAGTATTTCAGTTCTTTTCAAATTTAGCTCGGAATTTTGGGCCTTGTCATTTCAGTAGCATTTAAGCTTCCTTTTTATGATTATAGAATTCAATGTTTTTGTTGTTGGGCATTGTGTCAGCTTTATAACTTTTCCCACCTGATGTAACAATTTGCATGTTGGTGCAGTTTGCTCATCTAAACTTTAGTTTTTGGCAGTAATGCCCTCTACTTCCTTAAGTAGTACATTGTCCCCTACACATTGAAAAATGACAAAAAAATTTAATTTGTTAATAAACAAATGACTTACTTAAATGTGTTTTGTCAAATAATTACCGAACTAGATCAGGATTCCAATATTACATGGTGATACTGTGAAACAATCAATGAATCTAGTTATTCAAGAGCAGTTAAGATTATAATCCCACAAGATTGGAGAAAGATATATTCTCAAACAAGTCATTTCTTGTGCACAAGTTTGTAAAAAAAAATTGTCATTTTAATGTGTAGGAAGAAATAAGTCTTTTTGAAATTATAGGGGACATTTCGTTGAAAAATTAGTGTCAGTTGGCAAACTTAAGTTTAATAGTAAAACTGAAGATATTTTAATGCAGGCTTAATCCAGGCATAGATGACTTGGTCAAGAAACTGAGGGCTGATAACATCGACGTTTATCTGATTTCTGGAGGATTCCGACAAATGATCGACGTATGATTCCCGGAAAAGGTCAAATTGACGTCTTTTTCACTTTTCGTTCCGCCATTGATCAATTTCAACAATTTTTTTCTGAAGCCCGTTGCAAAAATCCTTGGCATACCGACTTCAAACGTTTTTGCCAATCAACTTCTTTTTGGAAACTCCGGTGAGTTTCTTGGGTTTGACAAAGACGAGCCAACGTCACGAAGCGGGGGGAAAGCAAAAGCAGTGCAACAATTGAGGAAGGTAAGTCTAATGGCAGATTGATAATTAAATACCGAGTATTTTGCTCGCTAATTCAAATTATTTTCTGTTCTAGGCTCATAATTACAAGTCACTGGTCATGATTGGGGACGGAGCAACAGATCTTGAGGTATGCGAAGAATAGAAACATTTAAATTATAAACTATAAGAGTAATTATCACCGCTAGAACTTGGTGTTGTCGCAGTTTTGCTTCTTAACTTGATCAACGGTTTCCGTTTACTAGCTTTTGCATTTCATGTAGCTCAAAATATGACGAAAACATCAATTAGGCAGCACTTATCGCTGACTTCATAATTCATTAGCGAATCTGCCCGAAAAGAAAAGTTCAAGGGCATGCCAAGGCCGTGGACTCTTTTGCCCCTCCTTTCAATGTGTAACTCCTGCCACATTTTTCCGCTGAGATTGTGGGAAAAATCAGTTAATATAGCTAAAAAAATAAACCGATTTTACGTATCGTATTTCGTAAGCTGATCCGTGAAAGCTCTTCATCTAATCAACTCGTGTTTCTTGTTCATCCGTAATAGGCACGCCAACCCGAAGGGGCCGATTTGTTCATATGCTACGCGGGCGTTCAACTGCGTGGCACCGTCGCGGAGAACGCGGACTGGCTTGTTTTTGAGTTCAAAGACCTCATAAGCTTCTTGGGAAACTAAAGAAGCGACATCTTCTTCTGCTTGGTTTGGTGTCAAGACATATAGTATTATTCTTCATTGCTCTACCGTATAGTTTTTCTTTTCTACCTTCTCATATTATTATTAAATGTGTAATAACTCAATTTTTTTTAATCGAATGAGGATTATTTATCGATTTTCGCCATAATAGGCATGCCCAAGTGGCGTTAAATGTGATTTTTACCGTCAAGAATCAAACGAAATTTGAATTAGTCGTTTTTTAGCGCATTAGATGTTTCTTTAAATGCCGTTTTATAACATGAAAGAGTGAGATGACCAAAATTCTCAATTAAACACTTCATATTATATTGGCGATATGTGAATGACTCAATGTAAATGATAAAATTCAAAAAAGAACATTTTAATTAACGAAATACCCATTTTGTGAAAACTTTTTAAAAAAACTATACATTATGAGTAGTTTTTTTAAAAAGATTTGATACTAAATGGGTATTTGTACAATTTCTTAATAAATAAAGGGTAAAAAAAGACAACTTCTATTTGAGTCAATGAACGATGAAAACGACAATTTTGTTTTAGTCAATGAATGATGAAAACGACAAATTTAGATTCTCGGATTTTTTTTTTTTATTTATTTCGATTAAAGGTTTGAATCTGGTTGAAAACAACTCTCTCTCTCTCTTCCATTGACACACACAACTTTCAATCGTCTCGGACAATGATTTGGGTACTTGCTCAATTTCACGCGCGTGTTTATCGTCCGAATCCCTAGTTTCAAGCGAATCTTTTTCCCAGTTCTTCAACCTTATCTCCACAACTATTTACGATCATCTTCGAGCGATACCCTTTTGGTTGAGCTGGGTTTTCAGTTTCAGGTAATTCGCGAACAGCCATTACCGATCTTCCCTGGTTTTCGCTCTTTAATTTTTCTGGGTATTATCTATTAGATTTTATCAGTGAGCTAGAATGTTCCCTGAATTATACATATATATACAGACACACATACACATTGATTGAATCGTATTATTATTATTATTATTATTATTATTATTATTATTATTATTATTATTATTATTTTGTTCAGGTGGTTTACTAGTTTTAAAGTTGATCAACACGATGTGGTGTGAATTTTCAACACGATGGTTTTGTGCTGAAAATTAATCGTCGGAGAATGAGTCGGTCTTCGTCGTTCTCGGTGAAGTCAGAGCTCAGTCCGAAGCTCGATCCGGAGTCTCTGAAGCAATGGGTCGTCGCCTTTTGCGTCATCAGATTCGACCTCGAGCAGGGGCAGCTCATCGAGGAGTGTTACCCGCCGAATTGCCTCACCCATGAAGAGGAGCTCGAAATCGCGTTCAGTTCGTTTCCCGATTCGGTTTCCCAGAATCAGAATCAGAATCGGTCGAGCATCCACGATTCTATGTTCTTCTTCCGGTTCAGAAGCAGCTCTGTTTCGTTCGGTTTGAGGTACATTTATGGTTTTGTTTTCAACAGAGAGAGACACGACGAGAGGCTAAAACGAGGCGGCGAGCAGAAATCTGTGGTGATTTTATCCCGTTTCCCGTTTTCTTCGGTGTTCAAACCATTGTTGCAGATCATGGGCCCGTTATACTTCGATATTGGAAAGAAAGCTCTGGAACACATTGCCGGTTATGTGTCGATATGGCCCGCTCCTAATCCAGGCTGCCTTATGGAGCTTCCGATCGGGAACGCCACGCTCAAAGTGAACTTGCCGCCTCACCATAGCTTCCCTCTCGAAAGTCAACCGTCATTTGAGGAATCTCACCCCTCCATGGCTCCGTTTCTCCCGAACAATCCATCGGTGCCTCAGGGTTTGTTCCACGACTCGGATATTTTTGGTATTTTCCGTGGAATTATCTTGCAGCTTTGGGTTTTGTGGGAGTTGACTCTCATCGGTCAACCCGTTCTTATAATCGCGCCGAGCCCACCACAGTGTTGCACGGCCGTTTCGAGCCTCGTGAGTTTAATTGCGCCGTTGCTGTGTAGCGTGGATTTCAGGCCTTATTTCACGATTCACAACCCGGAATTCGCAAAACTCAATTCTCTCAGAGAAGGGGATTCGTTTCCTCCTATGGTTCTGGGTGTGACGAATCTATTTTTCCTCAAATCATTACGTAATTTCCCTCACATCGTCTCAGTCGGAAGCCCTAACCCTAATTCAAACCGCAATTCCTCTGCAAATAGATCATCAAGTATAAGACTTCCGAATAAACCAGAAGGATTTGGGATCCAACAGCTCTCGTTAAATAAATTCTCTCCTTCGAGTCTGTTGAACGCCGTGAAGCTGAGGCGAGAAGGGCCTCTTTGTCTGATGACAGAGCATAAGGAAGCGATATGGACGTCTTACGCTGCGATCACGAAACCGGACACCTCTATATTGAATAGGCTCATCGATGCAGTCATGTCGCCGAGGATAGAAGAGTCAATGTCAATGGTGAACAACGAGATTTTGCGCCGGCATTTCTTGGAGCTCACCACCAATTTTTTGGCACCCTTTGGCCCGTATTTTAGGACGATTATGCCCTCGGAAGGGTCGTCGCCGTTTTTAGACCCGCCTCCTCTTCTTGCTTTTAACATTGAGGAGTTTTTGGTAACCCTTTCAGCGAGAGGACCAGGGAAATTTATGTCAAAGCGTCTGAAATCGAATTGGCTGGACTTATATCGGTAATGGCGCGATACTACTAAATCATTATTACTTAATTTTTCTCTTTTTCATTTTTACGGTAACACATGTTTTGTACGATTATCTGGGCACTGTTCTTATGTTTTGTTACGAACGAATTACGTTAACTAAAACAATCCGAGCAACTAAGCTGACAAGAATTCCCCAATGAGATGAATTCCGGGATATTTTATTTGAGTCAACCAATAACGAATAGACCGTTTCTTAGAGAACCCGGCCAAAGTTCTCTCAAAAGATGCCATGAATAATCTAAATGGCATAATGAAAAGGGAAAAGTCATGTAAGTATGTAAATAAAATACTAAATGACCGAATTGACCCTCCCTTCTGATAGACCTTAAACGCGGGTCTATCAGTTTCATATTCATGCATGATTAAATAATGGTTTATAGGTAATATGAATAATGGTGTGATACTCTCTAACCATTGTTTTTCCCATTCGTCTTACATGTCTTTTACGATTATTATCCGGGCATTTCAGTTTAAAAATTCATGATTGATATATTAGTTTGACACTGACTATTTTACCTTTTTCTTTTTAGGCGGTTTCTGAAAGGTCCAAACTTTATTCCGTGGTTTGAAAGAAGGCGTTCCGCTGGCGAACAGGAACAGCATAGACTATGGCGACAGGCCAGAATGAATGCCGACATACAGCGGTTTATCTCGAAGATGCCTGAAATAGAAGTAGTTGATTCCTTCAATGCTATTGAGCGGCATATTATTCGAGAGTTGCAGGTACTGTATTTTTGCTATATTAGAAGTTTATACGTGAATATACATTGCGTGGAGTAATTCCGTTTTCTGATCTGCTTAAGTATAGTTTTGATTAACTTGTTTAGCTTAGAATTAGATGGCATTGAAAGAATCTGTTTATGTAAGAATTTGTAAGTGAATGAGCTTTCGACCTTTGTACTCGGTGTATATTTTTTACAAGCAGTTAATTTAGTAATTAAGGAAATAGTCGTAGTAATATGTTACGGCCCAAATAATTTAAACCTTAAACATAATCAAATGAGGAATTACATATCAAATGATAAGGACACATTAAAATCCCTAAATTGCCTTTAAAAAAAACGTGAATATGATTCGTCCCAAGGGTATCTGATATATATTATATGTTGTGATTTTTTTTCTTTCCATTTTTGAAGGAAAAAAATATACAAAATTTTCCGAGTATCTATAATAAACCAGGTTTATTGGAAATATCTGTATTTGTATGACCAAGAAACTTTATTTTTTCTTGTCAAATATGATACACAGCTTGAGAAATCTGGAAAATCCAGCGCAGACTCCACTGTGGCTTACCAAAAACTAAAGGGAGATCTTCGAGCGGTGTTCAATGTTCTTCCTAAGGATATGCAAGAGCTTCTGCTTCTAAATCCGGAAAAGGCTGCGCTTCTTCAAGGTAGCGTGGACCACGTGAAACTCCCGGGTCGCCCACTTGTGCAATTTGGCGTCGTATCATCCCCTAGATAGCACTGAATCTTGAACATGCTCTTCTGAGAAAGGACGATCTGAAAATTTCCCGATCTAGGGTGTACCAGGTATTCAAACCTCGATGCTCACTTTGTTTGCGATATCATTTGGTTCCGACTCTTCGTTTCGAATCGTTTCACATCGGGAAAAGGGAAAACTGAATCAGAGTAACGATTGGGATTTCATCGAGAAGGAGAGGACTCTGAATTACTTGGATTCCGAGGACGGGAATGTAATTTATAATGTTTACAAACCCGGAATTAGAGTCAAAAGATAATTATTGGTTTTGTAGTTTAGTCCGTGTAAGCTAGAAGAGTTGATATTCATTCATATAACGCAATGTCAGGGAAGAATTCACATTGTATATTTTGGTAATATATTGTTTCACTCTTTTGCAATGGGATATTATTTATTAATTTAATTTATGAATTATTCTTTTTGAGAATTCACTGTTCTTTTCTTGCAAAAGAAGACAACTTATCCGCAAACTATTATTTCAATTATGAATATAGTTTTAAGATGATAAATTTGAAATTTAACTATTCTCTCCTCTTTCCCGGCCAAAATATATTCACCGCCTTTGGCCGAACTCACCTCCATCGGGTACCGGAACTCAGGAGGCATTCGCCTCTCGCTCTCAAATGCTTTGAGAAAAAAAAAATTAAAAAAAATTATTTCAATGGTTTTTTTTTTTTCATCTCATTGTGTAATATTCAATTAGTAGTATAGTCTAAATTGAAATAAAATTTCATTATGCACGATTTCCAGGAGCATTCTTGTAAGTCCTCTTAATATATAGGAATATTGGAAAGATATATAAAATCAAGGACTATATATGAATAATAATACAAAATGACTTAATTATAATTTTAAGTCTTCATAAATAAAGATGTCAAATTAAAATTTAAAATGTATCAAAATATTGACCAAAGGCTATATAGAGTTAAGTCATCGTACACACACAATAAGTTACTTATTCTACTTATTAAAATAAAATAAAAAAAAGTATTGATCAGCAATTTGTAAGTAAAAAACAACAGTTTTGAAAGCGACTTTTGCCTAAAAGTTTTCCTTTTAATTTTCTCACATTACTTTACCGAGTCTCATTTCATAATGTTCACGACTCTTAATAATAATAATTATAATATAAGGTATAGTCCGTGTTGAAGAAAAAAAAAAGTGAGAAAAAGAAGGAAAGATTCTAGAGGGGTAAATTGGACCACAATTCAATTCTTATCCAATTTATAATGATCTGTCAAAAATATAAAGTGGGAATTGATTGTTGAACGTGACACTTTTTTGTTGCAGTTTTTCACTGCGGAATCTTATGATTTTTGTTGGATTATGAGATTTTCCTTTCATTTAATACAAAAATCATTACAAGACATAATAATAATTGACTAATTATGTAACACGTAGTAGGTAGGTCACTCACTCTACTATTTATGTAGTTACACTTACTATGATTCACAATCATATTTCACAATTACTACTTAGGACAACAATCATGCTATTTGAGTATACTTTTTTAACTTTTTCAAGCAAAACTATGAATTCGGACGGAATTGAAATTAGGTTCTTATTTCTTGCCTCCGAAATTAACGGAACCGGAGTTTCGATTCCAAAAATATGATTCAAATTTAGGATTTTTAGATTTTGAATTTTGAATTTTATTTTTATGATTTAAGCTTTACTAGAAAGATTAAGTAATAGTTCAATTCAAATTTCAAAACTTCAAATTAAATAGTTACTATTACAAATAAAGATTAATTCATTAAAATGAAAAATCTCAAATCTAAATTGCAGTTCTATTTTTTTTTTCCAGAACGGGAACAATCTTTGATTATGCCTGAGTAATTTATGTGAGGATTTATCATACCTGTTAGAGTTTTCTAAGATTTCTCATTTCCGGAAGCGGAAATTCCGGAGAATCCTAGAAAATACGGATCTAGATAAATAGATATATTGGACTTACTTGGAGAGAGAAAGAATTCTCTAAGCGATTAATTTGATTCCTCGAGAACCGGATCTCCGAGTGCTCGTCGGAGGATTGTCTTCACGCCGTCGTCTACACCAAGCCTTCTAGGAGATCACAAACCGCTCAAGTGTTCGGCCTCTATGTAGTCCACCACGTCGCTAACGAAACTTCTCTAGGAGAACGGAAATCGCCGGATCAGAATAATAGTTCCTAATCGGCGATTGGAAACAGACAAAGACTCTCTCGGGAATAGTAGAATCCAAACTCTATCAATGGTGTGTGAAATGGGGTGGTCGAATTCTCTATGTATAGGGAGAGGAGAATCATATCCATTTATGAGTATAATTGCCATTAATGAGAATAATCCCCATTACTGTGTATCTCATGCAATTAATTAGTTTTCTTTATATGAAGATCTCATCTCAATAAGGAAAGGGATATATGCAATTAATATATTGATTAGTCAACTATATTAATTACATATGATTCTATAATCAATACCGTGAATCAATCGCATTAATTCACATGGACCCGCAAAAGGTTCAATCCCAATCTTTAGATCAAAGCTAATAGTAAACAAAGAGTAGTTAGGTTTAGGGGTGTACAAAAAAGACCCTAAACCGAATCTAAAACCGATAACATTATTTTACCGATTTTTTCACTACCGAAAATTTATGTTTTTTTTTCAAATACCAAAAAATGCGGTTTAAACCGCAACCGCTTTTTGCTAAATGGCAGGGGTTACGGTTTTCACGGTGAAAACCACTACCGATTACCGATTAACTTGATAATAAATTTATATTTTTTTTTATATATTTAAAAATAGATAAATGTTATACTCTAAGCATTTAATATCTATTTAATAATGTTTTGGCAAGGATTTTTTCATTCATTGATTCATTCAATCTTATTTTATTTAAAATAATTTGTTGTTATTGCAATTATTTTTTTCCGTTAAATAAGAATAAATAAATGCCGTAAGAGAACTGATTCCATTCTTTTTAATTTCATCCATTGGTTCATTATTAAACTTTTTTACTTTAGATTATGTAGTTGTAATTTGATTTTTCAAATATATGATGATTATATAGCATCTTGTCAAAATGCGGTTAAAACTGAATTTAAATCGAATTTAAAACCGATATATCGGTAATTGGTAAAAATGGCTTTAAACTTCAATAGTGCGGCTTTCGGTTTTAAAATTGAAAAAGCCAAAAATACGGTAATCTGTATAAATAGTTATGAAAACCGAACCGAAGACTCGTTTGTTCACCCCTAGTTAGGTTTATCAAGTAGGTATGAATTTGATCCCTCGATTACGATTTTTGGGTGCATTCAACTCATTTTTTTAAAAAAAATAACAGAACTAACCCCTACTTCGTCTAAAATTGCCTTTCATTTTGTCTTTTGGATTATCTTCCCTTTGTCATCCACAAAGCCTCAAAAATCCTTATTTATGTCATGAAATGGAGAAATGATTCTTTGTCATTTATTGAGCTTATGAGATGCTAAATTGATGGAAAATGTAACGAACACATGATTTTACATAGTTCGGTACCGTTATTCTTCGACAAAGTGTTTTTTTTTTTTTTTTTGTTTAGCATCATATTCATAAATACAATCATGAAAAGGTGAAATAAAAAAAAAAAAGCAAAGTAGAGACAACTCATGGGTGCACGATGGATGAGAGAAGATGGTGCAAGTCGTTAAAGTTTTTTAATTTTACTGATTTTCATATATATATATATATATATATATATATATATATATAGATGATGTGGCAGACCTTATCATCAACAAAATAAAATTACAAAAGAATCACTACTATGCAATGCAAAGACTTAGTATTTATGGACTGGTGGTGCCGACCAATGTATCGGAAAGCATTTTCTAGTAGAAATAGCCAAACAAAGCGAACTCAATTGCAATAACATAACTACATATTCAATGATAGCTCAGTAGAATCGATCATGGTTTGTGATTTGAACTTTAGATCGCAAAAAATAAGTAGGTGATTATTTGAAATTGACGAAATTTTTAAAATGGTACATAAGTTGTGCAAAATATTTTAATTACGCCAACAACTCGCGTAATTTAATCATGTTTAAACATTTAGAATTTAGAGTAAGGAGATCACTTTCTCATACCAACATTCGGTAAAGACTTAACCATAGACATGTTATTTCTATATAGAGTGATAACTCTTTGCTCGATATATAGAGTGATAACTCTTTCTCATATTTTCGGTTCTTATTCTCTAATGAATACAATCAAGAATGCACGCTTAACACAATGGAAGATAATTTATTGTTGTGTAGTTTGCTTGTCTACATATTGAGAACATAATATCTTCTGTTGATTATCATTCTCTATTTTGATCTTTACGCTCGTAGCTCGCGCAATTTGATTATGTTTGAGAACATTCAAGATTTAGAGAAGTGATAACATTTTTTTTTTCCATCTATGTCAATAGTTAGTGAAGACATAGAAATCATACACTTATCATCTTCTGTATAGAATGATAATTTGTATCCTCACATTTTTAGTTTTTACAATTACAACATGACATTCTTATTTTCTAAGGAATATAATCAAGAATACACACTTAACACGATCGAAACAGATTTCTTGTCAACTAGTTTGCTTGTTTAGATATTGAGAACGAAATATCTATACAATAAACGTGTTCGCAATTTTGATGTTTACGCTTATATTCTATACTTAAAAAATATTTTAAACTCATTATTCAAGATTTGTGTTTGGCATTTGGTTCTCCTAAAACTTATAGATTTATTTTAGTTCATACAAAGTGCCACTTTCATGAACAAAGAAAAAGAATGTGATGACGCTCCATTAAACTCGCTTGAATATCGTTTTCATTCATAATTCATATTTGAATTCCGTAATTCGGTCCAAAGTTGTTAGACTATCAAGGGCATTTTTGTATCAAAATTACAAAAATAATTAAGAAATCACTCTAAATAATTACGTTACAACTCCATGCGCGACATAACCATGTTCACACAAAATATAACTATTAAATAATACAAAAACAAGAAGAAAAGTCTTTGTATATGTTAGGGATAATCGCGGCAAAACTATTCAAAGTTATTTATAAGGGCATTATAGCGTAATAGCCAAATAGAAAGTTGATATATGCTAAATAGTCAATTTTTGGTTTAAATTTAAGCATAGCCAATTAACCATGTTAATGACTATAAAATGACTTATATACCCTTAATTATCACATTTATACATTCTGATTTTAATATCCAATTATAATAAACGAAATACATTTCCGCTAATAAATTCAAATTTTAATATTAATAGTTAATACATCTATAAACTGTTAATACTTGTTTATATAAGTTCATAAATTGTTAATACTTGTTTATATACATATATAAACTGGTAATAAAGCTAGATTTAAATTATCAAACGTATTTTCTAAAGATTATGTATTTATTTACAAAATACTTTCCATGTTAATAGGCATTCTTTGTTAATCTATAAACTGTTAATACTGGTTAATATACATTCATAAACTGTTAATACTTGTTTATATACATATATAAACTGGTAATACAGCTGGATTTAAATTATCAAACGAATTTTTAACGATTATGTATTAATTTACAAAATACTTTCCATGTTAATAGGCATTATCACGTTTAATATTAAAAAAATATCAATATTAATATCAAAGTAGTTCCAAATTTTATACGTGGCTAAAATTAAGGATATTCCCTATTTAATTTTTGAATTTTAAATCGAGATATTCCAGGGAGCAATTTTTTAAACGCATATTTTTGGTATATTAACCGTTTATTCGTTAGAATTTTAATCGTATAAAGAAAGATAATTAAAAGGGTATAATAGGAAAAAAAAATTGATATTAAAATGCCACCTCATATTGGCTATTTTAGAAAGATAAAGTAAAAGTTGACTATTTTACTAATCAAACGTTTCTATTTGGCTATTTGGAGCAATTTCTCTATTTATAATGGTTTGGCATATTTTCAACTTTTTAATTACTCTAAATAAATACTCACAATTGTGAAATTTATGTTTTTTTTAATTAACTCTATTTAATCGATCTTTGTTACGTTAAGTTCTTTTTTGTTTTACATGTTTACGTTTTATTTTTTCACTTTTTTTTGTCTTGAGTTTTTTTTTTTTGTTACACTTTAATTTGAGACACGGGTACGGAAATGACTTAAGAATAACGAAGATACATAGGACAGAACCAGCCCAAAACGTAAATTTTTACAATTTTAAATTCAGCGCACTGGAAAACTTGAAAAAACCGATCGCGCTTTTTTGAAAAAAATTAGGTACTTCTATCGCAATTACGCTAATACTTTATAAACCAGAAGTGTGCCAATAATATATACTAAAAATTGAGCCAATCATATATTTATATATGCTCGCTACCGGTCAATATTCTCTTTTTATTTTCTTGTTTTTACATAAAATATAGTTTTCACCAAGAAAGTGACTAAATATCATAATCTGTGGTCTACTTTAGCCGCAACAAGAAACTGAGAATTGGCCACGTCTCACTCTTATATATATATATATATATATATATATATATTATATCGTAATAATTATTGAAGCTCAAGTCAAAAGCTTTTGCGTCATTTAAGAAAAAGCTTGGAAGCACCATACCTCCTATTTCCATGTTGCACTCTGATTTTTTGTTATTTTTGAGATGATATTCGTAACTATTATTCGATTACATATTCGTATAATATGAAACGTTAAAATAACAATAAAAACAAATATCAGAAAATGACATCGACGACAATTAAGTGGATCGTATATTCATATTGAAATGTACATTTTAGATATATTTAGTTAATTATTAAAATATCACTAGTATTCATTGACAGATTCATTGGATGGTTATATTATTATTCCACTAATTTCTGATAAGCTAATATTCGACGACTATTGAACGATAAACCCCGATTTTTAGAGCCGTAGTTAATATGATGGATATTCCGGTTTTACTTAATGTAATCGAATTCTATTGTTAGAATCCAGTACTCCATATATTCAGTCTTGCATTATAAATTGGGTATATTAGAGGAATTATTATTATTATTATTATTATTATTATTTTTTTTTTAAAGAATCGATGGAAGGAAACTTAAACGAGTTAAAAACCTCAACGACTTTTCATAAAAAAAAAAAAAACATTTATTATCAAAAGAAACGAACTAAAATGTGAAAATTATGGATTAAACAAAGGGCAACCAAAAGATTAGGCTAATTAAGGAAGCGGCATATGCTAAAGCCTAAGTACAATATTCAATATTTGTTTTGATTTTTACGTTATCTGCTTAAATATATATTAAAGAATTTGAATTTCCCTATCAAGGAATATACTCAGCTTATAATTATAAAAAGGGGCGGGGCTAGAGGGCGGAGCAGGGGCGGCCGCTCCCACTTGGTCCAAGCTCGTGTCACCCACAATTCTTAAGAAGTTTGTAAGTATAGAAAAGCTATCTAGGAGCTCAAAAAGTACGTCGCGATCTTCTTCTTTATTCGATTTTATCCTTCGATCTAGAACGTATACCGATGTTGATTAGGTTGGCTGGTGATCTTACCAACCGAAAGTCAAACCAGAGGTTTCTATATCTTATTAACTATTCTCTTATTTTGTGGAAGAACAAAAAGCGCTTTAATGGAAGTTGATTATCGAGCTACGATTTTTAGACGAGTGAGATTATTTGGTTAGAGTGATAACTCGTAGACATTGGTATTTCTTCTCGTTAACCTACTACATTAGTTTGTGAAAATAATAAAAGTGCCATTATTTTACGACAAGTGTCACGAACATATAAATTGAGATTGATTGCTATGTTGTTCGACATTACTTTCAACCTAGTACCATCACATTGCCACTAGTTTTTTCTTCCATGCAAATAGTTGATTTGTTAATCAAAGAACTCTCACATTATTGAGAATCGTGAGTTTGAAAAGATATACTAGTTTATGACTTTCTTAGTTTTACTTATGTACTATTTGATCTTTATTATTGTGTTTGACTTATACAAAATTTCTCTTTATAATCCAAGAACTAATTCTCACAACTCAAGTTTTGGAGCATTAGATTCTCACTAATGTTTGTGTTACTTAAGTTGACATTCTCGCTTCCGCTTCGTCTTCAACCACTTGTGTGATTGCTACCCTCTAGGCGGAACGCTCCCCTACTGATGCGTTTTTACATCCCACGGCATCGACAGGTTGCTTACATGTTCTTCGGCTCTTCCTATTTAATTTCAACACCAACTAATCAAATTTGATGTTAATTAGGTGCTATGGAGAAAAAGATAAGAATCACAATTATAATCACAAAATCATTAATGCTTAATACCTAATACCAAGGTTTAAAATACCGCTTGCCGTTTTCGTTTCGCATTTTCCGTTTTACGGATATATCGCTTGCCAATGGATATGTCGATGGGCAAAAGGGAAAAAAATGGCATGCCGCATACTGCATTTACCGCACTTTTCGCATGGATATTTTGTAAAAAATATTTGAGTATTTAAGCACGATATTTATATAGGTTCAAAACTACATATTTAATAAATACAAGACATAATTGTATACAACAAAACACATTTGTAACTTAAATATGTAGGGTGAAATGTATAATATTAAGTCACTTTATTAGTTTAAGTGTATAATATTAAGTCAAATTATTATGTGAAGTGAATATGTATGTTAATTAAGTGTGTAATATTAAGTGAATATGCATGTTAATTGTATAGGTATGTTAACAAATTTAATATTAGTTGAAGTGTATAATATTAAATGAATATGTATATTAAGTGTATATGTATGTTAGGTGAAGTTAATATGTATGTTAAGTGTATAATATTATTTGAAGTGTGTAATATTAAGTTAAATTATTAGGTGAAGTGTATGTGTATGTTAAGTGTGAATGTGTGATATTAGTTGAAAATAAAAAGTCACACATTGATAGATGAGAAGAGTTTGGTGATGTTTATATACCAAATATTAGGAATAAGGGCTTGGGCCCTTAGGGTCATAGGATTTTGTGGATGGGGGAGGACTCACACAAATGTTACACCACCACACGCGCGCGCCGCCGTCCGTCCGACCGGACGGGCGTGGCGAGGCGGGGTGGGGTGGGGTGCTCTTGTGTGAGGTATAATTATTTTTGCCGAAAGTTTAATTGGTATTTTTGCCGAAATCTACAAAAAATGCGAAATTCCAACCACTTTTCGTCGTTTTGCAGGCAAAAAACGATAAACGACATGAAATGCGATTGTCGTTGCGAAAGTCTCGGCAAAAGGAAAAACGACAGCGAAACGAGAAGGCTTTCGTTTCGGTAGCCTCCGAAAAACGAAAATCGGTCCAAAAATCGAGCGATTTTCCCGAAATTTTGCACCTTGCCTAATACATTATCTTAAAGTCATAAAAGACTATCTTTGCATATGATTGTTCAATATTCTAGATGTTGCGATCTCCAAAGTGATTTAGTTTAATATAATTTATTATCTATTGGTATTTAACCGTACGCATCTTATCCATAAATAATTATGTATGCATTTAAGAGTTGGAAAGATTCTATGGGCCTTCCCTCTTGATGTGTTTTTTCTTTCTTTCAGTGAATAAATAAATAATTAAGACATTATTTTAATGTACCCAGGAAAGAGAATTCTCTTATCTGTGAAAAAAAAAAAATTGAAATATTGAATGAATAAATAAATAATACTTTTGTAAGAATGATATGAACATGACAAAGAACCCATCCCTTCAATTCCAAAGTGGTCCTCTCCAAATTGATAGTTTGAGTTTGACAACCTTACTCTCTATCCTACGCACACCCAACACCCCTTACGTCCCCCTTATCCTGCGCACCCAAACTCAAGCAAGCAACAACCCCACACAAAATTAGGAACCAGAAAACAAACTAATCGTTTATATTTGGGAAATTTGTTACTCTAAGTCTAACTATATTTTTAGATATATAAAAGAAAAACACCGGCAATTTCATACAAAATTGAAAATTAAGTGTATTGTCAAATTTAAATTTCTAAATTTTTTTATTATTCCCGATAGAGTTGTTTTTCTTATATCTAGTATTATTTATTTGTAATTTTAAAATTTTATTCTTTGACAAAAACATGCAATATTCAACTTTTGAGATTTAGGCTGTAGATTTTTTAAAAAATGAATTTTAAATAAGAAAATTATAAAATAGTATTGTGAATTAATATCTTTGACTATTTGCGGCATTAGTATCCAATACTACACACTAACTATGATGACATATTTTTTAACGGCAATAGTACCTAAATACTATTACATGAGGAATACATGTATCTCTACAATTAAAATTTCGAAAACATTGCTTATTCATCACTTTATCAAATTAGAGACGTATAAAATAACAAATATTAACTAGACAAGAAGAATTGCATTTCAATATTATTTTTTAACCTTTAGATACAACATACAAGTGTTGTTGAAAAAAGATTGAAACTTTATCAACACATTAAGTGCAAAAATATATACTTATGCCACAAATAACCATTCTTTTAGATTACACTTAATAAATAGAGTATTTATTTTGAGTGTTTTAAAAATGAAATGTATATCTTAACAAAAAGAAAAATAAAATCGAAAAAAGATAATAAAAGGTAAATATGTATTTAAAATAAAATAAAGGGCATAAAAAATAATTTTCCTTAAATAATGTAGCTAAAAAAAAAAATTCGAAACCCCACTTTTGTACTAGCCTTCCCGATTCCATTCCGAAAAACAAAATCAAAACTTTGCGAGAAAAAGAAAAAATTCGAAGCCTCAAAGCGATGTCAAGCCCCAGTACGAACACCTCAACCAGTTGGAGCAGAGAGGAAGAGAAAGCCTTCGAGACCGCCATAGCCACGCACTGGACAGTCTCTGAGAAGGAGCGGAGAGAACCCAGAGAGGACGACGACGAAGAACAAGGCGACGAGGAGGAGGAGGAAGAGGAGGAGGAGGAAGAAGAGGAAGCTCTGAGGGAGCAATGGGAGAAGATCGCCGCCATGGTTCCGAGCAAATCCATGGCGGAGCTGAAGCGGCACTACCGAATGCTCGTCGACGACGTCGAGGCCATCGAGGCCGGCCTGGTCCCGGTGCCCAATTACGGCGCCGGCGACTCCGCGGCGGGCTCGGGGAAGGACGGCGACGCCGCTTCCCCTCCCGCGCAGCGCGGGCACGGCGAGAAGCGGGGGAGTTCCGGGCACGGGAACGGATTCTCGGGGCCTGGGCACGGCGAGAAGGGGTCCAGGGCTGAGCAGGAGAGGAGGAAAGGGATTCCGTGGACTGAAGAAGAACACAGGTAATTGGAAATACAGACTTTCTCTCTCATCGCCACTTTCTCTCTCTACATTTGAATGGGCAAAGAGCTCTGAGCACTCTCTCTTTCCCCATATAGGTGGGAGCGATTCTCTCTCTCTAGCTGCATTTAGTAATGCAAAATAGCCTTGAAATTTGTGCCTCGCTAGACACAAAATTTTAGTTTATTATATACATATATATATATATTATATGTGCATAATATATATACTAAATCCAGATAAACCCCATTTCTTCTTTCTCGACGGAGCTTCAAGATGGCTCCTTTTGAACCGAACTTTCTGACGGAAAATCATCAGTCTTTTGGGTTACTTTTTTAGTCTTCTTTCGCTTTAGGTACTTATCCCGTTCTTTTGGAATTTGAGCTTCTTTCAGTCATTCTGAAAATTGACAGAAAATCTTCAAATCTTTTTGGGTTTTTTTTTTAGTCTACTTTCGGTTTAGGTAGTTAGCTACTCTTGGAATTTGAGCTTCTTTCAGCATTTCTGAAAATGGATGAAAATCATGAATCTATAGCTTTAGGTACTTATGCCACTCTTTTTGGGTTATTTGCAGATTATTTCTTCTGGGTCTGGACAAATTCGGGAAAGGAGACTGGAGAAGCATCTCCAGAAACTTCGTCATCTCCAGAACTCCGACGCAGGTGGCGAGCCACGCGCAGAAGTACTTCATCCGCCTCAACTCCGTCAACCGGGACCGCCGGAGATCGAGCATCCACGACATCACCAGCGTCGCCAACGGGGAGGCCCCGCCGCCAATCACCGGGAACCCATCGGGCGTCCCGGCCCCGGGGATGAAGACCCACCCGCTCCAGCGCGGGCCGCCCCATGTGGGGATGTACGGGGCGCCCGTGGGGCACGTGGTGGGGGCGCCCCCGGGGCATGTGGCGTCCGCGGTGGGCACTCCCGTGATGATGCCGCCCGGGCACCCGCACCACCATCCCCCGCCGTACGTGCTCCCCGTCGCTTACCCGATGGCGCCTCCGCCGATGCACCAATGACGGCGTCAGGAAAACGCAAATTTAGGTGGAGATGTAACTCATTTCGGGTCGGGTTTGGAAGGGAAAATGTAAGAAGAAGATCCGAAGGATTTCTTCTGAGGGTCCTGGATTGTGGAAAGATTGAATTAATTTAGGTTTCTTCGTATAGAGAGAATTGAGACTTGTTTTTCCAATGAGAATGATTTGAGCTAATGAATAAGTTTGTGCAATTCCTATTATTATGTCTATAATAGGGATCGGATTCGAAGCACTTCGATAAAACAAATTAATTTCGATTACCGCTAACCTTCTAAATATCGGAGTGCGGAATCCGAAATCGCGTATTTTCCCGGTAAAAATTGAATCTGATGAAAGTACAAGAGTCCAAAATCCAAACTCGCTTATCCTTTATTATGAATATTTCAATCTAGAACATTATGGTTCTGGATAATCGAAATCCAATACTTTCGGATCCAAAAGAAGTGTTAATATCTTATATATTTGTTGTGGGATTAAATTTCAAGTGAAATTCGGGCCGTTAAATACGAAAAAAAGAATACGAACGAGTGACCCATTTCCATATGTAAACTTGGTCAATAGTGCTACTTGTTCTTACACCGAGTATACCTAGTAATGCGTACGTGCATAGTAAACTTGGCCGATAGTGCCACTCCATTTTTTATTTTATTTTTTAAAAACGAAAAAATAATAGTTAACGGCAACCACCCAACTTAGGCATTAGTTTATGGAGAGGTCTTGATGAGCCAAGCAGTTAAATAAATAAGGGTTTATTCGGCCCGAATCTTAAATTAGACTCCAAAGGTGAAAGGTTAAATGTCGAATTACCCTTTTTTTTTTATTATTGTACCGATAATGTATTTTAAACGATCAAAACAAATTTAAACTGTCGAAACTCGAAACCACAAGTCATAAGATAGCAGTCTTCAATTTATAAATAATAATAAGAAGAAATAAATAAACACAATTGCATACCGTCTTTGAGCCAACAAAAGTTCTAGAACTAAAAATTATATTCGGTTTTCCTTAAAAAAAAATTACCGGAAATGGGGTGTCCGACCTTTAAATAACAAAATCTAACCGTAATTACGATTTTCACGCGTAGATTACACAATCCCTCGCGATTTCACGTCAACTAATTAGTGTGATGAAGAAACTTCAATTCGGCTAGATTCCGTCTCACTTGACTTGAATAGGTTTCGGCATCAAAACTAGTCAAGCGAATAAAGGTTTCTCAAAGCTAGAACATTACAAAAATACCCGATTTTCCGAGGAAAACGAGAAGCTCGTGTGTGACACTCAACAAAATTCAATGCACTCTCTTCTTCCTCTTAAAACGGCCAGTCCCATTCAAGATCCGATTGAGCATACTTTTCTTCCCGAGTCTCCACCAATTCGGGGCCGAAAACCGCCGCCGCCGTTTTTTCAATTGTACACCTACATGTGAGTATAATACGGCATCAAGAAAGATGTTATCTGAAATTACCAAAACACCATAACTAACCTTGTTTGTTTTGCTCACTTCCGTTTTGAATTGAGAAGATTTCCCGGCGTGTCTCCAACTTGGCCAAGCGGGAGTGAAGATTAGGCCAATACTTGATTTGCATCCTAAGAACATCAAGAACGGTTTGAAGGCCTGATCTCGAAGGCGACGAGTTCTCAATTTCACATTCTCGATTTTCACCGAGCAGTACCTGATAGAATTTAAAGTTGGACCAACCGATGATGATAAATTGAAAGTAAAATTAGCAATAATAATAAATAGAAAGTAACAGACCTTGATCACTTCAGTAGCGGAGTTTGAAATCGAACGGAGATTATAGCTGTACATTGTGCAAATGATCTTAGGGTCTTAGCAGAGTGAAAAGATTCTAAAGTTTATAATAAATTAAAAGTCGAAAGTTAAGGGACAAACCCGCCCTCAAGAATTACAAGCAACTTCCCACCAGAAGTGTCGTTCAACATTTCCGTCATTTTTGCATAGCCAGCGGGAGTTACCTAAAAAAAAAACACTCAAGATAGATATATATGACGAATTATAATATTACTTAAGTTATTGGGAGTGATATCCTCTATGTAAAGTTTGTACAATTTGCCCCTGAACTTTCAGATTCATCTTGAAACGAACAATTAATAAGCTAAAACGATCGGAGATCCGTTACGCGAGCTCCAACATTGGTCGCTCATGTCGATTTCTTTCATTCGACGAGTATAGAGAGATTTAGGAAAAAAATACATACATCGCAGCAGCCTAGAGGATCGCCTCTTGCAGCATCAAATCCCGCTGATATGATGGTTATATCAGGCGCAAACTCCGAAGCTGTAATAAAGAGGTTAAGAACTCGTCAGCTATTTCTTTCCTTTTTTTAAAATCATTCTCAACAAGCTTGAAATATATGAAACTATGACCTATTGGAAGAACAATGTGGCGAAATGCGAAAACATAGTCATTGTCGCCTACTCCACCACGACTCCATGGCACATTCACACAATATCCTTCAGCACCCATACTACCAACCTGAAGAATAAGAAGAAATGAAATACTATCAGCTAACAACCAGTGGGGATAAAATTTAATTATTGTTTCCCGATACCGGTTTAAAACCTAGTGAAATACCGGAACTACTTTACAAAAATCAAAACCAAGAAATTCCTATCAACTTGCATTAAAAAACCTATTAATTTGAATCAATCTCCAGAAAATAAGACATTCACCAACGGAAATTTTAATAAGAGAATAAATCATTGGCTGATACCTCTTCAGCAGCCCCAGTACCAGGATAGAAATTTCCTCCTTCGTGTCTGTGCAACGATACGTACAACACCTATATAAACAAGAAAATAAAGACGTAACTAATGAGAAACATGAAAAGCAAGCAAACCATGGAAACCCATTAAAAACAAAAAACAAAAAACAAAAAACATGTTCTTGTTTTCAAATTAATTTGACTTGTGAGTGACAGGGTACCAACTTAAAACACTACATCTGAAAAACCATGATGAACGTTCTCAAACTAGAACGTTTCACGGTAAATGTGGAGTTGTGTAATAATGTAGTGCTCACCGATTTGTTCTGATCAAATATTTCTTGTGTACCATTTCCATGATGAACATCCTATAAAAGAAAAGAAAAAGACAATTAAGTATAAAGACCACATCAATAAAAAATATCAAGTTGCTCTTGCCGACAGACACCTTAAACTTTTCATCCTTGATACCGACCCTAGTAGTGTCTCAATAACATATGGATAACATTTCAAAAAGACGAGGGGGGTATCGAGAGTCCCCGCAACCCTCCACTCTCACTTCACACTTTTCTGATTATCCCGTAACTACCCTCTCTAACTAAACAAGTACAACATAATCAGCTAATAGGTAGGTCTTTACTGATCGAAAATAGCAAACTGACTCTGTTATGGTCCCAAGTCGGGATCTCATCCCAGATCTAGAACCGATACAACCATATTTCACTAAGAAACTTACCCTATACTCTAGCGAGAAACTACAGTAATTTAACGACTAATTTAATGAGCACTTCTTGGATAATCTTCTCATTCATTTAGTTAATGAAACAAACCAAACATTACAAGTTACAACCTAATGGGTTGGGGAAAAACCCTAAAATATAATTACCCAACCCTAAATCTACAACTACTAGAGCATAATGAAATCATTCGAACCTTAAACATAAATAAATAACTAGTCATAAGCCTTACCCAGTCAACAATCAGCACCTTCTTTGCCCCTGCAGCCTGAGCAGCTAATGCAGCTACTGCTGCGTTATTGTGGAGGCAAAACCCCATGGCCTGCGCTACTCCGGCGTGATGACCTGGCGGTCGAACCTGCCTCAGCCACTCAAGTTTAGTTCACTTTGTCCCAAAAAAGAAAACAAAAGATTTCAAAAGACTACATAGGAGAAATGAAGGGTTTTTGTACCAAAGCAAAACCGTTTCTGACACGACCAGAAACCACTGCTGAGGCGAGATCAGCACATAGACCCGCTGCAAGTCTAGCAGCACATGCAGAATGCTCATTGGCATAAGTGTCGGGTGTGAAATAGCTGCAGAAGCATATGAAACTAATTAATTAAAAGTGTAACCTAAAATCTATTAATCGTATCATAGCTATACGTACCAAACTTCAATATCAATGTGATAAAGTGTGTATGAATAATAAGGGGACCTATTAATACACAATTATATTGTAATCATATACCTAGCAAAGATTTTGCTTGTATGCTCAACAGATTCAACAAGCTCCAAGGAATGAACCTTCAGACCCAACAATTAAGGCCAAATATTAGTCGATTATTGGTAATTTCAAGAAAATTAAATTGGCAAAAGCAACGCGACAAAAAATCTACATTGGTTAACCGAGCTCAAGTTCTAAAACCTACCTTAACATGATTTCAGAATGCAAAATTATTGGTTGAATATTGCTCCTTTAGAAAAAGATTCCTAAGAAATTATGCCGTATCACAAGTATAATTTACAAGCGCCTTATTAATGCATTTTACTTACCATCTGAAGCTCTTTCTTGGTGATTTCCCTTGCAGCGATTGGATAGCACCTTCCCGGAAATATACCTGCAAAGGATGGCTCCGGTTGTTGGTCTTTTTGGTTTATATGTATAAAGATAAATTTTATATTAATGTAACATTCTTACCAGCTGTTGCCAAGCTGGCGGCAATAGCTTGAATGCGGTCAGGTCTTTCTGGGTGCGGATGTGATTTCATTTCAACCTATTCTAGCATAAACGACAAAATGCACGAAAGATGTCGATAGATTTCATAAGAATTCGGTAGTAAGAGAGTTATAAATAATCCTAACAAGAGTCGGAACTAATCCCTATACTTAAGAAATATCTGATATGCTTATATTAAATTTAACAAATAACATAATATGAATCATCAAGAACAAAAAAGTAAATATTGCAGTCAGATAATATGAATTTTTCTGAAAGAAATTATCCCAAGAACCAAGTTAAGTAAAAAATTAGCCTAAACCCTAAATAATAAAAATGAATAAGATAACAAAAAAATATGTAAGAAACCTATTTTAACATCTATTTGCAGGGAGATGTGTAGAACGGGAGGACCGTACTTCCGAATGAAGCAACATCCTTTCATCAAAACCTATTGCTGTGCGCTTACTGAGATCTGAAATGAAAAGATACACAATCTTATGACACGATGAAGTTTTGTGATCATGATTATGGAATATCATTCATCAGGCGTTACTAGGTTACATTATATACTCGGCTGCTATTACCAAAATAATCATATTTACGCTAAGTAATCTTTATACAAAAGATACTGGCTAATTAGTTATAATTACTCTAACTAGCAAAACATGATTATTACTTACGAAGTAACATTCTTAACTATCTAAAAAGCCATTTGTAATATATATAATCTGCGTTATCAGTAAGCTGCTATAATCAACATCTCTAAGAAGGGTCATCGAAAAAAAAACTAACAATAGCATTCCAGAAAAAGGGCCCTACATATTTTTCAGTGATAATTTTATTTAATTGCTCATTGTTAAGTTTCCCATTTTACAACTTATTAAAGCGCAAATACTACTTCAAATCTATTATACAGCAAAATCACACTTCAAAAGAAAGACCATAGAAAAATAAAGTCTGGTTTAATTTATGTTTATTGGAAGACAACTAACACAATTTGTACATTGCTCAATACTTAGCCTAATATATAGCGGTTCATCTATTCCATTTATATCAAAACAAACCGTGTGCGTCCAAAGGAAGCATCACCTTTATGCATGTCTTTAACTTCTATCTTCGGGTCGGCAAGAAGTGCGTGAGGAGACAAGGGAGAGGCAAAATGCCCATGTCTTAGGATTCCGGATTCTTTATGTTCACCACATATCTACATTATGACAAAATATCATACATTGAATATCAGGAAAAAATATATATCTTAGAAGTTTAAAAATGTCATGTTCCTGTCTTATAATGCCAAACCAAATACTCGTTCTGGAGCAACAAAATATCAGAGAGATGGAAAGTAACATCACAAACCTCACAGCAGAAAATTTCATCGAAATTGAGCATAGTACAGTTAGTACAGATCCACCTTGTTACTTCAAGTTCAAGACTCTTCTCCAACGGGTCCCAATCACTGTCATCATCATCTTCATCGCTAAGATTTTGGTTCTCATACATATCTTGCATAGTCATTTCCTTGTGTTGTCTCGCTCTTTTCTGTATGGCAACGAAAATGAATTTTTAATTAGGTCAAACATTGCAGCATTATGCCGAAAACTATGCACCTATATGTAATTGTTTAAAAACTATATTCACTTACATAACCAACATCCGGTTGAGAGCTTGAGCCTCCGTCTAGCTCCATCTCACTCCTTTTTCTATCACTTGCTCCATCAATCACTGAAGTCGAACATCTTCCATTGGCATTTTTGTTTGAACCTAGATCTTTTTCTTTACGAGAACCTTTCTCACCCTCGCCATTTTGTGCACGGTTCATTTGGACTGTCTTCGAAACAATGTTCTGTTCAGTCGCATCAAGATTTCCAGCAGAAACCATTCCTAAGAAAAAGCTATGCACATCTGCACATAATGAACAAAGCTAAAGAAACATAGTACATAGAGAAAACAGGATATTTAAGCGTATGCTAATGAAAAAGCCAAATCATTGCGGGAAAACAAGAAAATCGGATGCATGGATCATTTACATGACGATGTCACGAGGAAACGATGACATACAATTATCATCATTCGTCATAAATTTAAAACATAACGAGAAACATGAATACATGATGACATAGCACCAATGCTCGGCTATAAATGGAACTCTGTGACCACATCCATATCAATCCCATGTATTCGTGTATCGTCAAACCGATTTATATTACATTACACAGATTAAATGCCTCCAAATTAGAATAAATTAGCACTGAACCACTGGTATATGTCAAACTTGATCGAACACTTAAATCTACACCAGAAAAGTACCATAGAACTTCAATAGAGCGATTCAAATAGAAATTTGTGTTTTACTAGGGCTCAACTCGAGGATACAAATTCGAAATCGATTACTTCATACCATTTCTTTTTCTTTTTTTAGCTCATCTTTCTTATTGATCATTTCCAGACACAGACAGAAAGTACTAACTGTATATAACATTCAATATTTTCGAAACCGAAAACTAAACCAAGCTTTTTCTGCAACCTTCTCTTCTCAAAAACAAACCCTACCTTAACTCAGCATAAAAAGTTGACATTGTAACCGGAGCATCAAAACCAACTCCTACAGAACCTCCATTTCTATAAACTCAAACCAAACGGAAAACGCAAGAAGCACAATCGAACCGATGCTCAATCAAACCCTAACTTGTACGGCTACTAAGTAGGTCAAAGCTGTTGCTGATTCGAAAACATCAAGTCTTCGTGAGCGAAACTCTATCCATCGTAAACGTCATAACCCCTAAGATCGAAGACGAAGATACCTAATCGACGGAGAGAGCGAGCCGACGGCGAGGAAGGAGGCTTCAACGGCGTCGGCGAATGGCGGCGGAGTCGCCGGCGACGAAGAGTTCGCCGATGAGAGAAAGAGAGTGTGGTGGTGAACTTTTTATTTTTTTGGGGTTTTTTGTTCTTTTCTGGAAAATAGCTGTCAGAGTGCTCGGTAATTTTCGATTGCCTTATGTCATGCCACGTGGCAAAGCCAGGCGATGAATTTACTTTATTGGACATCACGTATTTCGCTAAAGCTTAACGACAATACTCACGAAACGACATCCAAAAGGAGCGATAACGAGCTCGTATGACATGCTTTACGAATTGCATCAGCATATAAAGTTGAAGGACATTATCGTCTATTACTCTCCGGAAAAAAAAATATTTGTATAAACGACAAAAAAGAAAAGTAAAGAGGACACCTCTCGAAAAGATTTCAAAGGGCATAAAAGATCGAAAAACTGCAAAACGACATCATGTTCTTCTATAGAACTGCAAAACGACACACAAGGTAAATTGATCTTGGAAACGACACACTTGGTAAATAGATATTAAAAGGGAAACTATATAAAATATCCTCTAATACACCACAAATTTTAAAATTATCCTTAAGTTTTTACAATTATCAAAACATTCTTTTCAAATTTCATGTACCAAAATACCCCTGCAAAATGGACATATCGCGTCCTGAAAAATAGATATTTCGCGTCATGAAAAATAGATATATCGCGTCATGAAAAATGGACAAGTTAAGGGTATTTTGGTAACATGAAATTTTAAAAAAAATGTTTTGAGAATTATGAAAACGTAGGGGATAATTTTAGAATTTGTGGTGTATTGGGTGATATTTTATGAAGTTTTCCTATTAAAATCGACAATAAACTATAAAACGACAAAATAAACGAAATAAAATAAGAAATTGGAAGAGCCAGCGGCTACCGGATAAACTCTTATATTCGGATGCGGTCCCATTCTCGTCAAAGAACATGGTATCCCTCAACTCACAATAAATTCTGAGATCGTCGACGCTATTAACAAACTAAATAGCTAATTACGAATAAGTACTAAATTTTATTCCGAAGGTCATAAAACATTACTTCTGTCTCATTCGAGTTTATCACGAGTAAGTTTTATTAGATTGCACGATGTATCTAACTTAACATACGTTAACTCGATATGAACGGAATTGAACATCGACATTATTTTGTGGCATTTTGATATTACTATCGAAAGAGATATAAATATTGTTATTCTTAGCGGTTCATTAATGAAATCACATTTATATATAAAATTTAGGGAATAAAATAAGAATTTATTAAATACAAATATTCTTGATATTCTTCTTCTTCTTCTTCTCTTAGGTTTAGTTTTCTCAAATCCATGGCGTCTTCGCGAAGATACTCGTGAGATTCCATTCGTCTGAAACTGTCTTCTTCTCGCCACACACGAAAATGGAGGGAAAACAAGATCCACCACAGCCACGGGCTCCATCCAATTCTCGCCCATCCCTCAAAGCCAGTACTCTCTTCACCAACTACGACGTTTGGAAAAGCAAGGTAACGAACGCACAATCGATTATCTATCTGTGTCTTCCATGGATTGGATTGTTGAATTGCGAAATATCTTTGTATTCAGCTTAGAGAAAACTGCTTCCGAAGAGTCAGAGAAGACCGGAAACGCCTGCTTTGGCAGATGCGAGCGATTCCCAGTTCTCAGCCTCTCGATTTCGATTCCGAGAAGGTACGCTTTCGAATCGAATTAACGAACAAAAACCATGGTGATTTGATTTAATTTGTACCAGATATTCTTGGATTGTATTTGATGTGATGCTTTCTTTGGTGTGTGTTTTGTGCGTCAGTGTATAGCTATGCCTATGTTCTAGTTCTAGGATGCTTGATGAACAAGTATAACCATAATTATGCCCTCTGAACTTTGCATTGTGGTTCAATTTGCCCCCGAAGATTGGTCAATAGGATGAATGTAACTACTAAAAAAAGAGTCATGTGTTGAGCAAAACTGAAAATTTTCTGAAGGATGAGGCATTGCTGCCCTAAATAAAAGTTCAAGGGCAAAATGCACAAGGATGCAAAGTTCAGGGAGCATTACCGCCAATATTCTCTTCTTTTCGTATCATTAGTCATTGGTTACAAATTGATCAATGTTTTAGCCCTTTTTTCATTAAATGTAGAACTTTGCTTAAGCTTTTCTCAACAGGGTTTGATTAAATCGGCTTTTAAGGATATAGTTTCCGATGAACTAAAAAAATTGAAGGACGTCTCTTCACATGAAACAACTAAGTCGCCATCGCTCGTTGTCGAGGCTGACGATATGCTGTGGGAGTATGACGGTCTTCATGACGCTTACGAAGGCGACTGTGAAGAAATTGTGTTAGAAATGCAGCGATTCTTTTACGAGGATCTCAAGACAGATTCAACTGCGAAAGGTAAAACTTTGGCTGATTTTTTCGGTCATCATTTTAAAAATTATGTGGCGATTTTTTTTTTATCTAGTGAAGAACTTTTAATTCAAAACATTATAACCTGAATTTCGGCAACTGATTATATTAGCTTAAGCATTATCTATGATACATCTTCCTCATTTTAGCATCATCAATTCTAGTCTCTTTCAGAGCTTGAAACTTATGTCTTCGCGTGGGAAGATGAAGAAGACGAATACTTGGCACGCACAGTTTATGAGCAGATGCAACTTAATGAAAAGCAGGTATTATGTTTGACCCACGTAGTTTATGTCATTGTTTATATTTCTTTCCTTAGGGGTAGTTTAGGTATTTTATGTTTAGGCTAAATAACGTGTGCTCGAGCCTATATAAGTAGCTCGTTGTGAGAAGGTTAGCTGTCGTGTTTGATTAGTGGAAAATCTCTATTGAACATCATTGGAAGAGCTTTTCAGTCTAACTCGCGAATTAGAGGCCGGGGTATCGTTTATCAATAAAGTGTTGTGTCGGTTTGATTATTAGCTCCGGTTCTACGCTTTTGTTTAGTCTCATTCTAACAGCTGTCCCTTTTTTGTTTTATATTTTTAATAAATGAGAAATAAATAATAATGGTAATGCAATGTGTTTTGTTTTTTAGGTACAGGAAGTATTTTGGTGCCCCGTATGTAAGCGAGGAGAACTTCGAGAGAATCATAATCTTATACATTGCACTGGTTGTAAGCTTCAGCTAAAGAAGAGTGACGAGGTAGGTCAATACGTTGAAATCATTCATGCCGTGTCACTGTTATTTATTCCGAGTCTGCCCCAAATTTTCAAACAAAATCATCGTGTACTTCTCCCGGTTTTGTATCACGAACAGAACGCTTTTTTTTTTTTTTTGCAGTTATTTTGCTTTTAGTTTCTGTTTTGATTCAGTAGGCATGAAATTTTGTATAGAATTTTTTTTCCTTCTATTCGATTGCGCTCGGATAGTTCACAGATTCATATGTTGTTGGTGAAGTAGTTTCGTATTATTTGCAGTTTATTCCTTTGGATTTTTGCTTCAGCATTTTGCTTGAATTCCTTACTACATGTCCTTAAACTATATTCCGAGAAATTCCTCTAAATGCCGTTCTACACATTTTACCGTAATTTTGCAGGGTTTATTTTTTCTTCGAGTTTATAAGTTTTATGATACACTTTCAGGTTAATCTGGCACTTCTTAAGGTTAGGCTCGCTGAACTTCTCGCCGAACATCTTGATCGCGGCTGTGCATCGAAGCCTAACTTCTGCATCGAAACTAGGTTTGACATAACCGCTCTCTACATTATTTGTACAGATTGTAGTACATTTGAGGTGGTAATATAAAGGGCTGCTTTAACCGTTCGTTTCTGTTAAAATAATAAAGGGTTGCGTTTACCGTTCGTTTCTGTTAACTTATACTTGTCGAGTTATTGCCGTTTTTCTTTGGTCTGGGAAATATTCGCCAAATGCGGCTAGGTTAACTTTTTTTTTTTTTGAAAGAAGGCTAGGTTAACTTTAAACTTCCGTCGATAAAATTAGTAACTCTCAGGCGATCTTTTGCTAACTCAAATGCTGTAAATAAAAGTAAAGAATTGGCCATCTGAATTTGTTGTAATTTTGTAGTAAGTTGATGGTTTTGTTAAATTTATGGACAAATTTGTGGACAAAATGATTAACATGTGTGCATTTTACTTAAAATAATATATTCACAAAATCTTGAGAAAAACAGTAGAACCTCTATAAATTAATACTTGATAAATTAATAGTCGCGATTAAATAATATTTTTGGCCGGTCCCGACTTGGGCCTAACTAGCTAAATTAATAATTCGCTAAATTTATAAGATAATAATTTTTTTTAGAAAGTATATAGGTCCCAAGTGATATATAAATTAATAATTCAATATAAAAAATTACATAAATAATTGTAAAATCACTATAAATAAAATATAACATAAATAACTATGAAATCACGTTGAGTAAAAAGATAGCATTACATCACTAATCATGTAGTCTTCTTAAAATATGTTTCTTTAGTAATTTGTTTCTTCTTGAAATTAATGTTCTCTTGAACTTCATCTCTACGCTTCAGAAGAGCATCAAAGGTCGGCTATCATATTCTCATGTTGGGCTCTTTAATATTTCAGACATTAGTACTCTAATAAAATCTTTTTAAATCATATTAATCTCTCTTGATATTCTTAATATTGATACTTTAATATTCTCGATATAATAAATTGAAATAATTTTTTATTAGTAAAGATGTTTATATAATTATAGATGATTAATAAATTTTTTCTTCACTTAATGTATAAATTAATAAATTATTAATTTATATGTTAATTAATAATCCGATAAGATAATATTTTTTGTCGGTCCTAACAGTATTAATTTATAGAGGTTCTACTGTATATGGCTATAAAAAATGAAAATAAAAACTACGGGTGGAAACTAGTAAATAAAGAAAAATTAGAGATAAAAAATGTAACATTAAGAAAATTTTAGAGGGCATAACAGTACATTACTTTCATGAAAGATGAAACTATTAATCATGGACTATACAAGCTTACGAATGAAGATCATTTGTAAACCAAAAATTAAACTGAAAATTGAATAATATTGTTACCGAATATCCAATTTTAATAAAATGAATGAACCGAATAAAAATTGGATACTCACTCATCATTCGATAGTAGTGTTCAGATATATAAATCACAAACTACTTTGTATTATATAAAGACTAGAGGTATAAATTTTTTTATAAGACTAGACTTATGTACAACAAACTACATTATTTTAAGTAGTGGATAGCACCGCGCGATAAAATATATCCCGTAATTTTTTTATTGCATGATATAGTGACTTTATACTTATAAATACTTAGCGTTAGGTAAACTTCTAGTCAATTTTATCATATTTTTTTTTTGTTTATGTGAATCTAATTTTATAATATTGTTTGAGCGGTAAATGTGGTTCAAAAAATTGATTTTACAGCTACTGGAAACAGAATACCGTATATTTGTTAAATACGGTTCTTGCACTAAAAAATCGAGTATCTAATATCTTTTACAAAATAAATCAAAATGTTGTATTCGGTCTCTTACTAATAAAATACCGCATCGAGACACATCGACAATCCAATGGATGTCCCACATAGCCATGGCCGCGATACACCCATCCATACATAGGATAAGATATATTGCTTATATTTTATACTGGTTTTCCTGAAAATCGCCCATGTTCATGTCAAGCTTCAAGCTTTACACTAAATTATCATCTCTAAGATTTCTGCTAACAGAACACACGAGTCTTTATTGAGAAAATATATAACTTTCTTAACTCTGCTTATAAACTCAAGATCAACTTGTAAGTGAAAAGAAAGAAGAAAAAAAAATTGACCGGAAATCTTAAAGGAAATTTGATGAAACGGCGTATCGAGACAACGTTACCAAACCGTGATGTATACACAAACCATAAAATGAAAATGAATTTTAGGTGAATTCAAGAGATGGGTAAGATTGCTCCTCTTTTTTGCAATAAAATTTAATTTTTAGAGGAATTAATTAAACAAAAAGAATATACAATGCAGGCAATATTATTATCAACCCACATGAACACCAATTTAAATTGAAAAAAAAAATGTGAATAGAAGAGATGGGTCTAAATCTAATCATGCCAGCAAAGAAGCATGACAACACATCTTCTGAAAATGTAAAGCCTTCCCTTTCTCTCTCTAAGAAACTCCTCAACTGAGCCTTTGCAATCACACTTTCTCTTCCCATCTTTCATCTTCACTTCCAAAACTCAAACAACCTTTGAAATTGAATGATAATATGTAATATATGGGACTTGATCTGTGGAAGCTCCTTTAATAAGGGAAGGTTAGGGTGTGTTTGTTTGCACTTAATAGACATCTTAATCTTAATAGTTAAGATGTAGAGTCATTAAGTGCATTTGTTTTTTTCATCTTAAAGATCTTAATACATCTGAATAACCACTTATTCGGTAAGATGTGAACTCAAGTCTGACTCATTAAGACTTAAAATTTTGCACTCCAGGTTCATATTCATCATCACTTTCTCTATCCAAGTATATTTTTCTCTTTCCTCTTCAAAATTTCAAAACTCCATAACTTTTTATCCAAGTATCGGAAAAATCCAAATCATATACCATTGGAAAGCTTGCGACGAGACAAATTCAATGATAGGTGGGAAGATATAGTTTCGACGTTTTTTTTATAAATATTATTACGAATTTATTAATAAAAAATAAAAAAATTCATTAATTAAACAATTCATAAAATAAATTATACGAATTAATTTTTAAATAAAATAAAAAATTTAAAAATTTAAAATTTATATGACGTATCCTAAATTTTATTTTTTTCTCTATTATTTAAAAATTCAAAAATTATAGCTTTTTTTTCATAATTCTCAGATGGACTAATAAAAAAATACCAAAGATTTCGTTCATATAAATTAAATTATTAGAGGAAAATAATAGTTTTGACGCTTTTTAAAAGATATATTAAATATAAAAGTAATTAAAAAATATATAATTAAAAGTTATCAAAATATATTAACTAGTTAATACATGTATAATATCATATTTTGGAAGTTTTTAATTTCAAGAATATATATTTATGAATTTATTAAAATAAATAATTATTAAATAACTTTTATTTGATAAATTAAAATATAATTATTAAATAAATATGCATTCAGATCTGCATTCAGATCTTAAAAAACAAACGGACTTAATTTTGAGTCATTCAGATTCAGATGTAACATCTTAATATTCAGATGTGCATTCAGATTCAGACATCTTAATCTTAATGTAAACAAACACACCCTTAGACTTAGTGGGTCCCATGCAAAGCCAGCTTTGGGTGGGGCCCAAAAGGAAATACACATGAAATGTAATAAGGACCCATCTAATATCTATAGATTGGATATGATATGGTGATCTTTAACATTATGTTAGGTATTTTAAACGTTTAATTATCAGCCTCACTGCCATTTATGTCATAAGTGACATTATTTAGTCAAATCTTGACTATACTTATTATTATAATCAAGGAAAAAAAGATTGATAATTGAAACTTAGATTTTTTTGCGAAAATCCCGATTCAAGTTTGCAGGTTGGTAAAACAAAATCGGGCGATCGGCGGGTGTTTATTTCTTGCGTATAAACAATCCGGAGGCTGTGTTACGACTTGTTTTTGGGAAGAATTTGAATAAAATTACTGTTTTACTAAACTTAAATATTTTTCCGCTATAAAAAAAAAAATCCAAATACCCCAATAGAATCACTTACAAATTAAATATTTTAAAACACTATTATCTCTATAAAAAAATGATATCAATAGGCAATAACATTGAGTGTTCTGCTGTGGTACAGCACGTGAAATTCACGAGCAAGTATTGGTCAATGTCCCTAACTTGAGAGACCACCTAATTTACAATCACACCTATTTCAATTACATGTTTCACTTTCGTCTACTTGATGTCACTCATTCAAGTTCAACGTGAGAAATTATTGTCGTAATATTTTTAAATCATTACACAAGAAAAACGAATGATACAATAAACTCGAATAAATTCTTGTCACATCGGCACAGTCCCGCTAACGAGAGAGACCACTCGATTGCTCGAGTCTTTCCCATTTCAAACCAAACCGCTCAATTGCTCGATTTCTATTTAACTGCAATTTCGACGACTACTAGCATATATATACATTTTTTTTTTATTTGCTTGCGAAGAAGAATTTCATAAGAAAAGTTCAAGAGGTAAATTTTTGAGCGCGTGAAGGCTGACGCGTTTTGCATTCACAACTCAACTCACTTATAAAATCAAACTTAGCTCAAATAGCATACAACCGTGATATGATCACTCTTCCAAACATATAGGGACAATAGATTTTGCGTTTGAAAACAACTACAATTTTGTCAGTCTTTTGTCTTTATATGCACACCCTTTTGCAGTGATGAAAAAACTGAACACTAATTTTAACATTATTTGATTTCATAAAGATAATCTCTTCCATGATCTGCTTGATTATCAAGCTGGACCCCCTTACCCTATATGATCTTGGAAGTGTCAGAACTCAGAAATGTCATCAACAAACACTTTTTCATAGAATCTAAAACAAAATCAAAGGGCTTATAGTGAGGCTGGAATCGGACCCCTACCTTACTACACATATATTAGAAAAAGTGGAAGATTTCAGACATTTAATTGGATCCGCTCCTGGTATTGGCTCAAGTCGGTCCGGAAAAGTTATCACACGTTGCGATGGTATAAACTTCTTATAACCCCGAAGTTTACTCGTTGGTGCACGTAACACAAAACATGATTTACTCGAAAGTAAATTTGTAACTAATATAAAAATTAGTACTTATGCCACAGATACCCCTTACTTGTATATTGTGTTTTTTTTTTGTCATATAGCTAAATCTTTTTTTATACACATGTCAATTTATTTTGTGAGCACTTCTTTGATTTGATTTCCATTGGATTATGAAAGCAATCATGAGCATAAATGTAGAAGAGCTCATTGAGGATGGAAAAGAGCATTCACCAATTGTCATCTTCAATTATGATAGCCGAAAGCAGCTTTGTTTTGAGTATCTCAATGTCCATTGCCAATTTCTGGTTTTCTTCGTTCCCAATCTCTATCTCCATTTGTAATCCTGCATTTTTAAACCACTCATATGTATCAATTACACACATATATAGAATTTATACATGCTTGTAATGATCCAAAGGATAATTAACCTCCTTTTGATTGCGAAATTGGACTAATTGCTACTTTATATATTCAATTATAATATAGTAAAACGATATTGTTTGGTAGTTAATTAACAAAAATACACTTCAAATAAGTCATGTGTTGCGCACAAATTAACATTTCTCAAATTTTTAGTTCACATTAGTTAACTGACAAAAATGCACTTCAAATAAGTCATATGTTGCGCACAAGTAAATATTTTTCAAATTTTTAGTTCACAGTAGTTAACTGACAAAAATGCACTTCACATAAGTCATGTGTTGTGCACAAGTTAACATTTCTCATATTTTTAGTTCACAGTAGTTAACTGACAAAAGTACACTTCAAATAAATTATGTGTTGCAAACAAGTTAACATTTCTCACAGTTTTAGCTCACCGTAGTTAATTGATAAAAATAAACTTCAATTAAGTCATGTGTTGCGCACAATTTAACATTTCTCAAATTTTTAATTCACAATAGTTCATTGACAAAAATATACTTCAAATAAATCATGTCTTGTGCACAAGTTAACATTTTTTAATTTTTTAGTTCACATTAGTTAACTGACAAAAATGCACTTCAAATAAGTCATATGTTGCGCACAAGTAAATATTTTTCAAATTTTTAGTTCACAGTAGTTAACTGACAAAAATGCACTTCAAATAAGTCATGTGTTGTGCACAAGTTAATATTTCTCAAATTTTTAACTCACAGTAGTTAACTGACAAAAATACACTTCAAATAAGTCACGTGTTGCGCACAAGTTAACATTTCTCAAATTTTTAACTCACAGTAGTTAACTGACAAAAATGCACTTCAAATAAGTCACGTGTTGCGCATAAGTTAACATTTCTCATATTTTTAACTCACGGTAGTTAGTTGACAAAAATACATTTTAAATAAGTCATGTGTTGCGCACAAGTTAACATTTCTCAAATGTTTAACTCACGGGGATAACGTTCTATTTTTATAAATTACGGGGGTGTATTAATGCTAAAAACTTAAGTTGGGGGCATTACTGCAATATTGAACCCAAGGTGAGGAAAGTGCAAAGAGAACTAACCACTGTTGCATCCATGAAGATCCTCCAGAATTTCTTCCATGAAAGCTTGCATCGAGCTCTTCAACAGCTTGTTCTCCTTATCCAGTCGACCGAACTCGTTCTCGAGAAACTCCTTCTCCGACATTGTAGCCCGCAATTCGTCGTTGTTTTCGATCTCTCTCTGAAATTCCAGGCACTGCCTCACAAATCCTTCCCTGCAGATAACCAATTCAGATGTTAATCAAAGCAGATCGGCACACAATGAACTTCGATTTCGATCTCTACAGATTGAACTTCGATTTCGATCTCTAATTACTGTTTCTCGTTGATTCGCTTCCGAGTCTCGTCGCGCTTCGCTTCCAAATCGCGCAATTTCGTGTCCAGATTCTCGACGGAGTTTCTCGAGCCATCTACAGGTCAAACAATGATCAGAATTCGAGAACGGTAGAAGATCGGAATTCGGTAGAGAGACTGGGGAAAGCGTACGGAGGAGCACAAGCAAGCCGGTGATCTCGAACTGAGCGGCGTAGAGAGCCTTGGTGAGCTCGGACTCTCTGGAGGCGAGAGCCTTCTCGATTTCCGAGCACTTCACGATCTCCGACTCGATCTCCCTCGTCACCTGAATGTTCGCTCCGATCTCCTCGTCCACCTGAGAAATCAACGGCGGCTCCGATCCTCGTTCGGTTGAGAAAGCGATTTAGGCGGATAGGCAAATTAAGGGAAGTTTACTTGATCGAGCATGTTCTTGAGCAGAGTGATGTGGCTGAGGATCGCCGTGGAGTCCTCCATGGGAGCTCTGCGTTCAAGGTTTTCCCGCGCTTTTTTCGAGCCAATTTGAAGTGGAGAAGTGAAGCTCAAGTCTATGCAATGGAATTTATACTTTAATATAGTTTCATTAATTCTAATTTATATTCATTAATTTTTGAAGTAAATGCATATACAATAGTATTATGTAAACACCGGTTTTGATTTTTCCAAAATTTAAATTCCCGTTTTGATTTTTCTTTTTACAAACATAATTTTTTAAATATAAAGTATTATTAAAATTAATAAAAAAAAAATCCACAGCTATAATTTTGGTTTAGATTTTATTTCTTTGATCTCACTTCTATTGTGAAAAATGCTCTCAAGCTCACAAAATAACTTGAATTTTTAGCCAATATAAGGCTAAGAATGTCTACAATATTACTTCCAAAATTGCCCTTATATATTCAATGCAATATTATTCATTGCCTCCTCAAGAAACATAATAATTAATAAAGTAAAGTAAAACCTCTATACATCAACATTGTTGGGACCGGAGAATTTTATTATATTATCAAATTTATTAATTTATCGAGGTAAAATTTAATCATGTTAATTAGAGTTGAGATTACACAAAAGTATTATTTTATAGAAGTTATTAATTTATCGAGTATTAATTTAACGATGTTCTACTTTATATTGATGTTCAATTCAATATCAATGTATACTTATATTTACTATATTTATTTTAATTTATTTGTTATAATATTAAATCTTAAATCAATTCAATATCAATGTATACTTATATTTACTATATTTATTTTAATTTATTTGTTATAATATTAAATCTTAAAATCTTAATTACTAATAGTTTATTCGTTAAGCAAAGCATTTATGTCTAGTTGTTCGGTTGAGTTTGTGTTAAGAGTTTTATTTACTCAACACTTTTAATTATGCATATTAAATTATTAATAATTTCGCTTTGAAAGTTTGACAAACTTCAATCAAAGTGTTACCTATATTACGACATTATATATATAATTTATATATATATATATGTAACGCACAGTGTGCATCAATCAGGGGCTAAAAGTCAGGCTAATTTGAGTCAAAATGTCAATCAATTCTAGTGCGCCTCAGCAATAAAGAATAATTAAATATCTAACCTTAAGGTAAGATATTTAATTATAATTATTATTATAGTGAATGTTAATTTTTTTGGTAAAGTGTCGTCCACATTTTGATTACCTCACAAATTAAATTAAATTAAATTGTGATGATAAGATCCTCATTGCTCATTCTATTCTACAATCTGTTCTCCAATATCACACATCACTATCTATTTTTGTTTTGTCGTGATATTCAAATAGTGTCATCAATGGCACATGTGAGACGCGTTAGTAGAAAACTATAAATAAATCAAACTTTCATTATCAATTGTTTAAAAAATCATATAGCAAAAAAAAAAAAAAAAAGGTGTACGAGAGAGCAAATTAGGAAGTGGGGCCTTCATTAAATATTTTTGCTTTCTGTTATTTTGAGAATTTTTTTAATATATTATTACTTTTATTTTATTTTCGTAGAGATAAAAACAAATGCTACGTGTAACGCCCCGGCTGTTCTGTCGAATTGATGAATGTCCCAATAAGCTAACACGAGTCTTTTCAGCGTGCTTTGTCCTCAGTCGCACGTTCCTTGAGAAACTTATCAGGAGGTCACCCATCTTAAGATTGCTCCAAGCCAAACAATAGTTCCTATGAACGAGCTACCAGAAAAGAATGTTCATCTTGTTGACATAGGTAGTACCAATCAAATTTTATAAGTCTCTTCGACCATACAGTCCCATACATGTATGTTCTTCGATAACCCTACAGTCTCATGCCTGCACAGTCTCGGGAATGTCTCATCAGCACATTCCCTTGCCAAGACAATGCGAGATTGCACAATTTACTCTTTCTTACCCTCTCTTACCCTCTTGTCTCACGAGATTGATGACTGTCAGATGAAGGCACAATCTATTATTACACCTAGTTACATCTATTGTTGCAATTAAAATTGAACTTGGACACATCTTTAAGTTATTGTATAGTTTACTATCTTTTTTATGTTAATAATATTGTTATCTTCTGAGAAATATCGATTTTATTTTTATTTTTTATTTTAATGGTAATGTAAATGTATAGTTATTTTAGGACTGAAAATAGAAGATTTAGCTATTTTTTATCAGACTCGAAAGATTGGAACGCCGAAAGTATATCTTGGTTCCGATATCGAAAAAATCAGTTCTTAATATTAACTTAGATTCGAGCCGGAATCAAGATCGAAATAAATTGTAAAAATTGATTATAAAATTTTGAGCTCATTTTGTTTTGTCATTGATATTGAAGTCGTGTCATAAATGACACATGTGAGACGCATATGTATAAAGAGAAATATTTCAAACTTTAATTATGAACAAGTGGACGGGCACCGCGCTTCGCGCGGTGACGATTAATTTTTTATAATGATATTATGTTGTACTATTTTGACATTTTTATGCGGTATATCTTCTTCTATCAAATAACTACATATAAATTATGACCAAAACCACCAGAAGGTCCATTTTTTTTTTTTAAATAAACACTAAAATTGCGACTAACAAATTTTTTTTTACTGGAATCTTCAACACTAATGTGATAAAACGGGCGACTAAAAGTTGGAGATGATTGAGGAGAACATGATTATCAAAAAGATCGATTGTCATAGATATACTACACAACATCCATAATATAAAATATGAAATTCCAAGACATGTACTTCCTAAGTAGAGGTGGGGCTGGCGACGCGGAGGAGGACGTCGCGACGCCTCGCGACGTGGAGGAGGAGTTCGCGGTCGTCGCGACGGAGAGGTAAGAAATCGCGAATCATCGCGATGGCTGGCGATTGCTGGCGACGTCTCTCCCTCTCTCTCTCTCTCTCTCAAAATCGCGACGCATCGCGACCCTCGGCACCGCGACGCATCGCGACGTCGGTGTTGGCGATTGATGGCGATTCCGTCGCGACGGATCGCAACGTCGCCAGCCCCACCTCTACTTCCAAGTATCACCAAATGCTATGGCATAAAAATTCCAAGTATCACCGAATTTTAACGTTAGGTATTTAAATGTGATTAACTCAAAACCTCGAGTGTCGTCACCCCATTTTATATATGATCAATAAAGCTAGCTTTTATATTTGATAAATGTAATTTTATAAAGAAAGATATTGTTCGACGACACTACAAAGAATTAAGAAATTATTGAAACGGAGTCTTGTACGACGAATGTGTGATCGAGAACGCTTCGTTTGAGTGTAGGAGCAACATTGTTCAACAACATAATAACATTTAAAAAATATTATTTAGTTATACACTTTTTATAAACACTTTGACGTTGAAGTGCCAGCAAAACAAATAAAGTGAAAGGATTTCATACACATATGAAACTGAAATTCTGAGAAAAAGAAACTCACTTGAGAATAAGCAATGAAGAACATAAAAAGAAACTCATAAATTGGAAATCATATCACGTAGTTACCTGAAAAAATAATGGCAGTATTACATATCGATTCTAATAATTTGAACATAAATTGGAACCAAAATCTGAGAAAAAGAAACTCATCGGAGAAGCGAGAAAAGACAAACATATCCCGGAACTCTCTGAAAAAAATAAAAAGTAGAAGCATAAACAAAGTCAAATATCTAACGCATTTTACGTAAACCAGAATCAAAATCTATTTAAAATAAACTCACCGGATAAGAGACGAAAACATAAAATATCTTGGAACTCCTTAAAAATCAATAGATGTATAAAAATCGACTCTTTAACAATTTTTAACGTAATTTGGAACCAGACTTCCGATAGAAGGAAACTTACTTGTGAAGTGACAAAATGCTAATAAATCTCAACAACCCCCAAAAAAATCATTAAAAGCATAACAATATTAGTTCTTTAACAATTTTTAATGTAAATTGAAAGCAAATTCCAAGAAGAAAAACTTATGGGAAAAGCGATGGAAGGCTAAGAAAATCCAGGAAATACGTGAAAATCAATAATACATAGTTGGAACTCGCTGAAAAATCAGTAGACGCATAAACAAAATTGATCTTTAACGATTTTTAACGTAATTTAGAACCAAAATCGGAGAAAACAAACTTATTGAAAAAGCAACGAAAGGCTAAGAAATCCCTGAAAAATAAATAAAAGCATAAACAAAATCAGACACTTACATGATTTTAACGTATAATGTCGATTTAACGAAATACTTAATATTGTTTTTCTAACTATGATAATAAATGTTCTAACGTATATAAAAGAATTATAAAATTGTGAAATTTTAGAATAGTATGATTCTCTATTTTCAAGCTTTTTGGACAACCAATTTCTTGCGGATAGATGTACCTTTAAAGAAGATAGCCAACACCGACAAAATGCTTCACCCGTGTCTCCTCCCACTGCATCTGAGTCTCGAGCGTGCACTGGTGGAAGAGCCATCATAGGCTCTGGAAAGAGGAAAATATGGTGAAAAACAAAAGCATCGCTTCTTCGTGTTGCCTCTTCACTCTATCCATTGTTTTGTCAACAATGATTCTGAGTTTGCAAAGTAGCAACATTCTGCATTGGGTTTGCTTTGCAATGTGCACAGATTGATACAAAGTAGATCTGATGCCGTAAAAAGCAGCGACAATGGCATCAAACAGAAACCTGCCGTGAAGCTCATTAGGAGGACGTGCGCTTGCCACTTCTGCAAATACCAAAGAGAAGAACAACTGATCATACAAACACACGAATAAAATATCAAAATCCTTATATATCACTCACATTGCATGGGATAAACAAATTACAAAATCGACTGTAAAATATTTTGATTGGTATCAAAACTCAAATAAGCTGAAAAAACCAAGGAACAAAACTTGTTCATAAAATAAATTCCAAAATATTACAGCATTCACCGCTCACAGTTGCTCAAAATAATTCCCGAAAAAATAGAAACTAAGCACTTGAAAACTCAAAATACCAAGAAGCAGTTGAATTGAAAATGTATGTGAGGAGACCATTACCCTAATTGAAACAGCAACGAAAGAGAACTCCCCTGTTTTAAAATTTATTACAACCAACTGCCTTGAAACAACAGTTGTAGAGGGAGATCGTTGACTCGGGAATAAGAATGTTGGAATATTCTCGTCTCTGAACATGTAGATAGATTGAAATTAATCAAATAAGTTAGGACTCACAAATTCAGAAACAAAAAATTTAAATGAAGATCTCTAAAAAAAAAATTAAATGAAGATGGCCACAACTCCATATAATATACAGAAATTAAGGGAAAAGTAAACTTGATAAAGACGTATGAATCAAAGACTTTCCCCAGAAAGTTTAGCTGGAATAAACTTGATAAAGCAGAATTATTTTGAGCTCGCTGCCATGATTGATGTCAGGTTATGGGACCTGTAACATAAAACTATCATCGGCGAATGTATCCAAACGAAAATGATCGACTGAAATGAGGTAGGGGATTATTATGATTATATTGTTGATGTGGCATAGTAGATTTATGAATCTAATTGTTGCGATACATTATATTTTCCTTTGATGTAGAGTCAAGTCAACCAAATAAAGCACCAATTTCTGTGTTTTGTTTGATCAGAAAACTGTATCTCAAACAAAAAATAGACAACATATATCAATGTTGCATATAAGAAACATGCCGGTAGAAGCAACAACTGATTTAATAACAAATTTTAACAACATAAAGATAATGAATCTTATTAAAGAATCACCTTTTATTTTTCAATCAAATAAAGCGACAATTTTCCTGCAGAATGAAGTCAATATGAGAAATGAATTGGTATCAAAGTGGAAAAAACATGTGAAAAAATATATAGCATAAGAAAGATATCAGATAATTAATTTCTAATATTACCGGACAATGCATAGTGTCAAAGACGTTCAGAGTCGGAGTCGTTCTCGCAGCATTGCTCACCTCGTCGTGGTATATGAGGTGTCATCATGAATTGCAGATAGATTAAAGTTTTGTCGGATATTTGTGATTGAGTAAGCGAACCTGGGAGCCAGAATTAAAATCCAAGAAGTGAAATTAAAATCTCGCTTTGAGGACTTTTCTCAAACAGTTACAACACAATGATATATAAATAGTTCTAACAACAGAAAAATTCAGGAAGAAAGCCCAAATATACAGAAAAATCCGGTAAAAGAATCGCCTTAAGGCTTTTATCAGATAAGTGATGAAAGACTAAGATTGAGAAACTTACGAACCACTCGTTATTTTTATTTTTATTTTTACTCGTGTTGGATTCCTTTAGTGTTGAGCTGCTTCAGAATGATGGATTGTCCGAAATCAATCCGAAGAACAAATAAAAAGGTATTGAACGACAAAGGCCTAACAGATTGAGAAATTCATTGAAAAAACAACTGAGAAATCAACAGAACACGGAGAGAAGCCTAACTTTAGAAGGTCCTCGATGAATTCCTCTAGCTTCGCTCGATCAGTCGACACCACGCCAATGAGGTTTCCTCGGAGTCACAGAAGAGTCACAGAGAGAGAGAGCGAAGACGGAGAAGTAAATAGATTAAAATGACAGAGAAGTTAAATGGGTTGTTTGTGACTGTATCAATGAATAAAGTGTAAATGACATTTATTTTCATTCATGCAGCTTCTGAAGAGTCGTTCGTTTTGGTATAGTGGAGAGAGTGTAGTAATAAATAAATTTGTTATTAAAAAAATTATAAATTCTTAAAATTGTAGAAAGTGAGGATTCTCAAATCTCTAGCTTTTTAGACTACTAATTAATTGTGGATAGATTTTGCTTTTATATATATATAGATTGTTTTCAAATTCATATAAGAAACTGTCTACTATGAAATTGAAAGGTACTGAAGTTCAAATTAGGAAATGGGGTCTTCATTTATATATATATATATATATATATATATATATATATATATATATATATATAATACTTCCATATATGCTTAGTTGTTTTGAAAATATTTTCTATAATTTTTTAACCCGAGTAAATTTTTTTGACTCGGTTATTTTCTTAAATTTTCTATCAAGTTGTGATTTCAGTTATTTTCTATTATTCTTTATGAGATAAGAAATGCATTTTTTTTGTTATGATTTATTTTAATTTAATACAATCAACTTAGCCAACAAAAAATACTATTTTAGTGGACTAACGTTTAAGAAGAGCATAAAAGATGGATATTTGCGAAAACACCCACGAAATCATCTAAGGTTTATGAGAATTGCTCATACTTTCAAACAATTCATTTATATCCATTTGTAAACTTTTTTAGACCATATTAACCCTAATATTAATTATATTTATTTATTTTCGTAATTAATTATTTATTAATTTTTGAAATTAAATTATCCTAAAATTATGGTTGAAAACTTCCCTATTAATTAGGTTTTCATTTAATTTTGTTGATTCTACAATTAATTTCCCTACTCTCACTCTTCGTTTGAAGCTTCTCAACTTCTTTTTCTCCCAAAACCCAGTTAGGGTTTACGATTAAGGCTCGACCAGCTCACGGCTATGGCAAACCGTACCGACCCGGCGGCGAAGAACATTCGGAGCACGAACCCACATAATCTGGCCGAGAAGATTCTGCGATCGAACATCTACCAAAACACTTATTGGAAGGAACAGTGCTTCGGCCTCACGACGGAGACGCTTGTTGACAAGGCCATGGAGCTCGACCACGTTGGAGGAATCTTCGCCGGCAACCGCAAGCCCACACCGTTCATGTGCCTCGTCATGAAGATGCTCCAGATCCAACCCGACATGGACATCGTCATCGAGTTCATCAAGAACGACGATTACAAAAGGTACGTTCGAGTTCTTGGCGCGTTTTACCTGCGAATCACTGGCTCCGACGCCGACATTTACCAGTACCTAGAGCCTCTATACAATGATTATCGAAAGATCAGGCAAAAATTAGCCGATGGAAAGTTTTCGTTAACGCGCGCGCGGACGAGTATATCGACGAGCTCTTGAAGCAGGATTATTCATGCAACATTGCGTTGCCTCGTATAAAAAAGAGATGGAATCTGGAATCAACTGGTACTTTGGAGCCCAGAAAAATTGCTTGATTCTCAATCGATACTAGGGCTTTTTCCGGCTACGTGGGGATGAGTGCACGTAGCTTTTTCCGCGCGGTGACGTGTTTCAATTGATTCTCAATCGATACTAGGGCTTCTCAATCGATAGATCTTCTTCACCGTCTTGTCAGTCGTGGCTGCGGATCTAGACCGAAATCGGTCACCGCCGGCTCGTAAGAAACTATAATCATTGATTAAGTCACACGGTTTGACCTTTAAAAAATTTACTGGGTTAGAGCCCCATACCAATAACCCTGTCAAACCGTCTGTTTCAAAATCAATTTACAATTAATTTTCCCAATCGTGATGAATTAATTATTTTAATTTATTTAACCCGTTCTTGATTTTAATTCTGAGCCTTGAGTATTAATAAATAATCTTAATCAATAGTCTCAAGAACGTGTACATTTTTCCTGAAGTTTCTGACACGGATCTTGATTCTTTGAGAAGCTTTCTGACTACGTTCTTCAAGCCTTCCTCCGATTTCTGTGAAGAAGATGCGTCTAGAAACTTTCGATGTATTCTCCAGGACTACGTCGCCGGAGGTCTGAGCTCCCACTGGATAAAAACCCTAAGCCCTAAATCGAAAAATCGCTGAGAGTAGCCCAGAGAATTTCAAAGAAACAGAGAGAGAGAGAGAGAGAATTCGATTTCTCTGAAGAGAGTATTGTGTGGTGTGTTTTGTGTGGTTTCTGGGTTACCCTATTTATAGGGAAAGACCCAACCACTTTAGAGAAAATCTCTCAACAAATTATGAAAGATTTACTCTAACAACTTGGAGATATTCACCCGAATATTTGATTAAATCAAATAAAGAATAAATCCAATTTAAATCTTTTGTGAAAAACCCTAAAAGATTTAATAAATCAAATCTTTTATTTTTCAATATTTATTTATTAAAATCGAATTTCTTATATAAATATAAATCGATTTTAATTATTCTCTCTATTAAAAATTTCAGGCATAAATACCAATATTTAATTTCTCTAATTTTCGATTTAAATAACAGTGTCATTTTTAGTCTAAGACCAAAAAATTGTTATTATCATAAATCTCAAACCATCTGTCAGATTGACACGATTCAAAAAAGATAATTGTACCAGAATTTAAATTCCCACAACCCTAGGGATGTCTTGGGATTAAATTCAATCATCTTTTTACAGTTTCATTGGCATACCAAACTTTGGTACTTTTGCCACTATTTAGGGTAATCAGTAATTCGTGACAACAATCACGAACCGAGTCTGATTGGAGTATCCATTCAAATGACACATTTGAATATGATTGCGATGTCATCCTTTATGGAGCTACAAAGGGGACTAATGGACGTACACACTCGAGCTACGGTAAAAGCGTAGACTTTTACCAACCTCGATTACATTCCACTATAGCTCTCGGCTGAACTCTCAAGTGTGTATGATTATTATCTTCCTGAACACAGGTGTCCATTGATTCAATCAGATTTCTGGTATGCTAGGTTTTCGTGTTATTATGATACTCATCAAAAGGGTGATCATTACCGTTCAACCCTTTTTTATGACACTATCTTATTCTTATGATCCTTACAAACTACTCACTCATAAGACGATGAATCTAATGAGTTTATCATGAGTACTTGTTTGTTTCCATGAATCATAATAAGAATATCATAAAGATATTGTACATATCTGCTATTGTGCAACTTATCCGGTCAACCGTCTACTCCCAAAATAAAAGTATTAGAAGTACCAAATATTATACAAGTTGAACCGTACAAGTCCACAATGCTCAGGACGTCAACATATTCCTATCTGATCATGTAAGTGACCATATCGTACTATCATCAGTGACAGACTTATATGATGATTTCGGATGTGAGTCTAGTCCGTCCAATATGAAGACACTTCATACTTGATAAACTTAACAGGGCATGGACAACACTATGATCCGGTAATAGATCATCACATAAATGTGATTAAGTTCATCAATGGTCGTTCAGGCCTTAGAAATTCTCATTTCTAATCTAGACCATGGACCATTTAAGTTCTTTACTCGTGATAGTCAAACCTCCTCACAATAGACTACTTGTGATGACTAAGCATGATAGCAACGTTAAAGAACTATGGATCAAACATTCAATTAATATTATCTATGTATAATCCGAAGATAACTATATAAGATAACTTTAATAAGTACTATTCATTCATAGGCAAACGACCACAATCTTATACAAGCGGGATTAGCATCTGAATAGAGGACATATATAAAATATGTCCAACACGTCTATATCGCCGTCTTCGCTTCGTGTAAATAAACTGTACATTTATTTACAGTTTTTTGTAAATATATTTACAGTTTTTAGAATTTCGTAAATATATTTACAGTTCAACAGGTTCAACATTTTAATAAAATTTTGTATATATATTTACAGTTTTTTTTTTAAATATACGTAAATATACTCACCAACAATTACGTTTCGTGTGAGATCCTTGGATTATTTTGTGTTTAATTCCTTTTAGGCCTTTGATTTATGTACATGGGACGATGATTAGTAAGTATAGTTACGTAAAAATACAGAATCGTAAATATAGTTACATAAAAATACAGAATCGTAAATATAGTTACGTAAAAATACAGAATCGTAAATATAGTTACATAAATATAAAATCGTAAATATAGTTACGTAAATATAATTACAGATTAGTAAAATTGCAGAGAATTGATTTAAAATTTTGTTTTTAAAATAGTGATTAATAGGGGAGAAAATTTCGAAAATAATACTGATTAATAGGGACCAAAAAATCAAAATAAGATTTGTTACAAACATTAAAATAGGGAAGATTAATTCGAAATATATTTGTTTAATCGTTAAAATGGGAAGAATAAATTTTAATTTATTTAGTTTGCTACATTTAAGGAAAATATTTGTTTTTTTATTTAAAAAAATAATAATTAAAATTAAACGTGGTTTAATTAAAAAGGTATATTAGTCCATATTTCAATTATTTGGTGGTTATGATTATCATAATTAGAAATGAACATTTTTTTTTTTAACTTTGAGTCACAAATGGGCATTTCCTTCATTATTGTATTGAATAACAATAAGAAACAATAAGAAAATTGGGAATTTTTTTAATTTTTTTTTTCAAATCTCAACGGTTTCTTATTTGGATAATAGGGAAGATAAATAAGAAAATAATAAAACGATTTTTAAGCCTTTTTTTTCCTTTAAGAAAACAAGCAAAAGTTTCTTTTACTTTGTTTTTCCGACCACGGTTTTTAATAAATAATAAATTAATATTTCACAACAATATTATTATTAATAATAATAATAAATAAAATTAAAACCATATTCGGACTCAAATTAGCTCATGTTCTTCTTCCTTCTTCTTCACTGCTCTCACTATCCACTTTCCAGCTTCCATTTCCCTCGAATCTCTCTAGGGTTCCAGATTCGAGCCGAGCTCGGATACAGATTGTTGCGTTTGATTTGCGTTTCTGTTCTCGGTTGGAGGGGAATGTGAAATGTGGAATTTCTTGACAAGGAAAGATGTCAAGAAGATCCTCAAGCGCAAGGACAGTGATGCCGGTGAAAAGGGTAGATTCTCCTTCTTCGCTCTCATTCCAGTTTCTGGATTTTCCTATGCATTTCCACATTCTAATATGGGAAGCCGAGCTCCGTTTTCTCTCCGATGCTCGTGGTTTTCAACGATTTCATCTTCTTAGTGTTACCTGATCGATCCTTTCTCGTCGATTGAAATCATTTCGTTTGGTTTGGACATAGAATCGGATCATTAAGCGTTTTGGATTTTTTTTTAGTTTAAGATTTGGATTTAGAACTGCATGTATCGTATGGATTGAGCAATGAAATTCAAATGTGCTTCTCGGAGAAGTCAGAAGGTGATTCTTTTGAACAATGGTTGAAAATGGAGGTATTTGCGGCAAAAGGACCAGTCTTAAGTAAAAACGGAGAAGCTTTTGGTACCTAGGATCGACACCTTTGACAACATTAGGAATGTACGCCGCAAAATAGGTGTCATCTAATCTTAAGGGTAGTAATTAATCACATTATGCTAGCAAATTGTTCCATTATGTTACACACCTGTAAATGGTTAGTTATTCCTGATCGTTGACCTTGGTTTCGTTGACTTTGGTGATTGACTCAGGAAAAGCTTTGGAAGACTTAAGATCCACTCTCTTCAATGAACTGCGTTCTTCGGAAGGCGCCAAACGGCAGCAACAGAGATTATGTGGCCCCGCCGCTGCTCTCACCTTCAATTTCTTTGTCGCTATCGCAATTATTTTCATCAACAAGTTGGTTCGTAAACGGAACTTCCCGTTTCTCCATGTTTCCATACCCATCTTTTGTTTATGATAACTATTTGTTACCCCTTGAACTTTTCGCGTTGTCTCAATCTTTCACTCGAATTTTTGGATTAATTTGCCACTTGAACTTATCGTATTGGCTGAATCGTTCTCGTCGCGTGACCTTATCACCGGGGCAATTAATAATCTCTTTTGTTTATCTCCTTTAGGTGCTCAAGAACATCGGATTCCATTTTCCGATACTCCTCTCATTTATTCACTATCTCGTCAGCTGGATATTCATGGCCGTTTTGAATACATTTTCGATCCTTCCCGCTTCGCCTTCGAAGTCAACAAAAATGACAACTTTGTTCTCTCTCGGTTTTGTGATGGCTCTATCAACTGGGCTCGCTAATGTCAGCTTGAAGCACAACAGGTGAGAGATTTCCTTCTCTATTTTTTTAATTGAGAATTGTTTTTGGTTGAAATTCTGACATTAATTAGAATGTCTTCAGCGTTGGTTTCTATCAGATGGCCAAGATTGCGGTCACACCGTCGATTGTTCTCGTGGAGTTTGTTCTCTATAGAAAGAAAGTTTCTTTCTCCAAGGTAACTCTCTCTCTTCTTCGACATTAAACCCTTTGTTTATGGGCTAAATTTAAAGAATTATCATCGGTGGTTTCCACTGTAGAAGCTTTTGTAGTTTGGCGAGAAAAGGAAGATTTTATGTGTAAAATGTAGACATTTATATTTTGAGGATGATGCCTTTATATATAATAGCGTAGAAACGGTTACTTTCTAGTCTGTTATGCTCCTGGAAATGGAATATCAATCTCGTTACGGGCCTAGAACCGTTGAATTACTTTTTCCCTATTCAACAGTTCCTTATTCTGAGTTGTGGTCATATATTTCAGGTTCTTGCACTCACAATCGTATCTATAGGTGTAGCTATTGCAACAGTGACAGATCTGCAATTCCAGATTTTTGGCGCTTGCGTCGCCTTAGCGTGGATCGTGCCCAGCGCGATCAACAAGATCCTCTGGTCCAGTCTCCAACAGCAAGAAAATTGGACGGCTTTAGCGTACGTACCGTCATGCAGTATAATTCTCTCCAGCTTCATATATAAATTAGTTGACACAAATGCCCCCAAAGTTTGCTCATTGGTGCACTTTGCACCGTTTACCTTACATATGGAGTAATTGACACAATGCTATGATGGCAAAAAGAACCAATTAATGAAGTTCAGGAGCACTTCTGCCATATACTCTTATATTATATGCAGTTCAGGGGCATTTCTGCCATTTGCTTGGCTCGGTCCGTTTTGTAGCTTCTATTTTTTGTGATTAGCATTTTAAGGTTAATATTTATTTTCGTAGTCTCTCTCTCTTTTCTCCATAAACACTATCGATCGTAAATGTTCTTGTTATAAGATGGATGAATGAATGAAACAGGTTGATGTGGAAGACAACACCGATCACGTTGTTCTTCCTGGTGACGTTGATTCCTTGGTTGGACCCACCCGACGTGCTTTCGTTCAATTGGGACTTCGTTAACACGTGGGCGATTCTGATGTCAGCGTTGCTCGGTTTCTTGCTTCAGTGGTCTGGTGCTTTAGCTCTCGGGTATGTATATTCCTAATTTTTAGTAATTCTGACATTGCAACTAGCATAACATCTTCCGTCGTGGTTATATGCAAACATATTCTTTTTCCGAATTTCGTACAATTAATGTCAGAATTTCAGACATTCTCTTTACGGACATTTCTCAAACATTGGCAGTTTGAGGGTATTTTGGTCCTAATTTGTTGATATGATTATTATTCAAAGTTCTCTATATATTATGTTAGTGTATTACATTTTATATGAGTTAAATGCAAAAATCTTCTGCTGCTAGTACTGTAGTTTTCTCAACCATTCGATCGAAATCTGCAGCGCCACGTCAGCGGTCTCCCACGTTGTTCTCGGCCAGTTCAAAACGTGCATCATTCTCCTCGGAAACTACTACCTTTTCGGGGCCAATCCCGGAGTGACGAGTGTCTTCGGGGCATTCACGGCCATTGGAGGCATGACTGTATACACTTACCTCAATCTGAAGCAGACCAACGTCAAAGCTTCGCAAAGGCAAGCCTCGTTGCTGCCAAAGTCCAAGCTCAGTAAAGAAACCGGAAACGGCCATGACGGGAACTATGGTCGGGAATCTGTCTGACCGCTAAACTGTTTTCTGTCCGGAGAAAATAACACTCACCACTAATTTTCAAACCGTGTGCTATTCTGTACACGAGAGGCACGGATTTGCTTTGCAACTATGCCTTTTTTTATTTATTTATTTATTTAATTTTAAACATTTTGGTAGTTTTGCAGAGTGTATTATCCCAATTGTAGTGTTAGACATTTGTTGAAAAGAGAGGTTTTTTTTGGGTGATATAGTGGAAAGTGTTGATACTGAATTTGCCCAAGTAATTCACCATTTTATTTGTGAAAATGGTCTAAATCAATAATTTCCTTAGAATTCGTGACATGTAAATAATATGTTAAATGATTGGAGTATATGTATAAAATTGCTGCAAATCATGTATGTATATGTATATATATGTGTGTGAAGATAAACATAAAATAGGAGTGACCAAAAAAAAATCATAAACCGAAGAAAAAAAAATCGAATGCACCGAATAAAGATCAAATACCCACATTTGCTAGATATGGTTAAGAGTTTGATATTTAAAATAAATTTATATTGACCTCTTTTCATATAAAAGTTAACAGTTATCTTAGTTTCTAGCTTATTTTTATTGCTTAATGATTATGCAAATGATTTTACTTTTAATTTAAAACAAAATCAATAAAACTTTTTCAATTAATGTTGTCGGGACCTGAGAGTTTTATTACGTAATCGAAGTATAATTTAGTGATGTTAGTTAGGGTCTAGACCGTACAGACATATTTTTGAACTTGATAGATTTATAGCTTGGTTTGAGCCTTCACCACAAGTGGGCCTTGGGCAGCTGCCCAAATTGCCCAATAAGTGGGCCGGGCCTGGTTAGGGTCTAGACCGTACATACATATTTTTTAATCGCGGTTATTAATTTAACAGAAAATGGCGGTAAAAATACCAAATTTTTGGTCAACGTGCCTTTGGCAAAAATACCCAATGTGCGTTGACTGTGACTTTGGCATAAAAACGTTAGTTTTTCCGTTAATATCTGCCATGAGACCTGTAATACCCTCAATATTATATATATATATATAAAAAGTCAAAAAGTCAAATCAGTTTTGGCAGAGGGGTCATCACTTCCCCTCCACCCTCTCTCTCTCATTTTGTCGCAGCATCCATCTCTCTCTTTTTATATTTTTTTTCTTTCTTTCTCAACAAATCTTCAAGACACTATATCTCTCTCACCGGAGCTCCGATCGGAGCGTGGTTGGTGGCGCCGGAAAGCTCTCGAGAAGGCGAGTCTACTTCTAGGCGGAAGTCGACCCGAAGTGGTGGCGCTTGGCCGGAATAGTCGCCGGAAGGTTCGGTTTCTTAACTCGAGATCTATACCGTTTGGGTTCGATTTTGAGAAATCTAACACCGGAATCATGTTCATGAAGCCTATTAGAGTCCGTTGGTGGTGCCACCTCGCCGTCGCCGTCGCCGGTTGCCGCCGTCGACCGCCGCGTCATTTTCCGATCCCGAAATTAATCGAGGGGTTTTGAAGCCCTCGTCGAGAAGATTAAAAGCCCTCGATCGTAATTGTCAACGGACTCCCGGTAAGCTCGAATTTCCTTGCCCTAGTTTCTGATTTTAGATGATCAAATTAGGTATGTTCTGGGCCTTGATTGATGAAATTGACCTCGCCATTGTGTTTAGAATAGTCGAATTAGGCTAGGAGAGGTATCACATTGTCGAATTGATCCCCGTGTTACTGCCTCGTTTTGCGTGCCCGATGGGAATTCGGCCCGGGTTAAATGTCAGCGTATCGGGTTTTCAATTGACAATTTGAATTCCAATCTTAGTAACAATTGACTTATGGATGGTATCGGTGTTGTAGTTGGCGCGGGTAGTCGTTCCGGTGTCGCCTCGAAAACTGTGTTGCCCGAACCACCAGTTTTGAATAGGTCAACGGATCCCGAAGTCTCTAATAATCAATCTCAGGGCCAAGACGAACCCACATCTTCGACTAGCTAGTCAATCGGTCAAAGTTTCGACGGGTTGAGGTAGGGGCTATTACCTTTTCTCGCAAATTAAAATGAACGTAGAAACCAATGCTTTAATGAAGATTGAACCGGATAGGTTAATAATGGATTTAATGAAATTATTTGATAATTAATAAAATCAATGTTATAATGGTCGTCGATTGATAGCGAGGCTAGATACCAGGTATGGTTGCATCGGTTCGATGCTTGTTATTTTATTTATGTTTATGGTTACGTCGTGATGACGTGTGTTGATATGGTTCCCGCTTCGGGCGGATGATGATTATTGTGATATGGTACCCGCTTCGGCCGGATGATGTGTGTGTTGATATGGTACCCGCTTCGGGCGGATGAGCTGCTGACGAGCAGCTGGCTACTGCGCAGTAGGCCGGACATGGATATGGATATGGATATGGTTGGACCTAAAAGTCAACATTTCGACCCATGGTGAACTGGCCGTCTTTGGTGGTGATTAGGATCCCGAGTCGAGGGCGAGTTACGGTTAAGGACTTCTAGTCCACCTGTTCTCGTGCCTTGAGGACTCGATGGGATATAGTGGAGAAAAGGCGCGAGCTGACTCGGCATGGACCACCGAAATGATTTGGCTTTTGTGGAGTATATTTATTTATTTATTTATTTTATTGTTGAAAATGGTTAAAATGATGAATAAATGGTTTATGTTGGCGTTTATTTTAATTACTTGAAATTTGACTAATAATGGTTCGGTAAAGAGAATTGGTAATAGATTCCCTACTGAGCATGTGGTGCTCACCCCTTCCATATACAATTTTTTTCTTCTAGTTACAGGTGGTGATCAATATCAGACTCCGGACGAGGAGTACTTTGAGTTAGGAGGTCCACATGTTGATTGGCTAAACCGTACCTCTAGTGTTCGTCGAGGTGAATTCCGCTTTTTGGATTGATCTTTTATTCAGACTTGTAATGGATTAAATTAAGGATATTTGTGATGGTGATACGTTATATTTGTCGTTTTATGGTGTTGTATAAACTGTGGTCGTTGATGTTGTATTGTCGTTTTAAGTCCCATGGGCAAAAGTTATGTGTTTGTTGACGTGGACATTGAATATTCAACGATATCGTTTAAATGATGATGTGTCGTTGACCGGTCCAAGTTTGAAAAGTCGTCATTTTTGTCTTATTCTACTAACCCCATCTAGGGGCGTTACAGTTTGGTATCAGAGCCTAGGTTACGGCACCTAGGGTACAACACCATAATATTTTTATTTTATTTTCTTTAAGTATTTTGGGTCGTGTTTTATTTTGTATCACCATCCATAATCCTGACATTTTAATCTTTCTACAATTGATCAACATGGTCTGAAATTCCTTAAGTAATCCTAATCTGCTTTCCTAATTCGATAATGATTAAATGGTTGCCGTATATGTTGTGCAACAAGTCGCACAACTTCTAAATTATATTCCTGAAAGAATGAGAACCATTAAAGATTACGTGTTGTAATTCCCTCCAAAGTTTGAAGGCTTTCCCGATGCAGTTATTGCGAAAAGTGATTGAGAAAAATTTGAAGTGCTTGATTACGATTGGATATTGTGTTAGTTTTGCCACCTACCTTTCGAGGGCCTAGCTGCGTAACTGTGGAAAATGTATCAAGATGACATCGAAGTAGATAAACCAACGTGGTCAGAATTTGTTATTATGTTCGTGGTGTGCTATGCTTTAAAGGATTATTGTTTTAACAAGATCAATGAATTCTCCCAGTTAACTCTGGAAAATATGACTGTGGTCGAGTATCACGCAAAGTGTGTGAAATTGTCGCGTTGTAATCCCGATGTTGCAATTGCCCTGAATCTAGAATGGCGAAATTTTGGTAAGAATTATATGCGCAATGGGGTTCATGAGACCTTGGCGCCATAGTGGTTCTTTGATTTCTCAGGACTTGTTTTCTTAGCCAAAAATATCGAGGCTTGTACTATTCTTTTAGAGTTGTGTGCTGATATAAGAAGTTGCCAAAAGCTTTAATGATCTGCAAGTCTTGTAAGCTAGTTATTGAGGGAAGTAAATTCTCATTTGACGTAATCGTTCTTCGTATGATCAAGTTTGATGTATCATTGGAATTCAGTTTATTAGGGAAGTACCATGCTGTAGTAGACTGCTACAAAATACATGGGACCCTTAGAAGAAAAGAAAATGAGCATGTTAATATGGCCTCATAATTTTATCTTGAAGTCTATCCTTGGAGGAAAGATGAATTTTGAAGGGTCGGAAGTTAATTGTGCCATTGAAGGTGTGAGGCAAAGTGCAATCGACCCGCACATCCCAATAGTACAAGATCTTGAAGATGTGTTTTCCGCAGAGATTTTAGGATTTTCTCCAAATTGTGGATTGGGTTTGACATTGACCTAGTTCCTGGGAGTTTTCCAATTTCTATGGCTCCAACAGAATTGGCAGAATTGAAGAAGCAATTAGACGACTAGTTGAGTAAAAGGTTTATCTGGCAGAGTACATCACCGTGGGGAGCACCGGTGTTATTCGCTAAGAAAACTGATGGTAGTTTACGCTTTTGTGTGGACTACCGACAGCTCAACAAGATAACGATTAAGAATAAATGTCCTTTATCGCGCATTGATGACTTATTCGACCAATTGGGAGGATACAAATACTTCTCTAAAATAGATTTGCGGTCGGGTTACCACCAATGGAGGATTCGAGATGCCAATATTCTGAAGACAACATTCTGTACGCGATATGGTCACTTTGAGTTCACGGTTATGTCTTTTGGTCTAATAGAACGCTCCAGCGGCGTTTATGGACTTAATGAATAGGATTTTTTTGACCATACTTGGATCGATTTATTGTTGTCTTCATTGACGACATACTTATCTATCCAAGAACCTTGGAGGAACACGCAGAACATTTGCGGATTGTTTTACAGACTTTGCGGGACCATCGCCTATACGCGAAGAAAGAAAAATGTGAATTCTGGATGACAGAAGTGAAATTCTTAGGCCACGTGATCCCGCAAGAAGGTATTGCCGTAGACCCGTCAAAGATCGAAGATATCTTAAACTTAAGGCAACCAAGAAATGTGAGAGAAGTCCGAAGCTTCTTAGGGCTTGCGGATTATTACAGAAAGTTCGTGGAGATTTTTTTTCGAAAGATTGTCGCACCGCTAAACAAGCTCACCAGAAAAGATGTTCAGTTCATATGAGATGGTAGATGTGAAAAGTCTTTTTTCAGAATTTAAACGACGATTGATGAGTGCTCCTGTCCTTATTGTCCCTAATGTAGATGAAGTGTTTACAGTGTATACTGATGCATCTCAAAGTGGACTAGGTTGTGTGCTCATGCAACAAGGAAGAGTGGTGGCATATGGTTCTAGGCAGTTGAACCCGCATGAAAAAAAAATTATTATTATCCTACCCACGACTTGGAGCTAGCAGCAGTGATATTTGCACTCAAAATCTGGCATTGTCATCTTTACGGGTCAAGATTTGAAATATTCACCGATCATCAAAGTCTCAAGTATTTGTTCACGCAGAGAGACTTGAATCTACGAGAACGAAGATGGGTGGAGTAAATGGAAGATTATGAATTTAGTCTACAATATCACCTAGGAAAAGCAAATGTGGTGGCCGATGCATTGAGTCGGAAGAACCATGGTTTGCTTGCTTCTCTGAACTTGGAGCCATGGAAGAGATCAGTTACCATTGGCGATTACAATTTAGAATTCCATAGCGACGGGCATAAAGCATGTGAGTATAATGTCATAGCCGTTCCATCAATGATACTTCAAGTTAGATAAAGTCAGTGGAGTGATGAAACATTACAAGAGATATGAAATCGATTACAGGCTGGAGAATAACTTGAAGGATGGAATGTGGGAGTCGATGGATTCTTATTGTACAAAGGGAGGCTTGCAGTAGCCGATGATGCTACATTACGAAGTGCCATCCTACAAGAAGCTCATCGTTCCAAGTTTACTATTCACCCAGGAAGTACGAAAATGTACCAAGATCTGAAGAGGCAATATTATTGGTACAGAATGAAATCGGATGTGGCGATGTTCGTGAAGAGATGTCCAGTTTGCCAAATAGTCAAAGCAGAGCATCAAAGACTCGGCGGGGATCTCAGGCCACTTGAAATATCCGAGTGGAAATGGGACATCATCACTATGGACTTTGTTTTGGGACTTCCTCAGACTCGAGGTGTATATGATGCAATGTGGGTGATCGTTGATAGATTGACAAAATCAGCCCACTTTATCCCCATTCGGACAGATTTTAAAGTTCCGAAACTTTGTAAACTATATGTGGAAAAGATAGTAAAGCTTCATGGGGTCCATGTTTCAATAGTTTCGGACCGAGACGCTCGTTTCACCTCAAAGTTTTGGATGGGATTAAAAAAAAAAGAAATAGGAACCGATTTGAGTTTGAGCACGTCTTTTCATCCTCAGACCGATGGCCAATCAGAGCGAGTAATTTAGATCTTAGAAGACATGCTTCGGACATGCGCCTAGGATTTTGGAGGAAAGTGGAAGGAGCGACTACCATTCGTGGAGTTTGCTTACAATAATAGCTTTCAGGCTAGTATCAGTATGACACTGTATAATGCCTTGTATGGTCGACCTTGTCGTTCACCTCTTTGTTGGGCCGAGTATGAAGATCATATTACTCTCGGTCCTTCCTACCTCAGAGAGACAACTGAAGCGATTAAGCTTATTCGGGAAAGACTCAAGACTGCTTAAAGTCGCCAGAAGAGTTTCCCGGATCCAAGACGAAGGCCATTGGGATTCATGGTTGGCGACTATGTGTTTCTGAAGGTTACACTAATGCGCGGTGTTTCTCGTTAAAAAAAAAAAAGTTGGCTCCGCAATACACATGTCCGTTCGAGATAGTTGAAAGAGTTGGGCTATTTGCCCACAGGCTTGATTTTACCTCCGTAATTAACTCATGTTCATAATGTGTTTCATGGTCGATGTTCAGGAAATATGAACCCGATCCTCAACAAATCATTGAGTACATAGAGATGCCCATTCAAGAAAATGAGACGTACGAGGAATACGTGATTCAGATTATCGACCATGAAGGTAAAGTTCCTCGTTGGCGAGAGATCTCTTTAGTCAAAGTGGTGTGTAACCATCACGACCTAAGAGAGGCAACATGGGAGTTAGAGTCGGAGATGATGGAGAAATAATCGTCTTTTCGGGGATTGACTTGTTTAAATTTCGAGGACGAAATTTTTAAAGGGGCGGAGTATTGTAATACCCTCAATATTATATATATATATATATATAAAAAGTCAAAAAGTCAAATCAGTTTTGGCAGAGGGGTCATCACTTCCCCTCCACCCTCTCTCTCTCATTTTGTCGCAGCATCCATCTCTCTATTTTTATATTTTTTTTCTTTCTTTCTCAACAAATCTTCAAGACACTATATCTCTCTCACCGGAGCTCCGATCGGAGCGTGGTTGGTGGCGCCGGAAAGCTCTCGAGAAGGCGAGTCTACTTCTAGGCGGAAGTCGACCCGAAGTGGTGGCGCTTGGCCGGAATAGTCGCCGGAAGGTTCGGTTTCTTAACTCGAGATCTATACCGTTTGGGTTCGATTTTGAGAAATCTAACACCGGAATCATGTTCATGAAGCCTATTAGAGTCCGTTGGTGGTGCACCTCGCCGTCGCCGTCTCCGGTTGCCGCCGTCGACCGCCGCGTCATTTTCCGATCCCGAAATTAATCAAGGGGTTTTGAAGCCCTCGTCGAGGAGATTAAAAGCCCCCGATCGTAATTGTCATCGGACTCCCGGTAAGCTCGAATTTCCTTGCCCTAGTTTCTGATTTTAGATGATCAAATTAGGTATGTTATGGGCCTTGATTGATGAAATTGACCTCGCCATTGTGTTTAGAATAGTCGAATTAGGCTATTGTTGAATTGATGCCCGTTTTACTGCCTCGTTTTGCGTGCCCGATGGGAATTCGGCCCGGGTTAAATGTCAGCGTATCGGGTTTTCAATTGACAATTTGAATTCCAATCTTAGTAACAATTGACTTATGGATGGTATCGGTGTTGTAGTTGGCGCGGGTAGTCGTTCCGGGGTCGCCTCGAAAACTGTGTTGCCCGAACCACCAGTTTTGAATAGGTCAACGGATCCCGAAGTCTCTAATCATCAATCTCAGGGCCAAGACGAACCCACATCTTCGACTAGCTAGTCGATCGGTCAAAGTTTCGACGGGTTGAGGTAGGGGCTATTACCTTTTCTCGCAAATTAAAATGAACGTAGAAACCAATGCTTTAATGAAGATTGAACCGGATAGGTTAATAATGGATTTAATGAAATTATTTGATAATTAATAAAATCAATGTTATAATGGTCGTCGATTGATAGCGAGGCTAGATACCAGGTATGGTTGCATCGGTTCGATGCTTGTTATTTTATTTATGTTTATGGTTACGTCGTGATGACGTGTGTTGATATGGTTCCCGCTTCGGGCGGATGATGATTATTGTGATATGGTACCCGCTTCGGGCGGATGAGCTGCTGACGAGCAGCTGGCTACTGCGTAGTAGGCCGGACATGGATATGGATATGGATATGGATATGGATATGGATATGGATATGGATATGGTTGGACCCAAAAGTCAACATTTCGACCCATGGCGAACTGGCCGTCTTTGGTGGTGATTAGGATCCCGAGTCGAGGGCGAGTTACGGTTAGGGACTTCTAGTCCACCTGTTCTCGTGCCTTGAGGACTCGATGGGATATAGTGGAGAAAAGGCGCGAGCTGACTCGGCATGGACCACCGAAATGATTTGGCTTTTGTGGAGTGTATTTATTTATTTATTTATTTTATTGTTGAAAATGGTTAAAATGATGAATAAATGGTTTATGTTGGCGTTTATTTTAATTAATTGAAATTTGACTAATAATGGTTCGGTAAAGAGAATTGGTAATAGATTCCCTACTGAGCATGTGGTGCTCACCCATTCCATATACAATTTTTTTCTTCTAGTTACAGGTGGTGATCAATATCAGACTCCGGACGAGGAGTAGTTTGAGTTAGGAGGTCCACATGTTGATTGGCTAAACCGTACCTCTAGTGTTCGTCGAGGTGAATTCCGCTTTTTGGATTGATCTTTTATTCAGACTTGCAATGGATTAAATTAAGGATATTTGTGATGGTGATACGTTATATTTGTCGTTTTATGGTGTTGTATAAACTGTGGTCGTTGATGTTGTATTGTCGTTTTAAGTCCCATGGGCAAAAGTTATGTGTTTGTTGACGTGGACATTGAATATTCAACGATATCGTTTAAATGATGATGTGTCGTTGACTGGTCCAAGTTTGAAAAGTCGTCGTTTTTCTCTTATTCTACTAACCCCCATCTAGGGGCGTTACAAGACCGTTAGCGGCAAAAATATTCAAACTTTTCTTTTTGAAAAAATTGCCCGATCCGACCCAATTTTAAGCGGGTTAGATTGAGGGGATAGTTCGGGGTCGGGTCTTTTAACGGGTTGGGTCTAAAATGCTCTGCCTCTCCCTATATATAAAAGACACTTTGGCTCGGTCTCTCAGTCAGACACACACATTCAGTACGCCAAGAAGATCACCATGAGCTCTGCGATGCGAGAACTCGCTTCGCTCAATCGGAGCATTTTGGAGATGGTCTGCGCTCTGGCCGAGCCCGGCGTGGACGTAGAGTATCTCCTGGAGGAGTTCATGAACCTGGCCTACTACGTGAACGTGTTCATCTGCAGACTCGCCGGAGAACCGCAACTCTATCGGGATGTTTACGATGCCGCAACGCAGATGGTGGGCCATTTTCATTGGCTTTTGTCGGATATGGGAAACGCGATTCCTCGGGTTCCGTACTACTCCCGTGATTACACCTCCCGTGAATTTCAGCAGGCCTCTCATCGGCATGATGAAACCCTCCGCCGCCTCCACGGCGATCTCGATGCTCAAGACGGCGACGCTACTCAAGAACCCGCAAGACTGCATGGCCGCGTGAACGCTCGTGATCAAGAACGTCCGGCGAGTCCTCCCAGCCCTCCTCCGCAACCGCGAGTGCTCCATGCAGCCCCGAACTTCAAGATTCCCGGCGTTAGCGAAAACCGCCTTCCTCGGGTTCTTACGGAGGTACCGAGCGGACCGGATGACGGCAGTTGCTCCATATGCCTCTCCAGGTACGGCGTTACGAAACACGCGCTCCCATGCGGCTCATTTCTTCCACGTCAAATGCATATTGAAATGGCTGGGAAAAACTGGGACTTGTCCGTATTGCCGGAAGACTGTGTAAAATGTTCTCTTTCCTATTCTATATATTTGCAATGTTCAAGAACGAGAGTTGCGAGACCGAGTTGAATGTCGGAAATACCGAAATCTTTTTTGTCTATCCGGAAGTTCCACGAAAGAATTCTGCTCGTCACGAAAACGGAAATTAGGCCGAAGCACATTATATAGAGTAATTATATATTTTGTTTTTCTCTCGTATACAAATTAAACTTTTCTATGAACTTAATCTTATAAATTGTAAGAATTTCCCTGTAATTACTGAAAATTATGATTTTTTTTCGTCAAATTTTAAGCCACGTGCAAGAGACATACCAGTACTTATCATAAATGTATTAATATTTGCATCGTTTAAGATTTTAGAATAATTGTCGAGGACATAATTGATTGCTACAATTCTACAAATTAAGAGGGAAATTTAAAAAAAAAAACTTAGAGAAAAAACGGAAACAACACGACAAGTTGTTTGTTAAGTAGAAACTTGACAAAAATTACCCTCATAAATTTCCTCAAAGTAATTTTCAGAAGTAGATAATTCTGAAAATGTTTGTTCAAATTCGGGATTATTTTGTTTAAAATTCAAGATCACTTGGCATCTAATTAAACCCCGTGAATGTTCGGTCGGGTTAGCGAGGAATTCTTTGTCAAACTTGAATAGTTCGACTTTAAAAATTAGAATTTTTAAAATTAAATTCCGGGTCGATTTTAAAGCAGTTTCCCCCCTACATATTAGCCTTTAAAATTACTGGCTAAAAAAATAAAAATAAAAAAACTTGAAAATCATCAAGGAATGCAGATTAGTGAGATGATAAGAGTAACATAAATCATGTTCATCAATTGTTGTCGCTAACAAAAATGCCCGATCGAGCAAAATGGCACAAACTACCAATCACGGAGCGACCATCGGCGGTGCGGTGATCTGAGACTCCACGACTTGCTTCAGGCCCGCCGCGAGCGTCCGAGTCAGATCCTCCACGGGCAACTTCACCAGATGCCTCCACCACCCGTCCGCGAATCGGGTCCTGTGGTACCTCCTCGTGGGTGTGGCCACCATCCCGTACGCGTTGGCCGTCACGAGCCGAAACGGAGCGGTCAATACTGCAGCTAGGGGCCCGCCGACAATGGGCGCCTCCTCCCCGCTCGGCCCCATGAGCGACAGGTCGAGCAAGAGCAAACCCGTTTTGCAGTAGATGGCGAAGTCCTCGCGGTTGTTCTTGAAAACATTGTAGCACCCGGAGCCGTTCTCCAGGAGGTACTTGGCCCGGTGGACCACTGTTTCGGCTGGGGCGGAAGGAGCGAGCGAGCAGATGTTGTCCGCGGACGCAGGGCAGACGGAGTACTCGAAGCGGTAGAGGACGCCGCCCGAGAGGAAGCAAGCGAGGCACGAGGAGAGGACTGCGCCGTCGCCGTCTCCATCTCCGGAGTGAGGGCAGTTTGCGGGGGCCGCTGTCCCGGTTACGGTGAAGTGGATCACGGTGTTGTCTCCGACGAAGATGCCTGCTTCACCATTAATTCCGATTGTTAATCAAGAAATTCCATACACTAAAATAAAACAAGTAATTTCGAACCGTGACTGGCGTGAACATAAGCTGTTGTCCAAGCGTAGATATGATCCCCAAGCGTCGGACCCTCTTTCGGCACTCTGCAATCAGTCACAACCTCAACCTGTTTGGTTCCCCAGAAAAACCACACAAGAGAAACCGAAACCGAAACCGAAACCGAAACGGAAACCGACATACCTGGTATAAAGCAACCCCATCGCGACTTGGAATTGGAATGGAAGGTGAAAGAAAGTATCGAGTGAGAAGAATTTTCAAGTGTATATATATTATTCATTATTAATACTAAATATCATCTTATCTTTAACGCGTGAGTGATAACGGGAAAGTCATATCTTTTGTAATGTTTGTTAAGGAACGTGATTTTGCGTTAGATTTGAAGCATTAACGCGTGAAGTCAGTGTATAAACGACATTGGGCACGCATGAACTTCACTACTGATGATGTCGTTTCACTCTATAATTGTAAAACGACATTGTTTTTCTCACGAGGAATATAAAATAAAGTGCACATTGCTAGAACTATAAGTAACTTATATATTCCGTCAATTCGAAGTGTTCCGGATGTTAGAGTCAGAGGGACCATTCTACCCTTCATTAATGTAAAACTGATTTACACAGCTTCAAAAACTCGAGTATAATGCTACAGACCAAATCCGATCTTCGTTGAATCGATAAACACGGATATACAAAAACGAAACCGAGACGAGGGGCGGAGATTTTTTAATTGCTTTGGTACCTCTAAGGCTCTTCCTACTTCGAAGACTCTTAATCGATGATCAAGAACTTCAAATCACACCTCGTATTACAATTTCCCGCCTATAATTGCGGCCGACTCCGCTTAATTAATCGAAATCCGATCCAAGATTTCAATGCAAGGATTTGCAAATCAGTGATATAACATATTGAAACACAAATCTTGCAACAAAAAAAAAAGAGCAAGCAATTCAATGTAAAACAGCAAGGCTAAAAAGTTGTGTACTCGGTTCCCTATTCCGTCCCGGCCCCGATTAGCTATAATCCCGTTCCCTATTCATTATTTTGTTTCCCATGCGACCACTTTTTCCACGTCAAATGCATATTGAAATGGCTGAAAACAACTGGTACTTGTCTGTATTGCCGGAAACAAGTGTAACTGTAATTGATGTATTAAGTATATGAATAAAGTGTGCTTATACGATCTTTTAAATATGTTTTCTTTCCTATTCTATGAATTCGCAATGTTCGAGAACGAGAGTTGCGAGACTGAGTTGAATGTCGGAAACACCGAAATCTTTTTTGTCTATCTTGGAGTTCTGCGAAAGACTTATGCTCGGCATTGTATTCCAGATGCTGCCCAATCCCATTGTCGACGATAACCGTCCCTTTTACTCTTGCCCCCAATTTGCTCACCAATACAATATCAGTTGTCACGAAACAAAATATATTCCAGGTGCGCCTCAACGAGTACTATTGAGACGGTGTGAGAGAAAGAGAGGTTTTGTTCGTGATATGAGAAATGGCAGAGAGAGAGCTGTTCATATTTTTTGGGTATACCGTTTCAAAATATAGTACAAATTTATCGCTAAAATCATGCACAATCTAAATTTTAAATTATTTAAAAATAAAAAATGAATTTAAATGTTGGAATGTGGATATTTAATGTATTACTTCCATTGCAGTTAAGAAAACTTGAGATAATGCTAAAAAACTAAAGACAAATCCGATCTTCGTTGAATCTAAACCGATAAACACAGACATACATAAACGAAACCGGGACGAGAGGCGGAGATTTTTTAATTGCTTTGGTACCTCTAAGGCTCTTCCTAATTCGAAGACTCTTAATTGATGATCAAAGTTCTACAATGATCAAGAACTTCAAATAACACCTCGTATTACATACTCCCGTTACAATTTCCCGCCTATAATTGCGGCCGACTCCGCTTAATTAATCGAAATCCGGTCCAAGATTTCAATGCAAGGATTTGCAAATCAGTGATATAACATATTGAAACACAAATCTTGCAAAAAAAAAAAAAAAAAAAAGAGCAAGCAATTCAATGTACAACAGCAAGGCTAAAAAGTTGTGTACTCGGTTCCCTATTCCGTCCCGGCCCCGTTCCCGGTTCGGGTTTCACCCCAGAATAACTTACTAGCGAGAATAATGAAAGATCAAAACTTTATTGGGTGAAAAGCCAAAATGTAGAAAAGTTGCAGAGAGAAAAGAAGCTAGAGAGAGTCTTGAAGCCGTTGATTTTCCTGGGCTTCTCGCTTCTTCAATTCCATCTCGTACTTCTTCAATCTCTCCTTCATCTTCTCCTGCATCATCCATTGTTAACAAAGTTAGAATCAGAATCAAGGTTAATCCAATCGAGAGAGAGAGAGAGAGTAGAATCGAAGAGTGACTGACCTTGTAGCTCTTCTCCATTCGGTCCATGACGTAGAAGCCCAGGACTCCGCCGAGGATCGTACCGCCGATGATCCGGATGTACCCCCATTTCTGCGATGGAAGAACCGCCATTTTCAGATTCGCAGTAAGAAAGAGAGAGAGAGCAGACTCGAATAACTAGTAGTGCCCGTCCCGAGTCGGGCACGGGCACGGGTTGAGCGGGCCGCGTCTTCCGTGGGCAGTCCGCTTAGTTTAAGCTTGGCAAACCGTTTTTTAATTTAATGAATTATTTTTTTAGTTGAGATATTGCATGGGATAACCAAATTAAAACGTTTGATTAATCAAATAGTCAACCTTTCCTTTTTCTTTGCAAAATAGTCAAATGGTTATTTAATAACATATTTTATACCTATAATACCCTTTTAACATATTAACGTGTATTAACGTTTATTAACTAAGTTAATTTTTCTTAAAAATAAGAATATTTACTTGTATAATAACATATTTTATACCTATAATACCCTTTTAACGTGTATTAACGTGTATTAACGAAGTTAATTTGTTTAAAAATAAAAAATCGTGTATTTTTATTTTTTCAAAAAAAAAATTATTTTTAAACAAATTAACCACGTTAATACACGTTAATACAAGGGTAATCCGGTCTTTCGTGATTTATTAACGTGGTTAATTGGCTATTTGACAATATTAATTAAAACATTGGCTATTTGGCTAATTAGTGTTTGAAGTTTGGCTATTTGGCTATTTGCCCCTTTTTAGTTTTAAAAAAATTATTTAAAATGTGTATAATATTGAGTATGAAGCGTAATTTACACGAAAACGTTATCGGGATGCAGAGCAAGCAAAGTTGATCGAGGATATTTTAAACTTTTGACACACGCCCTAAGATTACTTTTCGCTTATAAGGCTTGCAACCACCATCAAGTGCGTTTTGTAGTTCAAAAAGAAAGACCGAGATTGAAAGTTTAACTAGGAACTCTGATTGAGAGATTAGTAATGGATAGAGAATTACAAGCGACAAACGAACGTACCTTCTTTACTGGGGGAAAACAACTCTTAATATGGTGTCAAGTTTTCAATTTCATTTGATTTTATGATTTTATGACTCGGCGATTTAAGTCAAATTCCTAACAAGAAATACTCGACGCATATGTATTATAACTTTTGAATTGTGTATTACAATACTATAATTAATTGACACAAAATGAGCATTTCGTACAATTTTCATATAATTAATTAATTACTTATTTAAAGAATAGTATAACTTATAATTTTAATATTATTTTATAAAAAAATTTATCTGTTTTACTAATGAAAAACGTGACGATAAAATTATTACCCACTGGTGAATCGGTAAGATCACATCCACCCTTGCTTGGATGGGTTAGGTTATTCTCTAGATAAACACCCAGCTGAGAGTCCAAGCAGCGACTCTGCGAAATTCAAACCGAAACTACTGTCTTTCCGGTATATTTCTACCGAGCAAGGGCGTGCTCTGCCCACCGCAGTTCCGGCATTTTAAATAATGGCTAGCTAAACAAAAACATCCATTTATTCTGAGTAGAACTATAAACAAACATATTAACGATCCTAATGACAATGTTCACTATTCAAGTATTGGGATCTATTTAAGATGTGAAATCTAGCTTCAAATATATACTACTGTATCGAATTTGAGCTTGTATACATGTGAATGTGGTTTCTTCAGTATTAACACAAGATTATAAACCTATATATGTATTTGTTGTTGAGATTATCTACGCAGCTCAAGTGTCGCCTTCATTTGCGAGTGACGTGAAGCCAAACTCGCACACCAACGCCAAATGATCGCTTCCGATTCCCTACTCAAACAAGATCGGAAACTTTAATTTATAAAAAAAGGGAGAAAACTCTTACAGGTTATACATTCATTGGCCATAAACTCCTCGTAAACTCACCGGAGTTAAACTTAAATTTTAAAGGCTCAAAAATTTGTAAAATTAAGGTCAATAGGGATTCTTACCGAGCAAGGAAGGCCACCAGTTTTACTAAGAGCATCAATGGAAACTGTATCCAAAACTCTCGTGGGTAATACACCGTTTGAGTACCTGCAAGAAACGAAAAGGAGCTTCAAATGTGCTTACACGTGATCAAATTGGTACCATAAATTGGAATTATTTCCTTTACAGAAGCTAATCACCATATATAGTCAACAGTTCCGAGAAACTTCGAGTGATATGAAGTGGCTAACGGTTCGCCGTTAGATTCCCGAGTCTTTCTGGAACCCTGAATAGTCGTGTTCGGATAAATACAGATCAGTTTAATCCATCGATATAAGAACATTCAGCAGCACAACTAGCTTTGTCAAACGAGAAGATGGAACAGGAAAGTAGGGAATAGAAGAACATGTGAGCATTGTAGGTTCGCTTAAAATTTGACAGAATTGTCGATTTTTCACGACTGGAGAATGTTGCTACAGTTTGCAAGTTCAGTAGGGAAATTGTTAATAAAAAAAAGTTTCATGATAAGTTCATGGGGGTATGAGTGGTAATTACTAAAAAAAGACACTTAAAATACCTTTACTGTGGCATAGGAACTGGTAAGGTCCAAAGGATGAACAACTTCATAGCCATCAGAATTTCCCGTGGCAGTTCTCAACTCTTCTTCCGTCCAAGAATTCTTCGAAAGGCTGACATTGAAGAATATGTTCAAATATAGTTCTAAAATCTTATATCTTATTTAAGTTGTTATCGGCGGCAGTAAATAATGTGAAAAGTTAAAAAAAATTATGATTTTAGGGTAAATTTTTTTAAGGTAAGTACGAAATTTAAAATGGACTACAACACCCTTTGGTTCTAGTGTAGGTATGCCTCCAGTTGTTATATCATAATTAATTATTGTTATGTTTGTACTTAGTCTAACATTAGGCCCATAGTCAGTAGTCACTAAATGTACTTTAAGAATCTTTTGTCATAAATGAAAATTCAAGAAATTAATTCCCATATTTCAAATACATATGTTTGTACAGAACCCAATATTGCTAATGTCAAGTGAAACAAGTTATACACAATGTCTGGAAGTATTGATTTGGGATAAAAATAAAAATAAAAATAAAAGAAGAGAAAATATATCAACGACGAAATACCTGTCAAACACGCTGATCGGATCAAAATTGATTTCCTGTTTGCCGTGAAGAACTTGAGAAGGATGACAAGTTTGCTGCCCGGATAATTCTCGTCTACTATATTTCCTAAAATTCAGCTGAAAAAAAAAAAGTGTCGGATCAAGATTCTGATTTGTCACAAAAAAAAAAAAAAAAGACAAAAGATGTTGAAGTGTTTGATCGACAAGCTATGAGCAGCTAACCTCGGATGATGACAAGAACTTGTAGATCTCACTCTGTAGTTTAACAAGGGCAAAAGTGACAAACATGTCATCAAAATAGGGAATGGTTTAAGCTCTGTATCTGAAGTATTGATAAATGCAGTTTGAACTTAAATGTCACACCTGAGGAGTGCTGTTAAAATCACCGGTGAGCAAGACCGGTGTGTCGCCCCATTTTTTTGAGAGCACGTGTGCCTTTTTTGAGAGTGAGAGAATCTAATTGAATATAACGAATAAGAAATCAATATTTAAGCAATTTCTTGGGCTCACTTAGAGAGACAGCTATTTAACTTGTGAGTTAAGTCACTGAAAAATACATGATATCATTCAATAAATAATGATCTGAGGATAGCTAGTGAGGAAGAGGGAAGAGACCATCAAAAGCAATTTCCCAAAAGAATATTCATTAACTTTATCTTAGAGATTCTCATGAAAAATACATGACATCAAATGCCAAAAGTGTTTATTTTGTATTATATTAGAGGCGGATTAAATTAATACACAATAAAAATGTGTATCGTCAATATATTTGCAACAGATAATATGCATACAGACAGAGCGGAGCCTGCTTTAAAAAATATACAACGTAGAAGGAGATATCATATATTACCTATTTCAAAATATAGCACCGAGATATCATATTTTGAAAAAATATTGTAAAATGGAATCATTGTCAAGAGAATGTTCATACCGGAAGAAATAGAGAAGACTAAAAATCAATCATAATATGTAAGAAGCTTTTGGAAATGAGTAAATTGATCATGAAACTTACTTGACCTAATTTAGTATCTCCCCGGCTTGGTCTATAAATAACATGGATGTTACCAATCAACAACCTTCTCGAAGAATCCTTACACATCTATCTGCGTGCACTAAGATTAGATACAAAACATACTGACAATGTCACGCCTCAAATAATTGCCGAGGATTAATGACAAAATAAGGATATAAAGAGTCATATATAGTCATATTTAACGGACATAATGGATTAAAAAAATTGTGATAATCATCCCATTTTTACATTATAGCAAAAAATATATCACTTAACAAGAACCACTTAACACATTATATAGTCTACAAACAGTTATGGTTATAGTTTCTTTCAAAATGAAGTATTTTCTTACTCTAAAAACTTAACAAGAATCACTTAACATGTTATATCCAATATAAGATATTACGGATAAAAGATAATTAGCAATCATACAGACGATCCCTTCTTGTGTTATGTTTGGGCACGAGCAACCCACACCCCGCCTTTTCTTTATAATAATTTTTCAAAACATTAGTTTTCTATGAAAGAGCTTGTTTTCTAAAGAAAACACTACTTTGTGGGTACTTATGCCACAAATGTCCCTTAATTTAGCAGCAGTGGAAGATGATCAAGAGCCCTACCTCAAAAACTGAGAGTTGAGCAACATTATCGCGAAGACCGAGACTTTTGAACTCAATGTTTTCTCCTTCTAACAAACGGAACCTACAAACGAAGCACAAAAATAAAAAACCGTATAATTATATTAACTTCATCAAAATGGCGATAAAAATGCGAAAATGAGGTCAAGAGAAGTCCCGAACTTGTCAGCTTTCCAGAACGTTGCACAGCCATCAATGTAACCTCCAGTGCGTCTCTATCGAATAAAGAAAATAATTCAGTATGTTCAGCTTTGTAAAAAAGTTTAGCAGAATGAAATTATGTAAACTTAGCATTCAAAGTCTTAAATATAGAAGAAAAAAAATTAGAAAATTTTTTATTAATATAAATCAACTCAATTTGATGATTTACTGAATTTTTTTTTGAAGCTCTTGAAACATACTTGCGATATTTTGTGAAAAATAAACAATAAAAATTGGAGTCAAATTAATATCAGCATAATAGATTTCCAAGTGATTCATGTCAACTAGATGGATATATGAACGGTGGCAATATCGCAGAACAAAATGTGATACAATGAGATAGAATACAATAGAAACAACCACTCTGCAGTGGAATGTTCCATTTTAGACGACACTATTGCAAAGAAATTGAATATTATTTTCTAATCTAATAAATCGGAATTACTATTTTTCTAATCTCCAAGAGTTAACTGTATTGTAAAAAAACTTGAGCAGAGACAATAAACAAATTACTATAAAATCTACGAGAGCTAACCTTATATAAACCGACATATCCCGCCTTGGCCAAGGAGGCAGAAATATCAGAATACTTGTCTACTTCCTGATAAATTGAGCAGGACAGTCTCAGCAAAAGTTTTCACATCAAAATATCAAACTCTGGAATTCTAATCCATATATAATACACAAAAACATGTTAGATTCTTACTTGAAGGCATATGATATCGGGGTTCCATCCGACGAGCTCTTCGCAGATGACCCTTTTCCTTCGACTCCATTCCAGGTACTTCCGAGGCACATTCGTGTAAAGATCTCCGTGCTGAAAAGCATTTCTGTCTCCCAGAATGTTATACGAAGCCACTATAAACCTCTCTGCAAACCGCGGAAACACAGTCTACGGATCAAAAGACGACAAAACAAGGCAAGCACAACCACTTCTCTTCTTATTCAAAACACTACATTTATATATATAAACCCAATTTGTAGAAGCTGCAGTGCTGGGTCTGACTGCAAAAAGAGCACTTTCACTTCTTTGCGGGCTTATTATTATTGAGTAGTGAAGCCGATGCAGAGCAGTCGAGCTATTGAAGACATATTTAGCAAGGGTATTTTCGGTATTTCACGTGTTATTGGTGTCGCCCTAATTCTCGTGTACAAGGCTTGTAAAACCGACATTTCGATAGTGTGTAGCACAAAGAGAAAGCGAGCGGAAGAGGGTTGTAACACGGGAGAACTCCAATCGATTATAGTGAAGACGATTTGCAAGCGGCAAGTGAACTTCTCACATTGATTTTTGTTCCCGATTCGGCGATTCAGGTCGAACTCCTAAAGATTATCACAGTGACTTAAGGGATCATTCTGTTCCTACTCAGCTAATTGATGCAATAATATACCTTGAGAAGCATCATTGGTCAAAGCTTAGTTGTAAATCATCAATGGTCAAAACTCCGAAAAGCTAAAATATAGTTCTACTCTCAGTTGTTTTGCGCTTAGAAAAAATGACTAATTCGATCACAAACTAGGCAATTTTCCTTCGGATTTTCAGCATAAACCAATCAATCAATCAACCAACAATTTCTCAGCATTAAACGAACTTTCTTCAATGCTTAGCCAAATTCCCAAACCTGGAGAAGCGTGGCACGACTCGGATTCGACCCAACGGCGAGTGATCCCGGGACCGGGAGACTCGAGCGGCTTCACGCTGAGAGGGCTGTACGACCGAGCGGAGACCGACGGCGACGAACCAGGGGACCAATCGGCTCCGTCGCCGGCGCAGCAAGAGACGCGGAAGACGCGCCTGCGCCCGCGGAAGCTCGGCGGCGCCAGCGAGCGCGTGGCTGCCATTGGCGGCGCGTGGCGCGCGCGGAGCCAGGAGGAGGAAGCGTCGCAGCCCATCGACAGGCAGAGAGATAGCGCGCGGGAATGAGCTTAGCTTAGCCACTCACTCAATTTTTTTAATTTATTTATTTATTTATTCCCTCAACTTTGTTTCTCGGTGCATTTTGTAAAAATGCTCTCATATTTTCTTATTTATTTATTTATTATCAAGCCATGCCTCCTCCGCTTACAAATGAAGAAAAAAAAAAGACGATTTGTATGCTATATGTAACTTACTCTCTCTATATATATATATTTACTAATCAATTATAATAAATCAATATATTAAAATAATGAGATTTTGGGAAGTAATTAATGAATTCAATTGTTTAAAATTTGTTAAGAAGAAAGTTTTACGAGATTAAAAAAACAGAACCCGTTATTGTTGACGTAATTTCGCACCTCAATAGTCACGATGAGTGTAGACTTCTGATTTGAATTTGTTGTTGTGCTTGCTCAATAGATCTTGATCTTCACTCACTACTCATAAATATAAGTATATATATATAATTTGAGACATTGGATTTTTTTAGAGATGTTTGTTCCGATGCGGTATTTGACCACGTCCTTTGTATGTTTATTGATTTGCAAGAACATGAAGCAATAAAAATGAAGCGTCTGTTCCTTCAAAAAAAAAAATGAAGCGTCCGTTCGAGGAACAAATAAAAAGCTACTCGAAAAACAAAATACTCTTAGAATATTAAGTGAAATAAGTGAAGGCTAGCGTGCGTATCCTGAAGCTTGAGCTTGATATATAGTCCTCTTTCTTCCTGTTGTAACTCCCTGCGATCCAGGAGATCGTGCTTCCGAGTTGAATGCTTGACTAGCTTTCAAGCAGATGCGTGTGCCTTGATTGGTGATTCTTACGTCGAGTTGGACTTCTACCGAAGATATCCGTTGGGGGTGGTCTTTGTGATTCCTGCTTTCCAGGTGAAGGGATTTTGAATCATCCCTTGAATGTGTGGACCATTTTACCCTTAAGGCTACGTTCCTTTAGGGTCGTGGGCCTTTGCTTAGTGAACTTTTGTTCGTGGGCTTTGACTTATCAATCCTTAACGGGCTTTGTTTTTATATATTTAAATAAATGTATCATTTATTCAAAATATAACTAAATATTGTAGTCTTTTAAATATAAGATTAAATTTAATTAACCTCGATGTTACGTATAATATGTCGTCTCTTAACTAAGATGAATTTGTACATCAACCGCATTGTACTTTTATACAACAACAAAAACACGTGTTGCACACAAATTAGCATTTTATGTAACTTTCAATTTTGTAGTTTTTTTCTTTTAAAAAAAATATATAAGGATTAAAACTGTCAAAAACTAAGTTCATAGGACAATTTAATGAGGATTTATGTCAATTTTGCAAAATACTATTGAATTTCGTTTGTTGCAATTTAGCGCCACAAGAGTCTTGCCAAGTGAGAGAAGAGATAATCGTTTATCCTCGAATCATAGCCGTCGGATTGTAATCTAATGGCTGAAAGAGCTCAACCCAATAAAGTATTCCATGTACTTGATTGCACCGGAATATTTTTCTCATAGAACAAAAACCCGAACTAGTTAGCTTAATTAATGGCTTATAATTAGATCTTTAATTGCCATTAAACATCATGTGTGTGTGTGTGTAAATGGACAGAGTATTACGAGCTAAAAAATTCCAGCTACGGCTATTAAATTTGAATAATGATATTTAGTTGGAATTATTAATTATATTCTTCTAAGGATAATAATAATATGTCCAATGAAACGATTAAATTATTATTATTATTATTATTATTATTATTATTATTATTATTATGGCCCTATCACGTTAGTTATTCATGAATCATGCCCCTTTATATAGGTAGGTGTATTTACTCTTAACGATCTATCAGACAAAAACTAAACATCCATGTAACTTAATTAATACTTATAAATCAAATAGCGTGCATCCTCAGCAAACTATAGATCGATGTTTTTTAAAACAAGATTGTTATGCGTATTTTTCGGAGTCTAGAAAAATTAAGGGTCAAACCAAAAAACGCATTCAAAAGGCCCAAAACAAATAAAGCCCAATAAATAAACTTTTACCCGCTTTGGAAAGTCAACCCGAACAGGTCAAAAAAGTCAATTAGGCCCGACCCAGAAAAGTCAACGGACCCGAGCCCGGAAAGTCAACGGACCCGAGCCCGGAAAGTCAACAAGCTCTACCCGGAAAAGTCAACCGACAAATTCAAAAAACTTGACCTAGAAAAGTCAATCGGAAAAGTCAACGGACCCGAACCAGAAAAGTCAACGAACCAAAAACTGAAAAGTCAATAAAAAGTCAACCCGAACTCGCTCGGGAAATGTTGACTCGGCCCGAAGTGAAAAACGTGCCTTCGGGGTGCGCCGCGTGCCCCGAAAGAAAAAACATGCCTTCGGGGTCGAACCTTTCGCCCTCTATAAATACGAGGGCACCCCCGCCACAATCAACAAGCACTCCCGAAGCACAAAAAAAAACTCTGTTTCCCGTTTATTCATAATTTCCGACTCAAATACTCGACTAATGTTTGCGGGCGACAGAGGACCCCCCCTCTGTCCCCCTCTAGAGTTCACGTTTTCTATTCTTTTTACAGGAACAGAGGCATGTCATACATGGAAGATTTTTGGCTCATCAAGACCGAGGATCAAGCTTCAAAGCCCGTTTCGACCGTCATGCGGACACCGGGCCCTGCCCAAAATCAAGACTTGGGCCGCATTCAAGTTAATCGTTTTTTAGGCATTAACAAAGATCATGAATATGAGATATTTTTTGAAGTCTGATTTTGATGTTTTGTTAAAGAACTGGATATTTTTAAGAGGTTTTGCCTCTAATAGAGTTTTAAGTTTTAACTAGAGTTCGCAAACACGCCAATGTGGTATTTATGGTCACTTTTCATTATAACGCCGCATATGAGTTACGTTATCGAGACGTTATGCCGTTAAAATTTGAGGTTGGTTTTGTGCCGCATTTAATCAATAGAGTTTTTTTTCGTCAATACTTTGTAATAATAAGAATATTTACGACAATATACTTAATTATTACAAAAAGTATGGCATATTTTTTGTTGTTGTGGTTAGAGCTGCACACCCACGAGTCGCGACCGGTCGCGAACAAATCGTGACCAATCGTGGATCCCGGAGTCGCGACGCGTCGTGGCTTCCGGAATCGCGATGCGTCGTGGCTTCGTCGCGATGGCAGGCCGAGAGAGAGAGAGAGTTTGTGAGAGGGAGAGAGAGAGAGAGAGAGGGCTGCAGAAGCTTGCATCGCGATGGCCACCCTGGTTCGCGATCGTCGCGATTTTTCAGCCCCCAGTCGCGATTCATCGCGATTATCCGGACTCCGTCGCGACCGGTCGCATCGCCAGTGGCGACGCCGGCTGTGCAGCTCTAGTTGTGGTACATGATTATAATGATGCAAAAAAATTAGCGTTGTAATCAAGTTTTTTTTTCTTTACTTCTTTCTGTAAGCTCTATAACGTAAGATTCCACGTGAAATTTGTTTACATCTTACCTTGTTTAGTTGTGTACGTCATAAAAATTTAACAGAAACTTCGTGTTAGAAAGTCATCGTGTGAAACTTCACAGAGCTAAAAAGAGAAAAATGTAATAATACCTAAGCTTTGTTATCAAGAAATAATACCTGTTGATGCTGTATTTTAGATAAAACATTGTAGCGGCCTAATTGCTTGTGTTGGATCGGGCCCAATGTCATTTTGTTGACTTTTGTGGGCTTTGGAAAAGAATCCCTGGCACCTAGGGTCGAACAGATCATCCGCTGTCCGCGGACCGGCGATCAGGACCACCACGCTACCTGTTACCGCAGGACCTGGAATGGACAAGGTCCGGGTTACAGGTCTGGGGCGCCACGCAGATCGGGTCTTCACGAATGGGAGATCACAGTTTCAACCTTTCAGTGGACCCTGGTAGATCGGACCCTCGACCTGTGTTACTTATCTCAGTCCGGGTCCTATGGTCTATCCGCAAAGTCAGTATATCTGATCTGAGAAGACTGAGGGACAGAGCAAGCACCGCACGGATCCAGGACCTTGACAGGGGGGTCGCAAATCGTGCCAGAATCTTCTCCAGGGCTCCCGCTCTAGCTGACTCCTTCGTATCCGGATCTAGGGAAAAGAACACCCGAGGTCAGGGAGAACCGGGGGGGGGGGGGGGGGGGGGGGGGGGGGTTACCCCCGTATTCACCTCCGACGCTCAACATTAGTGGAATATTTGAGGGGGAGGCGATTTTATAGGGGGTAGAGAGAGTATAGAGCGAGTTCGGATGAGTTTCGGCGAGTTCCCGTTTGAATGAACTAAGCTTCTATTTATAACTGGACTCAAGGGTTCCGGTGCAATTATAAATTGTTCCGAGAAGCCCCTGGGATAAATTTATATATGCATTTTGATCCCCCAGATGTCACGAAGCCATTGCCGCAAGCCACGTGTCCATCCGATCATCAACGCGCCTTCACGCGCCCGATTTTTGCGGCTGCGTCAGTTCACTTGCGCGAGTGAATCGTTGTGGGCCCTGATGACGTGGGCTGGCTGATGCGCGCAGGCTGATGTCACCCCTGGCGCACGTGTGGGCCTGTGGGGCCCCCAAAGGTGCTCCCGGCCTATCTTAGTGGTTCGGAGGCGACCCGAGGCCGTTTTTCATAAATTTTATGTCGTTTTTGACTATCTTGATATTTTTAGGAACATTTAGATACTTTGTTTTGCGAAAACGGGCCTCCGAAGGACATTTTGGTGTTGAAAATGATTTAATTAATAAAGAAATGATTAATTAAATAATATTTCTTTATTAATATACTTTATAAAAATACCCCCAACAATATCGTTAAAGAATTAAAATAAAAACATAAACTATTTCGGTTATAATATGTAAGTATTTTAGTCGCAAATTACTCGATAATAACATATTGGGGCTTGAAATATATGTAGTCTTTTTTGTCAATTAGTGCTTACTAATTAGGCCAACAACCGCAAGCAATATTGGTGTAGATTTGATTGCACAAATTCACAGTTCACACTTTGATGTGAAGCTTATTACTACTATACGTCAGATATTTTTGAGCTCTGACTTTGACGTTTTCTAATTTAAGGCTTCAAATGGATGCCCATGGCCATGTGGATGTGGTTATAGAGTATACTATGATTACTTATAATTATTTACTATTTATTATTATTAATTTTCACTTTTCACAAAAATAAATGTTTTTTAGATACTTTTTAACAATAAGTTTTCTCAAATTTTATAAAATAAAAATAGTACGAAATATCTATTTTATGTCAAACTTTTTTAATTACGAAAGTAAAAAAATACATACAATAGTTAGTTCTTAAAAAAGTTTGACACAAAATGATAAAAATACATAATTATTGTGCAAAATAATTATATTAGTTAGGTAAAAACTAAAAATACTATATGAAAATATTCGTGCGTAATTAATTATTGTGCAAACTAAAAATATTCGTGCGTAATTAACAAAATATAATAAATGTTTTTTGAATAACAAGAAAGCTACTATATGAAAGTGATTTTGACATGCAAAGAGATTAATCTAATTTCATGATGGCAAAAGAAATTCAGTTATGTTTGTCTACCAAAACAAAGGTATAAAATTTCGTTGAAGGGTTTAATCACTGCTTTTTTCTTCTTTAAGCTCTCAAGAATTTAACTATTATCGAATAAACATCATTAAAAGGAACGCTTGTCTTAATCCTAATCAGTGCTTTTTATTTATTTAGTCAAGTGCATAATAAAAAAAATATCATTTTAATTAGAAAAAATGGCGGCATAAGTATCTAATTTTTTTGAAAAATTCACATTAAGTTTTCATTTTTTTTTTGTGACAAAAGTTTTCAAACTCTTATTTTGTGTATTCTATCATATTTTCGTCTAGAATCGCGCTACTGTCACGTTTTTAAACCTATTAAATATACTATTTTTTACCATTGATAAATTAGTTTAATTTTTAAATTAAAATTGGTATATTTAATGGGTTTAAGAACGTGACACGTGATGCGATTCGAGACGAAAAAATGATGAAAGATATAAAATAAGAGTTTTGCAACTTTCGCCACGAAAAAAAAAACTTAATATTAAATTTTTCAAAAACTGTAGGTACTTATAGCACCATTTTCTCCATTTAAGAAAAAAGACAAAACAAACTGAACTCGAGGTCTTCCCTTCGTCAAACGCTGGTCCAAAAATAGACAGGATTATTACTTTCGACCCCAATGTTTTTTACAGAAACTACGAAAATGCCACTGAGCTAAAAGAAAATGAAATAAAAGCCCAATCCCTCACTCCCACTTTCCTAATCCCATCTCTCGACTCGAGCTTTCTCTCTGCAACAACAATGGCGGTCAACCAAACCCCACTCCTCATCGTCTTCCTCGTCCTCTCCTCCTCTCTCACCGTATCTCTCTCCCGTGAGCTTCTCAACACTCCCTTCAATGGCGATCCCCATACCCAAACACTCGACGTCTCAGCCGCCCTCAACCTCGCGCAATCCGTCCTCTCCTTCAGCCCCCAAACCCTGGAGCCTCTCCACGAAACCCTAGACCAGACCTCGCCGATCACCAACCGGAGCACCGCCGGTTCCTTCTCTCTCCCGCTCCACGCGCGCGACTCTCTCCTCGCCTCCGGCCACCAAGACTACCACGCGCTGACACTCTCCAGACTCGCTCGCGATTCCTCCCGAGTCAACTCGCTCAACACCAAGCTCGAACTCGCCCTCAACGACGTCAGAAGATCGGATCTCAAACCCTCGGAAACCTCCGACCAGCTCTCCGACCAGTTCCTCCCCAACGCTCTGTCGACGCCGGTGGTCTCCGGCACGAGCGAGGGGAGCGGCGAGTACTTCACGAAGCTCGGCGTCGGTCGTCCTTCGAGGCAATTCTCGATGGTGATCGACACCGGAAGTGACGTGAACTGGCTCCAGTGCAAGCCATGCTCCGATTGCTACCACCAGTCCGATCCGATCTTCGACCCCGCGGCCTCGTCCACTTGCGCGGCCCTCACCTGCGACTCGGCCCTCTGCGGCGCGCTCGACACCTCCGGCTGCCGCGCCGGCAAGTGCCTCTACCAGGTGGCCTACGGCGACGGCTCCTACACCATCGGCGACTTCGTCTCTGAGACAGTGTCCTTCGGGAGCTCCGCTGTGAACGGCGTCGCCCTGGGCTGCGGGCACGACAATGAAGGCCTCTTCGTTGGATCCGCAGGCTTGATCGGGCTCGGCGGCGGCAAGCTCTCCCTCACCTCGCAGCTCAAGGCGACGTCGTTCTCGTACTGCCTCGTGAACCGCGACTCGTCGTCATCGTCGACGCTCGAGTTCAATTCCGCCTCCCCGTCGGATTCTGTCTTCGCGCCGATCCTCCGGAACCGGAAGACGAGCACGTTCTACTACGTCCAGATTGCGGGAATCTCCATGGGCGGGAACCCGATTTCGATCTCCGGATCGTCCCCGTTCGGAATCGACGATTCCGGAAACGGAGGGATCATCGTCGACTCGGGAACCGCCATCACCCGGCTCCGGGCGCCGGTCTACGAGTCGCTGCGCGACGCGTTTAAGCAGATGACCAGAGACCTGCCGGCCACGAGCAGCGTCGCGTTGTTCGACACGTGCTACGACCTCGCCGGGCGGACGAGCGTGCGGGTCCCGACGGTGTCGTTCCAGCTGAGCGGCGGGAAGACGTGGCAATTACCGGCGAAGAACTACCTGATTCCGGTGGACAATTCCGGCACGTTCTGCTTCGCCTTCGCTCCGACGACGTCGTCTCTGTCGATCATCGGCAACGTGCAGCAGCAGGGGACACGTGTCAGTTACGACTTGGCCAACAACCGTGTCGGATTCTCCCCGAATAAATGTTGAGGAGATGAGATGGATATTATATATTAATAAATATGTTATAATTATTTATATATATATATTTTATTTTTAATTTCAGTAAATAGGACTGGTTTCTAGGGAAGCGGGACCAATTAAGTGGGGGTGTTTTGGATAAATGTCGGTGGGGCCCAGGCCAGGGGAGTAGTACGACTGATGACGTGTCTGAGCTCGTAATCAATATATCATTAATGTTTACTGTTTTAGCGTTGAAACTGTTAGGGCTTCTCCAAAGTAGCGTCATTACGCTATTATAGTGGCAAGGAGTTACTTTTTCTCCTCCAACCGAACTGCAAAAACAACGGCATAATGGCGTGATTCTCTTTTTTTCAACAGTGTCACACTATATATATATAGTGTAACACTATTCACGACGGGAGAACATTTTATTAATTTTTTTATTAAGTTTAAAAATGATATTATATTAAAATAGTGTGATTAATGATACTAAATTAAATATAATTTGTATTGTTACCTAAAAATGACTATTTTTTTATACGTAATACATAATAATTAATTTTTTAATTGAATGACAAGGAATTATTAAAATTATTAAATAATAAAAAAATCTTTGATTTAATAATATTATAAAGGAGAATATTCCTATTAGTGTTAACTTTAGTGTTGTGGTTGGAGATGAAAAAAATTTGGTGTTAAATTGACACTAAAATGGTGTAATTTCGACACCAAATTTAGTGTCAAGGTTGGAGATGCTCTTAGAGTTGTGCTCGTCAGGTCAGCTCAGTCATCAGTGGCATGTGTCGTAATATTTGACAATTGGAGGGTTGTTTTTGTCTGGAGTGGCGGTGAATTTGATTTACGTCACGGAGACTTGCATGTGAGCCACGTGGCGCGGTGATTTGGAATCTAGTGGACGGAAATAGAAGAAGGGGAAGAGAATCTCCTTCTCTGTTTATTAATTCTTTATTTACTGTCCAATTAAAAGGCTCTCTTGTTTTGATTGGTTGTATTTAAAAATGAAAAATAAATGAAATGAATTAATTTGGTGTTATGAAAACAATGTGGCGTTTTGTTTAAATTCATTTAATTTGAAGGCGTGGTGGTGGGGGGAGAAATCACGTGGAAGAGCAAGAAAATCACACAAAGGGGGTTTGTGAGAGGGAGAGAAAGAGAGTGATTTATGGTAGTAGATAGCCTTTTTTGTGAGATGTGATTGTGAATGAGCGCCTAAGCTCTGGGTCCCACTGCTTCTTTAGAAAGTGGGCCCCACCGAAATAAAAGATCTGGAAATCTCCGTTCTCGAATAACCTTTTTTTTTTTTTTTTTTTTCAGCTTTTAACATAGAATGAGCACCGAGGAGTAATTAAAATCACAATAATAGCGCACAACAGAAAATTATATTTTTTTATGATAAAAATCCAAATAATTAACTATCACCAACTACAACAATCAACAAATAAATAAGAGAGAGAAATTTCATAATGAAGAGGAATATAAACTTATATTCAGATTGTCGGCGTTACGCGCGACGGGTTTAACGAAAGCTCGGTCCAGTCGATTAAAACTGAAATCCAACGAATTTGGCCGTTTCGAGGGTCCAAGACGGTGTGACAGAGAACCACGATGGTTGTGTTCTGAGACGACGAGCGAGAAAACAATATAATAATCGACGATAAATAACCAAGAGTCCAAGACGGAGAAACCGAAGGCCACACTTAAATTCCGAGATGACAAGGCGAACCGAAAAAACACGGAAAAAATAAACCCACGATGAGGGAGAGCAGGGGCTCATGGTGGGTCCCCCTCCCTCCATCAGACCGTCACTGCTATCTCCAGCCTGTTCTCAATGGGAATATAATCCAACTATGTTCTTTATATTTATTTTTACAAACGGTCTGGGACCGTTATCAAACATGAAACAGAACTGAAATACGTGTACAAAATTTTCACCCATATTTTTTCGTGCGCCACAAACAATGACATAGTGCGAGTACGCATGCACGATGGCCGTAATGACGCCGGTAGCACAAAAGGCTTGGCCGTTGATCCGCCAATCGGCGACGACCTTGAGAGCCAAACGCACGTGTACACGTAGATCGATGTGACCGATTTACTAGACATTTATTAAATTCAACTCACACTACACACTGTCTGTGTAAATAGTATTACACATCCTCTTCTTCCTTTCTCTCTTTCCCAAATCGAACCTGTTCCTAGAAGATGCAGCCAACCGGCGACTGCCACGTGGTGGCGCTGCCCTACCCCGGCCGAGGCCACATCAACGCCACCATGAACGTCTGCAGGCAGCTCTGCTCCCGGAAACCCGACATCGCCGTCACATTCGTCGTCACTGAGGAGTGGCTCGGCTTGCTCGCCTCGGAGCCGAGGCCCGCCAACGTGCTCCTCGCCGCCCTCCCCAACGTCATTCCCTCCGAGCACGGCCGCGCCGACGACTTCCCCGGCTTCGTGGAAGCCGTCAGCACGAGGCTCGCGGCTCCCTTCGAGGCGCTCCTCGACCGCCTGCAGCCGCCGCCGAGCGTCATCCTCGCGGACAGCTTCGTCGTCTGGGCCGCTGTCGTCGGGGAGCGGAGGAGCATCCCGGTGGCGTCGCTGTTTCCGATGTCGGCCGCGGTGTTCTCGGTGTTCCGCCACTTCGAGCTGCTCAAGCGGAACGGCCATTTCCCGGCTGATCTTTCAGGTGGTTAACTCTCTTGCTTGACAACTAAATGAGTTTGTTGGAGTGGTTCCATCAATGCTTCTTGATCTCCTTTTTGTGTGTTTTTTTTTAATGAAGTTGCGGTAATTCTCTTTGACATTAACACTAGTCAAAGATAATTTTACGCAAGGAACGTTTTCTTAAAATTTCTTTTGATTCTCAAATTCAATTTTTGTAATTTTTTCATATTCTTGTAATTTTTTTTATATCACTTTCTATATAATCTTTTAAAACTCTTCTAAAACTATATGGGGATAAGAAATTCGATTTTATTTATCTTTAAAAAATATGTGATCTATTATTTTTTAATTATTTTTAGTAATATTTATTTTTTTTACAAAAAATTATATAGAAATACTTATCTGTTTTTATATACTCAAAAGAAAAAAAAAAGAGGGTACAATCAATATGGATTTTTAATTTTTTTATAAAAATTCCGGTATATATTCGAAAATTAGACTTGCGGAATCTCTACCAGATAGCGTGTATTCTGAATTTACATTTTGGTTGCTTAATTTTATTGTACCTCTCCAAGAATGATTTCTGTGATCTTTGGTTATGCTCTAACTTGCTCTTATGTCTACGTTACTTGTGTTCTGAAGTGCGGGGAGACGAACTAGTCGATTATATCCCGGGGATCTCGCCGACACGCCTGGCCGATCTCACGACAATCTTTGACGGAACTGGTCTAAAAGTGTTGCCGAGAGTTTTAGAAATCGTCTCCAATTTGTCGAAAGCGCAGTTCCTTCTTTTCACCTCAGTGTATGAGCTAGAATCCGAAGCTTTCGATGCTTTGAAGGCCAATATTCCGTTCCCCGTCTTCCCCGTCGGACCCAGCGTTCCTTATCTCCAGCTCGAAAACTCGTCTCCCAAAAGTGTCCCTTCCTACATTCAATGGCTCGATTCGCAGCCCGAAAGCTCGGTGTTGTACATCTCGCTGGGAAGTTTTCTATCGGTGTCGAGCGCCCAGTTGGACGAGATAGTTGCCGGGTTGAGGGACAGCGGGACACGGTTCTTGTGGGTGGCGCGTGGCGACGTGTCGAAGATCCAAGCGTGTTGCGAAGTTGACGGTAATGTGAGAGGCGTTGTGGTTCCTTGGTGCGACCAATTGCGGGTTTTATGCCATGCTTCGGTCGGTGCCTTTTGGACGCACTGCGGCATGAATTCGACACTCGAGGCATTTTATAGCGGCGTTCCGATGCTGACCTTTCCGATATTTTGGGACCAAATCCCGAACAGCAAGAAAATCGTCCAGGATTTGAAAATCGGGCAGAGGGTGAGGAAAGAGATAGCGAGAAGCGATCGTCTCGAGAGTTTGGCAACACGGCAGGAAATTGCGGAGATCGTGGCGAGATTTATGGACCCGAAGGATGCTGAGGTGGCTGTGATGAGGCAGCGGGCACGACGGATTCGAGAGGTTTGTCGCGGTGCCGTTGCCGAAGGCGGATCGTCAAACACTAACCTTGATGCCTTTATTAGAGATATCTCACGAGACCGTGCAGTTTGAAGTCTATATAACCTCTATAAATTACTATGGTAGAGACAAGAAAATTTTATTAATATTGTTGGAGTTATTAATTTATGGAGGAATAATTTAATATTATTGATTACAATTAAGACCGTTCAAAAATATTATTGTTATCAATTTATCGATGTTCTACCGTACTCTTCAAATTATTTTTTTCATAAAAAAATGTAAGGAATAGAAAGTGATCTTTGACCTAAGAATATGTGATCGAACATTTCATTGACACGTTACTAACTTTTGGTTCACATTAGTGTTGTCTACGTGGGAAGAGCAGTGAGAGGGTCAACTCGTCCTTTATTCTAGCTTTCCGCGGAGTTTCAAAATTACATTCAAAACTCTTATATTTATAAAAAAATATGTACAAAAAAGACCCTTAACCGAATCTAAAACCGATAACATTAATTTACCGATTTTTTCACTACCGAAAATTTATGCTTTTTTTTTAAATACAAAAAATTACGGTTTAAGCCGCTACCGCTTTTTGCTAAATGGTAGCGGTTATGGTTTTCACGGTAAAAACCGCTACCGATTACCGATTAACCCGATAATAAATTTGTATGTTTTTATACATTTAAAAATAGATAAATGTACGACTTTTAGCATTTAAGATCTATATAACAATGTTTTAACATGGATTTTCTTATTCATTGATTCATTCAATCTTATTTTATTTGAACAGTTTTTGTTGTTATTGCAATTATTTTTTTCCACTTGAATAAGAATGAATAAAGGCCGTAAGAGTAATGACTCCATTTGAATTATTTCATCAATTAGTTTTTTTATACTTTAGATTATGTAGTATTAATTTGATTTTTCAAATATACGATGATTTTATTGCGTTTTGTAAAAATGCGGTTAAAACCGAAGTTTAACCGAATTTAAAACCGATATATCGGTAATTGGTAAAATTGGTTTTAAACTTAAATAGCGCGGCTTTCGGTTCTAAAATTGAAAAAACCGAAAATGCGGTAATCTGTATAAATAGGTATGAAAACTGAACCGAAGACTCGTTTGTTCACCCCTAATTATTATTATATAAAAATTCATTAATAAACCTTTTATTCATCGTTAAACTCGTAAAATCGAATTATTGTATTTTTTTCCTCTTTCAATAATGATTCATGAATTTTGGATATTATAGATTCAAAATATGACGCAATTTTTGGGTAAATAAGTAATTTAGAATAGATGATTGGAGATATTGTGGCGTGACCAACTAGAAAATAATGAAAAAAGTAGATATAATGAAAAAAAAATTATATGCATATTTATAAATGAATTACCGAGCAAATAGGAAGATGGTGAAGTTGGCTATGGCTACACCCACACGAGACAAAATCATAGATCGAACATTAATGTGCTTCACTAAATGCAGACCTACTTCAAGAAAACATTTACATATATGTAATCTACTTTACTTTATATGTACCAATGTGAAAGTTAAAACTTAAAAGTCGTTACTTTATATGTGAAAGTTAAATATATACATATTTGACTAAAATGGCATGAAGTAAATGCATTACATTATTATTTGAATGAATGTCCTAATGTACAAAGGAACGTGAGAGAAATCAAGTTTGTTTGGCGCAGCCGAAATTGTGTATATTTGTAATTTTGGTCTATAGTGCATGCGGCCAATAGTGCTAGTTCTAATACTGCGAATACATCTTGTAATGTGAGTACATATAATCTTGGCCAATAGGCCAATAAATTCACTCTATTAAAAAAATAAAACTTCGATAAATTGACCATCTATTATACCCTATTTTTTTAACCTCCTAGTTTTTCTAATAATAAAAATAGAAAAAAAAACTAACAACAAAGAAAGCAAAATATAAACACTGAAAAGATTATTTAATGACAACTTTTTAATGGAAGCTACAAAATCAATATTTTATCTTTTGGACTTGGGAGTTAGAAAAGTTATTTAAGTTATCAAATGTGTATTTGTCAACTTGCATTTACTTTGTTGAATGAAGTGGGTGAGTGTGGCTTTTAATGTCACTGCCAAGCAATAACGGAGCTGATTGTGGCACATAAAGTTTTCAAAAATATCACTAATGCCCGAAACTTTCATTTAGGTCAACATAACATGAGCTTTATAGATTGTAGTATTAATTTGGCCCTGAAATTCAAAGTCAAGGTGTTTTCTATATACTTTACTTTGGTTAGCTCTAATCAAGAAAAAAGATCAGTTATCGAATTAGTCAGATTCTGAATCATCACACACAAACTAACTCTTATTAGATGGGCTTGACTTTCAATTATATTATTTTAAGGTTCAAAGTGTCAAAACCGAAAATGGAATACAAATCTGGCAAATCATTAAAGGTAAGTGAGAGCAACGGTTTAAAGCACGCTGGTTGCCCGGTTTTTTCAGCAACCGGCACTGGTTTTACCAAAATTGACCCGGATTTCTTTTTACTAACAAAAATTCAAAAGTTCAATTTTTACCCGATTTTTTTTTTTAAAGTTATAACGTTTTTATTAGAAAAATCTATAAGTATTTTCAGGTTTAATCCTTTTAATTTATGACTATTTTTTTTTATAAATATTACCATTTTATGTAATACCCCTTCAGTATACCCGTTGATCATCGGTTGTTAACCCATAAAAATTGTTTAGCAAAAGTGATTGTAGTTTTCGAAAAGCCTACACTTTTACTCGTAATTAGATGATTAAAAAAAGAACCCGTAAAAATTCTTTCAAAAAAAAAAAGAACCCGTAAAATTAGATCATATGTGTAAACACCACTAGAATTAGGGGAGGGAGAAAGATTAGTCAATAGGAAACTTTAGAAACTTGTGACGCAAGAAAACTGATAAGTCAAAACTATAACGGCCAGTCTCTATCAAAGACTTCTACTAAAAGTAGTTTGGCGATGAGTGACCTAAACACTCAACAATGCTTGTTTCCATATACCTAGATTTCTTCTACTTAATTATTTGCTTCTTTTTCTTTGAAACGCTGCTTTTCTGCCTCAAAATATGCATAAATCACAGACACAGCATGACTTGATGGCAAGCATCCACACACATTGCGGGTAATCCCGTTTCAGTTTGCTTTTATTATAGAGATATTTAAGCGGCATATTGCACGTCGAATACTACTGAATAATTTACGAGGTTCAATTCTGTTCATATTTTGATAAAATGCTTCTAATGCAAGAAATATGTGTACATCTACGACTTAACTCCGAAAACATCAATTGTTTAACATTTTTATTGAGCTTGAGGCATACAAGTGTCTCACTTAACCAATTTTCGCTATTGACTACTACTGTTTTGTAGTTTTTTTCAGTAGTATTACCACTAAAAAAGAATTTAAGAGTGATGGCATACTTTGATAAAAGACCGGATACTTATACAGCGAAATATTCCACTAGTCCAAACAAGTTTGGTTTGGCTTAGCGATATTCTTCAAAACTTGCAAGTGTGTTAATTTCAAGGATTCATTCAAAGATCTTCGAAGGCTCAAGAGTTTTAACAAATCTTTTAAACATAAGTTATCATTTTCATTTGATATTCGCTCCAAAAAAATGTTGTTTGAATTCAATATTAATAATTTATTGTAAATAAACCTGATTACAAAAATGGTTTATCCGAGTTGCTTCATGGGTTTGGCCGTGTTAACGAACGTTGCACTCTTGTTGAAGCCCTCAAGCAAAAGAATCCGCACGGCTTCGATTCCATCTTGGAACGCAAAGCTCAACTGCAAACCAACATTATAGTTCAAACTTAATGGCATAAAAACACTATAAACATCTTCACATTTGGGATTTTAGGGTTATGTTTGAACATCCTTCTTCCTGCGGAAAATAAGAGGCATGATAAAATTTTCGAATTAAAATACAATCCCAATTTTCTGAACTATTTTATTCCTTTTATTTTTCACACTACTTTTCAGATCCAAAAACAAAATTTTATTTTCTATAATTTTTCCCTTTGCCTTAATTTTTCTGGGTTTCAAACAGGATTAGAAGATAATAATCACGTGAAAGATTTTCCATACCTCTTCTCGTTCTTGTTTATTGAAAGGTCGGAGAACAAAATTGACTGCGTCCATTTTCCCGGGAGGCCGTCCGATTCCTGGAAAAGATTGACACTCGTGAAAATCAATATACGGTAAAATAAAAGTGCATAATAAATTAATAACTTCGATGTCATAAAAATATACCAATTCTCAAACGTGGAAAATCACGGCTTCCTTTGAAATGATCAATGATACTCCTCATCCTACAGCAGAAAATGCAAATCTTGAAACAAATGCCTAAATTAAATATTTTATTATGTTAAGGCTCGGTCCGACTCACTAAGTGTAATATTTAAAGATCCCTGAGCAATGACAAAAAGAGCTAAGTATTATTCAATAAATTAGTTTAGTTAAATTAGCTTAGTTCTCTCTAGGGTTGAGGATACACGGAATACGTAAAAACGTTTTACGGGTTTTAGAGAAACATAATTCACCATATACCAGACAGAATTTATATATGTATTTTACAAAGATATGTGATAGAATTACCCGTTGTGCCCTCCATGTCCACCCTTCGGCAAAAGTTTAAGTTTTGCAAATGGCAGGTCGAGATCATCGTAGACCTACAAAAGAAAATATAATTATTTAATGTTCTACATTAAGCATAACAGAAAAATACAAGAAAATTAAAAAGAAATAGAGCCATGGTATTTCAGTCAACAAAATGAGATTGTACCACGAGAACTTGCTTCTGCGGGATCTTGTAATACGAGGTTATTGCTCCAACCTTATTAAATTGGATTAAAATCACAGTTAGGGTCAAAACACAAATAATTTCAGGAAACAAAGAGGATTTCTTAAAGTTAAGATAGCTTACTTACGGACTGACCGCTTAAATTCATGTACGTTTGTGGTTTGGCGAGCATAATCGGCACATCTCCAATAAAACCTACACAGCAGCACCAACTTTCTAAGAATCATTATTTGAAAATTATGGATATTTTCAATATGTGATTATCTAATAACTAATAAGCATACGATCTCGGATAAATGTCAAGTGTTCCAACCAAGTGTTACAACTTTGTCTGTTGAGAAATAGATACTAAAGTTCTCGACCCAAATCCGTTTTTAAGGACTGGTCCGTTCTGAAGCTTTGAAAAGCGACATAAAAATTATAGCATTGGCCCCTTTTGGCCCGATGAGCCCTGTAATGTATTAGAATTAGGGACCCTAATATGTGATTTTTAGCTTTCGGATTACAACCGTTGCAATCTCTCATCCTCTTCTATCGTAATTCTCCGATCCTAGTGAATTGGCACCAATGCCCGGGGTTCTCTTCTCAAATTGAATTAGGGACCCTAATGTGATTTTTAGCTTTCGGATTACAACCGTTGCGATCTCTCTTCCTCTTCTATCGTAATTCTCCGATCCAAGCGAATTGGCACCAATGCCCGGGGTTCTCTTCTCAAATTGGACGGAAATTTTGGTAACACTGGGTGGTACTATTGTCGTAAAAAAAAATTATTGGACATTGCCGCCTATATCGACCTAACATGGAGTACTTATACCGCTAATATCTCAAAAGAAAAAGGTGAAACCTTTGCAAACAAGAGCTTTGAAGGATACACTGCTGATAGAGATCCCTTCAGCTTCAGCAATGGCATCAACCAGCTCAAACCCAATCTGCAAAACCCCCAAACAAAATCGAATCCCATCAATTCAATGAAGACAAAAAAAAAAAAAGAAGCAAATTCATAATGAAATCGATCGTATAACCGTACGGACATTGTGGCGAGTCCCGTCGTACTTCTTCCCCGGGTTCCCGAGCCCGACGACGAGCCACGGCTTGCTCGGCTTCGGCGTCGGCGGCGGCGGCGCCACTCCAGAGGCCTCCATGGAAGCCGAGGTGGAGGTTCTGCGGAGAGGAAGCCGAGCTGGAAGGCGGCGAGATCGGAAGGCGGCGATTGGGGAGACTGAGAAACCACCATTAACGAGAGCTCTCATCTTGGTTGGTCGAAAATGGTGGAAATGGAGACTTGGGAGAGAAGAAAGAGATTGACCTGAGCTGAAGATGGACATGAAGATGTCATGCTTGAAAACGACAACAGATGTTATGTCGTTTAGGTTTTGTAGGGGAAAATTGGATGTCGTTTTGTGTTGGGATAGATGAAAAAGGAAAAAGCGCCGTTGCCGGGGATCGAACCCGGGTCACCCGCGTGACAGGCGGGAATACTTACCACTATACTACAACGACTTGGTGATTGACTGTCCATTAGTTTAATATATTTTTTATAAGTTTCAAATTTCAGAGTGACTAATTTGAAGTTCCTCAGTTTTGATCAATTTAAAAAAAAAAAAAAAAAACCCGCTCACCGACACTACCGGTACATGAATGCCATCGTCACAATTAATATTAATAATTATTATCATTTTTAACCAGAAGCAAAGTAGAACTTGTTATAGGTAGCAAAAATGGAAAAAAAAAATATAAATAAACAAAAAGAGGAAAATAATGATATAGCGCATGAGGATAATTGTCGTTTAGAGTGCTAAGTGTCATTTAAACTTTAAGAAGTTAATCGAGTTAATGTCGTAAGTGTTGTTCAAAGTGTTAATCGAATCTATTAGATTATATCTGTGTGCTCCATATATAAAGGAGCTGAAAAAAAAAAAAAAAAAAAACCAAGAATCAATCACAAAAACTTAATCTCTCAAGAGGAAAACTTAGATTTAGTGAAGGTTGACATTTGTATTCGATTGTGTTCATTGTGTTCTTGAGTGTTCGTGTGTTATTGATTTCGAGATTATCGATCTTGGCTGGTAACAAAGAATCACTCTAAAAAAATTGGTAATGCATGATTTCCTTTCCAAGGGTTTGTTTGATTACAGTTTCAACAAGATTTAATTAAAATATATGGCCATGCTGTGTATATATAGTCAAGAAATCAACAACTCGAGATGAACTCTTTGTTGTATATACAGTGTATAAAAAACTTCTTCTCTCGCTTGTTAGAGAGCTTGTGGGAGGTTCAAATGCTTCTCTACCACATCCTCGGCGCCAGTTCTGCACGGGAAAGAAAAAACGAATAAAGGTAGCGAAAAATACGGGGTATTGAACGAGTAAATTGATTTTAGAGTAGTGTGACATACCCAAGGTAGCTCAGAGCCGACATTCTGTAGAGGCACATGAACACTAGTACGTGCAAACCGATCGTGTAGAAAAACGCAAATGTCCGGGCGTATCTGCAGCCACATTATAATAGGCATTTCATAACTGCGACATGTTTTAGGTGAAGTGAGCATTTTTTTTTTAAGTTGTGGGGCTCAAATCCTGTAGTTTAAGAATATGAGTTCAAATACTCGACGACTGAGTTAACTTTTATTAACCGTAATAACGACACTATAATAGATATTAGAAGTGCGGATGAGTAACGACACTATAATAAATAATTAAATATTATAAAAAACATTAAATACTCCACCAATACACGGACGGAACTATGATCTTACTTGTTGCCGAGGAGGAAACGTCCACTGCTGAGCGTGATTCTCTCCCTGAAACCCAACTCTTTGTACCTTTGATCCCTCTCCTGAACGATATAGAAAAAGTTTAAGGTCAAAAACGTAATTTCGTACACGGTTACGAGCATTTCAATAGGAAAAAACTCGGAGAATTCTTATAAGTATCAGATGGACCTTTTTGGAGAAAGCTGCAAACGGATTTATGTCATCCTCGTAAATCTTTTTGTACTTCGATTCCACGTCTGAGCTGAAACCGGTTTCGAGATCGTCCACATGCTATAAATAACGTGTAACAAAATGAGAAGTATATAAAATAAAATAACATCCGAGTCAGACAGTAAGTACATATTGGCCAACGAAACTCTATTTGTTTCTATTAGTCTACAAATAATCTTTTAGCTAATATACAGAAATTAAACAATAAAAATCCTAAAATAAGGCAACAGATATACCTTCTTTGATCCCCTAGAAACGACTTTCTCATGACTATAATCCTGAACGTAACGGATCTTCCCGTAAAGTTTGACATTATCAGCCTTTGACTTTTCCAGCTCCGCTGTTAGCTCCCCTATCTTCTCCTTTAACCGTCTTGTTTCCTGGTGCGAGAGTTAAGAGAAGTTAAACCATTTGAAGCTCATAATTTAGAAAAGTCAACCTGTTCCACTTGTCATACCTCTTCTGTCTCTCTCAACCGTGCCCTAAACCGATCTCGCTGGTTACAAATCACCTTAAGCATTGAGCTTTGATCACGATCAGGATGCTTTTGATCCGTGCTCTATCAACATAAAGTCGGTGAGAGTCGACAAGTTTAAAAATGAAGAAAAATCGAGAAATCAAGTTCAGTAAATAATTTATAATAAAAAAGAAAACAATTTTTATTTTCTTTTACTTCTAAAAAATGTATAAACTCGCCAAGAAAATATACCTCTGATTGTTCTGTGCCTCTTGCCTCTGTAAGATCCCAGTCTTCGAAAAGAGTGCTCTTTTGTTCTTTGGAATTGTAACCCTGAAACCGGAATTAAGATGTTTCTGTATCAATATCAATATAAAATATTTTAAAAAATTTCGAGAAAGCTAACATTTCCACTCTCCGGAGAACGACAAATTCAGAAAAAGAGGAAAAATACAATAGATAATTAATTTAGAGTTATTAAACTAGAACCTGAAATGTACTAATTTAATTTCAACATCTGAATATCGTGTCGATCAGAACAAACCTTCAATATGTCATCCTCCAATTTCTGTATTAACTTCTGTTGTTCATTAACCTTTGCCGTCAGTTCTACGATTTTTCCTTCAGCTGTATCAAGCAATGTTGCTTTCTCCGAAAGCTTGACCTGTAAACCAAAAAAAAAAAGGAACCCAATTAAGATATATCAATAAATTATTCGTAAAATCTCTTTATGCGACTTTCTTTCAAATATCATAATCGCTAGAAAGTCAAAATATGGTGCTTATATGTGTGTTAGACCCATAAATAGGAAATAATTTGATACGGTTCTTGTGCGTTGCTCTAGGGGATAGGGGTATTTTGGTAACTTGGTATTTTGTATATAAAATCATCGCCTTTTCATACCTTCAATTGAGTAAGTTCGTGTTCCACTTTCCTGTTCTTATCAAGAAGAAGAGATTCCATTTTGCTCATCTCTTCCCCACTCGTAGCTACGTCCCAATCTTCGGCCTCGATCGAGTTATAACCCACCGCCTGAAAAAAATAAAAAGTTGTGGTTGAAAACAGCAATATAGAGAACAATGTAAGGTTGAAAAAATCAAGAGCAATCTCGAGACATTATTGCAAGGATCAATTGAAAAATAACAATAAAAAGGAATTCTAACATATATTCCAGTAGTATAAGAATACCAAATACAGAATCAATACGATTCATATTATAGTTTTGCGCATTTGGCTCCATCGGTTATATTTTTTCTTTTGATATTGTATTACTTATATATAAAATCACAATTGCAATTCATTTGAAGTCTTTAAAAAGTTTACATCACTTGTTGACGCCCATTAACGGAAAAGGACTCACGAAGCACCAAAACATAAATGCAAAATCTATTTTTTTTTTTTTACAAAAATTCCAAGTCTCATTCGGGCACTACCCCCCTTATGGCCAACAGAGCAAAAAATAAAAATAGTTTTTGGACAGATCTGAAAATCAATACTAATCCAGAACAATTACCATTTGTAGCCTATCAGCAAAAATCATGGAAATGATAGTAATTTTTTTTGCAAATAAAATCCAATTTTATCCCTGGTATGTGAAAGCCTTTACAAGCTGAAAATGCTTCTGAGAAGTTCTGAGTAGTGATGATATTACCTGCAATATCTTCACTTTTTTCCGGAGATCCTCGACCAGTTTCTCTGAGGGCTTGGCCTGGAGTTCTTTCTTCATCTCCTCAAAGGCTATTTCCTAGATTTATACAGGCAAAGTAAAACAAGAAATGATGATCTCTTTTGTATGACGAGCTTAATATGTTGTATGATGAAAATGATCAAACAAATTCACACCTAAATAGATTAAAATAAACAATTAGTACCCTCGTGAAAATTCATTAGACATAAGGAAAAATTCCAATCCAGATGATGCCATGCATAGATATCATAAAGCAAGATCCTTATACTAAAAAACACACCTTTTCATGGATCAGGGCATTCAACTTTTTGATCTCATTGACGTGTTCTTCTCGCTCATTTGATAAAGTTGTTTCAATATTGTGAAGTTCCATGTTGAGTTCAGAAATGATTCTTTCTTTCGCTATCAAAGAATTCTCAAGCATGGTGTTTGAATCAATATTGTCACTGTAAGCACAAGAACCAATGTTAGGTAAGAAGAACGAAGTAGATATTGATAAAATTGTGTATCAAAACTTCAGACATAAGTATATGTTATTTTATTACAGTCTATCGATATAATATCCAGAACAAAACCAAACTGTCTGGCCTTAAAAATATAAACTTGTAGATCAAAGAATTCAGAAGTGGTTCTACTGAGGATTGTAGAGTAATTTCCACTTAAAATATATACCTAAATAGAGTGGTAAAAACAGATTAGGGCATGGGCCAATATCAATTTTCTACTTCACTATACAGATAGAGATGATTCCACAGTTCAGCTAAAAATTGACTATAAACCCAAATAAGGTAGTTCAAAATGACTTAAACATTGGATATGGATCTTGTTATTGTTTTTGTTCCATGTATTATGATCATTTCCATAAGATGAGAAGTACGATAATCTTGCCTTTTCTTATCAGTGTCTTCATTTGCCGACTGTAACTGGGTGCGCAGAATCCCCTGCAAAACAATATTGCGAGATTGAATATAAAATTTAATATGTTTTTGAAAGAAATGGTATAAACAGATGAGCAGTGGGTATTTTTGGACTTCTTGGATGGGAAGAGGGATTAAATGAGTTTGTTTTATTCATATAGATCTATTAGATGACCAAAGATATAATAATTAAGTGTTATTTATCTTAATATCTCTTTCTACATAAAATATATCACTGACAAAATTATTATTTTTTTAGTTTGTTTATAGTATATTCCAGCCGTTTGAAATTTTCATAGTCTACTAGAGATTGTTATTTCTTATAAAAAAAAAAAATTAAATTGAATTAAAACAACAATAGGATAGAGCTGTGAGAGATCACCTTCTCCCTCTCAAGACTAAGAAGTCGTGACTGGGCGCGTTCAACTTCATCCATTAGAAGAGTAACTTCCGATTGCTTGGCTGCTCTCTCTTCGTCTGAAATAATTAAAAAATATATGAGTCAAGTCTGCAATATAATACCTCAGGATAAAGATTGTAATACAATTTTGTTTTTGTTGCATATATGACCTGATTGAGCACGTAGCTCAAACATTTGGCTCTGCGCAAGTTCATGCAGTTTTTGCATATTGGACACACTATCTTTGGCTTGTCGTAGTTGATCTTGCAACAACTGCTCTCTGTAAAATATAAAAGATCCAAAATCATGGTCAAAAGGAACAATCATATTGTCGGAAATACCTTCAAATGAAACCGAGCGTTGAAAATGTAGTTGCAACATTTCTTAGGAAAAGAAAACAGAACAGCAAGAGAAAATAATAATGAGTTTTTGGCATGAATGGCTCGATACATGTTATATGAGCAAATAGTACTTCAAAGCAGAAAACTACACAACGAAACAAATCATGAATAAAAACAGCATTTTTTTTTATACATTTATTTCTATTTCGTAGTTCAATCCTGCACGCGGGAACTCCTTTTTTTAAATAAAATTATTTACGTTTTAAAGTTAATTATAATTAAAAATTAGATTTAAAAAAAAAAAAAGTCCATACAGGATCGAACCATAAATTACTTTGAAATCTAAATAATTAGTAAGAATTATATTTTCGCGCCTAATTAATTTTTAGTTTTTAATAAATAAAGTAATAAACGGTCAAATGTGCTACAATTTAGAATCATAGGGGATATTACGCCTGAAACATTCTGATTTGAAGAGCGGTTGTGCCAAACACTCTAATAGTAATTGAAACTCTAGGCTTAAAAGTAATACCTGTCTTTAAGAACTTCAAGTGTTTTCTGGTTCTCCTCGGCCAAACTTCGTTGTTTGATCTCCACAATTTCTTTCACCTTTTCTTCCATCTGTATAAACATTTTCAACATTCTGTATAAAACGATATACTTGCAAACTTTCTGCATAATTGTCACTACGATATAATCCCTAGCTTTCTATATTCCTACGATAAAGGCGAAAGATTTTACCTGTTGCTCTAACTGGCGATTGCGCTCCTCAAGCCTTCTTATGGTTGCTTGCTGATTCTTTAAATGAGTAGCTTCCGTCCTGTATTCCTCGAGCTCAACTTTCATTTTCCTGTTCTCCAATTCTAAATCAGACAACTTCAAATCTTGCTCCTTCATTGAGACAGACAGATATAATTAATTAATTATACACAAAATCACGGAAAAACGAAGCATATACAGAAGGCACAGTGAAAGTGAACGCTCTTGTAGCTCGAACAAGACTAGGAGCTACATAGAATTCGCTACACTTAAATCTTTGTTCTCAAATGACCCGTCAAGTAGCATCGTTAGTATAATTGAATGGAGTTTGCTATTACCGAAATTGAAGCGAGAGACGGATATGGATCCGGAGCCTCGTAAATCTTTTGGTAAATGTTAAGGAAAGCATTCTCGGCAAATTTGGCCCGCTTCGTGAGATTGTCAACTTCCTCTTGGAAACCTCTCATTAAGGAATTAAACAAGCTTGACTTGTCCTCACTAGAAGCCTTCTTGAACTCTGTAGGTTAACAAAACTCCTAATCAGTACAAATCTACTGAGCAATAAACGATATTTCCGCAGTACCATTTAACGATGAAGAGCGGAGAAAAACGATCATATCGCATTTTCTCAAGAAAAACTGTAGAATCACTGACCTTTCACGCTTTCCGTCAGCTTCCGCCGGTTCTTCAGGCTGTTCTCCTGATTATCCGCAATCTTGACGCCTTGCTCATCCAACACATTCCTTTCCTTCTCCAAATCAAACTCTGCGAAGCCATAATTCATAAAATGATCAGGCAAAAAAAACCTCCATCACAGAAACTCAGCGACTTCCAACCATTTTCCTCTGGATCAGAGTCGAACAATCTACAGACATCATCAAATTCAGTACCACAAGCTTCCGATTCAAACCGGTACGAACTGTTGATCACATTGTCCGACACCGACAAGCCTCGGCGATTCGTTGTATCAACAAACCTACATCACCGTACATCAAATTGCTTCGAGAAACCAGAAATCCGAGTACCTTTCCAGAAATTGGAAACCAGCGAAACCGGCGACGGCGAGGAGCCGTACTTGGCGTCCGGGCCCAATCCGGATTGAGGATTCTCCATGGCAAGACTGTCTCACAGCAACACTCTCTCTCCGGCGATCTGGTAGTTCATTGAATGCGAGCTCTCGTCAATGGCTGCTCGGAGGATCTCCAGTCCAAGTAAGAAGAAGAAGAAGAAGAAGTAACGATTGATCTCGTAATTCGCACTGCAAAATGGGAAATCGAAAGCGAAGAACGAGTTTGGGCTTGGAAGGTTGGGCTGGACTTTTTTTTTAGAAGTGAGAATTGGCCCAAACTATAGGGGGAATAGCGGCAAAAATACCTATTGTTGACGTAATTTTTTGTGACGTTGAAGGAATGTGATGAAAATATGCATCTGGGCGGAACGGAAAAGGAGGCCGAAAGTAAAGAACACGTAGAAATTTTACGTGATTTGGCTCGTTAGTGAGGCGCCTACTCTATAGGGTTTGGCACCAGGGGCGGAGCCAGAACTTTGGGTAAGAGGGGGCGAAAGTAATAGATCATAATTTTCAAATAAAATGACACTTAAATTTAAAATTACTAATATATGTTAATATATGTTGCATTATAATTATCTTTTGCACTCAAATTAAAATATGAATCGATTAATTATTCATAATTTCTTGCTGGTTAATAGTTTATAATTAGAATAAGTATACAAAGTTCATAAAATATTAAAAATGTACTTAAAAATATATTGGCAATTTGGCATACTATCTTGTTTGAGAGAGATAATAAAAGAAAACAAGAAAAAATTGGATTTAATAAATTATTTTGAAATAAAAAATTTGTCAAGGGTATTATTAATTATTTTAAGATTGAATATTTATTGAGATAATTAAAAAAATTACATAATTTATGATAAAGATAAATAATATAATTTAGAAAAAAGAAGTAAAATTGTTGTTAACTTTTTTTGAATGGAAGTCAGTTAACTTTTTATGGTAAAATTGTTGTTAACTTATTATACATAGAAGTCAGCTAGTTTTAAAAAAAAAATGCTGAAATTGGTGATGGTGGTAATCGAACCATGGGTGAATGACTATGATGGGAGTTTAAGTGTGACTTTAAACAACCACACCATTGTGCAATAATAATTCTAATGTGTAATTTTATGTATATATTAACTAGGGGTAATTATCCGGAACCGAATCCGTATCCGGATTTAAAAACCGGAACCGAAACCGTATCCGAATTCCGGTTCCGGGTACCGGTAGTAAAATTAAAAAAACCAGGTACCCGGTACCCGGTACCCGGTACCCGGTTTATTACCCTGTTTTAGTTTAGTTTTTTTATTTTTATGTTAATTTAATTTTTAGGGTTAGTCTTTAGGGCTCGATTTCATTTTCACTCCCGCCTCCCTCGCATCTCGCCGACTTCATTTCCTTCCCCGACTTCAGGTTCTCGCCGACGCTGCCTCTCTCCGACGCCGGGTAAAATTCGGGTACCCGGATCCGGTTCCCAAAACCGGGTACCGGGTATCAAAATACAGATACCCGGATTTCGGATACCGGTTCCGGGTATCAATTTTTGGATACCCGGATTCCGGTTCGGGGTACCGGGTACCTCGAAAAAACCGGATACCCTACCCGGTTGCACCCCTAATATTAACGTTTAAATATTATAAATATTACAAGTATAGGTTTACACAAAAGATATTCGCGGAGTACTAATTGTGGAAGGATGGAAAAGATTACAAGAAGGGATTCAAGCCTTGATATGAGTAAAAAGAGTCTGTACTCGGACCACGAGTCTTTGGGGGAGATATAAAAATAATTATATTTATTTATAAATTACTTCTTATGAAAATGTTAATTTTATAATAATTCATTTCGAAATTAGTCATCATTTTAAAGATTTTTTTTTAAAAAAAACTTTAAAACTATAAAGTTACTAAATATTTATTAGTTTAATCTTCACATTTTTTTTTCTCGAGGATATCTTCACATTATTGAATTGTACAATATATTGAGACGAGTAAGTTATGGCTAACATTCGAATATTCCCCTTTTTCACACCAAAAGTTCAGATTTTTTCCGAATCTATATATATAAAAGGATAATGATTTTCGGAATTGTGCAAGCTAAAAATGACCAATTTCAACCCCATTCTTTTTTTCTCCTTTTTTTGAATTATTTTCCGCTTTCCAAAATAACGTGGCTGTTCGCAAGAGCTTCACCGTGCCCGTTTTGCAACATCGGCATCCAAAAGATGCACCTTTCCAACATTATTTCGTCGTTATATCACAATTTTTTTTGTAAATTATGTTGACGTGTTTATTATTGTTTATAGCCTCTAGATTTTGTATTTTTTTTGTTTGTGCCAACCAGATTTTATATTTTTCTCTCTGTACATAGCTTCTAACTTTGAACTTTTAGTTTATATTTGATTCGTCAAAAGTGCTACAATAACTTGATAGAAATATGATAAAGGAACACAGATACAAAATGAGAGATACATTACAAATCAATATAATATAGTTATATTAGAAAAGAGAATATAGCAGCACAAATATCATCTAAAATTACATGCATATTTATGTCTTGTGATCATTTTGAGAAAACGCTTCCAATGTCTTTGGATGACTTACGAGAGGGTATTTATACCGCTATTTTCTCTATTACAAAATAAAAGACCAAATAAAGATATATTCAATATTTGAACGCAAAAATGTTAGCAAAATATTACGATAAACCAGGAAATAACATAGTAGTAATAGAAGCACTCAAATTTTAACTTAGGCCCCGTTTGACATTGCTTATTAATAAGTGCTTTTGCTTTTTATAGAATTTTAAGTCAATATTTGTGTTTGGTAAGCTACAATAGAAACACTTCAGTAAAAAGTTTAGCTTTTCTACAGGCAAAATTTAAAAGCAGATAATAGATGCTTTTGCTAGAATCTACTTTTGCTTTTCTTCTTCTCTATCCCCAAAAATACTTTTTTTTGGTGGTAAACGTACCAAAAATACATTTTACTATTGCGGTTAAGAGTCTTATTCTTTTTAAGTGGTAAAAGTATCATTTTTATGTCCATATTTTTTAATTATTGTGGTTAAAGTACCAATTCTTTTTGGATGATAAAGATACCAATTTTTTACATTCATTTTTAAAAAAATTATTTCAGTTGAAGTACCAATTCTTATTGGGTGGTAAAAGTACCAAAAATATTTTACCATTGCGGTTAAAGTACCAAATTTTTAAGTGGTAAAAGTACCTTTTTCGTTCACATTCTTAAATCATTATTGTTAAAGTACCAATTCTTTTTGCAAGGTAAACGTATATATAAAAAATAAATACATATAATTATTGCAGTTAAAGCATTAGTTCTTTTTAGTTGGTAAAAGTACTAATTTTTTACCGTGACCGAAAAAAACATGGATGTAATAAATTGGTATCGTCACCATAATTATTGTCAATTAAAAGCATAAAAGGCATAACAAACTAAGCAAAATTTTTTATTTTATTTATTGAGTAATTATATTATTTATATTATTTTTTTAACTTTTTATATTAATATTGAGATTTAATTAACATTATTTATGTCTACTTTAGTATTTTGTTACATTTAGAAGCTAATTAAGTAAAATTGGTTGCCAAACAGTAAACTTGAACTTTTGAAAAAACCAATTATTTTTGGTTTCATTAACCAAACAGTGCATTACTTTATCTGACAGCACTTTTTCTGACAGTAAACTTTAAAAGCAATTCTGAAGACAGCACAACAATGCCAAACTGGGCCTTATTCACTTCCACAAAGGATCACAAGACACAACAGAAATCTCAAAACTAGCAAGGTCTCTTATTACATATAAATAAATTAAAACCATGACAAATTACTAGTGATCTTAATAAATAGATAATTATAACATTATTAATGAGAGAAAACACATTCCTTAGCGACTCATGCCAGCTGCAACATAGGGAGGCTTTGTAGCATTGTGATTCATTTTCTCAGCATTGGCTTTCCAACCTTTTCAATCATACAAATATATAAGCCCAAATTAGTCACCATGAACATATATTTAAATAAATAATTATTTTCCGAGTATATCTTTTATAATTATATTTCACGAACCCTTAACCAAAAGCCCGGGGGTAGGGCGGGCTTTTATGGGTTTCGGCTAGAGCGAGTGAGACAAGTCGAAGCAGGACACGGGAATCCTAAGTTCGAAAGGGTTCTAGGGGAAGAATCATGATTTTGGGGCCTTTTAAAATGATCAGTTTTAGAGCCCTAAAAAAAAAAGTGGTATTTATTGTGAAATGATACTAAACAATATTAACTTCAAACGTTAACAACAATAATACCAAAATTTGTTCTTCTTTAAAATAAACAATATTAACTTCAAAAGTGATATTGATAAGATCTAATCTAAAATGATTGAAATGAAAGTTAACAACAATACATAATTTGTTCTTCTTTAAAACACCATAAGTTCATACAGATTAGAGTTTATACCTAAGACGGGGTCGAAACCGCGATTGCTGAGCTCTCTGTGCTCTTGACAAATAGCGCAACAAGCGCAGAAGCAGTGAACGCAGCAATCGCCACAGGGCTCTGCCGGCAGCGTGTATTGATGCCTCAATTTGGTTCGGTAGTTGTGCGAGTAAATATACGCGCAACAATTCAGTAGAAAATACTTAACCCCGGCGGATCCGCAAGCTGCAAATATTGTAGCATTCAGGCCAGTATCTAATTGAGGGTGTGCTTATTTGGATAAAATTATAGCATATATTTTTAGGCGAATCAATAGGCGAAAGAAGGTTCTTCGACCGGGTATTCGTGCGCTGAATCAATGACCGAGATCGAATTATCCGATAAATTTTCTATCTTTTCTAGTTTGAAGATCGATCATCGATCTTCCAATTATTCCGCTGCATCAATATATATATATATATATATATATATATATGTTTTTAGATCAACTTACACGTGTCTCCTTTGTCTATGACCTCAGCATTTCTTCCGAAGGTTATGTAAGGAAAACAGCAAGTAGTCATACCTAATATCCACATAAAATAGCACAATAAAATGAAGTCGATTCGAATGTTTTTCATAGATAATTAATATACGGACACAATATATTTATCATATATATATATATTTATATATAGGTACATAAATGCAAAAATAAAATCATGAGCAGGAAAAACATTATTCACAAGAAGAGAAAACAATACAATTTCGCTGCAAAATAAGCTTATAGTAAATCTCTATACAATTTTATTAATATATAACTACGCCGATCAGTAATATATATATATATATATATATATATATATATATATATATATATATATATATATATTAGTCTTACAGCTAGAGCAATCCTCAAAGCAGCCGCATAGACCAGTGGTCCATTGCTCTTGAGGTTGAGATGATACGCCATTGTTGTTGCGATACATGTCTCAAGAGGTTTTGTGAACAAGATATACAACTCATGTGCTAATTATATAGCGTTTATATAGATATGTGTACAAGAGTATCACTCATATATATATATATTTATATATATTGACGAAACCAAAAACTTTGACTTTTGACTTGCAATATTTACCGATGTGAAGCAAATAAAAATAAGTCGAGTGGCTAGGTTTAGCATGAATAATGAATGCATGGTATATCGTGCATGCATGGTGAGTTTACGTTATTCACCATGTGGACACATGGACTAGTTGAATAGATTTATTATTAACGAAAAAGTCAAATTCTCTAATAATATTGCGAGATTAAGATAATCACAGTAACAAAATATCTCTAAAGAAATACGACATTTTGTTAACGCAATTTGCGAAATCTAAGGTATAGATAACTTACTCCAAAAATCGTGTCTTATGCATCATCTCAAAGACTTGAAATCTTGTAAATGTAATATCACAAAATTTGCACGGGATCCAGTTCCCGGTTCAATTGGAGCCGATAACCAACTGTTCGCCGGCAACATGAGCTGGAAATTTAGGGTTCTTGCACATTTTTTTGATGAAAAACAGAGGTTTTATATAATTTGCCGACATGTGTTATCCATGAGTTTCCGGATACTAACAATAAATCCAACGATACCGATGGAAAATGGACGATACCTTAACATATTTTTTTTTAAAATAACAGGGGTATACCGAAAAATATTAATGACTGGTGAGTTTGATGTTCATTATATTATGATCTTGAAGAAAACTAAGATAGTTTCAAATGGATATGAGAGCGATTTTTAGATTCAAATTTCAAAGTTTTGTGGTCAGTCTCGAATCTTTTTTTTTTTTTTGTCAAGTATCATGAAGTTTTCCACTTTAATTAAAATTAATTGACAAAATTAGCAATAAGGAGTGCTCAGTCTCCAAGTATATTCCATGTAGAGCTTAACATGTTCCTTCAAGATGGTAGCTCTTTTAAGCTCACTCATCTTGGACCGAATCTTTTTTTATTTTATTTTTGGACCGGTATTAGTTTGAGCTTAATAAACTCTGATACCATGTGAAGTGTTACGAAGTTCGACCTTAAAATTAACTGAGAATGAAAATAAAAAGAGTAATTTATGAACTTTTTAATTATATTAATTCCTTACGTAGGACTTAACATTTTTCAACCCTGTTTTTCGCACGATGTTAGAAAAAAACTCGACTTCAATTGGATTTTCGATATGTAATGGTGATATAAAATCTATAAAATTTTGTCAAAGTCGTTCGCGTGTATATTACTATATTATGTAAGTCAAGTCAATGCACGTAATTATAACTAGCTATTAGCGCAAGTCCTGTCATAAAATTCTAATGTCAACTCAAGTTGTGACTTTTTCTTATTAAATCGATGGTTGCATGTATTGTATTCTCAAAACAATAATATATTTGGTTCGATCTTTATATAGACATGCTCATATTAATATTTATGAGACTAACTATACGAGTAACTTATAAATAAGGACAAATACGCCCAATTTGGCTCCTCAAATTAACAAGATCATGATATATTCATTTTACAAATAAAAAGTTATATAAAGTTAATGATAGAACTATAAGCTATATTAACACAATTTTTCCTATACATATACATACTTTCATAGATATATACTATTTAAAAATTTAGGAAACTGTACGGAATATTTTTTTACAAAACTTTTTAAAAATTACTCATTGTGTATATTAAAATGCACTGAAATGGGTAGTTTTTAAAAAAACGGTTTGTACAAAATGGGCATTTCCCTCATTAACCCTTTAATTTGTTTCCTATCCACGTATCTAGTACTTAATCTTTTCTACACATACATATACTTAAATATTTTCCTTTAATTACTTTATAAATAAATTTAAATGAAGGTCTAGCATGCATGCACATAATGTTGCTTAGTGCATCTTTTATTCCATTAATAACCCAAGGTTATTACATGACTCAATCTAAAGTGACTGAGTAGTAATTTAAAGGCATACACTTAATGCAGCCAAGATATTCCTTTGGCTAGCTTATTTATCATACCATACAATACATACTTATATACACACATATATTCATATATATATATATATATATGCATGTAATTACAACGTAAAGTCATCAGTTTTCCTGAGCGAAGGTGGCCAGCTCAAGCAGAGTCATCTGGGCATTCCCACAAGCTCTAGGATTGCAGGTCTCAACCTTGTAACTGCAGAGGCAGGTCGGCATCGCAGATTTATCGCAGACGCATGAACCGCCGCATCTGAAAGGGCAGCTTCCGACCTTTGAATCGGTGCGGACACAGGTTCGCCCTATAATGCCTTTACACTCACAAGAGGAGCAGAAATCACCCATAGGCCGTCGTCCGAGCCCTGATCGCGCAGAGTTTGGTCATGTATGAAATTTGCATTAGCAAGATTATGTTCCAACATATGTACTTTTGTCGTAAAAAAACATATAACTTATAAGGACTAAATTGCACTAAATGGGTAAAATATATGTACTTTCGCGTTTCGCTTCCAATTACGATTTTTTAATGTCGCAGATTCTAATGAAAAAAATTTCTGGAAATAAGTACATATTATAGTACAAAATTAACCTTATCTGCAGTAATATTATATATTTAATATTTTTACCCGCGGAAGAGTCATCGAACGCGTCTGGACGAGCATAAGCGGTGGCTGCGACGACCAAAAGAACAAAAGCCACGACGGAAACCTTGTTGAAAGCCATAATATTGTGAACTTAGGGTTTAGAATATCAAATTTTAGTAATGCCGGGATGTGAAAAATGGGTTCCCCTGGCTTATTATATACAGTCTCAGAACCTTACCCTTAGGCCTTATGTTACATTATCAACCACAAAAAATATATATATCTGTGTGCAATGATGATTTTTTTTAAATATTTTAGGTAAAAATTCAAATATAATAAATTTCCATTCTCATGGATCATTATTAGAATACTCAATTGACCACATAAAATATATCATATCTATTGCACGTAGTGACAGAGATCCTATTCTAAATATATTTTATTTTTAAAATTAGATCGTAATATTCATGCATGGAAATTAAATGCATATAAAAGCGAATGCAGTGATAATTGCGACAAAAATACTTAAATGTTGCAAAAAAAAAAGTTTTATATTCTCTTTTTTTTTTTTTGTGACAAACATTTTCAATGATAATTTTTGTTGGGGCATAAAGTAATTAAGTATTTCCAGTAACTCCCTACGTACCATGAGTCCCACGTGGTGACATATAATTTGTTCAAGTTGTCGCTTTTTTCGACTTAATTTTGCTTTTTCTGACCATGTGGTGTCTATAGTAGTGCCTTAGTTTTTTTTATTTTATTTTTTATTTTATTGTAGAAGAATCGACCGTTCACGTATTCAAAATTGTATTGGTTACTATGTTGAGAGCTTATAGCTCTGGCTATTAACTCTTTGAAAGTCTTGTAGCATATAGCCATATACATGGTCAAAAAGGACGAAAGCTAGTGTGGAGAATTCATACATGGTCATGGCAGGGAGTTAATGAAAAAACTTAATTACTTTTTTCAAGATTAATTTTAATATCATTGAGAATATATAAGTTAAATTTTCGTAATAAGTGGGTACTTTTCTACAAATATCCCAAAAATCTATAATATGACCGAATACATGAACTTGACAGGGAATAATATAACTAAAACGTGCTCAAAGCTTTATATATCTACCGAGATTTTTTATTATTATTTATTTTTAGGGAATAATACTCTGTCTTAGGTTTCTTGAACTTTGTTCGTTTTGTAATGTTTCAGAATCACGAAAGGGCAATTTTGGTGCTTCTTAATTATTAAAATATCGTCGGTGAGTGATATTCTTCGTGCTTGCATTGTCAAAGTTTTGGAATTTATAGTAATTGAGTCCAATCCATTGCTTTTATAATCTACAATAGGAATTATACTAAACTTATATATTTTACAAACAAAGGTTCAAAACTCTTAACCTGTAAATTTTTCCTATACCTACATACATATTTATATATAGAGCTGAAAGTCACGACGCACTATTCACACTCGCGACGAGTCGCGACGTTTTGTGGAGAGTCGCGACGAATCGCGACGTGGGCCCAAAAACCGCGACGACCGCGACTTGCTCTGCTGGTCGCGATGGGGAGAGGGCGATCCGCGTGATGGGCAATCGACGGCTCACAATGAGCCACGTCAGCAATCCGCGTGAAGGGGGTAGTTTTTTGTGTTTGTTTGTGGCAATAATAACACTTTTTACCCAAATTTTATTACCCAACCACAATAATTATTCACCCACTTCACCCACCACAATAATTATTCACCCACCCCAGTCTCTCCTCAAACCCTATAAATAGCACCCCTTCCTCCCTCATTTCCTCACCAACAATCTTCCATCTCTCTCTCAAATTCTCTCAATTCTCTAAGTTTTTTCCCTCTAAAGCTCTCAAGCTCTCAAGTTCCATTATGTCTCGAAGAAGCGGCGGTAGTTCCGGGGGTCGAAGGACGGCTAGGAATTTGCAACCCCAATTTTAACTAGGGGGAACATCGCAGCCTACGCCCGACGACTACATTCCCGTTATGCTACCCGAAGAAATATTTCCCTCCCCTCCCAATCCAAATTATCCCGATGATACAGTACGGTCTCTAAGACCTAGTTTAACCCGGGCGGTGGCCATGCACAACGCCAATCCCGATCGTGTGCCCCGAGCATTGGTCGACGCGGTAGCTCAATCAAGGGGGGGGGGGAATAACGATCTTTTTTTCAATCTCATGTTTCAACATAGGGGTGGATTACCGGAATTATATTACGGTTGTTAATGACGCGTTTTTTTGCATTGTACAGTGAATACGACCTGCGGTTCCCACAGTACAACGCACATAAGGAGCAAAGGACAGTAATGGAAAGCCCAACGAAGACGGGACTAGCGTTTAGCCAGAGACTCAAGCAACGGCTAGATCGTGGGGAAGCATCGGAATCCAGTACGGCTCCGGCACGGGCGGACATACCGGAAGGCGCACCGGAAGAAGTGAAGCGGTACTACGGCCTACGGTTCGACGACGATTCAGCTGAGTTCGATGTGATCAAGTGGTGGAAGAATCAACGGGACGGATTCCAGATATTGGCGAGAATGGCGAGGGATATACTGTCCATCTCCATTTCAAGCGTTGCTTCGGAGAGCGCATTCAGTACGGCTCAGTATGTCATAACGACCGGAGGGCGTCAACCACCAACACACACGTCGAGCAAATAGTGGTGTTGAATAATTTGATGTTCCACAACCCCGTGATTGCCGAACGGTCCGACCAAACCGAACTGGAGCTAATGACTGAAAGGTTTAACGCCTTATTCCCCGAGTGATGCAAAGTAACCGCCAATGATGTGCTCTTTCCTCTCTTGGTTTTATGTCCTTAAGGAAGGTTTTACAAGAGAGGTTTTAGTGAGGCATCTTGTAATATTTACACTGAATATTTACAGCTTTCTTCCACCTTATTGTAATATTCACAATGAATAATCAATTTTTTTAAAATATCTCGTCTTATCATATTTATTTATATGTTAATTAAATTTGTTAAAATTATTAATATGTTACAAACTAATATTTATTAACATATGTTACAAATTAAAAATTAACAATAAAAATCAAGATTATTAATATGTTACAAAATAATAAATTATAACATACTTAAATATTAATTTTGAAAAAAATAAATTATAGATAATAATTTTAAATAATTAACATACTTAAAGAAATTTTTGAAATAATTAATAAAGTTTGATAATTAAATTCGGGTAAAAAGTACTAAAAATAAACATTTCAAGAAAACAGGTACATATGCCGCAAACATCTCCCAACTAGTCGCGACCAAATCGCGAGCCATCGCGACTGCACGAGTCGCGACGCGTCGCGACGGGAACAGTCGCGATCTTTGGCGATTTGGTCACGACTCGCCGCGACGTCGCCAGTTTCAGCTCTAGATAATAATTTTAAATAATTAACATACTTAAAAGAAAATTTTGAAATAATTAATAAAGTTTGATAATTAAATTCGGGTAAAAAGTACTAAAAATAAACATTTCAAGAAAACAGGTACATATGCCGCAAACATCGCCCAACGAGTCGCGACCAAATCGCGAGCCATCGCGACTGCACGAGTCGCGACGCGTCGCGACGGGAACAGTCGCGATCTTTGGCGATTTGATCGCGACTCGCCGCGACGTCGCCAGTTTCAGCTCTATTTATATACAACTAGTACTTGAAAAGTTTATCATATACACATACAAACCTGTAAACAACTAGTACTATTTCTTATATCATTTCATATACACATGTATACTAAATATTTTCTATATATACACATACATACACATATATACTTTATAATTTTCCTTCAGTACTTACTTCATTAATAAATAAAAGTAAATGAAGTTCAAGGCATGCATGCACATAATGTTGCTTCGTGCACGTTTTATTCCCAATATCATTATAATTTATAATCAAGTTTTTAAAAATAAAACATCAAAATATACTATATAAATAAATATGTGCATGTAGATGTGATGTAGAGCGGAACTACGGTGATTCAAGAACGCGTCTCTGCGAGTAGAAAACTCGACTTCTCTCAAAGCAAAAGCTTGAAATTTTTATTCATAATGGCTGCTAAATACAAAACGTGAAACAACCCTATATAATGACCTAGTGTTTAAACCAAAAGCACTAAAATGGGTAACAACTTCCTTAAATCTCTCTAATTAAAAAAAGAAACAATTAAAATAATTAAATAAACTTAAAATAGAAAATAAATGTTGAATATATCCGCATCATTCTCTCGGTGTTGAGAAAATTCGTCCTTGAATTTCTTGGGGCGGGATGGTAGTGGACTCGGGTGGTTCATCGGAGTTGGGCGTCGCGATCGTTATGTCCGGTGGCTTGTCGGGTGGTTCCTTCGCACGCTTGGTTATTGGCTTCACGTTGACATTATCACGTCGTTCTTCTTCCTCGGGCATCTCCTTGGATTTTAACCCAAAAATAATTTTGGATTCTTCCACTTCTTTCTCAATGTGAGTCTGGAGCTTTGTTTCGGGGAAAATGTTGCTCGGGCTCCGCAAAACATCTATCTTCACCGTTGCGGTCAAACACGACATATGAACAACATGTAATATAGTCGTGTCACTCTCAAGTTGCTTATCGTCTTCGTCGGCCTCCTCAAGCCCGACCTCATCATACACGAACTCCTCTTGCTCGGTGCAGACGTTGTCGTCGTACACGGCCTTGTCATGCACGATTTTGGCGTACTCCACCTCATCGTAAACGGGCTCGTCGTAAACGGCTTCGTCATACTCATCGTACACGGGTTCGTCATACTCCGTCTCGCCGTAAACTGATTCGTCGTACACGGCCTCTCCGTGCTCCGCCTCATCGTACGTCGATTCGTCGTACTCCGAGATAGCCACCTCGAACGCCACTACCCTTCGCGCATCTTCCGGGACCGCCGCACGTCCAAAATTCTGCCCGAACAGGTTGGCTTGGTCGTCCTCGGTGTTGGAATCGTCTCGGCGTCATTGCTCCGTTTGATTCTGCACCAGTGCAGCCATCTGACGGGTCAGCAATTTCACCTGAGCGCGCAATCCGTCGACCTCTTCTCGTCTCACCATATCCTCTATGAAAGCTTCGTGAACGGCTCGCTTCTTCGGTGCCTCTGCACAGAAACGAGTGGCTCTGATACCAATTGATGTAGAGCGGAACTACGGTGATTCAAGAACGCGTCTCTGCGAGTAGAAAACTCGACTTCTCTCAAAGCAAAAGCTTGAAATTTTTGTTCATAATGGCTGCTAAATACAAAACGTGAAACAACCTTATATAATGACCTAGGGTTTAAACCAAAAGCACTAAAATAGGTAACAACTTCCTTAAATCTCTCTAATTAAAAAAAGAAACAATTAAAATAATTAATTAAACTTAAAATAGAAAATAAATGTTGAATCTATCCGCATCAAGATGTCATAAATATTTAGAAATCAATTGAGTACACTGATAATTCTGAAATCAATATATGCATATATATAATTTTTACTTCATAATTTTAAATATTTTCCTCATTTGGCACAAATTAATTTATTTTTTGTGGTTGATATTGTCACGTAAAGTATAAGTTATGAGCTGGCCGAGCCTATAAATAATTGAGCAGATTGTCTGTGATATTCTTACTCGAGATTCTAATGTCACAAAATAGCTTCGACACTGGCAAAATATATTTTGATGATGGTGTGTTGAAAGGTCTAATCAAGTGTTATCGATGGAAAATTATTAATGGTTTGATTTTAAGGGTTCACCGAAGAATTTTTTTAAGTAATGAGTTTACCAACAATATATCTATCGATCAGACTTAATTACGAGTTAACAGTTTTGAACCTTAATATGTAAAATATACAATTACTTTACTATTAATCCTATTGTAAATGTTGAAAGCTAGGGATTAGACTCAATTTACCCACATCAATTCCACCATAAATTCTAAAACTTTGACAATGCAAGCACCAAAAATATATATCATTCTCACCGACGATATTAATTGTATTAATTGAGAAGCACCAAATTGCCCTTTGGTGATCTGAAACATTACAAAGCGCGCAAGCAAACTGAAAGAAACCTAAGAGCAAAGAGTGATAATGATTCGTGAATTTTTGGACCAGTACTCGGTAGATAAAGACTTGAACACGTTTTATTTTAGTACATATGTTACTCACTATCACGTTTATGTATTCGGCACTTGGCCAACTACTATTATAGATTTTTGGGATATTTGCGGTAAAAATACCGATATATTACTAAAAGATATAACTTATATTCTCAATTATATTATTTTTATTTTAGAAAAAGTAAGTAAGTTTTTTCATTTACTTTCTACTATCGTATGACTGTCCATATTTTTGCTCTTTTTATTTTTACTGCATATATTGGCTACTACAACATATGGGCGGTGTGGTCGGACCAAAATACAAGGATGTTCGAAAACTTCACTAAGGCTCCGGAGGCTTGGGTCGAGGAGGTTTCTTTTTGGTTCGAGAACTTTAAAAAATGCAACCGAACTACGGAGGCACCTATGAGAATGTGCAACGCGACTCAAACCAGATGGGCTAGAGCGGAATATGGAGGTCTTAAACTCAATGTGGACGCGGCGTGAGACATGAAGACAGGGCGTGCCGGGGTCGGAGGCATTGTGAGAGACCATAGGGGACACGTCATAGGAGTCACGGCCAAGCTCTTCGAGGATGTGGATTCGGCCTTAACGGCCTAATGTAAAGCTATTCATCATGGCTTGCTCAATTCGTCCAAGCTCGGGGTTGGACCATTTTTGAGGTGGAGTCCGATTGCCTTAGAGCGGTCAAGCTTGTTAGTGGAAGACACCTCCAAAGTCTTCAAGGACCAATAGTGGCTAGTATTAGTTATATCATTAGCACGGGTGTGCTAGCCAGGGTTTGCTGGTGGACCCCTAGAATTTGTAACGAGTCGGCGAATTGCATTGTCAAATCCTTGCTCTCCGATTTAGTTTCGGATTTTTGGGCACTTGATTGCCCCAGTTGGCCTGTTACCCATGTTAATCGAGATTTTTCCTTTCCTAATTAATGAAGCTCCCCAGTTTGTTGTAAAAAAAAAAAAAAACATACAAGATCACCTTCAAAGAGTTGATAAAGGAGCGCTAAGTTTTCAAGTAGCCATAATGTATTCTACGATAAATATGTCATGTCATCACGTGACTAAAAAGGGCAAATTAAAATTGCTAAAAAATAGCGACAACATGAACAAATCATATATCGGCGCGTAGAACTTTAGGGTACATAATAAGTGAAAACTTAATTACTTTTTCTAGAAGTTTATATCATTGAAATCTTTAGAATTTTTTTTTTTGAGAATATAACTAAGATTTTTATACCATCCAGGTATTTTTCTCACAAGTATTCCTAGATTGATCTTATGAGAAAGGAGAAAGTAAATATTTGGCTCTTATATACATTTAATTTCCATGCATGAAAAATTCTATTTTTAAAATAAAATATATTAGGATCTGTGTGAGTATGAGTAGGTGATGTATATTATATATATATATATATATTATTTTTTATTTTACCCAATTTTTTTTTTTTTTTTTTTATATTTTCCTCATTCGACACATATATCTTTTTTGTGGTAGATATTGTACCATAACCTAAAGTGCAAAGCCTATAAATACTAAGCCAAGATGAACCAATTTTTCACATCCCGACAATATTGAAATTTGATACTCTAAACCCTAAATTTCACAATATGGCTTTCAGCAAGGTTTCCGTTGTGGCCTTCGCACTTTTGGTCGTCACACTCGCAGCCACCACTCATGCTCGTCAAGACGCGTTCGATGACTCTTCCGCGGGTAATATATAATAGTAAATATATAATATTAAAAATACATCTTAATTATTCTCATTTAAGATTCCTTATGTTACTATAGCAAGACACACCCTAAACTTGCTGATGCTATTCTCATATATACATGATCAAACTCCGTGCGTTCAGGGCTCGGACAGGCTACTCGTGTAACTTTCTGCTCCACTTGTGAGTGCAAAGGCATTATAGGGCGAACCTGCACCCGCACCGATAAAAAGTTCGGAAGCTGCCCCTTTTCTTGTGCTGATCTTGGTAAAGTATGCGTCTGCGATGACCCGGACTGGTGCGGCTGCAGTTACAGGGTTGAGACCTGCAACCCTAGAGCCTGCGGAAATGCCCAGATGACTCTGCTTGAGATGGTCACTTCCGCTCAGGAAAACTGATGGGCTTATGTCATTACACACATACATATATATATGCTATATATGTGTGTGTGTTGGTTTATGTATGGTATAATAAATAAGCTGTCAATGAATATCTTGGCTGCATTGAGTGTATTTATAATTAAGGGCTTATGTTGCCTGCAATTAGAGCTCAATCACTTTAGATTGAGTCATGTAATGATCTTGGGTTGATGGAATAAAACATGGACGAAGCAACATTATGTGCACGGATGCCTAGACTTCATTTACTATATTTATTTATGAAGTCACTCAATGTAAATTATAAAGTATATATATGTATGTATGTGTTGGGGTGAAAATTTGTACTCGGTTCTCGGTTTCGTCCCGGTTCTGGTCCCTGTACTTAACTGTTTTTGGTAAAAAATCAAATTTTTTTTACCATACCCTAAAAAGGGACGCCCCGGTTCCGGTTTGATAAACCAAAACCAAAACCAGTTTAAAATTTGAAATTCTCGGTTTTTTTGTCCCGGTTCCGGTTTTATGTTGTTTTGTTATAAGTTTGTCGTTTTTTCAACATGTCATTTCTTATATGTTGTTTACTAGTTAGGTTTTTAATCCATTATTTTATTTTTCAGCCTATTATTTTAATATTTTATTTATTTTTCAGCCCATTACTCGGTATTTTCTTTAAAATTTCATTTCTTATATGTGTTTTGTTATAAAAAATGATTTGTTTGTACTCGGTATTTACTATTTAGCATTTTAGACTCGGTTTTTTGCACTTAGATTTGGATTTGGTATCACGAAGTTCACGATGTGAACTCGGATCTTGCATTTGGTATTTTGTATTTTGCTTTTGTACTCGGATTTGGTATTTTGCATGTTGGATTTGTACTCGGATTTGGTATTTTGCATTTTGAATTTGTACTTAGTGGGTTATCTTTCATGTTTCTGTTTTGGATTTTGTCCCGGTTTTCGTCCCGGATTTTGGTCCTAAAAAAATCGGGATTTTAATCAATGTCCCGGTTCTGATTTAAAAAAAAAAAACCAAGACTTTTCAGAAACATAACCAAAACCGGGACAGAAAAACTGTGTCCCGATTTTTTCGGGACAGGGACAAAAAATAGTCAAATTCCCGGTTTCCGGTTCCGGTTTCAGCCCTATGTATGTATATAGAAAATATTAAGTATACATGTGTATAGGAAATAAAATAAGTAATATTTGTATATAGCTATGTATGTTTATATATGATAAACTTTATAAGTACTATGTATACATAAATAAGTAATAAAGCATGCACGAAGCAACATTATGTGCATGTTCATGTTTGCCTAGAAGTTGATTTACTTTATTTAGATTACTTATTTTATGTCTGATAGTACTATTCATGTGGCGACGTATCTATTCATGTGGCGACGTATCTATTGTCTATATTTTTTCTTTTTAAACTTCTTATGGGCTAGAAGACCTTTAAAGAGTTTATATTGAGCGGTAACTTCTCAACATAGCCAAAACCTCAAAACATGTTCTACAATTCAAAAATTAAAGCACTACTATAGGATAGTCATGTCGCCATGTGGTCAAAAGCGGCAAAAACTTGGTCGACGTAAATCATACATCGCCAAGTGAAACTTCACGGTCGGAAGTTAGTGAAAAAATTAATTACTTCTATCAAAAAATTATCACTGAAAATTTTCGCAACGAAAAAATTATGAATATTAATCATATGTTCCGTAACACATGTGTTTTTTCGGCAATTAACCTTAGATTTTTCTAAGAAAAAAGAGAAGACAGTGAATATTTAACCTTTATATATACATTTAATTTCCATGCATGAATATTAGTCTATATTAAAAAAAAAAGATACTTAAAAAATAAGATCTATGTCACTTTTTTTTTTTTAGTGAGGATCTATGTCACTATGTGCAATAGAAGTGATACATTTTAAAGCTTTGAGCACGTTTTATGTATATTCATATTCGGTCGTATTATAGACGTGATATATTTTATGTGGTCACGAGTACTCTAATATATAATGGTCCATGAGAATACATATAAATTATTTTTAATTTTTACCTAAAATATTTAAATATATTTTCCTCATTGGACACAAATATATTTTTGTGGTAGATATTGTGAGAAATAGGTAAGGTTCTGAGACTATAAATTATAAGCCAGAGGAATTTTTTTTATTTTTTATTTACATCCCGCGATACTGAAATTTGATATTAATTCTAAACCTTAATTTCACAATTTTATGGCTTTCAACAAAGTTTATGACGTGGTTTTCGTACTTTTGGTCGTCGCAATGATCGTTTATGCTCGTCCAGACACGTTCAATGACTCTTCCGCGGGTAATAATATTAAATATACATCGGAATATTCTAATTTATTATGATGCCCTATCGACGCACACTAATCATGTGGATGCGAATTTCATACACGACGTTCACGACTCGGATAGATTACTGGTGGTTTATGCTCGCGTTGTGAGTGTTTGCAAGGCACTGCCGAGGTAGTCTACATTCGTACCGATATAAAGGTCGGAAGCTGCCCCTTCCAATGTGGCGTTAGTGGTTAGTCTACTTGTTCAGAATGCTCCTGCAATGAATCTTCGAGGCCGACGTGCCGGTGCAGTTACTCAGTTAAGACCTGCAATCCTAGAGCTTGTGGAAATGCCCAGATGACTGTGCTTGAGCTAGCCACCTTCGCTCAGGAAAGCTAATGACTTTTATGTATAATTACATGTTGGTTCCAATTAAAAAGATTTGCCAAAAATAATGAAGAACATGAAAGAAAGGAACAAAAGTTGGGAGAAAAGTTTTTTTTTTTGATTAATCGAAAGGCAAAATTGCAATAATGGAGTTACAAAATAAAGAGACTAACACATGTATATATAGAGAGCAGGAAAAACGAAACCCTAGCTAAACTTCCTAAAATACACTCAAATGATCAAATCTTTTGCAATTACACACAAATCTCAAGAGATCAGGAAACTAAATATCCAAACTTGCTCCTCAAGTTTGGAACCTTCTGGAATGGGTTCCGCTGACTTCTGGTCGTGTGTCCCTAGCAGATGTGAGCATAAGCTTGACTTAGTCCGTCACACAGAGGAAGTCAGCCCGGGTACCGACCAGAACCGAGGACGGACAAGATTTCAGTCTAGCTCGGGTGAACACGAGCAGGAAGTCCGGATAGAAGGCAAGCCCAGCCCGGGGGATACGAGCAGGCCAGCTCGGGGACAGAGAAGCTGTCCGGGCAGGAAAGGGAAAGTCAGCAACTACCCAGCAAGGAAAGCGCGTAGCTTGAGGAGCAAGTAAAGATCAAGTCAAAGATTTGATAAGATTATTTAGGGTAGTTTCCTGATTTTGTGCGATTTGGTTAGCTAGGGTTTCGCCTATGTGAGGCTATAAATATACCTAGCATGTACACTTTGTAAAGTACTGAGTCCATTAGAGTTTGAGTTTATCTTCTTGTATTTTTCCTTCGATTATTAATCAGAGAATTTCTTCTCCCAAAAGTTTGTGTCCTTTAATTTTCTGTTCGATTTCTTTGGTGTTATTCGTGTTCTTTGCAGATCCGTGAATTGGGATCCAACAAGTGGTATCAGAGCTTCAATCGAAGATGAGGGTGAATCTGCAGGCGCAAGGAGTATGGGAGGCCGTAGAGAACGGCGGTGTCGAAGGGTGCAAGGAAAGAATGGCTCTAGCCGCTATCTACCAAGCAGTTTCGGAAGAAGTTCTTCTCATGCTTGCCGAGAAGGATTCCGCAAAGGAAGCATGGAAAACTCTTCAGACCATGCACATGGGCGCAGATCGCGTCAAGGAGGCTAAGGTCCAAACCTTGAAGAGTGAGTTCGAGGTTATGAGGATGAGGGAGAGCGAATCGATAGACGACTTCGCTATGCGGCTCACGCCCATTGTGACCGGCATACGCTCGCTGGGAGACAAGGTGGAGGAGACCACCGTCGTCAAGAAATTTCTCCGAGCAGTGCCTCACAGGTACATGCAGATCGTGACATCGATCGAGCAGTTCGGCGATCTCAAGACCATGTCGGTCGAGGAGGTCGTTGGTCGTCTCAAGACCCACGAAGAGAGACTTCGGGGTTACGGTGACAGAGAAGAGGAGAAGAGCCTCCTGCTCACGCATGAAGAGTGGACGGCCAGACAGCGGAAAACCGGGGGAGCCGAGTTTTCTTCAAGATCCTCAGGTCGGAGCAGCTTTGGTGGAGAAGTCCGAGGACGCAGACAGGGTCGTGGATGAGGTCGAGGTCAGGACATGCGAGGTCGCGGCAGTGGATCTACCCGTCAGAAAGGCACAACCAGGAGAGACAAGAGCACAGTGAAGAGCTACAATTGTCAGAAGCTTGGGCACTTTGCATCTGAGTGCCGGAGCAGGAACCAGGGCGAAGAGGCGAATCTAGCGAGATTCCCAGACGACCAGCCGGCATTGTTGTTTGCCGAGCAGGAAACGCACCTGGACGAACAGAATAACAAATGTGACGCCAAGGCCCGGGCAGAAGTGATCAGTGTGCCGATCAGCCCAGAGGCCGAGCAGACCTATCCGGAGGAGATCAGCGAGAAGGTTTTCCTCATCGAGGATAAGGTTATTGAAAACCTCCTCGTAGATGGAGAGAAGAAGGTCAGTACCGACGTGTGGTACTTACACAACGGTGCAAGCAACCACATAACTGGGGACCGAGCTAAGTTTGAAGAGCTCGATGAGAAGATCTCGGGCAACGTGAAATTCGGCGACGGATCAGTCGTAGAGATCAGAGGCAGAGGGTCAATCCTGTTCGAGTGCAAGAATGGCGACCAGCGTCTGATGACCCATGTTTATCTCATCCCGAAGTTGAAGAGCAACATCATCAGTCTAGGGCAGATGACTGAGATCGGGAACACGGTGTTGCTGCAAGGGTCCTACCTGAAGATGTGAACCAATGAAGGAGAGCTGTTGATGAAGGTGGAGCGAACACCCAACAGACTCTACAAGATTCTCCTGAAGACGTGCCAGCCCGTCTGTCTCATGGCATCGATGGCAGATCCGGCTTGGCTATGGCACGTACGGCTCGGACACATGAATTTTCACGCGCTCAAGATGATGGGCGAGAAGAAGATGGCCTTCGGGGTTTCCAAGATAGAACACCCCGACCAGCTATGTGAGTGCTGCATGATCGCGAAGCAGGCGAGGATACCGTTTCCGATCAAGGCCAAATTTCGAGAAGAGAGACCCCTACAGCTAGTGCATGCAGACCTATGTGGTCCAGTCACCCCAGCAACTTTGGCAGGTAACAAGTACTTCCTCTTACTTGTTAATGATTATAGTCGTTGGATGTGGGTTTATATGCTTAAGGAGAAGAGCGGAGCCTTTGAGGTCTTCAAGAAATTCAAGAAGATCGTGGAGAATGGCTCGGTGCACAGGTTAAAGGTCTTGCGTACAGACCGAGGAGGAGAATTCACTTCCCAGCAGTTCGGAGAATTCTGCGACCAGGAAGAAGTTCAGCGTCACCTGTCCGCACCCCACACGCCCCAGCAGAATGGCGTAGTGGAAAGACGAAACCGAACTGTGATGAACACAGCGAGGAGCTTGCTCAAGAGCATGCAAGTTCCAGCCCGGTTTTGGTCAGAAGCAGTAAGACATGCGGTCTACCTGCTTAATCGTTTGCCGACCAAAGCGCTAGGAGAACGTACTCCCTACCAGGCGTGGAAAGAGAAGAAACCCCACTTAGAACATTTGAGAGTGTTCGGGTGCATCGCACATGTGAAGGTTGTGGGGCCACATCTCAAGAAGCTGGACGACCGGAGTCAGAAGATGGTGTACCTTGGCGTTGAAGAAGGAAGCAAGGAACACAGACTCTACGATCCACGACGCGGTAGACTCCAAGTGAGCAGAGATGACGTGTTCGATGAAGAGATGAAGTGAGAATGGCGCAACGAGAAAGGAGAACCCGAGCAGAACTCAGTGGAGTTCACAGTTGAAGACGGAGAAGGCGTTGCCGAGCAGGATCAGCCCGGAACACCCAGCTTGGGAACAGCTTTGCCAAGCACGAGAGAATCCAGCCCGGGAGAAAGCACCCCTGATACACCCAGGACACCAAGTCCGAGCAGGACCAGCCCGTTCAGCTCGGGAGATTCCTCCATAAAAGACGGCCCAAGAGGATTCCAACCTCTAGCAGACGTCTACGATCAGACTCAAGTAGTGGAGATGAGCCTGGAGGAACTTTCTTTGTTGTGTGCAGAAGAACCAGCCAGCTACCAGGAGGCAGCAGCCGAGCAGGAGTGGCAGGAAGCAATGAAGAAGGAGATGGAGTCCATCGAGAAGAACATGACATGGGAGCTTACCGACCTGCCCAAAGGTCATAATTCCATCGGCCTGAAGTGGGTGTATAAGCTGAAGAAGGACACTGAGGGGAATGTCCTTAAGCACAAGGCAAAGCTGGTAGCCAAAGGCTACGTGCAGAGGAAAGGCATAGACTTTGAGGAAGTCTTTGCTCCAGTAGCCAGACTGGATATGATCAGACTCATCCTAGCCCTAACAGCTCATCGAGGTTGGGAAATTCACCATCTGGATGTCAAATAGGCATTCCTAAATGGTGACCTCAAGGAAGAAGTGTACGTCAAGCAACCAGAGGGGTTCGGCATCACGGGCAAGGAGCAAAAGGTGTACAAGTTATCCAAGGCACTGTACGGGTTGAGACAAGCACCAAGAGCGTGGAACATCCGCCTTGACAAGAGCTTGAAGAACCTTGGATTCACTAAGTGCCTGAGCGACCAGGCAGTTTACACCAGGAGTACCGGGCAGGAAACTCTGATCGTGGGAGTATATGTGGACGACCTGATCGTCACTGGATCTAGCGCAGGAGGTGTAGACAGATTCAACCAGCAGATGATGGCCGAATTCGAGATGAGTGACCTCGGATTACTCTCGTACTACCTCGGTCTAGAGGTGGAACAGAAGAAGGACTGCATTACGCTGAAGCAGTCGGCCTACGCGAAGAAGATCCTCAAGCAGTTCGAGATGACGGATTGCAACCTGAGCAAGTACCCAATGGAGGCAAAGCTGCAGCTCGGGAAGGATGCTGAAGGGAGAAGAGTGGATCCGACGGAGTACAGACGCGTGATCGGGTGCCTGAGGTATCTCACCCACACCCGACCAGACATTTCACACGCAGTCGGGATAGTCAGTCGATACATGGAGAAGCCCACAAGTGCACACCAGCAGGCGGTGAAGCACATCTTGCGATACGTGAAGGGCATGACGGACTACGGGATCCAGTACAGCAAAGGAAGTGGAGCAGAAGTACTAGTCGGCTTTACAGACAGTAATCTGGCCGGTGATATCGATGACAGGAAGAGTACCAGAGGGATGACGTTCTACCTCAACGAAAACCTGATCACCTGGCAGTCTCAAAAGCAGCAGACAATAGCTCTATCCTCATGTGAAGCAGAGTTCATGGCGGCAACCGCAACAGCATGTCAAGCTATGTGGTTGAAGGGGCTACTAAGTGAAGTGACCGGATCCGAGCAGAGACCAGCTACTCTCTAGGTGGACAACAAGTCTGCAATTGCGTTGATGAAGAATCCAATGTTCCATGACATTCGTGAGTGTGTGGAGAAGCGAGAGATCATCGTGGAGTTCGTCAACACGAGGGAGAAACGGGCAGACATACTTACCAAGGCTCTAGGGAGAGTCAAGTTCGAAGAGATGAGAAGCTGCTCGAAGTGAAGAAAGTAGAAACGAGTCAAGCTTACGGGGGAGAATGTGAGCATAAGCTTGACTTAGTCCGTCACACAGAGGAAGTCAGCCCGGGTACCGACCAGAACCGAGGACGGACAAGATTTCAGCCCAGCTCGGGTGAACACGAGCAGGAAGTCCGGATAGAAGGCAAGCCCAGCCCGGGGCATACGAGCAGGCCAGCTCGGGGACATAGAAGCTGTCAGGGTAGGAAAGGGAAAGTCAGCAACTACCCAGCAAGGAAAGCGCGTAGCTTGAGGAACAAGCAAAGATCAAGTCAAAGATTTGATAAGATTATTTAGGGTAGTTTCCTGATTTTGTGCGATTTGGTTAGCTAGGGTTTCGCCTATGTGAGGCTATAAATATACCTAGCATGTACACTATGTAAAGTGCTGAGTCCATTGGAGTTTGAGTTTATCTTCTTGTATTTTGCCTTCGATTATTAATCAGAGATTTTCTTCTCCCAAAAGTTTGTGTCCTTTAATTTTCTATTCGATTTCTTTGGTGTTATTCGTGTTCTTTGCAGATCCGTGAATTGGGATCCAACAGCAGAGCTGCTAAGGTGCATTTCCTCCCGGGGCATTCCTGGTACGTAGGGGCTTTTCTGCTTGGGAGCCACTTCTGCTAGGGGAAGTTCTGTTGGGGAGATCTCTGGTGGGGAGATACCTGCTAGGGGTTGAGCCGAATAAGGCTTAGACTCACATTCTCATGTATGGTACGATAAATAAGATGCCAATTAAGAGATATCTTGGCTGCATTATGAGTACTTAATTAGGGCTAATTTCCGGCAATTAGTGCCCAATGACTTTAGATTCTGTAATGACGGCCTTGAAGTACTCATTTACTTTATTTAGATTATTTTCACCAACTTAGATTTATCATTTATTTGTTATAGACCGTTCGTTAAATGTTATATTCTACGAACGATGATCAAATGCCAATAAACTTGAACACCGAGTTTGTTTGCAAGTCTGACGTGGACTTGCTCATGTGAGATCTTTTGTACATATTATCATTCAATATTAATTTGCCTTTGTTGATTTTATAAAGAAGATTTTGGGTAGACGAGATGGCAAAATAGAGAAGTAATGATATTATTATCCTCTTTCTTTTTATTTTTTTTATTTTCTTCGTGTAATCTTTTTAGCATTCAAATATAAATCGGGCATTCATTAGTCAGGTGTGGACCGATCAAAATACTTGAAAGTTTGGTTGATCGAGAGACTAACAATGTAAGATTTATTTAGGGGTGAAACTGAAACCCGAGTATCACAAATATTTGGAGGTATATTTGATAATTGAAATAGTTATTTGTAGTGTAATTTAGCAAACTTACGGCAACTAAAATATCAATTTTTAAAAAGAACAACCAGCAATCGTAAAATTAATTTTAATATTTTTTTTTTCGATATAGTAAGCAATTGAAAAATTAATTGCTGAACCAGTTTATATAAAAATCATATACATACCTAAATATAAAAATACATATATCAATAGACCGTTGTCTAGAAGTTTATAATTTCCCGCCACTGCTCCATTATTGATATTATCTAACGGTGAAAATAGCTAGGTTTGAACATAAGATACGAGACATGAAATTTAACAATTGTGACACGAAGTAAAAGGCGTGCAAGATACCATTGACCTTATTAAATGACTGGAATTTGATCAGCATTTGTCCGAGGTATTTCACATTTGTAAGGCGCTGCGGTAAAGATTAAAGTAAAAACGAGAGAAGTTTTAACAATGCTTGCTGTGAAAAATGCCGATTAAAGTTGATATGTAAAGTTTTTATTTATAATTAAATTGATATGATTTGCAAGAATACACATTCTTGAGACAATGACAAAATATTACAATGAGAATGTTTTTATTTATTTAAATTTGAATACATTTGCCTTCCCAGGTGGCCTTTGCTGGTTGCGAAACATTACAACATGAGAAAAAATCAAGAAACTAATAGGTGGTTGATAATGAATTAATATATATATATGGACAAATCGGTAGATAGAGCTTAGTTGAGCACGTTTTATTTACATATATACTCATATATATTTAAATAAACAAAGGGTAATTTACTTACAGCTAGCCACTTAGTATATCTTAGCCCTCTCAACTTTGGATTCCTTAACATCTGCACCTTTTTAACTTTAAAAATAGTACAAATACATACACTTGTACGTTACATATTTTACCTATTAACATGAAATTTTAAATAAATAAAAAAAATACAATTTAATTTTAATTAATAGTATTGATAACAAAAATTTTACTTAAATTTAACAAATATATAATGATTAAAAAATTATATATCGTTTCTTTTTACCACTTATTTCAGAATCAATAAAATAAAACGTGTTATAAGTTATAACAACTAAATTCATGATATATAATAGCCAAAATTTAAATAGTGAATTTAGTAATCTTATAGTACTGAAAGGTTTTATGCAGTATTTCGTAATTTTTTGACCCTATTTATAATTTCAAATATTTTCTTCCTTTGACAAAGAAATTATATATTGTGGTTCATATTGACGTAAGTAATAACTTTATGAGCCTATAAATACTTGGCCACAAGAACCTCAGTTTTCACATCCCAGCAAGCAATACTGAAATTTAATATTCTCTCTCAACCCTAATTTCAGAAAATGGCTTTCTACAAGGTTTTCGTGGTGGTTTTCGTGCTTTTCTTGGTCGCAACCACCGCTCATGCTCGTCAAAATCTGTTCGATGACTCTTCCGCAGGTATATATATATATATATATATATATATATATATATATATATATATATATATATATATATATATATATATATATACACGCACACGTACTATACCCAGCTTGTAATAATCATCATTTTTGTGTTATTGATCATAAGGTTTTGTTATTATATTAGTCAGTATGGGAAATTACATTGTTCATAATATTTCATTAGAATGTCCGATGTGATATGCATTTATTTAACATCCAATCATGCAAAGTTATATAATCTTTTTATATTTTCATTTAGAATTTGGTGTGTGTGTGTTTTTTTTTTTTACTTGAACTAATTACATCACGGATAATAGTTTAAATACTCAACGGATTGAACTAGTCTTACTGACAATATACAATATATTACAAACGGCTCACCTCGCAAAAAATAATAATCTTACATTATTAGACACAGGGCCCACTAATATTGTTAATGTGACTGTCGTTCATAACCAAACGATCCGCGTGTCCAGGGCTTGGACAGGTTACTCATGGAGCTTTCTGCTCCACTTGCACGTGTAGAGGCATAATACGGCCAGTCTGCACCCGCACCGATTTCAAGCAAGACACCTGCCCCTTTGCCTGCGGCAACGATGACAAGACGTGCCTTTGCGACCTGAAATATCCGCGGACGTGCCGGTGCTCCTACAGGGTCGAGACGTGCAATCCGTATGAGTGCATTCAGCCTTTCAAGACAACTTTGGTCGAGGTCCTTACCAGCTTCCCCACGGAGAACTGATGAGTTGAATATATTACACACATACTTATATATTTATGTGTGTATCTATATATTTAATGTATGTAATGAATAAGCAGTCCAAGAGATATCTTAGTTGTATTTAAGTGCTACTTGCAACCAGTTTAGGTTGATCATGTAATGACCTTGAGTCATTAACTATCATTATTAATATATGTGAATTTTGTTTTTAAAAACCGTCCATGCATTTTAAAGTTTTGCAAAAATATAACTTTTATATTAAAAATAGCTAAAATACATTCTCAAAGTACTTTAATTTTGTATTTATACTCACTATTTTGACTTTTCATAGTCCAATTATTTCTTATTCATAATTGTTAATATATATTTTCACGTTTTACCAAGATTAATATGGGAGGATTGTAAAACGTGAGGAAAGTAAAGTGTGTGCGAAAAAGTAAACGACATTGATACTTTTTGTTAACGCAGTTCAGATTATCGATCTTACTTCTGTGGGGCACTTACCCATATTAATCAACAAAGAGTTACACGAGATGATTACAAGCAACAATGGACTCAAAGAGCAAAGGAACTCCCCCTTGATATTACACCATTAACTTTGACATCCCACACTCGAACTATTGATGATAGCAAGATCCCCTTGCACCAACTAGCAACTAACGTTCCATCCTTCTTCAATTCACTCGTGAATCGCCAATAGCCTTCTCCCGAAGGTTTTTTCTTAGATTTTCTCTTTAAGTGCTATCGAAATGGGACCTAAATAGCGGAGACTAATAGGAGTTGTACGATGAATCTCTTCCGCCTTAATGCAAGATACAACTCCTTGATTCTTTCCTCTGATAGGCAATCATGTGCAATCATCATCTTTAATTCCACCACATAATTCTACAATCGATGCAGGGAGAGGTCGACTCAATCAGACCTTGATTAAGGATGTGCATGAACCTGGACGTATGCGACTTAATGGACTTGCCTGAAATATCTTACCGTTGTTATGAAAATGGATATGACAATAACTTTCCATAAATAAGCCAAAATTGAATCATGTATAAATAAATAATGAATTCAAGAAAATCATGATTCAACAGTAATATTAGAATTTTGTTTTCATATCGGTGTATCTTTTTTCTCCCAATATTTAGTTTCGGTTCTGGGTAATAAGTACCGGATTCTGGTTGAAATTCTGTAATAACCAAGTAACATCTATTATGATTAAACATTGGCCACCGCTCTTAGAGAGAGAAGATACATATCCCAGCTTGTGGTGCAATGTCACACTTCTCTTCATTCAAAAGTTGATGGTCAATGATTTTATATATTTTGGGGATAGCTTTCAGACTCTCTCACAACGCCAAAAAGTTACAACATGCATGTATCTGCAACTCAGCAAGCATTGCTCTAACAGCATCTTTCATTTCTATCAAAACCAAAAGTAAACGAGTTTCTATGTAAGGAGCTACAGCATGAATGTATCTGCAACTCACCAAGCATTGCTATAAGAGCATCTTTCATTTTTATCAAAACCTAAAGTAAACGAGTTTCTATGTAAGGGTGGGGTTTATAAAAATTTGTGTAACTCTCTCAGCGGCTCTTGTACGATGTGAGAAAACCTTCTTTAGCTTCTTTTTTTGCCTTGTTTTAAACCTTATTCCATCATCCCACTTCATTAATGTGTCCTTTCAACAACCCTCTCCTTTCTACGGCATCAAGCATCACGACTTCCACTCTTTTCACTACTTTTCAAATATGAGAGAGAGCTTCAACACCATTTTCACCGATGGGAGCCGAAGCTCGAAGACGACACCCGAAATACCTCCGACGGTGACCGAAGTGAAATAGAATATGCGATTAATAGAATATCGCATATTAGCGACAAAATATGCGATAGTTCGATTTTAGTTAAGATGATACAATTACACATTATCAAGTTGTTTAAAGTTCAATTTTAATTACAAAAATTGTTTAATGAGGGTTCTTTCGCGTAACAAGGAAAAAAGACTCAGTTTTTTTCTTTCTTTCTTGCGAGCACGCATTAATTGTTGGAATTAGCTTTCAAGAGAATTGCAAAAACTTTACAAGAAAAAACTAACCCGATTTTGAACAATACCACTTTAATGGAGGTCTAGCAACTAAAATTGTATAAAAACGCGCTTCGTATTTTCACTCTTAAGAAATTGAGTTTGTTGGTCCCGCGATTTGATCGATGCCGAAAAATACGCCGAAATTGGAGATTCACACGCTCACAATATAGAAACGACAATGAAGAATACAAACCCCACTCTTAACCAGAGTCACACCACTATATATACATATATATTATTAATAATATATGTGAGAATTCTCTCTGAAGGTCGAATAGGAGTTGTGTATTAAAACACTAAGATACATGATGTTTATATAGGTAGGTAGAGAAGTACTTGTAAAATTACTACTTTATCCTTAAAACTTGCCCTTACAACTTGGGCATCAAGTAAATGCCATCACATAATAAAATATGATTGGATAAACTTGCTGAAGAGGCCCACTTGCTCAGCAAAAACGTCATGGCTTACGATTAGATTCTCCCCCGTAAGCTTGACGTGGTTTGAGGTTCTTCACGCCGAGCAAATCTCGCATCTCCGCGAATTTGACTCTTGCTAGAGCCTTAGTGAGAATGTCAGCTCGTTGCTCTCTGGTGCTGACAAATTCCACGTTGATCTCTCGGTTCTCCATACACTCGCGAATAAAGTGAAAGCGAGTGCCGATGTACTTGCTGCGTCCATGAAACACTGGGTTTTTCATCAGTGCAATTGCGGACTTGTTGTCAACGTAGAGAGTCACTGGCTTCTGCTCGGCTCCGGTCACTTCACTCAACAAGTTTCTCAGCCACAATGCTTGACACGACGCTGCGGTCGCTGCCATGAACTCGGCTTCACAAGATGAAAGGGCCACAGTTCTCTGCTTTTTTTACTGCCAGGTGATCAGATTCCCGTTGAGATAAAATGCCATCCCTCCGGTACTTTTTCTGTCGTCGATATCACCCGCTAGGTCACTGTCGGTAAAACTGACCAGTTCTTCAGCTCCATTTCCTCTTCCGTAATGGATCCCGTAACTCGTCGTTCCCTTCACATAACGAAGGATGTGCTTCATAGCTTGCTGGTGTAGACCGGTAGGCTTCTCCATATGACGACTCACCATTTCAACTGCATATGAGATATCAAGTAGGGTGTGGGTTAAGTACCTGAGGCACCCGATGACACGCCTGTAGTCTGTAGGATCCACTGGGGTTCCTTCTGCTCGGGTTGCAATCTGCCATCTTGAATTGCTTCAGAATCTTCATCGTGTAAGCCGACTGCTTTAGCGTGAAAAATTCCTTCTTCTGATCGACCTCGATGCTGAGGTAGTATGAGAGTAGTCCGAGATCGCTCATCTCAAACTCCTTCATCATCTGTTTTTTGAACCCATCAATGTCTTCTACACTGGATCCGGTCACGATCAGGTCGTCGACGTGCACACCGACGATGAGGGCCTCCTTTCCTGAGCTCCTCGTGTAGACTGCTTGCTCCTGGGAGCATTTCTTGAAACCAAGACTCTTCATACTCCTTTCTAGTCGAGTGTTCCATGCACGTGGTGCTTGTCGCAACTCATAAAGAGCTTTTGACAATTTGTACACCTTGTGCTCTGCGGTCTTGTCGACGAAGCCTTCCGGCTGAGCAACGTAGACTTCTTCTTCAAGTTCACCATTCAGGAATGCTGATTTGACGTCTAGGTGTTGGATTTTCCAACCTCGGTGAGCAGCGAGGGCTAGGATTAGCCTGACCGTGTCGAGTCTGGCTACTGGAGAGAAAACTTCCTCGAAGTCTACTCCCTACTTCTGCACGTAGCCCTTTGCGACTAGTCTGGCCTTGTGCTTGAGGAACTTGCTTTCGGAGTCTTTTTTGAGTTTGTAGACCCACTTCAGACCAATGGACTTGTGACCTTTTGGAAGGTCGACTAGTTCCCATGTCTGATTTTTCTCAATGGACTCCAACTCTCTGTTCATCGCTTCCTGCCATTCCTTTTTGGTGGCTGCCTCAAGATAGTTGGTTGGTTCCTCTTCACTAACTAGCAGGAGCTCCTCTGGACTAAAATCAAGCTCTTGCGCTTCTTCGTAGACGTCGGACAGGGTACGGAACCCTCTTGGTCCGTCCTTGATCGACGAGTGTCCCGAGCTGGTTCCTTCCGAACTATCTCTCTATTGGATCGGAGTGATCATCCCTGATCCTGGGTTGGGCGAGCCTGGTGGTGAGTTCGTTCCAGTCGTACTGGTTCCAGGCGAAATGATTTCAGTCAAACTAGGCGTTGCTAGTCCTTGGAAGAGAATCTCCCCCTCTTCCTGCTCGACCGCCTCTTCCTCTTTGAGGATGAACTCCATCGAGTTCTGTTCGGGCTCTCCATTCTCATCTCTCCAGTCCCACTTCTTCTCTTCTTCGAACACGGCGTCTCTGCTTACATGCACTTTGCCGCGTAGGGGGTCGTAAAACCTGTGTGCCTTGCTCCCTTCTTCGGCGCCAAGGTACACCATCGGCTGACTCCGATCATAGAGCTTCTTGAGGTGTGGACCCAAAATCTTCACATGTGCGGTACACCCAAACACCTTCAAATGCTCCAGATGAGGTTTCTTCCCTTTCCACGCTTGGTAAGGGGTGCGCTCGCTTAGCGCCTTCGTCGGTAGACGGTTTAGCAAGTAGACCGTGTGTCGTACTGCTTCTCCCCAGAACCTCGCTGGGACTTGCATGCTCTTCAGCAAACTCCTTGCTGTGTCCATGATGGTCTGATTCCGTCTTTCCACCACGCCATTCTGCTAAGGCGTGTATGGTGCGATGAGGTATCGCTCTACACCTTCTTCTCTGCAGTACTCCGCAAAATTCTGAGACGTGAACTCGCCTCCTGGATCTGTTCGCAAGGTCTTCAGTCTATGTCTAGACTGGTTTTCCACGAGCCTCTTGAACTTTTTGAAGACTTCAAGGGCTCCACTCTTCTCCTTGAGCGTATAAACCCACATCAACCGCTGTAATCATCAACAAGTAAAAAGAAGTATTTGTTGCCGGCTAGGGTGGCCGGGGTGATTGGACCACACAGGTCAGCGTGCACCAGTTGGAGGTTTCACTCTGCTCGGAACTTGGCCTTGATCGGAAATGGCAATCTTGCCTGTTTCGCGACCATGCAGCATTCGTAGAGCTGGTTGGGGTGTTCAATCTTCGGTACCCTAAAGGCCATCTTCTTCTCTCCCATCATCTTGAGCGCGTAGAAATTTACGTGCCCAAGTCGTGCGTGCCACAACTAAGCCGGGTCTGCTAGGGACGCCATTAAGCAGACGGGTTGGCCTATCTCTAGCAGTATCTTGTACAGCCTGTTCGGCGTTCTCTTCACCTTCATCAACAGGGCGCCACTTTGGTTCCACATCTTCAAGTACGAGCCGACCATCACCACCATGTTGCCGACTTCCGTCATCTGACCAAGGCTGATGATGTTACTCTTCAGCTTCGGGATGTAGTAAACCTGAGTCAGCAGGCGTTGGTCCCTGTTCTTGTACTGGAACAGGATGGACCCTCTGCCTCTGATTTCGACGATCGATTCATCGCCGAACTTCACGCTCCCTGTGATCTTTTCATCGAGCTCTTCAAACTTAGCTCGATCTCCCGTCATGTGGTTGCTCGCACCATTGTATAAATACCAGACGTCGGTATAGACTTTCTTCTCTCCGTCTACGAGGAGGTTTGCAATAACCTTGTCCTTGATAAGCATGACCGTCTCGTTGGTCATCTTCTCCGGGCTGGGCCTCTTCTTGGCCATCATCAGCTCGGGCTACGGGCTCGACTTCACGTCGACTGGCTCCTCCAGGTCGGTCTTCTCTCTAAGTGATTCTCGCCCAGACTCGTCGTCGATCTCGCCTTTGACGCTTGTCTCCTCGTCTCTCCGCACTTCAACGTTTCTTTCCTGCTGGGCGAACATTAGCATTTGCTCGTCTTCGTGGAATTTTGTCAGATTCGCTTCATCACCGTGCTTCTTAATGTGGCATTCCGATGCATAGTGCCCGAGTTTCTAACAATTGTAGCACTTCACCATGCTCTTGTCTCTTCGGGCTGTGGTGCCATCTTGACAGGGTGAGCTACTGCCGCGACATCGCATGTCACGACCTCACCCTCGTCCTCGGCCTCTATCATATGCTCGGCTATATCCGCCGTATCCATTACGACTTAACGAGCTAGAAGAAGACTCAACTCCATGGTTCTTCTTCTGCTTGGCCACCCATTCTTCATGCGTTAGCAGGAGGTGCTTCTCCTCTTCATTCTTTCGTGTGACGCCTCCCATTTGCTTAGCCATCGCTTCTTGGCTTGCTAGCAGATTCTCAAACTCTACAAGTGATGGTTGAACGGGCCATCCTTGTACAACAATCACGAAGCTTCGATACTCCGGTCTCAAGCCGTGAATGATGATCCTTTTCATACGAGCCTCTCCGATGACGGACTTCGGATCTAGATCGCTAATCTCACGACATATTGACTTGACCTTGTGGAAATATTGAGCAATCGTCACGTCGCATTGTGGGATCGATAATAGTTCGTTCTCCAAGAGTTGTAGCCTTGCATCATTCTTCTTTGAGAAAACCGTCATAAACGTCTCCCACGCTTCTTTTGGCGTCTTGTCGTCCCGAATGTGCTCCAATATCTCTTCTTTAATGGTGGTCTTTAGGGCAAACATTGCTTTGCCTGCTTTGATTCTCCATTTGCGCAAGATGCCGTTAGCATCTTCCTCCGGTGGCGAAGTTTCGCTTCCGCCGACGACCTCCCAAAGGTCCTGTCCTTGCAAATAAGACATCATGCATATTACCCATGTGTTGTAGTTGTTGCTGTTGAGTTTCTTAATTCCTCTGACGACTTGGAGATCACCCATCGTGTTGGCAGTACCTCGACACAAAGAAAACTCACACAGTAAAATCTCAAGAAATCGTTTCTGATGTGGAAGATCAGTCGGAACCGCAACCACAGAGCATACCCAGAATTTCAAGAGACCTGTCAACAACACTCACAACCCCGCTTTGATACCAAATGTTGGTCCCGCGATTTGATCGATGCCGAAAAATACGCCGAAATTGGAGATTCACACGCTCACAATATAGAAACGACAAAGAAGAATACAAACCCCACTCTTAACCAGAGTCACACCACTATATATACATATATATTATTAATAATATATGTGAGAATTCTCTCTGAAGGTCGAATAGGAGTTGTGTATTAAAACACTAAGATACATGATGTTTATATAGGTAGAGAAGTACTTGTAAAATTGCTACTTTATCCTTACAACTTGCCCTTACAACTTGGGCATCAAGTAAATGCCATCACATAATAAAATATGATAATAATAAAATATGATAGGATAAACTTGCTGAAGGAGGCCCACTTGCTCAGCAAAAACGTCATGGCTTACGATTATAGAGTTTATAAAACTTTTTTATTATGCCTTTAATGCGTTCATAGCCTGTTATTGAAACTAAGAGATACTTCATCACTATTAAGGGATTCAAATAAGTAAATTTTATACACTTACAAATTATTAAGCTATTTAAAGTTACATTTTTGTTAAAAATATCGTTTAATCAGGGTTCTTTCGCGTAAAAAAGGAAAAAGACTAAGTTTTTTTTTTGTTTTTTGTTTTTTGTTTTTTTTGTGAGCACACATTATTTTGTGGAACTAGCTTTCAAGAGAATTGCATAAACTTATCATGCAAAAAGTTACCCAATTTTTTAAAATACCACCCTAATGAATGTCTAATAACTAAAATTGCATAAAAAATGCATCGTATTTTTGTTAGTTCCAATGAAATAGATCTGCATCCAAAGAATAATGAAGAACTAGAAATGAAGAGAAAGAAGAGAAGTTTGGGAGAATTTTCTCTGATTAATCGAAGGCAAAAATACAAAAGTGGAGTTTGTCAGCACAAGGGAGCAGCGTGCAGACATACTAACCAAGGCTCTAGCAAGAGTTAAGTTCGCGGAGATGAGAGAGCTGCTCGGGGTGAAGAACCTCAACCCAAGTCAAGCTTACGGCGGAAAATATGAGTTTAAGCTTGACCGGGCTCAATAACCCATAGCAGAGATTTCCCCACCAGGAATTTCCCCACCAGAAATCTCCCCATCAGAGCTTCTCCTAGCAGAGAAGGGCCTGACCAGAAATGCCCCTACCAAGAATGCCCCCGGGCAGAAGTGGCTCCCTAGTAGAAGAGCCCCTACCAGGAATGCCCCGGGCAGAAATACACCCTAGCAGTCCTGCTAGGGACACACGATGAGAATTCATCGGAACCCATTCCAGAAGGTTCCAAACTTGAGGAGCAAGTTTGGAGATTTGATTTGATTTGGTTTCCTGATTCTGTTAGGATTCGAATGTAAATGTAGAAGATTTGATTGAGTTTATATGGTTTGTCTAACTTTTCACTAATTCAACTTAGTCTTTGCCCCTTTTGACCACATGTTGGGTGATCTATATCTTAGTTTTTGCATCGTAGAACACGTTTTGGTTACTATTTTACTTTGAATGTTCTTATAGCCCATTCATTACACATTCAAAAATAGTAAAAATATGAACAAATTATACATCACCACGTGAAACTTTACAGTAAGAAATTAATAAATAAGAAAAAATTACTTATTTTTTGTTGATATTTTTTTTTTTTATATAATTGAAAATTTTTATCATAAAAAAATTGAATTTATATAAGTCATATTTCTTTTTTTGTAACATGTGGATATTTCGTGGAAAATATTCCCATCTTTTATTCCATATATGCTGTCATTTTATTATTCACCATCACCTTCAACAACGAAACCCAAAATGATTGATTAAGGCAGGCAAGCCCATAGTACTTCATACACCAAAGATACACACACACACACACACATATATATATATATATATATATATATATAATACTTAATGCACCAAAGATAAATCTTTGGCAGCTTATTACATATTATATAGTAATACGCGGGCACACGCACACATATAGTTCTCCTCCTTAGGCGAAGGTTGTTTGTATTAGCATATATTATTATTATTGTCAAGGGTAGTTTAGTCATTCTCTTTTGTTATGTTAGCTTTATACATAAACCTTCTTGTAACCTAAAAGACTCAATGCTTCTATAATAGAGTTCTTGAGTTTCTCACTTTCCTTGATTTCTACAGTTTGGTCAAGCTGAGTCATCTGGGCATTTCTGCAAGCTCTAGGGTTGCACGTCTCGACCCTGTGATTGCAGCTACATATGGGCGGGTTGCTGCGCGTGCACGGGCAAGACACACCGCAGGAGAAGGGGCAGCTGCCGATCTTCTGGTCGAAGCGTATGCAGAGAGCACCATTGCACTCGCAAGAAGAGCAGAATCTGCCTACTTGTCCCAGTCCTGAACACACATAGAGTTAAATTTTATAATATATAGAAGCGTTTTTCAATTTTTTTTTTATGTAGTAGAGCCTATATATAAATTCATATTGTTGTGACGTCCATAATTATTAGAGTCGACAAAAGTAATATTTAATCAAGGTTATTAATTTATCGAGTGTCAATTTAATAAAAGTTCTACTGTGTTTCGAGGGAGGAGTAATAACATGTTTTATTATATTCAGAAATATGATTGATGAAGAAGAAGGTAACGGTAATACGATTTTTATGACATATTTTTTACATAGTTAATTTAAATATGAGTATCATGTGTAATATATACACTTTTACCTTAAAAATTTCAACATTATGTCTATATATATATATATCTATATATATATATATATATATATATATGTAATTGGGACCAGAGTACTGGATTTTTAGCCTCTTGTCAGTCCGGTCTTGATTTTTTTTTCCTTCAAACTTCTCGATTTTTGAAAAAACCATTTTACTAAATACTAACCAGACCTTGACAGGCAGAATCGAGCTGTCGGTTTTGAAAATATAATTTACCTGTGGGAGACTCCTCGAACACATCTGGGCGAGGATGTGATGTGGCTGCGACAACCAAAAGCACAAAAACCACCATGGAAACCTTGTTGAAAGCCATTTTGTAAAATTAGGGTTTAGATTAGCTGAATATCAAATTTTCAGTATTACTGGGATGTGAAACAGGTTCCACTGGCCAATTATTTATAGCCTCGAAACCTTGCTTCTTGTTATCAAAATATAGTGAAAGGAGGAAAATATTTCAAATTATAAGATAAGATTAAAAATAATATATATATATATATATATATATATATATATATATATAAAATAAGATTTAAGCATTAATAGAGTACTCAACTGATCAGAAACTGTTTTTACATATTTAAGTTCTAATACAATATTTCACATCTGATCCACATAGATTCTATTTATTTCAATTATTTGGATCTTTTATTTTTATTTGAAATTTGAGTATATTGAAATTAAATATGTATAAGAGCCGAATATTCACTGCTCTTTCGTCTTTTTCTTTTGGAAAAAATCTAGTTGGGTGAATGTGACATTGAGCCGTGTAAATAAAATGTGTTTAAAATCAGCCACTGGTTTCTCGAATTTCGGTAGTTTTGTAACCTTTCAAATAGCCAAAGGTGATGCGGGCCCAATGCATTCTGAGAAGCACCCGTGAGGGCCCCAACTATGCGGGCTCGATCTGCGTGGACATTCCAAAAATTCCTTGCATACGGTGTCCCCAAAAGCGAGCTCAAAAGAGGCGTTCTGAAAAGAAGATACGTTGCAAAGAAGCAAGCTCTCGCAACTTCCGAGATGCGTGCCCGGAATTACGTTCCAAAAGGTTGTCCCGCGAGAGCCCCATGTTTAATTGTAAGAAGATATCATGTACTAAAAGAAGTAAACAAAAATAGACACATGCACGAGAATTTTACGTGGTTCGACCCATCAAACGAGGTGCTTAATATTACATGCTGGGCTCCGGTTGTTGGGTCATCTGAGGTTCACAGAGGCCGAATGTTGGTTCGAATTATTTGAATCTGCAACCAAAGAACCGCACACGAAGAACAAAATAAAAGAAGAAGAAAGCTTTGGGAGAAAAGATTCTCTTTGATTAATCGAAGGCGAAAATACAAAGGAGAAATTAGAAAAATAAACACTAACACTAGTATTTATAGGGGACCAGAAAAAACAAAACCCTAACAGAATAGACTCAATCAAATCTTTACAATTTACATTCGAAACCTAACAGAATCAAGAAACCAAATCAAATCTCCAAACTTGCTTATCAAGTTTGGCACCTTCTAGAATGGGTTCCGATGACTTCTGGTGGGGTGTCCCTAGCAAGGCTGCTAGGGTGTATTTCTGCCCAGGGCATTCCTGCTCGGGGAACTTCTGCTAGGGAGCCACTTCTGCTCCCCCTCATCTCTGCTACGGACATCTCTGGTAGGAGCATTCCTGGTCGGGTCCCTTCCTGCTGGGGGAAATATCTGGTCGGAGATCTCTGTTAGGGGTTGAGTCAAGTCAGGCTTAAACTCACATTCTCCCCAGTAAGCTTGACTTGGGTCGAGGTTCTTTACCCCGAGCAGCTCTCTCATCTCCGCGAACTTAACTCTTGCTAGAGTCTTGGTGAGTATGTCTGCCCGCTGCTCCTTCATGATGATACCGAGTGTTGGCCAAATCCATGATGATCTTCTGCTTCTCCGCACACTTGCTAATATAATGATACCGAGTGTCTATGTGTTTGCTCCGACCATGAAACACTGAGTTCTTCATTAGTGTTATTGCGGACTTGAGGTCCACGTAGAGTGTAACTGGCTTCTGCTCGGCTCCGGTTACTTCACTTAGAATCCCGTTCAACCACATAGCTTGACACGCTGCTGCGGTTGCTGCCTTCAACTCCGCTTCACACGAGGATAGAGTTACATTCTTCAGCTTCCGAGATTGCCAGGTTATGAGGTTCCCGCTGAGGTAGAACACCATCCTTCTGGTACTCTTCCTATCATCAATGTCACCGGCCAGATCACTGTCAGTGAAGCCGAATAGCTCTTCTGCTCCCCTGCCTCTTCCATATTGGATCCCGTAGTCCGTTGTTCCCTTCACGTAGCGCAAGATGTGCTTCACGGCCTGCTAGTGTGCGCTTGTGGGCTTCTACATGAAACGACTAACTATCCCGACTGCGTGAGAAATGTCAGGTCGGGTATGGGTGAGATACCTCAGGCACCTGATCATGCGTCTGTACTCCGTGGGATCCGCTTCTCTTCGTTCAGCATCCTTCCCGAGCTGGAGCTTCACCTCCATTGGGTATTTGCTCGGGTTGCAATCCGCCATCTCGAGCTGCTTAAGGATCTTCCTCGCGTAAGCCGACTTCTTGAGCGTGATGCAGTCCTTCTTCTGGTCTACCTCGATGCCGAGGTAGTCAGAAAGTAGTCCAAGATCAATCATATCAAACTCGGCCATCATTTGCTTCTTGAATCCTTCTACGCTTCATGTGCTGGATCCAGTGACTATTAGGTCGTCCACATATACTCCGACGACCAGAACTTATTCTCTGCTGTTCCTGTACACTGCCTGCTCCCTAGAGCACTTTGTGAATCCAAGACTCTTCAAACTCTTGTCGTGGCGTATGTTCCTCGCCCTTGGAGCTTGACGTAGCCCGTATAGAGCCTTGAAGTGTTGGGAATCACGTCTCGGATTCCATGTAAATTATCACGAATTATACCTCCGAACCGTCCGGGTAACATTTAAAAAATTATTTTAAAGCGGAAAAACTTGTTATCCGTACAACGGTCCGGATATTGGATAATAACCACATAACAAGATCTGATAAATATTATGTAATTTAATATTCATAAATCATTATTAATAATCTAGTCATAATAGGAAATAAATAGAAAGCAGTAAATGGTTGCATTTATTAACCCAATGCATAAGACCGTACCTCTAATGACGACTTCCGGCTGCGCGTTCTGAATCGGGCAGGGCTCCGCCGATGCTGAGGGAAACTCCCGTGATCTTCCGGGATATTCTCCTGGAATCCTCGTACCGAAGCGTGGGCTTCGCCGGCAGGACTCCGTCGCAAAATTTTAACTGATGGTTCTTTTTAAGCTTCCGGAGAAATAGTCTCCTAAGCCGAACCAAAAAAGAGAGATCAGAGAGAAAATTCGCAGACCCTGAAGGAGAGGGAGAGTTCGAATTTTTCTCTGGGGAAAGGTGTGAAAAATGTGTAGAATGAACCTCCTATTTATAGGCTCAAACCGTAACTGAATTGGAGAAATTCCCTCCCTAATTTTTCGAATTTCATATATTAAATATAATTAATTATTTCAATCCAATGGTCCAGATTTAATCTCATCTAAATCCAATGGATATAATTAATTAGGGATTTAATTAAATAAGAAAGATTTGGATAAAATAAAAAATCCAATCCTATCTTCTTATCTTTATAAATTCAAATTATTTATATATATATATATATATATATATATATATATATATATAAATTCGAATTATCATTTTCTAGATCCAACGGTTGAGGTAAATCTTTAAACCGATCTAATGGATCAAATTAGTTTAGGATAAAATCAAATATTAAAAGATTTAATAAAAACAATTTCGATTTTATCCTTAAAGCATAATTCGAAAAATATATAAATATATATAATTAATTAATTTTTAATCCGACGGTAAAGATTAAATCTTAGACCGATCTAACGGATATAATTAATTAACCAAATTCGAAAAATGAAACTTGGTCACCAAGTTATTAAATTCGAATTTATCAATATCCTAATCCAACTGATGATATTAAATCATACACGATCCAATGGATTAAATTTAATTTTAGGGATTTGCTAAAATACCAAAACATTTGGTACTTATGCCGCAAATATGGAAAGACCAAATCATACCATTCGAATTTATCTAGGGTTTCATATCATGAAACCCTAATTCGAATTTACACATATAAATATATATTTTTATTTATTAATATAAATCTATTAATTATTAATTAATTATTAATAAGATATTAATATTTAAATCCAAATAATTAAATTATATTAATATTTCCTGATCTCAATATCACACATTAAAATATCATGGTGCCACACCATCATTTAAATTCGTGACATATGATTTAATTTCAAAGTTTATCGAACCGATCACAAACTTAGAAAATCCATAAATCACTAACCGTAAGTCGAAATGACTTGATTCAAAAAGCAAAGTTACTTAGAATTTAATTTCCAACAACATGGTACTGATAGAAAATCTAAATTCTAAATTTCTTTTATCAGTTAATTTCGTGTACTAAAATATGGTACTTTTGCCACGCTAACGATAAAACTATCTGACGTCTGCCACACACCTTTCAGTTTTATAAGTCAAGCCAAATGATGAAACATTATCCAGAATGTATTTTAATCACGTACGTATCATCCGTTACGGAGCTATCCTGGGGACCATAGACCCGTATCACATAAGCTCCAACGAACTGCTAGTTGTTCGTCAAACCTCGAAGTGATTCCACTATAGACCCGAGGCTGCAATCTTTAGTGATACTATATATATTATTCCCTTTATAATAGCAGGGTGTCCATTGATACAATCAAATTCGGGTTATTGATCTTTCACTTGATGATCCAGACACGAGCAGGCGGTTTCTACTGTTATGCCCCTCATTGCATTTTCATCCTTGACTCAGTCAGTAATATTATGAGTAACCCACTTATGGTTTCGATTCATAAGTTGCGCACGGGTACCTCTCACTTCTCACCACTGACAATCAAGGGAATCATCATGACTCTGAAGAGAATTGTGTGATGCCCATGTCTATGACCAAGCTACCCTTACTGCTGACTATCATGTTCCCAAAATAATAGTGTTGGGAACAACGGTAATATATTATTTTCTTTAACGGTTAAATCAAAGAACAATCAAGCCAGCAGTTCAGACTCAAGATCACTCAGAACTTAGATCGAATATCCATTTGATTATCTACTAGTGACTCAACTCCAAGTTATCAGTGACGATCTTATATGATAACTTCCGGAGTTTAAGTCAGGTCCTGTCCAGTATGAAGACACTTCATACTTAATGCACTTCTAGTGAGTGTGACACACACAAAATCCAGAATAGGATTGTCACTTAGTCACATTAATGACCTTATACGATTAATGGGCTCCCACCCAGTTAATCAGGTCACGGACATTTTAAGTTCATTTATTATGATTATTAATTCTTCTTCACATTGACTCTGTTGTGATAATAATTCATAATTACATCCTTTATGAATTAAGGATCAAACATTCTATTTTACTCTACCAGAAACTATAATAAGATTATCATAATAAGTATCATCTTTATTCAACGACTTGTCATAATCTTTTACAAATGGATAAAATATCTTGTTTAGGGACACATGTGTCCAACATGAAGAGCTTGTACACCTTCTTCTCCTTTTCCTGGATGCCAAAACCTTCAGGTTGACTAACGTAGACTTCTTCCTCGAGATCACCATTTAAGAATGCCGATTTGCCATCCATGTGGTCAATCTCCCAACCTCGATGAGCTGCTAAGGCTAGGATGAGTCTCATCGTGTCTAGTCTCGCCACGGGAGAAAAGACTTCCTCGAAGTCTACTCCTTGCCTCTGCACGTAGCCTTTAGCCTTGCCTTGTGCTAGGACATTCTCTTCGGTGTCCTTCTTCAGTTTGTAGACCTACTTCAAGCCAATGGGTTTCTGATCTTAGGGTAGGTCGGTGAGCTCCTACGTCCTGTTCTTCTCTATGGATTCCAGCTCCTTCTCCATTGCTTCCTACCATTCCTGCTCGGTAGCTGCCTCTTGGTAGTTGGTCGGCTCTTCAGCGCACAACAAGGACAACTTTTCTAGGTTCATCTCCACTTCCTGATACTCTTCGTAGACTTCTGCTAGGGGAGGAAATCCCCTTGGGCCATCCTTGATCGAGGAATCTCTTGAGCTAGATGAGCTGGTTCTGCTCGGGCTGGGTTTCCTGGGTGTACCTGGGCAGGAATCTCTGGTGGGGGCACCAGAGCTGCTGGGGGTACCACAGCTGGTAGGGGTACCCGAGCTGGTGGGGTTACCTGAGCTGGATGTTGCTGGCCCTTCCTGGTCGGCAACGTCTTCTACTGCTTCGAACTCAACTGAGTTCTGTTCGGGCTCACCGTTCATATCAGGCCAATACCACTTCTTCTCTTCTTTGAACACAAAATCTCTGCTCACCTGGATCTTGCCGTGTCGGGGGTCAAAGAGTCTGTGTGCCTTGCTTCCATCTTCAACAGCAAGGTACATCATCGACTGACTCCTGTCATCAAGCTTCTTGAGATGGGGACCCACAGTCTTCACATGTGCTGTGCACCCAAACACCCTTAAGTGCTCTAAGTGGGGCTTCTTCCAAAACCACGTCTAGTAGGGAGTACCCTCTCCTAGTGCCTTCGTTGGAAAACGGTTAAGCAAATAGACCGCGAGTCTAACTGCTTCTCCCCAAAACCTCGCCGGGACTTGCATGCTCTTTAGCAAACTCCTTGCTGTGTCCATCACTGTCCGGTTCGTCTCTTCACCACACCGTTCTGCTGGGGAGTGTACGGTGCGGTCAAGTGGCGCTCGACTCCTTCCTTATCGCAGAACTCTCCGACTGCTGGGATGTGAACTCTCCACCTCGGTCTGTTCTCAAGACCTTCATCTTGTGTTCTGACCCATTCTCCACAAGCCTCTTGAACTTCTTGAAGACTTTAAAGGCTTCACTCTTCTCCTTGAGCGTGTATATCCACATCCAACGACTGTAGTCGTCAACAAGTAGTAGGAAATACTTGCTTCCGGCTAGAGTTGCTGGGGTGATTGGACCAAAGAGGTCCGCATAAACCAGTTGGAAAGGTTGTTCTGCTCGAAATTTGGCCTTGATCGAAAATGGCACTCTAGCCTGTTTCGCGATCATGCAGTATTGGCATAGTTGGTTGGGGTGTTCAATCTTGGGAACTCCAAAGGCCATCTCCTTCTCTCCCATCATCTTGAGTGCGTAAAAGTTTACGTGCCCATGTCTCGCATGCCACAACCAGGCCGGGTCTGCTAGGGACGCCGTTAAGCAGACGGGCTGGCCTACCTCCACGAGAATTTTGTACTACCTGTTCAGCGTTCTCTTCACCTTCATCAGCAGGTTGCCACCTCTGTTCCACATCTTCATATAGGGACCAGACATCACCACTGTGTTGCCGATCTCTGTCATTTGTCCGAGGCTGATGATGTTACTCTTCAACTTTGGGATGTAGTACACCTTGGTCATGAGGCGTTGGTCCCCGTTCTTGCACACGAACAGGATGGACACTCTGCCTCTAATTTTGACGATTGAACCGTCGCCGAATTTCACACTCCCTGTGATCTTCTCATCGAGCTCTTGAAACTTAGCTTGGTCTCATGTCATGTGGTTGCTCGCGCCATTGTCTAGGTACCAGACATCGGTAGAGACATTCTGCTCTCCGTCAACGAGGAGGTTCGCAATAACCTTGTCCTCGATCAGGAACACCATCTCGGTGGTCTTCTTCTCCAAGCAAGTCTGCTCTCTAGTATCTGGTCGAATTCCGAGCAGGTCTGCTCTTTGCTCTCCAACCAGGGCTGCACTCTCTCGCCTATGAGGATCGTCTCCTCATCTTCTTGTCTGTCCAGGCTCACCTCCTGTTCGGCAAACATCAATGATGGCTGGTCTTCGTGGAATCTCGTCAGATTCGCTTCCTCGCTTTGGTTTCTTCTGGAGCACTCTGAAGTAAAGTGCCCAAGCTTCTGACAATTATAGCACTTCACTGTGCTCTTGTCTCTCCTGGTCATGCTCTGCTGACAGGGTGCACCACTGTCGCGACCCCGTATGTCTCGACCTCGCCCTTGTCCAGGACCTCTACCACGTCCTCGGCTATCTTCGTTGTAGCTACTCCGACCAGAGGAGCTAGAAGAAAAGTCTGCTCCCTCGCTTTTTCTTCTGTCTGGCCGTCCACTCTTAATGCGTGAGCAGGAGGTGCTTCTTCTCTTCTCTGTCACCATAACCCCGAAGTCTTTCCTCGTTGGCTTTTAGGCGACCAATAACCTCCTCGACCGTCATGGTCTTAAGGTCGCCGAACTGCTCAATCGATGTCACGATCTTCATGTACTTGTGACGCACTGCTCGGAGAAACTTCTTGACGACGGTGGTCTCCTCCACCTTGTCTCCCAGCGAGCGTATGCCGGTCACAATGGACGCGAGTTTCATGGAAAATTCGTCAATTGACTCGCCGTCCCTCATCCGAAGAACCTTGAATTCCCTCTTCAAGGTTTGAACCTTTGCATCTTTGACGCGATCTGCGCCCATGTGCATAGTTCAAAGTATTGACCACGCCTCCTTTGCGGAATCATTTTCAGCGATCATGAGAAGAACATCTTTCGAAACTCCTTGGTAGATGGCGGCGGGTGCTATCCTCTCCTTGCGCCCTTCGACATCACTGCCTTCCACAGCCTCCCAAACTCCTTGGGCGTGCAAGTTCACTCGCATCTTCAACGCCCACACTGAGTAGTTGCTCTTCGTGAGCATCGGTAATGAAGCGTCATTCCCTTCCTTTGATCCGATCTTATTCGCTGTCGTCAGCTCTCCTCCGGTGGACTCGCTTGGTGACGACATCTTCATTGGCATCTTCGCTCTGATACCGATTGTTGGTTCCAATTATTTGGATCTGCAACCAAAAAACAACACACGAAGAACAAAATAAAGGAAGAAGAACGTTTTGGGAGAAAGGATTCTCTTCGATTAATCGAAGGCAAAAATACAAAAGAGAAGTTACAAAAATAAACACTAACACTAGTATTTATAGGGGACCAAAAAAAACGAAACCCTAGCTAAAATTCCTAAAATAGACTCAATCAAATATTTACAATTTACATTCGAATCCTAACAGAATCAGGAAACCAAATCAAATCTCCAAACTTGCTTATCAAGTTTGGCACCTTCTAGAATGAGTTCCGATGACTTCTGGTCGAGTGTCCCTTGCAAGGCTGCTAGGGTGTATTTCTGCCCAGGGCATTCCTGCTCGGGGCTCTTCTGCTAGGGAGCCACTTCTGCTCCCCCTCATCTCTGCTAGGGATATCTCTTGTAGGATCATTCCTGGTCGGGTCTCTTCCTGCTGGGGAAAATCTCTGGTCGGAGATCTCTTCTAGAGGTTGAGTCAAGTCAGGCTTAAACTCACACCGAAGAAACTGTTCTTTCCTAGAATGAGGGTCAGTACTAGGTGCAAAATGTATGGTCCTTTAGGGGAATCGTTCCCTCGGACCTCTAGGTTTAGTCGGTTACATCCGTGATTCAAAGAGAAGGTCTTCAATTTTATCCTGGTAATTTATCCTAAGCTCGTGCTTCATGGGGGCCGTTTGATCATCTCCACATGTATAATGGGTATGATCATCCAACAAAATGCAAACAAGGAGTCTTTATGTCGCAATATCTCTTTAAAAATCATATACAAATGAAGGAAATTATATGAAATGGCTCTTTATATTCAAACTTTTTTAAAAATTACCCATAATTTCATAAATCTATTTTTTGCCCATTTTTAATCCCAAATTAACTCTGGTATATAATTTTTTATTTTATATATTAAACATAAAATTTATTTATTTTTTAATCATTGACCGATGTGGCTCTAATTCAAAATTCAAAAGATGTATAGATGCCTGAATTCATTCCCTCTTTCTCTACCCTCAAGCTCAACGAAGTGTATGCTCTGATCGGTGCAAAACCGGAAATTTCGATGGGGATGAAGGCGTATGACCAGCTGAACTTGATGGTGGCTCACTTCGATATCGAGAGGACAAAGAAATCTGCAAGAAGATCGACCTCGTCTACTTTATGGGTTGAGGACAGGGATTTGGCCTGTCGGCGGCCAAAATCGTTGACTGTGGTGGCAAGAGAATTTAGGTTGTCACCATCACGAGAAAGAAGGTGGGATATTATCGCTTTTTGTTCGGTGGAAAATTTTACTTGCAAGCAAGTTCAGGTCGTCATCATCACGACCACCTCGTTCCACTCCACGCCGGTGCTCATTCTGTGGGGTCGACGCCGCACTCGCACTCTTCAGTCGGCCGCCACTCGTGTAATACCCGCAATTGATGGAAGAAAATTTATGAAGATGCATGTGCTTAACGAAAATCAGTCGTCTCGTTTTGCCGATTGATATTCTATTTGATATATTTTGATTTCATGATTGTTAAATAATATAATGTACATTATTATTATTATTATTATTATTATTATTATTATTATTATTATTATTATTATTATTATACATCTTTACACCTATACCAACAATTAGAAGTAATGTATGATTTATGAAATAAATCGTGTATGATCATAGATACGTTTGATGGTATATATCTTCTCTAGATAACTTATCTATACTTTCTAAGAATTTTTTATTTATATAATAGCTTATGTATTTATTTAGACGTGTTTATATATATATATATATATATATATATATTGTGCAGTGCAGCTTTCTCAATGAAACCAAATATATTGTTTTATATACTGCAAGCTAGTTTGTGGTTCTAAGTTTTAGAATGATAGCCCTAAAAATAGGGGTTTTGCGTGTAGTACTACATACATTGTCAACAACCTTTGTTTGTCTAAGTGAGTCAATAACCTTTATTTGGTTGGTCTGCAAACTGAAACTGAAAGATGTGCTCAACTTATAGAAAAGAGAGTTATATGATGTTTTTAGGATTTTCTCGCGGAACCAAACCTGAGCACCTCACATGCTACAACTTATTACTCGAGACAAATAATTTTGTTCAGCATGTAGTTGGCTCAAGGCTCGAGCCAAGTAAACGAGAGAAATAACACTAAGTTTCTTTTTAAACTCGAAAGAGAGGGAGATGGGAGTCCATCTTCAACCCTCATGACTCTTTCTCACTTAAAAAAAAGGGGTCCATATCTCTCTCATTGCCACCCTCTCTATCACTTGAGTTCAAGTCAGCCATGAGAAGCTGCAATGGTGGTTAGGGTTCGTCGTGCCAAAATATAAGTCCAAGGGAGTAATTACATCTACAAAGGAATATTTCTCAAGCTTGTGTAGCCGCTCTAGCCGCCGGTCAGACTCCGTAGCGCGCCGACTGAAATGCGCCGGCTAGAGCAAAGTACGCCGACGAGACGGAAGAACACCAACGAGCTCCGAAGGTACCGACGACATCCGGAACATACGTATGGTAATCGAAGCTTGCCGGTAACATCTGATAACGCAGCACAAGAGGGCCGAAGCTCCGAGGATGTTCGGTGACGCTTCGACAACAACCGAAGCTCGCTAACGACGTTCGGTAACGTACCAACGGTAACAGGAACACACCAAAAAGTTCCGTAGTATGCCCACCATAACAGAAGCTCGGCGACGACAACCGGAAACACCAATGATGAAAATCGAAGCTCGCCGACGACATCCGGAAACGCCACCGACAAGATACGAAGTACAGCGCCTACGAGACCCGAAACCATGATCGAGTCAGTCTCTTGGAATGCAACGTCTGGTGAGTTATATCTCACATAAAGTTTCATAGAAGTCGTTTGAATATGTCCGTACGTAGAAGAAGTGTATTTTTTTTTAAAGGGTATCTTTATAGATTAAACAGAGGGATTAAAATTCCTACGAACAATGTCAACAAGCTACTCCGGGCATCCATAACACCAAAAATCCCTAGAAAGAGTGGAAAGTCGAGCTTTCGCAATAGCATTAGCCACCTCGTTACAAGATCTCGGAACCCAACAACAATCTCTGGTTAAGCCGATAGAGCTCGCCACCATTCGAATGTCCTTCAAAATAGGCCCTTGCAGCCCATTGAATGTCCCTCCTTTTCGTGATTTGTGTGGCCCTAAGACAGTCAGATTCTACACTCGAGATTGACCAGCCCCGAGCCTTAACGAACTGCAAACCTCGGCGAATGGCAATGCACTCCCCAGTCAAAGCCGAATCCACGCTAGCCACCTTCGTGGATTCGACTCCCAAAGCTGAACCACATGAGTCACGCACTACAACGCCTATAGCGGCACACCCGGAATTCTCGTCCCATGCCGCATCGACGTTAAGCTTATATTCACCATCTCCGGGGCACGTCCATCCCCTATACTCGTAAGAAAGTCGTGAATATATATGAATGCAAGTTCTTAGAGAAAAAAAAAAGTATATAGGAGTTGCTGAAGAAAAATATAGATGGTGGTATGTGGACATTCATGAATACTATATGTTGCTAAGTTATGATTTGGACTTTAGTTTTTTTTTTTTTTTTTTTAACTAAAAGATCCGTGGAGAAAAGAAGAATGGTTATATATATATATATATATATATATATATATATATATATAAAAGAGATAGGGGTTGCAGAATGACATTCATTTTTATTACTATTTTCAAGCAAACTATATATTTATATATATATATATATATATATTACAAGCTTTACTTTTATACAAATTCTTATATTTGATATATATATATAAATCATATTATTTTCATGATTTTATATATTATATGTATGTAGAATTATTTTGTATCGTTATTAAGAAATATAATTATATTATATATATATGATATTCAAAGTGTACATCATACTCACAAATGGTGACGATACGTTATGAAAGAAAATGTGACCGAGTTATAACTACTCGAGTCAGAAACACTATTTTTGGTATATAAGTAAACAATATATATATATATATATATATATATATATATAAAAACAAATTAGTTTAAAGTCTTCATAGCTAATATGTTCTATGTAGGTAATATGTGGTTTTAGGCATAAGATGAATACGACTATATAGAATTGAACGTATAAGCCAAACACTAGATGTTTAGTAATTTATTATAAGAGGAGCCGTTAAGTTTTGGAAACTGATTTTAGAAAGAAAATATCAGGAAGTTCGGACTCCGTATAGCAACCGCTTGCGTTGAATAGGACTAATCGCGGGTTAAGGTACGTACAAGTACTCACCTATATCACGACAATAATATTGTGTGTAGTATATAACTGAATATGCTTGAATGCAATGTGTATGCTTATATGTTATTGATATGCTTTGTATGACCGTCACTTTATGTGATGTGTCTACTAATATGTTAAGTATGATGCTTATTAAAGCAAGATGATAAGGTTTATATGATACGCAAATGATACGTATATTTTTACGATCAAAATATATACGTAAGTATATTATTTTACAAGAAAAGTTTTTAAGGCGTCGTACGAAAGACAACTAAGGTCTCATTAAGTTATGTTATTATACCACGGGAATGATTCGGTTTGCGTAGCTCCCCCGATCTCCCGTTGGTTGCGCGCAAAGGTACGTACGAATGGCCCAAATTATGTTAAGACTATGTATATGAAATATTATGATACTTTTAAGATGATATGATACATTTTCAAGATGATACGATATGTTTTATGGTGATACGTTATGTTTATGTACGTTCTAATATGAAGTTGTGTGAAATGTCACAACATAAATGATATGTGATTTCTATGTATGTTTATTGTGAGTTATATAAGCTTGTACGTACTGGGCGTTAGCTCATTATAGTTGTGATGTAGATCCAGGAAATAAAACAATCTGGATTTAGGAGTGGATGGAGCGGAACCGGCATTGCGGCATATACGGTGTATAGGTGGTGGAACCGATCGCTAAGACTTTTTCCCCAATTTATCACTTTTTCGTATTTTAATTAAGAAACTTATTTTCAAACATTAGTGAAGGATTTTCCCTACGTATTTAAGTATATTGTACTATGACATTTTCCTATTCGAGTTTAAGTTGACCATATTGTTTTATAAAGAATTATCTTATGAGAGCTTTTGGTTTTGATCACATCATACATCTAAAATGGTTTTTCATGTTATTAAAGAAAAAAAAAATCAAATGACAATTTTATAACTTTATTTTTCTTATAAACAGAAAATTTTATAAGTTTAAGACTATAAAGCAACGGCCGAAAAGTGGTTCGTTACAACTCGCGCGAGTCCTCCTCCATGCGCTTATCCGCGCGATCTTGCTCCCGCGCGATCTCGCTCAACGACTCCTCGCGCGGCGCTTCCAGTGCCGGCGCCAAAAAATGCGACAAGCCATGGAAGGAGTGCTTTTCATTTAGAGGAAGGCCTCCTCGAATCGAAGGATCGCGGGACAGAGCCATTACCCGGCAGTATTACGTCCTTGGCTTCATCTTGTTCTTTCTCTTCTCGCTCATCTTTTATACAATTACAAATTTGTAACTACATTTGTGAAAATTGTAACGAATTTTGTTATACCATTACAATATGGTTGTTGGTTCCCATTTCGCGGATCTGCAAAGAACACGATCACCACCAAGGAAAATCGAACATGAATTGAAGAACACGAACTTTTGAGAGAAGAATTTCTCTAATGATAATCGAAAGAAAAATACAAAGAAAAACTCTAATGGACTCAGCACTTTACAAAGTGTACAATGCTAAGTTTATATAGCCTCACATAGGCGAAACCCTAGTTAACCGAATCGCACAAAATCGGGAAACTACCCTAAATAATCTTATCAAATCTTTGACTTGATCTTTGCTTGCTCCTCAAGCTTCGCGGGTAGTTGCTGACTTTCCCTTTCCTGCTTGGACAGTTTCTTTGTCCCCGAGCTGATCTGCTCGTCTGCCCCTGATCGGGCTTGCCTTCTATTCGGACCTTCTGCTCGTGTTCACCCGAGCTGGGCTGAACTCTTATCTGTCCTTGGTTCTGGTCGGTACCCAGGCTGACTTCCTCAGTGTGACGGACTAAGTCAAGCTTAAGCTCACATTCTCCCCCGTAAGCTTGACTTGCTTCTACTTTCTTCACTCCGAGCAGCTCTCTCATCTCTGCGAACTTGACTCTCGCTAGAGCCTTGGTAAGAATGTCTGCCCGTTGCTCCCTTGTGTTGACAAACTCTACGATGACCTTTCGCTTCTCCACACACTCACGAATGCAATGAAATTTCGTGTTAATGTGTTTGCGCCGTCCATGAAAAAATGGATTCTTCATCAGCGCAATTGCAGACTTGTTGTCCAAGTACAGAGTAATCTCTGCTCGGATCCGGTCACTTCACTTAGTAACCCTTTCAACCACATAGCTTGACATGCTGTTTCGGTTGCCACCATGAACTCTGCTTCACATGAGGATAGAGCTACTGTCTGCTGCTTTTGAGACTGCCAGGTTATCAGGTTTCCGTTGAGGTAGAACGCCATCCCTCCGGTACTTTTCTTTTCATCAATATCACCGGCCAGATCACTGTCTCTAAAGCCGACTAGTACTTCTGCTCCGCTTCCTCTGCTATACTGGATCTCGTAGTCTATCGTGCCCTTCACGTATCGCAAGATGTGCTTCACCGCCTGCTGGTGTGCACTTGTGGGCTTCTCCATGTATCGACTAACTATCCCGACTGCGTGTGCAATGTCTGGTCGGGTGTGAGTGAGGTATCTCAGACACCCGATCACGCGTATATACTCCGTGGAATCCACACTTCTCCCTTCAGCATCCTTCCCGATCTGCAGCTTCGCCTCCATTAGGTATTTTCTCGGGTTGTAATCCGCCATCTCGAACTGCATAAGGATCTTCCTTGTGTAGGCCGACTGCTTCAGCGTAATGCAATCTTTCTTCTGTTCCACCTCGAGACCGAGGTAGTACGAAAGTAATCCGAGGTCAATCATCTCGAATTTGGCCATCATCTGCTGCTTGAATCCATCTACGCCTCCTGCGCTGGATCCAGTGACGATCAGGTCGTCTACATATACTCCCACGATCAGGGTTTCCTACCCGGTACTCCTGGTGTAGACTGCCTGCTCGCTCAGGCACTTTGTGAATCCAAGGTTTTTTAAGCTCTTATCAAGGCGGATGTTCCACGCTCTTGGTGCTTGTTTCAGCCCGTATAAGGCCTTGGATAGTTTGTACACCTTCTGCTCCTTGCCCGTGACGCCGAACCCCTCTGGTTGCTTGACGTACACTTCTTTTTCGAGGTCACCATTTAGGAATGCCGATTTGACATCCATGTGGTGAATGTCCTAACCTCGATGAGCTGCTAGGGCTAGGACGAGTTTGATCGTGTCCAGTCTAGCTACTGGAGCAAAGACTTCCTCAAAGTCTATGCCTTTTTTCTGCACGTAGCCTTTTGCTACTAGCCTTGCCTTGTGCTTAAGGACGTTCCCTTTGGTGTCCTTCTTCAACTTATGCACCCTCTTCAGGCCGATGGGTTTATGACCTTTGGGCAGGTCGGTTAGCTCCCATGTCCTGTTTTTCTCGATGGACTCCATCTCCTTCTTCATTGCTTCCTGCCACTCCTGCTCGGCTGTTGCCTCCTGGTAGCTGGCCAGCTCCTCTGCGCACAATAAAGAAAGTTCCGCTAGGCTCATCTCTACTTCGTGAGTCTGATCGTAGACGTCTGCTAGGGGTCGGAATCCCCTTGGGCCATCTTTGACGGAGGAATCTCCTGAGCTGGACGGGCTGGTCTTGCTCGGACTTGGTGTCTGTGGTGTATCCGGGCTGTTCTCTCCCGGGCTGGGTTCTCTCGTGCTCGGCAAAGCTGTTCCCGTGCTGGGTGTTCCGGGCTGATCCTGCTCGGCAACCACCTCTTTATCCTTGACTGTGATCTCTACTGAGTTCTGTTCGGGTTCTCCTTTCTCGTCGCGCCAATCCCACTTCATCTCTTCTTTGAACACAGCATCTCTGCTCACTTGGAGTCTGCCGCGTCGTGGATCGTAGAGTCTGTGTGCCTTGCTTCCTTCTTCAACGCCAAGGTACACCATCTTCTGAATCCGGTCATCAAGCTTCTTGAGATGTGGCCCCGTAATCTTCACATGTGCGTTACCTCTGAACACTCTCAAATGTTCTAAGTGGGGTTTCTTCCCTTTCCACGCCTGGTAGGGAGTGCGCTCTCCTAGCGCCTTGGTCGGCAAGCGATTGAGCAGGTAGACCACATGTCTTACTGCTTCTTCCCAAAACCGGGCTGGAACTTGCATGCTCTTGAGCAAGCTCCTGGCTATGTCCATCACAGTTCGGTTTCGTCTTTCCACCGCGCCATTCTGCTGGGGTGTGTGAGGTGCTGACAGGTAACAATGAACTCCTTCCTGGTCGTAGAATTCTCCGAACTGCTGGGAAGTGAATTCTCCTCATCGTTCTATACGTAAGACCTTTAACCTGTGCACCGAGCAATTCTCCATGATCTTCTTGAACTTCTTAAAGACATCAAAGGCTCCGCTCTTCTCCTTAAGCATATAAACTCACATCCAGCGGCTGTAATCGTTAACAAGTAAAAGAAAGTACTTGTTACCTTCCAATGTTGCTGGGGTGACTGGACCACATAGGTCTGCATGCACCAACTGTAGGGGTTTCTCCGCTCCGAATTTGGCCTTGATCGGAAAAGGATTCCTCGCCTACTTTGCGATCATGCAACACTCACATAGCTGGTCGGGGTGCTTTATCTTGGAAACCCCGAAGGCTATCTTCTTCTCGCCCATTATCTTGAGCGCTTGAAAATTCACGTGCCCGAGCCGTGCGTGCCATAGCCAAGCCGGGTCTGCCATTAAGGCCATGAGACAGACGGGCTGGCATGTTTTCAGGAGAATCTTGTAGAGTCTGTTGGGTGTCCGCTCCACCTTCATCAACAGCTCTCCTTCCTTGGTCCAAATCTTCAGGTAGGACCCTTGTAGCACCACCGTGTTCCCGATCTCAGTCATTTGCCCTAGACTGATGATGTTGCTCTTCAACTTCGGGATGAATTACACCTGGGTCATCAGACGCTGGTCGCCTTTCTTGTACTCGAACAGGATCGACCCTCTGCCTGTGATCTCTACGACTGATCCGTCGCCGAATTTCACGTTGCCCGTGATCTTCTCATCGAGCTCTTCAAACTTAGCTCGGTCCCCAGTCATGTGGTTGCTAGCTCCGTTGTCCAAGTACCATACGTCGGTACTGACTTTCTTCTCTCCGTCTACGAGGAGGTTTGCAATAACTTTGTCCTCAATTAGGAAAACCTTCTCGCTGGTTTCCTCCGAACAGGTCTGCTCGGCCTCTGGGTTGATCGACACTGATCACTTCTGCCCGGGCCTTGGCGACGCTTTTTCTATTCCGTTCGTCCAGGAACGTTTCCTGCTCGGAAAACAACAATGGCGGCTGGTTGTCTGGGAATCTCGCTAGATTCGCATCTTCGCCCTGGTTTCCGCTCCGGCACTCAGATGCAAAGTGCCCAAGCTTTTGACAACTGTAGCACTTCACTGTGCTCTTGTCTGTCCTGGTCGTGCCTTGCTGACACGGTGCACCACTGCCGCGACCTCGCTGATCCTGACCTCGACCTCGTCCACGACCTTGTCCGCGACCTCGGACTTCTCTACCAAAGCTGCCCCGTCCTGAGGAATTTGAAGAAAACTCGGCTCCCCCGGTTTTCCGCTGTCTGGCCGTCCACTCTTCATGCGTGAGCAGGAGGTTCTTCTACTCTTCCCTATCACCGTAGCCCCGAAGTCTCTCCTCATGGGCTTTGAGGCGACCAACAACCTCCTCGACCGTCATGGTCTTGAGATCGCCGAACTGCTCTATCGATGTCACGATCTGCATGTACCTGTGAGGCACTGCTCGGAGAAATTTCTTAACGACGGTGGTCTCCTCCACCTTGTCTCCCAGCGAACGAATGCCGGTCACAATGGACGTGAGCCTCATAGCAAAGTCATCAATTGATTCGCTCTCCTCCATCCTCATCATTTCAAACTCACTCTTCAAGGTTTGGACTTTTGCCTCCTTGACGCGATCTGTGCCATGTGCATGGTCTGAAGTGTTTTCCATGCTTCCTTCGCTGAATCTTTCTCGGCGAGCATAATAAGAACATCTTCCGGAACTGCTTGGTAGATTGCTGTTAGAGCCATTCTTTCCTTGCGCCCTTCAACACCGTCGTTCTTTATGGTCTCCCACACTCCCTGCGCCTACAGTTTTACCCTCATCTTCAACGCCCACAAGGCGTAATTGCTCTTCGTGAGCATGGGGTAATGGAGCGTAACTGTGCCTTCTCTGGAGTCTGGTTTCTGTGCGACCAAAGCTCCGTCGATCGGTGACTCTAATGATGAAGACATTCTTTGATTGAAGCTCTGATACCACTTGTTGGTTGCCAATTCACGGATCTGCAAAGAACACAATCACCACTAAAGAAAATCGAACAGGAATTGAAGAACACGAACTTTTGGGAGAAGAATTTCTCTATTGATAATCGAAAGAAAAATACAAAGAAAAACTCTAATGGACTCAGCACTTTACAAAGTGTATAATGCTAGGTTTATATAGCCTCACATAGGCAAAACCTTAGCTAACCAAATCGCACAAAATCGGGAAACTACCCTAAATAATCTTATCAAATCTTTGACTTGATCTTTGCTTGCTCCTCAAGCTTCGCGGGTAGTTGCTCGCTTTCCCTTTCCTGCTCGGATAGCTTCTCTGTCCCCGAGCTGGTCTGCTCGTCTGCCCCTGATCGGGTTTGCCTTCTATTCGGACCTTCTGCTCGTGTTCACCCGAGCTGGGATGAACTCTTGTCCGTCCTTGGTTCTGGTCGGTACCCGGGCTGACTTCCTCAGTGTGACGGACTAAGGCAAGCTTAAGCTCACAATGGTAACTACATTACAGTTTCTGAATTTACATTATATTAGCTTAAGTTATAGAATTTTTAAACTATTACATGCGACAAAATTTATAGTTACAGTATATTCATAATTTCGGTTACAGTTATGTGCGACAAAATTTAACTAGTTTCGTATATGTAGTTACAGTTTCATAATTATAATACAGTTTCATATTATATGTAGTTACAGTTTCATAATTATAATACAGTTTCATAATTATATTACTGTTTCGTATATGTAGACAGATACTAATTTGATACGATTAGGGAATTTTATTAATTAATTAGATTTCTCATTTCTTATTTAAAAGGATTAGTCAAAATTTTAAGATGGAATATATTAATTAAAAAATTATGTATGTAAAAATAAGAGGGGTATAATTTTCTACAAATCAATAATTTATAATTTTAATTACTATTTATAGGTTTGAGCATTTTTTAGAACTTTGATCAAAATGGATATTTGGCTCATTAACCCTAAAAATAACTAGGTGGTACTTATTAGAACAAAGTACTCGTGAAAATAATTATTATGAGAAAAATTGGGATGCACTAGAAAATAATGCATCCAGGATTTTCAATGATTTTTTGTGGATTTTAGATTGTTACCTAAGAAACTAAATATATAAAATTTTCTAATATAATATGACACAAAAATGTTGATCGTTGCGCCACAAAAAACGTAATTAATTAGATTTCTCATTTCTTATTAAAAAGGATTAGTCAAAATTTTAAGATGGAATATATTAATAAAAAAATTATGTATGTAAAAATAAGAAGGGTATAATTGTCTACAAATCAATTAATTGATATTTTTAATTAATATTTATAAGTTTGAGCATTTTCTTTTCGAGGTTTGATCAAAATAGATATTTGGGTCATTAACCCTAAAAATAACTGCATAATAAGGTGGTACTTATTAGGACAAAGTACGCGTGACAATAATTATTATGAGAAATATTGGGATGCACTCGGAAATAATGCATCCAGGATTTTCAATGAATTTTAGTAGATTTTTGATTGTTAGCTAAGAAACTCAATATAATATGACACAAAAATGTTTATCGTTGAGCCACGAAAAATCATAATTAATGTTATATATATTGTCATACCACTACTAACATCCATCACCAATACCTAAAAAAACGTGTATTAAATCGGTATTAAACCTTAACCATTTGCATCTTATTATATTTAAATATATATATATATATATATATTTATATATATATTGTTCACTTGAACTGTACAGTCTGTCTCTTGTGTTACGGAGTTAGATTCCACGTCAGCTCCACTGGACTCTCCGCACCTTGCCGTCCAGAATAAGTCAGGAGACGGAGACCAGCACCGGCCGCGGAACTACTAATTAGAATGGGAATGGGGTTCAAGTTCCTTTTTTTTAATATATAATTATAAAACTAATGTTATAACTTTTAGTATATTCATATAAAATTTTAGTTTAATTCTCCTTAACTTTTACTATATTTACATATTATATATCCCCAGTGTAATTTTTTGCAAAAGTAAATTTAATCTAGCCCCGAGATGACAACATCAGTTTAAAGTAAAACATAATCGAATTGTTAGAATTGTTACAATTCTGTTATTTGAGCTGAAAATACATGAATTTGATGTATAGATAATAGATATGTCAAAATATGTTTGATCTTCAAACCTTTTTTTTTTCTTTCTCTGTTCTCTCTTTTATCTTGGTGTGTGAGTGACATTATTAATTATCTTTCTATTAAGTCCTCATGGTGAAACTTCACTATCTTGAGTGGTTCGACGACGGTCGCTCCCGTCTATCATAAATTTCACGACTTTGAAAATCCAAATGACGAATATATTTACGGGTACCTATGTAACTTCCTTTAATTTGATGATCTGAAACATTACAAAACGAGCAAATATACATGAACTAGTGATGATAATATATATATATATATACATATATATATATATATATATAATGGACAAGATTACTCAATACCACTTTCATGTATTCAGCCAACAATAATAATAATAATAATAATAATAATAATAATAATAATAATAATAATAATAATAATAATAATAATAATAATTATTATTATTATTATTATTATACATTTCTCTAAGATTAAGCGGAAGAGTACTGAATAATCATCTTTTGTACATTTTTTCTATGAATAAGCACATTTTAAAAAATAATAAACATTAAAATACTATTAACAAAATAGAATCTATGTGCAGTAGATGTCACAAATATCTAGAAGTTGTGATCAACATTGAGTACTCTCACTCTGATAATGGTGAAATCAATATATGCAAATATATATGTATATATATATATATATATATATATATATATATATAAATTTTTACTTCATAATTTTGAATATTTTCCTCATTTGACACAGATTTATTTTTTGAACTTGATATTGTCATGTACAGTAAGTTGTGAGCTGACCGAGCCTATAAATAATTAACTAGACTGTGATATTGATGTGGATATTCTAGGAATGATATAACTCGATCGTGATTCCGACATTTAGAGACACGATTTCCAGTCTTTATTTTAAAATATTATGCTATTTAATTTTTTTACTAGGTTGCCATTATTAGTTTGTTTGATTGCGAGATTTATGAAATTTGTTGCCTTTTATGTTTAGTTTCCTTTATCGATTTGAATCCTCTATATAAGGGGCTGCATTATTTGTAACTCCTTAGTTTATGATGAATTAAAAAAATTGAGCTTTTGCTTGAGAAAGTCGAGTTTTATCTCGCAAAGACGTGTTCTTCGTATTCTCTCTACATCGGATATTCTAACTCGAAACTCTAATTTGACAAGGTTATCGATGAAAAACTAATAGTTTGATATTTAGGGTTCGCAGATGAATTTGGATAAGTTATAACCAACAATATATTTATCGATCAGAATTAATTATGGGTTAACAGTTTTGAACCTTAGTTTATAAAATATACAAGTATAACTTTACTATAAATCCTATTGTAAATGTTGAAAGCTAGGGATTAGACTCAATTTACCCACATCGATTCCACCATAAATTCTAAAACTTTGACAATGCAAGCACCAAAAATATATATATATATATCACTCTCGATATTAATTGTATTAATTTCGAAGCACCAAATTGCCCTTTGGTGATCTGAAACATTACAAAAACCGGCATAATGCAAGAAACCTAAGAGAGAGTGATAATGATTTGTGAATATGTGGACCAGTCGGTAGATAAAGCTTTTTAAACACGTTTTATTAATATATGTTAAATATTAATCATCGTCACGTTTATGTATTGCGCCACCTACTATTATAGATTTTTGGGATATTTGCTGTAAAAATACCAATATATTACAAATAAATATAATTTATATTCTCAGTTATATTAAAAATCTTGGAAAAAGTAACTAAGTTTTTCAGTTACTCCCTACGGTGAAGCTTCATGTGGCGTCGTATGACTTGTCCATATTTTTGCTCTTTTTTGGCTGCATATGGACTACAACATCATGTTCCAAGAGTTGACAATAAGCACTAAACTCACACAAAGTAACCAAACCCTATTCTAAAACGCAAAAGCTAAGGTACCATAGGTCATTCATGTCACCACGTTGCCAAAAGGGCAAAAATGGTCGAAAGGAGCGACAACATGGACAAATCATATGTCGGCACGTAGAGCTTCACGGTATGAAATTAGTGAATAACTTAATTAGTTTTTCCAATAAAATTATATCATTGAATTTTTTTGCAAGAAAAAAGATTGCGAATATCTAACTCATATTTTTATAACGCGTAGTATTTTTTTTCGCAAGTATTCCTAAATTTTTTATGAGAAAGAAGAAGAAAGAGTGAATATTCGGCTGTTATATACATTTAATTTTCCAAGCATGAATAATTCTAATTTGAAAATACGACATGTGTGCATGATGTGATATATTATATATGTGGTCAATTGAGTAGTCTCATGACGAGCATATATATATACATTATTTTTTAATTTTACCTAATTTTTTTTATTTATTTGATATTTTCCTCAACACAATATATATATTTTTGTGGTAGATATTGTACCATAACCTATGTAATTCGGAGCCTATAAATACTAAGCCAGATGAACCCATTTTTCACATCCCGGCATTACTGAAATTTGATATTCTAAACCCTAAATTTCACAATATGGCTTTCAGCAAGGTTTCCGTCGTGGTTTTCGTGCTTTTGGTCATCGCAAACGCAGCCACCACTCATGCTCGTCTAGCAGCGTTCGATGACTCTTCCGCGGGTAATATATATATTAAATATACATCTTAATTATTCTCATTTAAGATACCTTATGTTACTATAGCTAGACACACCCTAAACTTTCTGATTCAATTTTCATACATGGTCAAACTCCGTTCGTTCAGGGCTCGGACAGGCTACTCGTTTCTGCTCCTCGTGTCAGTGCCGAGGCATTATAGGGCGAACCTGCACCCGCACCGATACTAAGCACGGAAGCTGCCCCTTTTCTTGTGATCGTGCTGGTACAGTATGCTTTGCCGAGACCCCGGAGGTTTTCAGCTGCAGTTACAGGGTTGAGACGTGCAACCCTAGCGTTTGCGAAAATGCCCAGATGACTCTCCTTCAGATGCTCACTTCCGCTCAGGAAAATTGATGGGCTTATGTTATTACACGCATAAATATACATATGCTATATATATTTGTGTGTACGTGTGTTTATGTATGGTATAATAAATAAGCTGCCAATGAGATATCTTGGCTGCATTGAATGTGCTTATAAGGGCTTACATTGCCTGCAATTAGAGCTCAATTATGTAATGATATTGGGTTAATGGAATAAAACATGGACGAAGCAACATTATGTTCATGGATGCCTAGAACTTGATTTACTATGTATGTATGTATGTATGTGTAGAGAATATATTAAGTATACATGTGTATAGGAAATAAAATAAGTAATTGTTGTATATATCGGTATGTCTGTGTGATGCAGAAAGACATTATCTGGTGGGAGAATGATGTTGAAAAATATTGCAATTAAATAAAATTGAGATAGCGTCGAGTCGGTCGAAATATCGAACACTCGAGACGAACGCTCTATCCAATTGCCGGGATTTGTTCCGACGTTTAAACGTTACGTAAAACGGTCATATTGATTATATCCGTTATGAATATTGAATTCAATTTATTACGTTACAGATTAATTGTAATTTATTATTAGCCGTTATAGTATTGATTGTTAATCAACTCAATGTCTGAATCCCACATCTATAAATTGAAGTGACCTCGAACCCTTTCGACACACCGTTTGCAAAACTACTTTCCGAAAACCTCTCTAGATACGAATTTGCTTCTCAGTTTTTCACTCCGCAAATTCAGCTTTTGATGCTTCCCATGTTTCTTTGTCGTGAGTCTTTCGGTAACGGAGTTCAAGAAGTTTTAGTTCGCCGGCTGACTTCGAAGTGCTATGAAGTCCGCGGTCATCCCGTTATATCATGGGAAGCTATCGCCTAACGAACCTCAAGCACGTAGAGAAGGCGAATCAAGCTTTAAGGAGAGCGTCCAACGCGTCTCGGGAATCGCTAACGGGTTTTCTTTTTACAGATATCAAGAACACTTTTTTCCGGTTCAAAGCGACAAGTCGGTTCTCGTCAATCCAAGATTATCATCGAATCTATTCGCTACTGTTTTTACTATAATTTGTTTCTCATTATCATCATGTATAGGAAATATACCAAACAATATTAAAGCGTGATTCTTTGATTCATGATATTGAGAAATGATATAGTAGTGCAGGGCAGTAGAAGAACACGAGGAAAAGTTCCGTTGCCGATCGTACAAAGATGGATAAACGTGTTGGTATTTTTCATATTGTGTATTTCGGTAATGACTTACTAATCTGATTCTGTAGATTAAATATATATATATATATATATATATATATATATATATATATATATATATATGAAGCAAACAGATGGTGGACGGTGGACGTAAGAGACAAACCAAAGTTTACATCGCAGCTTAGAAGCTTACAGATCGCAGCTTAGAAGATATTATTGGCTGCATACTGATCGACCTATGTTGCGGTGTGGCCGAGCGTTTGGGCGCCGCAGAGTGCGTGGGCAAATTTCCGGAGCTCCACTGTAACTGGTGTTGGTTCCAATTGTTTGGATCTGCTACCAAAGAATAACACACGAAGAGCAAGAACAAAGAAAGAAGAACTTAGGAAAATTTTCTATTTGATTAATTCGAAGGGCAAAAATAATTCAAAGGAAGAGTTACAAAATAAACACTAACACAAGTATTTATAGGAGACCAGAAAACGAAACCCTAGATAACCTTCCTAAAATAAACTCAATCAAATCTTATACATTTACATTCGAATCCTAACAGAATCAGGAAACCAAATCAAATCAAATCTCCAAACTTGCTCCTCAAGTTTGGCAGCTTCTAGAATGGGTTTCGATGACTTCTGATCGGGTGTCCCTAGCAGAGCTGCTAGGGTCCATTTCTGCCCGGGGCATTCCTGCTCGGGGCTCTTCTGCTAGGGAGCCACTTCTGCTCGGGGGCACTCCTGGTAAGGGCATTTCTGCTCGGGCCCTTCTCTGCGCTCTGGTGGGGAAACTCCTGGTGAGGAAATCTTTGCTAAAGGTTGAGCCAAGTCAGGCTTAACTATTGTTAGAGCCTTAGTGAGTATGTCTGCCCGCTGCTCCTTCGTGCTGACAAACTCCACGATGATCTTCCGCTTCTCCACACACTCGCGAATATAATGATACCTAGTGTTTATGTGTTTGCTCCGACCATGAAACACTGGGTTCTTCATCAGCGTTATTGCGGACTTGTTATCCACGTAGACTGTTACTGGCTTCTGCTCGGCTCCAGTCACTTCACTTAGTATCCCCTTCAACTACATAGCTTGACACGCTGATGCGGTTGCTGCCATGAACTCCGTTTCACATGAGGATAGAGCTACAGTCTTCTACTTCTGAGATTGCCAGGTGATCAGGTTCCCGTTAAGGTAGAACGGTATCCCTCCGGTACTCTTCCTATCATCAATGCCACCGGCCAGATCACTGTCAATGAAGCCGACTAGCTCTTATGCTCCCCTGCCTCTTCCATATTGGATCCCGTAGTTCTTCGTTCCCTTCACGTAGCGCAAGATGTGTTTCACGGCCTGCTGGTGTGCACTTTTGGGCTTCTCCATGAAACGACTCACTATCCCGACTGCGTGAGAAATGTCTGGTTGGGTGTGGGTAAGATACCCCAGATACCAGAACACGCGCCTGTACTTCAGCATCCTTCCCGAGCTGCAGCTTCGCCTCCATTGGGTACTTGCTCGGGTTACAATCCGTCATCTCAAATTGCTTGAGGATCTTCTTCGCGTAGGCCGATTTCTTAAGCGTGATGCAATCCTTCTTCTGGTCCACCTCGATGCCGAGGTAGTAAGAAAGTAGTCCAAGATCACTCATCTCGAACTTGGCCATCATTTGCTTCTTGAATCCTTCTACGCCTTCTGAGCTGGATCCAGTGACTATGAGGTCGTCCACATAGACTCCGACGACCAGAACATCTTCTCTGCTTCTCGTGGTGTACACTGCCTGCTCCCTGGAGTACTTTGTGAATCCAAGACTTTTCAAACTCTTGTCGAGGCGTATATTCCACGCCCTTGGAGCTTGATGTAGCCTCTATAGAGCCTTGGAGAGCTTGTACACCTTATGCTCCTTGCGCTTGACGCCAAAACCTTCAGGTTGACTGACGTAGACTTCTTCCTCAACGTCACTATTTAAGAATGCCGATTCGACATCCATGTGGTGAATCTCCCAACATCGATGAGCGGCTAGGGATAGGATGAGTCTGATCGTGTCTAGTCTCGCCACGGGAGCAAAGACTTCCTCGAAGTCAACTCCTTGCCTCTGCACGTAGCCTTTGGCTACTAACCTTGCCTTGTGCTTTAGGACATTCCCCTCGGTGTCCTTCTTCAGTTTGTAGACCCATTTCAAGCCAATGGGTTTCTGACCTTCGGGCAGGTCGGTGAGCTCCCGTTGGACATGTGTGTCCTTAAACAAGATATTTTATCCATTTGTAAAAGATTATGACAAGTCATTTAATAAAGATGGTGCTTATTATGATAATCTTATTATAGTTTCTGGTAGAGTAAAATAGAATGTTTGATCCTTAGTTCCTAAAGGATGCAATTATGTTATTATTATCACAACAGAGTCAATGTGAGGAAGAATAAATAATCATAATAAATTAACTTAAAATGTCCGTGACCTGATTAACTGGGTGGGAGTCCATTAATCGTATAAGGTCATTAATGTGACTAAATGACAATCCTATTCTGGATTTTTTGTGTGTCACACTCACTAGAAGTGCATCAAGTATGGAGAGTCTTCATACTGGACTGGACCTGACTTAAACTCCAGAAGTTATCATATAAGACCATCACTGATAACTTGGAGTTGAGTCACTAGTAGATGATCAAATGGATATTCGATCTACGTCCTAAGTGATCATGAGTCCGAGCTGCTGGCTTGATTGTTCTTTGATTTAACCGTTAAAGAACAAAATATATTACCGTGATAGGAACATGATAGTCAACAGTAAGGGTAGCTTGGTCCTAGACATGGGCATCACACAACTCTCTTCAGAGTCGTGATGATTCCCTTGATTGTCGGTGGTAAGAAGTGAGAGGTGCCCGTGCGCAACTTATGAATCGAAACCATAAGTGGGTTACTCATGTTATTACTGACTGAGTCAAGGATGATAATGCAATGAGGGGCATAACGGTAGAAACCGCCTGCTCATGTGTGGATCATCAAGTGAAAGATCAATAACCCGAATTTGATTGTATCAATGGAAACCCTGCTGTAATTAAGGGAATAATATATACTATATCACTAAAGAGTGCAGCCTCGGGTTTATAGTGGAATAACACCGAGGTTTGACGAACACCCTAGCAGTTCGGTTGAGCTTAAGTGATGCGGGTCCATGGTCCCCAGGATAGCTCCGTAACGGATGATACGTACGTGATAAAAACAATTTGAGATGTTTTAAGATCATTTGGCAAGACTTATAAAACTGAAGTCTGTGACAGACACCAGATAGTTTTATCAGTAGCGTGGCAAAAGTACCATATCTTGGTAACCAAAATTAACTGACAAAAGAAAGTAAAATTTGGATTTTCGTCATCATGAAAGTTGTTGGAAATTAAATTCTAAGAAACTTTTCCTTTTGAACCGAGTCGTTTCGACATCCGGTTTGTGATTTAGAAAATTTCTAAGTTTGTGATCGTTTCGGTAAACTATGAAATTAAATCACATGTCATGAATTTAAATGATGGTGTGACACCATGACATTTGAATGTGTGATATTGAGATCAGAGGATATTAATATAATTTAATTATTCGAATTTAATTATTAATATCTTATTAATAATTAATTAATAATTAATATATTTATATTAATATAAATAATATATATTTATATATATCAATAATCTGTAAATCGAAAATTAGCCAAGGAAAGTGGAACTGCTCCACACGTTCTTACTTGGGTTGAGGTTTTCATATTTGCGGCAAAAGTACCAAATGTTTTGGTATTTTAGCAAAACTTGAAATCAGTTTAATCCATTGGATCGGTTGGAATTTAATATCAACCGTTGGATTAAGATAATTGATTTTGACCCTATCCATAATTCGAAATTAATAGCTTGGTGACCAAGCTTAGGTTTTTCGAATTTGATTAATTAATTGTATCTGTTAGATCGGTTTGAGATTTAATCTTTACCGTCGGATTGAAAATTAATTAATTATATATTATATATTTTGAATTAATTAAATGGCTAAATTCGAATTAAGATTTTATTAAATCTTTTAATATTTTATTTTATCATAAACTAATTTGATCCATTAGATCGGTTTAAAGATTTATCTCAACTGTTGGATCTAGATAATTAGAATTCGAATATATATATATATATATAAATTCGAATCTTGATAAGATAAGAGGATAAGATTGGTTTTTTATTTTATCCAAGTCTTTTCTTATTTAATTAATTCCCTAATTAATTATATCCCTTGGATTTAGATAAGATTAAATCTAGACCATTGGATTGAAATAATTAATTATATTTAATTCTGAAATTCGAATTTTAGGGGAGGGAATTTCTCTAATTCGGTTAGAGTCTTTTCTCTGCTCTCTGGTATCTGCTCGAATTTCGAGTAGGTCTGCTCTCTCTCACCTCCTGTTCGGCAAACATCTGAGCCGGCTGGTTTTCATTGAATCTCATCAGATTCGCTTCCTCTCTGTGGTTCCTGCTGTGGCACTCTGAAGCAAAGTGTCCAAGCTTCTGACAATTATAGCACTTCACTGTGCTCTTGTCTCTCCTGGTCGTGCTTTCCTGACGGGGTGCCCCACTGCCGAGACCTCGCATGTCTCGACCTCGCCCATGTCCACAACTTATACCACGTCCTCGGCTGTCTCCGCTGTAGCTACTACGACCAGAGGAGCTAGAAGAAAATTCCGCTCCCCCGCTTTTCCTGTCTGGCCGTCCACTCTTCATGCGTGAGCAGGAGGTGCTTCTCCTCTTCTCTGTCACCGTAACCCCGAAGTCTCTCCTCGTGGGATTTGAGGCGACCAACAACCTCCTCAACCGTCATGTTCTTGAGGTCGCCGAACTGCTCAATCGATGTCACGATCTGCAGGTACTTGTGAGGCACTGCTCGAAGAAACTTCTTGACGACGGTCGTCTCCTCTACCTTATCTCGCAGCGAGCGTATGCCGGTCACAATGGACGTGAGACGCATAGCGAAATCATCAATTGATTCACTCTCCCTCATCCTCATAACCTCAAACTCACTCTTCAAGGTTTAGACCTTTGCTTCCTTGACGCGATCTGCGCCCATGTACATGGTCTAAAGAGTTTTCCATGCTTCCTTCGCGGAATCCTTCTCGGTAAGCATGAGAAGAACATTTTCAGGAACTCCTTGGTAGATGGCGGAGAGTGCCATCCTCTCCTTGCGCCCTTCTACATCGCTGTCTTCCACAACCTCCCAAACTCCTTGCGCCTGCAAGTTCACTCGTATTTTCAACGCCCACACTGAGTAATTGCTCTTCGTGAGCATCGGGTAATGAAGCATCACCGTCGTCAGCTTTGCTCTGGTGGACTCGCTTGGTGACGACATCTTCTTTGGCACCTTTGCTCTGATACCAATTGTTGGTTCCAATTGTTTGGATATGCAACCAAAGAATAACACACGAAGAGCAAGAATAAAGAAAGAAGAACTTGGGAGAATTTTCTCTTTGATTAATTTGAAGGGAAAAAAAATACAAAAGAAGTTACAAAATAAATACTAACACAAGTATTTATAGGAGACCAGAAAAACGAAAGCCTAGCTAACCTTCCTAAAATAAACTCAATCAAATCTTATACATTTACATTTGAATCCTAACAGAATCAGGAAACCAAATCAAATCAAATCTCCAAACTTGCTCCTCAAGTTTGGCACCTTCTAGAATGGGTTTCGATGACTTCTGGTCGGGTGTCCCTAGCAGAGCTGCTATGGTCCATTTCTGCCCGCGGCATTCCTGCTCGGGGCTCTTCTGCTAGGAGCCACTTCTGCTCTGGGGCACTCCTGGTAGGGGCATTTCTGCTCGGGCCCTTCTCTGCTAGGGGAAGCTCTGGTGGGGAAACTCCTGCTGGGGAAATCTCTGTTAGGTAGATCTCTACTAGGGATTGAGCCAAGTACGACTTAAACTTACAACTGGTAGCAGGATCTCTCCTCAGTTTCAGATCGCGATGGCGCGTGTAAGGACGGTTGTGTTTTATATTTTGCAGCCCGATGAGTTGAGCTTTGGTCATGGAGGTTTCGGCGCTTGTCATGCGATCGTTGGTCTCGTTTCTAAAACACATTGAATGTCAATTGTCGTTTGCATTAATTGCAATCCAACGAGGTAATGACCCCATTTATTATTAGAGTAATTACGAGATTTTATGTATTTTGACAGTTAAATGCATAAATAAATATGGTATTATGTATATGCTAGACAGCCAGAGACACCAATATTCGTTGAAGTTCATTATAGAAACGTAACTTTGTTGATAATGTGCACCTCTGATGCATTATTAATGCTTCAACGTATACATGTTGTATAATTGTTGAGTTAAATATGTGTTTAGAAGTAAACCTTATATGCAAAAGTGTGTATATGCATGAATTGATTTTCTTCTCATTATAATATTTGGTTTTATTATATATACATACTGGTAGATTTTTGATATATTATTTTCCTTTCCAAACATATATATGCTATATAAATGCTTACATGCATATTTTATGGTGTGAATTTTGATATTATGGTTTATATATCTTTGCAATAATTACACACATTATAGTATGCCTTACGGGAATGGAAAATTTTAAAATATGTTCATACATTAGAATTTGGAATTTATTCTTGTGGAAAGTTTCATGGAGAAATGGCTCTATTGATCTGATACAAAGCCAAAGTATGTTTGACTTTTAAATTTCTAGAGTAATATATGGAGATTTATTAGTGGCTAGTAATATTAGTGCTATAATGATGGACCTTGCTGTGTGAGTTAATAATGTTATTGATAATCAATACCACATATGGGCATTTTAATCGATGATTTGTGCTGAAAGAAGAATATAGTGAATTCATATAATTATTTATGTACCAAAAGCCCTTCTCGCAAATAGTGAATTCAACGTATACAGACAATTTTCCTAGAGTTATGTCTCAATATATCAAGTTTCTTTTCTGTATATATATGTTCAGTTGTGCTATCAACTTTGAAAAGGAAAAAAAAAAATATAGTTTTATTTATGTATCAGATGTTAAACTATTTTCCGGAGATAATAATTATATGCAGTGTGCATAAGTTTTGGAAAAGCAACGAAATAATTGTAAGTATAAGGTGAATTATTTTATGGAAAAATAATTATGTTCGGTTATAGTACACCCGATTATTGATCGAGGTACTAAGACGTTAAACGTTGAAGGTAAATTGTGATTCTAAGTTCGCAATTGATAGAGAATTGATTTCTTTCTTGAGAGAAATTTTGTGGTTTCCAAAATCATTGGAAAATATATACGGACATTTTATGACAAATTATATTTTATCGAAATACACTTGATTACCGATCAAGGTACTTGTACGCTTAATTGAAATTATGGTTTCAATTTAAGAATGTCATTTGACCCGTCAACGAGGCTAGAAGCACTCAAATGACAGACATACATGTGCATAACATATTTATGGCAACGATGTCGAACTCTATTTATCACGAGATAAAATAAGAAGTTCAATAGTTTGTGAAACAAAAGGGGAAATTTTATTCCTATCAAGACATGGAAATGTGGGGGCATTTAACGAGAATAATCGCTTCACATTAAGTTGATGTATATGAGTTTGAGGATTGTACATTGCATCTATGTATGATATGTTCATATTTGAAAGAATCAACTCTTGGAGTGTGTTGTAGAGAATATTAATATTCAATGGAATATAATAATTGAAAGAAAGAATGTATCGGTTCATATTCTTAAAGGATTTGAAATCCATTAAGTAGGTACGCTTTCACTCAAATGTGGAAAGCTTCCAAATAAATGTAAGAGATTCACAATAGAATCTTTATATTGTCTTAGACAAATACGGCAACAAGGCCGAATGGCTCAGATAATATTTGGAATATAATTTGAGATGGTGAAAAAATCGCGTCTATAATTTGCATCGACTATGAAACTTAGTATGCAAGTCTAGACATATATGTCGTAGACACAATATTGTTAGACAACTACTCTCAAAGAATTTGATTATAATTGATCACGTGAATCAAATGATAATGTTGTGTGGATCCACTACCGAAAAGGGTAAAAGCGAGAGTTAGTTGTGAAATCATCAAAGGGAATGTGACTTAAGCCATTGAAAATGAAGTTTTACAGTGTAAACCCAACCTATCGGGCTGGAGATCCCAAGAACTAGGTTCAATAGGACAACCTAGCTGTAAGACTTTGACGGATCACTGTGGGGGTTACACAAACGGTCGAACAGTTCAAAGAAATGGCGTCTACTGATCACCAGTAAGGAAATATATTTTCACAAGGGAAGGTTCAAAGGGTTACACCTACCTATCCTATGCAGGATTTGACTGTCTAACTCTGTTACCTGAGTCAAGTGTTGTCAAGAGTGATCTGTCAATTTTATTTATGTGGGGATTGTTGGAAAATATTGCAATTAAATAAAATTGAGATAGCGTTGAGTCGGTCGAAATGTCGAACACTCGAGACGAACGCTCTATCCAATTACCGAGATTTGTTCCGACGTTTAAACGTTACGTAAAACGGTCATATTGATTATGTCCGTTATGAATATTGAATTCAATTTATTACGTTACAGATTAATTGTAATTTATTATTAGCCGTTATAGAATTGATTGTTAATCAATTCAATGTCTCAATCTCGCATCTATAAATTGAAGTGACTTCGAACCCTTTCGACCCACCGTTTGCAAAACTACTTTCCTAAAACCTCTCTAGATACGAATTTGCTTCTCAGTTTTTCACTCCGCAAATTCAGCTTTTGATGCTTTCCATGTTTCTTTGTCGTGAGTCTTTCGGTAACGGAGTTCAAGAAGTTTCAGTTCGCCGGCGGACTTCGAAGTGCTACGAAGTCCGCGGTCATCCCTTTATAGCCTGGGAAGCTATCGCCTAACGAATCTCAAGCACGTAGAGGAGGCGAATCAAGCTTTAAGAAAAGCGTTCAACGCGTCTCGGGAATCGCTAACGATTTTCTCTTTTTACAGATATCAAGAACACTTTTTTCTGGTTCAAAGCGACAAGCCGGTACTCATCAATCCAAGATTATCATCGAATCTATTCGTTACTGTTTTTACTATAATTTATTTCTCATTATCATCATGTATAGGAAATATACCCAACAAATGATGCAGCAAGGATTTTAATATCACGTGATATATTCATCACTTAGTTGTTTTAGGTAGGTTTTAGATTTGATGGACTCTCAATTATCTCAATTAGTTAGATATTAATTATATATATATATATATATATATATATATTCACGTATAAATCTAGGTCTTAGTTAGATAGCTATTTCTTTGGAATTAGTTTAAGAACGAGTCCATTATTTTCATTATATATATTGTAATCAGACTTATATGTAGAGGAGATGAATATTATGAATAGAAAAATCGACCGTTTTTCCTATAAATCGAGTCTACATCACTGTGTGTGTATATGATAAACATTTTAAGAACTAGGTATATATACATAAGTAATAAAACATGCGCTAAGCAACATTATGTGCATGTTTGCCTAGAAGTTGATTTACTTTATTTAGATTAATTATTTTTATTTCAGATAGTAGTATTCACGTGGCGACGTATGATTTGTCTACATTTCTGTCTTTTTAAACCGCGTATGGGCTAGAAGATCTTCAAAGAGTGTATGACGAGCGCTAACTTCTCAAAATAGCCAAAACCGCAAATCGTGTTCTACAATTCAAAAACTAAAGCACTACTATAGGATAGTAATGTCCCCATGTGGTCAAAAGCGGCAAAAACTTGGTCGACGTAAATCATATGTCGCCAACTGAAACTTCATGGTCGGAGGTTAGTGGAAAAATTAATTACTTCTGTCAAAAAATTATCATTGAGAATTTTTGCCACGAAAAAATTAGGAATAGTAATCATATGTTTCATGACATATGGGTTTTTTCCGCCAATTATCCTTAGATTTTTCTAAGCAAAAAGAGAACACAGTGAATATTTAACCTTTATATATACATTTAATTTCCATGAATGAATATTTTTCTTTATTAAAAAATAAAAGATACTTAGAAATAGGATTTATGTCACTATGTGCAATAGATTTGATATGTTTTATTTGTTCACTAGTACTCTGATCATAATTTGTACCTAAAGGTACAGCTAATTTGAGCACGTTTTAAGTATATTAGATGTGATATATTTTATGTGGTCATGGGTCCATGAGAATACAAATAAGTTATTTTTAAAATTTTTAACTAAAATATTCAAATATTTTCCTCATTGGACACACACACACATATATATATATATATATTATTTTTTGTGATAGATATTGTGAGAAAAGGATAAGGTTCTGAGACTATAAATTATAAGCGAGAGGAACTCATTTTTCACATCCCGCGATACTGAAATTTGATATTAATTTTAAACCCTAATTTCACAATATTATGGCTTTCAACAAAGTTTCTGTCGTGGTTTTCGTGCTTTTGGTCATCGCAACCATCGCTTATGCTCGTCCAGACGTGTTCGATGACTCTTCCGCGGGTAATAATATTAAATATACATCTGAATTATTCTCATTTATTATGATGTCCTATATAGACACCCTAATCATGCGGATGCGATATTCATTCACGGCGTTCAGGGCTCGGCCAGACTATTGGTCGTTTCTGCTCGCTTTGTGAGTGTTTGCAAGTCACTGGTGGTGGGTTTATCTGCCTCCGTACGGATATAAAGGTCGGAAGCTGCCCCTTCAATTGTGATCCTATTGGTTCTACACCATGGCCATGCTCATGCAACGAGAATACTTCGGCGTGCCAGTGTACTTACGAGGTCGAGACCTGCAATCCAACCGCTTGCCCATGGGCCAAGATGACTCTGCCCGAGATGGCCGCCGCCGCTCAGGAAAACTGATGAGTTTATGCAATTATTACATGCATATATATATGTGCGCGCGCGCGTGTATAAGTGTGTATTGTATGGTATGATAAATAAGCTATAGCCAAAGAGATATCTTGGCTGCATTATGTGTACGTGCTCAATCACTTTAGATTGAGTCATGTAATGACCTTGAATAGTTCATTTTCTTTGTTTAGATTATTTTTATGTCTGATAGTATTCAGTACGGTGCATTATTTGAATAAATTTAACTAACTAAGATTCATCGTTTATGTGTTATCATACTAAACCGTTAATTTGTTAAAAGTTATATTCTACGAACGATAATCAAATGCCGAGTCTGTTTGCAAATTTTTCTCACATGTTGACGTGCACGTGTGAGATCTTTTGTACATTTTATCATACAATTTTATTTTGTATTTGTTGGTTTTATAAAGAAGATTTTGGGTATATGAGGTGGCAAAATAGAGAAGTAGTGATATTGGAATCTTTTTTTCTTTTTCTTAATGTAAACATTTTAGCATTCAAATATAAATTAGGTGCAATGAGAACAGACACATTAATAAGTATAATCGGGCATTCATTTCGTTAAGAAATTATCCTGTTAATTATAAGTTAGGTGCGAACCGATCAAAATCCTTGAAAGTATGGTCGATCGAGAAACTAACAATGTAAGATTTATGTAGGGGTGAAACCGAAACCCGGGTATCACAAATTTGCAGGCACTGACGAAGGCACTTGAGAGTAAGTGGGGGCAATGTACCCCACTTGGCTAATCCAAAATACATTATAAGATTAAATTTTTCCCCCACATAGTTTTGTTTTTTAATATTTGTTAGTTATTCGTGTGAAAATGTAAATATAAGATTGACTTTTCAACTAAGAAGCAAGGGATTATGGTAATTTTTTTTTTTTAGTTTCTTTAATTATTATTCGATTGTTTACAATCAAATTTGTTATTGTTAGTCCTATTCCTTAGGAAATTTAGTTACTTAGTAGTGGCTTTACTATGCTTCTTTCTATTAAAGCAAGCTTCATCGTTTGTTTGTTTTCTTTTTAATTCATTTGTATTTCCTTCAGATATAATACATAAATCTTTCTCCCACCTCCTCTGAGTCATTTTACTATGTTATTATACTATTATCTTTGCTAGATATTATTTGCTGATCGATACATATTTTACATACAAATATATTATATAAAACAGAGAGAAAATGTGTTCATACTAGAGAACGTGTCTTCATTCCGGAGAGAGTGTGTGTGTTTATCTTAATTCAAGTGTCGTTTGGGTGTGATTACTGTGTGTTTTCGTTTGTTTCCAGATTTTTTGTATCTATTTGGGTCCCGTTCGAACAATGTTCGATCTGCCCACTCTAAAAATTAGTCAAATTTTTCGCTAAAAAAAATAAAAAATTAGTCGAATTGGATATATATATATATATATATAGATTAGCCAATTAACATTTTTGGATAGTTGTGGATTATGGAGTGATCGGTTAATTTTTTTGTTTCTTTCTAAAATTGTTGATTTCATTAGTATTTTGAATTAAATTTTTACCATTTATTATAAGGAACCTAAAGTAATTATACATCGATATATCTAGAGAAAATGAAAAGAGAAGAAGGCAGTGTCGATAGATTAATATTCACCCCTTTCTGACAGTTCATGGCTTCGCCCCTGTTTGCAGGTACATTTGGTAATTGAGATAATTATTTGTCAGTAGTGCAATTTAGCAAACTCATAAGAACTAAAATATCAATTTTAAAAGAGCAATCAATTGAGCAATCAATTGATTTTTTGAAATGTAGTAAGCAATTGCTAAGCTGCAGTTTGTAAAATTCATATACATACCTAAATATAATATATATATATATATATATATATATATATATATATATATATAGTTGATATTATCTAACGGTGATAAAAGCTAGGTTTGAAGATAAGATACGAGACATGAAATTAAACAATTGTGACACAAAAGTAAAATGCGTGCAAGATATCCTTGACCTTATGAAATGGCTAGATATGATCGACATTTGTCTGAGGTATTTCACATGTAAGGCGTTGCGGAAAAGATTAATAAACTAAAAATCGAGAGGAGTTTTACCGACGCTTGTCGTGAAAAATGTGGATAAAGTTGTTTCCGTTAGTACAATATAAGCACCGAGAAAGTACGCATCTTTTACCTATGCTTAAGCGGTAGCGCCTATAGAAGTAAAAAAATTCAAGCCGCTTTTCCGAAGAGCGGTGACATAAACCTGTTTTCTTGGGCTACTAATTATTTTGAAACTGATTATATGTCTAACATAGGTTTTTTATATTATGAATTATAATATATTATTCAGTTTCCTAATTAATTTTAAAATCGCACTTTTTATTATCATATTAATAAGTTCAATCAGTCGAAAGTTGAATTAATTTGTCTTTACAAATACCATGATATTTATATGGGTTAAACTTGTCAGACAGATTAACACGGTTAATTATAATATATAGGTTGGGTAAGGATTTCATATTGAAACACGATAAAAATAAATAGGACTTTTGTCAATCTAATATCAATAAACACTTAGAATATATTAATTAAGCGATAATAACGGCAAATATATCAAGTTTAATGGAAAATAAAGATCGTGTACCGAAGTTTCATCTATAAAAACTAAAGTACCCAATAATTGCTTAAAAATTTAAGGTCTATGCTTTGGTCCGTCTATTCTGGGCCTATAGGCCCCTTGAATGAAGTCCATAACGTCTTTTTTGGACGACCATATTGCAGTTAAAACATATAGCACGAACCCTACGATTTTACGCAGCTTGAGTACTTTGCCCGCTTTAAATAAAACTTGGGTACATGACTGCTACTTTAGCTTAAATTTGAGTACATTTGCCTTTATTATATTACAAACAAGTACCCAGTTGGCCTTTGCTGGTCAGAAACATCACAACATGAGAAAAAAAAAATTAAGAAACTAATAGGTGGTTGATAATGAATAATATATAGGGTTAATTGCGGCGAAAAGACCCAACCTTTGGTCAAATGCTCTGTTGTGTATACAACCTCCGTAAATAGCGGCAAAAGTATCCAAACTTGGTATTTGGGAGTTGACCGAGAAAATCTATCTATGTTGCAATCAGCCTTTGCCATGTGGCATATTTACAGCGCGCGACACAACGAGTCGGACAACGGACGGACGCTCCGGCGACGTCGTTCACGAGCTTCGAACATAAACAACTAATTTCATACTTACCGATACGTATATTCTCGAACTGGAATTAGGGCAAATAGCCCTTGTGCGAAACGGAGAAGGAGGCGCGGCGGAAAAGGTGGCGCGGCGGAGGAGGAGGCGCGAAGGAGTGAGTTCGGACAAAGAGCAGAGAGTCGAAGAGAGGAAGTGAGAATCGAAGAGTGAAAGTTAATTGAAGAGAAAAGAGCAAGAGAAATAAGGGAGAGAGATAATATTTTAATTTTTTTTGTCAAAGTAACTAATTAATTCAAAATCTGATAAATATGGGAAGAACTCAACCATAATTTTAGGAAAATTAAAATTCAAAATTAAAGTATATAATAAATAATTAATAAACAAAAATAAAAAATATAATTAAGATCAGGGTTATTATGGTCCAAAATTTATTTAAAATAGGCATAAATGAATTAATTAAAAATATGGGTATTTCCCTTAAACCTTAGGTGATTTTTGGGCATTTCATGGGTTTTTCTTATAAATAAAGGAAATCTTATGAAATTGCCATCTATATTAATTTTTTTTTAAATTACCCATAGTTTCGTAAATCTATTTTTGCCCATTTATAATATTTTTGTTCCCAAAATTAACCCTGATATATAATTTCTTATTTTAAATATCAAAAGTTAAAATTTATTTATTTTTGAATCATTGACCGATGTGGCTCTAATTCAAAATTCAAAAAATAATATATATACCCATGAAATGCCCAAAAACCACTTAAAGTTTATGAGAATTGCCCATACTTTTAGACAATTCATTTATACCCATTTATAAACTTTTTTGGACCATATTGACCCTAAAATTAATTATATTTATTTATTTTCGCAATTAATTATTTATAATATATTTTAATTTTAGAAATTAAATTATCCTAAAATTATGGTTGAAAACTTCCCCTATTAATTATGTTTTCATTTAATTTTGTTACTTTGACCCAAAAAATATTTACAGTTTTTAAAATTTCGTAAATATATTTACAGTTCAACATGTTCAATATTTTAATAAAATTTTGTACATATATTTACAGTTTTTTTAATATACGTAAATATACTCACAAAAAATTACATTTCGTGTGAGATCCTTGGATTATTGTGTGTTTAATTCCTTTAAAGCCTTTGATTTTTGTACATGGGACGATGATTAGTAAATATAGTTATGTAAAAATACAGAATCGTAAATATAGTTACATTAAAATACATAATCGTAAATATAGTTACGTAAAAATACAGACTCGTAAATGTAATTACAGATTCGTAAAATTGTAGAGAATTGATTTGAAATTTTATTTTAAAAATACTTATTAATAGGAGAGAAAAAATCGAAAATAATACTGATTAATAGGGGACTGAAAAATCAAAAATAAGATTTGTTACAAACGTTAAAATAGGGAAGATTAATTCAAAAAATATTTGTTTAATCGTTAAAATAGGAAGGATAAGTTTTAATTTATTTAGTTTGCTACATTTAAGGAAAATATTTTTTTTATTTTAATTAAAAAAAATTAAAATTAAACGTGACTTAATTAGAAGGGCATATTAGTCCATATTTCAATTTGTTGGTGGTTATGATTACCATAATTAGAAATGAGTATTTTTTTTAAATCTTGAGTCACAAATAGGTATTTCCTTCATTTATCCTTAAAAAAAATGTATGGATGCCCATTTCCATTCCCTCTTTCTCTACCCTCAAGCTCAACGAATGGTATGCTCTGATTGGTGCAAAACCAGCAAATTTCGATGGGGATGAAGGCAGATGACCAACTAAACTTGATGGTGGCTCACTTCGACATCGAGAGGACAGAGAACTCTGCAAGAAGATCGACCTCGTCTACTTTATAGGTTGAGGATAGGGACTTGGCATGTCGGCAGCCGAAATCGTTGACTGTTGCGGCAAGAGAATTTAGGTCGTCACCATCACGGGAAATAAGGTGGGAGATTATCGCTTTTGGTTCGGTGGCAAATTTTACTTGCAAGCAAGTTCAGCTCGTCATCATTACGACCACCTCGTTCCACTCCACGTTGGTGCTCATTCTGTGGGGTCGCCGCTGCACTCGCACTCCTCCGTCGGCCGACACTTGCGTGATTCCTCCTCCATGCGCTTATCCGGCTCGCTCAAGCGCCCGGCTCCCGTGTGATCTCGCTCAACGACTCCTCGCGCGGCGCTGCCAGTGCCGGCACAAAAAAATGCGACAAGCCGTGGAATGAGTGCTCGTCATTGAGGAGGAAGGCCTCCTCGAATCGAAGGATCAGGACAGAGCCATTACCCGACAATACTACGTCCTAGCTTTCGTCCTTGGCTTCATCTTGTTCTTTCTCTTATCACTCATCTTTTATACAATTATAAATTTGTAACTACAATTGTGAAAATTGTAACGAATTTTGTTATACCATTACAGTATGGTAATAACATTATAGTTTCTGAATTTACATTATATTAGCTTAAGTTATAGAAGTTTTAACTATTACAGTTTCATAATTTCGGTTACAGTTTCGTATTTATAGTTACAAAATTTTATGCGACAAAATTTAACTAGTTTCGTATATATAGTTAAAGTTTCATAATTATAGAACTGTTTTGATATTTAAAACAAAAAACAAAAAAAAAATAGACAGATACTACGAGAAAAAAAATGCAAAATTCTTAAATTTATTAAAAGAATTTAATTTGAATAATATTATTTAATAGGATGACTAATTTGATACGGTTAGGAGAATTTTATGCATTGATTAGATTTCTCATTTCTTATTAAAAAGGATTAGTCAAAATTTTAAGATGGAATATATTAATTAAAAAATTATATGTAAAAATAAGAAAGGTATAATTGTTTATAAATCAATTAATTGATAATTTTAATTACTATTTATCAGTTTGAGCATTTTTTTAGAGGTTTGATCAAAATGGATATATGGCACCTTAACCTTAAATAAACTACATAATAAGGTGGTACTTATTAGGACAAAATACGCGTGAAAATAATTATTATGAGAAAAATTAGGATGCACTCGAAAATAATGCGTAATGATTTTTTTTGGATTTTAGATAGTTAGCTAAGAAACTCAGTATAATATGACACAAAAATAATGTTGATCGTTGCGCCACAAAAAATCGTAATTAATGTTATATATATATTGTCATACCACTACTAACATCCATCACCAATACCTCAAAAAACGTGTATTAAATCGCTATTAAACTTTAACTATTTGCATCTTATTATATTTAAACAATATATATATATATATATATATATATATATATATATATTGTTCACTTGAACTGTACAGTCTCTTGTGTTACGGAGTTAGATTCCACGTCAGCTCCACTGGGCTCTCCGCACCTTGCCGTCCAACATAAGTCAGAAGTTAGAGCTTCTCCACCCGAACCCCATTTCTTCAAAATGGTGTTGGGTGGAGCTCCACCCGAACTGCATATCTGACTCCATTATGGAGTGGGATGTGTTTTATGAATAGTATTTCCCCAGATTTATATTTTAAAAAATTATTTAATATTTGATCCCAAAAATATTTATATAAATTAGTTTAAGTGTTTATTTTATTTAAATTTATTATTTTCAATAATTTAAAACGCTAAAACATTTAAATCCATTGCTTTTAAGTGTAATTTCTAATGAAATACAAAAATTAAGTAATGAAAAAATAGAAAGACGAAAAAAAGATGTTAATATGCGTACTTGTATTTTAAATTAATTTATAGAATATTTGTTTATTATTACAATTATGAATGAGTGGTATAATTCTAAAGTTGTAAATAAATATAAGGGTATGAAGATAAATAAGAGAGGAGTTAATATAAAAAGAATATTTCATTTGGTGTTAAAAATGGAGTTCGGGTGGAGATGAAGTAGTGTTTGATGTGACATTCACTACAAAATGGAGTAAAAAATTGGGGATTCGGGTGGAGATGGTCTCAGGAGACGGAGACCAGCACCGGTCGCGGAACTACTTAGAATCGGAATGGGGTTGAAGTTCCGTTTTTTTTTTTTTTTTGTTGTTGCATAATTATAAAATTAATGCTATAACTTTTAGTATATTCGTAATTTTAGTTTAATTGTCCTTAATTTTTACTAATATTTATATATTATCCCCAGTGTAATTTTTGGCAAAAGTAAAATTAAATGTAGCCCCGATGACCACATCAGCTAAAACATAATCGAATTCGGTTATCACACAGCAAAGTTATAGAATTGTTACAATTCTGTTATTTGAGCTGTAAATACATGAATTTGATGTATAAGAGATATGTAAAAATACTAAACTATCATAAATTCATAATATGTTTGATCTTCAAACTTTTTTTTTTCTTCTCTGGTTCTCTCTTTTATCTTGGTGGTGTAAGTGACATTAATTGTTTTTCTATTAAGTCTATGGTGAAACTTCACTATCTTGAGTGGTTGGACGACCGTCGCACCCGTCTACCATAAATTTCACGACTTTGAAAATCCAAACGACGAATAATCACTATAATACCAGTGACAATATATTTACGGGCACCTATGTAACTTCCTTTTGGTGATCTGAAACATTACAAAACGAGCAAATATCTATGAATGAGTGATGATATATATATATATATATAATGGACAAGATTACTCACTACTACGTACTTTCATATATTCAGCCAACTATTATTATTATTATTATAATAGATTTTTCTAACATTAAGCGGAAGAGTACTGAATATTCAGCTTTAGTACATTTAATTTCTATGAATAGTCACATTTAAAAAAAATAATTTAACATTAAAATACTAAAACTAAATAGGATCTATATGCAGTTGATGTCGGAAATATTTAGAAATTGTCATCAATATTGAGTACTCTCGAGGCATGAATACGTGATCTGAGACTTCCGGGTGTCTTCCGCCTTGTGCGGTGTGTGCTTATTGGGGACTGGTTCCCTGTGCTACACCGGACTCTATCCGGTTGTCGGTTGCTGGTTCTTTCCAGCTCGTTGTGCTCAAGTGGAGCTTGTCTATGGCAATGACTACATCCCCTTGTGTGACGGACTTTGGACAAGACCTAGGGGATCAAGAGTCTGTGGGGGACGGAGGTGGAACCTTCGTACTTATAAGGGAAATCCTGTCAACCACAAAATCAGGTACGTCTTCTTCGGCGGCTCGCCTGAGGCGGGCCGACCGCTCCTGATGAAATTCGTATGTTGGAACGCTCGGGGATTGTGTAATTCTCGGGCGATGGCCTGCTTGCGGAGATTGATCTGTGAGCAGAAGCCGGATATCCTTTTTCTTGCAGAAACGAAGATGAGGGGGGATCGAGCATAGGTTTTAAAACCGAATTTGGGGTTTGTGAACGGGCTCGGAGTCCATGTCGAGGGTAGAAGTGGAGGTTTGTAAATGTTGTGGAAAGAGGCCTTCAACGTCGGTCCGTAGCTTCAATCAAATCCATATTGATGTTGCTGTGGTTGACGAGTTCGGCTCGAATTTTTGCTTTACCGGTTTTTATGGGGCTCCGATCGAGACACACCGAAAGCTTTCGTGGGAGCTTTTGAGACGTATTCAAAATAGGGATGATAGTCCTTGGATATGTGCGGGAGACTTTAATGAAGTTCTTTTCGATTATGAGCACACTAGTTGTATGAGGCGACGCCCAGCGGCGATGGCCGACTTTGCGGAAACTCTTCAGACTTGTGGGCTTCTTGGTCTCGGTTCCCGAGGAGAGCGTTGCACTTGGAGTAATATGCAAGGTGGAGTGAAGAATATCCAATGTCGTTTGGACCGGGTTTGTGCTAACTCGGCTTGGAAGATCCTTTATCCGGACACCGTAGTTGAGACGTTAGATTTTTGGGGGTCGGACCATCGTGTCCTCCAAATTAATGCGAGGGGAATCGAAGCGGTGGGGCTGAGGTTTGGGATCTCTAGGCAGCGGTTGGCTTTCGAACCAGGATGGCTTACTCACGAGCATTGCCCGGTGGTTATTCGAGAAGCATGGTCAAAGGGTCGTACCGGGGAAGTATGCGGTCTTGTTCGGAGAGTCTAGCCGACTACAAAAGTGCTCTCCAAGCGTGGGCCCGTTCGTAACTAGGCTCTCGTGAGAAGCGGATCAAAGAGTTATCTTTACATCTCGCTTGTATTAATTCGGCGGTTTCGTCCACGGTAAACCGAAAGGAAGCGAAGCGTATTGGAGGTGAGCTTGAATCCATTCTTTTGATCAAAGAACATTATTGGTAACAAAGAGCCCGAACGGATTGGCTTGAAGGGGGGGACAAGAACTCGGCCTATTTCCATTCCCGAGCCGTGCGACGGAAGGTCCATAACTCTATCCGGGGTATTTTTAACGAAGAAGGGGATTGAATTACGTCGGAAGTAGAGGTTCGTGGGGTTCTCGTTAGGTATTTTGCAAACATTTTTACTTCTAATGGCGCTTCCGAGCATGAGTTCCGCGCAATAATGGGTTTAGACGTGCGCACGATTTTGGACCTACATTAATCTTTGGCGAATGAGGAGTTCACCGGGGAGGACGTGGACACCGCCCTTTTTTCTATGGGTCCTAAGAAAGCTCCGGGCCCCGATGATTTACACGCCCTCTTCTTTCAAAAATCGTGGGATTTTGTGGGTCCGGATGTGCGAAGAGACTGCTTGGATGTGTTGAATGAAAATGGTAGCGTAAATCGTTGAATGACACTAAAATTGTCCTTATTCCAAAGATCAAGAACCCGACTATGGTCAAGGACTTTTGCCCCATTAGCCTTTGCAACGTTCTTCTCAAGATCGTCACAAAGGTGGTAGCAAACCGCATCAAAGGGGCTCTCTCGGGCGTCATCTCCGAGGCCCAAAGCGCTTTTGTTTTTGATAGGTTAATCACGGACAACGCCACGATCGCGTTCGAGCTTCCCCATTCTCTTAGGAGGAAGAAGAAAGGGAAGAAGGGGGTCTTGGCTCTCAAGCTCGCCATGAGCAAGGCTTATGACCGGGTGAAGTGGGATTTTGTCCTCTTTATGATGAGGAGAATGGGTTTTGGATCGAGGGTCATTGAGGTAGTCCGAGATTGTATTTCTACCACGAGCCTCTCGGTGGTTATCAATGGGCGGACGGTGACCTCGATGCTGCCAAGGCGGGGGCTTCTACAAGGATGCCCTTTATCGCCCTGTCTTTTTCTAGCATGTGCGGAGGGTTTTTCCACCCTTATTAGGGGTCACGAGAGAATGGGTCTTCTCCGGGGCTTTGCTTGCCGACCCGCGGCCCCACCGGTTACGCACCTCCTTTTTGCGGACGATAGTCTCATCTTTTGTGAGGCTAGTATTAAATGTTGCCAAGCAATCCACTCTATCTTGGAGGTCTATTAAAAAGGCTCGGGCCAAGTGGTGAATATGGATAAGTCGGTGATGTGTTGTTCCCACAACTTGTCCGAACAAGAGACGACCTCATTTTCCTCCCTTCTTCACATCCCGCTTGTGCACGAGCTCGAGTCTTATCTTGGACTTCCCACCCGCGTAAGGAGGAATAAGATTTTGATCTTTAGTATCCTATCGGCGAGATTCCTTAAACGCACGCGAGATTGGAAGGCGCGGATGTTCTCGGAGAGCGGCCGGGATGTTTAAATCAAAGCGGTAGCCCAAACGATTCCAACCTATATGTGAGCCTCTTCCGCATCCCCGCCAACACCATTAATGAGCTCCATCGACACATGAGTCGATTTTGGTGGGGAGGGTCGGAGGAAAAGCGTAATATTAGCTGGAAGAAGTGGGATTCTATTGCGAAACCCAAAGACGAGGGAGGCCTCGGGTTCAAGAACCTCGGGGATTTTAATCGGGCTCTTACTGGAAGGCTTTCTTGGAGATTAATCCAACATCCGGAGAGCTTTATGGCCCGCGTTCAGGCAAAATACTTCCCTGATTCAACGGTGCTCGACTTCCAATGTAAGGCACATTCCTCCTTTCTTTGTAAAAGTCTTTGTTGGGGGCGAGATGACAAGGTGTTAGATGGCAAGTCGGAGAGGGAAACATTACAGCTTTCAAAAAACTGTGGCTTTATAGAGCCGGGAGTTCTTTCATTCTTACGGAAGAACCCGACGATGGGTATCCTTGGCGTGTTGCCGACTTCATCGACGAGGGGGCTTTGAACCGCGAGCTAGTATTGGATATGATGTCCCCTTATGATGCCCAAGCAATTCTATGAATCCCCCTTGGTTTTAATGCTCATCATGGCCGTTTGGTTTGGTATTTCGAAGAAGATGGTTCCTATTTGGTCCGGTCGGGATATCGCTTTGCTCGTTCGGCGAAAATAGGGGGACCATTGGGGTCTTGTAGCATTGAACCTGCACATTGGTGGAAGACTTTGCGGGGTCTCCAAATCCCACAAAATGTCCAACATCTAGTCTGGCGAGCGTGGTTCGACATCCTACAGACCTTCGGTGCTCTTCGGGGGCGTGGGGTGCCTTGTCTCCCCTTCTGCAAGTTTTGCGGAGCCTTACCGGAAGAAGCCCTTCACGCAGTTTGGAGTTGTGAGAGAACCCGGGTGATTTGGGGTTCCTCGTATTTGCAACGATGGGTGGAAAAGTCGGGACCGCTTCCTTTTCAAGAACTTTGTTTGAGGGCGCTCGGAGGTCTTTCGGTGGCGGACTTGGAGTTCTTTTATGGTCTCATTTGGGCGTCTTGGTCCGACCAAAACTACCGGCTCTTTGAGAACCCGAATCACAAGCCGGAGGCGTGGGTGGACAAAGTGGCTTGTTGGCTATCTAGTTTCAAAACTAGTAACCGCGGCCTGGAGAATAGTTTGATGGAGCCTCGGGCTAGTAATACCGTTTGGAAGGCCCCGGAAGTTGGGGTTTAAAGCTTAATGTGGATGCGGCTTGGGAGAAGAGCACGGGAAGAGCGGCAATAGGCAGAATCGTGACGGATCATCAAGTCAAGCTCCTCGGGTATGTCACTCGGCTCCTTTTGGTTGTGGACTCGGCGCTTTCGGCGGAGTGCCATGCTATTCTCCTAGGGCTTCAATTTATCCGGGACCGTGGTTGGCGAGTGACGGAGGTAGAATCCGATTGTCAAAAAGCGATCAACCTCGTGAAGGGGGAAAAGCTCAATAATGTTCAAGGCCCGATTCTTGCGGGAATATGTAGCCTAGGTGCGGAGGTAGGGCCTACTAATGGGTGTCGTTGGGCACCAAAGTCTTGTAATAGGGAGGCTAATCGGATAGCTAGAACCCGTCTTTTGGAGTCTATTCCCGATAGCTAGAACCCGTCTTTTGGAGTCTATTCCCGAGATGTGGTCATGTGAATGCCCCGGGTGGCTTGTAAACGATATCATAAGGGATTTTACCCCTGTTTCTTCTTTATATATCGCTTATTCTACCAAAAAAAAAAAGAAGATAATGGTGAATCAATATATGCAAATATATATATATATATATATATATACAAAAAAATTTACTTCATAATTTTAAATATTTTCCTCATTTGACACATATTTATTTTTGAACTTGATATTGTCACTTACATTAAGTTATGAGGTGGCCGAGCCTATAAATAATTAACTAGAGCGTGATATTCTAACTTGGAACTCTAATTTCACAATGTTATCCATGAAAAATCAATGGTTTGATATTTAGGATTCACAGAAGAATTTTGATAAGTAATGAGTTTACCGACAATTTATCGATCATACTTAAATACTTAATTACGGGTGAACAGTTTCGAACCTTAGTTTGTAAAATAATAAGTATACTTTACTATAAATCCTATTGTAAATGTTGAAAGCTAGGGATTAGACTCAATTTACCCACGTCAATTTTACCATAAATTCGAAAACTTTGACAATGCAAGCACCAAAAATATATATCACTCTCGATATTAATTTCGAAGCACCAAATTGCCCTTTGGTGATCTGAAACATTACAAAAACCAGCATAATGCAAGAAACCTAAGAGAGAGTGATAATGATTTGTGAATATATAGACCAATCGGTAGATAAAGCTTTTGGAACACGTTTTATTACTATATGTTAATCACATGTCACGTTTATGTATTCCGCCACCTAATATTATAGATTTTTGGGATATTTGCGGTAAAAATACCGATATGTTACAAATAAATATAACTTACGCTCTCAATTAGTCAATTATATTAAAAATCTTGGAAAAAGTAAGTAAGTTTTCCCATTTACTCCCTATCATGAAGCTTCACGTGGTGTCGTATGACTTGTCCACATTTTTGCTCTTTTAGACTGCGTATGGGCTACAAGATCACCTTCAAAGAGTTGACAAATTAGCACTATATTCACAAAGGGTAGCCAAAACGTATTCTACAATGTAAAAACTACAGTACCATAGGTTAGTCATGTCACCACTTTGCCAAAAGGGGCGAAAATTAATGGTCGAAAGGAGCGACAACATGGAAAAATCATATGTCGGCACGTAGATCTTTACGTTACGAAATTAGTGAAAAACTTAATTACTTTTGCCAAAATTTATGTAATTGATTTTTTTTGCAAAAAAAAAAAAAAGATTGCGAATATCTAACTCATATTTTTATAACGCGTAGTATTTTTTCGCAAGTATTCCTAAATTTTTTTAGAGAAAGAAGAAGCTAGAAAGAGTGAATATTCGGCTCTTATATACATTTAATTTTCCAAGCATGAATAATTTTAATTTTAAAATAGTGTGCATGATGTGATATATTTTATATACGTGGTCGATTGAGTACTCTCATGACGAGAATATATATACATTATTTTTTAATTTTACCTAATTTTTTTTATTTATTTGATATTTTCCTCATTCGACACAATATATATATTTTTGTGGTAGATATTGTACCATAACCTATGTAATTCGGAGCCTATAAATACTAAGCCAGATGAACCCATTTTTCACATCCCGGCATTACTGAAATTTGATATTCTAAACCCTAAATTTCACAATATGGTTTTCAGCAAGGTTTCCGTCGTGGTTTTCGTGCTTTTGGTCGTCGCAAACGCAGCCACCACTCATGCTCGTCTAGCAGCGTTCGATGACTCTTCCGCGGGTAATATATATATTAAATATACATCTTAATTATTCTCATTTAAGATACCTTATGTTACTATAGCTAGACACACCCTAAACTTTCTGATTCAATTTTCATACATGGTTAAACTCCGTGTGTTCAGGGCTCGGACAGGCTACTCGTTTCTGCTCCTCGTGTCAGTGCCGAGGCATTATAGGGCGAACCTGCACTCGCACCGATACTAAGCACGGAAGCTGCCCCTTTTCTTGTGATCGTGCTGGTACAGTATGCGTTGCCGAGACCCCGGAGGTTTTCAGCTGCAGTTACAGGGTTGAGACCTGCAACCCTAGAGCTTGCGGAAATGCCCAGATGACTCTCCTTGAGATGCTCACTTCCGCTCAGGAAAATTGATGGGCTTATAATTATTACACGTATATATACATATATATATGCTATATATATGTGTGTTTATGTATGGTATAATAAATAAGCTGCCAATGAGATATCTTGGCTGCATTGAATGTACTTATAAGGGCTTACATTGCCTGCAATTAGAGCTCAATTATGTAATGATATTGGGTTGATGGAATAAAACATGAACGAAGCAACATTATGTGCATGGATGCCTAGAACTTCATTTACTATATTTAGTTATGAAGTTACTCAATGTAAATTATAAAGTATATATATATGTATGTATCTGTATAGAAAATATTAAGTATACATGTAACATGTGTATAGGAAATAAAATAAGTAATATTTGTATATTATAACTTTTTAAGTAATAGGTATATATAAATAAGTAATAAAACATGCACGATATGTCCACATTTCTGTCTTCTTAAACCGCATATGGGCTAGAAGACTATCAAAGAGTGTATAACGAGCGCTAACTTCTCAACATAGCCAAAACCGCAAACGTGTTCTACAATTCAAAAATTAAAGCACTACTATAGGATAGTCATGTTGCCATGTGGTCAAAAGCGGCAAAAACTTGATCGATGTAAATCATATATCGCCAAGTGAAACCTCACGGTCGAAAGTTAGTGGAAAAATAAATTACTTCTACCAAAAACTTATTATTGAGAATTTTTGCCACGAAAAAAATTAAGAATATTAATCACATGTTCCGTAACATATGGGTTTTTTCCGCAATCATCCTTAGATTTTTCTAAGAAAAAAGAGAAAAGGTGAATATTTAACCTTTATATATATATATATACATTTAATTTCCATGCATAAATATTACTCTATATTAAAAAATAGGGAAAATTATGGCAAAAATACCAAACTTTTGGTCAACCTGCCTTTAGTGTACCCAATCTTTAAAACTGGCGGCAAAAATACCCAACGTGCGTTGACCGTGACTTTGGCATGAAAACGTTAATTTTTCCGTTAACATCTGCCATGTGGCCGTTAGCGGCAAAAATACCCAAACTTTTATTTTGAATTTATATTTTTTTCTTTACTTAATTAGTGATAATTACTTGAATTCCAAATACATGGAATAACACAAAAGTTATTCAAACCATCAATTGTTTTTTAATGTGCTTGTATAAGCTACATTTGTTGATAAAAATCTTATTATTATGAGAAATTTTAAACATAATGTCACGGGTATTTTAAGTAATTGATTTTTTATAAATTAATAAAAGGAATGTTATATAATTAATTTTTCTTTTATTGAATAAAGTCAATTTTAGCCCGAGATATTCACTGGAAGTCCGTTTTCACGAAATAAAGTGTCCAGATGTTTCCAAAAATATCAAGATACCCAAAATGTCATAAAGTTTTCAAGAAATGGCCTCGGAACGCTCCCAGAACCCTAAAGTGGACCGGGAGCACCTCGGGCGGCCCCACGTGCAGCCACGCGTCTTTTGCCCTCCTCATGCGCCCTTAGAAGGGCTTACGTCAGCCTGATGACGTCAGCAGAGGCGCGCGCGCGTGAAGTAGCACGTCCGACATATATTTAGCCAATTATTACTAATCAAGCCCTATTGATTATTGATAATATTTTTTTTACTGGCATATATTCTTAAGCCATTTTTTTCAATACGGAGACATTAATTAATTGTATTAATTCGATCTAAAACGGTCAATTACCAATGAAAAGGGTAATGGTGAATATGTTAATTCGGTTCATAATTAGAATTTGAAGCAATGTAAAGACATTAACTCGGCTAATTATCGTCTTTAAAAGTATCCCCGATAACAAAATAAGACTTCAAAGTATGTTCCGCGACCAAAAAAAGACATAAAAATTTAAGTCATGGTCATAACTTGAGAATATATGCGCTAAGAGTTTCACACGCATATATATATATATATATATATATATACATATTATATAATATTTCTTTGAAATGTCATGTTATATATTTAGATAGTCAAATGTAACAAAAGCAATATGATTATGTTTTTGTTTAAAGTTTGGCTGTCAACCTTAAATTAACTATGTAATTGTTTTATTCATGATTAGGTTTAGTCGGCAAATTAGCTTCTCCAAGCAAATTAATATACAATTGATAATTGATATCATGATCGACTTTTGTGTAATGCTATGTTTAAAATTTCTCATAATAATAAGATTTTTATTAGCAAATGTAGCTTATACAAGGACATTAAGAAATCAATTGATGTTTTGACTAACTTTTGTGTTATTCCATGTTTTTGGAATTCAAATAATTATCACTAATCAAGTAAAGAAAAAAAATATAAATTAAAAAAAGTTTGGGTATTTTTGCCGCTAACGGCCACATGACAGATGTTATCGGAAAAATTAACGTTTTCATGCCAAAGTCACGGTCAACGCACGTTGGGTATTTTTACCGCCAGTTTTAAAGGTTGGGTACACGGGAGGCAGGTTGACCGAAGGTTGGGTATTTTTGCCTTAATTTTCCCTAAAAAAATATATACTTAAAAATAGGATCTCTGTCACAATGTGCAATAGATGTGATATATTTTATTTGTTCATGAGTACTCTGATCCAAGGATTTGAATGCCGAATTTTGCCGAAAAATCGTTTGCCGTTATCGACGGAGTAATCCTTTACCGATGGATTTATCGATGGAAAACCTATAAAAATTATCGTTTGTCGTTATCGAAACTTATCGAACTTATCGATGGATTAATCGGTTATCGATGGATTTATCGATGGAAAACCTATAAAATATTTTCATACATATTTTACACTAAAAACATAACATAAAATACTAATGTCACCAAAATATAAACATAAGCCTCATACAAAATATAACATAAGTCACAAACCAAGTCCCATACTAATGTAACCAAACATAAACTAAGTCTCATACAAAATATAAATAAAGCAAGTCTCAGAAACACAAACATAAACACAAAAAAATAGAACGGATACTACCTCAGTTGAATGTAGAATGGCGGACTGCTTCCCAACTACCTTGGCTTATGAGATACAAACTCCACTCTAGTTCTTGGTCCTTACAGTAGAAGAGAAAGCTCTTCAAGTGGTAGTCATATGTGGCTTGATCGTTAAACGCTCCGCGAGAAAGATAGAGAGGATGGGTCCAAAAGTTGCCTTCCCAAACCGGCGAACAATCTTGCTCAGCACAAAGTGCCATTAATTCAGTCGAAGGTGCAGGAGGAACGGGGAAGCTAGACTGATAACTACTACCAAAAGACATTGTCTCAAACTGTGACGACAAGTCATCAACATTGTTGTCACGTGTTATTTTAGTATAAGATAAAACTAACTACCCGTAAGTCCCTCCGATATTATTCTTCAGCCGTAATTAAAGTGAAAATAAATGTACAAAATAATAAGAAGCATTTTTTTTATCATCATTTATAAGAATTTAATATATAAAGAAAAAAGCTAACATATTGTATATCTCTATGAAAATGATGGGCTAATGAGAATCATGTTTTGTTTGGGCCTTATGAAAATGATGGGTTACTTACTCACACACACACTTTTTGATTTACAATTTTACATAATATATATCCTTATTTTATTTCTATTTTTTAATTAAAATTATACATATTATTATTTAAAAATAAAAATTATTCGATAGAAGTAAATTATAATAACAATTATTATTTACAAATAATAAATTGTAAGTTAAAATGTTCTCTTTAATTATTTAGAATTAAACAAAATATGATTTTTTGATAAATTTTGCAAAAAATAAATAAATCAAAGTCATATTTCACCAAAATAAAATATTTGAAACCCATCAATTATCAATTGTATAAAACCTGTACAATTGGTGTTATATAATTTTTTTTTTTTGAAGAACTAGCTCATTTTAACATATATACCAAAAATACGTACTTTTGCCGCAATAATTGAAAAACGTCAAATTAGAAAAGAAATTATCTCAAAGTTACAATTTATAAATTATATAGAATGTTATAAAACAAAACTACACCAAAAAAGTCGATTAAATAGCTTAACTTAACTTATTTCCGATACATAATAACTTTTGCCGCAATAAGTTCACAATTCAAAAAAATGTCAAATTAAAAAAAAAAATGTCAAACTCACAGTTTATAAATTATATACATTGTTTTAAAACGAAATTACATCAAACAAACTGAAAATATACCTCAATTTTAACAATTTCCGAAACATGTTTACTTTTGCCATAATAAATAGAAATTTAGGAAAAACATCAAATTACAAAAAAAAAAAAAATATATGTCAAACAGTCTCTTTTCTAATAACATACGAAGTTAATAAATGAAATTACATCAAATGAGTTCAAAACATAGCTCAAGTTCAATAATTTCTGAAAAATAAGTACATTTGCTGCTATTATATAAAATTCAGAAAAACCCTAAAATCACCCCAAATCTGCAAAAAAAAAATTAAAAAAATCACACCATCCATCATAATGTATCCATATTCATCAATAAACCTAAGAAAAATTAATTTCAAGAACAATATTTGATTCAAAATACAAAATGTACAATCAAAGTTATATGAAATTCAATCTTGAACTTTCATTTCAACCTATATAGATTTCTAATTAAGTACTAAAGATATAGAATAATATTGTGAAATTTTTACATAATCCATGCATAAAAAACACTTAATCTATAAAACACTCAAAATCTACTTAAAAAAACCCTAAAAATACCTTGATTTCTCGAGATTATAAGAACTTGGAACTTTTGCCGTGAATTGATTAGGGCTTCGACTTCCTCTGGTGATGACGAGAAGAGACCCTCTTCTCTGACTTCCTCTGGTGATGACGAGAAGAGACCCTCTTCTCCAGGCGAAAATCGCCGCAAGGTATAAGGTCAGAGAACAGAAGGGCGAGAAATAGGGTGTGGAGGTGGAGAAGCAGAGTGAAAATCAAGAGAAAAGGAAGCTTTTATACTAGTATTATACTTTTCCTTATTTGAACGAAAAGTCCCTCAATTTTCAAGATTTTACACTTGATAACTTTGAGCGAAAAGTACCTCATTTTTCGTCTCGAAAAATCGCGAAAACCATAAAACGGCAACGATTAAGAGAGATAAGTTATCGAGAATGCCATTTCAGCGATTTTCGAACGAAAATCGAGTGAAAATCGCAAAATTTGAATCATTGCTCTTATCATAATTTGTACCTAAAGGTAAAGCTTTGAGCACGTTTTAAGTATATTATATTCCCTGTCACGTTCGTATTGTCATATTATATTATAGATATGATATATTTTATGTGGTCATGAGTACTCTAATATATAATGGTCCATGAGAATACAAATAAATTATTTTTAAAGTTTTACCTAAAATATTTTAATATTTTCTTCATTGGACACAAATATAATTTTTGTGGTAGATATTATAAATTATAAGCCAGAGGAACCTATTTTTCAGATCCCGCAATACTGAAATTTGATATTATTTCTAAACCCTAATTTCACAATATAATGGCTTTAAACAAAGTTTCTATCGCGGTTTTTTATGCTCGTCTAGACGCGTTCAATGACTCTACCGCAAGTAATAATATTAAATATACCTCTGAATTATTCTCATTTATTACGATGCCCTAGAGACAAACCCTCATCATGCGAATGCGATTTTCATACACGACGTTCAGGGCTCGGAGAGACTATCGGTAGTTTCTGCTCGCGTTGTGAGTGTTTGCAAGGCACAGCCAAGGCTGTCTGCATTCGTACCAATATAAAGGTTGGAAGCTGCCCCTTCCAATGTGGCGTTAGTACCCAGTCTACCTTTTCAGATTGCTCCTGAGATGAATCTTCGAGGCCGACATGCCGGTACAGTTACGCAGTGGAGACCTGCAATCCTAGAGCTTGCGGAATGCCCAGATGACTTTTCTTGAGCTGGCCACTTTCGTCCAGGAAGAAAATTGATGACTTTTACGTAGAATTACATGCATACCTATATATGCTATACATACATATATATTGTGTGTGTATATAAGTGTGTATCATGTATGGTGTTACGGGTATTTTTGCGCGACTAATTTCTCGATTAATTAACAAAAGCGAGAATTATTCAAATTAATTCTTCTTTTATTAATTATGATCGATTTCGCCTAAAATATTTGCCGGAGGTCCGTTTTCGAAAAATAAAGGTTCCCGATGGTCCCGAAAAATATCAAAACACCCAAAAACGACATAAAGTTTGCGAAAATCGGCCTCGGGGACCACCCGAGGCCTCCGAGGGCCCTCCGGGCCCCCCGGGTGGGCCCCAACGCCCCTCAGCAGGGCCCACGAAGGTCAAAGCTGACCCAGCCACGTGTCAACACGCCACTGGGTGCGAGAGCCACGTCTCAGCCAATCGCAGTGCGACACGTGGCTGCTGAGTCAGCCTTGCTTGGAGCCGAAGTTTGCCGACCCCGCCGCCTTCCGGCCGCGCGTGAGGGCGCGTCGTAGCTCCGATCGCCGCGATTCTTGCGGCAATGGATCGGCAACATCCCGGGGAGTCAGACAAACATATAATTTTCCCCCGGGAGCCTCCCGGATGAGGAGATAAATTCAAAAACAGAAACCCGGTTTTACCCGGTTTTTTCCTATAAATAGGGGTTCGATCCCCACACTTTCTACACGATTTTTCACTCGAGCAAACACTTGGGAAACGCCCAAAACTCTCCCAAAACTCTCTCGAGACTTCCAAAAACCGATATTCACTCAAATACCCCGCTAATGTTGAGCGTCGGAGGTGAATCGGGGGGCAAAACCCTCGTTTCTCCCTGACCGCGGTGCTATTTTATCAGGTCCCGGAAGAGAAAAATCCAACGAAGGCGGAAGCTCTGGCGGAATTCCTACTCGGTTCTAGGCCCGCCTGATAGGACCAGTTCTAAGCGGTGTCCAGTCTATCCCCCCAGTCCATTGCGCGGCTGAGGGTATAGCCTGGGGACCCGAGCCTGGGCCCACAATTCAGGACGAGGGGCCCGACTTAGGGGAATTTTTGCCCAGATCCACAAGACGACGTTAAAGCCCGGCCCAACACGAGCAATTGGGCCGCTAATGGATTGAAGCATTTTTCTGCATCAATATTTTGGCGCTAGAAGGAGGGGCTCACGAGTTTAAGCCTCGAGTCCCTACCGGCACATACGGCCACATCCAAAGGCGTTTGAGTACGTTCGAACATACTCGAACATACTCGAAGACGTTCAAAGCCATCCGGCCACATCCAAAGGCGTTTGAGTACGTTCGAACACACTCGAACATACTCACAGACGTTCAAAGCCACCGGCCACACTCGAGGGCGCACGAAGAAATTCGAAGAACACTCGAGGGCGTTTGAAGAAATTCTCAAGAACACTCGAAGGCGTCCGAAGAAATTCGAAGAACTCTCGAGGGCGTTCGAAGAAATACTCGAAAACACTCGAGGGCGTTCGAAGAAATTCGAAGAACACTCGAGGGCGTTCGAAGAAATTCTCAAGAACACTCGAAGGCGTCCGAAGAAATTCGAAGAACACTCGAGGGCGTTCGAAGAAATTCTCAAGAACACTCGAGGGCGTCCGAAGAAATTCGAAGAACACTCGAGGGCGTTCGAAGAAATTCTCAAGAACACTCGAAGGCGTCCGAAGAAATTCGAAGAACACTCGAGGGCGTTCGAAGAAATTCTCAAGAACACTCGAAGGCGTCCGAAGAAATTCGAAGAACACTCGAGGGCGTTCGAAGAAGTACTCGAACACACTAGACGGAGTTCGAAGAAATTCGGAGAAACTCGAAGAATACTCGAACACGCTCGAAGGAAGTTCGAAGAAATTCGAAGAAATTCGGAGAAACTCGAAGAATACTCGAACACGCTCGAAGGAAGTTCGAAGAAATTCGAAGAAACTCGAAGAATACTCGAACACGCTCGAAGGAGTTCGAAGAAATTCGGAGAAACTCGAAGAATACTCGAACACGCTCGAAGTAAGTTCGAAGAAATTCGAAGAAACTCGAAAAATAATCGAACACGCTCGAAGGAGTTCGAAGAAATTCGGAGAAACTCGAAGAACACTCGAACACGCTCGAAGGCGTTCGAAGAAATTCGAAGAAACTCGGAGAATACTCGAACACACTCGAGGCCATTCCAAAAAGCCCGAAGGCACTCGAAGACGTTCGAAGGCATCCAAAGACGCTCGGGCGTGCCCAAAGTCATCCAAAGGCCTCCACGCCGAGAAGCTCGCAAGCCTCTGAGTCTTTGTCAAAAAGAGACTCGATGTCAGAATCAACGGATGGCACCTTTTCCCATCCTGCGGGAAGCATCGCTCTCAACACCAGAGCTCAGGTTAACGCACGCCGAGCTCAGGTGCAAAGTCGGCCCGAGACGAGCGCTCGCCAAGAGCCCGCCGTCAACGAAGAAAAAGAACGAATGGCCCGACTGGAAGACAGCGTCTTCCACCTGGCGGATCTCGTATCCAAACACTTCAGCGACAAAAGCGCCGACCTCGAAGGCGCCAACCTCGAGGAAGACAAGGAAGAAGTCTACCCGGAAGTAGCCTTTGAGCTCACCCAGCACGAGCCGCGGGTTCCATCGCCTGTCCAAAATGGCCCCCAGGAGCCATCACAATCACAAAGAACCAAACGCTCAGCCTTTGAGCGCCTCGGAGGCGAGAGTGGTGCCGAAAGGCGGAAGGCTCGAAGGAAACGCCGCTGTCAAGAAAAGCGCACTCAGAGCCGCCCTAAAAATGAGGAAGATCTACGCCGACTTTTGGACCGCCGCAGCCGGAAAATTGACCTGCGGCAGCACATCAAAAGGCGGAAAGAGAGATCCTTTCAGCGAGACGCGAACGACGCAGACTCTGATGTGTCGGGATACTCCCAACACTCCACCGCGCGCGAAGTCAGAACGAGCGTGACGCAACGTCTGGAGGCCCCCCCGCCAGATGCCACGTTAAAAGACGAAGTCCAGGCCCTGAGAAGGGAACTGAAGGAACTCGCCGCAGCCAACAATACTGATCCTGCCAAGCGGAGAATGGCGGAGGGAATCATCTCCCCTCTCGCAAGCCACCTGCTCGACGAAGACCTCAGCGGGGACTTGCGATTCCCTCTGAATCTCGTCTATGATGGCACGACCGATCCGACGTATCATCTGGTGCAATATCAGTTCGCCATGCGAATCAAGAAATGCTCGCCCTCGACCATGTGTCAGGCTTTCTGCCTCACCCTCACCGGCGTGGCTTTTGAGTGGTACCAGAGGCTCCCCAAAGGATCGATCGAATCCTTTGAGGAGTTAACGGAACGATTTACTTCCCGCTTTGCTAGCTCGATAACACAGCAAAGGGAAAAATCGTACTTATGGTCCCTCAAGCAGCGCAGAGACGAGACCCTCCGGGCCTATCTGAAAAGGTTTACGGAGGAGGCAAACAAGGTCGCCAGCTACACTGACGATGATGCTGTCACCGCGATAATCGACGGTCTCCCGGTGAGCGAATTCACACGCTCGCTTGTCAAGAAAAGGCCCACCTCTATGGCCGAACTAATGGCTAGGGCGGCCGAAGACATCGCCGCCGACGAATACTTCGTCAGCCGAAACCAACTCAATCTGGACGAGCAAAGCCGGATTAACCAAAAGATAGATGATGACTCCCAGAGAAAGAAACAACGCCAGCAGCCGAGCTCCGAGGGGCGACAACAGCGTCCAAAGCGAGCGGACGGGTTTCGGAAGGACTCTACCTTCACCCTGCTGACCGCGTCGCCGGCCACGATCTTCAACCTCCACAAAGAAAAGTTTGGTCCTCCGAGGCCTATGCCCAAGAGGACCAACAAGGACAAAAGTCGGTACTGCGAGTACCATCAAGATCACGGCCACCTGACGTCGCAATGCTGGCAACTGAAGGAGCAAATTGAGCAGCTCATCCAAGACGGGCAGTTGAAGGAGTTCGTCAAGAAACTCGTGGCGGGAAACGGGCGATCCAACAACCCCCTGCCACGCGAAGGCGGGCAACCCCAAGCCAGCTACCCTGACGAAACCCGTCAAGATGCAGAGCAAGCCAAAGGCAAGGCGCCGCAGTATCACGTCGTGTCCACTATCCTAGGTGGACCTGAGACTAAGGATAAAAATAAAGCTGAAGAAGGTTGAAGCTAAGATACAACCTGAAAGGCAACTCCATCACCGTCTAAGTCTAGATGTAACGTCAGGCACGGGAATAGCCCCGATAGCCAATATATGTACAAGAAGAGCGCCACAAGAAGCGCCATATATATATAAGTTTCTCTTATTCCGCGAATTGATACCTCCTGAAAGTTTCCTCCTAACCTTTACAAGATTACTCAGAAACTGGGGGGTTGATGTAGGGAAAGACAACTGTATAAAAAAAAAAGACCGAAAACGGCCCGGATCTCCATCCCGCCGACTCGGCACCTAAGTCCGAACGCCTCAAAAGCGTCACTCGGCACCTAAGTCCGAACGCCTCAAAAAGCGTCACTCGACACCCAAGCCCGAACGCCTCAAAAAGCGTCACTCGGCACCTAAGTCCGAACGCCTCAAAAGCGTCACTTGGCACCTAAGTCCGAACGCCTCAAAAAGCGTCACTCGGCACCCAAGTCCGAACGCCTCAAAAAGCGTCACTCGGCACCTAAGTCCGAACGCCTCAAAAGCGTCACTCGGCACCTAAGTCCGAACGCCTCAAAAGCGTCACTCGGCACCTAAGCCCGAACACCTCAAAAAGCGTCACTCGGCACCTAAGTCCGAACGCCTCAAAAGCGTCACTCGGCACCTAAGCCCGAACGCCTCAAAAGCGTCACTCGGCACCTAAGTCCGAACGCCTCAAAAGCGTCACTCGGCACCTAAGCCCGAACGCCTCAAAAAGCGTCACTCGGCACCTAAGTCCGAACGCCTCAAAAGCGTCACTCGGCACCTAAGTCCGAACGCCTCAAAAAGCGTCACTCGGCGTCAAAGACCGAGAACGGCCCGGACCTCGATCCCGCCGACTCGGCACCTCAAAGTCCAAGAGCGGCCTGGACCTCGATCCCGCCGACTCAGGCACCTCAAAGCCCGAGAGCGGGCGGCCCGGACCTAGATCCCGCCGACTCAGGCACCTCAAAGTCCGAAAGCGGCCCGGACCTCGATCCCGCCGACTCAGGCACCTCAAAGTCCGAGAGCGGCCCGGACCTCGATCCCGCCGACTCAGGCACCTCAAAGTCCGAGAGCGGCCCGGACCTCGATCCCGCCGACTCAGGCACCTCAAAGTCCGAGAGCGGCCCGGACCTCGATCCCGCCGACTCAGGCACCTCAAAGTCCGAGAGCGGCCCGGACCTCGATCCCGCCGACTCAGGCACCTCAAAGTCCGAGAGCGGCCCGGACCTCGATCCCGCCGACTCAGGCACCTCAAAGTCCGATAGCGGCCCGGACCTCGATCCCGCCGACTCAGGCATCTCAAAGACCGAGAGCGGCCCGGACCTCGATCCGCCGACTCAGGCATCTCAAGACCGAGGGCGGCCCGGATCTCAATCCCGCCGACTCGGGCAAAAACTCACAACACTGCCTGAAGACAGATCCTACGAAAGAACGATCAAGCAAGAGGAAAGAGTTAATCTACTTATATAAAGGTTAAACGATCGGCGTTCACGGGTCAGCCCGTCAGTTACAGCAATAAGTGGTTACTTCTACTGAGCCACGGCGGCTCGCTACAAGCAAAGAACGTGCCCGCGCATACAAAGGAGGCACCTAGAAACGCTACAAAAGAAAATAAATACCGCGCCACAGACGGCCACTACAACGAGTTACATACTCTGGACAAATATACAAGACCTACAACTGCTACAAAGAGAAGATCACGGGAAACGAGAAACCCAGTCAAAGATCGCCTCCTCGCCACCTACAGCGGCCTCCTCTTCCTCGTCCTAGGCGGCGGCCTCCTCAGCAGGCGCCGCGCCTCCTATCGCCGCGTCAGCACCGACAATATGGTCGAGATCGGGGGCGTAATAGTCATCTGGGGCCAGAGGAGGAATCGGAGGGAGATGGCCCCCTGCCCCACCAGCTACACTGCCGACGCTAGCAACTCCTTGGGGATAAATCCCCGCAGAAAACTCCACTCCGTTCACGGAGAGGCTCAGCACGGGCCCAGGAGGGGGCATGCGAGCAATGAAGGGCTCCAGCGCAGCCATCACCTCAGGAGGGGCCTGCACATCCTGAAGGAAGGTGGTGCGCAGGTACATCCCCGGGTTGTCTCGAAACAACCCCATCAGGCCGCTCAAGAAGCTCTCCCACTTCAGGGTCTCAGACTCAGCAGCGCGGGCCCCCCTAAGATGCAGCAGCTCCGCATCCTTCTCCGCTCCCGACTCATAGGAAGCCCCGAGTTGGGCGTTGAGATGATAGACCTCAGCACGGTACTGGGAAGCCTCTCTGGCGGTCACCAGGTGTGCTGCATGCTCCTCGCGAAGAAGCTGCCACGCGACGGAACTCTCTGACTGCGGGGGGCCCGTCCAGTGGACGGGCCCAAGAACCGCAGCCTCGGAACGTCCCGACCAGCCCGAGGGGAAGGCGGTGCTGGATGGTCCGCCAGCGGGAGGGGCCCCTCCATGCATCTGATAGCCGTACGAAGAAGGTACCTGCAAGAAAAAGAGACAAGCATGATAAAGCTTACAAAAAAAAGAAGAAGAAAGAGAAAAAGGGGGTCGACTAGCTCAGAGCATTCACCTCCGCGGGGGCGTGATAGGAATGCGTCGGCCCATACGGCGGGGCCTGGTCGTACGCGGGAAATGAAGCGTACTCCGTCGGCGCCGGTCCCCTCACCGGAAGCTGACCGTAAGGGTCGGGGCCCCAGAAGGGCGCTCCAGGGCCGAACTCTGTCGAGGGGGGCCCAATCAAGGGAGTCATCCCGGCTCCTCCGTGGCTCGGCCCCGGCACGTCAGACTGTCCTCCGCTGTAAGGAAACTGGGGAAGACCCCACGACCACCCATCGCCACCGTCCATACCTGCAAAAGAAAAACAACCATGTCAAGAGCAAAATAAGATAAACAAGAAGAATATACCGTAGCGAGGCGTAAAGCGGCGAGGGCCGCGCGTAGAGCCGGACCTCTCTTAAAGGCCCGACGATGATTCACCAAGAGCTTGGGGCGACAGCCACCCTGATCGCACCCATGCCTCCCTCGTTAAAAAGGAGGCGAAACGCCCGGGGATGGCGGACCCCGTCAGAAAGAAGCTAACAAAGCTCCTGTCCCCAGCACCGGAGGCGATACACAGCCGAGGAATCCCAAAGCTCTGCGGGACGGACCCTAAGTAAACGTTCGGCACCCAGACCCACCGGCTGTGCCAGTCCGGGTCTACTTCCGGGGTCAGGTTTCCTACCCGGAAACCCCATACCGGGCGAGAGAAAACCCAGTTATTAAACCCCCGATCATCCTGGGATATGACGATAGGAAGGAGTCTCCGGAATTGGGTTGGGGTCACATCTCGACCACGCCCCTCTCGCCACATCGAGAAAATTCCGGCGGCAAACCACCAAACGTCCGGACGGACCTGGAGCGGATGCAAATCCAGCGACACCAGAAGCTCCTCTGCCAAAGGAGGAATCGGCAGGGAAAAACCTAATCAAAGGCTCTCTAAGGGAACCGCGACCATCCCGTCACGGGGGTATCCAGGGAGCTCTCCCTCCACCGGAGAACATACCCCTGGCAGAGCAACACGCTCAGCCCTAGAAAAGGCCTCCAGTTCCGCCGGAGTGACAGAACTGGGGATATTGACATCTGAGAAAAGCGCGAGGGAGCGAGGCAACTGAGGGCCGAGCGCGCCCGCAACGAACTCAGTTCGTCTCCTAACTACCCTGTCAAAATTTGGGCATGACCCGCCCGCTATGCCGGCACTATGACGTGGTCCCTCCACGTCAAAGGGCCCGTAATCTGCACTCATGGAACCTCTGCCGCTGCTAATATCAACACCGGGGGATCTCAGACCCGCTCCCGGATCAACAAATGAATTACGCTCAAAGCCCGCTACGGGAATGCTCACCTCGGCCGGCGTGGACCTCGGCGACTCAGAGGTGCGCCGCGAAGTCGCCCGGAAAGCACGGAGGAGTGCCGGAATATCCGGGAATCCCGCCGGAATCCGCCCCCCGCCGGAGTCGGCCGTCAGCGTCACCACGAAGGACATCGAGCGTCCCCGGCCACCACGGGCTCCCCCTCGGGACGACCCTCGAAGGCCGGGCTCCCGACGATCCCGCCCGGAGCTCCCCCCTCGGACTCGGAGCAGGGGCGGACCCGCCGGACTTCCCCCCGACGCCGCGGGGGAGCCGCCGACGTGGTGCGGCGGGTTCCCGCAGGCCGAGAGGCCACCAAGCCCGCCCAAAGGGGACAAGCCCAGCCGGGCTCCTCCACCGCCCAAGCCGTGCGACCCCGGCACAGATCCGGTCGCCGGGGTCCCGCCGGCATATCGCCGCCCTTCGCCGCCCAAAATCGGGCCCGCAGAGCGGACCACCAAGAGTCCGTCCTCGCCCAAAGGAGGTCGGGCTCCTCCTCCTCCCACGGCGGGAGTCGTCGGCCTTGACCGACTCGCCCGGGACCCACCGTCACGCTGCCACTCACCGCCGGCAACGACGGGTCCCTCGGCATCGACCGCGGAGAGCTGGCCCTCGCCGGAGATGCGCGACCCAAGCCCGCGCGCACACGAGCTTGCCCTAGCTCCTCCGCCTCCGTCGACGTGCTCCTCCGGCCCAGATCCGGTCACCCTCGGACCCCGGTCCTTATGCGACCGCCCCCCGCCAGCGACAGAGCCTCCGGCGCCGTCGTGGGTGAGCCCGAACTCACCCGACGCCCGCAGAGCCAGACGCGAGCCCTCGCGCTCCTCCGCCTCGCCGACGGTCACCGCTGACACCCACGAGCTCGCCTCGCCGAGCTGGTCACGGTGGTGGTCTTCTCCGGCGACGGCGGACTCCGGTGAGGAAGGTACGGCGGATTTCGTCATTTGGGGCTCGCGGGTTCTAGAGAGAGAAAGTGGCCAAGCTCTGTTTTTCGACCTCGAAGCCTCGTTTTTTCGAAAATTATGACGCGACTAAAACACGGCAAACCTAGATAACAGAAAGGCGGGCCCACTACAAAAATCGAAACTCAAAAGCGATACCCGGAATAGAAGTTAGGAGGGGAAAACGAACCTTTTCACTATTCACCGGAGGAAAAAGCTTCGCGAGTGACGAATGAGCCGTCCCGCCGCCCATTTATAGAAGTTTCCCGGGAATCGAAAATTCCCGAGAAACTGGGGGGTTAATGTTACGGGTATTTTTGCGCGACTAATTTCTCGATTAATTAACAAAAGCGAGAATTATTCAAATTAATTCTTCTTTTATTAATTATGATCGATTTCGCCTAAAATATTTGCCGGAGGTCCGTTTTCGAAAAATAAAGGTTCCCGATGGTCCCGAAAAATATCAAAACACCCAAAAACGACATAAAGTTTGCGAAAATCGGCCTCGGGGACCACCCGAGGCCTCCGAGGGCCCTCCGGGCCCCCCGGGTGGGCCCCAACGCCCCTCAGCAGGGCCCACGAAGGTCAAAGCTGACCCAGCCACGTGTCAACACGCCACTGGGTGCGAGAGCCACGTCTCAGCCAATCGCAGTGCGACACGTGGCTGCTGAGTCAGCCTTGCTTGGAGCCGAAGTTTGCCGACCCCGCCGCCTTCCGGCCGCGCGTGAGGGCGCGTCGTAGCTCCGATCGCCGCGATTCTTGCGGCAATGGATCGGCAACATCCCGGGGAGTCAGACAAACATATAATTTTCCCCCGGGAGCCTCCCGGATGAGGAGATAAATTCAAAAACAGAAACCCGGTTTTACCCGGTTTTTTCCTATAAATAGGGGTTCGATCCCCACACTTTCTACACGATTTTTCACTCGAGCAAACACTTGGGAAACGCCCAAAACTCTCCCAAAACTCTCTCGAGACTTCCAAAAACCGATATTCACTCAAATACCCCGCTAATGTTGAGCGTCGGAGGTGAATCGGGGGGCAAAACCCTCGTTTCTCCCTGACCGCGGTGCTATTTTATCAGGTCCCGGAAGAGAAAAATCCAACGAAGGCGGAAGCTCTGGCGGAATTCCTACTCGGTTCTAGGCCCGCCTGATAGGACCAGTTCTAAGCGGTGTCCAGTCTATCCCCCCAGTCCATTGCGCGGCTGAGGGTATAGCCTGGGGACCCGAGCCTGGGCCCACAATTCAGGACGAGGGGCCCGACTTAGGGGAATTTTTGCCCAGATCCACAAGACGACGTTAAAGCCCGGCCCAACACGAGCAATTGGGCCGCTAATGGATTGAAGCATTTTTCTGCATCAACATATGGTATGATCAATAAAATGCCAATGAAGAGATATCTTGGCTGCGCATTATGTGTACTTAGAGCTAATTGCCGGCAATTAGTGCCCAATGACTTTAGATCCTTGAAGTACTGATTTACTTTATTTAGATTATTTTTATGTCTGATTATTTATACCAACTTAGATTTATCATTTATTTGTTATCATACTAGACCGTTTGTTAAACGTTATATCCTACGAATGATGATCAAATGCCAATAAACTTGAACGCCGAGTTTGTTTGCCATTTTCCCCACACGTGGATGTGCACGTGTGAGATCTTTAGTACATATTATCATACAATTTAGTTTTTCTTTGTTGGTTTTATATAGAATATTTTGGGTAGACGAGGTGGCAAAATAGAGAAGCAATAATTCATCTTGGGACCGATCAAAATATAAATCGGGAATTCATAAGTCATCTTGGGACCGATCAAAATATAAATCGGGTATTCATAAGTCATCTTGTCCTTGAAATTTTGGTCGATCGAGAGACTAACAATGTAAGATTTATTAAGGCGTGAAACCGAAACCCGCGGGTATCACAAATTTGGAGGTGTACATTTGATAATTGAAATAGTTATTTTTAGTGTAATTTAGCAAACTCACAGGAAGTAAAATATCACATTGGTTCGAAATAGATTTGGAAAGCATAGATCCACGAGAAAGAAGTTCCAGATGGTGCGTGAAATTTTTACGAAGAACCATCAGCAACTGATAAATTATTTTTAATATTTTTTTTGACATGTAGTAAGCAATTGATCAAAAATCAATTGCTGAACTAGTTATAAAAATCATATACATACCTAAATATAAAAATACATATATCAATAGAATGTTGTCTAGAAGTTTATAATTTTCCGCCACAGCTCCATTATTAATATTATCTAACGGTGGAAATAGCTAGCTAGGTTTGAACATAAGACACGAGACATGAAATATAACAATTGTGACACGAAGTAAAATGCGTGCAAGATATCCTTGACCTTATAATTATTTGTCTGAGGTATTTCACATGTAAGGCGTTGCAGAAAAGATTAAGTAAAAAACGAGAGAATTTTTACCAACACTTGTTGTGAAAAATACCGATAAAGTTGTTTCCGTTAGTACTACATAAGCACGAGATCAGAATTTATGTTATGAGTTTACCGGCAATATATTTATAGATCAGAATTAATTACGGGTTAGCAGTTTTGAACCTGAGTTTGTAAAATACACAAGTATTACTTCAATATAAATCCTATCGTAAATGACAGAAGCAAGGGATTAGACTCAATATACCCACATCTATTCCACCATACATTCTATAACTTTGACAATGCAAGCATCAAAAATATATATCATTCTCACCGACGATATTAATTGTATTAATAGAGAAGCACCAAATTGCCCTTTGGTGATCTGAAACATTACAAAACCAGCAAGATGAAAGAAACCTAAGAGAGAGTGATGATAGTGATTCGTGAATACACGGACCAATTGGTAGATAAAAGTTTTGAACACGTTTTAGTAATTTATGTTAATCATTCTCACGTTTATGTATTTGGCCACCTACTATTCTAGATTTTTTTGGGATATTTGCGGTAAAAATACCGATATATTACAAAACTTATAACTTATATTCTCAATTATATATAAAATCTTGAAAAAAGTGAGTAAGTTTTTTCATTTACTTCCTACCGTGAAGCTTCACGTGGTCTCGTATATATGACTTGTCCACATTTTTGCTCTTTTTGATTGCATATATATGGGCTAAAAGTGTTAAAATTATAATCTAGATTAGTATTATGTACGTTAAGAATGTTTTACGTACATGTGCATGTGCATGGGCAAAGAAGAAAAAAGAAAAAGAAAAAAAAGAAAAGGAAAAAGAATGCTACGTGTGGAGTTAGTCATGGTCAAAGAAATAGGAGTTAGTGCATAGAGATGGGGAATCATGAGTGAAATTAGTGGGTTAGTTGTAGTTCACACGATTAGAAGTTCCTATTCTTAGGGATTATGGGTAGTTATTAACTGTGTGGTTTTTAACGTGTTTTAATTTATTTATAAGTAGCTAACTTGTACTTTTTTTTAGAGAAATACAAAGAAAATTGTCCCACATATTATCTTATTTCTCTCCTCATATTTTGTCTGTGTAAGTAAAACAAAGTGTGAGTTCATTCTGTTTTTCGGTACTTTGCTTCGGTTTATATCGATCTTGGGTCAAAACCCAACAATTCGTATCAGAGCAAAGGATGCCGAAGCCAATGCCGTCACCACGAAAAATGTCCGAGGAAAATGCAGCGGCGACGAAGGGAGAAAAAGAGCGTAGCTTGACGTTTCTTTACCCGGTGCTCACACGGAGCAACTATGCCGCATGGTCGATAAAGATGCGGGTCAACTTGCAAGCTCAAGGTGTGTGGGACGCTATCAAGCACGGCGACGTCGATGATCACACAGATAGAGTGGCTCTTGCTATAATTTATCAAGCCGTTCCGGAAGATCTACTCCTAACGTTGGCGGAGAAGGACTCGGCCAAGGAAGCGTGAGAGTCGCTCAAGATGATGCATATGGGCGCGGAGCGCGTCAAGGAAGCAAAGGTCCAAATCTTGAAGAGTGAATTCAAGGTGCTTCGCATGAGAGATGGTGAGTCAGTGGATGACTTCGCCATGAAGTTGACGAAGATTGTCAACAACATCCGAGCATTAGGCGACAAAGTAGAAGAAGTCTACGTCGTCAAGAAGTTTCTTCGGGCGGTCCCGCCAAATTTTTTGCAAATTGTGACGTCGATAGAGAAATTCGGCGATTTCAAGACCATGACGATGGAGGAGGTGATAGGTCGCCTATGTTGGTTCCTAATAGGAATATATCTGCCAAAGAACACACGTAGAGCAAGAAAAAAGAAAAAAGAACTTGGGAGAAAAAGCTTATCTGATTAATAATGTCGAAGGCAAAATAACAATAATGGAGTTACAAAAAATTAAACCCTAACACTAGTATTTATAGGAGGGCAACAACTAACCCTAGCAAGAAAATGAAACTTCCTAAAATACACTCAAATCAAATATTTTACAATTACACACGAATCTTAAGAGATCAGGAAAGTAAATCCCTAAACTTGCTCCTCAAGTTTGGAACCTTCTGGAATGGGTGTCGCTGACTTCTGGTCGTGTGTCCCTAGCAGAGCTGCTATGGTACATTTCTACCCGGGGCATTCCTGGTACGGGCTCTTCTGCTAGGGAGCCACTTCTGCCCGGGGGCACTCCTTGTAGGGGCATTTCTGCTCCGGCCCTTCTCTGCTAGGTGATGCTCTGGTGGGGAGATCTCTAGTGGAGAAATCTCTGCTAGGGGTTATTGAGTCGGGTCAAGCTTAAACTCACAGCCTCAAGGCTCACGAAGAGAGGCTACGGAGCTACGAAGAGAAAGAAGAAGACCGACACTTGCTTCTCATATACTCGGAGTGGATGACGCGCATGAAGAGCAGCGACAACGATGACTCGAGTTATGACGAAGAGAAGATCGGCGGAAACGGCGGTGATGGCCATGGCCGAGGACGTGGACGCGGAGGAAGGAGATTCGGAAGTGGATCGGCGCGCCAAGAAGATGAAGGATATCGTTGGTCTAGTAGCGGCCGCAATAAGAGCAAGATCAAGTGCTATACATGCAACGTTTACAGGCACTACGCATCGGAGTGCCGTAAGCTCCGCCGTGGTTGAGAGGAGGTGGTCAACCTCAACGAGGAATTACATGACGAACCGGTGCTCTTGTTATCCATGTGCGGATATGCGACACGAAACACGAGCTCGATGAATGAAGAGAAGGTTGGTGAGAAGAAGATCAACCCGGTAAGGCACAACATTAAAATGGAAAGCACGACGAGAATGCGCGATGAGCTATTTGACGACGATGATCGTTTCATTTAACTAAATCTAGATTACGGGGGAGTGTTAAAATTATAATCTAGATTAGTATTACTTACGTTAAGAATGTTTTACGTACATGTGCATGTGCATGGGCAAAGAAGCAAAAAGAAAAAGAAAAAAAAAAAAGAAAACCACAAAGAATGCTACGTGTGGAGTTAGTCATGGTCAAAGTAATAGAAGTTAGTGCATAGAGATAAGGAATCATGAGTGAAATTAGTGGGTTAGTTGTACTTCACACGATTAGAAGTTCCTATTCTTAGGGATTATGGGTAGTTATTCACTGTGTGATTTTTAACGTGTTTTAATTTATTTATAAGTAGCTAACTTGTACCTTTTATTTTTAGAGAAATACAAAGAAAATGAAGTGGATAAGCTTGAACTTGATAAGTCTTATCCATAATTATAATTGGTTTTTTATTATTACCTCGCTTAGCTAATTGCTTACGTTTTTACTTGTCTATCAAGCATGTGTAGGGATAGATTGGTAATTTCCCAAGTAATGTTGGCCTATATAAAGAGCTCTCACTTTGTATTTGAGACAACAAAAAACTCAAGCAAATAAAGATCTCTCCCAACTTATAGTATTCGATTTCCCTATCATCACTCATATATATATATATATATATATAATATCATAGAGAGTTTTTCAATGTGAGTGGTGTGGCTTCTTACAAAGTTAGTGTTATTTCTAATGTACTTAGCTAATTGCTTACGTTTTTACTTGCCTATCTAGCATGTGTAGGGATAGATTAGTTATTGGTTCCCAATGGGAATAGATCTGCCAAAAGAAACAAAGAACAAGAAACAAAGGACAAAGAAAGTTGGGAGAATTTTTCTTTGATTAATGTCGAATGCAAAGAGAGCAAAAAAAAATTACAAACTAAAGTCATAAGACATGTATTTATAGACAAACTAGAAAGCTAAACCCTAGCTAAAATTCCTAAAATAAACTTAATCAAATCTTTACAATTTTACACGTTTTCCTAGCAGAATGGGAAACCAAATCATATCAAATCAGGAAGCTAAATCGAATCTCCAAACTTGCTCCTCAAGTTTGGAACCTTCCTGGAATAGCTCTTCTTGACTTCTGGCGTTTCCGTTTCTGCTCGGGAGAATCCTGCTAGGGTCCTCTTTTGCTAGGGCACATCTCTGCTCTCCCTCATCTCTGCTAGGGGTATGTCTGGTAGGAGCATCTCTGGTAGGAATATCTCTGGTCAGGTCCTTTCCTGCTAGGAGAAAGCTCTGGTCGGACCCATCTCTGGTGGGGAACTTCCTGCTAGGAAGATCTCTGCTCGGGCTCTTCTCTGCTCGCTCTGGTGGGGAAATCCCTGGTGGGGAAATCTCTGCTAGGAGTTGAGCCAAGTCAGGCTTAAACTCACATTGGTAATTTCCCAAGTAATGTTGGCCTATATAAAGAGCTTTCATGTTGTATTTGAGACAACAAAAAACTGAAGCAAATAAAGATCTCTCCAACTTGTAGTATTCGATTTCCCCATCATCACTCATATATATATATAATATCAGAGAGAGTTTTTCAACGTGAGTGGTGTGGCTTCTTACAAAGTTGGTGTTATTTCTATTGTACTTTGTGGCAAAAGTTCCAAATATTTGGAACCAACAGAAAACTGTCCCACATATTATCTTATTTCTCTCCTCATATTTTTTTCTGTGTGAGTAAAACAAAGTGTGAGTTCATTCCGTTTTTCGGTACTTTGCTTCGGTTTATTTCGATCTCGGGTCAAAACTCAACAAAAAGATCACCTCCAAAGAGGTTATAACGAGCGCTACGCTCTCAATATAGTAGCTGAAATGTGTTCTATGAAGCAAAAACTAAGGTGCTATAGGTTAATCATGTCACCACGTGGCCAAATGGGGCGAAAACTTAGTTGAAAGGAGCGATAACATGCAAATCATATGTCGGAACGTGGAACTTCATGGTATTAATTTTTTTGCCAAAAAAAGATTGAGAATATAACTCATATTTTTATAACATACAAGTATTTTTGCCGCAAATATTCTAAGATTTTTTTAAGAGAAAGACGGAGAAGAAGTAGAGTAAATATTTGGCTTTATATACATTAATTTCCATGCATGAATAATTCTAATTTTAAAACAATAGATACTTAAAATAAATAGGATCTTTGTGCAGTAGATGTGATATATTATATATGTGGTCATTTGAGTAATTTCATGATGAGCATATGTATACATTATATTTTAATTTTACCTAATTTTTTTATTTAATTTTTTTATATTTTCCTCAGTCGACACACATATATATTTTAATTTTTGTGGTAGATATTGTAACATAAGGTTCTGAGCCTATAAATACTAAGGCAAGATGAAACCATTTTCACATCCTGACAATACTGAACTTTAATATTCTAAACCCTAAATTTAACAATATTATGGCTTTCAGCGAGGTTTCCGTCGTGGTTTTCGTGCTTTTGGTCGTTGCATTCGCGGCCACTACTCATGCTCGTCCAGACGCATTCGAGGACTCTTCCGCAGGTAATATATATATATATAGCTTCTTAATCTCATTTATTATATATGATGCCCTAATAATCATTATAGTGTTATTCCTGAATCCTGATAGGATTTGGAAATATAATATATAAGTCAGCACACGTAGAGAAAAAAATACTATCTCCATGAACGTTGATCATTAGAATCTTCGATGTTAATTTTTTTAACATATCTAATATTCACTATATATTATGCACACACAAAAAAAAAGTATTAGCGGCGGAAGTACAAATATTTTACCATTTGCATTTGGTGCAGTGTTTAGTCCTTATATGTCATTATTTTAGCAGATAAGTCCTATAATAAGCATTAATTTTAATTTTTAACGACGTTGATAGAGAACCATATGTAGCACCCTTTTTCTTTCACTCAAATATTTGAATGTAAAAGTATATATTATTTTACTATTTAATATTTAATTCTCATTTTTTTAACTGCAAGTATACATTTTTTTTAAAACCTGGAAAAGTATACATATGTTGTCTTTTTTGGCATACATAAGTATCTGGACATTAATGTTAAGTTTTCTTCTTCTTTTTTATGTTAAAAGTGCTTATGTTTAAAGTTAAGAATTTAAATTAAGATCAAGGGGATTTATTTACCAACAGAATGACGACATACGTACTTGAGCCGTAAAAAATTATACAAAGACTAAAAGTTTAAACTGCACCAAGTGGTACAATATATGTACTTTCGCCGTCAAATAAAAAAAGTTCTAAAAATTCATGATCATAATTCATAGGCATTAAAAGATTTGGCGTGTCAAATTGGGCTAATAAGTTTCATTAGGTGGAGAATCTTCACAATGTAAAAATTGCTGATTCAAAAGAAAAAGAGAAGAATCTTACATTATTTTTTAGTATTTTAAATAATTTTTAAAATTTCTTATATGTCGTTTGACTTGAACATTTTGGATAAAGAATTATAGATCAAATATTCAACCAACAAAAGTAATCTTACCGAGGACATATAAAACATTTAAGAATGGCTCACCTCACCCCAAAAAAAAAAAAAGAAAAAAAAATTAGAAGTTATGTTACTATAGACACACCATAAACTTGATCAAACTCCGTGCGTTCAGGACTCGGACAGGCTACTCGTGAAAATTTCTGCTCCTCTTGTGAGTGCAAAGGCATTATAGGGCGAACCTGCACCCGCACCGACACAAAGGTCGGAAGCTGCCCCATTAATTGTGGCCCGACCTCAGTGTGCACCTGCGAGAACCCTACGACTCTGCCGTTGGTGAAGTTGTGCAGCTGCAGTTACAGGGTTGAGACCTGCAGGCCTAGAGCTTGCGCAAATGCCCAGACGACTCTGCTTGAGATGCTCACTTCCGCTCAGGAAAACTGATGGGCTTATGTTATTACACGCATACATATACATATGCTATATATATATATATATATATATATCATGTGTATGTGTGTATATGTATGCATTGTGTGGTATGATAAATATGCTGCCAATGAGATATCTTGGCTGCATTGAGTGTATTTATAAGGGCTTACATTGCCCGCAATTAGAGCTCAATCACTTTAGACTGAGTCGTGTAATGACCTTGGGTTGACGGAATAAAACATGCACGAAGCAACATTATGTGCATGCATGCCTAGAACTTCATTTACTATATTTATTAATGAAGTTACTCAATGAAAATTATAGAGTATATATAGAAAATATTAAGTACAGATGTGTAAAGGAAATAAAATAAGTAATATTTTATATAGGTATGTATGTGTATATGATAAATAAGTAGTAAAACATGAACGAAGCAACATTATGTGCATGCAAGCTAGCCTAGAGGCTGATTTACTTTATTTATATTATTTTTATGCCTGATAATAGTACTCTTCAGGCATTAGACATTTTGTATAATGTAAGTTATACTAACTTAGATTTATGTGTTCTCTCTCAAAAAAAAATAACACTTAGATTTATGTGGTATCAAAGACTTTGTTAAACTTTTATATATTCTACGAACGATAATCAAATGCCAATCAAATTGAACCACGAGCGACCTGTTTCCATTTTTCTCTACTTATATAATATTCCGGACCCGGAGGTCCGGGTTTAGATAAAATTTTAAAAAAAAAAGGGACCGGACTTGCTCGTACATTTCCGAACCAGTTTTCACATCCCAGCAATACTGAAATTCTATATTCTCTAACTCTAAACCCTAATTTCAAAGAATGGCTTTCAACTCCTGCAAAAGTATAATTTGATGCTGGTATGTTGAATACCTGTTGGTTCCAAAAAGAGATCGCTGCTAAAACAAGATCAAATGGAAATAACAATAGCAAAGTCACAAAATATTCTCACTGTTTGTGTATATAAATATATGGATTTGTCGCTGACTTCGAGAAGGAAAGAGAAGAATGACGAACAAACAAACATTCTTATGTGATATTGAGAGTGTTAAAAGGAATTTTGTCTTAAATCCCTAAATAAGAAAAAAAAAATATAGCAAACAAAATCGAAAAGGTTGAAAGCAGAATTATAGTGATTCAAAATTATGCAAAATTGAAAAAAACATATGGATGTTTTTTCCGCAATTATCCTTAGATTTTTCTAAGAAAAAAGAGAAGAACAGTAAATATTTAGCCTTTATATACATTTAATTTCCATGCATGAATATTACTCTAATTTTAAAAATAAAAGATACTTAAAAATAGGATCTATGTCACCAATAGATGTGATATATTTTATGTGGTCATGAGTACTCTGATAATTTGTAGCTAAAGGTAAAGTTTGAGCACGTTTTAAGTATATCATTCCCTGTCACGTTCATGTATTCGGTCGTATTATAGATGTGATATATTTTACGTGGTCATTAGAATGAGTGCAAGTGGGTGGGTACGTGAGTTTAAGCCTGACTTGTCTCAACCCCTAGCAAAGATTTTCCCACCAGAGATCTCCCCACCAGAGCTTCCCCTAGCAGAGAAGGGCCCGAGCAGAAATCTTCCTAGCAGGAGTTCCCCCACCAGAGATGGGTCCGACCAGAGATTTTCCCCAGCAGGAAGGGACCCAACTAGAAATGCTCCTACCAGAGATGGCCCTAGCAGAGATGAGGGAGAGGAGATGCCCCCTAGCAGAAGAGGACCCTAGCAGGATTCTCCCGAGAAGAAACGGGAAACGCCAGAAGTCAAGAAGAGCTATTCCAGGAAGATACCAAACTTGAGGAGCAAGTTTGGAGATTTGATTTGGCTTCCTGATTTGATATGATTTGGTTTCCCATTCTGTTAGGAAAACGTGTAAATTGTAAAGATTTGATTAAGTTTATTTTAGAAAGTTTAGCTAGGGTTTAGCTTTCTAGTTTCTCTATAAATACAAGTCTTATGAGTTTAATTTGTAACTTTATGCTCTCTTTGCATTCGACATTAATCTGAGAAAAATTCTCCTAACTTTCTTTGTCCTTTGTTTCTTGTTCTTTGTTTCTTTTGGCAGATCCATTCTCATTGGGAACCAACAGGGTACATGGTTTTTTTCCAGACAAACAGGTCGGGTACCCAATTTTATTTTATTTTTTGCCAAACGGGAACCTGGATTTTGAATCCGGGTTTTATAAAATCAAAATTCACATCTGGATTTTGGAAAGTGGGTTTAAACCCGGATTAATATAAAAACCCAAATTTAATGAGACAGTCACTAATCCCGTGAGCCACGAGGGCAAGAACGGGTAAGCTGTGCAGTCCCACATCGCCTGGGCAAGGGGATGTGTCTATGGGACGTTCCCGAGACTGTGCAGGTATGGGACTGCACGGTTATCGGAGATCATACAGGTATGGGACTGTATGGTCGAAGAGGCTTAAAAAATGGTTTTGAAAAAACCGGTTCTGGTTTAATACGATTGTTTTTTTTTAAGCAGTTTCGATGCGGTTGCGGTTCAAAACCTGTATTTCTGGGTTATTTTTACACTGCTATATGAGTACTCTATAAATATTAAATGTCCATGAGAATACAAATACATTATTTTATAATTTTTACCGAAAATATTTAAACATTTTCCTCATTTGACACACATATTTTTTGTGGTAGAAATTGTGACAAAAGGGTAAGGTTCTGAGCCTATAAATAATAAGCAATTTATCACATCCCGCAATACTAAAATTTAATATTCTAAACCCTAATTTCACAATAATATGGCTGTCAACAAAGTTTCTGTCTCGGCTTTCGTGCTTTTGGTCGTTGCAACAATCGCTTATGCTCGTCCAGACGCGATAGATGAATCTTCTGCAGGTATTAATAATAAATATACATTTTACTCTCATTTACTATACATGATGCTCTAATAATATTCATTATATAATTGTACCGATAAGGTTCTGTAATATTCATTATATAAGTCAGTACGTAGAGAAAATACTATCTCCATAAACTTTGATCAATATTAGAATATCTTAGATGATAAACTTTTTAACATATCTAATCACTCCATATTATGTAATATGTATATAAAAAAAAAGCGATTGACGGCGAAAGTACATATATTTTACAATTTGGTGCATTTTAGTCTTTACATTCTTGTCTACGATAGAAGTACATATGTTGTTATTTTATTAGCATATAAATCCCTAAATAAGTATTAATTTTAAGTTTTAACGTTAACTTTATATCTGAGAACAATGTAGCATTTTTTCCTTCCAATAATATATGATTGTGAAAGTATAACTTTTAATATAATTTAGTTCTTATATTTTTTTAACTCGAAAAGGACATGATAGGATTTCTTTTTTTGGTAAACATGAATATCTGGATATTAATGTGGGTAAACTGCGGCTAATGTAACCAATGTTTGTTTTTTACGGCTAATGTACCAAAACATGATTCCGTTAGATTTTTTCATGTTTTCCGTCATTTTACCGTCAGCAAGTGATTCCTCCTCTATATGTACATTTTTTGTATTTTTGTCATATCTCACTCATTTTTTGTCCAAATTATATGCACGACCTACGGTTGAAAAGATAAGAGATAGATCTACAACTTTTATGTTTTATGTTTTGTAAAATAATTTTTAAAAAATACTAAATTTCAATTACAACGTAGAACTGGATATTAGTGTAATGCAAAATATTTGTTTCGAGCAAATTTTAATATACTTAATGACTTTTTCTAATGAAACGTAAAAATACAAAGTTATAGATAAATCTTTTATCTTTCCAACGGAAGTTTATTTCTAAATTTTGGACAAAAAATTAGTGATTTATGCCAAAAATATGAATTATGTGATGTGAAAAAAACATTCGTATATTTGGCATAACTCACTCATTTTTTTTCCAAAATTTATAAATAAACTACCGTTGGAAAGATAAAAGATTTATCTACAACTTTGTGGTTTTACGTTTCATCAGAAAAAGTCATTAAGTATATTAAAATTTGCTCGAAATAAATATTTTGCATTACACTAATGTCCAGCTTTACGTTGTAATTGAAATTTTGTATTATTTTTAATTTTTCTACAAAACTTAAAATACTTAAGTTGTAGATCTATATCTTATCTTTCCAACCGTAGGTCGTGCATAAAATTTGGACAAAAAATGAGTGAGTTATGTAAAAAATACGAAAACTGTACATATAGAGGATAAATCACTCGCTGACGGTTAAGTCACGGCAAACACGAAAAAGTCTAACGGATCAAGTTTCGATACATTAGCCGTCAAAAATAAACATTGGGTACATAATCCACAGTCGATCAAACATTGAGTACATTAGCCGCACTTTACCCTATTAATGATAAATAAAAAGTTGACGTTAAGTGCTAATATTAAACGAAAGAGTCACATTTCAAAAGTTGCCACGTATCAATTTTAAGGTAAAAATCCAAATTAAACGCCCAAGGGTATATCAACAGAAGGACACCATACCATACATACTTAAGCCGTAAAAGAAAACATAAAAGACTAACTACACCAAGTGGTAAAGTAAAACATATGTATTTCTGCCGCCAGAAAAAAAAAAGTCTAAGAATGTACGATCATAGACATTAAAATGTTTGGCATATCAAATGCGCTAATATATGTTTCATTCGGTGGAGAACTTCACTAACTACAAATTACCGATTGAAAAGAATGATAAACGATCTTACATTATATTTTTAGCATGTGAAATGTTTTTTTATTTAAAAAATTTCTGCATGTCGTTTGCAAAAAAAAAAAAAAAAAAAAAAAAAAACCTTCTGTTAACTTGTTGATGCAATTTTTATACTTGATCAAACTCTGTGCGTTCAGGGGCGCTCGGACAGACAACCGGTCGTTTCTGCTCGCATTGTGAGTGTTGGCAAAGCGGCCGCGATACGATCTGCTTCCGTGCGGATGAAAAGGTCGGAAGCTGCCCCTTCGTGTGTGATGGTTCACCATGGACATGCTCATGCGACGAGAGTTCGACGTGCCGGTGCGTTTACCAGGTTGACACCTGCAATCCAACCGCTTGCCCGAGGGCCATGATGACTCTGCCTGAGATGGCCGCCGCCGCTGAGGAAATCTGATGCATTTATTACGCGGAGTAATTATTCGGAGATCCTAGGGATTAATGTCGATATCACGTTTTTCTGATTACGGAGATTTGTGTTTCGTTGTATGTGTTTCTTTTATTTCTGTTATTTTGTTTCCATTTATTTTGGTTAAGACTCGTTTTCTTTTAGATTATGCATTGTTTAAAGTAAAAATACCACATCTTCACTAATCCCGCGAATATAGGAGAGCACGGATATCCGTGTTTCTCTAATTTTTTTTTTGGATTCGGATTTATCCGGGTCCGCCGACACCGTTTTTTTTTTAATTTTTTTTTCGAAAATTGTGTTTTGGTCCTTGATCTTTTAAATCGAATACTTTATACTTTTTTCGGGTTTTACTTAGCGGGTTTAAATTTTAAATATCAAATTATATTTTAACGGTTTTAACGGGTTTGAAATTCAAATTTCAAATTTTAAATATGATAAATATGGAGACAAATACTTAGAGAAATAATGGGCCTCGTTAAAACCTCTCCGAGTCCCCCAAAAGGGTGCGGCTCGGGCGAGGAAAGAGCGCCCTAAGGTTATTATTTATATAATAGAGCAAATACAAATATGTCATACAATTACAAACCGATTACTCCGGGTTCACCACATTAAGCTCGTTGAAATAGTCTAATAACTCGTTGTTTATCATTTGATTATCTTGCGTTCGCTTTTCGACCAAAATCCAATCCTTTGAAAGCATAAGGATTTTGACCAAAAACGCCTTCGTTGACTTGCGTCGAGCCTCCAATATGCGTCCCGCCAACGAGAAAGCCGCTTCCGATGACACCGTGGAGACCGGAACGGTGAGGATGTCGCGAGCCACCAATGATAAAACCGGGTACTCAAGACGATTTACGCGCCACCATTCAAGTATGTCGAGGCCTTCGTCGGGACACGGTGCCAGTGGAAGGTTACCAAAGACGTCGTACTCGTTGATTCTTCGGAGGTTTGCTCTTCGGGGACGACGACCTCCGGAACTAGTGCTTGCTCCGCTATGTTGTGACGCCGGACTTGACACCGACGATGATCCTCCGTGCCCGCCGGTATGAGTTAGGTTGTAAAACACCCGATGCGTCGAAACATAGGGCGCTCCGGGTGCGTTGCTCGGGGGCGGCGTCGGGACGTTTTCCGTGTCTCCTTCTTGCTCCATGTCCTCGTAATACTTCATCTCGTACTCCTTGTAAAGAAGCCTCATCTTCAATTCCGCGTCGGGATAGTCTTCGTCAAGGTATGGATCTCCCGTCAATTGTTGCATCATCGCCAAGATCGCCTGCAATTTACCGAGCTTTAATGTAGGATCTATGATTATAGCCGCGCAAAACAAAAATGGAATATGTTTCCAATAAACCCTAAATTTTTCAATCATCGGTGTCAAAACATTTGCAAATAAAGGGTTTTGTTTTGCTTTATCAAAATGAACAGTAATATCAAAAATGCAAGCTAAAGCTAAATGAGATGTAGGTTTGTAAACATGAGATAAAGTAACGGTAATAGTATAAAAAAAGGATAGAAAAGCCTGGAATTGGATAGCCATCATCCAATCGGATTCATCGAGGTAGTCGTCCACGTGTCTTTTCTCTTGTCTGTTGATCCAGTTCGTAACTAGCTCCTTGTACGGTATGACCGGATAGGCATATCCGGAGAGTTCCACCGGATAGGCATATCCGGAGAGAACACTCGCTCCGCTTTGTGGTATTCCCTGCAATATGCTAACCAAGATTCCGTGCGCATAGTAGATGATCGTATGTACATAATGGCATTCCTAATTCTATCTATGCTTGGCGAAATAATATTTAACCCTGCTTGAACTATCAAATTGATATTATGGCATGCAAATCTTTGATGACCATTCCGGAATATTACCTGTAGCATTTTGAAGCAAGTTAGTAAAACCACCGAATTGTTGACCATAAATTACCGGAACCATCGCATTGGGATGAATTTGTGGCGACGGTAGACTAGAAGAACCCGGAGCATTTTGTTGGTAAACACCGCCATAATATGTATGTTGTATTTGTTGTTGCACCGGACTTGAATGCGGAATACTATTAACCGACCCGGTTTCGGAACCGGCCCGTCCTTTTCCTCGGCGATCATTTCGGCATCGAGAACGGTTATCGGAACTAGACATTATAACTAAATTAAACTATATTATAACTAAACTATATAATATAAATATAATAGATATTATGATATTAATATTGCAAGAATAACTAAATAAGTAACTAAATTATAAGAGTATTAATATAACTATAAGATAACAAAACTATAGCTTAAAATCAGATTTTTTGAGAGCTTGGGCGAGTTGAGAGAGTATGAGATGAAGAGAAGGAGTTGGGTGAAAAAAATGAGGGAGAAGTGTGGTTTTTATAGGGGGAATATGAAGAGAATCGAGTAAAGTGGGTATAATTAATACCCAACGGTCAAAAACAGGGGGCTTTTCTGCAATTACAGAAAATTTTTGGGGAACACGCGGGAGAGCCGTTGGGCAACGGCTCTATCATCCACGCCTTACACGTGACGCATCACACGGCTCAAAACAAAGAGTCGTTGCGCGATTTTTTTATAAAAAAAAATTGTCGGACTCGGATTAATCCGGGTCCGTAAGGGTCCGTATTTTTGTCGGACCCGGACTTCCGGATCCGTAAAAAAAAATGGAGGGTCTGATGGATCCAACCCTCCTACATTTCCAGGATTAATCTTCACATAGGTATCTATTAATTTCAAGTATATTTTCAAGTCTTTCTTCTTTAAATGTCGGGTTCCATTGGTAGCCCGCCTCAAGTCGTCCCTCCAAACCGCAATTATGTGTGTTTCTTCCGCTTCCTAAACGGAACCAGACCCCACGGCGGCAGATCATGGGGGGTCAACCTCCCCGAGCCTCTTGACTTTGAAACGGCGAAAGTTTCTCTTCGTCTTCACTTTCGTCGTCGTGGTCTACACTCTCCTCGTAAACCGCTCCACCCCAGGTTTGTTTTTTTCTAGATCCGAAGGTCCGGGTCCGGATAAAAGTAAAAAAGTAAAGGACGCTCCTACATTTCTGAACGAGTTCACATCCCAACAATCTCGAAATTTGATATATATGCTCTGACTCTAAATCCTAATTTTAGAAAGGTAAAATAGCGGCATAAGTACCTAAAGTCTTTGAAAAGTTGACATTAAGTTCCTTTTTTTTGTGGCGAAAGTTGTCAAACTCTTATTTTGTGTCTTTCGTCATGTTTTCGCCCTGAAACGCATCACGTGTTGTTGGTTCCCAATTCACAGATCTGCAAAGAACACGATCACCACCAAAGAAAATCGAACAGGAATTGAAGAACACGAAGTTTTGGGAGAAGAATTTCTCTATTGATAATCGAAGAAAAAAATACAAAGAAAACTCTAATGGACTCAGCACTTTACAAAGTGTACAATGCTAGGTTTACATAGCCTCACATAGGCGAAACCCTAGCTAACCAAAGCGCACAAAATCGGGAAACTACCCTAAATAATATAATCAAATCTTTGACTTGATCTTTGCTTGCTTCTTAAGCTTCGCGGGTAGTTGTTGACTTTCCCTTTCCTGCTCGAACAGCTTCTCTGTTCCCGAGCTAGTCTGCTCGTCTGCCCCTGATCGGGCTTGCCTTCTATTCGGACCTTCTGCTCGTGTTCACCCGAGCTGGGCTAAACTCTTGTTCGTCTTCAGCTCTGGTCGGTACCCGGGCTGACTTCCTCTATGTGACGGACTAAGTCAAGCTTAAGCTCACAAGTGTCACGTTTTTAAACCCATTATTTATACTATTTTTAATTAAAAAAATTAAACTGATTAATCAATGATAAACAATAGTATATTTAATGAGTTTAAAAATGTGACATGTGGTGCGGTTTTGGACAAATATATGATGAAATACATAAAATAGGAGTTTAGCAACTTTCGCCACAAAAAAAAAGAGAATTTAATGTCAACTTTTCAAACACTTTAAATACTTATGCCGTCATTTTCCCTTTAAAAAATAGCTTTCAACTCTTTTATAGCATATTTTGATGATGATGTCTTAAAACCAAGGTTTAAAAATTGCTATACCGATGAAAATGTAATGGTTTAATTTTAATTGGGTTCACCGACGAGTTTAGATAAGCAATGAGTTTACGACAATATATTTAATGATCAGATTTTTTAGGTTGACGATTTTGAACCCTAGTTTGTATAATTTACAAGTATTATTTAACTAGGGTTAATGAAGGCAAAAATACTCAAAGTTTGGTCAAAGAACCCCTCGTGTACCTAAAGATTAAAAGTGGTGGCAAAAATACCTAAAGTCACATTTGGGGAGTTGACCACTCCATTCTCGTAACGCCGTTAACTTACCTGTTAATTCTGGCCACGTGGACAAATTTGTTTTGTTAAGTGTAATCATTAGGGGTTCAGTTTGTTGTGTTAAATAGTATTAATTAGGGGTTTGATTCATTGTTTTGTCGTAAACGAGGCTGATGTGGGCTCGTTCACGTGGCAAAAATTATTATGTCAGCAATCCACGTTTGTCCATGTGGCCAGAGTTAACGGGTAAGTTAATGTTGGATCCCAATTCACGGATCTGCAAAGAACATGAATAACACCAAAAGAAATCGAATAGAAAAATAAAGGACACAAACTTTTGGGAGAAGAAATTCTCTGATTAATAATCGAACGCAAAATACAGGGAGATAAACTCGAAATTCTAATTGACTCAGCACTTTATAAAGTGTACATGCTAGGTATATTTATAGCCTCACATAGGCGAAACCCTAGCTAACCAAATCGCACTAAATCAGGAAACTACCCTAAATAATCTCGCCGAATCTTTGACTTGATTTGCTTGCTCCTCAAGCTACGCGTCTTCCTTTCTGGGTAGAGTTTCCCTTTCCTGCCCGGACAGTATCTCTGTCCCCGAGCTGACCTGCTCGTAAGCTCCGGGCTGAGCTTGCCTTATATCCGGACTCTCTGCTTGTGTTCTCCCGAGCTGGGCTGAACGACTGTCCGTCTTCTGTTCTGGTCGGTACCCGGGCTGACTCCTCGCAAGTGTTTCTGCCCGTCCTGGGTTCTGGTCGTCATCTGGACTAAGTCAAGCTTAAGCTCACATTCTCCCCCGTAAGCTTGACTTGCTACACTCTTTACTCTGAGCAACTCCCTCATCTCTACGAACTTCACTCTTGCCAAAGCCTTGGTAAGGATGTCTGCTCGCTGCTCCCTTGTGCTGATGAACTCTACGACGATATGTCGCTTCTCCACACACTCACGAATATAATGGTACTTTGTGTCAATGTGTTTGCTTCGTCCGTGAAACATTGGATTCTTCATCAACGCGATTGCAGACTTGTTGTCCACGTAGAGAGTTGGTGTTTTCTGCTTGGAACCCGTCATCTCAATGAGTAGCCATTTCAACCACATAGCCTGACATGCTGCTGCAGTTGCCGCCATGAACTCCGCTTCACACTAGGATAAATCTACTGTCTGCTGCTTCTGGGACTGCCAGGTGATTAGATTCCCGTTGAGATAAAACGCAATTCCTCCGGTACTCTTTCTATCGTCAATGTCATCGGCCAAATCACTGTCCGTAAAGCCGACTAGTACTTCTGCTCCACTTCCTCATTGTACTGGATCCCGTAGTCCGTCGTGCCCTTCACGTAACGCAATATGTGCTTCACCGCCTGCTGGTGTGCACTCGTGGGCTTTTCCATGTAGCGACTGACTATCCCGGCGGCGTGTGCAATGTCTGGTCGGGTATGAGTGAGGTACCTTAGGCACCCGATCACGTGTCTGTACTCCGTGGGATCCACTCTTCTCCCTTCAGCATCCTTCCCGATCTGCAGCTTCGCCTCCATTGGGTATTTGCTCGGGTTGCAATCCGTCATCTCGAACTGCTTGAGGATCTTCTTCGCGTAGGCCGACTGCTTGAGCGTGATACAGTCCTTCTTTTGGTCCACCTTGATGCCGAGGTAGTAAGACAGTAGTCCAAGATCACTCATCTCGAACTCGGCCATCATTTGCTTCTTGAATCCTTCTACGACTCCTGCGCTGGATCCAGTTACTATCAGGTCATCCACATAAACTCCGACGATATGAGTTTCCTGCTCGGTACTCCTGGTGTAGACTACCTGCTCGCTCAAGCACTTTGTGAATCCAAGATTCTTCAAGCTCTTGTCAAGGCGAATGTTCCACGCTCTTGGTGCTTGTTTTAACCTGTATAGGGCCTTGGATAGGTTGTACACCTTCTGCTCCTTGCCCGTGACACCGAACCCCTCTGGTTGCTTGACGTACACTTCTTCCTCGAGGTCACCATTTAGGAATGCCGATTTGACATCCAGATGGTGAATTTCCCAACCTCGATGAGCTGCTATGGCTAGGATGAGTCTGATCGTATCCAGTCTAGCTACTAGAGCAAATACTTCCTCAAAGTCTATGCCTTTCCTCTGCACGTAGCCTTTGGCTACCAGCCTTGCCTTGTGCTTAAGGACATTCCCCTCAGTGTCCTTCTTCAGCTTATACACCCATTTCAGGCCGATGAGATTATGACCTTTAGGTAGGTCGGTAAGTTCCCATGTTCTGTTCTTCTCAATGGACTCCATCTCCTTCTTCATTGCTTCCTGCCACTCCTGCTCGGCTGCTGCCTCCTGGTAGCTGGCTGGCTCTTCTACACACAACAAAGAAAGTTCCTCCAGGCTCATCTCCACTACTTGAGTCTGATCATAGACGTATGCTAGAGGTCGGAATCCCCTTGGGCCGTCTTTTATGGACGAATATCTTGAGCTGGACGGACTGGTCTTACTCGGACTTGGTGTCCTGGGTGTATCCGGGGTGCTTTCTCCCGGGCTGGATTCACTCATACTCGGCAAAACTGTTCCCGAGCTGGGTGTTCCGGGCTGCTCCTGCTCGGCAACATCCTGGTCGTCTTCGACAATGAACTCCACTGAGTTCTGCTCGGATTCTCCTTTCTCGTCGCGCCATTCCCACTTCATCTCCTCTTCAAACATAGCATCTCGGCTCACTTGGAGTCTGCCGCGTCGTGGATCGTAGAGTCTGTGTGTCTTGCCTCCTTCTTCAACGCCAAGGTACATCATCTTCTGACTCCGGTCGTCTAGCTTCTTGAGATGTGACCCCGCAATCTTCACATGTGCGGTGCACCCGAACACTTTCAAATGTTCTAAGTGGGGTTTCTTCCCTTTCCACGCCTGGTAGGGAGTGTGCTCTCCTAGCGCTTTGGTCGGCAAACGATTAAGCAGATAGACCGCATGTCTCACTGCTTCTGCCAAAAACCGGGCTGGAACTTGCATGCTCTTAAGCAAGCTCCTCGCTGTGTTCATCACAGTTCGGTTTCGTCTTTCCACTACGCCATTCTGCTGGGGCGTGTGGGGTGCGGACAGGTGACGCTGAAATCCTTCCTGGTCGCAGAATTCTCCGAACTGCTGGGAAGTGAATTCTCCTCCTTGGTCTGTACGCAAGACCTTTAACCTGTGCACCGAGCCATTCTCCACGATCTTCTTGAACTTCTTGAAGACCTCAAAGGCTCTGATTTTCTCCTTAAGCATATAAACCCACATCCAGCGACTGTAATCATCAACAAGTAAAAGGAAATACTTGTTACCTGCCAATGTGGCTAGGGTGACTGGACCGCATAGATCTGCATGCACCAACTGTAAGGGTCTCTCTTCTCGGAATTTTTCCTTGATCGGAAATGGTATTCTCGCCTGCTTCGGGATCATGCAACACTCACATAGCTGGTCAGGGTGTTCTATCTTGGGAACCCCGAAGGCCATCTTCTTCTCGCCCATCATCTTGAGCGCGTGAAAATTCACGTGTCCAAGCCGTGCGTGCCATAGCCAAGTAAGATCTGCCATCGACACCATGAGGCAGACGGGCTGGCACGTCTTCAGTAGGATCTTGTAGAGTCTGTTGGGTGTCCGCTCCACCTTCATCAACAACACTCTATCTTTGGTCCACATCTTCATATAGGACCCGGCTCCACCGTGTTCCCGATCTCCGTTATCTGTCCCAGACTGATGATGTTGCTCTTCAACTTTGGGATGTAGTAGACTTGGGTCATCAAACGCTGGTCGCCATTCTTGCACTCGAAGAGGATCGACCCTCTGCCTCTGATCTCTACGACTGATCCGTCGCCGAATTTCACGTTGCCCGTGATCTTCTCATCGAGCTCTTCAAACTTAGCTCGGTCCCCAGTCATGTGGTTGCTAGCTCCGTTGTCTAAGTACCATACGTCGGTACTGACCTTCTTCTCTCCGTCTACGAGGAGGTTTGCAATAACCTTATCCTCGATGAGGAAAACCTTCTCAGTGGTCTCCTCCGGACAGGTCTGCTCGGCCTCTGGGCTGATCGGCACACTGATCACTTCTGCCCGGGCCTTGGCGTCACACTCGCCATTCTGTTCATCCAGGTGCGTTTCCTGCTCGGAAAACAACAATGCCGGCTGGTTCTGGTCGTCTGGGAATCTTGCTAGATTCGCGTCTTCGCCCTGGTTCCTGCTCTGGCACTCAGATGCAAAGTGTCCAAGCTTCTGACAACTGTAGCACTTCACTGTGCTCTTGTCTCTCCTGGTCGTGCCTTCCTGACGGGTAGATCCACTGCCGCGACCTCGCATGTCTCGACCTCGTCCACGACCCTGTCCGCGTCCTCGGACTGCTCCACCAAAGCTACTCCGACCTAAGGAATATAACTCGGCTCCCCCGGTTTTCCGCTGTCTGGCCGTCCACTCTTCATGCGTGAGCAGGAGGTTCTTCTCCTCTTCTTTGTCACCGTAACCCCGAATTCTCTCCTCGTGGGATTTGAGGCGACCAACAACCTCCTCGACTGACATGGTCTTGAGATCGCCGAACTGCTCAATCAATGTCACGATCTGCATGTACATGTGAGGCACTGCTCGGAGAAACTTCTTGACGACGGTGGTCTCCTCCACCTTGTCTCCCAGCGAGCGTATGCCGGTCACAATGGACGTGAGCCGCATAGCGAAGTCGTCGATCGACTCGCTCTCCCTCATAACCTCAAACTCACTCTTCAAGGTCTGGACCTTTGCCTCCTTGACGCGATCTGCGCCCATGTACATGGTCTGAAGAGTTTTCCATGCTTCCTTCGCGGAATCCTTCTCGGCGAGCCTAAGAAGAACATCTTTCGGAACTGCTTGGTAGATTGCGGCTAGAGCCATTCTTTCCTTGCGCCCTTCGACACCACCGTTCTCTACGGCCTCCCACACTCCCTGCGCCTGCAGATTCACCCTCATCTTCAACGCCCACACGGCGTAATAGCTCTTCGTGAGCATGGGGTAATGGAGTGTAACTGTGCCTTCTCTAGAGTCTAGTTTCTGCGCAACCAAAGCTCCTTCCATCGGTGACTCTGATGATGAGGACATGTTCTTTGATTGAAGCTGTGATACCACTTGTTGGATCCCAATTCACGGATCTGCAAAGAACATGAATAACACCAAAAGAAATCAAATAGAAAAATAAAGGACACAAACTTTTGGGAGAAGAAATTCTCTGATTAATAATCGAAGGCAAAATACAGGGAGATAAACTCGAAATTCTAATGGACTCAGCACTTTACAAAGTGTACATGCTAGGTATATTTATAGCCTCACATAGGCGAAACCCTAGCTAACCAAATCGCACTAAATCAGGAAACTACCCTAAATAATCTCGCCGAATCTTTGACTTGATTTGCTTGCTCCTCAAGCTACGCGTATTCCTTTCTGGGTAGAGTTTCCCTTTCCTGCCCGGACAGTCTCTCTTTCCCCGAGCTGACCTGCTCGTAAGCTCCGGGCTGAGCTTGCCTTCTATCCGGACTCTCTGCTTGTGTACTCCCTGTTGGGAATCACGTCTCGGATTCCGTGTAAATTATCACGAGTTATACCTCCTAACCGTCCGGGTAACATTTAAAAAAATTATTTTAAAGCGGAAAACTTTTTATCCGTACAACGGTCCGAATATCGGATAATGTCCATATCCCAAGATCTGATAAATATTATGTAATTTAATATTCATATATCATTATTAATAATCTAGTCATAATAGAAAATAAATAGAAAGCAGTAAATGGTTGCATTTATTAACCCAATGCATAAGGCCGTACCTCTATTGACAACTTCCGGCTGCGTGTTCTGAATCGGGCAGGGCTCGGCCGATGCTGAGGGAAACTCCCGTGATCTTCTGGGATATTCTCCTGGAATCCTCGTACCGAAGCGTGGGCTTCGCCGGCAGGACTCCGTTGCAAAATTTTAACTGATGGTTCTTTTTAAGCTTCCGGAGAAATAGTCTCCTAAGCCGAACCAGAAAAAGAGATCAGAGAGAAAATTCGTAGACCCTAAGGAAGAGGGAGAGTTCGAATTTTTCTCTGGGGAAATGTGTGAAAAATGTGTAGAATTAGCCTCCTATTTATAGGCTCAAACCGTAACCGAATTGGAGATTTTCCCTCCCATTATTCGAATTCTATTAATTAAATATAATTAATTATTTCAATCCAATGGTCCAGATTCAATCTCATCTAAATCCAATGGATATAATTAATCAGGGATTTAATTAAATAATAATACAAGATAATATCAAAAAATTTAATCTTATCATCATATTATAAATATTCGAATTATATTATATATATATATATATTTAAATTCGAATTTGATGATGATTATCTAGATCCAATGGTTAAAAATAAATCTTAAACCAATCCAATGGATCAAATCAATTAGGGATAAAGTCAAATACCCTAGGGTTTTACAAAACCCTAATTCGAATTCTTATCCACAATATTATTCGAATTATATATCATATATATAATATTAATTAATTTCTAATCCGACGGTTAAAGATTAAATCTCAAAACCGATACAACGGACATAATTAATTAAGCAAATTCGAAATACCTAAACTTGGTCACCAAGTTTCAATTTCGAATTACATTAGGTTTCAAATCAATTATCTCAATCCAACGGTTGATATTAAATCACAACTGATCCAATGGATTAAATTGATTTTAGGGTTTTTACCAAAATACCAAACAATAGGTACTTATGCCGCAAAAATAAAATCTTCAATTCATATATTCGAATTTAGCTAGGGTTTGTTATCACCAAACCCTAATTCGAATTTACACATGTAACAATATATAAAAATATATTTTTATTTATTAATATAAATCTATTAATTATTAATTAATTATTAATAACATATTAATAATTAAATCCAAATAATTAAATTATATTAATATTTCCTGATCTCAATATCACACATTAAAATTTCATGGTGCCACACCATCATTTAAATTCGTGACATGTGATTTAATTTCAAAGTTTATCGAACCGATCATAAACTTAGAAAATCCATAAATCACTAACCGTAAGTCGAAATGACTCGGTTCAAAAAGAAAAGTTTCTTAGAATTTAATTTAAAACAACATAGTGCTGATAGAAAATCTAAATTATAACTTTCTTTTATCAGTTAATTTCGTGTACCAAAATATGGTACTTTTGCCACGCTAACGATAAAACTATCTGACGTCTGCCACAGACCTTTCAGTTTTATAAGTCAAGCCAAATGATTAAACATTATCCAGAATGTATTTTAATCACGTACGTATCATCCGTTACGGAGCTATCCTGGGGACCATGGACCCGTATCACTTAAGCTCCAACGAACTGCTAGTTGTTTGTCAAACCTCGAAGTGATTCCACTATAGAACCGAGGCTGCACTCTTTAGTGATACGGTATATATTATTCCCTTTATAACAGCAGGGTGTCCATTGATACAATCAAATTCGGGTTATTGATCTTTCACTTGATGATCCACACATGAGCAGGCGGTTTCTACCGTTATGCCCCTCATTGCATTTTCATCCTAGACTCAGTCAGTAATATTATGAGCAACCCACTTATGGTTTCGATTCATAAGTTGCGCACGGGTACCTCTCACTTCTCACCACCGACAATCAAGGGAATCATCATCACTCTGAAGAGAGCTGTGTGATGCCCATGTCTATGACCAAGCTACCCTTACTGCTGACTATCATGTTCCCAAAATAATAGTGTTGGGAACAACGGTAATATTTCTTGTTCTTTAACGGTTAAATCAAAGAACAATCAAGCCAGCAGCTTGGACTCAAGATCACTCAGGTCTTAGATCGAATATCCATTTGATCATCTACTAGTGACTCAACTCCAAGTTATCAGTGACGGTCTTATATGATAACTTCCGGAGTTTAAGTCAGGTCCAGTCCAGTATGAAGACACTTCATACTTAATGCACTTCTAGTGAGTGTGACACACACAAAATCCAGAACAGGATTATCACTTAGTCACATTAATGACCTTATACGATTAATGGGCTCCCACCCAGTTGATCAGGTCACGGACATTTTAAGTTCATTTATTATGATTATTAATTCTTCCACACATTGACTCTGTTGTGATAATAATAACATAATTGCATCCTTCATGAACTAAGGAATCAAACATTCTATTTTACTCTACCAGAAACTATAATAAGATTATCATAATAAGCATCATCTTTATTCAACGACTTGTCATAATCTTTTACAAATGGATAAAATATCTTGTTTAAGGACACATATGTCCAACAATCTCCCACTTGTACTTGAAGAAGATGACCCATGTCTTTTAGACCCATACTTTCCAGATGCCTCCTGAATATTTTCTCTGGCAACGTCTTGGTGAATGGATCAGCCAGATTGTCTTCCGAAGCTATTTTCACAACCCTCACGTCGCCACGACGCACTATTTCTCTTATGAGATGGTATTTGCGTTTTATATGTTTCGCCTTGTTATGGTCTCTGGGCTCTTTAGAATTTGCCACCGCACCACTGTTATCACAGTATAGTGTTTGGGGCCCATCTACATCTGGAACAACTCCCAGCTCTATGTAGAAATTCTTGAGCCAAACTGATTCTTTGGCTGCCTTACAAGCTGCCACGTATTCAGCTTCCATTGTGGAATCTGCGATACAAGATTGCTTTACGCTTCTCCAGAATATCGCTCCACCAGCAAGGGTGTACACTGCTCCCGACGTCGATTTTCTCGCGTCTCTATCACACATAAAGTCTGAATCAGTGTATCCTAGTTGATTCAGTTCTGATCCTGAAAACACTAACATATAGTCTCTCGTTCTCCGAAGATACTTGAGAATGTTCTTCACTGTTGTCCAGTGAGCCATACCAGGGTTGGATTGGTATCTGCTAACAATTCCCACAGCGTAACAGATGTCTGGCCTAGTACACTGCATAGCGTACATCGGACTTCCCACTGCTGAAGCATAGGGTATTCGCCTCATCACATCTTGCTCTTTCGGAGAAGTTGGGCATTGTTTCCTGCTTAGGAACACTCCATGTCTGGTCGGTAAATTACCTCCCTTGGAGTTTGCCATTGCAAAACGTTCAAGCACCTTATCAATGTAAGCTGCTTGAGATAAGGCCAGAAGCCTGTTGTTGCGATCCCTGAAAATACGGATCCCAAGAACATAACTGGCTTCTCCCATGTCCTTCATTTAGAACTGCGTAGATAGCCACGCCTTTACGTCCGATAATTTCTTCACATTGTTTCCAATGAGAAGAATATCGTCGACGTACAGAACAAAAAAAAAAATTCCACGGTTTCGTCATTGAGTTTATAGATGCAGGCCTCAGTGACGTTTTGAATGAATCCATAGGTTTTGATGGTTTCATCGAACCTTAGATTCCAGGATCTGGAAACTTGCTTCAATCCATAGATGGATTTGAGTAATCTGCAAACCTTCCCTTCTTGACCCTGTTGCACGAACCCTTCTGGTTGGTCCATATAGATGTTTTCGTCAATGTACCCATTCAGGAAGGCGGTTTTGACGTCCATCTGCCAAATCTCGTAATTGAGACTACAAGCTATGGCCATGAGAATCCGGATGGAGTTGTACTTAGCGACTGGAGCGAAGGTCTCATCGAAATCAATACCTTCCCTCTGGGTGAAACCCTTTGCCACTAGTCTAGCTTTGAAGGTTTCAACCTTCCCGTCCACTCCTCTCTTTCGCTTGTATACCCACTTACAGCCAATGGTTTTGAAACCATCCGGTAAGTCTACAAGTTCCCAGACTTCATTAGAATCCATTGATTCTATTTCTTGGTTCATGGCTTCCTGCCATTCTCCCTTATCAGGATCAACCATAGCTTGCTTGTAGCCTATGGGATCTTCAACACTAGTGTCTGTGACGGCTAGGTGAAATTCCAACAGGCGTGCTCGTAGCGTTCAACAGGTCTTTTGAACCTCCCTCTACGTCTGAGTACCCCTTGGTTCTGACTTGGGACCGTGGTTTCCGCACTCTCTTTGATAACAGACACTGTTATCAAATACTTGTGACATCATGTCACTTGGTTCAGCAGTTACTTAAGTATTGTCTTTAATTTCCATCAAAGTGTCTGTCATCACTATGATCAACCCTTTTGACAAAAGGTTTAAAGAACTCAGATATTTACTCAATATTGCATAGGATCAAAAATAAATTTTACTTAAGAATAAAAATAAAAATGAAAGGTTTTCAAATCGCCTTTCATGAGATCCTTACATTAAATAAATGAGTAAATAAATAAAATTGAGCCTCTTTATTGCGCCATTATGTATCTCCGAGACTCTCGGACGACTTCCGGCAATGACTCCTTAGCTGCTGCTGGAAAACAAAGAATGTCACATGTTACAGTTTTAGATCTTTGGAGAAAAGACTTTCTAAAACAAATGTGTGATAAGTAACTTATCAGGTGAGACACTCACCGGTTTCATTCTTCTTTTCATTATGGAACTTGGGACAATCTCTTTTCCAATGTCCCTTTTCCTTGCAAAGGAAGAATATTCCTTTCTCAGCAGCTTTCTTGCTTTCTGTCTTTGGCTGGAAATTCTTCCCCCATTTCTTCTTAGGACCGGGCCTTTTCTTCATCTTCGAGTTTTTGGAGGAAGATCCTTTCTTGAACATCACGTTCAATTCAGATTTCTTCTTGACTAAACCCGAGATGTCCTCAAAGGTTTGCAACTCATTAATCAACTGTGTCAAACCATATTTCAGTTTGTTCATAATGTAGTTGTTGGTGAATGGAACGAACTCAGGTGACAGCGAGTTAAGAATGATGCTGATCTGAGATTTCTCATCCACCACGGCCCCATGCAGCTCAGCCTCATTAAACCAATTGGTCATACTCATGACATGGTCACGAACATATGTCCCTGGTTTCATTTTGGCATTCATGTAGCGACGAGTCGCTTCATGTTGAGCTTGCTCAGACTGCTTTCCATACATACCTTGGAGAGATTCCATGATATCATAAGCAGCGTCCTTTCCCTCTAGCTTGACTCTCAGTGAATCAGACATGCTAGCCAGCATATATGCCTTAGCACAATTGTTTGCATGAATCCAAGAGTCATAGAGTTCCTTTACACCTCTGGCGCTGTTAGCAGCCGGTGTAGGGGGACATTCATCGGTGAGAACAAAACGTATGTTTTCACTGATCAAGACAATATTTATGTTGCTCTTCCATTTTGGAAAGTTACTTCCGGCGAGAGTGTTGTTCGAAAGCAGTGACATGATAGGATTCGACATTTTAGACTGGCATTGAAAAAGAAACTTATTAAACTTTATTATAGGTAGAATGTTTAGAAAAATATTTTATTTGAAATAGTTACATGATGCAAACATGTTCATGGGAAAAACGTTAAATAAACCCTTTAACTATTTCGTGATAATTTAACCGACTGTACACGTCGTTGCCGTCCTTAGTGGCATGGTCACTCTAGGGTGACTCGCGGTATCAACCGTGTAGTTTGGTTAAACTAACTTTTAGTCATAAACTTAATTAATATTCATAACAAGAACTACAAAAGTCCTCTATGATTATTAACTATCACCATAGACGGTCGGGAAGCACCAACTTCCGTGCAAGCTTAACCCATTATTTTCGGTTCTCGGGATCCTCTTGGAAACGTCGTCCTTAGGGAATGGTCACTCCAGGGTGACTCGCGGTCCATTTCCAAGATTCCTCCGTCCCCATATTCTTTTGGAACTATCACGGTGTCAAACCTTCCACAAGCACACCTTCCTTAGGGAATGGACACACTAGGGTGACTCGAGGCGGTGTGGTCAGCAGACCTTCTGACAGTAATAATGGAGACCTTTCAAAATATTCTATACTTGCCATGGTTTTTATTAAATAACTTTTTTAATTTCTAAGTTATAAAAACTTAATATATAAACTATCTATTAATGACACATTAAAAGTTTATATTTTGGCTTTATTTATTACGACACGTAATTTTAAATAAGCCCCAGTATTGTGTTTATTATTTTTTTCGCTAGTGATAGATCAATCCGTACGCTCTCCAGGTCGATGGGAGGGGTCCTAACCGGTCACCCAGAAGTGGATGGTGAACCGGCCCCACTTTTGATTCCGTCTTCCTTAGGCAAGATTGTACGGTTGAAATTTTTCCGACTCATAATAAACACTTTTACATTTACTCTTTATTATTTATATCTATCCTAAAAAGACATATTAATAATGATCTAAACATAGACAGTATGTTTGAGGGTTATGAAAATAGGTTATATCAAATTATATCTATGATGAATATTTATAATTAATGATACTTATTCTCTAAGAATTATCATTAAACATTTTAATGCCCATTAATAATTATTTATGAAATATTAAAATAAGACAATGATATTATTCTTCAAATATTATCATCCATATTTTAATTTATTAAATAAGACAATGTCATTTAATTATTAAATAACATCCATATTTAATTTTATGAATTAATTAAAATAAGAATATGTTATTTATCCGGAAATAACATCCATATTTTAATTCATATTAATTAATCATAATTAATTTTAATTCATAAATATTAATTTCATTAATAATAATTAATAATTAATCCACGGGATCCGGGTCGGAATAAAAATCCGACACATATAAAAAAAATTGCACGTGGGCCCTCCGGGCATAAGCCCGGGCCCACATGTCCGTGGAATGGGCAGGGACAGCTCACGGGTGGGCCAGGGCATTGCCTTGGCACTTCGGGCTGGGCCTGCAGGCCCATTCCGCTGCCAAGCAGCGTGGCCTGCGGCCAGCCCGCCAGGCCCACACAGGTGCCCTTGCCCTGGCCGAATGGCCTTGGCGAGGGCCTGGCCCGTGGGCCTTGCCCTTGCGAACTCCCTGGGGCTGCAGCGGCAGCCCCTGCTTGCTGCGGGATTCTCGGGCTAGGCTGCCAAGGGCAGCCCGGTCCAACTACCCGGTCCGATTTTTCGGATCGGGTAATTTTCTTATTTTGAATTAATATTTAAAATATCTAGAAATTCAAAATTTCAATTTTAAATAATTAATTTTATTCATCAAATAATTCGTTCTTAAACCCATTAATTAAATTACGTAATTATTTATCCTTGAACAATGGCTCTGATACCAAATTGTTGGGAATCACGTCTCGGATTCCGTGTAAATTATCACGAGTTATACCTCCGAACCGTCCGGGTAACATTTAAAAAAATTATTTTAAAGCGGAAAACTTGTTATCCGTACAACGGTCCGAATATCGGATAATGTCCATATCCCAAGATCTGATAAATATTATGTAATTTAATATTCATATATCATTATTAATAATCTAGTCATAATAGGAAATAAATAGAAAGAAGTAAATGGTTGCATTTATTAACCCAATGCATAAGGCCGTACCTCTATTGACGACTTCCGGCTGGGCGTTCTGAATCGGGCAGGGCTCCGCCGATGCTGAGGGAAACTCCCGTGATCTTTCGGGATATTCTCCTGGAATCCTCGTACCGAAGCGTGGGCTTCGCCGGCAGGACTCCGTCGCAAAATTTTAACTGATGGTTCTTTTTAAGCTTCCGGAGAAATAGTCTCCTAAGCCGAACCAGAAAAAGAGATCAGAGAGAAAATTCGCAGACCCTAAGGAAGAGGGAGAGTTCGAATTTTTCTCTAGGGAAAGGTGTGAAAAATGTGTAGAATTAGCCTCCTATTTATAGGCTCAAACCGTAACTGAATTGGAGATTTTCCCTCCCATTATTCGAATTCTATTAATTAAATATAATTAATTATTTCAATCCAATGGTCCAGATTCAATCTCATCTAAATCCAATGGATATAATTAATCAGGGATTTAATTAAATAATAATACAAGATAATATCAAAAAATTTAATCTTATCATCATATTATAAATATTCGAATTATATTATATATATATATATATTCAAATTCGAATTTGATGATGATTATCTAGATCCAATGGTTAAAAATAAATCTTAAACCAATCCAATGGTTCAAATAAATTAGGGATAAAGTCAAATACCCTAGGGTTTTACAAAACCCTAATTCGAATTCTTATCCACAATATTATTCGAATTATATATCATATATATAATATTAATTAATTTCTAATCCGACTGTTAAAGATTAAATCTCAAAACCGATCCAACGGACATAATTAATTAAGCAAATTTGAAATACCTAATCTTGGTCACCAAGTTTCAATTTCGAATTACATTAGGTTTCAAATCAATTATCTCAATCCAACAGTTGATATTAAATCACAACCGATCCAATGGATTAAATTGATTTTAGGGTTTTTGCCAAAATACCAAACAATAGGTACTTATGCCGCAAAAATAAAATCTTCAATTCATAGATTCGAATTTAGCTAGGGTTTGTTATCACCAAACCCTAATTCGAATTTACACATGTAACAATATATAAAAATATATTTTTATTTATTAATATAAATCTATTAATTATTAATTAATTATTAATAACATATTAATAATTAAATCCAAATAATTAAATTATATTAATATTTCCTGATCTCAATATCACACATTAAAATTTCATGGTGCCACACCATCATTTAAATTCGTGACATGTGATTTAATTTCAAAGTTTATCGAACCGATCATAAACTTAGAAAATCCATAAATCACTAACCGTAAGTCGAAATGACTCGGTTAAAAAAGAAAAGTTTCTTAGAATTTAATTTACAACAACATAGTGCTGATAGAAAATCTAAATTATAACTTTCTTTTATCAGTTAATTTCGTGTACCAAAATATGGTACTTTTGCCACGCTAACGATAAAACTATCTGACGTCTGCCACAGACCTTTCAGTTTTATAAGTCAAGCCAAATGATTAAACATTATCCAGAATGTATTTTAATCACGTACGTATCATCCGTTACGGAGCTATCCTGGGGACCATGGACCCGTATCACTTAAGCTCCAACGAACTGCTAGTTGTTTGTCAAACCTCGAAGTGATTCCACTATAGAACCGAGGCTGCACTCTTTAGTGATATGGTATATATTATTCCCTTTATAACAGCAGGGTGTCCATTGATACAATCAAATTCGGGTTATTGATCTTTCACTTGATGATCCACACATGAGCAGGCGGTTTCTACCGTTATGCCCCTCATTGCATTTTCATCCTTGACTCAGTCAGTAATATTATGAGCAACCCACTTATGGTTTCGATTCATAAGTTGCGCACGGGTACCTCTCACTTCTCACCACCGACAATCAAGGGAATCATCATCACTCTGAAGAGAGCTGTGTGATGCCCATGTCTATGACCAAGCTACCCTTACTACTGACTATCATGTTCCCAAAATAATAGTGTTGGGAACAGCGGTAATATTTCGTGTTCTTTAACGGTTAAATCAAAGAACAATCAAGCCAGCAGCTTGGACTCAAGATCACTCAGGACTTAGATCGAATATCCATTTGATCATCTACTAGTGACTCAACTCCAAGTTATCAGTGACGGTCTTATATGATAACTTCCGGAGTTTAAGTCAGGTCCAGTCCGGTATGAAGACACTTCATACTTAATGCACTTCTAGTGAGTGTGACACACACAAAATCCAGAACAGGATTATCACTTAGTCACATTAATGACCTTATACGATTAATGGGCTCCCACCCAGTTGATCAGGTCACGGACAATTTAAGTTCATTTATTATGATTATTAATTCTTCCTCACATTGACTCTGTTGTGATAATAATAACATAATTGCATCCTTCATGAACTAAGGAATCAAACATTCTATTTTACTCTACCAGAAACTATAATAAGATTATCATAATAAGCATCATCTTTATTCAACGACTTGTCATAATCTTTTACAAATGGATAAAATATCTTGTTTCAGGACACATATGTCCAACACTCCCGAGCTTGGCTGAACGGCTGTCCGGCTTCTGTTCTGGTAGGTACCCGGGCTGACTCCTCGCAAGTGTTTCTGCCCGTCTTGGGTTCTGGTCGTCATCCGGACTAAGTCAAGCTTAAGCTCACAGTTAACGGCGTTACGAGAATGGAGTGGTCAACTCCCCAAATGCGACTTTGGGTATTTTTGCCAGTACTTTTAAACTTTAGGTACACGAGGGGTTCTTTGACCAAACTTTGGGTATTTTTGCCGTCATTAACCCTATTTTAACTATAAATCCTATTACTTAAAGTCGTAAATGATAAAAGCAAGGAATTAGACTCAATTTATCCACATCGATTCGGCCACCATAAATTCCAAATCTTTGACAATGCAAACACGAAATATTAATTGAGAAGCGCCAAAACTAAGAGAGAGTGATAGTGGTTCGTGAATATATATGGACCAGTACTCGGTAGATAAAGTTTTGAACACGTTTAATTCACTGTCACCTTCATGTATTTGGCCAACTACTATATTTTTTATATTTGCAGCAAAAATATACACATTACGAAAATTATGACTTATATTCTCGATATTAAACATCTTGACAAAAGTAAGTAAGTTTTTTTATTAACTCCTTATCGTAAAGTTTCACGTGGGGACATATGATTTTTCCACATTTTTTTCCCTTTTTATCGCGCATGGGTTGCAAGACCTTCAAATCGAGCACCAATTAGTTCTCAAAATAGTAGCCAAAATGTGCTCTACAATGTGAAAACCAAGGCACTACTATAGGTCGGTGATGTTGCGTGGTCAAAAAGGACAAAAACTTGATCAAAATGAGTGCCAATATGGACAAATCATATGTAGCTACGTTAACTTCACCGTAACGAGTTAGTGAAAATTTAATTATTTTATTTTGTCACAATTATCTATAGATTTTCTTGAAGCAGAAGAGTGAATATCCGGATTTTATGTATACATTTAATTCCCATGAATATACTCTAATTTTAAATATAAAATATACTTAAAAAAAGGATTTATGTCACCATGTGCAATAGACATGATATCTTTTATGTGATCATGAGTGCTCTAACAACTATTACCGAAAATATTTAAATATTTTCTTCATTGGAGACAGATATATTTTTTGTGGTATATATTGTCACATAGGTTGTGAGCCTATAAATAATAAGCCAGAGGAACCTATTTTTCACATCCGAGCAATACTGAATTTAATATTCTTAACCTTTTTTCACAATATTATGGCTTTCAACAAGGTTTCGGTCGTGGCTTTCGTACTTTTGGTCGTCACAGCCACCGTTTCGGCCCGTCCAGACGCGTTAGATGACTCTTCCGCAGGTATTAATATTAAATATACATCTTATTCTCATTTACTATACATGAATAATTAATATTCATTATACAATTTTATTACCGACTAGGTTCTGTAATAATTTTGTATAAGTCAGCACGTAGAGAAAATACTATCTCCATAAACTTTGATCAATATATTAGAATATCTTAGATGATAAACTTTTTAACATATCTAATCACTCCATATTATGTATATAAAAAAAAAAGTGATTGACGGCGAAAGTACATATATTTTACCAATTGGTGCATTTTAGTCTTTATATACTTATTTACGACAGAAGTACAATATATGTTGTTTGCCCACCTCAAAAAAAAAAAAAAAAAAAAAAAAAAAAAAAACTCTTCTGTAAACTTGTTAATGCAATTTTCATACATGATCAAACTCTGTGCATTCAGGGCTCCGCCAGACTATCGGTCGTTTCTGCTCGCGTTGTGAGTGTTTGCAAGGCACTGGTGGCGGGTTTATCTGTCTCCGTACGGATATAAAGGTCGGAAGCTGCCCCTTCAATTGTGATCCTAGTGGTAGTTCTACACCATGGCCATGCTCATGCGACGAGAATACTTCGACGTGCCGGTGCACTTATCAGGTCGAGACCTGCAATCCAATCGCTTGCCCAAGGGCCAATATGACTGCCTGAGATGGCCGCCGCCGCTAAGGAAAACTGATGAGTTTATGCAATTATTACATATATATATATATATCTGTGTGTGTGTGTATAAGTGTGTATTGTATGGTATGATAAATAAGCTTGCCAAAGAGATATCTTGGCTGCATTATGTGTACCTGCTCAATCACTTTAGATTGAGTCATGTAATGACCTTGAACAGTTCATTTACTTTGTTTAGATTATTTTTATGTCTGATAGTATTCAGTACGGTGCATTATTTGAATAAATTTAACTAACTAAGATTCATCGTTTATGTGTTATCATTGTTGGTGCAGAAACGAGCGAGCGAGAAGTATTGAACACACACCACCGAACACTCACTCACGTAAAGATAAACACGAGATATTTAGAGAGAGAATCGATTTATTTTGGTGCTGCGTTAAATCCCAGCTTTTCTGATTTCTATTATTTATAGAGTTGAATACAAATGAAAATAAAATAGACGTTAGTCGCCTATATTTCAGCTCAATATCTCACGACTCACGTGATCGTGGTCACTACCTCGAAAATAAAACCAAGTCTTCCTAAAGACTAGGATCACACTTACATACGTGTTTTATATTGAGCAAAAGAAATTAATTAATAAAAGCCATGCAACCTGATTAATTAAACCAACAATCATACTAAACCGTTAATCAAATGCCGAGTTTGCAAATTTTTCCCACATGTTGACGTGCACGTGTGAAATCTTTTGTACATTTTGACATACAATATTATTTTGTATTTGTTGGTTTTATAAAGAAGATTTTTGGGAGATGAGGTGGCAAAATCGAGAAGTAGTGATATTGGAATCTTTTTTTCTTTTTCTTAATGTAAACTTTTTAGCATTCAAATATAAATTAGGTGCAATGAAAACAGACACATTAATAAGTATAATCGGGTATTCATTTCGTTAAGAAATTATCCTGTTAATTATAAATTAGGTGGGAACCGATCAAAATCCTTGAAAGTTTGGTCAATCGAGAAACTAACAACAATGTAAGATTTATTTAGGGGTGAAACCGAAACCCGGGTATCACAAATTTGCAGCCTTCGGGTATATTTGGTAATTGAGATAACTATTTGTCAGTAGTGCAATTTAGCAAACTCATAAGAACTAAAATATCAATTTTAAAAGAGCAATCAATTGATTTTTTGAAATGTAGTAAGCAATTGCTAAGCTGCAGTTTATAAAATTCATATACATACCTAAATATAAAAAATACATATATATATATATATATATATATATATAGACAGATGATATTATCTAACGGTGATAAAAGCTAGGTTTGAAGATAAGATACGAGACATGAAATTAAACAATTGTGACACAAAAGTAAAATGCGTGCAAGATATCCTTGACCTTGTGAAATGGCTGGATTTGATCGAGATTTGTCTGAGGTATTTCACATGTTATAAGGAGTTGCGGAAAAGATTAATAAAGTAAAAATCGAGAGGAGTTTTACCGACGCTTATCGTGAAAAATGTGGATAAAGTTGTTTCCGTTAGTACAATATAAGCACCGAGAAAGTACGCATCTTTTACCTGTGCTTAAGCGGTAGCGCCTATAGAAGTAAAAAAATTCATGCCGCTTTTCCGAAAAGCGGTGACATAAACCTGTTTTCTTGGGCTACTAATTATTTTGAAACTGATTATATGTCTAACATGGGTTCTTTATATTATTAATTATAATATATTATTCAGTTTCCTAATTAATTTTAAATTCGCACTTTTTATTAGCATATTAATAAGTTCAATCAGTCTAAAGTTGAATTAATTTGTCTTTACTACAATGATATTTATATGGGTTAAACTTGTCAGACAGATTAACACGGTTAATTATAATAAATAGGTTGGGTAAAGATTTCATTTTGAAACACGATAAAAAAAAAATAGGACTTTTGTCAATCTAATATCAATAAACACTTAGAATATTTTAATTAAGCGATAATAACGGCAAATATATCAAGTTTAATGGAAAATAGAGATCATGTACCGAAGTTTCATCTATAACAACCAAAGTACCCAATAATTGCTTAAAAATTTAAGGTCTATGCTTTGGTCCGTCTATTCTGGGCCTATAGGCCCCTTGAATAAAGTCTATCACGTCTTTTTTGGACGACCATATTGCAGTTAAAACATATAGCACGAACCCTACGATTTTACGCAGCTTGAGTACTTTGCCCGCTTTAAATAAAACCTGGGTACATGACTGCTACTTTAGCTTAAATTTGAGTACATTTGCCTTTATTATATTACAAACAAGTACCCAGTTGGCCTTTGCTGGTCCGAAACCGTGGTGGTTTCCGTGCTTTTCGTTGTCGCAATCACCGCTAATGCTCGTCCAGATCTGTTCGATGACTCTTCTGCAGGTAATATATATATATACACGATACCCTAAAAATCATCATTTTTGTGTTATTGATCATAAGGTTTTGATATTATATTAGTCAATATGGGAAATTACTTTGTGATCATAATATTTCATTATAATGTCAATATGATAAGCAATTTTAACATCTAGTCCTGCAAAAATATATAATCTTAATATATTTTCATTTAAATTTGGTGCAGTGGCGGAACCAGAAATTATACTCGGGGGTGGCTAAAATTAAAATTTAGTGAAATTTAGGGGTAAAATAATAATAAAAAAATAAAATTAAGGTAAAACAGTACAAAAAAAAAAGTTTGGGGGGTGGTTTGAACAACCCTGCCCACCCCCCTGGTTCCGCCACTGATTTGGTGAGTGTTTTTTTTTTTTTTTTTACTTGAACTAATAACAGTAAGGATAATAGTTTTAATACTCAACGGATTGAACTAGTCTTGCCGACAATATATAATATATTACAAACGGCTCACCTCGAAAAAGAAAAAAAAACATTAATAGACTCACGGCCCGGTAATCTTGTTGATGTTATATTGTCGTTGATCATAACCAAACTCCATGCGTCCAGGGCTCCGACAGGCTAGTCGTGGAACTTTCTGCTCCACCTGCACGTGTACAGGCATAATACCGCCAGTTTGCACGCGCACCGATTTCAAGCAAGTTACCTGCCCCTTTGCCTGCGGCAACGATGACATGAAGTGCCTTTGCGACCTGAAATATCCGCGGACGTGCCGGTGCTCTTACAGGGTCGAGACGTGCAATCCGTACGAGTGCATTCAGCCTTTCAAGACGACTTTGCTCGAGGTCCTTACCAGTGTCCCCAAGGAGAACTGATGGGTTGACTACATTACACGCATACGTATATATTTATATTTATGTGTGTATCTATATGTTTAATGTATGTAATGAATAACCAGTCCAAGAGATATCTTGGTTGTATTTAAGTACTACTTGCAACCAGTGTAGGTTGATCATGTAATGACCTTGAGTCATTAATTATTGTTTTTAATGTATTATGGGACTTTTGTTTTTAAATACCATGTATCTGTATGCATTTTAAAGCTCTACCAGGATATACCTTTTATATTAAAAATAGCCCAAATATACTCTCTAAGTACTTTAATTATGTATTTATACTCCCACTACTATTTTAATTTTTCAAAATCCAAAATTATCCCTAATTTGTAATATTAGAATTTTGTTTTCATATACCATCTAAGGTTTTTTTTTTTTTTTTTTTACGTATATGGTTTCTTAAAATCACGATTTCTCGCTAGTACTTATACAAATTTCAGACAATGGAAATAAATATAGGGAATATAAGGTTTTATGGGTATTTTTACCTAGCCCAAAAATAGGGCCCTAAACGATAAAAAGCCCAAAAAGTAAAGACATCCTTAAAACGAGCTCCCTAGAAATGAGCGCCCTAGAATTGAGCACTCTTGAAATTGGCGCGCTTAAATGAGCGCGCTTACTTTTTCAAAACAATTACTTAATAGCTCAGGGGCCCAAAGAAGTTATTTTTAATTACACAAAGGTCCCTGGACCCTTCTATAAATAGAAGCTTCAAACTCTGAAAAACGGATCCGATCCCATTCGAACTCGAAACTATACACATTTTACTCAAACGCTCTCTAGAGCGATAAAAGCTCTCAAAGCTCACTTTGAACTACGTGATGACCTGATCCCGATAATTTGGGTACGTAGGCAGCCTCGCGACAAATGACGAGGTCCGGCATCAAATATTATCTAACCCCTTCTTTTTTATGTTCTTAAACATATCAACGAAGGCGGAGAATTAAGTTTTAAGCCCGATTTAACCATAAAGTGAACATTGGGTTCGGCCCAAAATCAAGACCTGGGCCGCTTTACTGTTGATCCATTTTTCGGCATTAACATAAGGGGTATTTTAATAAGAGAAATTATAGTAGATAACCATCCTTCAACGTTTAAATTTACATTTATCAAACATGTGATTTTAATTAATAAAATAGCCAATCAGGATGATGTGGCATTGAAAACTAATTTCTCCATACTGAAATTTCCCCTCAATCTATTAAAATTCATTTTTTATTTTTAAATTATTTAATTTTTAATTTATTATTAATCAGGAAATGAAAAAATAAATAAATAAAGGATAACATGCTTTATTTCGATCAAATCTCGATCAAATATTCTCTCTCTCTCCTCAATTTTCGCACTCTCTCTCTCGTTTTCTCTCTCATCAAGAACTTCAAACACTCATAACTCCCTTTTTTGAAACTCCAATTGACACAAATTCGGTATCGTTGGAAAGGTCTTGCCGAGACGAAGCTATTGATAGGTGGATTGTGGCCGGAAGTTGCAGATTTTGGTCAAAATAGTCACGGTAAGTTCCGGTTGCATGATTGAAGATTTATACCGAAAGAGTTCAATTTTTGGAAAAACTAACACCGGATTCATGTTCGGGAGGCCTTCTAGCGCTTGGTGGAGGTGTTCCGCGCCGTCGCCACCGTCAGCCAGCGCAACCGGTCGCCAAAGTGTGTCTCCGATCGTGAAATTGGATTAGGGGTTTTGAAGCCCTTGCCAAAGAGAATAAAACCCCTCAATTAATTTCGTAATCTGATTTCCGGTAAGCTTCAATTTCTATGCCCTAGTTTCAGAAATTCTGAGGTGAAATTGAGATTGATATGAGCTTTGGATTGCGAAATTGATATTGGTATTTGGCTTAGAATAGTTGAATTAAGTTAGGGGATATGATAAATCACCGAATTATTGTCCGAATTGCTGCCTCGTTTTCCATACTAAAATCAAATTCGGCCCGGTATAAATTTAAGGGCAGCAAGGGAAATGGGTCGGAGCACGGCGGCGTTGGGTCGGAAGGCGTGGGCGGCAGCGTTGGTTCGATGGCGAGTTTCTTCTCTTATTTTGTCGTGTAATATCCGTTTATTCGTGTTTATTCGAATCATAAATGTATGTTAATTTGAATTGTATGTTAAATCGACTTGTTAATTTGGTTAATGTTTTTTAAATTCAAATTATTTTAAATTATTAATATGGTTAAATCGAATTAATGTTTGTTAAGAAATTTAAATTTTTATTTCAAAAACTGAAAAACATTTTTTATATTTAAATTTGAATTTTGATTTTTTTTAATTTGGAATTCAAATATTTGTTTCCTAATTTATTATTTTATTAATTTTTTTAAAAATAAAATAAATTTGTATTAATTATTAAAATAAATTTTAAATAAATTTGTTAATGCAAATTTTAATATTAATTATTATTAATAATAAGGGTAGATAAGTCATTTTATATCAGTTAATGTGGTTTATTAGCTATGACACAATATTAACCAAACAGTGACTATTTTGACAATTTTAAACGTTTAAGAAAGCTAGTTAGCTTAAGCTCCCTTTTAATAATATGCGTGTAAATATTTCTTAAACTTATTGATGTGAGTTTAAGCCTGACTTGGCTCAACCCCTAGCACAGATCTCCCTAGCAGAGATTTCCCCACCAGAAGTTTCCTCACCAGAGCTTCCTCTAGCAGAGAAGCGCCCGAGTAGAAATGCCCCTACCAGGAGTGCCCCCGAGCAGAAGTGGCTCCCTAGCAGAAGAGCCCCGACAAAGAATGCCCCGGGCATAAATGGACCCTAGCAGCTCTGCTAGGGACACCCGGCCAGAAGTCATCGAAACCCATTCTAGAAGGTGCCAAACTTGAGGAGCAAGTTTGGAGATTTGATTTGGTTTCCTGAATCTGTTAGGATTCGAATGTAAATGTATAAGATTTGATTGAGTTTATTTTAGGAAGGTTATCTAGGGTTTCGTTTTTCTGGTCTCCTATAAATACTTGTATTAGTGTTTATTTTGTAACTCCTCTTTTGTATTTGTTGCCCTTCGAATTTATCAAAGAGAAAATTCTCCCAAGTTCTTCTTTTCTTTGTTCTTGCTCTTCGTGTATTGTTCTTTGGTTGCAGATCCAAACAATTGGAACCAACAATTGGTATCAGAGCTGAGGTGCCAAAGAAGATGTCGTCACCAACCGAGTCCACCGGAGAAGAGCTCACGACGGTGATGAAGATCGGATCAAAGGAAGGGAATGTGACGCTCCATTACCCGATGCTCGAGAAGAGCAATTACTCGGTGTGGGCGTTGAAGATGCGAGTGAACTTGCAGGAGCAAGGAGAGGATGGCACTCGCCGCCATCTACCAAGGAGTTCTGAAAGATGTTCTTCTCATGCTCGCCGAGAAGTATTACACGAAGGAAGCATGGAAAACTCTTCAGACCATGCACATAAGCGCAGATCGCGTGAAGGAAGAAAAGGTCCAGACCTTGAAGAGTGAGTTCGAAGTTATGAGGATGAGGGAGAGCGAATCAATTGATGATTTTGCTATGCGGCTCACGTCCATTGTGACCGGCATACGCTCGTTGGGAGACAAGGTGGAGAAGACCACTATCGTCAAGAAGTTTCTCCGAGCAGTGCCTCACAAGTACATGCAGATCGTGACATAGATTGAGCAGTTCGGCGACCTCAATACCATGACGATCGAGGAGGTTGTTGGTCGCCTCAAAGCCCACGAGGAGAGACTTCGGGGTTACGGTGACAGAGAAGAGGAGAAACACCTCCTGCTCACGCATGAAGAATGGACGGCCAGACAGAAGAAAAGCGGGGGAGCAGAATTTTCTTCTAGCTCCTCTGGTCGAAGTAGCTACAGCGAAGACAACCGAGGATGTGGTAGAGGTCGTAGACGAGGGCGAGACACGCGAGGTCGCGGCAGGGGTGCACCATGTCAGGAAAGCACAACCAGGAGAGACAAGAGCGTAGTGAAGTGCTATAATTGTCATAAGCTTGGTCACTTTGCTTCAGAGTGCCGCAGCAAGAACCACAAAGAGGATGTGAATCTAATGAGATTCAATGAAGACCAGCCGGCTCTGATGTTTGCCGAACAGGAGGTGAGCCTGGACGGACAAGAAGACGAGGAGACGATCCTCGTAGGCGAGAGAGAGCAGACCTGCCCGGAGAGCAGAGAGCAGACCTGCTTGGAATCCAGCAGAGACCAGAGACCAGTGACCAGAGAGCTAGCAGAGACCAGAGACCTGATACTAGAGACTAGAGAGCAAACTTGATCGACGAAGAAGACCACCGAGATGGTGTTCCTTATCGAGGAAAAGGTTATTGCGAACCTCCTCGTTGACGGAGAGCAAAAAGTCTCTACCGATGTCTGGTACCTAGACAATGACGTGAGCAACCACATGACAAGAGACCGAGCTAAGTTTGAAGAGCTCGATGAGAAGATCACGGGGAACGTGAAATTTGGCGATGGCTCGATCGTCGAAATTAGAGGCAGATGGTCCATCCTGTTCGTGTGTAAGAACGGGGACCAACGCCTCATGACCCAACTGTACTACATCCCAAAGCTGAAGAACAACATCATCAGCCTCGGACAGATGACAGAGATCGGCAACACTGTGGTGATGTCTGGTCCCTATATGAAGATGTAGAATAGAAGTGGCAACCTGCTGATAAATGTGAAGAGAACACCGAACAGGTTGTACAAGATTCTCCTGGAGACAGGCCAGCCCGTCTGCTTAATGGCGTCACTAGCAGAGCCGGCCTGGTTGTGGCATGCGAGACTTGAGCACGTAAACTTCTACACGCTCAAGATGATGGGAGATGGCCTTTGGGGTTCCCAAGATTGAACACCCCAACCAGTTATGCAAATGCTGCATGATCGTGAAACAGTCTAGAGTGCCATTTCCGATCAAGGCCAAGTTCCGAGCAGAACGACCTCTCTAACTGGTGCATGCGGACCTCTGTGGTCCAATCACCCCAGCAACTCTTGCCGGAAGCAAGTATTTCCTACTACTTGTTAACGACTACAGTCGATGGATGTGGATCTACATGCTCAAGGAGAAGAGTGGAGCCTTTGAAGTCTTCAAAAAGTTCAAGAGGCTCGTGGAAAATGGGTCAGAGCACAAGATGAAGGTCTTGAGAAAAGACCGAGGTGGAGAATTCACATCCCAGCAGTTTGGAGAGTTTTTTGATGAGAAAAGAGTCGAGCGCCACCTGACCGCACCGTACACTCCCCAGCAGAACGGTGTGGTGGAGAGACGAAACTGGACAGTGATGGACACAGCAAGGAGCTTGTTGAAGAGCATGCAAGTCCCGGCGAGGTGTTGGGGAGAAGCAATTAGACACGCGGTCTATTTTCTTAACAATTTGCAAACGAAGGCGCTAGGAGAACGTACTCCCTACCAGGCGTGGTTTGGGAAGAATCCCCACTTGGAGAACTTGAGAGTGTTTGGGTGACCCGTACATGTGAAGACTGTGGATCCTTATCTCAAGAAGCTTGATGAAAGGAGTCAGCCGATGGTGTACCTTGGTGTTGAAGACGGAAGCAAGGAACACAGACTCTTAGACCCCCGATGCTGCAAGATCCAGGTGAGCAGAGATGCCGTGTTCGAAGAAGAGAAGAAGTGGGATTGGCGCGACGAGAATGGAGACCATGAGCAGAACTCAGGAGAGTTCGTAGTCGAAGAAGAAGAGGGCGTCGCCGAGCAGGAAGGTACTCCCACCAGCTCATTCAGCTTGGGTACCCCCTCCAACTTGGGTACCCCTACCAGCTCTGGTCCCCCGCACCAGCTCGGGACCCCCTACCAGCTGTGGTACCCCCACCAGCTCTGGTACCTCCACTAGAGATTCCTGCTCGGGTTCACTCAGGACACCCAACCCGAGCAGAACCAGCTTGTCCAGCTCAGGAGATTCCTCGATCAAGGATGGCCCAATGGGATTCCGTCCCCTAGCCGAAGTCTACAAAGAATCTCAGGAAGTGGAGATGAACCTAGAAGAGTTGTCTTTGTTGTGCGCCGAGGAGCCGGCTAACTACCTAGAGGCAGCTACCGAGCAGGAATGGCAGGAAGCGGTGAAGAAGGATCTGGAGTCCATAGAGAAGAACAGGACGTGGGAGCTCACCGACCTGTCCAAAGGTGAGAAGCCCATTGGCTTAAAGTGGGTCTACAAGCTCAAGAAGGACACCGAGGGAAAAGTCCTAAAGCACAAGGCAAGGCTAGTAGCCAAAGGATACGTGCAGAGGCAAGGAGTTAACTTCGAGGAAGTCTTTGCTCCCGTGGCGAGACTAGCACGATCAGACTCATCCTAGCCCTAGCAACTCATCGAGGTTGGGAGATTCACCACATGGATGTCAAATCGGTATTCTTATATGTTGACCTCGAGGAAGAAGTCTACGTTAGACAACCAGAAGGTTTTGGCGTAAAGGGCAAGGAGCAGAAGGTGTACAAGCTCTCCAAGGCTCTATACGGGCTACGTCAAGCTCCAAGGGCGCGGAACATACACCTCAACAAGAGTTTGAAGAGTCTTGGATTCATAAAGTGTTCTAAGGGGCAGGTAGTGTACACCAAGAGAAGCAGAGAAGAAGTTCTGGTCGTCGGAGTCTATGTGGACGACCTGATAGTCACTAGATCCAGCGCAGGAGGCGTAGAAGGATTCAAGAAACAAATTATGGCCGAGTTCGATATGAGTGATGTTGGACTACTTTCTTACTACCTCGCCATCGAGGTGGACTAGAAGAAGGACTGCATCACGCTCAAGCAGTCGGCCTACCCGAGAAAATACCCAATGGAGGCGTATTGCAACCTGAGCAAATACCCAATAGAGGCGAAGCTGCAGCTCGAGAAGGATGTTGAAGTAAGAGAAGTGGATCCCACGGAGTAAAGGCGCGTGATCGGGTGACTGAGGTATCTTACTCACACCCGACCAGACATTTCTCATGCAGTTGGGATAGTCAGTCGTTAAATGGAGAAGCCCAGAAGTGCACACCAGCAGGCCGTGAAGCATATCTTGCGCTACGTGAAGGGAACGACGGACTACGGGATTCAATATGGAAGAGACAGGGGAGCAAAAGAGCTAGTCGGCTTCACTGACAGTGATCTGGCCGGTGACATTGATGATAGGAAGAGTACCGGAGGGATGGCGTTCTACCTCAACAGAAACCTGATCACCTGGCAATCTCAGAAGGAGAAGACTATAGCTCTAACCTCATGTGAAGCGGAGTTCATGGCAGCAACCGCAGCAGCGTGTCAAGCTATGTGGTTAAAGGGGATACTAAGTCAAGTGACTGGAGTCGAGTAGAAGCCAGTAACACTCTACGTGGATAACAAGTCCGCGATAGCTCTAATGAAGAACCCAGTGTTTAATGGTCGGAGAAAACACATAGACACTCAGTATCATTATATTCGCGAGTGTGTGGAGAAGCGGAAGATCATTGTGGAGTTTGTCAACGAGAAGGAGCAGCGGGCAGACATACTCACCAAGGCTCTAGCAAGAGTTAAGTTCGCAGAGATGAGAGAGCTGCTCGGGGTGAAGAACCTCGACCCAAGTCAAGCTTACGAAGGAGAATGTAAGTTTAAGCCTGACTTGGCTGAACCCCTAGCACAGATCTCCCTAGCAGAGATTTCCCCACCAGAAGTTTCCTCACCAGAGCTTCCCCTAGCAGAGAAGTGCCCGAGTAGAAATGCCCCTACCAGGAGTGCCCCCGAGCAGAAGTGGCTCCTAGCAGAAGAGTCCCGAGCAAGAATGCCACGGGCAGAAATGGACCCTAGCAGCTCTGCTAGGGACACCCGACCAGAAGTCATCGAAACCCGTTCTAGAAGGTGCCAAACTTGAGGAGCAAGTTTGGAGATTTGATTTGATTTGGTTTCCTGATTCTGTTAGAATTCGAATGTAAATGTATAAGATTTGATTTAGTTTATTTTAGGAAGGTTAGCTAGGGCTTCGTTTTTCTAGTCTCCTATAAATACTTGTATTAGTGTTTATTTTGTAACTCCTCCTTTGTATTTTTTGCCCTTCGAATTTATCAAAGAGAAAATTCTCCCAAGTTTTTCTTTTCTTTGTTCTTGTTCTTCGTGTATTGTTCTTTGGTTGCAGATCCAAAAAATTGGAACCAACAATTGAAATACTACAGTTTAGAGAGATTTAATCAAACCGTTCTCTCTCACTCTGCCTTTTTTATTTTCTTCCCAATAGTTAGACTCGGTTACGGGTTAGTATCGAATTCGGGTGGAAATTCGGTTCCGGTTTTTGATTCCTATTAATAAAATTACATTATATCACAAACATGAAAATTATAGCAATATTAACACTCAAATCTTTTGAAATTTAAGGAGGCATACTCTCAATCTTTTAAAAAAAAATTCAAAATTTAATTTTCAATCTCACTGATTTGGGACAAATGCGGTTGGTGTTAAAATTTTATCCCACAAATTTTAAATCTAACGAGTTTTGGCGCATTTTGATTTTTTGAATAAACTTGTGTGCGAGACTTCAAGTGCTTTGAAGTAAGAAGTCGTGAATTCGCATAGTTTTCCTAGAATTTAAGCTTCCGTAAAAATTGACCATTCTTGGGTCATTGAACGTTTTCTCTTTTTCCTATAATGAGACTACGATCGAGGCGATGATAAGGAAGTGGGGAATGGGCTGAAGATCTCCCACACAACGGCTTTCATAGAGCAATTACTCGTTCCCTTATTGGTGTTTACGAGCTATCCCTCGAGCGAAATGCAGGCGAACCCTTGTAGGACGTGTATGAATCATGAGTTATTTTAGAATGATTTAATAAGGATTCAATGCTAGAATATTTCCATGCATGCTCTACAAGATTCGTAATTTAGCTCCACTATCTTCTCAATAAGCTGCTTGTGATATTTATTTTCAAGGGTAGTTATATTTTACTTAGTCAATTCCTTGATTTAATCATCTCATAATATTTGGTCTGGTCGGGTGTGAGTAAGATACCTCAGGCACCCGATCACGCGCCTTTACTCTGTGGGATCCACTTCTCTTCCTTCAGCATCCTTCCCGAGCTGCAGCTTTGCCTCCATTGGGTATTTGCTCGGGTTGCAATCCGCCATCTGGAACTGCTTAAGGATCTTCCTCGCGTAGGCCGACTGCTTTAGCGTGATGCAGTCTTTCTTCTGCTCTAACTCGATGCCGAGGTAGTAGGAAAGTAGTCGAAGATCACTCATCTCGAATTCGGCCATCATTGGCTTCTTGAATCCTTCTACGCCTCCTGCGCTGGATCCAATGACTATCAGGTCGTCCACATAAACTCTGACGACCAGAACTTCTTCTTTGCTGCTCATGGTGTACACTGCCTGCTCCCTGGAGCACTTTGTGAATCAAAGATTCTTCAAACTCTTGTCGATGCGAATGTTCTATGCCCTTGGAGCTTGACGTAGCCCGTATAGAGCCTTGGAGAGCTTGTACACTTTCTGCTGGTTGACTGACGTAGACTTCTTCCTCGAGGTCACCATTTAAGAATGTCGATTTGACATCCATGTGGTGAATCTCCCAACCTCGATGAGCTGCTAGGGCTAGGATGAGTCTGATCGTGTCTAGTCTCGCCACGGGAGCAAAGACTTCCTCGAAGTCAACTCCTTGCCTCTGCACGTAGCCTTTGGCAACTAGCTTTGCCTTGTGCTTTAGAACTTTTCACTCAGTGTTCTTCTTGAGCTTGTAGACCAACTTTAAGCCAATGAACTTATGACCTTTTGGGCAGGTCGGTGAGCTCCCACGTCCTTTTCTTCTCTATGGACTCCAACTCCTTCTCTATTGCTTCTTGTCATTCCTGGTCGATTGTTGCCTTTTGGTAGTTGGCTGGCTCCCGGCGCACAACAAGGACAACTTTTCTAGGTTCATCTCCACTTCCTAAGAATCTTCGTAGACTTCTGCTAGGACACGGAATCCCCTTGGGCCATCCTTGATCGAGGAATCTCCTGAGTTGGACGAGCTGAGTCTGCTCGGATCGGTGTTATGGGTGTACCCGGGCAGGAATCTCGGGTCGAGGTACTAGAGGTGGTGGGGGTACCCGAGATGAATGAGCTGGTGAGGGTATCTTCCTGATCGGCAACGCCCTCCTCTTCTTCGACTATGAACTCAACTGAGTTTTTCTTGGGGTCTTTGTTCTCGTCGCGCCAATGCCACTTCTTCTCTTCTTCGAACACGACATCTCTGCTCAATTGGATCTTCCCGCATCGGGGGTCAAAGAGTCTGTGTGCCTTGCTTCCGTCTTCAACACCAAGGTACACCATCGACTGACTCCTGTCATCGAGATCCTTGAGATGGAGACCCGCAGTCTTCACATGTGCAGTGCACCCAAACACTCTCAAATGCTCTAAGTGAGGTTTCTTTCCAAACCACGCCTGGTATGGAGTACGCTCTCCTAGCACCTTCGTTGGCAAACGGTTTAGCAAATAGACCGCGTGTCTAATTGCTTCTCCCCAAAACCTCGCCGGGACTTGCATGCTCTTCAGCAAACTTCTTGTTGTGTCCATCACTATCCGGTTTCGTCTCTCCACCACACCGTTGTGCTGAGGAATGTACGGTGAGGTCAGGTGGCGCTCTACTCATTCCTCATCGCAGAACTCTCCAAACTGCTGGGATGTGAACTCACCACCTCGGCCTATTCTCAAGACCTTCATCTTGTGTTCGGACCCATTCTCCACGAGCCTCTTAAACTTCTTGAAGACATCAAAAGCTCCACACTTCTCCTTGAGCGTGTAGATCCACATCCAGCGACCGTACTCGTCAACAAGTAGTAGGAAATACTTGCTTCCGGCTAGAGTTGCTGGAGTGATTAGACCACAGAGGTCCGCATGCACCAGTTGGAGAGGTCGTTCTGCTCGAAACTTGGCCTTGATCGGAAATGGCACTCTAGCCTATTTCGCGATCATGCAGCATTCACATAGTTGGTTGGGGTGTTCGATCTTGGGAACCCGAAAGGTCATCTCCTTATCTCACATCATCTTAATCGCGTAGAAGTTTACTTGCCCAAGTCTCGCATGCCACAACCAGGCCGGGTCTGCTAGGGAAGCCATTAAGCAGACGGGCAAGCTTGTCTCTAGAAGAATCATGTACAACCTATTCGGCGTTCTCTTCACCTTAATCAGCACGTTGCCACTTCTGTTCCACCTCTTCAGATATGGACCAGACATCACCACTGTATTGCCGATCTTTGTCATCTGTCTGAGGCTGATGATGTTACTCTTCAGCTTTGGGATTTAGTACACGTGGGTCATGAGATATTGGTCCCTGTTCTTCCACACGAACAGGATGGAACCTCTGCCTCTAATTTTGATGATCGAGCCATCGCCAAATTTCACGTTCCCCGTGATCTTCTCATCGAGCTCTTCAAACTTAGCTCGGTCTCTTGTCATGTGGTTGTTTGCGCCATTGTGTAGGTACCAGACATCGGTAGAGACTTTCTGCTCTCCGTCAACGAGGAGGTTCGCAATAACCTTGTCTTCGATCAGGAACACCATCTCTGAGCGGGTCTGCTCTCTGGTCTCTAGTGTCTTGTCTCTGCTCTCTGCTTTTTTCTCAGAGCTCTCTAGTCGCTGGTCTCTGGTCTCTGGTTGGATTCCAAGCAGGTCTGATGTCTGCTCTCCGGCCAGGGCTGCTCCTTGCTCTCCGGGCAGGTCTGCTCTCTCTCGCCTACGAGAATCGTCTCCTCGTCTTCTTGTCTATCCAGGCTTAGCTCCTGTTCGGCAAACATCAACGCTGGCTGGTCTTCGTGGAATCTCGTCAGATTCGCTTCCTCGCCTTTGTTCCTGCTGCGGCACTCTGAAGCAAAGTGCCCAAGCTTCTGACAATTTTAGCACTTCACTGTGCTTTTGTCTCTCTTGGTCGTGCTTTCCTGACGGGGTGCACCACTGCCGCGACCTTGCGTGTCTAGCCCTCGTCAACGACCTCTACCACGTCTTCGGTTGTCTCCGTTGTAGCTACTCCGACCAGAGGAGCTAAAAGAAAAGTCTGCTCCCCTGTTTTTCTTCGGTCTGGCCGTCCATTCTTCATGCGTGAGCAGGAGGTGCTTCTCGTCTTCTCCATCACCGTAACCCCAAAGTCTCTCCTCGTCGGCTTTGAGGCGACCAACAACCTCCTCGACCGTCATGGTCTTGAGGTCGCCAAACTTCTCAATCGATGTCACGATCTGCATGTACTTATGAGGCACTGCTCGGAGAAACTTTTTGACGACGGTGGTCTCCTCCACCTTGTCTCCCAGCGAGCGTATGCTGGTCACAATGGACGTGAGTTTCATGGAAAAGTCGTCAATTAACTCGCCGTCCCTCATCCAAAGAACCTCGAATTCACTCTTCAAGATTTGGACTTTTGCGTCTCGAACGCGATCCGCACCCATGTGCATGGTCTTTAGCATCGTCCATGCCTCCTTTGCGGAATCCTTCTCGGCGATCATGAGAAGGACATCTTCCGGAACTCCTTGGTAGATAGCGGCGAGTGTCATCTTCTCCTTGCGCCCTTCTACATGGTTGCCTTCCACTGCCTCCTAAACTCCTTGCGCCTGCAAGTTCACTCGCATCTTCAATGCCCACACCGAGTAATTACTCTTCGTGAGCATCGGGTAATGGAGTGTCACATTCCCTTCCTTTGATCCGATCTTCGTCGTCGTTAGCTATCCTCCGGTGGACTCGCTTGGTGACGACATCTTCTTTGGCACCTAAGATCTAATACCAATTATTGGTTCCAACTGTTTGGATCTGCAATTTAAGAATAACACACGAAGAGAAAGAACAAAAAAAAAGAACTTGGGAGAATTTTCTCTTGATTAATTCGAAGGGCAAAAATAATACAAAGGAAGAGTTACAAAATAAACACTAACACAAGTATTTATAGGAGACCAGAAAAACGAAACCCTAGCTAACCTTCCTAAAATAAACTCAATCAAATCTTATACATTTACATTCGAATCCTAACAGAATCAGGAAACCAAATCAAATCAAATCTCCAAACTTGCTCCTCAAGTTTGGCAGCTTCTAGAATGAGTTTCGATGACTTCTGGTCGGGTGTCCCTAGCAGGGCTGCTAGGGGTATTTCTGCCCAGGGCATTCCTGCTCGGGGCTCTTCTGCTAGGGAGCTACTTCTGCTCGGGGGCACTCCTGGTAGGGGCATATCTACTCGGGCCCTTCTCTGCTAGGGGAAGCTCTAGTGGGGAGATCTATGGTGGGGAAATCTTAGCTAGGGAGATCTCTGCTAGGGGTTGAGCCAAGTCAGGCATAAACTCACAGGTCATTCCTTGGGTTTCTCCAACTAACAAACTCCACCTAGAAGTACTATGAATGTCTTATACCGTTAATGTGGAATCATCATATGACCATAGTGCCATGTCCTTTCCCTGCACAACAAAACATAGCACAAAAATCAGGGCTCAACAAAGAAAAACAAAAATACATAAAAATATAAACTTAGAACAGTTTCTTGTTTCTCAAACAAACTGTAAAACATCCAAGCACTGCTTGAATTTGCTTGTAGGTAGTATTTTTGTTCCCATGTCAGCAGGATTCTCTTTAGTTGGAACCTTCAATAGCTTGATTTTACCTGCCAGGATTAGTTCTCTAAAAAAATGAAACCTAACATCAACATGTTTGGTTTTCTCATGATAAACATGATTCTTGCTAAGTTGAATTGCACTTTGACTGTCAGAATATATAATAGGACAAGAGTCATTTAGATTCTTCTAGCAAGCCTTGAATCCAAATGGATTCTTTCACACAATCTGCTAATGCCACATATTCAGTCTCAGTAGTTGATAGGGCTACGAGAGGTTGAACTTTTAAATTCCAACAAATAATCATATTTCCAATTGTGAACACATAAAAAGTAGTGGATTTTCTAGAATCCTTATCTCCAGCAAAATCAGAGTCCACAAAACCTTTTATACCAAATTCATTACACTTTTTATACACAAGACCAACACTTATGATACTTTTAATGTAATTTAAAACCCACATTAATGATGTCCAATGATCAGAACCAGGGTTTGACATGAATCTACTCAAAAGAGAAATACAATAGGCCATGTCAGGTCTAGTGCTTATCATTGAATACATTAATGATCCAATTAAGTTTGCATAAGGTTTGGTATTCATTTTACTTCTTTCCAAATCATTTCTAGGTGATTGCTCTTTGCTAAGAGTAAAATGACCGGCCAAAGGTAAATTTACAGGTTTAGCATTAGGATTACCAAATTTCTTAACAACCTTTTCTAAATAGGGCTTTTGGTGTAATTTCAAAATTCCTTTATTTCCATCTCTATCAATAATCATTCCCAAAATATTCTTAGCACAACCAAGGTCTTTCATATCAAACTCACAATTCAATTTACACTTTAGTTTGTTAATATTACTAAGAGATTTACTTATTATCAGCATATCATCAACATATAGAAGTAAGTAAATGGGAATATCATATTCAGTCATGAAATAGAAACAGGTATCATATTGGCTCTTACAGAACCCTAGGCTTAGTACAAAAGTATCAAATCTTTTGTACCATTGCCTAGGAGACTGCTTCAGCCCATACAAGGGTTTATGTAATGAACAAACCCTTTCAGGGTATTGTTTATCAATGAAACCCTTTGGTTGAGCCATGATAATATGCTCATCCAGTTCACCATATAAGAAAATTGTAGTGACATCTAACTGCTCAAGCTCTATGTCTAACTGGGCCACAAAGGTTAACATAATCCTAATGGTCTTGAATTTGACTACAGGAGAGAATATCTCATTGTAGTCGATGCCCTCCTTTTGGGTAAACCCCTTTGCCACTAACCTAGCTTTATATCTAGGAGGGTCAGACTCACTCACACCATATTTGAGTTTGTACAACCATTTGCATTGTACAACTCTTTGGTTTGTTGGTTTATCAATCAACAGCCATGTATTGTTGGCTCTAAGAGACTGTCTAACTTTTCACAGCTTCAAGCCATTTGACTCTTTCTTTAGACATGATTGCTTCTCTTTATGAAGTAGGTTCATTTCCTTGAACTTCATGAGCAGCAGACAAGGCGCAAAATACTAGATCAACATATGAATACCTAGTTGGGGCTCTAATCTCTCTCCTAGACCTGTCCCTTGCCAATTGGTAGTGTCTATCCCTTCATCTGTCTGGTTTGGAACAGGTTCCACATGCTCATCATCTTGAGCATGTTCTCCAAGTTTTGTGCCTCCACCTACTTCTTCATGAGTAGGGTTCATTGGCTCCACATCAGGGATTCCTTCAGCTCTTGTAGGCTCCACTTCAATTAAGGTGACATTGGGTTGTACAGGGCTTTCTTCTAAAGATTCTTCTACTGCACTTCCATTGGTATGTTTACATGGGAAGTTATCTTCATTGAAGATGACATCCCTTGATACAATAATTTTGATACCTCTAGTGCTTTTATCACACAGCCTATAACCCTTAGTACCATGTTGTTGTTGGTAACCTTAAAACACACTCTTAATAGATCTGGGATCTAGTTTGCCATCTCTAGTGTGTGTGCATATGTTGCACACCCAAAGACCCTAAGGTGACTTAAGTGAGGGGTTCTACCAGTCCACATCTCCATGGGGCTTTTAAACCCAATGGCAGATGAAGGACTCCTATTTATAAGGTAAGTAACGGTGGACAGAGCTTCACCCCAGAATGTCTTGAACATTCCAGAGGTGAAAATGACACATCTAACCTTTTCTAGACGGGTTCTATTCATCCTCTCAGCAACCCCATTTTGCTGAGGAGTGATTCTAACAGTTCTGTGTTTGAGAATGCCATGCTCCTTGCAGTATGCATTAAACTCACTGTTTCAAAACTCTAAGCCATTATCATTCCTTACAGCTTTGACTTTTCTACCCTGTTGATTTTCCTCAAGAGTACACCACTCCTTAAACCTATCTAGTGCTTCATCCTTAGTCTTGAGCAGAAAGGTTCACACTCTCCTAGAGTAATCATCAACAATGGACATGAAATATCTATTCCCCCATGGGAGTTCACCCTTTCAGGACCCCACAAATCAGAATGTACATAATGTAAATTGTTTTTAGACAAGTGAATACCCTTCACAAAACTAAACCTATGTTGTTTTCCTAACACACAAGGTTCATAGAAATTCAAGTCAAAATACAAAGTCTTACCAAGCATGCCATTTGCATGAAGCATCTTCATACCCTTTTGGCTCATGTGGCCAAGTCTTAGATGCCACATCTCAATGGTTGTTTGGTTAGCTTTGCTACTAACGACATTCATAGGCAGAACAGATGTACAATCACTCACACAAGAAGACAAACCATTTTCTGTATCAGAATCTTATTTTTCATGAGTATCATTCAAAATATATAGAGTCTTAACATTAGTGCCAGAAAGAACCAATTTGCCATTATGAACAATACTCATAACACCGTTATAAGCAGTATTTTTACACCCTAAATCATCTAGGATACCTGTTGAGATCAAGTTTCTTTTAAGGCCTGGAACATATCTAACATTAGTCAATTTCACCCTATTATTCTCATTAGTGCATATTATCAAACTTCACATGCCTTGAACATCATAGGGATCATCATTGGCTAAAGCAACTGTTTCGTTATATGGGTTTCCTAGTTTCAAATCTATGAAGCATGTTTTATCAGGTGCAATATGAAAAGAACAACCAGAGTCAAGAATCCATTCATCACTACAAGTTTTATCACTAACATTCAAAACGGTCAAGACATCAAAAATCACAGGTTTTGACTCACTAGAACAAGCAATGTTAGAGTTAGAATCAGTTGTCTGTTAATTGTTCTTGATTGGTTTTCTACAGTCCTTTATGAAATGGCCGATTTTACCACAGTTAAAATATCTCTTGGGTTTACTAGGAGATTTCTGAAATTTAGTGAATCCATCTTTTTTCTTACCCTTCTTTTTAGCATAGTTGTTTCCATTATTACTAGACTTAACAAACATGTTGTTACTAGTTCTCTTGCTATTCTTTAATTCAACTTCTCTATATTTTAATCCTGAAATTATCAAATCCAACTTGGGAACAGTACAAGAGTATTGTAAAGCATCCTTAACAACATGGTAATTTTCAGGCAAAGAATTCCATAAGATCATAGCAAGACTGGACTCATTTAAATCTTGATCAGTCCCTTTAAACACTTGAGTCAGTTTAAGGAACTCATCAAGGTTATCATCCAAAGTTTTAGTAGTGTCCATTTTAAATGAAAACAAAAATTCCTTAAGGTAGACTAGATTAGGAGCTGACTGTACAGAATATTCAGAGTTCAACTTATTCCACAAAGTCAATGGTGTTTCATCACCATCAACTTTGCGAAGTACTGAATCTGATAGGTTTAAAACAATTAAACTGTAAGCTTCCTCATCTATTTCACTCTTACAAGATGTTTAGTCTTCAGACCATTTCTTCATATCAGATTCAAGAGAGATGAGAACTTTGTTATGGGAGAGCAAAGCCCTCATCTTCTTTTTCCAGCTATTGAAATCAATCTTGCCATCATAGGCATTGATTTCAATCCTGGAACTCATTTATTTACTTGACTATTTAGAAATTAGGTCGTATTATTATTATTAGTAAAAAGTTAAGAATACAACAGAATCACCGAGTTATACAAAGTAACAACAATAATACAAGCGAAATCAAGAAGACAAGCAAGATACACAGGTCTGAACAAGAACTTATGCGCGTGCAAAGATGAGAATTCACAAGAACACAAGAGGGAGCGATTCACAAACAAGAATGCGGAAAAATACAGAAATCACCGACAACAGATTTGAAACCCTAATTGTTAACAATCAGGCTCTGATACCACTGTTGGGAATACATGCAATAATACAGTACACAAAAATACATAAACCCAGATTGCATCTACAAGTCTCAATCCGTGATGAACTCGAATTGAGAAACCTAAACAGATCTCAGATTTGCAGAACCTAATCTTGTAAGATAGGAACAAACACAACTGATCTTAGCAAGGCTCTGTACGATCGAATTCGCTCAGAGTCCTCTCAGCCTTGTCGTTGAAGCTGCATGATCTGCACGGGATCTTGCGTGTGCACACACACGGATTACCAGAGACAGAGGGGCAACCGTCGACCTTACGCTCAGAGCGGGTGCAGACAGAGCTGTTGCACGAGCAAGACGTACAAAAACTTCCCGTCTGGTCAAGTCCTTAGAAGATACGGAGTTTGTTTTTTGTTAGGTGGCCGTTTTTTTTTAATTTTTTATACGTCTTGTATGATTCAGATATTGTATTTTAAATATATATACAAATTCAAATACGCAACTTTTCAAGCTCGTTGGCATAATGACATTTGTAATGACAATAAAATTTTATTTTATCATGTAGTTTTAGACTTATTTTTTTAGATAGTTTAAAGAGTATATACTTATATATATAGGGTTAATGACGGCAAAAATACTCAAAGTTTGGTCAAAGAACCTCTCGTGTACTCAAAGTTTAAAAGTGGTGGCAAAAATACCCAAAGTCACATTTGGGGACTTGACCAGTCAATTCTCGTAACGTCGTTAACTTACTCGTTAACCTTGGCTACATTCACAAATTTGTTTTGTTAAGTGTAATCATTAGGGGTTCAATTAGTTATATTAAATAGTATTAGTTAGGGGTTTAATTTGTTGTTTTGTCGTAAACAAGGCTTATTTGGACTCATCCATGCGGCAAAAATTGTTATGTCAACAACCCACGTTTGCCCGCATGGCCAGAGTTAACGGGTAAGTTAACGGCGTTACGAGAATGGAGTGGTCAACTCCCCAAATGCGATTTTGGGTATTTTTACCACCACTTTTAAACTTTGGGTACACGAGGGGTTCTTTGACCAAACTTTGAGTATTTTCGCCGTCATTAACCCTATATATATATATATATATATATATATATATATATATAAATTATAACATAATCGAGCAGAGATTGGAATGCTTATTATACAAGGACCATGAATCGGATTGTAAGCGTGTTCAAATTTTTGGTTCGGTTCTTATTTTCTTGGCCTTCCAAATCTGCATCATGTCCCATTTATAAGAAATCTTGTTTTGTTATATAGAAACTAGGCCGAAACCCGAGTGAGTACATGATTTTTAGCCTAGTTTCGGTTTGTTTTCTTATTTTTTTGGGCCTTTTGAAATATGCGTCCGGTCAAACCCAATTTTATTAAAACAGAAAACTAGACCGAGACGTGTGGGTACTTTCGGTTTTGAAAATATAATTTACCTGGGGAAGACGGCTCTGGCTCTGGGCGAGCATGAGAAGTGGCTACGAGTCTACGACCACCGAAAGCACCAAAGCCACCAAAATCTTGTTGAAAGCCATTTTTTATATAATATTTCAGTTTTTAGTATACCAATTAATTGGGATATGAAAACTGGGTACTTCTTCTTGAATATTTATAGGCGCTTGAATATAAACTATTTAATCATTTTTTATTATTCTCAAAATTAATGAAACTTAACTACAAAAAATTGCATATGAATGCACATTTTGGAAAAATGTTTATCAGTAGGTTTGGCAAGATGTAGACTCCTAGGGTTGAACTCTTCGCACAACTTTGATAATAATAACAAGATAATCAAATAATGTATATATTTTATAAGTTCATGGATAAAAAATAGACTCAAAGGTAATAATGGACTATTAATAAACTTAGTAGTAACTGAGGTTAACTTGTGAATTAAAAAACGCAAATTTATGTTTTCATATTTGTAGCATATGTTAAGTGGATAAAAAACTTACCGAAAAATGGACGCTATTTTTGTAGAAAAATTGTGTTTCGGGTAATATATCATCATCTTAAGAGGTTTTTTAAGGGAAAAAAAAATCATTTTACTGATGAGTTTAGATATTTCTTTATCTTTAAATGTAATTGTATTTAAACTAGGGTTGGCAATTCGGGTTTCGTGTCGTGTTCGTGCGGGTCTTAATCGTTTTTTATTTATTTATGTAGACTCAGACCCACTCCATTTATTAATCGTGTTAGAAGATGAGACTCAGACTGTAACGACCCGACTTTTTCGAAGCCGTTACTTACTGACTACTTTAAAACTCTTTGAAAATACTTGGCCATTTTTTTTAACTCAAAGTAAAATAAGTAAATACGTGAATAGTAAAAATATTTATTAGGAAATTTCTTTTTACCAAAAATATATAAGAAATAAAATATGCGGAAAACGTCTTCACAGTGATTACCCGTTCACCCAATCCCTCGCACATCCTCCACCGTCACCGTCCAACCCACCACGAAATCATATCATAGGTTTCTTACCTACAGTACGAACGAAAAACATTTTGTGTGACCTAAAAGCTCAGTGAGATACAACTATTTTCTCATAAAAATATATATAAGGCAAACATAACATGCAAATGACCAATTATGCTTTTGTTTACGTTTTAGGAATCTATTACTAATCTTGTCCTAGGTGATCACCATTGTGTACGTACCAACTTGCGCGCGTGACCATTGGTTCGACGGGGCTGCAATTCCCGAAGTCCAAGGTCCATATATTTGGGGGCTCATGAATACCGCATGATTAATCCCATCCTCGTTCCTTTCAACTCAGGGAAGAATCCTAACATCATCCCGTCCTCATTCCTTTCAACTCGGGGAAGAATCGTAACATTATCCCGTTGTCATTCCTTTCAACTCGGGGATATCATATAACATTGAGAACCTCTTCCTTTCAAGAGGTGTGGTACGTCACTTCATTAATTCTTATGTTTCTTTTGTTCTTATTATCATAAGCTTTTAACCAGCAACATTCCATATCTTATTCTTTTAGCTAAAAGAACAAAACATCTCTCGACAACCATTCTTGATCGTACATAATCAACATCAATCCTACATATTCATCTATCATTAAGTACTTATAAATTACTCATGCATCAATTATGAAACAAAACGATAAGCACACATTCAATAATATTCTAGCAAGCCTTTTAACCAACCACACATCAAACATGTCAAACAATACTTTTATTTTCAAACTAATTCGTACTGCAGTGAGGTTGAACTCACCTGAATCGCTACGATAATCCTTCTCGCGACTCCGAAGAAGATACCTCTACGAGCGATATTCCTAGATAATAATTACCCAACTAAAAATTAGATTTGATCACTAGCGAAAAAAATTCCTAGAGCTTGACATAAAGACTAAATTAAAGAGATTTCGGTTTTTCAAAGGAGTTTTGAGGTATTTTCTCGATATAATAAAATCGGTAAGGAAACGGAAAAAGCGTTCTTAACAAGCAGTCATTATTTTTCGAAAAATAAGAACTTTCGTGTTTTGAAAATTTTCAAAAGAGAACTGTAACTATGAGATATATTGATTTTTTCGTTCAGCCAGATTCTTATAACTCGATTTCGAGCTAGATCCCGAACGATTTTCAAATTTCTTAAAATACAAAACATTCTAGAAATTGGATTCTCTATAGAACTTGTCTCTACATAAAATCTCCAATTCGGACTCTATGATTTTTAAAAATAAAAACGAAAATCTGATCTGCAGAAATTTATCGTTTTTCCATATATTTTAAAAATTGAAACCACGATTTCGAGCGATTTAGAGCTCCAAAAATTATGAAATTAAATCTGGGACTTCTATGAACCAAATAAAAGTTGTGGTTAAAATTTTAGCCAAAACTAATTCATGGTTTGGGAGATAAAAATTCGACAAAATTCTGCCACTTGGGATTACGAAAATAAAATAGGATTTAATAAGATAAACCAAACTCATACCTTGATTATGGAAGAAGAAGAAGAAATTTTTTAACTGATGAGATTGAAGACTCAATGAGTTTTTTTTTTTTTACTCTATCCTCTCTAGAGAATTTCTAGGTTTTGGGAGAGATCATGAGGCTAAGAAGAGAATAAGAGAATATGTGAAAACTCTAACCTAATTGGGTTTAAATATAACCCTAATTAATAATAATTTTCGTAGATAATTAAATAGCATAAAAATATTATTTTTTATTAAAATATCAAAGATATTTCCTATTATTTTATATAAAAATCATAAATTAATTAGGAATAAAAATAGAATAAATACTTATCTATTCTATTTGAGGGCTCTAAAAATACGGGATCTCACACAGACTCGCTCTATTTAAATACCGTATTTATTATATCTACCCGTTTCACCCATTTAACATATTCAGGTATTTTAAAATGTTGAATTAGTTCAATTTATACTCTTCCTCAAAAAAAAAAGGTTCAATTATACTCATTTAACATAATTTATTTAATTATATTATCTAAGATTTTAAAATTTACTAACACTTTTTTATGTTCATCAATTGTACGATGTAATAAATAAGTAAAAAACATAAATCTCATATATAATAAGTATTAAAATACTTAATAACAAATTTAAAATGCAACTTTTTGCTCCTTAATCGTGTCTAATATTGGTCCCATCGTGTTATCGTTTTCGTGTTTACCCGTTAATTAATCGTGTTCGACACGGTTGGACCCAGATCCATTTATAGTAGACCCAAACCCGTTTAAATTGTGTCGTAACCGTTTCGTATTTCGTGTTTGGTCCCAAATTGCCACCCATAATTCAAACAACTTAAATAAAAAACGAGGAAGTTAATGCAAAATATATCAATACTGTATATATAAATGCAATAATGTATAATTCAACTTGGCTAAAATGAATAAAAACCCTAATCACAACGAATTTGTCGAGTTTAAAAATTTTCCTGCAAAATAGAAGATCGAGAATATTCTGTGTTATTACCTAAGAATTTTCACCAGAAAAATGAAATCTACAAAAGAACAAAACAAAACGGGAGAGTTCTAAGTTCTAACCTCTTCGTAGATATGCCAAACGCACCCTCTTCGTAGTTATAGCATTGACAATATGTCAATAATGATATTCCAAGATACTTTTGAAAGGTCATTTGTAATTCCAATTATGGCTATTATGCCAAACGCACTTCATTTTTGTGGTGTAAATTCTTAGGTAATTCAATACAAATTTTATACAATGTAAATAAATATAGGGATAATAGGGTGTAATTTTATAATATGCTTCATAAATATTTTCTGAACCCATTAAAATACTATAAAATATGGAGTCGATAATGAAGTATGGAGCGTTGAAATTGATTTAGTTCTTGTATTCAGTGGCGAAGGTATAAAGGAATTATGGGGACACATGTTCACTCTCTATTTTTAATTTTTAATTTTTTTATTAATTTAATAGTCAAACTTTATTGGTTGCTCATGTCACCCATAAAAATAAGTTAATGATTCAATAATTAACCCATAGAAATAGGAACAAAATTTAATCATTGACAATATATGTATATATGAATACATGTATATTGTGTATACTAACTCACCAATAGAAATAGGAACTAACCTCAACATTGATTTACGTGTATATATTTTAATGGGTTTTGATTTACCCATAGATAAAGAGACACCATATGTGCCCAAGACCGTTTAATCCAGCCTGTTTTCTGTAATACCCAAGTAATATCTCTTATATTAAGAGAAAAATACTAAGAACTAATGAGTATATGTTTTGAAGCACATGCTTGTTATCTTTTCTTCAAGTGACACATTATTCATGCATTATAAGACAAAGTCCCTCGTTATATCCATGAGTAATTTTTTTTTTTGAAAGACCCATGAGTACATTTTCTTGAATCGATGTCTTGGTGTTTAATATTATGAGTTATTAAATTAACCTATGGGTTAAAGCTCAATCATCGAAAAGATTTGTTACAACTTATCGAATAAAGGCAGGAGTGGACCACTTGGATTCAAACATGGTTTTAAATATCGGGGCATATCGGCGATATTTCCACGACATGCCGCTAGAATCAGATATGTGATACGATATTCCAAATAAATCGCTATCGTTTTCGGATTTATCGAGATATGTCGTTCGAAATTTCAAAAAAAAAAACAATGTTGTTTAAGCTTGGAAACGACGATAAGAGCGTCGAATTTCGGAAGAAAAAAAAAACCTAGGTTCAGAAGCATTTCCACCTTTCTCCTTTTTCGCGAACAACATTCGGCACCCCTCTCCTCTCCGTCGAATTTCGCAAGTTGCAGTGCAAAACTTCGTATATTTCGCATGTTTTTGGAGAAAACCGCAAGGTATGTCTATGGAAATTCCTATTATTTCATTTTATTTTGGCTATTTGCGAATTTGCTTGCTGATTAGGGGGAAATTAATATTTTTAGGGTTTGTAAAATATTTTTAGGGGAAAATCGCAAGGTATGCGAGATTTACATTTTATTTTTAGGGTTTGTTAAATTTTCAACTTAAATGTTAAACTTGATGATGAATAATGAATATGATGAATTTTTGTATATGTGATGTTAGTGTTCCTGAGCTTTCATATTTGTGTTCATAAAATTAGTTGAATATGACTTGTTGATTAGTTTATTAGTGACTAAATTTTATCGATTGGTTGATTAGTTTTAGTTAAGGAGTGTATTATTGAATACGGATTAGTTACTAAGTAGTAAGTAAGTAATATTTGCGTCTGTTCAACTATAGGTAATCAAAGATGGCTCCGGATCCCGCAAGAGAACATTGTACTCAGATCGGTAATAGTTTTCAATGCAATTACTGCGGGCTCGTCATCATAAGGGGTGGAATAATGAGGATGAAGCACCACATTGCCAGTAACGATCCTCATAAGAACACGAAACCGTGCGCTGATGTAACGCCAGAGGCAAAAGATGTTTGCAGAGGCGTCCTCGGGCAGTTTCACCAAAAAAAAAAGCCAAGAATAAAGAGATGGAAGAAATTTTAGGCGCGAAATGCGCGCGGACCTTGCGGGGGTTCCCGTCGACGTATACGAACAATTCACAGACATACGAGATGAGGTAGACGCGGAGGATGAGCAGACCGAGGGTGAAGTTCGCCGCCACATGAAACGAACGAGATAGCAAGCGGCGGCAGAGGAATTCCATCGCAGCCAAGTTCCAGCCCACGGTGGCAGTCAGCAGGGTGGATCTTCTTCGACTAGGACTGCACCTGTAAGAGGAACGCCGGCGGGCTCGTACTATAAATCGGATTCGGCAAAGCAGAAGAAGATAATGTCTGTTGGGAATCGGGGTTTGATTCCTGACTCCATTACCACAAAATATGCCTCCGAGCCGTCCCGGTAACATTTAAAAAATTATTTTAAAGCGGAAAACTTGTTATCGTAACGGTACGGATATCGGGTAATAACCATTTTAACAAGATCCGATAAATATTACATATTTAATATTCACAACACATTATTAATATCATAGTCGAAATATAAGAAATAAATAGAAAGCGGTAAATGTTTGCATTTATTAACCCAATGCATAAGGCCGTACCTCAGTTGACGTTTCTGACTGCGGACTCTGCAGTTCGGCAGGGCTCACCGGTGCTGAGAGAAACACCCGTGATCTTCCGGGATATTCTCCTGGACTCCTCGTACCGAAGCGTGGGCTTCGCCGGCAAGACTCCGTCGCAAAATTTAACTGAGGTTCTTTTCAAGCTTCCGGAGAAATAGTCTCCTAAGCCGAACCAGAAAAGAGATCAGACGCAGAAAACTTGCAGACCCTAGAGAGAGAGGGAGAGCTCGAGTTTTTGCTCTGGGGAAACGTGTGTTGAATGTTGTAAATGAGCTCCCTATTTATAGACTTGGCCCGTAACCGAATTACAGATTTTCACTCTAAAATTTGAATTTTATATATATTTAAATAATTTAATTATTTCAATCCAATGGTTGAGATTTAATCTCATCTAGATCCAATGGTTATAATTAAACTTGTATTTAATTAAATAAGAAAGACTTGATAAATACAAAAACCAATCTTATACTCTTATTTAAATATAATTCGAATATATATATATTTTTAATTTTGAAAATTATTTATTAAATATAAGTAATTATCCTAGTCCAAAGGTTTAGATTTAATCTTATCTAAATCCAATGGATATAATTAATTAGGGATTTAATTAAAAAAGAAAGACTTGGTAAATCAAAAACCAATCTTATCTACTTATTTTAATTTCGAAATATATATATATATATAATAATGATAATTTCGAAATTAATTATCTAGATCCAACGGCTTAGAATAATCTTAGATCGATCTAATGGATCAAATTAATTTGGGATAAAAATCAAATATTCTAAGACTTGGTAAAAGCCTAATTCGATTTTATCCATATCATTATCTTCGAAATATATATTATATATATAATTAATTAATTTCCAATCCGACGGTAAAGATTAAATCTTAAACCGATCTAACGGATATAATTAATTAGGTCAAAGTCGAAAACCCTAAGCTTGGTCACCAAGCTACTATTTTTGAATTAGGGTTAGGTCAAAAATCAATCATCTCAATCCTACGGTTGATATTAAATCATCTCCGATCTAAAGGATAAGATTGATTTTAGGGTTTTTGCCAAAGTACCAAACTTTAGGTACTTATGCCGCAAATATTAAACCCTAGTTAGGTCAAACTCGTGTGGGCTAGATTATGCAGGCCCACATCGATTTACAATATATATTATTATTAATATAAATCCATTAATTATTAATTAATTATTACTAAGATATTAATAATTAAATCCAAATAATTAAATTATATTAATAATTACTGATCTCAATATCACACATAAAAATGTCATGGTGCCACACCATCATTTAAATTCGTGACATGTGATTTAATTTCATAGTTTATCGAACCGAGCATAAACTTAGAAAATCCATAAATCACAAACCGTAAGTCGAAATGACTTGGTTAAAAAAGAAAAGTTGCTTAGAATTTAATTTCCAACAACATGGTGCTGATAGAAAATATAAATTCTAACTTTATTTTATCAGTTAATTTCGTGTACCAAGATATGGTACTTTTGTCACGCTGACGATAAAACTATCTGACGTCTGCCACAGACCTTTCAGTTTATAAGTCTAGCCAAATGATTAAACATTATCCAGAATGTATTTTAATCACGTACGTATCATCCGTTACGGAGTTATCCTGGGGACCATGGACCCGTATCACTTAAGCTCCAACGAACTGCTGGTTGTTCGTCAAACCTCGAAGTGATTCCACTATAGACCCGAGGCTGCACTCTTTAGTGATACGGTATATATAATTCCCTTTAAAACAGCATGGTGTCCATTGATACAATCAAATTCGGGGTATTGATCTTTCACTTGATGATCCACACACGAGCAGGCGGTTTCTACCGTTATGCCCCTCATTGCATTTTCATCCTTGACTCAGTCAGTAATATTATGAGTGACCCACTTATAGTTTCGATTCATAAGTTGTGCACAGGTACCTCTCACTTCTCACCACCGACAATCAAGGGAATCATCATGACTCTGAAGAGAGCTGTGTGATGCCCATGTCTATGACCAAGCTACCCTTACTCCTGACTATCATGCTCCCAAAATAATAGTGTTGGAAACAACGGTAATTTATTGTGTTCTTTAACGGTTAAATCAAAGAACAATCAAGCCAGCAGCTCGGACTCAAGATCACTCAGGACTTAGATCGAATATCCATTTGATCATCTACTAGTGACACAACTCCAAGTTATCAGTGACGGTCTTATATGATAACTTCCGGAGTTTAAGTCAGGTCCAGTCCAGTATGAAGACACTTCATACTTAATGTACTTCTAGTGAGTGTGACACACACAAAATCCAGAATAGGATTGTCACTTAGTCACATTAATGACCTTATACGATTAATGGGCTCTCACCCAGTTAATCAGGTCACAGACATTTTAAGTTCATTTATTATGATTATTAATTCTTCCTCACATTGACTCTGTTGTGATAATAATATCATAATTGCATCCTTTATGAACTAAGGAAACAAACATTCTATTTTACTCTACCAGAAACTATAATAAGATTAACATAATAAGTATCATCTTTATTCAATGACATATCATAATCTTTTACAAATGGATAAAATATCTTGTTTAAGGAAACATATGTCCAACAATCTCCCACTTGTACTTAAAGAAGATGACCCATGTCTTTCACGCCCATATTTTCAAGATGCCTCCTAAATATTTTCTCTGGCAACGTCTTGGTAAATGGATCAGCCAGATTGTCTTCCGAAGCTATTTTCACAACCCGTACGTCGCCTCGACGTACTATCTCTCTAATGAGATGGTATTTTCTCTCTATATGTTTCGCCTTGTTATGGTCTCTTGGCTCTTTAGAGTTTGCCACCGCACCACTGTTGTCACAGTATAGCGTTTGTGGCCCATCTACATCTGGGACTACACCCAGTTCCATGTAGAAATTCTTTAGCCAAACTGATTCTTTGGCTGCTTCACAGGCAGCCACATATTCAGCTTCCATTGTGGAATCTGAGATACAGGATTGCTTTATGCTTCTCTAGAATATCGCTCCACCAGCAAGGGTGTACACTGCTCCTGACGTTGACTTTCTCGCGTCCTTATCAGACATAAAGTCTGAATCAGTGTATTCAAGTGGATTCAGTTCTGACCCTGAAAACACTAACATATAGTCTCTTGTTCTTCGAAGATACTTGAGAATGTTTTTCACTGTAGTCCATTGAGCCATACTTGGGTTGGATTGGTATCTACTTACTATTCCCACAGCGTAACAGATGTCTGGCCTAGTACACTGCATAGCATACATCAGACTTCCCACTGCTGAAGCATAGGGTATTCGCCTTATCTCGTCTTGCTCTTTCGGAGAAGTTGGGAACTGTTGCATGCTAAGGAACACTCTATGTCTGGTTGGTAAATTACCTCCCTTGAAGTTTGCCATTTCAAAACGTTCAAGTACCTTATCAATGTAAGCTGCTTGAGATAAGGCCAGACACATGTTGTTGCGATCCCTAAAAATACGGATCCCAAGAACATAACTAGCTTCTCCCATGTCCTTCATTTGGAACTTTGTAGATAGCCACGCTTTCACGTCCGATAATCTTTTCACACTGTTTCCAATGAGAAGAATATCGTCGACGTATAGAACAAGAAATATTTCCATGGTATCGTCATTGAGCTTATAAATGCAGGCCTCAGTAACGTTTTGTATGAATTCATAGGTTTTGATGGTCTCGTCAAACCTTAGATTCCAGGATCTGGAAGCTTGCTTCAATCCAAAAATGGATTTGAGTAATCTGCAAACCTTTCCTTTCTTGACCCTATTGCACGAACCCTTCTGGTTGGTCCATATAGATGTTCTCGTCAATGTACCCGTTCAGGAATGCATTTTTGACGTCCATCTGCCAAATCTCGTAATTGAGACTACAGGCTATGGCCATGAGAATCCGGATGGACTTCAGTGACAGGAGAGAAAGTTTCCTCGAAACTAATACCTTCTCTCTGGGTATAACCCCTCGCCACTATACTAGCTTTGAAGGTTTCAACCTTCCCGTCCATTCCTTTCTTCCTCTTGTATATCTACTTACCGCCAATGGTTTTTGAAGCCATCCAGTAAGTCTACAAGTTCCAGACTTGATTAGAATCCATTGATTTTATTTCTTGGTTCATGGCTTCCTGCCATTCTCCCTTATCAGGATCCATCGTAGCTTGCATAAAGCCTATAGGATCTTCAACGCTAGCGTTTGTAACTGCTAGGTGAAATTCCAACTGAGTATACTCGTAGTGTTTAACCGTTCTATTGCATCTCCCACTACGTCTGAGTATTCTCAAAGTTTCTAATGAAACTATGATCACTCGTAGTGTCTTTCGTTTTAACAACCTCCTACTACATCTGAGTATCATGTGGTTCTGATTTGGGACCGTGGTTTCCGCACTCTGATTATCAACAGGCGTTGTTTATTGTGTAATTGCTTTGTCATCTAACAATTCCTCCAGTAATATTTTACCTTGAGGTTCATAGTTTAATATAGAGTCATATTCCAAAAGAGTTGCTTATTGCTACAAAAAACAATTACTCTCTCATATGATCATAAACTATATATCGTCCGAGTCCCATTAAATGAATAATATAAAATGATTTTTCCCCTTAGTCATTTCTAAAAGGTTCTTGTTCCTTCTTTCTAGAACACCTCAATGTGCTTGACGTGTGCAAGGAAACGCTGACTAACAGAGAATTAATTTCTCTTACCGGTGATCACTGAATTAAAAGTTCAGACTCACCACTTCAGAATAACTGAAGAGCCATTAGTGATTTATCGAGTTTAAAATTCGATTTATGCAATAAATTTCTTGAACTCTAATTTACTTTGCATTCATACCTTTGAATACTTGCCTATCATTAGATAAAGTATTCATATCCTTCTCGAGCTTGTATAATGGACCACGTACACCAAGTATGTACAAGCTTTATAGGAACTGTGGCTCTTTAGACCTTTTTCGCATGAAATGGTCTTTTAATCATTTTAATCTTTAGACAAAATTCTCAAACAGGCAGGGAACTGACGAACAGTTCACGCATTGGTCGATCCTGTTTATCTCATCCAAATTAATATTACTATCATTTAGATGCCTTAGGTATGATCAATCACTTTCATAGTTAACCTTTTTCTGGATGTCACATCCATTTTATTCATTCATTATTTCATAATGGTTTGAGCTTACTTCTCCGGACAATCAATATGAACAACTAGATCATTTCATAAATAATAATTTCATTATTATTTACAATGATAAAACTTTGTTCATATAAGTGGATATTTGAATTTCCACGTAAGTCACGGGTATAATAAATATTGTTCTTGAAAACAACAATTTATTATATTTAAACGAGTTGCTCCCACTGAAATAATTATCCCATTACTTTGACTAACACAATCAATTTATGATGTCTTCTGAATCCTGGATTCAGTCAAAGGTTTACACCTTAACCAATCATTAACTTTGGGTTGGGCGATTTTCTTATCTTTGTTCATTTCTCAGCCATTTCCCAAGTTCAAGAACTTTCGAATTACTCCCTTGTAATATCGAGTGGAAATACCAGCTAAACACAAAAGATAATCAATAAGTGAACAAAAACACTTATTCAAACTTTTATTGTCTTGACATTAAATACACATCAGATTGTTCTATATTTATTTGGGATAGACATTTTATACTGACATTAAAAAAGAAACTTATTAAACTTTTTTATAGGCAGAATGTTTTTGAATAAATATTTTTGTTTGAAATAGTTACATGATGCAAACATGTTCTGGGAAAAACGTTAAATAAACCCTTTAACTATTTCGTGATAATTGAACCGACTGTACACGTCGTTGCCGTCCTTAAGGCATGGTCATACGAAAATGCCTCGCGGTATCAACCGTGTAGTTTGGTTAAACTAAGTTTTAGTCATAAACTTAATTAATATTCATAACAGGAACTACCGAGTTCATTACGATTATTAACTATCACCATAGACGGTCGGGAAGCACCAACTTCTGTGCAAGCTTAACCCATTATTTTCGGTTCTCGGGATCCTCTTAGAAACGTCGTCCTTAAGGAATGGTCATACGAAGATGACTCGCGGTCCATTTCCAAGATTTCTTCGTCCCCATATTCTTTTGAAACTATCACGGTGTCAAACCTTCCACAAGCACACATTTCCTGAGGAGTGGTCACACGAAGGTGACTCGAGGCGGTGTGGTTAGCAGACCTTGTGACAGTAATAATGGAGACCTTTTTGATTTATTCTATACTTGCCATGGTTTTATAAAATAACGTTTTTAAAATACAAAGTTATTTAAAACTTATTATAAACTTTCTATTAATGACACATTAAAAGTTTAGATTTCGGCTTAATAAAGCCCTTATTTATAGTGTTTATTATCTTGTCGGTAGTGATAGGTCGAAACATACTCTCTCCAGGTAGATGGGAGGGGTCCTAACCGGTCACCCAGAAGTGGATGGTGAACCGGCCCCACTTTTGATTCCCTCTTCCTTACACAAGATCGTATGATTGAGATTTTTCCGAATAGTAATAACCACTTTCACATTTACTCTTTATTATTTATGTCTATCTTATTTTTGACATATTAATAATTATCAAAACATAGACATTATGTTTACGGGTTATGAAAATAGGTTGTAACAAATTATATCTATGATGAATATTTATAATTAAATATTAATGATACTAATTCTCAAAGAATTATCATTAAATCGATCTTAGGCCATATTAATAATCATTTATGAAATATAAAAATATATCAATGATATCATTTCAAAGAATTATCATTCATATTTTAATATTAAATAAGACAATATTATTTAAGCATTAAATAATATCCATATTTAATTTTATGAATTTTATAAAATAAGACAATGTTATTTATCCAGAAATAACATCCATATTTTATTTCTAATTAATTAAAGATAATTAATTTAATTCATAATTTATTAATTTCAAAAATAATAATTAATATTAAATTTATTTAATCCACGGGTACCGGGTCGGATTAAAAATCCGGCCCATATTTTAAAATTTTTGCATGTGGGCCTTCCGGGCTTAAGCCCGGGCCCACATGCCCGTAGATCGGCCAGTCCGAGCACGGGAAGTACCCTGGCAGCACGCTGCCGTAGGGCTAGGCCGAAAGGCCCATTACCCTGCCCTATCGGGTTGGGCCGTTAGGCCCTGGACGCTGCCAGGCAGCATCCGACCCTTGCCTTGGTTGCTGCCCGCGGCAGCGGTTCCTGGGCCCATAACCGAGGCCCACTCGGTTCGGCCCAGGGACAGGCAAGCCCAGGCAGCGTCGCTGCCACGGCAGCCTTCTCGGAGAGCCCACGGGTTGGGCTACAATTGTAGCCCGGTCCATTACTCGGTCCGGTTTCGGGTCGGGTAATATTCTAATTTTAAATTAATATTTAAAATATCTAGAAATTCAAAAATTTCAATTTTAAAAATTATTAATTTATTCATCAAATAATTCGTTCTTTAAACTATTAAATTAAATTACGTAATTATTTATCCTTGAACCATGGCTCTGATACCAATTGTTGGGAATCGGGGTTTGATTCCTGACTCCATTACCACGAAATATGCCTCCGAGCCGTCCCGGTAACATTTAAAAAATTATTTTAAAGCGGAAAACTTGTTATCGTAACGGTACGGATATCGGGTAATAACCATTTTAACAAGATCCGATAAATGTTACATATTTAATATTCACAACACATTATTAATATCATAGTCGAAATATAAGAAATAAATAGAAAGCGGTAAATGTTTGCATTTATTAACCCAATGCATAAGGCCGTATCTCAGTTGACGTTTCTGACTGCGGACTCTGAAGTTTGGCAGGGCTCCGCCAGTGCTGAGGGAAACACCCGTGATCTTCCGGGATATTCTCCTGGACTCCTCGTACCGAAGCGTGGGCTTCGCCGGCAGGAATCCGTAGCAAAATTTAACTGAGGTTCTTTTCAAGGTTCCGGAGAAATAGTCTCCTAAGCCGAACCAGAAAAGAGATCAGAGGCAAAAAACTCGCAGACCCTAGAGAGAGAGGGAGAGCTCGAGTTTTTGCTCAGGGGAAAGTTGTGTTGAATGTTATAAATGAGCTCCCTATTTATAGACTTGGCCCGTAACCGAATTAGAGATTGTCACTCCAAAATTCGAATTTTTTATATATTTAAATACTTTAATTATTTCAATCCAATGGTTGAGATTTAATCTCATCTAGATCCAATAGTTATAATTAAACTTGTATTTAATTAAATAAGAAAGACTTAATAAAAACAAAAACCAATCTATCCTCTAATTTAAATATAATTCGAATATATATATATTTTTAATATCTAAAATTATTTATTAAATATAATTAATTATCCTAATCCAAAGGTTTAGATTTAATCTTTTTAGCAAAATACCCAATTTAGGTGAAACTTTTTTAAAAAACCCTCAAAAGTTTACCATAATTAAATAAACCCTCATTTGGTGTTATTTGGACAATTATGCCCTTAATATATCGAATCCTTCATCGTCGAACAGCCTTCGAAGCCTGCTTCTTCGTCGTCGAACAGTGAGCTCGATTCTTCTTCTTCACCGAACAGCTCTCTCTCTCTCTCTGCGCAGCCATGGCGTCCTCGTCTCTCTCGCTCTGCTCCTCTCTCGCCCTCCAATGCACCCTCTCCAACAATGCTCGCATCCACCACACTAACAGATTCCTCTCTCTCCCCTCTTCCTCTTCTTCGGCCAGCAAGCTCTCTCTGAGAGCTCCCTCCAGACGCGCTCTCCCGCCTCCGCCCAAGGCCTCCGACGCGCCGGCCATCGACGCGGAGGTCGACGCGCCGGTAATCGAAGACGCGGAGCCGGTCGAGGCCTCGCCGAAGGAGCTTCCAGCCCCGATGCGCGAGGAGATCTTCGCCGTTGTTATGGTACGGACATCGATTTGAGCCGAATTTTGTGGATTCAGAGATGATTCTTCTTCTTCACCGAACAGCTCGATTCTTCTTCACCAAGGCTTCGAAGCTCACTTCTCTCCGATCGAAGTCGATTCCTTCAGGTTGGTTTTTGTTTTCAGCCAAATTTATAAGTTTCGATCGATGCTATTTGGTTCAGAGATTGGATTTTCTCATTTGATTTTCTCATCCCTCGTAAGTAGAATCTCTGTGTTCGGTTTTAATTTCGCTGAGTTCTTTTTTTAATCGATTGTCTTCAGCCCAAACACTCTCTCTCTCTGTGTGAAAAGTGGACACTCTTCTCACACAGAGCGACAGATTCAAGCTTTGAGCTCGAAAAGGAGAGTATTTGATCTTCGTGTTCGAATATGCGAAAGTCTTTCAAGGATTCTCTCAAGGCTCTCGAAGCTGATATTCAGTTCGTCAATACCTTGTAAGTTTGATCTATATCTATATAGATATATATATATATCTTAAATTTGGGGAATATGATCCGTATATGATCAAGTTTATTCGTGTATGATGATGAGCAAGCTGCAACTTTTCTAGTTTGGTTGGATTTTAATCTTGAGACAGAGTACCCAAATGCTTGTATGATGTCGGAAATTGATACCTTTGTTTGTTTGCCTTTCATTGATACCTTTTTTTAGGATTTCTCTAGGTAAAAACTCAATTCATTGATCATGTGTCCTTTAGTATTTCTCAATCGCCAATTTGGGTTGAGTGATATTAGGAGTTTTTGAATTAAATTGTTGTGTTTTAGAGTCTGTAAACAAGAGCAGTTGGACAGTACTAACAATTCTCCCCATGTTGATAATGTCGATGAGAATGTAACATCCGGGGGCGGTTTACAGTTTCCCATTAGCCAAACTGTCCCTGTTTCAGTAGGGGTTGATAATAGTTTACCTTCGGAATCGGATATACAAGTGTCGGAAACCAGTTTGATAATCGTTTGCTAACATGGTTGAACATCACTATACAGGATCGGGCGCGGACCGACACGTACAGGACGGCTATCGTGCAGCATCAGAGTTCCATAGCCGGCAAAGTAAGGAGGCAAGCAGGAAGACCGAAAAAAAAAAGAATTCCTTCAAACGGTGAAGAATTCAAGAAGTCACTTCATTGTGGAGCATGTGGTAAATTAGGCCATAACAAACGCTCTTGCCTTAAGTTTCCGAAATGATTTAATCGTTGTAACATTTTCGAAGGCCATTACTGTGATTATATCTTTACACTGTAACACAAGTTACATAATTGTAACTGACTTTACATTTATGAGATATTTACATTTATGATATATATGCTAATTAGAATTTCACTATTGTAAATGTGGTTACTCTGTTGTAATTGGAATTATTTTTATGTAACCGAAGTTACATTATGGTAACCAAAGTTACATTATGGTAACCAAAGTTACATTATCGTAACTGAAGTTAAATTAATTTAATTTATTTTAATTTTTTGTAACCTAAGTTACATTATCCTAACCAAAGTTACATTAGCGTAACCGAAGTTACATTAATTTAATTGGAATTAAATTAGTGTAACCGAAGTTACATTATCGTAACCAAAGTTACATTATGGTAACCAAAGTTACATTATCGTAACTGAAGTTACATTAATTTAATTTGTATTAAATTTTTGTACCCGAAGTTACATTATCGTAACCAAAGTTACTTTATGGTAACTGTAGTTACATTGTTGTAACTGTAGTTACACTTTTGTAACCGGAGTTACAATTTCAATATATTTGTTTATATAATAATTTAGTGCTTTTCGAGTTAATTTGGAAGTATTAAAATAATTTTTGTAACCGGTGTTACGCTTTTGTAACAGGTATTACACTTTCGTAATTCTAGTAATATATGGTTACACTTATGTTACATAATTATATTAATCCAGTTTCCATCTAAAGGTACGTAGCAATAAGTTCACATAATTTGAGTTACAAAAAAGAATTTAAATTGAAATATTGTGAAAAAAATAGTGACATACAATTATGTAATACTATGACCACAATTAGGTAATACTATGACCACAATCATTATAGTTACACTAATGTACATGTGGTTACACTAATTTAAATTTTTGTAACCGAAGTTACATTATCCTAACCAAAGTTACATTATCGTAACCAAAGTTACATCATGGTAACCAAAGTTACATTATCGAAACTGAAGTTACAATATCGTAACTGAAATTACACTAATTTAATTTATTTTAAATTTTTGTAACCGAAGTTACATTATCGTAACCAAAGTTACATTATGGTAACCAAAGTTACATTAGCGTAACTGAAGGTACATTAATTTAATTTATTTTAAATTTTTGTAACCGAAGTTACATTATCGTAACCAAAGTTATAATATGGTAACCAAAGTTACAGTATCGTAACTGAAGTTACAATAATTTAATTTGAATTAAATTTTTGTAACCGAAGTTACATTATGTTAACCAAAGTTACATTACCGTAACTGAAGGTACACTAATTTAATTGGAATTAAATTTTTGTAACCGAAGTTACATTATCGTGACCAAAGTTACATTATGGTAACCAAAGTTACATTATCGTAACTGAAGTTACATTTATGTAACTCCAGTTACACTTTGTAACTGGAGTTACATTGTTGTAACTGTAGTTACACTTTTGTAACCGGAGTTACAATTTCAATATATTTGTTCATATAATAATTTAGTGCTTTTCGATTTAATTTGGAAGTATTAAAATAATTTCTGTAACCGGTGTTACATTATCGTAACCAAAGTTAAATTATGGTAACCAAAGTTACATTATCGTAACTGAAGGTACACTAATTTAATTTATTTTAAATTTTTGTAACCGAAGTTACATTATCGTAACCAAAGTTACAATATGGTAACCAAAGTTACATTTTCGCAACTGAAGTTACATAAGTTACAAAAGTGTAACTTATGTAACTACACAATTTAAATTCTAGTTGTTACATAAGTTATATTTATGTAACTGAAAGTAAAGGTAAACATTAATTAACTATGTAACATTAATTCTGATTAAACACATGTAATCCAATAAGTAAAGGTAATAGTCATAAGAGTTTAAAAGGAAGAAAAAATAAAGCAGACAAATTGGTCACAGACCATATGTTCGAAAATGATAATGACTAAAACTAAATCACACATTTGCTTTCTTCGAAGCCCTTGTAACTTTTCTTTTAAATGTCTTCATAGATGTTTCAACCTTCTCAGCTTCTTCCTACAAATATAGAGGTATGTAAGTTACTTAATTGACATAAAGTAAATGGAATTATAAAGGGATATAATTACCTGCCGATTTGCGCTTGCGCTCCACAATTTTGCATGAATCTGTGGCCACTCCCTGCAGCTGAGCCGCAATTGTTGCCCCGGTTTCTAGAGCCGCACTTGTTGCCTTGATTTTTACCATCTTTACACTGTACTTTTACAAACAAAAACTTCTTTTAATCTTCACCGAACTTAATAGATTGATTATTGATCAATAGATTGCGGGATTACAACCTAATAACTTAAATTCTTTGATAAAATTTAGATACTTCTGCCTCAAGTATCCCTACATGGCATGTCAGAAAAACAAACAATTCCGTATAAGATTTCTACAACTAAACAAGCCCAAGATCGGCCACAGTTTTCAAGCTACAAAAGTCATTCACATTCAATATTTACTAAACTTAACTAATATATATATATATATACAGATACATACAACTACAAGCTACATATCAAAATTTAGGTAGAGAGCACTTCATCCAAAAGCTGGTGAAAGAGCAAATCCTCTACCTCAAGCGCCACCATTTCCCTCTCCCAATCCAGGTTCCTCGTCGCGCTCGAAACTCTCCTCGATCCGTTTGAAGATCGAAGGGTTCAGAGGCTCTTCCATGGAGGATGAGAGCTCCAGGACTTGTCTGACGTAGTTGAAGTCTTCGTTCTCGTTCGAGTGCTGGTTGGCTTTCTGTGGTTGAGTACAGTGAGTTTCTGATTCCGAACCTGGTGAAAAGTTGGGAGAAATGATTGTAGTTAGTTTCAATCTAGGTCAGACATTGTAGAAAGGAGTGGATTCAGCTCATCAATGTGGCTGTGATCAGAGTGTTTGTTCGATTACCTTCTGTTAATGGAAACACTACAGGGCTGCAGAAACCGTCTGAGGAGCTGCTTTCGGAATCTGATTCTTGATTTGGTTGTGAATTCTCTTGTTCTTGAGAAGAACTGCTCTCCTCTGCGATTTCGACTGTGCAATTCGTTCTGTCTTCTTTTTCAGAATCTGAATCCTCCATATCCGCACAGGTTTTAGTTCTTAGGAGAAAGGATTCTGGCTCAGTGATCTGGTTATCCGTGTTGAACGGCATTTTTATTTGTGTTTCGTCTTGTGACGCGGCGAAGTTCAGAAAGGAAGACAGCGAGTCGAGATCCGATAGGGACAGATTCCTTCTGCAGGATTTTCGAGGAGACGGTTTTTCTTCGCTTTTTGGTAGTCTTAAGCTCCTTGAATGGCTGAACTTCTTGGCTTCTCCGCTGGAAGTGTTCTCAAACAACTGAGGGTATCTGTCGAGGGACTCGTTCAGGGAGGGTCCACGCAACTCGATCGAGACTAACCAGTGGCAGCTAGGGTTTGGTGGAGCTCCTGGCAGAGAGGGAAATCGATCGGAAATGGGGGTTTTTGCGTTGCTGAATATCCAGAACTAGGGCAGAGCTCGAGCTCGAGGGAGAAGAGGAACTAGGGCAGAGCTCGAGGGAGAAGGAATAGTTAGGGCACGAGAGGAGAGCTCGAGGGAGAAGGAGCTCGCGATTTGGAGAGAAGGCAGGAATGGCGAGACAGAAAACGCAGAGGAGAGAAAGTTAGGGCAAAGCTCGAGGGAGAAGAGGGAGAAGAGGGAGAAAAGTGATTTGAGGGTAATTATGGAAAACAAAGTTTAAAATGAGTATAATTTAGATTATTGAAACTTTGAGTACTTTTTTAAATAGTTTGAATTTTATTGAGGCTTTTGCTAATAAGCCCTTAATCTTATCTAAATCCAATGGATATAATTAATTAGGGATTTAATTAAATAAGAAAGACATGGTAAATCAAAAACCAATCTTATCTACTTATTTTAATTTTGAAATATATATATATATAATAATGATAATTTCGAAATTAATTATCTAGATCCAACGGCTTAGAATAATCTTAGATCGATCTAATGGATCAAATTAATTTGGGATAAAAATCAAATATTCTAAGACTTGGTAAAAGCCTAATTCGATTTTATCCATATCATTATCTTCGAAATATAATATATATATATATATAATTAATTAATTTCCAATCCGACGGTAAAGATTAAATCTTAAACCGATCTAACGGATATAATTAATTAGGTCAAATTCGAAAACCCTAAGCTTGGTCACCAAGCTACTATTTTTGAATTAGGGTTAGGTCAAAAATCAATCATCTCAATCCTACGGTTGATATTAAATCATCTCCGATCTAAATGATAAGATTGATTTTAGGGTTTTTGCCAAAGTACCAAACTTTAGGTACTTATGCCGCAAATATTAAACCCTAGCTAGGTCAAACTCGTGTGGGCTAGATTATGCAGGCCCACATCGATTTACAATATATATATATAATTAAATATATATATATTATTATTAATATAAATCCATTAATTATTAATAAGATATTAATAATTAAATCCAAATAATTAAATTATATTAATAATTCCTGATCTCAATATCACACATAAAAATGTCATGGTGCCACACCATCATTTAAATTCGTGACGTGTGATTTAATTTCATAGTTTATCGAACCGAGCATAAACTTAGAAAATCCATAAATCACAAACCGTAAGTCGAAATGACTTGGTTAAAAAAGAAAAGTTGCTTAGAATTTAATTTCCAACAACATGGTGCTGATCGAAAATCTAAATTATAACTTTCTTTTATCAGTTAATTTCGTGTACCAAGATATGGTACTTTTGTCACGCTGACGATAAAACTATCTGACGTCTGCCACAGACCTTTCAGTTTTATAAGTCTAGCCGAATGATTAAACATTATCCAGAATGTATTTTAATCACGTACGTATAATCCGTTACGGAAGTATCCTGGGGACCATGGACCCGTATCACTTAAGCTCCAACGAACTGCTAGTTGTTCGTCAAACCTCGAAGTGATTCCAATATAGACCCGAGGCTGCACTCTTTAGTGATACGGTATATATTATTCCCTTTATAACAGCATGGTGTCCATTGATACAATCAAATTCGGGTTATTGATCTTTCACTTGATGATCCACACACGAGCAGGCGGTTTCTACCGTTATGCCCCTCATTGCATTTTCATCCTTGACTCAGTCAGTAATATTATGAGTAACCCACTTATTTTTTCGATTCATAAGTTGCGCACGGGTACCTCTCACTTCTCACCACCGACAATCAAGGGAATCATCATCACTATGAAAAGAGCTGTGTGATGCCTATGTCTATGACCAAGCTACCCTTACTGCTGACTATCATGTTCCCAAAATAATAGTGTTGGGAACAGCGGTAATATTTCGTGTTCTTTAACGGTTAAATCAAAGAACAATCAAGCCAGCAGCTTGGACTCAAGATCACTCAGGACTTAGATCAAATATCCATTTGATCATCTACTAGTGACTCAACTCCAAGTTATCAGTGACGGTCTTATATGATAACTTCCGGAGTTTAAGTCAGGTCCAGTCCAGTATGAAGACACTTCATACCTAATGCACTTCTAGTGAGTGTGACACACACAAAATCCAGAATAGGATTGTCACTTAGTCACATTAATGACCGTATACGATTAATGGGCTCCCACCCAGTTCATCAGGTCACGGACATTTTAAGTTCATTTATTATGATTATTAATTCTTCCTCACATTGACTGTGTTGTGATAATAATAACATAATTGCATCCTTTATGAACTAAGGAAACAAACATTCTATTTTACTCTACCAGAAACTATAATAAGATTAACATAATAAGTATCATCTTTATTCAATGACATATCATAATCTTTTACAAATGGATAAAATATCTTGTTTAAGGACACATATGTCCAACAATGTCGTCATTTTGGCCGCAGCTGGTGGATAAAGTACACCATCTCACGAGCAAGTTCTTCATTCACGAAGGCGTTTCGTTTATAAAAGTGAAGTCCCCCCATTTTCATAACATGGCGCACGGCTTCATGGAAGCAGGTAAATAATTTATTAAATTTTTTAAAGTAGTAAATTAGTAATAGGTTTTTTTTAAAGTGCGTAACTAATTATATTTTTTCAACACAGGAAAAGGTATGTCAATTCCGACCCCGTACGAGATCACAGAGAAGTACTTTCCTTTCGAGGTGGAAGAATCGGAACGAATGATTAACGATGCTCGAAATATTTGGGTTGTCAAAGGGTGCACGATCATGTCCGACGGTTGGACGGGTCCGACGGTTGAATGGGTCCGACTAATCTCTTGATCCTTAATTTTATGGTCTACTCCCGAGGGGGGGGGGTGAGAAGACGGTCTTCTTGAAGTCGATAAATTGATCGGATAAGATCAAGAACTACAAGTACATCTAGGAAGTCTTGAAGACTGTCATAATGGACGTCGATCCTGAAAATGTGGTTTAAAATGGCTTTAGGTGAAATGCGTAGCAGAACAGCTATTGCGGCGAGAAAAAACATGGCACCATGTATTTACAGGAACATATTATAATATTTTGATTTGAACAACTTGTTTTTTGTCTAACGTATTTACTGATCATTATTGCAGCCCAATGGTAGGCCATGTTCGGTCACGAGTGCCGGACTCTCCAGAAGTTAGCCGTCAGAATCTTATCATAGACGGTTTCTTCCTCGGCGTGCAAGCGAAATTGGAGCACATTTGCATTAGTACACACAAAACCTAGGAACTGTCTGGCGTACAAGAGGATAGATGACCTTGTCAAGGTCATCTATAACACAAAGTTGGCTATACGGGACCTTAGGGCTGCACACAACCCCCCGGACTACAATGATCCATTCGAGTGGATCTCTGCCGCCATGGAGAATACAGGGTCGTTGAACGAGAATGAGATCTTGGAGTGGATTCAAGAGGCCCACCTCGATGACCCGGATCCCGATGTTGCTATGGAGGCTATGATAGACGGCACAAATGTAATGGAGACCTTACGGACCCACGTCACCGAAGGCCTGGTGAGGAGGATAACATTATTGATATGGAATCAACAAGAAACTCTCCGGCGGACGGGAACTCTCTGACGGGCGGGGATTCTCCGACGGACTCCATGCCTCATGATACAGATGATTCTCCGCTGGGAAGAGGAGGACAAGGACGCGGTTATATGGTGGACCCAGACGCCTATGGTGACAGGCGTACAGCGGAGTACTACGGTGACGTGCGTTCCTTCGGCGCATCATCACATGGCAGCCAGACTACTTCGTCTCACGATGCATTTCACCCGGGATTTTTTGCAAACCCCCAGCTGCCCGGCCACCGAAAGACGAGTATAATAATGATGCGGACGGCACTTTTGGCCATTTTTTTTATAGTTTATAGCCTGGTGCACCACCTACACCACCGCCTGAGTATTCGCCGCTGCCTTCACCACCGCGGTCAACCGACGTCGACACTTTGACATCTAGATTCGAGGGCATGTCATTCTCGGCTTCAGAGGGTACGAACCTCTATTACAATGCTGAAATCTTAGGTCAGGTTCCACCAATCCGTCAATATGTTGAATTTCCTATTCTCAATGCGATTGTGGGTTTAGACCAGTTTTACTACGATTCGCGCGTACAGATGTACGTTGCTAACTACACTTCGGTGATTTCCTGGTATGATTACTGTTCATACCAGACTCAGCAGCCACACATATTCCAACCGCCATGTTCGTCCACCTTCAACTGATTGCCATTTATAACGGTTTCAGACTATTATGTTAGTATTTGTAGTTCGTAGTTCGTACTCTATATTTGTAGTTATGTTCGTATTTCGTACTTTATGACCATATTACGATGCCTACTTTGTAGTTCTATGTTATGTTGACACTTGACATTATGTTATATTCTATGTTTGTGCAATATTATGTGCTTTAATAATATTATGATTTATGGATGTGTTATATTTATTAAATAGGTAATTTAGAAACTATCTATCATATATATAAATATATGATTGAAATACTTAAAATATTTTCTGAAATATCCGTCGATATTTCGATCGGCAAGCGATATATCCGTAAAATAATGCGATATTCTCAGTAAGCGATATATCTTTTTCTTCGGATTTATCCATCGGCATGCCCGTCGGTAAGCGATATATCCGTAAAATGGAGAGTGCGAAACGATATCGATATCGATATTTAAAACCATGGATACAAATATATTATAAATATATTATTCCTCATGAGCCTATACGTAGGCATAAGATATAAGGCTAAGTCTATGTTTAGAGTCATGGGTGTTGTTCTCATGGTTTTTTTTTTTTTTTGAAGGAAGAAGATTTCATTAAAGAGAGGGAGTTAAATCCTGTTGTACGACATTGTCAAGCCACTCCGGGCAATTACACGACCAAAAATCTGTAGTCCCCTCGGAGATACGCGATTTAGCTAGGAAATTAGCAACTGCACTATTAGGACGGCACCACCCTCTTGATCAACGTGTCAATTTGCGCTAGGATCGGCCCTTGCAAACTATTAAGATGATTCCCCTTAGTGTTGTTCTCATGGTTAATGGGCCATGTAACTACGCTTATCAACCGTCAAATCCAAGGATTCATATCACATTAGAATCCCATATTTTATGGATATGATCACTAGCTCTGCTGCGCTATGCTTTAGTTAGCATTATGGTGATACAGTCGGACAAGGCTTAGCTGAAGAGAAGATTTAAAATGTCGTTTGCCGATGTCGTTTTACATTTTTCGTTTTACGGATATATCACTTGCCGATAGGTATGCCGATGGGCAAATCGTAAAAAAAGGGCATGTTGCATGCCGCATATACCGCACTTTTTTATGGGCATACCGCATGCCGATGAGGTTTTCGACGAATATTTTGTAAAAAAATATTTGAGTATTTAAGCAAGATATTTATATAGGTTCAAAACTACATATTTAATAAATACAAGACATAATTGTATACAACAAAACACATTTATAACTTAAATATGTAGGTGAAATGTATAATATTAAGTCACTTTATTAGTTGAAGTGTATAATATTAAGTCAAATTATTATGTGAAGTGAATATGTATGTTAAGTGTGTAATATTAAGTGTATATGCATGTTCATTGTATATGTATGTTCACAAATTTAATATTAGTTTAAGTGTATAATATTAAATGAATATGTATATTAAGTGTATATGTATATTAGGTGAAGTTAATATGTATGTTAAGTGTAAAATATTATTTGAAGTGTATAATATTAAGTTAAATTATTAGGTGAAGTGTGAATGTGTGACATTAGTTGGATATCAAAAAGTCCCACATTGATAGATGACAAGAGTTTAGTGATGTTTATATACCAAATATTAGGGACAAGGGCTTAAGCCCTTTTGATCATATGATTTTGTGGATGAGAGACGACTCACACAAATATTTCACCACCACACGCGCGCCGCCGGCCGTGACGTGGCGAGGTGGGGTGCTCTTGTGCAAGTATAATTATTTTTGCCGAAAGTTTAATTGGTATTTTTGCCAAAAATCTACCAAAAATATGATTTTTATCAAAATTCCAACAATTTTTCTCAATTTTTACTCACAAAAACAAAAAACAAAATTCCACCCACGTGCCCCTGCAAATTTCGTGAAAAATAGTAAAAAAAAAACAACGAAACGATAGGAATTTCATTTCGCATACCTGTGGAAAAAGAAAATCTGTCGAAATTTTGCACGATTTTTGTGAAATTTAACACCTTGGTATCATTGACATCTCTCCCTTCCGAGCTCTCTCTTTCAAAGTTTAGTTCTCAAGAAAATCCTTGTCCCTCACTCAAAAGACTTGTGTTTTCATGTATCTCCAAGAGCCAATCTCATACGGTTGCCGCAGCGAGTTTGCGAGTTGTATCGGCGAGTTCTAAAGTTTGTCGGCACGATTCCGCGGCATTTTGGCAAGTTCCCAAAACGCACGGCGAGTTCCAAAGTCCATCGGCAAGTCCTCGGAGTGCGGCGACAAAACCGCAACTTCACCGACGGGATTCGAAGTGTGACGCCGAGATCCAAAGGACGTACGCCAGTTTTAGATCAAAACTTTGATCGTTTCTGACATTTACGAGTGAAGGAAACTTGTGCTTTGTAGGCAGCAAGTTGCGTTAGGAAATATTTCGTAACGGCTAAGGTACGTACAAGTACTCACCTACATCACGACAATAATATTATGCGCATATATAGTTGAATATGCTTGTATGCAATATGTATGCTTATATGTTATTGGTATGTATGCTTATATGTTATTGGTATGCTTTGTCTGACTGTTACTTTATGTGATGTGTATGCTAATATGCTAGGTATGATGCTTATTAAAGAATGATGATAAGGATTATATGATATGCAAATGATGCGTATATTTTTACGATAAAAATATATATACGTCAATATATTGTGTTACAAGAAAAGTTTTTAAGGCGTCGTATCAGAGACGACTAAAGTCTCATTATGTTATGTTATGATGCCACGGGAATGATTCGGTTTGGGTAGCTCTCCCGATCTCATGTTGGTTGCGCGCAAAGGTATGTACGCAGAGCCCAAACTATGTTAAGAATATGAATATGTATATGAAATACTATGATATGTTAAGATATGATATATGCTTTATGATGATATGATATGATATGTTATGTACATCTTAATATGATGTTATCCGAAATGTTACAACATAAAGTTATATATGAATTATTTCTAAGTTGTTTGTTTATTGTGAGTTATATTAGCTTGTACGTACTGGGCGTTAACTTATTATAGTTGTGATGTAGCTTATTATATATGATTTAATATGATTTTTATTTTAATCATGAACTTCTTTTTCAAACCATAATAGAGGATTTTTCCAACGGGTTTTGAGTATAGTGTACTAACAATATTTTGTTATTCGAATTTAAGTTGTATTATCTTATTTTACGAAAAAGGATCTTTATGAGCTTTTGGTTTTGATCAAATGATCATGTACGATGGTTTTTCACATTTAAAAAAAATGGATGAAAAATTTGTAACTTTTATTTTTTTATAAAAAGGAAAATTTTATGTGTTAAGATTATGAAGTAGCGATGGAAAAAGTGGGTAGTTACATTTTCTCCCGGTATATATGCCTTTTAAATATTCCAAAATAGGTTGTCTTATGGGCGATCTTGTTCGTAGGGCTGTAAAAACTATGAATGAAAGCACTTCTATAGACGAAGTTCCTAGATATAAACTACCCGAGGATCAACAAGAAACTTGATCACGAGTATAAATCGTAAAAGTTACCATAAATATTAAGAAAAAATGGATTTTCAAAAAGGCATTTACGGTATTTTAACAAACGGTAAAATCGGTACAAAAATGAACGAAACGTTCTTAACAAACGGCCATTAATTTTTCAAACGGATATCTTTAGTGATTCGATATTTTTCAAAAAATCGATGTAACTTTTTATTTCGCCAAAAATATAAGAATACGGTTTCGGACTAGATCATATCATCATTTTAAATTTTTTAAAAAATGAAATGTGTTCTAAATTGAGATTCACACAACGTTTATCTCTATATAAAAACCCTAATTCAGAATGTATAATTTTTAATTAATATATTTTGAAAGTGTAAAAGTAAAAAATTGATTTTGAGCTTATTTAAAGCTCCAAATTTCGTGTAATAAAAACTATATGGCATAATTTCGTCATTTAGTTGACGTTCTTTGTTTCTTTATTTCCCGTATTCTATTTCCAAATTTGGTTCTTATAATTTGTTGCCTTCTTTGTCTTAATTTTCCATTTCTTTTTTGGTATGTTTCTCTATAAGTATACGTTGGATAATTTGTAATGGCAGCTTTGAAGAATTAATAAAAATAGATCATTCTTTGGTCACGGAGTGTTTTCCCTCTTTCCTATACTCCGTGTCTATGTAAAAATCCAATTCTAATATTTGATCGTTCTTCTTGAACTCTGCGATAAGACTGCGGCCATCACGTCAAGACAACTCACTCCAATGAATTAGCTGAAGACCCGCCGCGTCAAAGGCAGGGCAACAGACGGTTCTCGACTACTTCTTAGTGTTTAATATCGACAATTGGAAACCGAGTATTTTCAGTATGTTACTATTGGTACGAGTCTTATGAAAGAGGGAGAGAGTTCAAACGGCAAAACTCGTTAAATCTAACAATTCCGGTTTCGTAGAGATTAGTTACTACTAAATATCGTTAAAAATATTGATAATTAATATGTCTCTTTTAAATTGAAAAGATTGGGTATTACTGCCACTAATTTCTCTGATCTTTTATTCCATCAACTTAAGCTTATTACAATGCCTTCAACAACTTTGGCTAAATTGATTGAAGACTAAGCAGGTAAGCCCTATTACATAATGCACCCAAGCTATTGCTTGGTCAGCTTACTTATTGATATATATATATATATAACTGCTAAGTTCTCTAGGGCGTGACGGTGGCGAGGTCGGCCAGAGTCATCTCGGCCTTCGGGCAAGCTCTTGGGTTGCACGTCTCGACCCTATAGCTGCAGCTGCATCTGGGCGGCATGCTGCGCGTGCACAGACACGGATTACGGCAGACAAAGGGGCAGCTGCCGATCTTCTGCTCGTAGCGGGTGCAGACAGTGCCGTTGCACGAGCAAGACGTGCAGAAACTTCCCGTCTCGTCAAGTCCTAAGCACCCACAGAGTTTGCTTTCGGTTAGGCGAGCGTTTTTCAATATTTTATAAGTCTGTATGACTCTAATTAATCTTGAATTAAATTTGAATATATATATATATATATATATAATGCAAATCTAAATACATTAAGCTCGTTTTCATTTTATTTTTACCATTACTTTTGAATCGTGATGAAAATTTGGAATGACAATGGCCACATAATTTTTGAACTTTTTTTACATAGTTTAATTTTAGAACCTTAAAAAGTTTAACTTTTTCATATAATATGTACGAATATATGTGAAACCGGCACCGAGTACTGAATTTATAGCTTAGTTTCGGTCCGGTTCTTATTTCCGGGTCCGGTCCCCCCTATAAAAACCCAGTTTTGTTAATAATCTAGAGTCTAGACCGAAACAGGGACAATACTGGATTTTTAGCCTAGCTATGCCGGTTCATTTCTTATTTTTTGGGCCTTCCAAATCCGTTTCGGTTCAAACCCAATTTTGTTAAAGAGACTAGACCGAGATGGGCCGATACTCTCGGTTTTGGAAAATATATGTACCTGGGGAAGACAGCTCTGCAGGGCGAGCATGAGCAGTGACTACTACGACAACCAAAAGCCCCAAAGCGACCCAAACCTTGTTGAAAGCCATTTTTTAATGTATAATTTTAGTCTTTAGTATGCTTGAGTGAGATGTGAAATCTGGGTTCTTCTTGATGAATATTTATAGGCGGATCGCATGGATATATAAACTATTTTATCTTTTTCTTTTATTATCATAAGAATTTAATAATAATAAAAAAGTTGCGTATGAACGTTTAAAAAATGTTTATTAGTTGGTTGTAACTCTTCGCACAAGTTACAATTAATCAACTTTGATAATAAGAAGAAACTAATCAAATAATGGACTAAACTTAGTAGTAATAGATGTTAACTTGTAGTTTTAATTATCGTGTACCTAAAGTTTAAAAGTGATGGCAAAAGTACCTAAAGTTACATTTAGGGAGTTGACCACTCCATTCTCGTAACACAGTTAACTTACTCATTAACTCTGGCCACGTGGACAAACGTGGGTTGCTGACATGACAATTTTTTGCCACGTGGACGAGCCCAATTAGGAGTTTAATTCGTTGTTTTATCATAAATGAGGCTGATGTGGGCTCATCCACGTGGCAAAAAATTGCTATGTCAGCAACTCACGTTTGTCCACGTGGCCTGAGTAAACAGGTTAGTTAACTGCGCTACGAGAATGGCGCGGTCAACGCCCCAAATATGACTTTGGGTACTTTTGCCACGACTTTTAGACTTTGGGTACACGAGAGGTTCTTTGACCAAATTTTGGGTATTTTTGCCGTCATTAACCCTTTTAATTAAATGGGATTATATATATATATATATATATATATATATATATATATATATATATGTGTCATATATTAAGTGGCTGAAAAATAGACTTAAAAGTAATAATAATAATCATTCTTTTCTTAAAAAAGTTTTGTTTCAGATAATATTTCAGTATCTCAAGAAAAGAAAAGAAAAAACTCATTTTACTGAAGTTTTGTAGTTATTTTTTATCTTTAAATAAATTCTTAATCGTACAATGTAATAAGAAACGAGTAACTTATTAGAGCGAAAATATCAATAATATATATATATATATTTTAAATGCAATGTTGTGTACTTCAAATTTATAAAAATGGATTAACAAAAACCTACTCACAATAAGAGTTTAGAAAATGGTTAATGACGGCGAAAATATCTAAAGTTTGGTCAAAGAACCACTAGTGTATCTAAGGTTTAAAAGTGGTGGCAAAAGTACCCAAAGTCGCATTTGGAGCGTCGACTACTCCATTCTCATAACACAGTTAACTTTAGTCACGTGGACAAACGTGGGTTGTTGACATGATAATTTTTTGCCACGTGGCTAGAGTTAACGGGTAAGTTAACTACGTTACGAGAATAAAGTGATCAATGCCCCAAATGTGACTTTGGATACTTTTGCCACTACTTTTAGACTTTGGGTACATGAGACGAGAGGTTCTTTGACCAAATTTTAGATATTTTCGCCGTCATTAATTATTTAGAAAACTTTCCTTTGGAACATAAGTTTGAGAGTAGGTTGTGTAATTTCGAACAACTTCAAGAATTTATACCGCAAATATTAAGTCTACAAGAAAACAAAAGAAAAATGGGAGATCGCGCTCTAAGATCTAACCTCTACATTGGTACCTTCCTTAGTAGATCTGCCAAACAAAATAAAAGCTCCTCAGTCGTCTCAGGCTGTATAGTATACTATATAACTAGGATATATATACTGTAAAAACACGTGAATATATCGATATCTATATTTATTTGTCCATATATCTTCATTATTGGTGCATGCATGCAGACTGTTGCGTCATTTCCTGCAGTGAGCCATCGTTTCAAATAATTATGTTATTCAAGTCTGCTGAGTAACGTTTGGGAGGGCAGTGAAAAATAATGCATCTTTGTAGATTCAGAACTTTATGGAATCGAAAAAATCCGTATTACAGATAATAAAAAATTCCTGAAGTTGCAAATCTAGAATAAAAAATTATCGTGACTTATAATTTTGTAACTAGTTTCTTGCGCCACGATAATTATACCTAGTTCTTTAAAATAGTCATTCACGTGAGGAAGTCAATATTGTACTTTTGAAAGGAAAAAAAAAAAAACTTGAAGAATTTATCTATAATGTCACTCATTTTCTTCCGTTTATTGCACGCGTTTGCAACAAATTTGACAAATTGTTGTGTAAAAGTTGTTGGGATTTTTCTATGATTTTTGTCAATCGCAAGGCGGAAATCACGGGATATCATCAAAACTAATGACTTAGAATAAATTCGAAAATTAAGAGTACGAGTTTCGACACATTACTAGACTTTTGGTACTTTTGACAACAATACCGTTTCTGGCCGATTTCTCCTCGGGGTGCGCGCGCGATTTGGATCTGGTGATGCGGATCGTAGCTTTACAGTTGTAAAGCCGCTAACTCGTCCACTACGTCATTGCGAGAACGTCTTGATGACCGAAAATCTCCTCGATTGATAGCTAGGTCTCTCTCGGGGATTGGACGGCGAACCGACGGGAACATGGGGAAGATAAAATCGCACGTAAGGTTGGGCTAGAGGGGCTTGGATTTCTCTCTGGCTTTTTGGCTTTTGGGATCTCGAATTATGATGTCTTGTGAGGTATAAATAGCCCATATGGTCATATGACCTAATGAGTTTTTGGGCCCATAATTAGACCTAAGTCCATAAGGTCATTATTAATTAATTCTATTAATTAATCAAAATGTTTATAATTAATTTACGGGTCTGAGCAGTGGGCCCGTTCACCAATTAGATTGGATCCGAAAAGTCCAATAGACTCAAATCCCTACTCGGACTTTTCTTACAAAGTGACTTTTTAAAATTTTTACGTTGCACAACGATAATAAGCCACCATTGTGTAAAGTCCATAGTGTATCAAAGTTATGACTTAGACATTGATAGTATCTTGATCTTTCTGAAGCTCATTTGTAATAAATATCAAATCAAATGAATACAAAATACAAACTCAAATGATAGTAACATGATGTCACCCTTTTCTATACACAAATATTCATCAATTACGGGTCTGTTGTGGTAATTGTAAATTGAACTTTAAGAGTAATATCACACTGAAATCAAGATTGAATTTGATTTATATTAAATACGATGAAACTTTTCGAAAGGTATAAAATTTAGGGGTAATGACGGTAAAAATACCCAAAGTTTGGTCAAAGAACCCCTCGTCTACCCAAAGTTTAAAAGTGGTGGCAAAAGTACCCAAAGTCGCATTTGGGGAGTTGACAACTCCATTCTCCTAACGCAGTTAACTTACCCGTTAACTCTGGTCACGTAGACAAACGCGGGTTGCTGACATGGCAATTTTTTGTCACGTGGACGGGCCCAATTAGGGGTTTAATTCGTTGTTTTGTCATAGACGAGGCTAATGTTGACTCATTCACGTGGCAAAAAATTGCTATATGAGCAACCCACGTTTGTCCACGTGGCCAGAGTTAACATGTAAGTTAATTGCGTTACGAGAATGGAGTGGTCAACGCTCCAAATGTGACTTTGGGTACTTTTGCCATCACTTTTAAACTTTGAGTACACGAGGGGTTCTTTGACCAAACTTTGGGTATTTTCACTGTCATTAACCCTAAAATGTATTATTTTTAACGTGTAAAAATGTCTTCTGTTACTTTGCACTTAATTTATAGGCATTCAGATTAAGAGATGATATCTTAACATTTAGATTTGCATTAAGATTCAGACGTATTAATCTTAAAAAAAAACAGAGCTTTAGATAAACATGTGGCCTCAATGAGTTTAGACGTGACACATTGGAATTAAATGAGTCATGATATGAAAAAGTGTAGTTGGAAATAAATGAGTCATATATATTATACTAACGAAGTTAAGATATATATATTAGACTTAAAATTGATCATTCGATTTTACGAATTTATTGATGAATAACAGATTTACTGATGAGATTTTGTAAGTTTCATCGATGAATTTTTAGATGATAATAATATTTATACAACATAAATATAGGTAAAATGTAATTATATATATAAATAAAAGTTTAAAATGTAATTTTAAAATAAATATAAATATATTATATATATATATATATATAAGGGTATTGCTGCAACTATGATTTAAATACAGAGTTATAATTAAAATTTTAAAACCAAATCTTAATAATTCATTGAATAGGATGGCGGAACTAGGGTTGTAACCGGAGCGGATATCTGGGTTTTTTGAACTATCCGTATCCGGATCCAATTTTTCGGATATCCAAAAATCACTATCCGTATCCGGATCCGGAAATTCGGATATCCAGAAATCCGGATACCTATTTTCGAAACCAGGTTTTATTATCCGAATCCGGTTTTGAAACCCGGATTCGGATATTATCTGGATATCCGGATTTGATCCGTATCCGATAAAAAAAGAAAGATAAAACTTATGTCTCAACCACCAAAAAAACCGTACATATCTTGTCATTGTCTCAACTCTAAACCACCAAAAAAACGTACAAATCTAGTACATATTCTAGTACATATAAAAATAAAAATGCATGAGTAAACCCTAAAAAAATAAATTAAAATAAATTAAAAAATTAATATAAATCAGGTTTATAACCGGATACCGGATTTTAGAATAACAAAACCCGTATCCGAATCCGGTTTGGAATCCGGATCCGGATATCCGTACCCGGAATTCGGGTTCGGATTTTAAAATCAAATGCGGATGCGGATTTTTATCTGGATTCCGGGTTTTAGTTACAGCCCTAGGCGGAGCGAACTAGTAAGCAATTCATGTATTATATATATAAAAAATCATATCATGAACTAGTGACATTTTAAATTGGTCTTAGAAATTAGTATCACGGGGAGAGCAACGGTTGGTGGGGTCGTGAGGAACTACCGCGAAGAACTCATCGGTTTGGTCGCACGTCTTATTGTGGATGTGGACTCACCGGTGACCGCGAAGTGCCTTGCAATCCTACATGGAGTTATGTTCGCTCGGGAACGGAATTTGAGGGTGGCGGTTATGGAAACCAATTGTCTTAGAATGTCTCACCTCGTCAACGGGGGTAAGCTCAATAGCATCCAAGGACCGATCATTGCGGACATTGCGCATCTCCTCTCCTTCTTTGAGCCGAATGTCGGGTGTCGTTGGACCCCGAGAACGTGTAACGAAGTAGCGAATAGAGTAGCTAAGCTCCGCCTATCGGGCTTTACGACCGATTTGTCGTCAATGGATTGCCCCGAGTGGCTTGTAACCGATATTTTAAGGGATTCTTCCCTAGTTTTGGCTTAATGAATATGTTCTGGTTTCAAAAAAAAAAAAATTAGTATCCATAAATTTGAGTCCTCGGAAAATCGGTCTCAATGTTTGGGAATCGTTTAAAATATAGTTTTCGAAGCTGGTCCTAGTTCAGATACATGGATTTAAATCCGGATCTTTAAACAAATAAAAGCTCAAATTCGAAATATAAATGGTAGAAGTTACGAAATACAACCACAAAAACAACATGACGTTCCAATAACTCATTAGTTCAGAGCGTAAATCACAAAAATATACACAACAAAATAAAATTTGCCACATACAACTTTCTTGTAGTCCGGTTATTTTCCCATTCGGTTTTAAGAAACAGGAGTTTTTGATTTTTTTTCTTCTTCTACCGTCACGGTTTTATGGTCTTATTAGTCCCCAAAATGTGAGACAAAAACCCATCCGGTTTTTTTATAAAAAAAAACCCCGGATACGGATCAGTTGGGGTCCGGGAAAAAAATCCCGGACTGATCCGGATCCGGGTTATTAATTTTTTTATATTAAATTTGTTTTATTTATTGTTTAGTCCCTAACTTAGTTTAATTGTTCAAATCTAACATTTTGGTAGTTAAGTTCGGTTTTGAAAAAAATAAATGTTTAAATTCTTAAATTATTTTGTATGTTTTAAATATTTAAAAATATATATGAAATAAATTAAAATATACAACAACAAAAGAAAGTAAATATGCTTTTTTTATTCAACAAACTCGAAGGTCGGATACGAGAAAGTACAAATACAACCAAATGTCGAAAGGCAAACGAATTTACAAATTAAAAGTACAATAAGAAAACGAACAATTGAAAACGAATTACATTTGAATATGTGAAAAGTAATTCGCCAATTCTCGGTCGAACATATCGTTTTCTTGTTGTCGCTTGTTGGCCATAATCCAATCTCTCGAAAGCATAAGGATCTCGACCATCAATGACCTCGTAGACTTGCGGCGAAGCTCTAACATCCTTCCGGCCATTGAGAATGCCGCCTCCGATGATACCATTGAGACCGGGATTGTAAGAATGTCACGAGCCAACAAGGATAAAACCGGATACTCCGATCGATAAGTTAATTATAATTATTAATTAACTTACTAATTAACTTTTTAGTTAGTAATTATATGACTTTTTATTTAACTTATTAATTAATTTATTATCTATACGACTATTGACTAATGACTATTTATTAACTAAGTAACTATTTTTAACCAACAATTTATTAAGTAAGTAACTATTTTTAACAAACTAATTTTAAATTTACTATCTAACAATTTCAAATATAATAAAGTAATAATTTAATTAATTAACTACTTAAATTAAACTCGACTTACCTCGACGTCGGGGGAAACATAATGTTGTTGGACTTGGTGTTGTTGCTCGTGATGGCGGACTTGTTGTGCTTGGTATTGTTGTTCGTTGCAAAGGCTTTGCTAATCCGGAATTTTGTACCTTGATAATTAAGTAAGTTCGTAAAACCACCGATGTGACCTTGAGAAAATAATAATTGTTGGTTCGGCCCGACGCCACCGGTACCATATTGACCATGAATCGGTACCGGTTGGCTAGAAGAACCGGGAACATTGTGTTGATTCATAACTCCGACATTATATTTATGTTGACTAAAAGCCATCCCGCTATTAATCGACCGCGGCGACGGAATAGTGGACCGTCCTTTTCATCGGACTTTGGGACGTCCTCGAGAACGGTTGTTGCCACTCGACATATTAACAATAATAGCAATAAATTAAACTAATAATAACGGAAATATAAACTAAATAATACTAAATAATAACGATAAATTAAACTAATAATAACGGAAATATAAACTAAATTAAACTAATAACTAATAAAAACTATAACTAATAACAACTAAAATACCTAACCTATATATTAAACTAGTATTTGAGAGTATTTATATAATTATAAAGTAGCTAAACTATAGCCTAAATTCGAAACTTTGAGAGCTTGAGAGAGTTTGAGAGAGTTGGAGATGAAGAGAAGAAGATGTGTGAAAAAAATGGGAGTGAAATGGGGGTATTTATCGGAAAAAATGTGTAGGAATTCGAGTAAGAGGTGTAAATGTGGATCCAACGGCTATTTTTGAGGACTCCGAGACAATTTTACCGTTGCCTCCAACGGTAACAAAAAATTGACAAGTGTCAGGTACTTTTGTTGCAAAAAAATTTCACTCCAACGGGAAGATCATCTGGGCCGTTGATTCGCTTCATCCAAAGGCCCTCGTTTAACGCGCGTTCATTTTTTATTAAATCCCGGATCCGGATGCATCCGGATCCGTGTTTTAAAGTGATTTAAAGGATCCAGATGCATCCGTATCTAGGGTTTTCCGGATCCAAATCCGTTTTTTAATTTTTTTTTTTTTTGCCTCCGGGTATTTTAAGGGGGTATGGCATTTTGGGGATTAGTCTTATTCTTAATATCTACTCATTTTGCAGAAAAGGTGGAAAGACGAAAATACCCCTGCTCGGTCGTTTCCCTGCAGCAACACCGTGAAAAATCAATGGCAATTGAGCAAAATCAGAGTGCGACGAACCATTCCTTAACAGGATCGCTCTTCTCACTGTGATCGAACCCTAGATTCTCCACACTCCAGATCCTTCTCTCTCACAGTTCGATCAGACAAGAAGAAGAAGAAGCGCGAGCTCCCCGGAGATCGGCCATTGCCGCGCCGATCAATGGCTCCGATCTTCGAGTATTTCGTTGTCTGCGGCATGGGACCGGAGGTCCGAACCCTAGACGGGAACAAGGGCTTCCATGGCAGCGACTACATGTACTTGGCGTCTCTGCTCGACCAGTTCCCTCCTCTCAATCACTCTCTCTACCCTCCTCCGCCTCCGCAGCTTCCCACTGTAAGTTCGGTCCCGTTTCTCGCGATTCGATCGATCTCAACCGAGTTCTCGCTGATGTTCGCTACCATTTGCAGTGTGTTTTGCCGGCCGGAGTGCAATTCTATTCGTCGGGGTTCGATCCCAGTGATCCCTCCACATTTCCCCGGAGCTACCCCATCGTTCTCACCGGTACGGGGTTTAACTTATACTGAGAATTCTAGCATTAAGCTATGTGCAATTGATGCTCATTTGTGATAGAATTGTAATTCAGTGGATATGCAAAATCTTGTATTAGCAGAATTAAGTTTAGCATTGCCTAGTCTGTTGATTACCATTGTGAGCATGAGCATGGTGATACAACATGAATTTGTCTGTACACCAAGGTTTTAAAGTACTAGATTTCGAGGCGAGGCGTTTTCTCATAGCCTCAAAAGGCGTAAGCCTCGAGGCGCATCGAGGCGTAAGCCTCGATTTTTAATAATAAATTAATTATAAAATAAGATATATAATAAAAAGCATAGTCAAATGAGAAACCACACAAGTCTTAAACATAAAAAAACCCACAAAATAAGTCTTAACCATAATAAAGCACATGAAAAGTCTTAACCATAAAAAAAAATCTAAACGGTGTAAACGTCCGCGTCGCCTCCATCACTATTGCCCTCGTCATCTCCGGAATCAAAATCTTGGAGAAGCCTTCTTCAAAAAACGAAATGAAGAAATCAATAAAAAAAAAACGATTTAACCCCTAAATTTTATTACATTTTAAAAAACGAAATTAAAAAATCAATCAAATGAGGAAGAAAGTAACCTGGCCGAAATGAAGAAAGGAAGGCAGAGAGGAGGCAGCGAAGAGAAATAGGAGGCAGAGAGAAGTCGAGTTCGAGCAGGCAGAGAGAAAGAGCAGGCAGCGAAGAGAAGTCGAGCAGGCAGAGGGAGGCAGAGCAGGCAGAGTTGTCGAAGAGGAGGAGGGAGATTTAGGGTTTAAAAAAAAAGATGAAAAAAGCCCAATTTTTTGAAAAAAAAAAGCCCAAACAGGGCCTCATGTTCGACCCAAGTGAGGCGCTCGCCTCGAGGCTGGCCTCGCGCCTCAATACAGAGGCGCACGCCTCTAGCGCCTCGATCGGAAAAAGGCGTCCGCCTTGATTTTTTGCGCACAGTAAGACGCCCGGAGGCTAAATCTCGCCGCCTCGCCTAGAGGCGCGCCTTGAGGCGTGCGCCTAGATCGTTTTTTAAAACCTTGCTGTACACTTCTGTAATATAGACGAGGGCGAGAATATGAGTTTCTACTAGTGATTAACAAATTCTTATAATTCAGTTCTGTTTGGAATCTCGCATTGAAAAGATAACGAGATTTAGCTAGGTTTATAAGCTTATGGGTAGTTCCTCTTTGCCAATTTGTTTTAAGGTAGAACACCATGGTACTTAAACGAAAGCCAAGTTAAGCTCACACAACACCGGTCCGAAAATATAATGGGATTCGGCCAATAATTGTGAGCCAAAAAGAGCCATCATCTTGAGGGGGCATGTTAAGAAACCCACATTAATATTTTCTCCCTCTTTATATTGTCTTTATATTATATGGTCTAATTCGATCATGATTCTGTACTTGTTTGGCAGAGGGGGATGGGTCTAAAATATACGTTAGCTGCATTGCTTTTCGGGATCCGGTCAGTGAGGATATTGCTGAAGCATACCGCATACCTGCCAATTCATTTGCTGACAAATGTATTTGTCTTGTTTCACGCTCTCCAAGTTTCCGTGTAATCAGAAACGCCCTTGAGGAGCTATTTGCGCTCTGCTTTTCCCCAAACGGAAGTAGGTATAGTACTCTCTCATGAAAAATCTTGATTTTGTTTTGAAGCCAATTACTCTTTTTCCGCCAATTACTCTTTTTCTCTCTCGACATTTTTAGTAAATTGATCTAGCATGTTAAAATTTTCAGCAAACCATTATGGGATATCATAGCATATCTTGTATCTAATGTTCCTCTGCCCACACCTGGAAAGGATCGAGTCTTGTTTTCCATAGAGAATTATCTGCTATTTGTTGAGGCCCCACCAAAGGACGGGCTCCCTCATGCCGATGTATGTACTTTTAATTTAATAATTGTTTATAATTAAATTTTACTAAGGAACTAAACATAGTTAATCTTCCCTAACTGTCCGTATGATTGTGTACTACATGATGAATGCAGATATCATTTCAACCATTGGTGCAGTGCTTAGACGTCAACAACTTAATCACCCTCTTCACAGCTGTGTTGCTTGAACGGAGAATATTGCTGCGATCAAATAAGTACGCCTCTGACTTGTTATGATGGGTGTTTTCTCTATGTATTCGTCTCTGATAAGCTCGTAGACGGCATAAAATATGCAGGAAATTTAATGTATATGCAATATTTATATATGTATAGTATTTTTATGGATATTGTTTCACGTCTTTTTTTTTTTGTTTGAAAGATTCAGTTTCGTGCTTCCTTCTATGTTACGTATACACCTTATGAATTTTCTCCATTTTCAGTCTTTTTTAATTTTGTCCATATTTTTGATAATGCTATAATAATAATATTATTTAACGGTTCATTATTCTCTGTTATCTTTTTGGCAGATATTCGATTTTAACCCTGGTCTCAGAGGCTATATGCCATTTACTTTATCCATTTCGCTGGCAGGTTAATTTTCAATTCCTTAGAACTTTTCTGCTATGTTTAATTTAATCCTGTTATTATGATCGAGCATATGCTATATTTCATGACACATATATGATAGACCACTATATATGTGATATATATTCTGATATATATATTTTTGTTGTTTTGAAGCATGTCTATATTCCGTTACTCTTTTTTAGCGGAGTAGACTATATCGATGCTCCGACACCATATATGATGGGCCTTCATTCTGGTGTTGATACATCTGATTTGACAATGGATGGTGTGAGTACTTCTTTTGTAATTTTTCTAGTTAATTACTATATAAGAACTATTTCATGGAAAATAAATTGACTATGGGGCTTCTATTCTATGCAATCTGTCTCGGCTCTTATGTTAAAGCATCTCTTTTCATATTGGTAACTATTAGTTGCTCCCCTTGCACGTGTAGTATTGTCTCAGTTTGTCGCTTGAACATTTTGTTTATCAGTTTGCCCCATGAATATGCCGCTTAAAATTTTGTTTATCGATTATTGGGAAAACTGAACCTATATGACAAGTTTGCAGACAATAGAAAATTTATTCGTTTTCCAAGTGCCATGCCAAACTGTTCTGGCTGGGTTTTACAACTAATAATTGACCTATTCTTGAGAATCATCATACACGTACAAACTTATTCATGCTAGAAAAGTATGTTTATTTAGTGCCGCATACTGAATACCCTAAGCGAATGTTGCTGGTTCTTTCCAGGTGGTGGTTGTGGATCTTGACAATAATCGTATAACCACATCAGAAGAAATTCCTCCTATTCCGGAGCCGGAACTAAGCTCTTTACGTTATGAGATAATGAAGCTGTTGTATCCCAATATTATCGGGATAGATCAGATGACGTCGGGCATCTTTGGTGCATCGGAGCAAAATTCTAAAAGTGACAGAAAACCGTGGGGAGAGGATCACGATCTTCAACTTAGGTAACGTCTGGGTTTTAGTTGATTTGCTCTATGCACTTGTTGATCAATCTCATCCTCAGGGCTGAAAATTTTGATAAATTATGATTTTTGAGGAAAAAGACGGTAACTGGTTTTTTACAGGAACACGTTTTCCGGTACAGGTTTTCAGTCCACTCCGTAAACTGGTTACCGGTTAATTATATCTTTAGTGTTTTCCTTAAGTTTTTATTTTTTATTTTATTTTTAGGTTTTGTTAGGTTGAAAAGTTTAGGTTTTTTATTTTTTAAGAACCGATAATAGTGCTGGATTTACCCCGGAACAACCATTTCCAGTGTAAAACCAGTTTCAATAAATAAATAAAATGGTTCCGGTAGAAATTCTAAAAAACTGATATTGGTCTCGGTAAACAAAAATTACCCGGAACCAGTTAATGGTTCCAGCCTTACTCATTGTATGCTTTATTATAAGGATTGATCTCTTCAAAATCTTACCAGGACTATAGGAACTATACTTATGTTTGAGATTGTGTTTGACCCGATGATAGGAACTAATTATAATTATTTATTTTTACTATCTTAAGTATTTCGGGGTTATTAGGGCATTTTATAAGTAAGGTTTTAGCTTGTAGGGTTTCCAATCCTATATATACCTGTCTAATTGAGGTTTAGCCGTCATGTTGATTATTGGAATATCCTATTGGACATCACTGATAGAGCTTTCCAAGTCTAACTCTCTAATAGAGACCGAGGTTTTGTTTATCAATGAAGTGTTTTCGTATCTCTTTTATTTCTACGCCAGTTCCTATCAGATTACCTGCAGTAATGTGTCTATCCTAAAATTTTGCGTCTGGTTGGTGTATCTATTTATTTCATTGTTATTAACAAACCGTTTTCTGATATGGAAATCAAGTCTTATTTGAATGTTTTTGCAGGTTGGTGTTCCTAAAGTTTTTTGCATCGCTATTAAGTGGCTACCGCAACTTTATTGTATGTCGAGTTTATATTGCCGTTTTGGAGTAAATTTAGCTTTTGCTGATAATACTATAATTCGGTGTTCCTTTTGACTCTTATTTGGTAAAATCTTCTTAGGAAATTTCTGCAAACCATGTCTTTAACACTCAAGCATTCTTGAAAAAGCGATGTCGATCAAATAACCAATCACTACCTGAACCCATGGTAGTTCTCTTTACATCTTTTGTATCTTCTGTTTATTTATTTGCTTCTATATTTTGAAAGCATAAATGGCTGGCTTTACTTTCTATTTATATTTATACTTATACTTTTCCTTGGTATTACAGGTGGCACAGTTTCTGGATTCTCACGGTTTTATGGATTATCTAGAGAGGGGTTTGAGTTCGAATGGACATACTAATAATCACCTTGAAAAGTTGCAAGATGCTATTGGAAGGGGTCAAAACCCGTTGTCTATCTTTGCCTCGAATGTAGTAGAACCTGAGATTATTACAATCTCAGATCCTGACGGTAAAATATCAGGTACACTTTATCATCTTGTATGTGTGATCACACAAATTTTCCGTTGATTTATGTTAAATCTCGTGTGTTTTTTTCTTAGGATCTGGGGCCAAATACACGTATGATCGGTTTCCCTCGAACATTAGGACTCCAGAGCAAGAAGAAAAACGGAAGCAGATACTTGCAGCTGCAAGTGGAGCCTTTGAAGTAAAGCACACTCCGAGGTATATACTAACATGCTAAGCTTGACATTCTGACTCTTTGTTAACCCGTAAATGAGTAGGTTAAAATAGGAGAATGGTGTCTTTGTTACTGTTTATAGATTGCAATCAAGCAAAACGTTGTGATGTTTCACACAACAGGCTGCAAATATTATGAATCATTAAATCAGAACTGAAATAATAGGAGTGCAAATGGAAAACATGCATATTTTAACATTTTAGGAAACTACTATTCCACCACTAATGAAATGCTTAAAGGATTGTGTTTGTTTCCAAACATAATGTTTTGACTTGTTTTTACTTCGTCACTTGAGTAAGAATACATAACTAGCTCAGAGAGATTTGAAGAAATATTTCCTAATGTAGGCACATGCTTTTATTTTTTGGCAAATGAACATCATATGATATTGTCTAATCAATCTCAACTTTATAATTTTTTTGCTATTTTTTTAGTTCACCTGCATTCATAGGAAAGGAATCTAAAGTGGATACCCTAAGTCCGGAAGAGAGGGCGGTAAGTTTGGTCTCTTTCATTGGTCACAATGATCAGAATCAATTACTTTGTTAAACCCTAAAATGTTGCTCAAATCCTATTTTTATCTACAAAATTATCAGTTTTTCTTTTTGTCAGATCTCTCAAAATTACACAACTTTGTTATTCGATGACCAGTTTGATGATGTTTTAAAAGTCGGGAGCTAAATTTGACCTATGATTTTCTGGGAAAAGCTGTTGCTAAAGACAATATTAATGAATATCTCTACTTAGTTTATTTTTAGATCATTATTATAATGTTCTCATTTCTCAATTTTGTTTATAAATTTGTTTAAGAGGCAACATGCTTTTCATTGAATAATAGAAACAAATAGACATTTTTTCAAACAAGGTACATATTTGAATTATCATTCTGACTTCTTAGTTATTATTGCTCATAGGCAGAAAGGGATCGCATGGTTTTGGATATACAGGTCAAATTACAGGTATATCCCTTCTTCCTTCGTTAATCTCTTCTAACTTTGTGGGTACATTATGGGTAAATCTATTCTAGTTAATAACAATTATCTAGTTGACTGGTCAGCATAGGTGCAACAAATATCAGTCACATTTTGTTACTGTAAATGATATGACCATAACCTATTGAAGCATATGGGGTTAGGCTATAACAGAAAATTAGAAGTAGATGCAAAATTATGCTTTCAATTTTTTTATTATAAAAAAAGTCAATATCACTACTTGTCTATCTTTGGCTGTTGTTGTACATTTGTAATGGGTTTCTGATAGGACCCACGATAGAAATTCAAGAGAAACAAGAGCACTTTATTGATAAACGAAACCCTTTTCTCTAATTCGAGGTTTCGACCACGAAAACTCTCCATTAGGACTCCTGTTACAATATTTATCATAAAATACCCCTAATACCCCTACTTAAGAAAAATACCCGAATGCCAAATCCATAATTAAATAAAAATAAATAGTCAAATAGTTTCCCAACTAATTAAATTATAAATAGATATGGAAAAACAATAATGCATTAGATCAACTTTCAAAGTTTGGCATTTTGATTAAATCTTCATTTACTATCTCTAGCCAAAATCACTGTTTTTTTTTTTTTCTTCTTTCTTTCTTCCCTTTAGTCGAAGCTAAATGCTAAGTGGTCTTAGTCAAATATTTCGTTTATAATGATTTCTGTGTTAAACAGGGTTTATGGCTGCGTCTACTGAAATTGGGAGCTACCGATGATCCTCTTTCCTCTTTTGAATATGGCACAATCCTTGGTATGCTTGTTATTTTCTACTTTTTTCCTTATAAAGCCACATAATTAGTTTTAAGAAAAAAGAATATGATGGTGTTCTTAAATCCAATGTTCCGTTGAGAGTTTTGCATTGAGAAACTGGTTTATGAATTAATAAATATTTTACTCTTTATATTGCAGCTTTAATAGAATCTGATGCCGAGGGAATTGGTGGCAGTGGGTTTATAGAATGTATAAGGGAGCATATTCATTCTGTACGTAGCTTCAATTTCTTGTAATTACAGATTTATACTGGTCTAGCATTATGCTGTTTGTTTTAAAAGGAGACAAATTGAATAATTTTACTTGAGAAGAATTTTTAAAGACATAAAATAAATTAGAATATTTAGAATGCCTAGAATAAATGTTAAAATTAATGACAACCTTTTAGAATATTTAGAAAAAAAGGTAGCACCTTATAAACTAACTCATGTCAATTAAAGCCTAATAAAATAAAATAATTAGTTATTTATAACTAACCGCAGGACGAGTCTACTTTTTTTTAATGTGTTACTGTGATTTCAGGGGTGGCGTTGTCAGTTGACCGAGGAGCAATTTATTGCAGTTAAAGAATTGGTATATAGCTTCTTCATTAGTTAAATCCCTTATTCCGTATTTTATTTTCCACCCCTATCTACTAATTGCCAATCTCATATATATATAGCTGAAAACGGCAATTAGCAGAGCAACTTCTCGCAATGATTTGGTGACTATCAGAGATGCCATGGAAGTATCTGCAGTAATGTATAAGAGGGATTCAAATAATGTTTCTGACTTCATACAACGGCATCTTATATCATTATCAATATGGGAGGAACTACGGTATGTATTACACATCATCATTCTGCAGATCAATTTTGCACTTTCATACAATGCTATTGCTCGTCTGGTCACTCGCTATTTGCATTTTTGTTAAACATATACTCAAGTCAGCGAAGATTACGTAGTCTATTTTGTTGTATTACTCAGCTGAATTTGATTAGTTAACATTCAAACATGTTACGCTAATGTTGTTACATATTGAATTTAAGACTTCCAAATATGTATATATATATATATTTCGTTACGGATTTTCTAAATACTATTTTGTGTTTTCTTCTTGACGATCGCAGATTTTGGGAAGGATATTTTGATTTTTTGATGGAACGGTCTTCAAACAAGTAAGATTCTGCTGTATAAAGTTGCCCCTCGTTTTTCCTTTCTAGCTTGGAATTACTAAAAAGAAAGAAAAAAATCAGTTCATGCAAGTGAAACTTGATACTATACAAATTACCGAATTATGTCATTATTATCACAACGCAATGTGAAAATTCGACATTACCATTCTTATATTTTTTATTTTGTTCCCATACTCGTAGGTTGGGTTTACATACTGTAAGCATAAAATAATTCTATCAGAGGAACATAGGAAAAAATTTGTGCTAGCTTATTCTTAATCAATTAAAGAAGCAACTAGATCCCTCACTCTTAAAATCGAATATTCTGTTTTTAAACTGTTTAATAAAAGCAAAAGAAGAAACAAAAGAACACAAAATTACCCTGAAATTTTAAACTCCCTTCAATCTATCACTTTATTCCCATTATATTTCGTTTCGCAGGTCAGCTAATTATGCATCTTTGGTGACAGCTCATTTGTTAATAGTGGCATCACACATGGTAAGATTCATTGCTTTTGTGTGTTTATAACAATTACAGTTTTCCACTACTCTTTCTTCATGTTTATTCGCTTATGCAACTAGTTTTTTTTTTTTTTTTTTGAAGGCCGGATTGGGACTTCCTGATACCGATTCTTGGTACATGATTGAAACTATAGCCGAGAAGAATAATATTGGTTTCAAACAATTTGTAAGTTAACCGTGTCCATCGAGCACTGGTTATCAGTGTGTAATATATTTATGCTCTTAAATTGGTGCTGCTTATTTTTTCTTCAGATAAAACTGAGAGGGTTTTTATCCCATGTTGAGCAACTGCGAACGGGTTACTGGGGAATCACTTCCACGAAGAACCAAGCAGTTTCTCACGGGTTAACATCTCCACGCTCTCCAACAGGTGAGATTCAGCAAACGGCTGAGGCTTCTGTGGTTGGAAGAAGTTGGGTTCAGAGTATGTTCAGCCGGGAAACCTCATCAAGAACCAATTCTCTTTCCCGTGTTCGTAAATGGACTGATACTGGCTCACTAGGTAACACCTTTCTCAACCTTTGGTTTTACATTTATATAAAATATAAAGTTATTGTATTTGACAATTTGTATATGGTTAAAGTGATAGTGTGTCAATGACCCTCCCTTCGAAAATTTCCGCGAATAGTCCCCTGTATTCTTGTTTGGTGCTTCATTGCCGTTTCATGTTAATAAATGAATAAAAAAATTGGTACTATGCAGGGATGCTTGTTAATTTTGGGCTACAACAAAATGATAAAAAAATTTCCTCAAAATTCTTCCCTTTCCTCATATTGGATTATATATTTCCTTTCTATAACAATTTACGCACTGTTTTCTATTTCTGTCTATTTTTAATGTTCATAACAGATCCACCGAGCATAAAATTAAAAACATAAACTTGTGGATTATTCACGAATTTCATGTCATTTTTCGAAGGGAAGGGTATATTTTCAGATAAATGTATATGACTTTGTGCATCTTATGTTTATAACTGTATATACAGTATACATGTACATAAAATGAACATGGCATTTCATTTGTTTTGGTCAGCTGGAAATGAGAGCGGGAGTCCTCGCAAGCAAGATTTGTCAGCAGCTGGGCAAAAGAAAACTCAAACGAGCGTTCGGTTACTTAGGGGTCACACTGGCTCAGTAACTGCTTTGCATTGTGTCACGAGAAGAGAGGTTTGGGATCTTGTGGGTGACCGTGAAGATGCAGGCTTCTTTATCAGTGGAAGCACAGACGGCACAGTAAGCTGCAAAATACTTATAGTATATATATACATATATATGTATAATATATATAAATATTCCATAATTACATAAATGTTGATGTTAGAAAACATACATTAATCTTCTTGTACTATATATTAGGTTAAGATCTGGGATCCTAGTCTGCGCGGTTCCGAGCTTCGAGCTACTTTGAAAGGACATTCAAGGTCTACTTCATTGTATTTATATATGTTCGAAAACCATGTTATAATTACTCTCTGTACATTTGGTCCATTGCTTTGCCTGTACTCTGCTTCTTTCTTTGTAGTCCTTCGTCAAAAAACAGTAGTTTTACACACTTTAATATATTTCCAATACTTGGGCCTTTTATGCAGGACGGTCCGTGCGATAAGTTCTGACAGAGGAAAGGTGGTGTCGGGATCTGACGATCAGACTGTTATTGTGTGGGACAAGCAAACTACTCATCTTCTCGAAGAGCTTAAGGGCCATGATGCTCAGGTCTGTCTTGATCAATTGTAGTTTTTGCGTGAAATAAAAAGGAGAAAAAAATTAAATGACGAACCAAACAAATTAAATAATGAAACATGGAAACTTTTTTGTTTCGGACCATACTCTTATCTATGGGCTTAGTAGTATACTAAGTTGACATTACATAAAACTCACTATGCATAAACGTAATTAAGAATCAACAAACTTAATCATCATTCCTTAATCTTTGTAGGTTAGCTGCGTGCGCATGTTATCGGGTGAGCGTGTGCTCACCGCAGCTCATGATGGAACTGTAAAAATGTGGGATGTAAGAACCGATATGTGTGTGGCAACTGTTGGGCGATGTTCCAGTGCGGTCTTGTGCGTTGAATACGACGACTCCACAGGAATCTTGGCCGCCGGTGGTAGAGATGCGTATGTATTTAATCAACATAGCGTGAATTTTTGTTTTAGTGTTGCAAATATATTGCTAAAATAACTCTTTAGGTGATTAAATTTAATTAACGTGTTATATGTGTTATTAGTGTTGCAAATGTATGGGACATACGTGCCGGCAGACAGATGCACAAGCTCTTAGGGCACACAAAATGGATACGGTAATGTAAATCGAATTTAAATATGTGTCATTTCTATATGAAAATTTTATCTTATATTAAGATTAATTCGAATTATGGTATATTTAAGATAGTCTAGTCGTTTTCGCTTAGGGTTAGATCGAATTAAAACACCATTTTAATCCTACCACGTGACAATTGCACTTCTTGTTACTGTTGGCTAACTTGATAGAACACAAATTGCTCAGGATTAAGTCTGATTTTCCATTTCTCTTGCTATTTACTTTTACGAGTCAAAGCAATTATTTATTTTATTTTTGTGTACGCAGGTCGATTAGAATGGTTGGAGATACAATAATAACTGGAAGTGACGATTGGACTGCGAGAATGTGGTCTGTTTCCCGAGGTTCCTGTGATGCTGTTTTAGCATGCCACGCTGGCCCAATATCGTGCGTTGAGTATTCCGAGCTTGACAAAGGAATAATTACAGGTTTGACCTTCTTCTCTCGTTGAGTATTTGTTCTTTCTATTCTTTTTATTTGTCCTTTTTAGTTTAGAAAGATTGATACTTCTCTAGTTTCCTACATGCGAATCAATTAACTGTGAAATCTGTTTTTTCTTTCAGGTTCGACTGATGGTCTGCTTCGGTTCTGGGAAAATGAAGAGGGTGAGTGCCGTATTCTTTTATGGGTTTAACAATTTTCCTTGCTCGCGGTTTTATACAATTATTTTCTCCCGATCTCTGATATAAAGATAAGCCGGAATGTTATATATTACTAAATTAATTTACACTGTTAGAAAAGAAATTTGCAAAATGACGAGCTGGTCGTTTACTATATATTAAACTTTTCTCCTGGTCGAAATCACACACGGGTTTGATTAAGTCACAAAGTTTTCTGTAAATTTCCAATTCGATAGAGGCCTTATTCCGAGCGTAAACGGTGAGTAGAATTAGGTTAGGATTTTGGGATCAATTTCTGAAATTCTTCCTCAAGGCTTTTTATACATTATTGCTGTAAATCAACTATTACAAGCTCTAAAATACGATAAATAAGGCAAGCTAATATTCTCCCTATATATGCCTAATATATCGAAATTTACATAAGGAAACAATTATGATTTACGCTTTCTATAATTAATGTGTGAACCTCGCACAGGTGGCATAAGATGTGTGAAAAATGTGACGATTCACGGTTCGACAATCCTGTCGATCAATGCCGGAGAGAATTGGCTGGGAATCGGAGCGGCGGATAATTCGATGTCGCTCTACCATCGGTCTCAGGGCGGCTTCTCCAGCCCCGGATCCAAGATGGCCGGCTGGCAACTGTACCGTACGCCTCAGAAGACACCGGCTGTGGTATGTAGATATTCCAATTGTGAACTCTATTTCGGTTTTGAAATTCCCTTCATTTTGGTGGAATTTTAGCACTTATTTTCTTCTATTCCAACCTCAACACCAAAAATTACAAAAAAAATAATAATTACAAAATCATTCTTCTTATTTTCTTAGAATTTACTCTTTTTTTTTTCTTCACAAGTTCGTCTTATGTTTACTCGATCGAGGATAATAAATGTTTCAGAGCTTTTTCTTCCATTTTGTGGTCTGACTGTCGAATAACGGAATACAGGTGAGGTGTGTCGCGTCGGATCTCGAAAGGAAACGGATATGCAGTGGCGGCCGTAACGGACTTCTCCGGCTATGGGAAGCCACTATTAACATCTAGCATTTTTGCAGGAATCCATGTTCGAGTGTCACACGAAAACCCTTATTGTGTATGTTTCTTATTTGCAAATTTTATAGCTTAGTCTATCCTTGCCGGTGCCGATTTTTCCTGCCAGATTTTAAGTTTGTTTCGAATTTTTTTTAATATTTTTTGTATTGTATTGTATTTTATTTGTAATTATATGAATATTATCAATAGAATTTATTTTTCTTGAATGAAGTTTTTTTATTTTATTTATTTGTTTATATTGAAATCCAAACTGCTTGAATGTCAAAATCTCGACAATATCAAACAAGTACTGTATAACCATATCTTATGGTTTATTCGCTTGCCTTGAATCACAAGTTCCGAAAACTGGGACCGATTTAAAAAGGTTGAAAATCAGGTACACGGTCCCGGTTTCTCGACTAACTAAATAAAGGTGTATCATAGTTCATCCACAGCAGCCCTTAGGCGGTACGTCGGCACCGCCAGCAAGTGCTCAGCCCGCGGGAGGGTCAGCCCGAACTTCTCGGTCATGTCCAACTCCCCGGCGAGCTTCCCTACCGGAAGCTCCCAGGTGAAGCAGTGCACAAGCTGAGCCACCACCAGCCGTATGGTCGCCAACCCCAGCTGCATTCCCGGGCACCCCTCGTTTCCCCTGAACCCCGCCTCACAACCCTCGAACCTCTCGGGCACGAACGCCTCTGTGTTACCCGGCCACACGCTTGGGTCCCGCCCGATCGCCCACGCATTGACTAGAATCCGCGTCTTCTTGGGCACGAAGAAGCCATCGATCTCGGCATCCTCCACCGATTCACGAGGGATGAGCAACGGCGCAACGGGGTGGAGCCTGAAGCTCTCCATGATCGCCATGTCCAAGTAGGCTAGCCTAGGCAGGTCGGCCTCGCCCACCATCCGATCGAGCCCGACGACTTCGTTCAGCTCCTGATGGACGCAGGCCATCGCTGCCGGGTGCATCAGGAGTTCTGAGAGCGTCCACTCGATGTCAGTGAGTGAGGTGTCAAAGGCGGCGGTGACCATCTCGACGATTATGGCTTTGATGTTGATGAGCTTGATGGAGTGGTCTTCATCTGGGTCGTCCAATATGGACAGCAGAACTTCAGCGAACGACGAGGACGCGTCATGGTTTTCTCGCTGGCATTTTTGCTCGGAACTTTGCTGTCGGAATCCGGCTATCATTTCGTCGAGGGCTTCGTCAATGGCGATACTGAGTTTCTTCATTTCTTTCGTCAGTCCCTGCATGCATTGCAAGTTATAAGGAAATTAGTATGCTACGTAGTCCCTCAGAAGTTTTAAAATTTATCTAAAAAATATTTTATTCAAAATTTTCCCATATTTTTTTTTTCATTTTTTATCCTTAATTATACGTATTCGACCCGTTAACCCTTACGGTATACGTATGTTCGTGTTATGTATTTCCCGTGAAGGTTTTTTTTTTATTATTTTAATCAAATTTTACCTTAAGTTCTTTAAAGTTTTCATTTTTACTTCTCTAGTTATGCTTAGCCCTCTGAAATTAACATATTGGATCCGTCCGTCGTAGACGGTGTTTAAATGCCGATACCGATACAATATTTAATTTATTAGCGCTTAACTGAATGACATGTATTTTTTGCTTGATAAAATGTTATCTATAGTTGGCCTTGAAACCTTGTGATTTTTCACATAAAATTTGGGGGCTGACCTAAATTCTTGAGATAATTGTGAAAATTATATTCAAAGTTATTCAAAATATAAATACGAGTCAACACAGGTAGACAAAAATACAAAAATAAATATTAACAAAGACATACGAGATAGGACCAATCGAAAAACTCATATATCACGACTCAGTGGGTGCAATTCGAAACTTGAGAATATGTTGCAATATTTCAAATAACTTTGAGTACTTTTTACGCAAATATATGGCTAAAAATCTGTGTATGTTCGTTGCTAATTATAAGAGAATGAAATAATAAGTACCTGAAGATCAAATAAGCCAAGAAAAGGCACGTAATCAGCTAGGTTAAAAACACCCATAAGCCGTATTCCCTCCTTCGAAAGCCACTTGAATTCCACGGTGTCCACCTCAGGAGGGCCCACCATCATCCTGATAGTCAACTCCTCCACCACATCGCTGACTTTCTCGCTCAGGTCAACCACCTCCCTCCTCTCCGCCGCCTTCCTCAGCCCCTCCACCGCCCGTGCCACTCCACGCCACCGCATCGGCGCGGACGACTCTACCCGCGCCGCCGTGAGCAGCTGCAGCGTGCAGAGCTTGCGCACGTGGCGCCACTCGGGCCCGTACGGGGTGAACGCCATGCCTCGCGCGTCGTAGATGAGGTACTTCGTGGCCTCCATGCTGGGACGGCTCGCGAAGGTGCTGTCCTGGGCCTTCAGCACCTGCTCGGCCGCCACCGGGGACGAAATGACGACCGTGCGCACGTTGCCGAGGCGGATCTGCATGACCGGGCCGTGCTTCTGTGAAAGATCTCGCAGCGCGCGGTGGGGCAAGGTGCCGAGCAAGTGGAGGTGTCCAATGATGGGGAGGGCTCGGGGCCCGGGTGGGAACCGTCGCTTGCTCGAAACGGAGCTGGATTATTAGGAGAATAAGAGTGTAAATAAAACTAGCTTTTTAAGGTGGCTTAGTGAATCTAATTATAAAGTTTTGAAGAAAAAAAAAAAAAAAACTCGCTTATGAAAATACGAGAAAACGGAGAAGAGGAGTCCGAGGCAGAGAGCGAATCCGGCTACAGCGATAGCGAGCATTTTTCTTCTTCTCTTTCTTTAATCTGCATTCGAGTCAATAAACCTAGCTTAGTAATAATTATATTGTTATGCTTGATATATATATATATATATATATATATATATATATATATACACACATATATTATGTATAATTTTTAAGGTTTAAACTATGTAACATACAAAATATTGCAAATCGATCCCCGCACAAAAGATTCAATTAGTAAGGAATTGAACTACTAACTATCCATAAAAAAATGCACATCTCCCAGAAGATTAAATTAATTAAGTATATTTGAATATACAAATTATTAAAGATCAACGCTCACCTTTGAGGTTGAAATGTAAGATTATATATATTATAGTGTTTGTGTATGAATGGTGTGTGTGTGTGTGTGTGTATATATATATATATATATATATATATATATATATATATATATAGGCAGTGGTTTCCCGTACGTATGAAGAGTGTGATCCACGAGACAGGTGTGAAAGACGGTTGGGAAATAAGAGAATTCAAACGTTTCATTTATACCATAATGTTGCACTTGTACATTACATGTATATTTTGTCTCATTCAATAGAGATTCGATAAGAGATTGTGTGCATGTATATAACACCACTATATATATATATATATATGATTATTTACATGACTTGTAGTCTATCTTCGCTTATGTATTAGACGTGTCGATGTCGTTTGATTAATAATGTTTCACTTGTATTTGTTTCGTGCAATTTAATAGAGATTGTGTGCATGAATACCACTATGAATACGGTCACTTACGTGTCGATGTCATGCCAACATGAGAATTACAGATATTTTAGTATAGATCATACTAAAGCATGTTTACGCATTTCTCACCTCAACTTATAATTCAGTAGTTCATAATTGTCCATTCATCACTCAAACTAATTTAGCGAAAATACCTCATAAATTTAAGATGGTAGTGAAGATATGCCCCTTCACTATTTAACTAGAATCAATGATCAAGAACGATCCTAGATCGGTTACGGTTTCTACAAATCTGGCTACGTACATCAAGTACTCCTTTTGTCTGTGGTCACTACAAGAAATTGAGATTTTGCCGGCGGTTTTGCAAAAAACGCCGGTGAATTTGTGACTTTGCCGGCCGGCAAAAGTCTCTACCTTTACCGGCGCTTGAAATTGTGCCCGTAAAACATCTTTCACCGGCATTTTTTTATGTATCATTTTAAATAATTGATTTGATAAATCATATATTTTTATAGAAATTTTCTTTTTTATACTTTCAACGTTCATTTTTGACAAAAATATATCCTCAAATTTTAAAAACACCTAAAATATACCTTTAGTGTATGATTTGATAATTTTAACCTTCATTTTTCTATTTTTTTTAGTTAATCATTGAAACAATTCAAAACATAAAACTCTAGCTTAAGGTATATTTTGGTGAAAAATGAAACTAGATGAAATATAAAAATGTCGAAAATTGTTAATAAGGGGTAATTTTTAATTTTTAAAATTAAATGTATTAGAGGGTGTAAAAAACTAAAATAGACTTTGAGGGTATGCATACTTTAGTTGTTTTTGAAACTTAGGGGTATATTTTTATCAAAAATGAAAGCTGAGGGTATATAAAAAAAAAAAAAAAATTACCCTATATTTTAACTTATTCTTGTAATTAATCTCGTGTGTTATAAACCACGTGACAAACTAATAAATTGAAGAGCGCTCACGGAACTAATTCTTACCAGATTATAAAGAAAAATACCGAAAGAAGTTATTAGTTATTTTTACATAGAGTAATATACTACTAAATTAAAGAAAGAATATAACGACAATTACATCAGAAAAAAACAGCATATATATATATAATTAACAAATCTATAAAGAATATATTTTAACAAAATAGCGGTGTATCATGGATTCATAGTTCATCCACTGCAGCTCGTGAGGCGATACGTCGGTACCGCCAGCAAGTGGTTGGCGCGTGGAACGGTCAGCCCGAACTTCTCCGTCATGTCCAACTCGGCGACGAGCTTCCCGTCCGGAAGCTCCCAGGTGAAGCAGTGCACAAGCTGAGCCACCACCAACCTTATGGTGGCCAATCCCAGCTGCATTCCCGGGCACCCTCTCCGTCCCGCCCCGAACGGAAGAAACCGAAAATCGTTTCCCCAAAACCCCGCCTCGCAACCCTCAAACCTCTCTGGCACGAACGCCTCCGTGTCGTCCGGCTACACGCTAGGGTCCCGCCCGATCGCCCACGCATTCACCAGAACCCGAGTATTCTTGGGCACGAAGAAGCCGTCGATCTCGGCATCCTCCACTGACTCGCGAGGGATGAGGAACGGCGCAACAGGGTGGAGCCTGAAACTCTCCATTATCGCCATGTCCAAGTAGGCGAGCCTTGGTAGGTCGGCCTCGTCCACCGTCCGATCAAGCCCGACAACATCGTTCAGCTCCTGATGGACACGGGCCATCGCTGCCAGGTGCCTCAGGAGCTCCGAGAGCGTCCACTCGATCGCGGTGAGTGAGGTGTCGAAGGCGGCGGAGACCATCTCGACGATTATGGCTTTGACGTTGACGAGCTGAATGGAGTGGTCTTCGTCGGGATCGTCAAGTATGGACAACAGAACTTCAGCGAACGACGAGGACGCGTCTCGGCTTCCTCCACGTAATTTCTCCTCCAAACTTTTCCGTCGAAATTCAGCGATGATTATGTCTAGGGTTTCGTCGATGGATACACTGAGTTTCTTCATTTCCTTAGTCAGTCCCTGCATTGCATATTGAAGATAATTTGGGAAAGTTAATTTTCCATTCATGAATAATTGGGTATTTACGTCACTAAATCTAGAAACGATAATAGCGGCAAAAGTACTACATTGTACAAACTATCATAAACTAACTATACAATATTCTACACTCCCCCTCAATCTTGGTTGTATATGGTGTACAAACCAAGCTTGGAACATAGTTCATCGAATGAATTCCGTGGAAGAGCTTTAGTGAGGATGTCCGCTATCTGAACCTTGGATGGAATATAGCTCAAGTCGACGGTGCCACCATTGACCTTTTCTGAAATAAAATGCCTATCGATTTCAATATGCTTCGTCCGGTCGTGGTGAACAGGATTCCTGACAATTCTGATTGCGGACTGACTATCACTGAACATTTTGATAGCTCCAGATTGATCCGTCCTTAGCTCATTTAAGAGCCTCTGGATCCACATTCCCTCACATATTCCTAATGCGAGAGCACGATACTCGGATTCAACACTACTCCGGGAGACAACCGATTGTTTCTTGCTTCTCCAAGTAACAAGGTTTCCCCAAACATATGAGCAGTACCCTGAGGTTGATCTTCGGTCGGTAGCTTCTCCAGCCCAACTAGCATCAGTGAAGATCTTGATCTCACGAGATTCAGATTTTCGGAATATTAAGCCATGATCGGGAGTAGACTTCAAGTACCTTAAGATTCGGTTAACAGCTTCCAAATGATCCTCGTTCGGGTTGTTCATGTGTTGGCTTACAACACTAACAGAGTAGGCAATGTCAGGACGAGTGTGAGACAAGTAGATGAGTTTGCCGACAAGTCTCTAATATCTCCCTTTTTCGACAGGAGCATTTTCGGTGCCGTGAGAGAACTTCTTGTTTGGATCCATCGGAGTGTCGACCGGCTTGCAACCAAGGAGGCCGGTCTCTTGGAGTAAGTCAAGTACATACTTCCTTTGGGAAATAACAATGCCTTTGTCAGATCTTGCTACTTCCATACCCAAGAAGTATCTCAGAGTTCCAAGATCTTTGATCTCGAATTGTGTTGCGAGTACTTGCTTTAGTCTGACGAGTTCCTCCGAGTCATCACCGGTCAAGATAATGTCGTCAACATACACAATGAGAATCGCAATCTTCACATTTTTGTTCCGTTTGACGAAGAGAGTGTGATCAACCTGACATTGGAGGTACTCGTTGGATGTGACGGCTTTGGTGAATTTCTCAAACCAAGCAAGAGGAGATTGCTTTAAGCCGTACAACGACTTTTTCAATTTGCAGACTAAGTGACGATTAGAGTCTTGTTCAAATCCCGGAGGCATATTCATATAGACTTCTTCTTCAAGGTCGCCATTTAAGAATGCGTTCTTGACATCAAGTTGGAATAATGGCCAATCTAAATTCACGGCAAGGGAAATGAGTACTCGTACCGTATTTAGTTTGGCCACCGGAGCAAAAGTCTCTTGAAAGTCGATTCCTTGAGATTGAGTGAAGCCCTTCGCGACAAGTCTAGCTTTGAATCTCTCGATACTCCCATCGGACTTGTACTTGACAGTGAAGACCCTTTTACACCCGACAGGGCGTTTTCCACGTGGTAATTCAGTAAGACTCCATGTGTCGTTGATATCCAATGCTCGTATTTCTTCTTCAACCGCACGTTTCCAAGCGGGAATCTGGAGTGCTTCATGAATAGAGCTAGGGACCTTGGAGTTGTCAAGATTAATGATGAAAGCTCTATATGATGGATGCAACTTACTATAGGCAACATATCGTTTAATGGGATATTCAGTGTTCCCACGAACAGGTTTCTTACGAATGCCTTTCCAGAGAGCAATGGGGAGATCAGAATCATCTACCACAGGTTCAAGTATTTCCGTACCTGATGGATTAGTCGAGGTAGAGGGTGTCGGATCCGGATCTTGGCTGATTTGACGATGTGTGGCGTCCTCTACTTGTTCAAGAGATCGAGATGAGCTAGGAAGTGAGTCCGTGATATTTTCGACAACCGAAAGTGGAATGGGAGTCGAAGGAATTTCTGACGTTGTACTCGGAAGGTCGAGTGGTCGAATTGAAGGTGATGAGATTTCGGGTTGAGTGTCTTGATTGACTTCCCAAATTTGAGATTCCCAAGAGTTCTCCCCCTGAATGTCGGATTTGGGGAAGAAAGACTCACCTTCGAAGAAAGTAACATCCATTGAGTTGTAAATAGTGCGGGTATTAGGGCAATAACATTTGTACCCTTTTTGATGTAGAGAATAACCTAAAAAGATGCACTTAATGGCACGAGGATCAAGTTTTGATCGATTTTGTTTGTGGACATGGACAAAGGCGGAACACCCGAAGACCTTTTTTGGTAGGTCGGAAGAGAATGTCAAGAGATGTGGGTGAATTTGAGTGAGAACTTGACGAGGAGGTTGGAAATTTAGGACACGACTCGGCATACGATTAATGAGGTACGTTGCCGTGAGAACAGCGTCTCCCCAAAATTGTTTTGGAACGGATTTAGCAAACATTATGGAGCGAGAGACTTCTAGAATGTGTCTATTTTTTCGCTCGGCTATACCATTTTGTTGTGGGGTGTCCACACATGAACTTATGTGAACAATACCCTTTCAGACAAGTATGGCGAAAGAGTTTGATTGAAATAATCTCGTGCGTTGTCCGTGTGAAGGACTTTAATACGGGTATGGAATTGAGACTCAATCATGGAGAAAAATTTTCGAAAAATGGGAGCAGTTTCTGTTTTATCTTTCATGAGAAATGTCCACGTCATGCGAGAGTGGTCGTCAATGAATGTGATGAACCATCGAGCACCACTTATATGACGTACCCATAAGGGGCCCCAAATGTCACTATGAATCACTGAGAATGGTTTGGATGACTTATAGTCGATGTCACGGAAGGAAGATCGAATATGTTTTGCAAATTGACAAACTTCACATTGATAAGAAGACGACTTTATGCTAGTGAACAAGTGTGGAAACAATTTTGCAAGATATTGGAAATTTGGATGACCAAGACGATAATGCCACAACATGACTTGTTTATCGATAGGCAAAGAGTTGGAGTCTGTGTTTGAACTAGACACAAGGCTTTGACTTGAGGTTTGAATTTTGTTACCATGAAAATTTGTGTCATGAAACACGTAGAGTCCACCACGCATCTCACCTCTACCAATTTCCCTCTCCGAACCCAATACCTGAAAATCACAAAATTCGGCAAAGAAACGAGTCATGCAATTAGAGTCACGAGTAAGTTTACTGACCGAAATAAGGTTACACTTGATATTTGGAACAAAGAGAACAGATTGAAGTACAATGTCCTCTGATATTCGAACCGATCCGATTCCTTCAACCGGTATAAATGTCCCGTCAGCAGTCTTAACAGAGGAGTGACTTGTGTTTTGCTCGAATGTGAGAAAATAGCTTCGATCTCCTGTCATGTGGTCTGTTGCACCTGAATCAACGATCCAGGATTTTGATTGTCGGATTTGGAAGAGACAATCGGATGTCAAGCTAGTATGAGCATAAATATCGGTAGGATTACCGACACTTGGATTTGGTAGTTGCTCAAACCTTGATCGGGCGAGGATCTCATTTACAAGATGATTGAATTCTGCACGAGTAGCATAATGACTCGTATTCGGCTTTGGTGACTCAGATTTCAAATTTGTTGGTTTGCCGTGCAATTTCCAACATTGGGGTCTCCAATGACCATGAATATTGCAATGATCACACCAAGGTCGTCCCCGACGTGGTGTCGAAGAAAAGAGTGCAGGAGTAGCAAATTTAGCCCCAGAAGACATACTTTTAAACAGGAGCTGGTCACAGCAACAGGCAGTGAAAAATAAATTTTCTGCCCGTTTGGAGCACGAATTTTCGCGCAGGAACACGCAGATAGAACTCTTATTTTCTGTGTGCAGGAACCTCAAATTGTGCACAATAACCAGCAGAAACAACTGACGAAAAATTCTTTTGGCAGGAACACAGACAATGAGACGGGAACATGCACAAAAATAAGAGTTTCTGGATGTTAGCACACTTTACGCAGGAACCAACAGAAAACACAAGTCTTCGAGGCAAAAACACAAACAGTTGGTGCGCTGAAATACAAGCTTCGTCACTTTGCTGGAGCTCGAAAAAGAATTTCCAATAACTTTCTATAATCTGATTTGGCCAATGAAGAAAAAACCCCAAACACAGAGTTGGGAAATAAACCCAATCTGAAGCACTTACACCACCAATTGGAGTCGCAATCTCTGCAAGAGCAAATCTTGGAGACTTGAAGATTGATGGCTTTGGAGCTGAGATTCGCAGCAATGGATGCACGAAAGCTCAGAGAAGCGCTGAGGCTCGAAGGGAATCAGGTGTGAAGCTAGACTGGAGAAAGCTTCGAAGGAGATGACGGCACCGGTCGCTCGGTCGTGCTGAAGATGACGCGTGGTGAGAGCGACAAGTCAGATCTGGTTTCTTGAGGAGATGCTCGTGAGGTGGTTGACGGGTCAGAGCTCGTCGTGCAGAAGCTTCAATGGATATGCAGACTTCAAACAATAGAGAGAACGCAGCGGATAGAGAGTGAGCACACGCCGGAGGAGGTCGCCGGAGACGGATGTCCGACGGGAAGAGCGGCGGTGGTCGGAGATGAACTTTCCCTCAACCTAGCTCTGATACCATGAAGATAATTTGGAAAAGTTAATTTTCCATTCATGAATAATTGGGTATTTACATCACTAAATCTAGAAACGATAATAGCGACAAAAGTACTATATTGTACAAACTATCATAAATTAATTATACAATATTCTACACATATTATAAAGAAGGAGATTAACGTACACATTTTATTATCGTGACGTTGACTACTACTTGAGGACTTATTTTTTTTTTTTTAATATTTGTATATTAATGAAATTTTAGGAGCCTTGCATTGGGCATTTTCTCACAAATTAATACATCTGCCTAGCCCTTCATTTTGTATTTTCGTCCTTATAAAATTATAACTTTGTAGTAATGTCCCTATTCAACCTTTCCGGGGAGCTTGGACAAATGTATACTTATTTAAAATTTAATACCTTTTTTATTTCACTAAAAATTCAAATTAACCTCCTGTAATAAGTTAGATTCTGCTTCCGCCCGACCGTGATTTTATTCTAGATTTTGAATCAATTTTTTACGCAAAATTTTGTGTCGATTTTCTTTTACGGTGGGCTTATAATCTGCATAGGGAAACTTGATAATATAGCGCTACAATTTTCACTAATTTATAAAATAACACTCAAACTAACTTCATATTTCATAAAATATAACTTTTATTTTTGTTTGGAAAAAACTACCTTTAATTTACCTTTTTGGCCTAAAGATAGCCAAAAAATCCGACTATATTTTTTTACTAGCATGACCTAAAAATTCGACTATTTTGGACAAAGACTAATTTCGGCTATCTTTGAAAAACTTACCTAATTTATGCTATCTTAATTATCGATCAATTATTTTTTTTTTTAAAGATGACCGAATTTTTCAGTCATCTCAGTCAAATGTGACACAATTAAGATAGCTGAAAATAAACATATCCGTAAAATTTCTCGTGCTATTTTATCATGATATATAACATAATGAAATTCTTACCTGAAGATCAAGTACGCCTAGAAAAGGCACGTAATCCGCAAGGTTTAAAGCACCCATCAGCCGTATTCCCTCCTTGGCCAGACCCTTGAAATCTATCATGTCAACCTCAGGACTACCGACCATCATCCTAAAAGTCAACTCCGCCACGACATCGCTGATCCTCTCCGTCAGGTCAACCGCCTCCCCCGACCTTGCCGCCTTTCTCAGCTCTTCCACCGCCCGCCCTACCTCGCGCCGCCGCATTGGCGCAAACGACTCGACACGCACCGCCGTGAGCAGCTGCAGCGTGCAGAGCTTGCGCACGTGGCGCCACTCGGAACCGTACGCGGTGAACGCCACGCCCCGCGCATTATAGTTAAGGTACTTTGAGGCCTCCATGCTCGGTCGGCTCGCGAAGGCGCCGTCCTGGGCCCTCAGGACCTGCTCGGCCGCTTCCGGGGACGAAATGACCACCGTGCGCATGTAACCGAGGCGGATTTGCATGACCGGGCCATACTTCTGCGCCATATTTTGCAGCGTGCGGTGGGGCAACGCACCGAGCATGTGGAGGTGTCCGATGACAGGGAGGCCTCGGGGCCCTGGTGGTAACCGGCAGTGGCGTAGCCACGTACATACCAGTGTATGTACGGGCTGCGTCTCAATTTTATAAAAATAAAAATAAAAAAAATTATTGGATTCGAAGAGGCTCGGTCTCTGCCTTCCAAAATTAATCGTCGTTCAGTTTACTCTCCTCCCCTTCTCTCTCTCCTTCGCCATTGCCCTTGCTCTAGCTTAGTAACCGTCGTTCAGAGACTCGGTCCTTGCCGTTGCGACTCACAGTCGCCCTTCGCCGTCGGTTCTCGGCTTCTCGCCATCGCTGCGATCTCACACAGTCGCCCTTCGCCGTTGGTTCTCGGCTTCTCGTGATCGCTGCGATCTCACAACGTCGGTTCTCGCCGTCGCCGCGACTCTCGTCGCTGTAAAGCTCACACCGTGATCAGTTCTCGCCATCGACATCGGTTCTCGCCATCGGTTCTCGACATCGGTTCTCGCCGTCGGTTCTCGACATTGCTGCCATCGACATTGGTTCTCGACATCGGTTCTCGCCGTCGCCGCGACTCTCACACAGCCGTCGCTGCAACTCTCACACCGTGATCAGTTCTCGCCGTCGCCATCGGTTCTCGCCATCGTCGCTGCTGCAACTCTCCGGTACATAAGCTTCTATTTCAGTATGAATACGAAAACATGAATATATGAATATATGAATCGACAGCATGATGAAGATATAATAAATATATTATTCCTAGTTAATTAGTTAGCTTTGTGTTAGTGGTCAGTATATTTAATGTTGGTCAGTATATTTAAATATAATATATGATATGATATGAGTAGATTATAGATGTGTTATTTTTTTTTTGTTATTTTTATATAGCTTTAAACTCTGTTTTTTTTTTTTTTTTAAACAGGACCGTCGCGATGTTGAGATACTTCAAAAAAATATTGGATACCGGCGTTACTTCGAGCGATCCTAGAGAAAGGCCTTCATGTACTCCGAGCAATCCTTCACATATTCCGCCAGTTACTGAAAAAAAAACATATAAGTCTTTCATATACTCCGAGCGATCCTGGAGAAAGGCCTTCAATACTAGACTATCATCCTAACGACCGAGACGAAGTTCGAAGGAAATATATGCAAGCAGGGGGCTCTTGCTAGTAAAATGGTTCAGAAAAAAAAAAAAGTGTTACATATTCATATGTCTATAAGCACATCACTTTGGCACTTATATTGCCCGTGGCTACTACAGCTGTGGAGAGAGTTTTTTCTGCTATGAACATCATCAAGACTCGATTACGAAATCGAATTGGAGACATGTTTATGAATGATAGTATGCTTGTGTACATCGAGAGGGATATTTCTATTTCTATCGACGAGGAATCTATTATGCAATACTTCCAAAATATGAAAACTCGACGTCATATTTTGTACTAGGTAACATTATTTATTTTTCTTTTCATTATTAGATGTTACAATGTTATCGAATACATTCAAAACTGATCTTATGCTTGATTCTTCTTATAGGATTTGGGGCTCATCGATGATGTCTCTGTTATCGCGCTATTTTGGTCGTCGGTTCTGGTTCTATTCTCGTTGCTCACTAAGTTTTTCGCTATTTTTCCTCTGTTTTTGTTATAGCAATTATTTGTGTTTTTTTTTAAACATAGAATTGTTGTTGTTGCGATATCGTGTCAATAAAACTAGCTCAGTTAGTTAAGTACATTCGATCTATATTTATATACGTTTGTGATATGTTATATCAGATATAACATAAAAATATTGAAAAACGCTCACCGCACAAAATCCGATATGTTTGCTGGTTACCGAAGAGTAACTACTAGTGTATATTATTGATATATAGACAAGCGAACCCTATAGTGTCCTCTACGTATGAAGCGTGCATTTTAAGCCACGAGACAGATGTGAAAGATGGTTGGGAAATCATAAGAGAACTCAAACGTTTCATTGATAATGTAAAGTTGCACTTGTACAATACATTTTTATGTATATATATATATATATATGTATATATGTATGTATATTGTGTAATTCAATAGATTTTAGAGACTTTGTACATGAATACCACATCATTATCACTATACATGATCACTTACGTGTCGGGGTCATGCTTGTCGTTGCATGCCAATATAGGAACCTAGAAATAGACATTTTTAGTATAATTAAGATCATATTGTGTAGGAAATAATTGTCGCTAAATGAAATTCATTAGTGTTTATATAGACCACGTGGTTATATTTTCTTTATAGTTGGGTAGATAGCTATGTATCATCATACTGTAGGTTAGCACTGTTGGTTCCAAATAATTGGAACTTTTGCCATAAAGCACAATAGAAATTAATACTAGCCTTGAAGCCACACCACTTACACGTTGAAAAAGAAAAGCTCTTTCTCTCTCTTTTTTTTTTTTTTTGAACAAAGCTCTTTCTCTCTCTGATGTGTGTATATGTATGAAAGTATATATATATATATATATATATATATATATATATATATATATATATCTTTATATGAAAAGAGGATCGTAGAATGATTTGTTTTGTAGAGTGATTTGTTTTATTGGAGAAGAGTATATCGAATACAAGCTGAGAGTAATGTTTATATAGGAAACACTAAAGTATGAAATGACAAAAATGCCCTAATAAACTTGAACATCAAGTAAAAGTCAACAATAAAATATAATAAAACAAACTTGATGGGCAAGTTTGCTTAACCACCCGTAAACTTGACTTGGCTCGAGGTTCTTCACGCCGAGCATTTCTCGCATCTCTGCGAATTTGACTCTTCCTAGAGCTTTAGTGAGAATGTCAGCTCGTTGCTCTCTGGTGCTGACAAACTCCATAATGATCTCTCGCTTCTCTACACACTCGCGAATAAAGTGAAATCGAGTGTTGATGTGCTTGCTGCGTCCATGAAACACCGGGTTTTACAGTAGTGCGATTGCGGACTTATTGTCGACGTAGAGAGTCAATGGTTTCTGCTCGGATCCGGTTACCTCGCTCAACAGACTTCTGAGCCACAAATAAGCTTGACATGCCGCTGCGGTAGCTGCCATGAACTCGGCCTCACAAGACGATAAGGCCCCAGTTTCCTGCTTCTGTGACTACCAGGTGATCAGATTCCCGTTGAGATAAAACGCCATCCCCCCGGTACTTTTCCTGTCATCGACATCACCGGCTAGATCACTATCGGTAAAACCGACCAGTTCTTCAGCTCCACTTCCTCTTCCGTACTGGATCCCGTAGCTCGTCGTTCCTTGCACGTAACGAAGGATGTGCTTCACCGCCTGCTGGTGTAAACGAGTAGGCTTCTCCATGTGACGACTCATGATGCCAACTGCATATGAGATGTCAGGTCGGGTGTGGGTTAAGTACCTGAGGCACCCGATGACACGCCTGTACTCCGTGGGATTCACTGGGGTTTCTTCTGCATCTTTCCCAAGCTTTAAGTTTGGTTCCATCGGATACTTGCTCGGGTTGCAGTCTGCCATCTTGAACAGCTTTAATATTTACTTCACATAAGTCGTCTGCCTTAGCGTGATGCATTCCTTCTTCTGATCGACCTCGATGCCGAGGTAGTATGAGAGTAGTCCGAGGTTGCTTATCCCGAACTCCTTAATCATCTGCTTCTTGAATCCATCAATGCCTCGTGCACTGGATCCAGTCACGATCAGGATCATGTGCACGGGATCCTTTTCATCTAATCAAAAGCAACAAGATTACTTTTGTATCACAATAACACTAAAAACCACAATAATATAAAATATTTTTATTTAGAAAATTTATAAATGTGATTATGCGGTTTTAAAATAAGTGGGTCTCAATTGTGGGTTCTTATAAAGCTAAGCTTTTGATTTTATGACGTGTGAGAATAGGGTAAGGGAATATCTTGACAGTCTCACTTAGAGATAAAAGATAAAGTTTTGAGAGATTATAATCTTCGTAATCTCTAATAGATTTGATTAGTGAAACCACTCTCCAAGAAGGAAGACATTTTATTTGGTCCTAGAGTAAGTTCTTCTGTCTCCATCTTTTATTTTTCGTTGATTAATTGTGTGAGATTTGAACCACACGGAGGTATATATAGATATATGCTAACATAGTATCCGTATGTATCTGACCTAAAAATATAACAACAACTTATTTAACAAGTTTAAGGTAAAATTATATATATATATATATATATATATATATATATATATGAGTTTAAGCCTGACTTGGCTTAACCCCTAGCAGAGATTTCCCTACCAGGGATTTCCCCACCAGAGCGAGCAGAGAAGAGCCCGAGCAGAGATCTTCCTAGCAGGAAATTCCCCACCAGGAATGTTCCTATCAGAGATTCTCCTACCAGACATACCCCTAGCAAAGATGGGGGGGAGCAGAAGTGGCTCCCTAGCAGACGAGCCCCGAGCAGAAATGCCCAGGGCAGAAACACACCCTAGCAGCCCTGCTAGGGACACCCGACCAGAAGTCATCGAAACCATTCTAGAAGGTGCCAAACTTGAGGAGCAAGTTTGGAGATTTGATTTGATTTGGTTTCGTGATTCTGTTAGGATTTCAATGTAAATGTATAAGATATGATTGAGTTTATTTTAGGAAGGTTAGCTAGGGTTTCGTTTTTATTGGTCTCCTATAAATACTAGTGTTAGTGTTTATTTTTTTGTAACTCCATTATTGCAATTTTTGCCTTCGAATTAATCAAGAGAAAATTCTCCCAAGTTCTTCTTTCTTTGTTCTTTCTCTTCGTGTTTTGTTCTTTGGTTGCAGATCCATTCCCATTGGGAACCAACAATTGGTATCAGAGCGAAGGTGCCAAAGAAGATGTCGTCACCAAGCGAGTCCCCCGGAGGAGAGCTGACGACGGCAACGAAGATCGGATCAAAGGAAGGGAACGTGACGCTCCATTACCCGATGCTCATGAAGAGCAATTACTCGGTTTGGGCGTTGAAGATGCGAGTGAACTTGCAGGCGCAAGGAGTTTGGGAGGCTGTAGAAGGCAGCGATGTCGAAGGGCGCAAGGAGAGGATGGCACTCGCCGCCATCTACCAAAGAGTTCCGGAAGATGTCATTCTCATGATCGCCGAGAAGGATTCCGCAAAGGAGGCGTGGTCGACACTTTGAGCTATGTACATGGGCACAGATCGCGTCAAGGAAGCAAAGGTCAAGACCTTGAAGAGTGAGTTCGAGGTTATGAGGATGAGGGAAAGCGAATCAATTGATGATTTCGCTATGCGGCTCACGTCCATTTTGACCGGCATACGCTCGCTGGGAGACAAGGTGGAGGAGACCACCGTCATCAAGAAGTTTCTTCGAGCAGTGCCTCACAAGTACATGCAGATCGTTACATCGATTGAGCAGTTCGGCGACCTCAAGACCATGACGGTCGAGGAGGTTGTTGGTCGCCTCAAAGCCCACGAGGAGAGGCTTCGGGGTTACGGTGACAGAGAACAGGAGAAGCACCTCTTGCTCACGCATGAAGAGTCGACGGCCAGACAGAAGAAAAGCGGGGGAGCAGACTTTTCTTCTAGCTCCTCTGGTCGGAGTAGCTACAACGGAGACAGCCGAGGACGTGGTAGAGGTCGTGGACGAGGGCGAGGTCGTGACATGCGAGGTCGCGGCAGTGGTGCACCCCATCAGGAAAGCACGACCAGGAGAGACAAGAGCACAGTGGAGTGCTATAATTGTGGAAGCTTGGGTACTTTGCTTCAGAGTGCCGCAGCAAGAACCACAAAGAGGAAGCGAATCTGATGAGATTCAATGAAGACCAGCCGACTCTGATGTTTGCCCAACAGGAGGTGAGCCTGGACGGACAAGAAGACGAGGAGACGATCCTCGTAGGTGAGAGAGAGCAGACCAGCCCAGAGAGCAGAGAGCAGACCTGCTCGGAACCCGAGCAGAGACCAGCGACCAGAGAGCTCCGAGCAGAGAGCAGAGACCAGAGACCAGACACCAGAGACCAGAGAGCAGACCAGCTCGGATATGGTGTTCCTGATCGAGGACAAGGTTATTGCGAACCTCCTCGTTGACAGAGAGCAGAAAGTTTCTACCGATGTTTGGTACCTAGACAATGGCGCGAGCAACCACATGACAGGACACCGAGCTAAGTTTGAAGAGCTCGATGAGAAGATCACAGGGAACGTGAAATTTGTGCGATGGCTCTATCGTCAAAATCAGAGGCAGAGGGTCCATCCTGTTCGTGTGTAAGAACGGGGACCAACGCCTCATGACCCAGGTCTACTACATCCCAAAGTTGAAGAGTAACATTATCAGCCTCGGACATATGACAGAGATCGGCAACACAGTGGTGATGTCTGGTCCCTATTTGAAGATGTGGAACAGAAGTGGCAACCTGCTGATGAAGGTGAAGAGAACGCCGAACAGGTTGTACAAGATTCTCCTGGAGACAGGCCAGCTCGTCTGTTTAATGGTGTCCCTAGCAGACCCGGCCTGGTTGTGGCATGCGAGACTTGGGCACGTAAACTTCTACGCGCTCAAGATGATGGGCGAGATGAAGATGGCCTTTGGGGTTCCCAAGATTGAACACCCCAACCAGCTATGCGAATGCTGCATGATCGCGAAACAGGCTCGAGTGCCATTCCTGATCAAGGCCAAGTTCCGAGCAGAGCGACCTCTCCAACTGGTGCATGCGGACCTCTGTGGTCCAATCACCCCAGTAACTCTAGCCGGAAGCAAGTATTTCCTTCTACTTGTTGATGACTACAGTCGCTGGATGTGGATCTACACGCTCAAGGAGAAAAGTGGAGCCTTTAAAGTCTTCAAGAAGTTCAAGAGGCTCCTGGAGAATGGGTCAGAACACAAGATGAAGGTCTTGAGAACAGACCGAGGTGGAGAGTTCACATCCCAGCAGTTCGGAGAGTTCTGCGATGAGGAAGGAGTCGAGCGCCACCTGACCGCACCATACACTCCCCAACAGAACAATGTGGTGGAGAGACGAAACGGGACAGTGATGGATACAGCAAGGAGCTTGCTGAAGAGTATGCAAGTACCAGCGAGGTTTTGGGGAGAAGCAGTTAGACACGCGGTCTATTTGTTAAACCGTTTGCCAACGAAGGCACTAGGAGAGTGCACACCCTACCAGGCATGGACTGGGAAGAAACCTCACTTGGAGCATTTGAGAGTGTTTGGGTGCACCGCACATTTGAAAACTGTGGGTCCCCATCTCAAGGAGCTCGATGACAGGAGTCAGTCGATGGTGTACCCTGGTGTTGAAGACGGAAACAAGGCACACAGACTCTTTGACCCTTGACACGGCAAGATCCAGGTGAGCAGAGATACCGTGTTCGAAGAAATGAAGAAGTGGGATTGGCACGACGAGAACGGAGACCCCGAGCAGAACTCAGTTGAGTTCGTAGTCGAAGAAGAGGAAGGTACCCCCACCAGCTCATTCAGCTCAGGTACCCCTTCCAGCTCGGCTACCCCTACCAGCTCTGGTCCCCCCACCAACTCTGGTACCCCCACCAGAGATTCTTGCCCGGGTACACCCAGGACACCCAGCCCGAGCAGACTCAGCTCGTCCAACTCAGGAGATTCCTCGATCAAAGATGGCCCAAGGGGATTTCGTCCTCTAGCAGAAGTCTACGAAGAGTCTCAGGAAGTGGACATGAACTTAGAAGAGTTGTCCTTGTTGTGCATCGAGGAGCCAGCCAACTACCAAGAGGCAGCAAGCGAGCAGGAATGACAGGAGGCAATGAAGAAGGAGCCGGAGTCCATTGAGAAGAAAAAGAAATAGGAGCTCACCGACCTGCCCAAAGGTCAGAAGCCCATTGGCTTGAAATGGGTCTACAAGCTCAAGAAGGACACCGAGGGGAATGTTCTAAAGCACAAGGCAAGGTTAGTAGCCAAAGGCTACGTGCATAGGTAAGGAGTTGACTTCGAGGAAGTCTTTGCTCCCGTGGCGAGACTAGACACGATCAGACTCATCCTAGCCCTAGCAGCTCATCGAGGTTGGGAGATTCACCACATGGATGTCAAATCGGCATTCTTAAATGGTGACCTCGAAGAAGAAGTCTACATCAATCAACCTGAAGGTTTTGGCGTCAAGGGCAAGGAGAAGAAGGTGTACAAGCTTTCCAAGGCTCTATACGGTCTACGTCAAGCTCCAAGGGCGTGGGACATACGCCTCGACAAGAGTTTGAAGAGTCTTGGATTCACAAAGTGCTCCAGGGAGCAGCCAGTGTACACCAGGAGCAGCAGAGAAGAAGTTCTGGTCGTCGGAGTTTATGTGGACGACCTGATAGTCACTGGATCCAGCGCATGAAGCGTCGAAGGATTCAAGAAGCAAATGATGGCCGAGTTCGAGATGAGTGATCTTGGACTACTCTCTTACTACCTCGGCATTGAGGTAGACTAGAAGAAGGACTGCATCACGCTCAAGCAGTCGGCCTACGCGAAGAAAATCCGCAAGAAATTCGAGATGACGGATTGCAACCCGAGCAAGTACCCAATGAAGGCGAAGCTGCAGCTCGGGAAGGATGCTGAAGGAGGAGAAGTGGATCCCACAGAGTACAGACGTGTGATTGGGTGTCTGAGGTATCTCACCCACACCCGACCAGACATTTCTCAAGCAGTTGGGATAGTTAGTTGTTTCATGGAGAAGCCCAAAAATGCACACCAGCAGCCCGAGAAGCACATCTAGCGCTACGTAAAGGGAACAACGGACTACGGGATCCAATATGGAAGAGGCAGGGGAGCAGAAGAGCTAGTCGACTTCACTGACAGCGATCTGGCCGGTGACATTGATGATAGGAAGAGTACTGGAGGGATGGCATTCTACCTCAACGGGAACCTGATCACTTGGCAATCTAAGAAGCAGAAGACTGTAGCTCTATCCTCGTGTGAAGCGGAGTTCATGGCAGCAACCGCAGCAGCATGTCAAGCTATGTGGTTGAAGGGGATTCTGAGTGAAGTGACTGGAGACGAGCAGAAGCCAGTAACACTCTACGTGGACAACAAGTCCGCATTAGCGCTGATGAAGAACCTAGTATTTCATGGTTGGAGCAAACACATAGACACTCGCTATCAGTATATTCGCGAGTGTGTGGAAAAGCGGAAGATCATCGTGGAGTTTGTCAGCACGAAGGAGCAGCGGGCAGACATACTCACCAAGGCTCTAGCAAGAGTTAAGTTCGCGGAGATGAGAGAGCTTCTCGGGGTGAAGAACCTTGATCCAAGTCAAGTTTACGGGGGAGAATGTGAGTTTAAGCCTGACTTGGCTCAACCCCTAGCAGAGATTTCCCTAGCAGAGATTTCTCCACCAGGGATTTCCCCACCAGAGCGAGCAGAGAAGAGCCCGAGCAGAGATCTTCCTAGCAGGAAGTTCCCCACCGGGAATGTTCCTATCAGAGATGCTCCTACCAGACATACCCCTAGCAAAGATGGGGGGAGCAGAAGTGGCTCCCTAGCAGACGAGCCCCGAGCAGGAATGCCCCGGGCAGAAACACACCCTAGCAGCCCTGCTAGGGACACCCGACCAGAAGTCATCGAAACCCATTCTAGAAGGTGCCAAACTTGAGGAGCAAGTTTGGAGATTTGTTCTTTGTTTGCAGATCCATTCCCATTGGGAACCAACAATATATATATATATATATATATGAACCGAAAAGCGTGATGAGCATATATAATAAAACAATGTTTGGAAATGCGAACTTATGATGCAAATAATTTTACATACACATTTGTGGTTTGATTTATGTAAATGTAACAAAACAATATATAGAAATAGAATAGAAATTGAATTTTAATGAGTGAGGGAGGACACGTGCTAGTCCTCGGCCCTAGCTCCCTTCCGTGCATGAATTCATCCGTTGCGGGTTGTGAAGCGATACGTTGACAGCGCAAGCAAGTGCTCGACGCGCAAAGTGGTCAGCGCAAACTTCTCCGTCATGTCTAACTCACTGGGGAGCTTCCCGTCCGGAAGCTCCCAGGTGAAGCAGTGCACAAGCTGAGCCACCACTAACCGCACGTTGGCCAACCCCAGCTGCTTTCCTGGGCACCCCCTCCGCCCCGCCCCAAATGGAAGTAACCGGAAATTGTTCCCATGAAACCCTTTCTCGAATCTCTCGGGCACGAACTCTTCTGTGTCGCCTGGCCACACGCCCGGGTCTCGCCCTATCGCCCACGTGTTGACCAGAACTCATGTCTTCTTGGGCACGTAGAAGCCGTTGATCTCGGTGTCCTCGCTCAATTCACGAGGTAGGAGAAATGACCCCACCGGATGGAACCTGAAGCTCTCCATGATCGCCATGTCCAAGTAGGCGAGCCTCGGCAGGTCGGCCTCGTCCACCGTCCGATCCAGCCCGACAACATCGTTCAGCTCCTGATGGACACGAGCCATCGCTGCCGGATTCCTAAGGAGCTCCGACAGCGTCCATTCTATTGCTGTGATTACCGTGTCGAGAGCGGCGACGGCCATCTCGACCATTATGGCTTTGACGTTGATGGGCTGGATTGAGTGGCCATCTGGATCGTCCACTATGGACATCAGAACTTCCACGAACGACGAGGACTCGTCTTGGCTTCCTCCTCGTGATTTCTGCCGGCATTCGGCGATGACGTTGTCGAGGATTTCATCGATGGCTATACTGTGTTTCTTCATTTTTCTCGTGAGTCCCTGCAATTTTACAAAGAAAATAATACATTCTCATGTTGGTTCTCCTCTACTGTACTCGTTCAATTTATTTATTTTAGAATTAACTGTTTATTTTTTATTTTTACTATTAATAATTTTGAATTACTCACTAGTCACTACTTTATATTGTTTAATGTTTAAAGATTTAATTGTTTTCGTATGATAATAAATAATTTGAATTGTTACGAAAACGTGATGATACTAATTTTTACATTAACATTTCTTTCATTGGACCGGGTAAATTATGCCATATCGTTAACGTAAAGATTAACAATTCAAGTTAATTATGAAAACATTTAAATCTAACTTAAAATAAATTTTTACCATCGAATTTTAACTTTAGGTATTAAAGTGTAATAAAAATAAGGTTAGTAATTATTTAAATTTTATCACCAAATTTTAACGTTGCATGTCGAAATGCTATTCTTACGTACTGAACTTAAATTTTTGACAAAAACAATACATCTTATCTTCCGGTACATAATTTCTGATTCTGCCAATGATAGTGAGAACTAATATTTAGAATGAAATACATACCTGAAGATCAAATACCCCCAGAACCGGCACGAAATCCGCGAGATTAAAAGCACCCATCAACCGGTTCCCTCCTTCACAAGTTCCCTGAAGTTCACTGTGTCCACCTCAAGAGAACCCACCATCATCCTGAAAGTCAACTCCTCCACAACATCGCCGACCTTCTCGCTCAGGTCAACCGTCTCCCTCCTCTCCGCCGCCTTTCTCAGCCCCTCCACCATGCGTGCCACCTCACGCCGCCGCAGCCCCGCTAACAACTCGACACGCGCCGGCGTGAGCAGCTGCAGTGTGCAGAGCTTGCGCAGGGTCCGGAACTCTGGCCCATACGCGGTGAACACCATGCCTTGTGAGCCATAGATTAGGTACTTCGTACCCTCTGAGCTTGGCTGGCTCGCGAAGACCTCGTCTTGTGTCCTCAGGACCTGCTCGGCCGCCTCTGGAGAGGAGATGACAACGGTGCGCACACGGCCGAGGTGGATCTGCATGACCGGGCCGTGCTTCTGCGCTAGAGCATGCAGAGCAAGGTGCGGTAGCGAGCTGAGCATGTGGAGGTTTCCGATCATGGGGAGGGGTTTGGGTCCAGGTGGCAGCCTCCGGTGAGTTCTCGGGACAAGGCTGAGTAGTGAGTAGAATAGCCCGATGAAGAAAGTGAACACGGCTATGGCGATCGTGAGCATTTTTTTTTTTTCTTTCTTTCTTTCTTTCTCGTTTGTATGAATTGTGATACCGATATTATAAGGGTGATTTTGTTTCATATTTCAATGGTTATGATAGGCGTTTGAAACATGCATCGGGAGACCACATCGACATGAAAATAAAAAATAGCAATCTGATTTTGGTTTTTAACCATTACCGGTGGACAGTTAGCGCGTAGTATTATATATAAATTTCGACGAAAAATATAAAACAAATTAATTAATTTGATTCAAACATTATAATTGGAAAAATTAAATCATCATTGAGGTGAATGATACTTAATTTTGCGTTGTACGGAATCTCATCGATGATTTTTAGAAGTTATGATATATAAATATATATATATATTTATATTCACATAAGAATAGAAGATTTTAACCTATTCAATAGAAAAGTTTGTTGTACAATTAAAAACATGTATTAACATTAGCAATAGTTAAATTGTTCAAAAATAAAATTAAAAAAATATTAAATTTTACAGAAATTCATTTTTAGATTCGATGTTGTAATCAAAATAACTACATGGCAATTGTGCTGTTATTTTTATTTGATGTCATCTTTTTATTAGTATTGAATATGAGGAAATAAATAAATAAATAAATATATATATATATATATATATCTCATTTCTCATATAAATAAAACGATCTCATTGTCGCCAAAAAACAATATTAGCTTGCTTTTTCTCTATTTTCAATCATTTAAAATATCTCATTGTTGATTCAACACTGCAAACTAGCTTTCGGGAGAGATGCATGTGAGCTTAAGCTTGACTTAGTCCGTCACACAGAGGGAGTCAGCCCAGCCAGGGACAAACGAGCAGGCGAGCTCGGGGACAGAGAAGCTATCCGAGCAGGAAAGGGAAAGTCAGCAACTACCCAGCAAGGAAAGCGCGTAGCTTGAGGAGCAAGCAAAGATCAAGTCAAAGATTTGACGAGATTATTTAGGGTAGTTTCCCGATTTTGTGCGAATTTGTTAGCTAGGGTTTCGCCTATGTGAGGCTATATAAACCTGGCATTGTACACTTTGTAAAGTGCTGAGTCCATTAGAGTTTTTCGAGTTTACCTTCTAGTAATTTACCTTCGATTATCAATAGAGAAATTCTTCTCCCAAAAGTTAGTGTTCTTCAATCTACGTTCGATTTCTTTGGTGTTATTTGTGTTCTTTGTAGATCCGTGATTTGGGAACCAACAAGTGGTATCAAAGCTTCATCAATCGAAGAACATGTCTTCATCAGAGTCACCGATCGAAGGAGCTCTGGTGGCGCAGAAACCAGACTTCAGAGAAGGCATATTTACGCTCCACTACCCCATGCTCACGAAGAGCAATTACGCCGCGTGGGCGTTGAAGATGAGGGTAAATCTGCGGGCGCTTGGAGTGTGGGAGGCCGTAGAGAACGGCGGTGTCGAAGGGCGCAAGGAAAGAATGGCTTTAACCGCAATCTACCAAGCAGTTCCAGAAGATGTTCTTCTCATGCTCGCCGAGAAGGATTCCGCGAAGGAAGCGTGGAAGACACTTCAGACAATGCACATGGGCGCAGATCGCGTCAAGGAGGCAAAGGTTCAGACCTTGAAGAGTGAGTTCGAGGTGTTGAGGATGAGAGAGAGCGAGTTAATTGATGACTTCACTATGCGGCTCACGTCCATTCTGACTGGCAGGGGCGGAGGCATATGGGGCTAAGGGGGACAGTTGCCCCCACTTGGAATCGTTAGGCCCACTATTTCGCCCCCCCTTAGGATTTTTTTTTTAATTCCTCTTCGATCGACCTCTCTCTCCTTCTCAGACGATCTCCTTCTCTCAATACCCTATTCCCTCCTCCATCACGATTCACAGACGTTCTCCATCTCCTCCATCATGCCGGACTGTTGTTCAGTCGTTGTTGGATCCTATTACGCCGTTCTTTCTTCTGTCGCCGCTCTGTCTCGATTGCTGCTCAGTCATCGTCGCTCCTCGGAGCCTTTTCTGGCGCCTCACTGAAATGTCCTCGCTCAATCTCTACTTCAGGTTAGTTTTAAATTGTTTCTCATTTGTAACCTAATATTTTACATCCCTGATTTAATTTCTAATATGATTTGTAATCTAATCTGTTAGATTTTAATTTTATGGGGATGGAATTCAAACTTTCGAAAAAAAAACAGGGGAAGAAGTAGAAGCTGTATAAAACCCATGGCATACTCCAAGAAGGGTAAAAAAGGAATACTGCAACCAAATTATAGTTACTCTAATCTTAATTTTATTGGCTTGAGCTGATTGAGTGAGTAGTTTATTACTCTTTAATCTATATCAATTGATCTTGTTAGGGTTTTGATGTCAGTAGCAATGCTTTGCAAACTGTAGATAGGGAAATTTCTTTGCATCAGACTTGTTTACATCATCATGTATGACTTTTGAAGAAAAGAAAAAAAAAGACACTAATAGTTGAGTCTAACATTATTACAACATAGCCCCAAAAAAGGGGCATTCCGTGAATTGAACTCGAGGCCTCTCGCCCGCGATCGTTTTTCACATATTCTCATTCTTATATTTTTTCTTCTTTTCAGAATTTCCCGTAATGTTTGGTGGAGCATTTGAGGCCGACTCCAGCAAGCAAGCGATTTTGGTTTCCTATGTTTTGTTCTTTTGTTTCCTATGTTTTGTTTTTTTTTCCTTCTTGAATATTGATTATGCGATGTTGGAGTTGTAACTATGCAGGAATGAAATGGTTATGCTAAATTTTGAGGGTCCAACAATTGTACTTTGACGTTTTATTAGCCTCGGAGATTAGCCGCTACCAAATTCAAAAAAAGGCGAGATTGAATTTTCGCCTCCCCTTGGGGCGATTCCTGGCTCCGCCCCTGCTGACTGGCATACGTTTGTTGGGAGCCGAGTTTTCTTCAAATTCCTCAGGTCGGAACAACTTTGGTGGAGAATTCCGAGGACGCGGACAAGGTCGTGGACGAGGTCGAGGTCGGGATCAGCGAGGTCGCGGCAGTGGTGCATCCCGTCAACAAAAAACGACCAGGAGAGACAAGAGCACAGTGAAGTGCTAAATTTGTCAAAAGCTTGGGCACTTTGCATCTGAGTGCCGGAGCAGGAACAAGGGCGAAGAGGCAAATCTAGCAAGATTCCCAGACGATCAGCCGACACTGTTGTTTGCCGAGCAGGAAATGCACCTGGACGAGCAGAATGGCGAAAGCGACGCCAAGGCCCGGGCAGAAGTGATCAGTGTGCCGATCAGCCCAGAGGCCGAGCAGACCTGTCCGGAGGAGACCAGCGAGAAGGTCTTCCTTATTGAGGATAAGGTTATTGCAAATCTCCTCGTATATGGAGAAAAGAAAGTCAGTACCAACGTATGGTACTTAGACAACGGAGCTACCAACCACATGACTGGGGACTGAGCTAAGTTTGAAGAGCTCGATGAAAATATCACCGACAACGTGAAATTCGGCGACGGATCAGTCGTAGAGATCAGAGGCAGAGAGTCGATCCTGTTCGAGTGCAAGAATGGCGACTAGCGTTTGATGAGCCAGGTGTATTTCATCCCGAAGTTGTAGAGCAACATCTTGAGATTGGGAACACGGTGGTGCTATCAGGGTCCTATTTGAAGATGTGGACCAAGGAAGGAGAGCTGTTGATGAAGGTGGAGCGAACACCCAACAGACTCTACAAGATTCTCCTAAAGACGTGTCAGCCCGTCTGACTCTTGGCATCGATGGCAGATCCGGCTTGGCTATGGCACGCACGGCTCGGACACGTGAATTTTCACGCGCTCAAGATGATGGGCGAGAAGAAGATGGCCTTCGGGGTTCCCAAGATAGGACACCCCAACCAGCTATGTGAGTGCTGCATGATCGCGAAGCAGGCGAGGATACCTTTTCCGATCAAGGCCAAATTCCAAGTAGAGAGACACTTACAGTTGGTGCATGCAGATCTATGCGGTCTAGTCACCCCTGCAACATTGGCAGGTAATAAGTACTTCCTCTTACTTGTTGATGATTATAGTCGCTAGATGTGGGTTTATATGCTCAAGGAGAAGAGCGGAGCCTTTGAGGTCTTCAATAAGTTCAAGAAGATCGTGGAGAATGGCTCGGTGCACAGGTTAAAGGTCTTGCGTACAGACCAAGGAGGAGAATTTACTTCCCAACAGTTCGGATAATTCTGCGACCAGGAAGAAGTTTAGCGTCACCTGTCAGCACCTCACACGCCCAAGCAGAATGGAGTGGTGGAAAGACGAAACCGAACTGTGATGAACACAACTAGGAGTTTTCTCAAGGGCATGCAAGTTCCAGCTCATTTTTGGGCAGAAGCAGTAAGACATGCCGTCTACCTGCTTAATCGCTTGTCGACCAAGGCGCTAGGAGAGTGTACTCCCTACCAAGCGTGAAATGGGAAGAAACCCCACTTAGAACATTTGAGAGTGTTTGGATGCACCGCACATGTGAAGATTGCGGGGCAACATCTCAAGAAACTAGATGACCGGAGTCAGAAGATGGTGTACTTTGGCGTTGAAGAAGGAAGCAAGACACACAGACTCTATGATCCACGACGCGGCAGACTCCAAGTGAGCAGGGATGTTGTGTTCGAAGAAGAGATGAAGTAGGACTGGCGCAACGATAAAGGAGAACCCGAGAAGAACTCAATAGAGTTCACAGTCGAAGATGAAGAAGGCGTTGCCGAGCAGAATCAGCCCGGAACACCCAGCTCGGGAACAGCCTTGCCGAGCACGAGAGAATCCAGCCCGGGAGAGAACAGCCCGGATACAACACAGACACCAAGTCCGAGCAGGACCAGCCCGTCCAACTCAGGAGATTCCTCCGTAAAAAATGGCCCAAGGGGATTCCGACCCCTAGCAGACGTCTACGATCAGACTCAAGAAGTAGAGATGAGCCTGGAGGAACTTTCTTTATTGTGCGTAGAGGATCCGGCCAGCTACCAGGAGGCAGCAGCCGAGCAGGAGTGGCAGGAAGCAATGAAGAAGGAGATGGAGTCCATTGAGAAGAACAGGACATGGGAGCTCACCGACCTGCCCAAAGGTCATAATCTCATCGGCCTGAAGTGGGTGTATAAGCTGAAAAAGGACACCGAGGGGAACGTCCTTAAGAACAAGCCAAGGCTGGTATCCAATGGCTACGTGCAGAAGAAAGGCATAGACTTTGAGGAAGTCTTTGCTCCAGTAGCTAGACTGGACACGATCAGACTCATCCTAGCCCTAACAGCTCATCGAGGTTGGGAAATTCACCATCTGGATGTCAAATCGGCATTCCTAAATGGTGACCTCGAAGAAGAAGTGTACGTCAAGCAACCAGAGGGGTTTGGCGTCACGGGCAAGGAGCAGAAGGTGTACAAACTATCCAAGGCCCTATACGGGTTGAAACAAGCACTAAGAGCATGGAACATCCGTCTTGACCAGAGCTTGAAGACCCTTGGATTCACGAAGTACCTGAGGGAGCAGGCAGTCTACACCAGGAGTACCGGGCAGGAGATCTTGATCGTTGGAGTATATGTGGACGATCTGGTCGTCACTGGATCCAGCGCAGGAGGCGTATATGGATTCAAGCAGCAGATGATGGCCGAATTCAAGATGAGTGACCTCGGATTACTTTCGTACTACCTCGGTCTCGAGGTGGACCAGAAGAAGGACTGCATCACGCTCAAGCAGTCGGCCTACGCGAAGAAGATCCTCAAGCAATTCGAGATGACGGATTGCAACCCGAGCAAGTACCCAATGGAGGCGAAGTTGCAGCTCGGGAAGGATGCTGAAGGGAGAGGAGTGGATCCCACAGAGTACAGACGCGTGATCGGGCGTCTGAGATATCTCACCCACACCCGACCAGACATTACGCACGCAGTCGGGATAGTCAGTCGATACATGAAGAAGCCCACAAGTGCACACCAGCAGGCGGTGAAGCACATCTTGCTATACGTGAAGGGCACGACAGACTACAGGATCCAGTACAGCAGAGGAAGTGGAGCAGAAGTACTAGTTGGCTTTACAGACAGTGATCTGGCTGGTGATATCGATGACAGGAAGAGTACCAGAGGGATGGCATTCTACCTCTGGTACTCTTCTCGGATCCGGTGATCATCGTGGAGTTCGTCAACACAAGGGAGCAACGGGCATACATACTTACTAAGGCTCTGGCGAGAGTCAAGTTCGCAGAGATGAGAGAGCTTCTCGTAGTGAAGAAAGTAGAAGCAAGTCAAGCTTACGGAGGAGAATGTGAGCTTAAGCTTGACTTAGTCCGTCACACAGAGGGAGTCAGCCCGGGTACCGACCAGAACCAAGGACGGACAGGAGTTCAGCCCAGCTCGGGTGAACACGAGCAGAACGTCCATAATGAAGGCAAGCTCGGCCAGGGACAAACGAGCAGGCGAGCAGGAAAGGGAAAGTCAGTAACTACCCAGCAAGGAAAGCGCGTAGCTTGAGGAGCAAGCAAAGATCAAGTCAAAGATTTGACGAGATTATTTAGGGTAGTTTTCAGATTTTGTGCGAATCTGTTAGCTAGGGTTTCGCCTATGTGAGGCTATATAAACCTAGCATTGTACACTTTGTAAAGTGCTGAGTCCATTAGAGTTTTTTGAGTTTACCTTCTTGTAATTTACATTCGATTATCAATAGAGAAATTCTTCTCTCAAAAGTTAGTGTTCTTCAATCTATGTTTGATTTCTTTGGTGTTATTTGTGTTCTTTGCAGATCCGTGATTTGGGAACCAACAATGCATGGCACCAAAACATCTCATCGCGTAATCTTCAACTTGAAACAAAAAACATAAGCGAGTGAGAAGTCTGTTGATCGAGGTTACCAGAAGCGAGCAGATGCTAATGACTCTCTACGTTAACGCTAATCCGTGATCGCACTGATGAAGAGTGCGATGTTTCATGGAAGCAGTAAGCATGTCGACGCTTGTTTCCATTTCATTCGAGATCGTGAATGGAGAAGGAGTAGATCATCGTGGAGTTTGTCAGCAGTACTTGAGAGCAACATGCAGACATTCTCACTAAGGCCCTATGATGCGGGCCCAACACGGACCGAGAGGCGCCCATGCAAGCCCAAAAACGCGGGCCTAAAATGTTCCGAGAAAAGTCTCAATTTTGACCGGCCATATCTTTTGACTCGAGCGTCTGATTTGCACGGTCCGCCTATCAAATCGGAGCTCGGGATATTGGCTACAATGCTACGCGAAGATTTTTGCCCAAACTGGACCGGAAGAGGCTGGAAATTCTGACGTCATATTATTGAGCGGAAATTATATAATATTTTAAGTTTTATGTCATTTTCTTTATTTTATTGTCGTTTTAATTTTTAAGAAACTACATGTCATTTTGTATTAGGTTTTCTTGATGCACTATATAAGCATATCTTGTGTCTTGTAAGAGGAGAGTTGGAATGAATGAAAAAAAATGAAACTTTGTGTTTCTTTCCCCAAATCCGAGAGCCTCGTGAGCGAGCGTCGAGTTTGATGCCTGAGAGCCGGTATTCGTGCGCGAATCAACGGTGATTGGATGCCCGGAGTCTAGTATTCGTGCGCGAATCAATAGGCGAGGAAGGTTCTTCGATCGGGTATTCGCGAGCGAATCAACGATCAAGATCAACTATCCGGTAACTTTATCTATCAATTTTAGTTTCTAGATCGACCTCGATCTTTGTATTTTCCGCTGCATCACCCTACCTCGAGATAAGTTTGCAGAGATGAGAGAATTGCTCGGCCTGAAAAACCTTAAACCAAGTCAAGCTTACGAAGGAGAACGTTAGAATAAGCTCAACTTGGTTCGGCCCGATCAGCCCAAGGAAGTGTTTAGTACTGCGGAGCCAGTTTAGGAATTATTTTTATTCTTTCCTCTTGTTTAGAAGTTGAGAGATTTTAATGATTTAGTGGCTAGGGTTTCAACCATAGTTTTCTCTTTAAATACCTAGAATTATCGTACGTATATTTTTAAATCCATTTTGTACTTTCGACATTATTTATCAATGAGAGAGAATTCTCTTCTCCCACCTAGTATCAAAGCCAGGGATAGATTTTGTGTCGTTTGGTCATATTCCCCTCGTTCTCTTCTTCACGTGGAGTTGGTGGTACTTTTACCCATAATATCGTTAAGATCTATTTTTTGGAACCAACTAAATATTACCTTTTAATTTATTTTAAAGTCTTTCAATGATTAATTTTAATACCGATGTAGACATTAAATTAATTTCACAAATAAATAAATTGATAAGTGGTATATTCTCATGGTGTAATCTACTACTCAATTTTATTTTCAGTTATCAAACACAATCTTCTATTTTAAATTAAAATAAAAAGTCAAAAGCATTTCTTAAGCAGCAAACCCCAATCGAGGTTTTAAAGTATATATTTTTGTTGAATAATACTATTACCGTATCACGGACAGCCGATCATATTTTTTCTTTTGATTTCATCAATAGCGTATTTTCTGGCACGTCTACTAATTAAATTACGATTTCCTCTCCGATTATTAATAACTATTTAGTCCACTGCATGAGCTGGTTATAATATATATATATATATATATATATATATATATATATATATTCACTCTACTATATATCTCTATGAATTTCAACTCGATTAAGAAAGTAAAAAAAAAAAAAGAAAAAAAAAAGAATCATCAATTACTGCTTGGAACGAATACATACATTTTATAAAAATAATAGTGTCATATTTCCATATATTATATTATATATATTCTTGCAATATATATATATATATATATATATATATATATATTTCTATAAAGCATAACTTTGCAGACAATTACAATAAATTGGAGTAACATATAATTTGTGACTGGTTATTGTAATTTATCAAATAAGCAATGAGGAAGAATATTTTGAACTTATAATAATAAGAAAATCGATCCTACGGAGAATTGTTACTATTAATTTTGCTAATTACTAGTTTTATGTCACCTTAATTTTATCTAAACAAATAAATTTTGCAATACGATTAATTAATTAACTAATGAAAACTAAAAACTAAAAATGAAAGCTTTGGACAAATAGAGAAATATAGGATCACAATCATTCATCAACACTTCACTCGATTATTCATATCATTCCTTTGATCATCAAATTACTATAAGTTGTTAACCAAGACCACTAATGCATCAAATAGAACTCTTCCGATATTCAATTCGAGTTATATTTCTTAACTAACTCACTATATTCCTATGTGAATTATATTACGACCGATTCTTTAAGCATGTGTTCTTAACGGGTTACACATGTTACATAGGTATATTCCTATCCTATATAAACTCAAGACTTCCATCATAGATCAAATGCCATACTATCTACGGCTAAACACAAATTTTCTTTTCCGAAAGTTCCTAAGGTTTACCAAATCAATTTAATTGGTGATCAAGCAATCAAAAGCATTAAGAAAAGAATAGAATAAACAAACTTAAGCAATTGTCATTAATCAAATAAACGATAATCTAAAACGAGCTACATGCGAGTTTCGATTGCAATCCTACTAACGGTTTAGCTCATGATGAATCTAGAAAGTGATACTAATGGAGAGAATCTCTGAAGCGATCTTCGTCTCCGCCGTTCCTCGCAAAACCCGATCTCTAATGGCATTCTTCGCGTTTCCTAGCCTCTTGTGATGTTTTTCTCTCCCATAATTCGTCACTTAATCCCCCTTTATGATCACTTTATATAGCCTCTTCATTAGGTTAAGATCAGGCTAAAAATAACCTAATTCGCGAAACAGTGGTGTTGGGGCACGGGAAATTCTGTGCTGGGGCACAGGGTTAATTCTGGGGTTCTTGCTGGGGCACCGAAAATCTGTGTCGCGGCACCAAGCTGCTGCCTGGTATTCTCAATTTCGGATTTTTTGGCATATAAAACTTCGTCCAAATGACTCTATTCATCTCGATCTTCAATCAAATCACAATCCACTCATGTAACACCTGAAATAGACTAAAACACTAAAAGAAACACATTAAATAGCTCTTGGATAAACGAAACTCAAGGTAAAAGTGCTCGATTTATCGGTATAAAACCGACTCATCAAGCAATCAAGATAAAAAAACGTACACTAAAAATAGAGCTAAATAAAGGTCCTGTTAAAGAGCTCAAAAAAGCTCTTTGCCTTTTGAGCACTACCTACCAACTATTTAGAATAAAATTACAATTGTAACTTATATTTTTTAAAAATATTTGTCGATTTGCGGTAACTTTAGTTGTCACCATAACCGTTTTTTTCTTCTTCTTAATACCCCATCGGTAAAAACCATTACCCGTCGACATACCGGTAAAATGGAGGTTGCAGTTTTTTACGAATATCGATATTTAAAACCTTAATTAGAAAGAAAAAAAAATGCATAGATTGGATCATAAGAGAATGTTTGGTTCCCAAAGTAAAGAATCTCTGCCAAAGTCAATGAAATGCAAATACGACACTCACAAAAGACTCAAGATAAACAGTCACGAATTTTTTCTGTGTTTATATAAATATATATATATATATATATAAATATGTAATGATATGCGAAGCAGACTTAGTGCACGAATAGGAAAATGGACTGATTCTCTAATTATAGAAGACGAAATCCAAAATTGAGAGTTAAGAAATGCTAAACTCTAGCAATGAAATCCGAAAAATTATCAACTTCCTCACTCCTTCACCCTCGCCGAGCTTCATTGCTTCGCTCGCTGCTGTATCTACTTCGATAAAATAAAATAAAAATATCGTTTTGCGCGCCTCCTCACCGCCTACTCGTAATTGGTTAGTTTACTTACTTGTATATTCATCACCGTCTACTCGTTTGCCTACTAATTAGTCTAAAGTCGAGTGAAAGAAAATGAATTCACTAATATTTTCAATGTATACCCTTTACGTTGAATAGACAAAAACGTGAATTTAAGATCTCTTCTATTATTTTGAATGGCAGTATTTTTTTTTTTTTAAACCGGAAGCTTTCTCATTAACATGAAATGAGGGATATATCCCTTTGGAAAACGAGTACAAGCCACCTCGGGCATTCCCTCGACCACATGTCGGGGATAGAATCCGCAAGGCGTGTTTTAGCTATCCTATTAGCGACTTCGTTGCACCCTCTCGGGATCCAACGACACTTAATGCTCCTTTCTTCCTCCGCCAAGATGGACCCGATCTCCGCGGCGATCGGACCTTGGATGCAACCTCGCTTTCTCTCGTTGATGATATAGTAGGCTTGAAGGCAATCGGTTTCCACCCCGGCTACTTTCCATCCACGATCCCGAGCGAATTTGAGGCCGTGGAGAATGGCTTGACATTCCGCCGTCACCGGAGAGTCGACATCCAATAATAGGCGTGCCGTGAGGCCGACAAGTTCTCCTCGGTGATCTCTCACAATTCCACCCAATGCCGCTTTCCCCGAGTTCATGTCCCATGCCGCGTCCACGGAGAGGGTGAGATCGCCATTCTCCGGTGCAGCCCATGGTTGTTGTCTTCTAGGTTTACTCCTCGTTGGGGCCTCCGAGTGACGGTTGCTTGCCTTAAAGCTAGCCAACCAAAAAGCCACCTTCTCAACCCATTCCGTCGGTTTAAGGTCCTTGTGTTCGAAGATGCTTGACCGGTTGGACCACGTAGCCCACAATAGACCACAAAAGAGTTCGAAGTCCGCCGCCGCGAGACCGTCAAGTGCGCGGTAGCAAAGCTCCCTTAGAGGTAACGACCCCGCCTTTTCCACCCATCTATGCAAAGACGACGAATGCCATAATACTTAATTTGGATCACTGTTTGTTTAAAGAAAGTAAAGATTCTTTTATTTTGCAATAATTGAGGAAGCACACATGGGAAGATGCACCATATACGGGTGGAAGCATCCATGACCATGTCGTGGGTTGTGGTTAAATAAATAAATTAATATTAATAGGGTTAACTATACACACTCCAAAAAAAAAATTAAAAAAAATTATGCCTAATATTTTTAATGTAAAATCATATATATATTTAGCTTCATCCCCCTCTAATTTTGAAAGAAATTTAAATATAACTCCTTCATGTTATTTTTTGGCAAGAAATTTAAATATAACTCAAGTCGTGATTCCGCCACCGGAAGCACATGTATATACCTTAGAGAAAAAGAGAGAAAAAAAAAGGGTATTGGCTTTGTAATACACTTAGTTTTGAATAAAAAATATTTTATAGAATTATATCATAAAAAACCATATATACAGTTTGATTAAATTAATTAAATTTGTCTGAAATGAATTTCTATGAGGTTTGCATGATTGCATCTAATACGTGGACTAATTGATGAGTTATTTGGATAGTTTGGATTTTGGGGAAAGAAGAATTTATTTGTAATATCTGTAACTATCATCTTATGTATATATATAGTTGTATAATCTCTTATACGTTGCATATAGTCTCCATATATATATAGTTACATTGGCCATATATATTGTAGTTCCTCAAAGCTCTTACTAGGGTTGAGAAGCTCTTGTCAATTGCCATGGAGGTCACCGTCGTTTCAAGAGAAATCATCAAACCAATTCCCAACTCAACGAAGCACCTGAAACCTCACAAGCTATGCTTCTTTGACCAGTTGACTCCGATGACCTACATAGTCGGAGCCAAATTTTACCCGATCTTCGATCTCAACTTCGATCACGCCCAAAAGTTCGCTCACGTGAAGAAGTGTCTGTCCCAAATCCTCTCCATTTACTATCCATTTTCTGGCCGAAACGACGGCTCCAACCTCTACGTAGGCGACTTCGACGCCGGTGTCCCCTTCGTTGAAACCCGTGTCAACTGCCGGCTCTCGGAGTACTTAAAACGCAAGGACGTCGACGAGATCAACAAGTTCGTCCCGTTTGCTCCCTTTCGGCTGGAGACGGCTGACCCCTCGGAAATCCCTCTCATTGCCATGCAGGTCAACATTTTTTTTTTTTGGTTTATCATTTTTTTAATATTTTTTGTTATACAAATTTAAATACCCAAGTTCCAACCATAAGAACTAGCTAATTTTATTAGACACTTACAGGTGAACGTGTTTTTGTGTGGCGGAGTGGCCTTCGGCACATCTTTGTGCCACAAGAACAGTGATGGAAGTACAGTTTCTTTTCTGATGAGGTCCTTGTCGGTGCTATGCAGTGGGAGTCCGGAGAGAGTGATAAACCCGAATTTCTCTGACGCAGTCGAGGTATGTTTGATTTTTCCATGAGAAAAATTAGTATATATGGTCTAATATACAAGTATTTTATATATATATATATATATATATATATATATATCAATTTCTAACATGTATTCTTTTATTAAAAATCACTATACTGTATAAAGTGGGATTATAAAATTTTATTATATTATATTGAGATTACTAATTTATCGAGTATTAAATTTAATACTATTAGTTATTAGTTCAGATTGTACAAAAATATTATTTAATAAAATTATTAATTTATCAAAATTTATATAGATCCACACTCTCACTAACACATTATATATAACACAAAAATATGTTTAATATTATTCATTCTTATATAAGTTTATTTTCAAACTTGATCAAAAATGTAAATTGAATATATATTAGACCGTGAAGTATATATTTTAGATCTTTCTAAATTAAGGTGTTCCCGCCGCACGAGTCGGGCTTGCCGGAGAGGTATTCGTCGATGATGGAGCGGCTATGGTTTACCGAGGGGAGCTTTGTCTCGAGGAGGTTCGTCTTCAGCACCGAATCAATCAAAACCTTACAGGCCAATTCTAGGAGCGAGCGCGTTCCCTCTCCGTCACGCAACGAGGCTGTTTCGTGCTTTATATGGAAGCACGCGACCGAGGCTTCACAGGCGGTGACGGGGCGGGCGAGAACGTCCGGGGCAGGCCCCGCCGTGAATGTCAGGCGCGGGATGCGGTCCCCCACCGCGGCCAACGCCTTCGGGAACCTCTTCTGGTGGGGCGCGGAGATCGCGCAGCCGAACGAGGACGGGACCGGCCCCGAGCTGGGCGAGCTGGTGGAGCAGATGAGGGACGCGGTTGAAGGGCTCGACGAGGATATCTTGAAGGAAGTGAAGGAAGGGCGGGACGGGACACCGAAGATCGTGAACCAAATGGAGCTGATGCTGTCCATGGAAGAGGAAGACCCGTTCATCATAGGGTTCACAAACTGGAAAGGCTTCTTCAACGAGGTTGACTTCGGGTGGGGAAAGCCGTACTGGGTCGGAGCCATGGGGAAAGTGGGACCCAGTTTCAGGAACCTCGCCGTGCTCGTTGACACTCAGTGGGGACGTGGCATCGAAGCTTTCATTTGCTTGAACGACAAGGAAATGGCTGCGTTGGAGAAAGATACAAACTTCTTGTCGTTTGCTTCACCTAATCCAGCTCACTCGAGCCTCTGAAATTTTCTTCGTTAGTGGATCTCTTTTTAAGTATTTATTACTTATTAATAGATATGTTCGTCGAAATTATTCTAGGAATCAAATCCAATATTTAATAATAAATTCGCAGGTTTTTTTTTTTTTTTTAAACCTGCGAATTTATTATTAAATATTGGATTTGATTCCTAAAATATTTAATTGATAATATAATTTTTATTATTGGATTTAATTATTAATATTTTTTTATTAATAATTAATAGATTTATATTATTTGTTTTTAACCTTATTTTCTATTTAAATTAATTTTGAAAATGATGAGATTTTAAATCTTGGAAATTTGTTTCTAGAAGATTTGTTTTACTAAATCTATGATATAAATCTTTATTGAAAAAGATTTAATATTACTCATTATCTTATTTATTAAATAATTGATAATGAGTGAATATCTCTAGATGGTTATGATTTGGATTTTCCTATAAATAGGCTAGACCTGAAATCAGAAAACACAACCAATTCTCTGAGAAAATTCGCCGGCCTGTCTCTCTCATTCTCTCTCTGGTTTTCGAAATCAATCAAGAGCAAACATCCCGGTTCAGGCCCTGTCGGGGTTTCGTGATTACTCTGAGGAGCCCACACATCCTGGCAGCATAATTTCTAAGAACATATCGGAAGATTACTAGGTGATATTCATGTCTACAAAATCGCACAGAGGAATGCGCGGATTCAGAGGAAGCCGATTCAGATCAGAGATCAGAGTGCGCAGCCAGAATCGTTCAAAATGTACGCACTATATTTATTGATTGAGAATTATTTACTGTTGTTTAAAACCCTAAAATCGAAATCACTAGGTTTATGAATTAGGATAATCATTAAAAAATTTATTATCACGATCCGTAGGGACAGAGTAATTAATTTTGAGTTAAGTAAGCCGAATGGGGTAATAGGGATTACTAGTATGAGACTTTAATCGACCTGGTTAATTTTTTTAAAGGGTTACCCCACACGCTCTACATTAACCGACAACATTAAAATATTTTCCGCGAGTCCAGAGCGAGTCCCAACAAATGATTAATTAAAAGTATGAGTATTTTGTTAAAAGGTTTGCCTAAAAATGAGTATTTTGTTCGTTTTCCTTTAATTAATGATTTCATAACTTATGTTATGATGTGACTTTAAAATAAGTGAGTCTCACTTGTGGATTTTAACTATATAAATAAAGCCTAGCCTTTAATTTTCTAACAAGTGAAATAGAATATGGTGAGAGAACATTTTGAAAGAAAACACTTAGAGAGAAAATTATAGATAGAAAAGACAAAGTTTAGAGAGATTGCAATCTTTGTAATCTTGAATTGATTTGACTAGTAGTCTTCGTGCAAGAATTAAGACATTTTATTTGATCCAAATCTTGAATTGATTTGACTAGTAGTCTTCATGCAAGAATTAAGACATTTATATGTTTAAAAAATTTATATATTATAAAAAGAAGAATTCACAAGTGATGTGTCATGATAAGATTAAAGTAATGAGAAAAGAAAAATTATAGAGCAACTTGACAATTTGGCTTAATAAGATCAAGTTATTGAGATTTATGTTTTTTTTTTTTAGATTTTTCATTTAATTTTTTCTCATTGAATGTCATAAAAATTGGTATAATTAATAACGAATTAGTATTAGTTATTAAAAATCTTTAAAATCAAGTAACTTACAAGAATATTAGAAGACCATTGGTTGATAAATATTTACATATACTATCTAGCAAAACGTTTTTACTACCTAACATTATTTAGTGTTGGTTAATTTAATGTGCAAAACTTTTTTACTACCTAACAATATTTAGTGTTGGTTAATTTAATTTTACTACAAAGTGACTTGGCACGTTAAATGTATCTTTACTTTTATGGTGAAACATCTGCATATATTATTGTGGATGGTTTAATGAATGTATTGATGTCTTATTAATAGGGAAATTTAATTGGAATATAAAAGCATCCATACATCATGGATATAAAAGAACACTGATTCATGAATCTTATTGTGGTGTGCTTTGTTTTTTCTTCTCATATTCGTATTTTTACTTCTAGTTTTATTTTTTTATAGTGGATAAGTTATTGCTGTTGCTTTTTTCGATGATAGTTTCGTCTACTGGTGAGGATACATTATACAATATCTCCTTCTAGTCCCAAAAATGTGAGCAAATTTGGTACCCGACCGGACCAAAATATTTTTGCCGCCCAAAACCCGGTACCGGATTTATCCGGTTCCGGAAAAGGTCGGACCCGGATAAATCCGGTTCCGGGTTTTTAAAAATATTTTTTTATTTATTTAATTCGTTTATTTAATGTGTAGTCCTTTAATCTGGGCCGTCGGATCGCGAGATCAACGGCCCAGATTATAGCTTTTAATTTTTTTTTATTTTTTATTTTTAAAAAGGCCAGAACCGGACCTATCCGGGTCCGACTTTTTCCGGACCCGGATAGTTCCGGTTCCGACTTTTTCCGGACCCGGATAGTTCCGGGTCCGACTTTAAAAAAAAAAAAAGTGGATCCGGGTTTTAATCCGGATCCACATTTTTGGGACTATCTCCTTCACCGCGAGTCAAAGGATTCTATATATTATACATAGCTGATTGTGTAAATAAATAATGTTCTTTTTTCTTCTTATTTCCATACATGTTCTTTATTGATCTTTTTATATTTGTTGTAATGGATTCTTTTGGCAGCAGCTTTCGCGGCACGCTCACTAAAATTATATATATATATATATTGTATATTTACAAGTAGCATTTCATATTCGTTCATAAATTTATTTGAAAATTTAAATTTAAAAAATGTTGTTTTTAACAGGAAATCATTATCGTTGTGACGTTGAAATATTTCAAAAGGATTTCAGATACTACCAGCGTTACTAGTCCGTCGATTAGTAAACGAAATTATTTTTAAAAAGAAATTATATTACTACCAACGTTACAACCGGCGTTACTAGTCCGTTAATTACTACTACCGGCGTCGGCGTTACTTGTTGCAGTTGTTATTAAATGTATGTTTGATTTAAAAAAAAAATTATATTTGGCACCACCTGGATTGAAATCCTAGCTCCGCCACTGATATACATTGATTAGGCGGCAATATATATTTACACAATCATACATATTTGCAAAAGTATAATATTGCGTGCATGTCTTAAATTCAATGCTAACACAATGCTGATTTTTGTTTTAGAGTAAAAATTAAGTTATTGTTTGCGATGGCTAATTTATCTAATTAATTACGATGCTACTATTGCTCTTGCACTCTTGATTATTATTAGAATTCAAAACAATAATTTACAATTAAATTTGCTTTATTTTTGTTACGGGTACCCGAGCTGGTACGGGTACCCGATCAGTTGGTGGCGGTACCCGAGCTGGATGTTGCTGGCCCTTCCTGGTCGGCAACGTCTTCTTCTATTTCGAACTCACCTGAGTTCTGTTCGAGCTCACCGTTCTTATCGCGCCAATCCCACTTCTTCTCTTCTTCGAACACGGCGTCTCTTCTCACCTGGATCTTGCCACGTCGGGGGTCCAAGAGTCTGTGTGCCTTGCTTCTGTCTTCTACACCAAGGTACACCATCGTCTGACTCCTGTCATCGAGCTTCTTGAGATGGGGGCCCACAGTCTTCGCATGTGCGGTGCACCCAAACACTCTCAAGTGTTCCAAGTGGGGTTTCTTCCCATTCCACGTCTGGTAGAGAGTGCGCTCTCCTAGCGCCTTCGTTGGCAAATGGTTTAGCAAATAGACCGCGTGTCTAACTGCTTCTCCCCAAAACCTCGCCGGGACTAGCATGTTTTTCAACCAACTCCTTGTTGTGTCCATCAGTGTCCGGTTTCGTCTCTCCACCACACCGTTCTGCTGGGGAGTGTATGGTGCGTTCAGGTGGCGCTCATATCCTTCCTCATCGCAGAACTCTTCGAACTGCTGGGATGTGAACTCTCCACCTCGGTCTGTTCTCAAGACCTTCATCTTGTGTTTTGACCCATTCTCCACGAGCCTCTTGAACTTTTTTAAGACTTCAAAGGCTCCATTCTTCTCCTTGAGCGTGTAGATCCACATCCAGCGACTGTAGTCGTCAACAAGTAGTAGGAAATACTTGCTTCCGGCTAGAGTTGCTGGGGTGATTGGAGCACAGAGGTCCGCATGCACCAGTTGGAGAGGTCGTTCTGCTCGGAACTTGGCCTTGATTGGAAATGGCACTCTAGCATTTTTCACAATCATGTAGCATTCGCATAGCTGGTTTGGGTGTTCAATCTTGGGAACCATAAAGGCCATCTCCTTCTCTTCCATCATCTTGAGTGCGTAAAAGTTTACGTGCCCAAGTCTCGCATGCCACAACCAGGCCGGGTCTGCTAGAGACGCCATTAAGCAGACGGGCCGGCCTGTCTCCAAGAGAATCGTGTACAACTTGTTCGGTGTTCTCTTCACCTTCATAAGCAGGTTGCCACTTCTGTTCCACATCTTTAGATACGGACCAAACATCACCACTGTGTTACCGATCTTTGTCATCTGTCCGAGGCTAATGATGTTACTCTTAAGCTTTGGGATGTAGTACACATGGGTCATGAGGCGTTGGTCCCCGTTCTTGTACACGAACAAGATGGACCCTCTGCCTCTAATTTCGACAATTGAATCGTCGCTGAATTTCACGCTCCCCGTGATCTTCTCATCGAGATCTTCAAACTTAGCTCGGTCTCCTGTCATGTGGTTGCTCGTGCCATTGTCATGGTACTAGACATCAGTAGAGACTTTCTGCTCTCCGTCAACGAGGAGGTTCGCAATAACCTTGTCCTCTATCAGGAGCACCATCTCGGTAGTATTTTTCTCCGAGCAGATCTGCTCTCTGGTCTCTGGTCTCTGCTCTCTGCTCGGAGCTTTCTGGTCGCTGGTCTCTGCTCTCCGGCTAGGGCTGCTCCCTACTGTCCGGGCAGGTCTGCTTCCTGCTCTCCGGGCATGTTTGCGCTCTCTCGCCTATGAGGATCGTCTCCTCGTCTTCTTGTCCGTCCAGGCTCACATCCTGTTCGACAAACTTCAACGCTGGCTGGTCTTCGTGGAATCTCGTCAGATTCGCTTCCTTGCCTTGGTTCCTGCTGCTGCGCTCTAAAGCAAAGTGCCCACGCTTCTGACAATTATCGCACTTCATTGTGCTCTTGTCTCTCCTGATTGTGCTCTCTTGACGGGGTGCACCACTGCCGCAACCTTGCCCTCGTCCACAACCTTTACCACGTCCTCGGCTGTCTCCGCCGTAGCTGCTCTGACCTGAGGATGTTGAAGGAAACTCGGCTCCCCCGGGTTTCCGCTGTCTGGCCGTCCACTCTTCATGTCTTAGCAAGAGGTTCTTCTCCTCTTCCCTGTCACTGTAACCCCGAAGTCTCTCCTCGTGGGCTTTGAGGCGACCAACAACCTCCTCGACCGTCATGGTCTTGAGATCGCCGAACTGCTCTATCGATGTCACGATCTGCATGTACCTGTGTGGCACGGCTCTTAGGAATTTCTTGACAATAGTGGTCTCATCCACCTTGTCTCCCAGCTAGCGGATACCGGTCACAAGGGACGTGAGTTTCGTGGCAAAGTCGTCAATTGACGCGCCGTCCCTCATCCGAAAAACCTTGAATTCGCTCTTCAAGGTTTGGAATTTTGCGTCTCGGACGCGATCCACACCCATGTGCATGGTCTTTAGCGTCGCCCACGCCTCCTTTGCGGAATCCTTCTCGGCGATCATGAGAAGGACGTCTTCCGGAACTCCTTGGTAGATGGCGGCGAGTGCCATCCTCTCCTTGCGCCCTTCGACATCGCTGCCTTCTACAACCTCCCATACTCACTGCGCCTGCAGGTTCACCCGCATCTTCAATGCCCACACCGAGTAATTGCTCTTCGTGAGCATCGGATAATGGAGCGTCACGTTTCCTTCCTTTGATCTGATCTTCGTCGCCGTCGTCAACTCTCCTCCGGTGGACTCGCTTAGTGACGACATCTTCTTTGGAAACTTCGCTCTGATACCAATTGTTGGTTACCAATGATAAGATCTGCAGCCAGAGAACAATGTCGAATGCAAAGAGAGCAAAAAGTTACAAACTAAAGTCATAAGACTTGTATTTATAGAGAAACTAGAAAGCTAAACCCTAGCTAAACTTCCTAAAATAAACTCAATCAAATCTTTACAATTTACACGTTTCCTAACAGAATGAGAAACCAAATCATATCAAATCAGGAAGCCAAATCGTATATCCAAACTTGAGGAGCAAGTTTGGCACCTTCCTGGAATAGCTCTTCTTGACTTCTCGCGTTTCCCGTTTCTGCCCGGGATAATCTTGCTAGGGTCCTTTGCTGCTAGAGGGCATCTCTGCTCCCCCTCATCTCTGCTAGGGCCATCTCTAGTAGGAGTATTCCTGGTCGGGTCCCTTCCTGCAGGGGGAAATCTTTGGTCGGACCCATATCTGGTGGGGGAATTCCTGCTAGGGAGATTTCTGCTCGGGCCCTTCTCTGCTAGGGGAAGCTCTGGTGGGGAGATCCGTGGTGAGGAAATTTCTGCTGGGGGTTGTTGAGTCAGGTCAAGCTTAAACTCACATTTTTTTTCCCCAGTTTTGGTTCATTGGAATATTGCGCTATATCGACTATTGATTACAAATAACTTGAACCTATGCTCTATTGATGGTATTTAAATATATATATATATATATATATATATATATATATGAAGAGAAATTAAAGAGGACGTGATTGCAATGACCTGTTGTTACTGCTCCATGTTCTCAATTTCTTAGTTGAATATAGATTTCAAGACTATTTTAATCTTTGTATTAACATATTTGAAAAATAAACTTTTTAAAATGCTTTTTTAGAGAAAATTGGTTAAATTGAGTGAGTTTTGTGGCTATTTTATGTAAGTAAAGTTTTCTACTCATGCCATACAAATGAGAAAAAACATGATGGCAATGAAAGAATCAGTTTTTGCGTGTTAATTTATAATAAATGAGATTTGGAATTGATTTGATACGTGGAAAATAAAACTTTAAACAAAAATGAATAATCAAGTAACAATTTTTTTTTTTTTTACATATAATAAAGTAACAATTGTTTCTCCATCAGCTTGTCTTTAGTAATTTCTTCCCCATCAAGGTATAAACTTCTCATCTAGCACTATATACTGTAATTGGTTTAAAAGAGTCGTTGTGTACCCAATGAAAAACCAACTTATCATGCATTTGGCCACTTTTATTATGCTCAACATTTATGATTCTTGATAAAATAAAAAAAATGATTAACCAATAGTAACTCCTATAAATCTCTCAAACGCAATATGTGTACTGAGACGTTTGAGAGATTTATAGAAGTTACTATTGGTTAATCACATATTTTTTTTATCAAGAATCATAAATGTTGAGAATAATAAAAGTGGCCAAATGCATGATAACTTGGTTTTTCATTGGGTACACAACGACTCTTTTAAACCAATTATAGTATATATTTTGCTAGATGAGAAGTTTAAACCTTTTTATTTTTTTAATAGGAAGTTTAAACCTTGATGGGGAAGAAACTACTAAAAACAAGCTGATGGAGAAACAATTGTTACTTGATTATATGTCCAAAAAAAAAAAATTGTTACTTGATTATTCATTTTTGTTTAAAGTTTTATTTTCCACCTATCAAATCAATTCCGTATCTCATTTATTATAAATTAACACGCAAAAACTGATTCTTTCATTGCCATCATGTTTGGAGAAATGATGTTTCTCATTTGTATGGCAAAACTTTACTCACATAAAATAGCCACAAAACTCACTCAATTTGACCAATTTTCTCTAAAAAAGCATTTTGAAAAGTTTATTTTTCAAATATGTTAATACAAAGATTAAAATAGTCTTGAAATCAATATTCAACTAAGAAATTGAGAACATGGAGCAGTAACAACAGGTCATTGCAATCACGTCCTCTTTAATTTCTCTTCATATATATATATATATATATATATATATATATATATATATGCGCATTTAAATACCATCAATAGAGCATAGGTTCAAGTTATTTGTAATCAATAGTCAATATAGTGCAATATTCCAATGAATCCAAAACTGGAAGAAAATGTGAGTTTAAGCTTGACCTGACTCAACAACCCCTAGCAGAGATTTTCCCACCAGAGATCTCTCCACCAGAGCTTCCCCTAGCAGAGAAGGGCCCGAGCAGAAATCTTCCTAGCAGGAATTCCCACACCAGAGAGGGGTCCGACCAGAGATTTCCCCCTGCAGGAAGGGACCCGACCAGGAATGCTCCTACCAGAGATGGCCCTAGCAGAGATGAGGGGGAGCAGAGATGCCCCCTAGCAGCAAAAGACCCTAGCAGGATTATCCCGGGTAGAAACGGGAAACGCCAGAAGTCAAGAAGAGCTATTCCAAGAAGGTGCCAAACTTGAGGAGCAAGTTTGGAGATACGATTTGGCTTTCTGATTTGATGTGATTTGGTTACCCATTCTTTTAGGAAACGTGTAAATTGTAAAGATTTGATTGAGTTTATTATAGGAAGTTTAGATAGGGTTTAGCTTTCTAGTTTATTTTAGGAACAGGATCGACCCTCTGCCTCTGATTTCGATGATTGAGCCATCGCCGAATTTCACGCTTCCCGTGATCTTCTCATTGAGCTCTTCAAACTTAGCTCGGTCTCCTGTCATGTGGTTGCTCGCGCCATTGTCTAGGTACCAGACATCGGTAGAGACTTTATGCTCTCCATCTACGAGGAGGTTAGCAATAACCTTGTCCTCGATAAGGAGTACCATCTCGCTGGTAATCTTCTCCGGGTAGGACTGCTCGTCTTCCGGGTAGATCTGCTCGCTGATCGTCTCTCCCCCGGGCTTAGCGCGTGGCTCTCGCGTACGAGGATCTTCCCCTCGTATTCCTGTCCGTCCAGGTTCACCTCCTGTTCGGCAAACATCAGCGCCGGGACGGATTTGATGATTCTAATAATATCTCATATATTTTGGAAAAAAATTATTTTAAAAAAATAATTAAATAGGGAAGAAGGCCAAGCAGCCCACCCCAAAACTTATCTTGGACCTGGCAGGCAAGGATCGGGAAGCCTATTCCTAACATCTGGTCGGGTGGCCGGCTAGAGCTTTTCGGGTGCATCCCGCATGCCTAGGTTTAGTAATATGCGTATCGAACGACACTAAATGAAAATTAGTTATGTCGCTTTATCCTAACAGAATTAGATATAACAAGTATGTCGGCCCGTACCGACCCGTCCTTTAAGTGTAGCCTAATTTACACGGAAGCGTTACCGAGACCCGACGCAGAGCAATCAAATTGTTCGAGATTTACAAGTGGCAAGTGGCTACGTACCTCCTTCACTAAGAGCGAACCACTATAATTCTGGTGTCAAGTTTCAATTCGTTTTATTGCTTTTATCGTTTTTAGGATTTGGGAATTAGGTTTCAATTCCTAACACCATCATGTCCCTTGAAAAGACAAGTAAGGCATGGTACTCTGGGCCGGGCTAGCTCTTACCCTATTTATACAGTCATTTTACGTTACGTTTATATAGGCCCAGCCCAGGCCTATCTCAGCTTGGTCAAAGCCCAATTTGTCCTGCCATGAGGCCCACTAAGGTCCGCTCCTAAAATATAGTAAATTTATGGTCTCAATAATATTTTTTGGAGAAATTTGCGGCGAAAATCATCAAAGTCACTACATTTTTGCATATATATCACTAATGTCTATTTTTTGCGGCAAAAGTCACTAACGTCATCAATTGTTTACAGATAGGTCACTAACGTTTATTTTTTACGGCGAAATTCATCAAAATCACTAAATTCTTGCAGATAAATCAATAACGTCTATTTTTTGCGGCAAAACTCATTAAAGTTAGTCTTTCCTTAAAAATGTTATCAAGCAACGTTAAATTACCTATCACCAGCATACATGGCATTCACCACTTGTCTCCAACAACGACAATACATTTTAGTGATAACATTATTTATAATTTAGATTTTTGCGGCAATAGTACCATAAACTTTTAAATTTTATTTTATCGTGGCCAAAATTCAAAAAACAATAATAAATAATCCTACCGTAACTTCCAATTTTTTCTCGACAATATTTATGATTTATTTATCAATTTCCTATAAAATTCCAATTTTTCTGATAATATTTTTAATTTATGTATCACAACTTCTTATTTATCACAATTTGTGACATACATTATCTATCACAATGTGTTCTCAATGACATTGCACAATATGTTTTAGGATTTGCTACAATATTTGTTGTCATAAGATAATTATAGTAAATAATTTGCTACGTACTATAAGATAATTAATAAGAAATAGCAAAACAGAATGTGTAATGTCATATACAAATATATTATGTCACAAATTGTGATAAATAAATAAGAAATATTACTAAAAAAAAATTAGAATTTGATATGACAATGATAGATAAATTAGAAATATTACCCGAAAAAATTTGAAATTTCCTGTAGGGTTATTTTTTGTTTTTGCGAGAATAATTTTACCACGATAAAAACAAATTTTCAAAACATTATTGTACTTTGCCGCAAATATCCCAATTTTGAATAAATGTTCACTAAAACGTGTTATCCTTTTTGGAGACAAGTGGTGAATGAGATGTAGGCTGCTAACGTGTCATTTAACATTTTCAGATAATATTTGTAAGAAAATACTAATATTAATGACTTTCGCCGCAAAAATAAACGCTAGTGAGTTATCCGCAAACAATTGATGACGTTTATGACTTTTGCCGCAAAAAAAGACGTTAGTGATTTATATCCAAATTTTGGACAAGAAATCACGAGAAGGAAACCAAACGTTCGTTGAAGTTCTTCTCTCCATAATGGACGAAGACTATTCCATCCAGCTTGTCAACGTCAAGGCCATAATCGTCGAAATGGTCTCGGCCGCATTGGACACGACGGTCACAGCGATCGAGTGGACGCTCTTGGAGCTACTGAGGCACCCGGCCGCTATGGCCCGCGTCCACCGTGAGCTGAATGATGTAGTCGGGCTGGATCGAACGGTGGACGAGGCCGACCTGCCTCGCCTCGCCTACCTGGAGATGGTGATCAAGGAGAGTTTCAGGCTCCATCCGGCGGCGCCGTTGCTGATCCCACATGAATCGATGGAAGACACCGAGATCAACGGCTTCTTCCTTCCCAAGAAAACGCGGGTTCTGGTCAACACGTGGGCGATGGGGCGGGACCCTAGTTTGTGGCCGGGCGACCCGGAGGCGTTCGTGCCCGAGAGGTTTGAGGGTTGTGAGGCGGGCTTCCGGGGGAACGACTTCCGGTTTCTTCCGTTCGGGGCGGGGCGGAGGGGGTGCCCGGGAATGCAGCTGGGACTGGCCACCATACGGCTGGTGGTGGCTCAGTTTGTCCACAGTTTCAGCTGAGAGCTTCCGGACGGAAAGCTCGCTGCCGAGTTGGACATGACCGAGAAGTTCGGGCTGAACGTTTCCCGAGCCGAGCGCTTGCTGGCAGTGCCGACATATTGACTCACGAACTTCGTTGGAGGAGCCGGCTGTCGTTTTTTTTTTAAAGCAAATTGATTTCATTCAATCAAGAAAGTTGGGGAAAAAAATCCCTCAACACCGTTGCTACAAGCCACTCCGGGCAAAAAGGACACATAAGGTCCGAATCAAGAGAAAAGAGACGTCTCTTGGCCAAAGCATTGGCCACCTCGTTACATTCCCGTGGAACCCATGTCCACTCTCCGGTCCCGCCTAGCTCTCGGCTGAGCTCCCGCACCTCCGCAATAATCGGGCCTTGCAAGCCCAACGAGTCTCGTGCCTTGGTGAGGTGGGAGGCCGGCTGTCGTTAGTATCATATATTATGCTTTTTGTGATGTTGTCATATTATACTTCTGGTATATTTTTTCTGTCTTTTAATTTAGATTTAACTGTGGCATAAGTACTTGATTTTATTTGAGTTATTTTTTGGTATAACAACATCGAAGCACATAAAATTTTACATAATAACAACGGAATTTCCTTTTTTCCGTGGTAAAATTTTTTTACAGCGGTGAAAGTTTTCAATATTTTATGTGGCGAAAATTCCTCAATATCTTCTTACAATAGCGGTAAAAGTACTCAACATTTTCTTATTGAAAAATAACTCTTTTTTTTCTGCAGTGAAATTTCTCAATCTTTTTAAATATTTTAATTAAATTTAAATTTAATAGCGACGTTAATACCAAATATTTGACCGTTATTGTTTTATTTCGTGAATGGTACTTGGGAAAAAACCATAGGTGTTCAATTTAATCAATACGGAATGCAATCAATCTTAAAATGAGGCTTAAATAGTCTTTGCCACTGACTTAAAAATAAACGACATGTCACGCAAACGAGAAATGATATGAAACTGAAAACAAGTATATAGTTATACAATGAATTGATATATAGCGGGCTCTGTAGAAAAAGTAACCTAATTACGATTGTTCTTAATGAGTTGATTCGACACATGTATAGGCGGAAGTATTTATAATGTAAATTCCCAACCCCTTTAATTATTATCAATTGAACTTTTTTATATTTCTAAGTGTCATAGTTCAAATATTAATTAATTGAACTATTTTTTTTTTCTTTCATTTTTTGTATCATGCTGCGTTGTTTAAGCTTAAAGTAAATATCTCTAAGTATAGTTGTTCAAATAATTAATAAATTGAATTTTGTGTATTACTTGAATTAGTCTTGGGAATTAGTATATTTGTTGAATAAGTTGAATTAGTTTATTTAGTTTTGTGAATTAGTTGAATTAGTTTTGTGAATTTTGTAAATTAATGAATTGTTGGTACAGATGGGATAATGATGCGGGCCTAAAGCGTCATTTGAAACACCCGAAGCCCAACAGCGCAGCTCCGAATTCGAGGACGAATTCATTCTATCCCGAAGAGAATGATGCGGGATTTAATGGGACCAATCCCCAAGGCCTTGAAGACCACCCCTTCAATTAAAAGATATTTATTAGTTTATAACTCCTAAGTTAACGCATTTATATATTCTATGTTCATGTATTCCTATTTCCTAAGTTCATGCATTCCTAGTTTCTATGTTTATTTCTATGTCCTAGTTCATGTACTCCTTGCACTATAAATAGGAGCCTCTATGAATGTAATGAAGAAAGAGACTTTGATGAATGAAAAATTGGAACTTTGAGTTCTTCGCCAAAACCGAGAGCTTCGTGAGCGAGCGTCGAGTTTGATGCCTAAGAACCAGTATTCCTGCACAAATCAACGGTGATTGGATGCCCAATTCTAGCTATTCGTGCGCGAATCAATAGACGAAGGACGGTTCTTCAATCGGGTATTCGTGCGCCGAAGCACCGATCAAGATCAACTATCCGGTAACTTTATTTATCTTTTTCTTTTTTTTAGATCGATCATTGTAGCTTCCGCCTGCATCAGTTTTGTATCAGAGCTTCCACGACGTTCTTGAAGAATGCCTTCCCCAACCGATTCTCGTGGGAGACACGGCAAAAATTATGTGAGACTTGAAAGGTTGGACACGTTGATGAAGCGCCTAGCGCAACAAATCATCAAGGCCGTGCAAAAGGAGGGAGAGGAACGTTGTTCCCGACAAGGACACGAGAGATGCAATGAAAATGGGTGGAAACGAAGTCTAAATTCGTCTAAATCCATGTCCTCAGCTCTTCGCACGCCAACTGTTCGACGAAATTCCTCAATGAGCCTAACAGCCTTGTGCATGCCCACCGCACCTAAGAGAGCTCATATTGCGACCCTCAACACCCAGGAGCTTCGTATAATGACGATGAACCTGTTTACGACGTATATGGCGAGGTGAAGTATGCCGAGCACGTGTGCGAAGAAGTAAAGGCCGATGAGGAGAATGTTGAGGGCAATAGCATCTCTCTTGTCGTTTGCAAGCTGTGTTCAGACCCGACGAAAAGGATTAAGATTATTTTGGCGCCGAGCAAGACCGACGAAAATGAGTTGAGCAAGCTTCGAACGAGAGTTTATTACATAGTTCCGATCAATGAGGAGGCGAAGAAACCCGGGGTAGTTTCGATGTTTCTTCCACACGAGCTGCCCACAAAACTTTCGACACCCGCTAGAGCACTTGACGATCCATGTGATGAACTGATCAAGGAGCTAGCGGATGAGCTCGACAATGAGCCGCCCGAAGAGCTGCTCATAATCACCAAAAAGGTCCACCACGACAAGCTCCCAAAGCCCCCCAACGACACACTTTGGAATTCGTGGACGAATTCTTTCCGACTCTGCAAGAATGATGCGGGCCTAAAGCGTCATTTGAAACACCCTAAGCCCAACGGCGCAGCCCCGAATGCGAGGACGAATTCGTTCTATCCCGGAGAGAATGATGCGGGATTTAATGTGACCAATCACCAAGGCCTTGAAGACTACCCTTCCACATGCTCGGCTCGCTACCGCACCGTGCTCTGTACGCTCTAGTGCAGAAGCACGGCCCGGTCATGCAGACCCAGCTCAGCCGCGTGTGCACCGTAGTCATCTCCTCTCCAGAAGCGGCCGAGCAGGTCCTGGGGGCACAAGACTTGGCCTTCGCGAGCCGGCCGAGGACAGAGGGCTCGAAGTACCTTATCTACGGTGTGAGGTGTTGTAAATTGGATCTAGCTCTGATACCAATTATTGGGAATTGGATCTGTACGATACCAATTTTTGTGGATCACGTCACGAATCCACAAAATATTATCGCGAAATATGCCGTCGAACCGTCCGGGTAACATTTAAAAAATTATTTTAAGCGGAAAAACATGTTAACCGACCAACGGTCCGAACATCGGATAATAACCATATTACAAGATCTGATAAATATTAGGTAATTTAATATTCATAAATCATTATTAATAATCTAGTCTATATGAAATAAATAGAAAGCAGTAAATTGTCGCATTTATTAACCCAATGCATAAGGCCGTACCTCAGTTGTCAACTTCCGGCTGCGCGTTCTGAACTTGGCAGGGCTCCGCCGCTGCTGAGGGAAACACCCGTGATCTTCCGTGATATTCTCCTGGATTCGACGTACCGAAGCGTGGGTTTCGCCGGCAGGACTCCGTCACAAACTTTAACTGATGGTTCTTTTTAAGCTTCCGGAGAACTAAGTCTCTTAAGCCGAACCGGAGAGAGAGGTCAGAGGAAAAATTCACAGACCCTTAAGGAGAGGGAGAGTTCGAATTTTTCTCTGGGGAAAGGTGTGAAAAATTTGTAGAATGAGCTCCCTATTTATAGGCTCACACTGTAACCGAATTAGAGAAATTCCCTCCACTAATTTCGAATTCTTTATATTAAAAAAAATTAATTATTTCAATCCAATGGTCTAGATTTAATCTTATCTAAATCCAAGGGATATAATTATTTAGGGATTTAATTAAATAAGTAAGACTTGGATAAAATCAAAATCCAATCTTATCTTCTTATCATTAAATTCGAAATATATTTATATATATAATAAAATTTGAAAGCTAATTATCTAGATCTAACGGTTGAGATAAATCTTAAACCGATCTAATGGATCAAATTAATTCAGGATAAAATCAAATATCTAAAGACTTGGTAAAAACCCTAATTCGATTCTATCCATATCTTGAATTGGAAAATTGTATATTATATATATAATAAATTAATTTCCAATCCGACGGTAAAAATGTAATACCCACGATCAATAGACGAGAACTTTGTGATGTTACATGTGCAATACAAAAAGAGCCGTTTATTTTCGTCTATCGGTGTTATACAAAAATGCATTAATGTCATGATTCATAATTACGGATTTAATTATGGATAAATGCATGTATTTATACATATGAATAATTATTATTGTATATTATTTGATAGTATATTCTACATGAATGAGTTTTATAGCATATAAAAATATATGCTATAAATAATGGGCGATCTTATCTGATTGCACCTTTATATTTATATATATATATATATATATATATATATATATATATAAATGGTGAGAGGGTTACACATACATATCTTTTAGCCATATAGGTAATGGTCCTCATTTTAATAGGCTTTAGGCCTTATAAACCTCCTAAGGAAGTATCATCAGAGTGATATTTATATATTTTTATATATATATATATATATATATATATATATATATAATGAAGAAGGCATTTTTATGGTACACAAAAAGAAAACGAGACACGCTATGAAAGAGGAAAAGAGGAAAGATTAATAAACCAAAAGGGACCCTATGGACATCAAAGGTGCACCATGCACCATAGAAAAGAAAAAAGAAAAAAAAAAGGTTGAAATTTTGGAAGCGCATCTTCAACGCAGGGTGCTCTTGGAGCCTCATTTATTTTGTTCACTGGACATTTGAGGTTATATTATTCAAACTCAACCCTCTTTATATAGAACTCTATATAAGAGAAAACACAAAACTCTTCTGCTCAATATTTTTCTCCTTAAACACCTATTACCCAACGATGGAGAGCTTCAGTGAGGCTTAAGATTCTGCATCCCAAAAACGACATCCGGGAACACCGGCAACAGGATCGAAGCTTGCCGACGACTTTCGGTGACTCACCACGAGAACCGAAGTTCGCCACCGACGCCGACGAGAGTCAAAGTTTTGCCGACGAGATCTGAAGTCACTGGACGAGAGCCGAAACCACCGTCGAGTCGTCCTCTTGAGGCCCAACGGCTGACTGGTGAGCTTATCTAGTCAGTCTTAAGCTTTCGTATGTGCGATTAGGGTTCTAACGGCAAAAGTAGTATAGTATGTGCTATGATGCATGAGCATGCAAAGAGAGATAATGTTTATAAATATATAGGTGTTCATGAGCATGAATATATGGTTTGGTTATATGCATATTATGATCATCGTACGAATATTATGGTTAAGGTCAAGCATGAACGAGTTAGAATAAATTTTTGGATATATATATATATATATATATTATTTTTGCAAAACTCCTATGAAAGAAGATAGGTTATTAATATTGAAGTCTTATGTACTAACATAAAGAAATCTGGTACTTTTCTTTCTTTCAAATATATAATATTTATGTTGCTCATAAAATACTATTTGAGTGTTCTTATTTATAATCAGTAAGCAATAGTTGGCTTTTATTTAATTATATATAAAGATAATTATTTTTGGTCTTATGTGGTTAGAGAATATTTTTCAAAGCTATATACAAGTTTCCTATATTTTTTTCCAACGTGTTAATATATATATATACACCTAATACGTATAATATATCTATATATATAAGAAAATAAAGAGAATTAAGTTTTACAGAAAATAAGATATATTTATGTAAGTATATTTTTCTTATCTAATATAATATACATGCGCACCCTTACTTAATGTAAACCATTTATATTTATATATTTTACATTTATATATTTATGTTATATGTCGGTATAGGGCATTATTATATTCATGCATATGCATTTTTCCCCTTATTAGATTCTAGTCACGGTATCAATAGGTCTAAAGTCTAGGAAGAAACACGACCACCTAGTGGATCATAGAATTAGTATACGAGTAGATAATAAAATGAGGAGCTTATGTTATAAAGTATGGATACTGATATTGGAAGCTAAATATCAGGAAATTCGTGCTTCGCAGTCACTAACTTGCGTTAGGAACTATTTCGTAAGAGCTAAGGTATGTACAAGTACTCACCTACATCACAACAATAATATTGTTTGCATGAATATTTTCAGTATACTATATGAAGCATGTTGATAATGCTTATATGATACGAATGACACGTATTTTTACGATAAAAATGACATATAAGTAAATATATTATTTTTACAAGAAAAGTTTTCAAGGCGTCGTACCGGAGACGAGTCTCCTTATGTTATGATTATGTTATGATACCACGGCTTGATTTGGTTTGGGTCGCTCCCCCAATCTCCCGTTGGTTTGCGCGCAAGGTACGTACGCAGGGCCCAAATTATGTTAAAAATATGTTTATGAAGTATTATGATATGATAGAAGATGATATGATATATTTTTATATACAAATGAATATGATGTTGTATTAAACATCATGATATAAAAATATATATGATTTTAAAGCATGTTCGTATATTGTGAGTTATATAAGCTTGTACATACTGGGCGTTAGCTCATTATAGTTGTGATGTAGATCCAGGAAAGAAACCAGTTGAGAGTTAGGAGCGGATGAAGCGGAACCAGCGTTGTGGCATATACAGTGCATAGTGGTGGAACCGATCCTTGAGACTTCATTTCCGCAAATTTATCATTTTCATACTTTGTTTTCAAAACTTATTTTCAAACCTCAGTAGAGGATTATCCCTATGAACCTAAGTATTGTATTAACGACATTTTATCATTTGGCTTTAAGTTGTTCGCTATGTTTTATGGATCGTTACGAGATTTCGTTTTAAACATATTATAAGGTATTTCTAAAAAATAAAAAATAAAAAAATTGATGACAAGTTTATAAACTTTATTTGTCATAAACAAAATATTTTCGACAATTTTAAGTATAAGAAGTAATGGCCGAAAAAGCGGGTCGTTACAGGTTGGTATCAGAGCGGTTCACCTATTTCCACTGTATATGCACGCTATGTTGGTCTCGAGTAAGTCCGCAAGTAAGTTTCCTCTCCTTGAAACTTAATTAAATTAGATTTAAATGCATAGTATGAGTAACGAGGCTATTCTAGTAACAACAGAGCGTGTTACTGATATATGAGAGAGCTAGTTACTGAATGACTCTATGAAGAGAATATATTGGACATTTTTGTTCCTTGTGTTGTATATATTTCTGTTAGAAGGAATATTAGTGTCTATAAAAAATTTATATGTCAGACGATGGCACGTTTCCAAAATATCAATGAAGTGGTGACAAGAGCAAGAGGTCGGGGAGCCCAAGTTCGTGGGGGGATACCTGCCCGTGGTCGTGGACGTGGTCGCGGAGAAGGTAGTACTCAAACCGATGGGCTCAATGACCAAGGAGAAACATTGGCATACTTGCAGCGCCGTTTGGATGAGCAAGCTGCCCAGATCCAACAACTTACTGAGCAATTAAATGGTCGTGGAGAGGAACAAGAAACCGAGGAGATTGCGACAAAACCAGAAGAGGTCGAGCACGTTGTTTCCGAGGACGAAGGAGAAAATGAGGTTTTTCGGCCCCCACCGATGGTTCGGAATGAACCATTATACGAGCGATTCCGGAGGATGCGTGCCCCTGAATTCGAGGGGACTATTGACCCTTTGATCGCAGAGGAATGGTTGTCGCAGATCCAAGTCATCTTTGACTTTATGCAACTTTCTGACCAGGAGAAGATCCTTTGCGCATCTTTTGTGCTCAAGCTCGATGCACGTTATTGGTGGGACACAATTAAGATGAAAAGGAACGTCAATCAAATGACGTGGGATGACTTCCTCCGCGAGTTCAATGTAAAGTACTACAATCCTGCAGCAATGAGAACCCAAATCGACGAGTTCAACAACTTGAAGCAAGGTGGTATGAGCGTCACTGAAGCAGTTTGTAAATTTGACAAGTTGGCACGACTATGTCCCGATCTGGTGCCTAACGAGCGTGAACGTGTGCGACGAATGATGCATATGTTTCGTGCTGAGCTGGCACTCCAGATTGATTGTGGCGGTTCACCACCGACCACGGTAGGAGATTGTGTCGATCGAGCTCTCCGTGCCGAGTACCATTTGGCCCAGACTAGACAAGAATGCAACAAGCTATTTGAGGCTCGCAAAGCTAAGGCACATGATAGGTCAGCTAACTCGCATCAGGGTAATGGTCAACGCCCATTTACGAAACATCATGGAGCTCGAGGAACCGCACCGTTTATTCAAAGTAACAAGAGAAAATGGGGAGACAACAATGATTCATCCTCCCGAAGGCAGCCGAGAAATAACAGTCAATATAATAAGGGAGTTGAATTTCCCTTTTGTACCAAGTGCGGCAAAAAGCACCCAGGGAAGTGCCGGCACGGCACTAATTTTTGTTACGCATGTGGGCGAGAAGGGCACTATGCTATTAATTGCCCCAACCAGTCACAAGACCGCAGCCAGGAGAGAATTGACGGACCTCGACTTAACCAAGGCCGACTTGAAGCACCACCAATGAAGACCAATGCGAGGGTCTTTGCCATAACAAAAGAGGATGTTGATGCCGGGACTTCAAATGTGGTGACAGGTCAACTCTCTGTAGCCAATATCCCAGCTTCTATATTGTTTGATTCCGGTGCAACTCATTCATTTATTTCACGGAAGTTTTTAACTAAGGTTGATAGGCCAAGAGATGTGATAGGAGATGTCTTTTCTGTAGCCTTACCCTCCGGGGAGGTTTTAATGTCTACTCATTGGCTCCGTGCGGTGCCGATAAGTATTGTTGATAGGAAACTATCGGCCAATTTAGTCGTACTTGAGATGAACGACTATGATGTCATTCTTGGCATGGACTTTCTAGGAAAGTATGATGCTGCAATTTACTGTAGAGAGCAAAACGTAGTGTTTAATTCCGAAGATGGGTCAACATTCGAGTTTACCGGAAAGCCGAGAAAGAAAACATCAAAGATGTTGATATCGTCTATGAGAGCCGAAAGACTCTTAGACAGAGGATGTGTTGGATTTTTAGCCAGGATAGTCGATACAAGTATGGAGAAGGGAGAACGCATGCCATTGAGCAATGTACCGATCGTGTACGATTACCCAGAAGTGTTCCCAGATGAATTGCCAGGGCTACCTCCGGATCGGGAAATCGAGTTTGAAATTGAGGTTCACCCTGGGACGGCCCCAATCTCCAAGGCACCATACAGGATGGCCCCGGTCGAGCTGAAAGAACTGCAAGCCCAACTTCAAGATCTTTTGGATAAGGGAATCATCCGACCAAGTCATTCGCCTTGGGGAGCTCCAGTCCTTTTTGTTAAGAAGAAGGATGGTTCACTTCGGATGTGTATTGACTACCGAGGTCTCAACAAAGTAACCGTGAAGAACAAATATCCACTTCCAAGGATCGACGACCTATTTGATCAGCTCCGTAGAGCAAAAGTCTTTTAACAAATTGACTTACAATCTGGTTATCATCAGTTGAAGGTCAAAGGAAGCGATATACCGAAGACTGCCTTTCGAACTCGATATGGGCACTACGAGTTTTTGGTCATGTCTTTTGGTTTAACCAATGCTCCTGCGGCTTTTATGGAACTCATGAATCCTGCCTTGAGTGAGTATCTAGATAAGTTTGTCATTGTTTTTATTGATGATATCCTTATCTACTCAAAGACCGAAGAGGAACATAGAGAACATTTAAACGTAGTCTTAAAAATCCTCAAAGAACATGAACTTTATGCAAAGTTCTCAAAGTGCGAGTTTTGGTTGGACCAAGTGGCGTTCTTAGGCCATGTAGTGTCGGCAGATGGGATCTCTGTTGATCCGATAAAGATTCAGGCGGTTACAGAATGGTTGCAGCCAACCAACGTCACAGAAGTAAGGAGCTTCTTAGGTTTGGCTGGATATTATCGACGATTTGTAGAAGGATTTTCTAAACTAGCAAGCCCTCTTACCACTCTCACCAGGAAGGACAAGAAGTTTGAATGGACACGACAATGCGAGGAAAGCTTTCAAGAACTTAAGAAACGTCACACGACGGTTCCAGTACTCACCGTCCCAAACAAAGAAGATGGATTCGAAATTTACTGCGATGCATTGAAGATGGGATTAGGCGCAGTCCTCATGCAAAATAGAAAGGTTATCGCCTATGCATCGCGCCAGCTAAAGGACTACGAGCGAAATTACCCTACTCATGACTTAGAGTTGGCAGCCGTTGTTTTTGCACTAAAGATTTGGTGTCATTATCTTTATGGAGTTCATTGTCAGATCTTTACCGATCACAAAAGTTTGAAATACTTCTTCACCCAGAAGGAGTTGAATATGAGACAACGGAGGTGGTTGGAATTGGTCAAAGATTACGATTGCGACATACAATACCACCCAGGCAAGGCAAATAAGGTAGCTGACGCATTGAGTAGAAAATCCGTAGCCAAGCTTATGTCAGTACATCGTTTGCCTCAGCCACTTCAAAGAGATATCCACGCTTTGGGCCTAGAAATATGTGTGGGTAGGTTAGCAGCGCTAACTTTATCCCCAACAATCTTTACTGGAATAAAAGAGTCTCAAGACGCAGATGACGATCTAGGAAAGATTAAGAAGGAAGCCCTAACTGGTGAAGGTGCCGACTTTAGCGTGTCGAATGATGGAGTTCTTTATTTCAAAGGAAGACTTTGCATTCCGAATGATGACGAACTGAAGGAACAAATTCTTTCAGAAGCGCACAAAACGCCTTATTCTGTCCACCCCGGTGCGACGAAGATGTACAAGGATTTAAAGGAAAAATTTTGGTGGTCTGGAATGAAGAAAGATGTTGCCAAGTATGTTCAACGGTGTCTCACGTGCCAGAAGGTAAAAGCCGAGCATCAAAGACCAGCAAGAGAGCTCCAACCTCTCGAGATACCTGAATGGAAATGGGAGCATATATCCATGGACTTCATTGTAGGATTCCCAAAGACGACGAAAGGATATGACTCAATATGGGTTATAGTTGATAAACTTACGAAGTCAGCGCATTTCTTACCCATAAAGATCACAACCACCCTAGAACAACTCGCGGAGTTGTACGTTAAGGAAATTGTGCGTTTGCATGGAATACCAAGTTCCATTGTCTCTGATCGTGATAGTCGTTTCACTTCACGATTCTGGAAGTGTGTTCATAAAGAGATGGGGACCAAGTTGAAGTTCAGCACAGCCTTTCATCAACAAACTGATGGTCAAACTGAACGGACGAACCAAATATTGGAAGATATGCTTCGAGCTTGTGTTCTTGATTTCAAAGGTTCGTGGTGCAAATATCTACCGTTGATCGAATTCTCATACAACAATAGTTATCAATCTACGATCAAGATGGCTCCCTATGAAGCGTTGTACGGGAGAAAATGTCAATCTCCGGTCCACTGGTACGAGACTGGAGAAAGTAAGATTATCAGCTCAGATTTCATCGAAGATGCAACGGAGGCAATTAAATTGATTCGCCAACGTATGGAGGCTGCCCAGTCTCGACAAAAGAGCTACGCCAATTTGCGAAGAAGACCACTCGAGTTCAGCGCGGGTGATGCTGTTTTCATCAAAGTGACACCGATGAAGGGCGTGATGCGTTTTGGTAAGAAGGGAAAGTTGAGTCCAAGGTACGTTGGGCTGTATGAAATTTTGGAACGTGTCGGGAAGGTTTCCTATAGGCTCGCTTTATCACCCGATTTGGCTGCTGTTCACAACGTCTTCCACATTTCGATGCTAAGGAAATACATATCTGATCCATCGCACATCTTAGAGCCTGAGCCTATCCAGCTAAGTGAAAATTTATCATACGAAGAGCAACCAATAGAGATTCTTGATCGCAAAGAGAAAGCATTGCGTAACAAGACTATCGCTCTCGTCAAGGTTCTTTGGAGTAACCACTCACATTCCGAAGCAACATGGGAGAGAGAAGATGAAATGCAATCCACGTACTCCCATTTGTTTTAGATTTTCGAGGACGAAAATTTTTTAAGAAGGGGAGGATTTGTAATACCCACGATCAAAAGACGAGAACTTTGTGATGTTACATGTGCAATACAAAAAGAGCCGTTTATTTTCGTCTATCGGTGTTATACAAAAATGCATTAATGTCATGATTCATAATTACGGATTTAATTATGGATAAATGCATGTATTTATTATACATATGAATAATTATTATTGTATATTATTTGATAGTATATTCTACATGAATGAGTTTTATAGCATATAAAAATATATGCTATAAATAATGGGCGATCTTATCTGATTGCACCTTTATATATATATATATATATATATATAAATAAATGGTGAGAAGGTTACACATACATATCTTTTAGCCATATAGGTAATGGTGCTCATTTTAATAGGCTTTAGGCCTTATAAACCTCCTAAGGAAGTATCATCAGAGTGATATTTATATATATATATATATATAATGAAGAAGGCATTTTTATGGTACACAAAAAGAAAACGAGACACGCTATGAAAGAGGAAAAGAGGAAAGATTAATAAACCAAAAGGGACCCTATGGACATCAAAGGTGCACCATGCACCATGCACCATGCACCATAGAAAAGAAAAAAAAAGGTTGAAATTTTGGAAGCGCATCTTCAACGCAGGGTGCTCTTGGAGCCTCATTTATTTTGTTCACTGGACATTTGAGGTTATATTATTCAAACTCAACCCTCTTTATATAGAACTCTATATAAGAGAAAACACAAAACTCTTCTGCTCAATATTTTTCTCCTTAAACACCTATTACCCAACGATGGAGAGCTTCAATGAGGCTTAAGATTCTGCTGTGAGCTTAAGCTTGACTTAGTCCAGATGACGACCAGAACCCAAGACGGGCAGAAACACTTGCGAGGAGTCAGCCCGGGTACCGACCAGAACAGAAGACGGACAGCCGTTCAGCCCAGCTCGGGAGAACACAAGCAGAGAGTCCGGATAGAAGGCAAGCTCAGCCCGGAGCATACGAGCAGGTCAGCTCGGGGACAGAGAGACTGTCCGGGCAGGAAAGGGAAACTCTACCCAGAAAGGAAGACGCGTAGCTTGAGGAGCAAGCAAATCAAGTCAAAGATTTGGCTAGATTATTTAGGGTAGTTTCCTGATTTAGTGCGATTTGGTTAGCTAGGGTTTCGCCTATGTGAGGCTATAAATATACCTAGCATGTACACTTTGTAAAAAGCTGAGTCCATTAGAATTTCGAGTTTATCTCCTTGTATTTTGCCTTCGATTATTAATCAGAGAATTTCTTCTCCCAAAAGTTTGTGTCCTTTATTTTTTCAGTTCGATTTCTTTGGTGTTATTCGTGTTCTTTGCAGATCCGTGAATTGGGATCCAACAAGTGGTATCAGAGCTTCAATCGAAGAACATTTCCTTATCATCAGAGTCACCGATGGAAGGAGCTTTGGTTGCGCAGAAATCAGACTCCAGAGAAGGCACAGTTACACTCCATTACCCCATGCTCACGAAGAGCAATTACGCCGTGTGGGCGTTGAAGATGAGGGTGAATCTGCAGGCGCAGGGAGTATGGGAGGCCGTAGAGAACGGCGGTGTCGAAGGGCGCAAGGAAAGAATGGCTCTAGCCGCAATCTACCAAGCAGTTCCTGAAGATGTTCTTCTCATGCTCGCCGAGAAGGATTCCGCGAAGGAAGCATGGAAAACTCTTCAGACCATGCACATGGGCGCAGATCGCGTCAAGGAGGCAAAGGTCCAGACCTTGAAGAGTGAGTTCGAGGTTATGAAGATGAGGGAGAGCGAGTCGATCGACGACTTCGCTATGCGGCTCACGTCCATTGTGACCGGCATACGCTCGCTGGGAGACAGGGTGGAGGAGACCACCGTCGTCAAGAAGTTTCTCCGAGCAGTGCCTCACAGGTACATGCAAATCGTGATATCGATCGAGCAGTTCGGCGATCTCAAGACCATGTCGGTCGAGGAGGTTGTTGGTCGTCCCAAGGCCCACGAAGAGAGACTTCGGGGTTACGGTGACAAAGACGAGGAGAAGAACCTCCTGCTCACGCATGAAGAGTGGACGGCTAGACAGCGGAAAATCGGGGGAGCCGAGTTTTCTTCATATTCCTCAGGTCGGAGTAGCTTTGATGGGGCAGTCCGAGGACGCGACAGGGTCGTGGACGAGGTCGTGGTCGGGACATGCGAGGTCGCGGCTGTGGATCTACCCGTCAGGAAGGCACGACCAGGAGAGACAAGAGGACAGTGAAGTGCTACAATTGTCAGAAGCTTGGGCACTTTGCATCTGAGTGCCGAAGCAGGAACCAGGGCGAAGAGGCGAATCTAGCAAGATTCCCAGACGATCAGCACAAGCGGGCATTGTTGTTTGCCGAACAGGAAACGCACCTGGACGAACAGAATGGCGAGTGTGACGCCAAGGCCCGGGCAGAAGTGATCAATGTGCCGATCAGCCCAGAGGCCGAGCAGACCTGTCCGGAGGAGACCAGCGAGAAGGTTTTCCTCATCGAGGATAAGGTTATTGCAAACCTCCTCGTAGACGGAGAGAAGAAGTTCAGTACCGACATAATGTACTTAGACAACGGAGCTAGCAACCACATGACTGGGGACCGAGCTAAGTTTGAAAAGCTCGATGAGAAGATCATGGGCAGCGTGAAATTGGGCGATGGATCAGTCGTAGAGATCAAAGGCAGAGGGTCGATCCTGCTCGAGTGCAAGAATGGCGACCAGCGTTTAATGACCCAGGTGTATCTCATCCCGAAGTTGAAGAGCAACATCATCAGTCTAGGACAGATGACTGAGATCGGGAACACGGTGTTGCTGCAAGGGTCCTACCTGAAGATGTGGACCAAAGAAGTAGAGTTGTTGATGAAGGTGGAGCGAACACCCAACAGACTCTACAAGATTCTCCTGAAGACGTGTCAGCCCGTCTGTCTTATGGCATCAATGGCAGACCCGGCTTGGCTATGGCACGCGCGGCTCGGACACGTGAATTTTCACGCGCTAAAGATGATGGGCGAGAAGAAGATGGCCTTCGGGGTTCCCAAGATAGAACACCCCGACCAGCTATGTGAGTGCTACATGATCGCGAAGCAGGCGAGGATACCGTTTCCAATCAAGGCCAAATTCCGAGCAGAGAGACCCCTACAGTTGGTACATGCAGACCTATGTGGTCCAGTCACCCCAGCAACATCGGCAGGTAACAAGTACTTTCTTCTACTTGTTGATGATCATAGTCGCTGGATGTGGGTTTATATGCTTAAGGAAAAGAGCGGAGCCTTTTAGGTCTTCAAGAAGTTCAAGAAGATTGTGGAGAATGGCTCGGTGCACAGGTTAAAGGTCTTGCGTACAGACCGAGGAGGAGAATTCACTTCCCAGCAGTTCTGCGATCAGGAAGGAATTCAGCGTCACCTATCCGCACCCCACACACCCCAACAGAATGGCATGGTGGAAAGACGAAACCGGACTGTGATGAACACAGCGAGAAGCTTGCTCAAGAGCATGCAAGTTCTAGCCCGTTTTTGGGCAGAAGCATTAAGACATGCAGTCTACCTGCTTAATCGTTTGCCGACCAAAGCGCTAGGAGAGCGTACTCCCTACCAGGCGTGGAAAGGGAAGAAACCCCACTTAGAACATTTGAGAGTGTTCGGATGCATCGCACACGTGAAAATTGCGGGGCCACATCTCAAGAAGCTGGACGACCGGAGTCAGAAGATGGTGTACCTTGGAGTTGAAGAAGGAAGCAAGGCACACAGACTCTACGATCCACGACGCGGCATACTCCAAGTGAGCAAAGATGCTGTGTTCGAAGAGGAGATGAAGTGGGATTGGCGCGACGAGAAGGGAGAACCCGAGCAGAACGTAGTGGAGTTCATTGTCGAAGACGACCAGGATGTTGCCGAGCAGGAGCAGCCCGGAACACCCAGCTCGGGAACAGTCCTGCCAGAGACGATGGAACCCAGCCCGGGAGAGAGCACCCCGGACACACCACGGACATCAAGCCCGAGTAGGACCAGCCCGTCCAGCTCAAGAGATTCCTCCATAAAAGACGGCCCAAGAGGATTCTGACCTCTAGCAGACGTCTATGATCAAACTCAAGTAGTGGAGATGATCCTGGAGGAACTTTCTTTGTTGTGTGCAGAAGAGCCAGCCAGCTACCAGGAGGCAGCAGCCGAGCAGGAGTGGCAGGAAGCAATGAAGAAGGAGATGGAGTCCATTGAGAAGAACAGAACATGGGAACTTACCGACCTGCCGAAAGGTCATAAACCCATCGGTTTGAAGTGGGTGTATAAGCTGAAGAAGGACACTGAGGGGAATGTCCTTAAGCACAAGGGAAGGCTGGTAGCCAAAGGCTACGTGCAGAGGAAAGGCATAGACTTTGAAGAAGTCTTTGCTCCAGTAGCTAGACTGGATACGATCAGACTCATCCTAGCCCTAGCAGCTCATCGAGGTTGGGAAATTCACCATCTGGATGTCAAATCGGCATTCCTAAACGGTGACCTCGAAGAAGAAGTGTACGTCAAGCAACCACAGGGGTTCGGCATCACGGGCAAGGAGCAGAAGGTGTACAAGCTATCCAAGGCCTTATACGGGTTAAAACAAGCACCAAGAGCGTGGAACATCCGCCTTGACAAGAGCTTGAAGAATCTTGGATTCACAAAGTGCTTGAGCGAGCAGGCAGTCTACACCAGGAGTACCGGGCAGGAAATTCTGATCGTGGGAGTGTATGTGGACGACCTGATCGTCACAGGATCCAGCGCAGGAGGCGTAGATGGGTTCAAGCAGCAGATGATGGCCGAATTCGAGATGAGTGACCTCGAATTACTTTCGTACTACCTTGGTCTCGAGGTGGAACAGAAGAAGGACTGCATTACGCTGAAGCAGTCGGCCTACGTGAAGAAGATCCTTAAACAGTTCGAGATGGCGGACTGTAACTCGAGCAAGTACTCTATGGAGGCGAAGCTGCAGCTCGGGAAGGATGCTGAAGGGAGAAGAGTGGATTCCACGGAGTACATACGCGTGATCGGGTGCCTTAGGTACCTCACCCACACCCGACCAGACATTTCACACGCAGTCGGTATAGTCAGAAGCCCACGAGTGCACACCAGCAGGCGGTGAAGCACATCTTGCGTTACGTGAAGGGCACGACGGACTACGGGATCCAGTACAACCAAGGAAGTGGAGCAGAAGTACTAGTCGGCTTTACGAACAGTGATTTGGCCGGTGACATCGACGATAGAAAGAGTACCGAAGGGATGGCGTTTTATCTCAACGGGAATCTAATCACCTGGCAGTCCCAGAAGCAGCAAACAGTAGCTTTATCCTCGTGTGAAGCGGAGTTTATGGCGGCAACCGCAACAGCATGTCAGGCTATGTGGTTGAAAGGGCTACTCAGTGAGATGACGGGTTCCGAGCAGAAAACACCAACTCTCTACGTGGACAACAAGTCTGCAATCGCGTTGATGAAGAATCCAGTGTTTCACGGACGAAGCAAACACATTGACACGAAGTACCATTATATTCGTGAGTGTGTGGAGAAGCGACAGATCATCGTAGAGTTCATCAGCACAAGGGAGCAGCGAGCAGACATCCTTACCAAGGCTTTGGCGAGAGTGAATTTCACGGAGATGAGAGAGTTGCTCGGAGTAAAGAGTGTAGCAAGTCAAGCTTACGGGGGAAAATGTGAGCTTAAGCTTGACTTAGTCCGGATGACGACCAGAACCCGGGACGGGCAGAAACACTTGCGAGGAGTCAGCCCGGGTACCGACCAGAACAGAAGACGGACAGCCGTTCAGCCCAGCTCGGGAGAACACAAGCAGAGAGTCCAGATAGAAGGCAAGCTCAACCCGGAGCATACGAGCAGGTCAGCTCGGGGACAGAGAGACTGTCCGGGCAGGAAAGGGAAACTTTACCCAGTAAGGAAGACGCGTAGCTTGAGGAGCAAGCAAATCAAGTCAAAGATTCGGCGAGATTATTTAGGGTAGTTTCCTGATTTAGTGCGATTTGGTTAGCTAGGGTTTCGCCTATGTGAGGCTATAAATATACCTAGCATGTACACTTTGTAAAAAGCTGAGTCCATTAGAATTTCGAGTTTATCTCCTTGTATTTTGCCTTCGATTATTAATCAGAGAATTTCTTCTCCCAAAAGTTTGTGTCCTTTATTTTTTCAGTTCGATTTCTTTGGTGTTATTCGTGTTCTTTGCAGATCCGTGAATTGGGATCCAACATCTGCATCCCAAAAACGACATCCGGGAACACCGGCGACGAGGATCGAAGCTTGCCGACAACTTTCGGTGACTCACCACGAGAACCGAAGTTCGCCACCAACGCCGACGAGAGTCAAAGTTTTGCCGACGAGATCCGAAGTCACTGGACGAGAGCCGAAACCACCGTCGAGTCGTCCTCTTGAGGCCCAACGGCTGACTGGTGAGCTTATCTAGTCAGTCTTAAGCTTTCGTATGTGCGATTAGGGTTCTAACGGCAAAAGTAGTATAGTATGTGCTATGATGCATGAGCATGCAAAGAGAGATAATGTTTATAAATATATAGGTGTTCATGAGCATGAATATATGGTTTGGTTATATGCATATTATGATCATCGTACGAATATTATGGTTAAGGTCAAGCATGAACGAGTTAGAATAAATTTTTGGATATATATATATATATTATTTTTGCAAAACTCCTATGAAAGAAGATAGGTTATTAATATTGAAGTCTTATGTACTAACATAAAGAAATCTGGTACTTTTCTTTCTTTCAAATATATAATATTTATGTTGCTCATAAAATACTATTTGAGTGTTCTTATTTATAATCAGTAAGCAATAGTTGGCTTTTATTTAATTATATATAAAGATAATTATTTTTGGTCTTATGTGGTTAGAGAATATTTTTCAAAGCTATATACAAGTTTCCTATATTTTTTCCAACGTGTTAATATATATATATACACCTAATACGTATAATATATCTATATATATAAGAAAATAAAGAGAATTAAGTTTTACAGAAAATAAGATATATTTATGTAAGTATATTTTTCTTATCTAATATAATATACATGAGCACCCTTACTTAATGTAAACCATTTATATTTATATATTTTACATTTATATATTTATGTTATATGTCGGTATAGGGCATTATTATATTCATGCATATGCATTTTTCCCCTTATTAGATTCTAGTCACGGTATCAATAGGTCTAAAGTCTAGGAAGAAACACGACCACTTAGTGGATCATAGAATTATTATACGAGTAGATAATAAAATGAGGAGCTTATGTTACAAAGTATGGATACTGATATTGGTAGCTAAATATCAGGAAATTCGTGCTTCGCAGTCACTAACTTGCGTTAGGAACTATTTCGTAAGAGCTAAGGTATGTACAAGTACTCACCTACATCACAACAACACTACTACAAATAGTTAAATACACGACAAACATTCCACAACAGACATGAAAAATTGTTGTGGAATGTGAGATTCCACGACGATTTTATGTCAAGCGTCGTTTTTTAGTTTTTAATTCCCGTTCGCTGCGATGAGATCTTTGTTCGCTGCAACAAAGTTGTCTTTCCACGACAAAAGTATTTTATTGTCGTTTATTATATATTTGTTGATCCCTTAATACGACAGCGATTTTAATTCGACGTTTTAAATTTTTATTTTCACGTTCGTCGCGGCGAAAGACATAGTCGTTGCAACGAAAGAAAATTTTAAATTGGTTAAAACAACGCACGACTATTTACGTTGTTGTTTTAATGGTCGTTGGCCGTAACGAAAGTTACGCTCGTTGCAGCGGAATTAAACCACGCATTAATTCTTCTAATTCAATTTACCCCCTTTTTGGATCAGTTAGGGTATTAAAATTTTCTCTTTCTGCAATCTCTCTTTCCAATTCTCTTACTGTCGACAACAACCGCCCCCTTGCCTCCACCGTCGCAAGACGCCCTGAGTCGAATTCTCGCACTATCTGATTCTATCCTTGTCGATGCCCAAGGCCACCTTGCCGTCTCTCACCACTGCGTCGTCTTCTCTGCCCACCGCATCTTCTTTTTACTCGAAGTCGAAGAAGGTCTGCTATAATTCCAGGCTTAAACGAGTTTTTATTTTATCAATTGTCATGGAAAATGGTAAAATAGTAGTTATTTAGTTCAAACTTTGAAATGATAATTCTTGTGATTATTTTGTTTGTTCTGTTGTTTTGGTCAATCAAGAATTTGTTTTGGTAATTTGATGATGCAGTAAAATGGAATCATGTTCTGGGCCTGCTTGCTCATTTATCTTCACCTACAATGGTGAGTCCTCATACTCCACCAGACCTAATTTCGTCTCTGTACTTATCGGCTTGTTTTTTTTTTCTTTTGCGAATCTGCGTTTTTAGTTCTTTAAATTTATTGATTGAAGTCTATGAATTAGGTTAAGTCTTTTGGAAAAATCGTCGCCCTGACCGACTGAAGTTAAGGCTTCGTTTGAATCAAATCGCGAATCTCTGATTCTTGTCGAGAACAATGGTTTTTTCCCTTCTGAACGATAGAAATGATGTTGTTTTCGCAGTTCATTCATTCATTTGCCTTCTATTTTCAGGAAATCAAAGAAATTTAGGGATTATCCCTGAATTTTGTTGATGATAGAACTAAAAAATCCCCTAAATCGTTGATGATTTTTAGAAAAATTTAGTGATAGTAGAGGATATATTTGTGATTTTGTGATAATGTCAGTCACAGTCATAGTCAATGACACTATGAATGACTATGATGCTTTCCCTCTCGTGCAGTCTTGTCTTTCAATTTCTAGAATCAAGGATGAAGCGAGCCATCTCGTGCACATGTAGTGAACTAAAAGGTACGTTATAATGTTACTATGAAAAGGCTTCGTGATGATTGAATGATATTAACTGTCTCCACATACCATTATCCAAATTTTCAACTAGTCTTTTGTTGACCACTTAAAAAGAGAAGATACATTCTTTGCATTTTTTTCCATCCAGAATAGGTGCAAGTAACTTATGTATGAAGTCATATCAAATAATAAAAATGCAACAACATATAAATTATATGTGAAAATATTTGATCCATGAAGTCCTCATTTGGAAGATATGTAATTGCAAATGTCATACAGTCCTCGAGAAAGAGTTTATAGACTTATGATTGCAATCAAGTTATATAGCGTATAAATTTTAGATTTTGTACACATTTCTGTTATATATATATATATATATTTTAAAATGTAATAATATTACATCCTTCTATTGTATTTAACTATTTTTCTTCTAATTTTAGCGTGTTCATGCGATGGGGTGTTTATCCTAGCTAAGCCAAGCTTCCCAAGAATGAATACAACTTACAATACCTAAGGTATAAGTTTCCTTTTTATTGTTAATTAAAGATATAATCTACTTATTAAAAATAACTCAATGTTTCATCCCAGTTCTACCTTTATTTATGGGTAATGTTAAGATTAATTTCTTATGAAACCGTTCTTAATATCGCTGCTTAATTAATAAGTTTTTCATATAGAGATGTTGATGAACGTGCAAAAGATTGATCAAGTGTTGCCTTTGTAAAGTAATATATTATCTTGTTAAAATTGATAAATAGCTAAATATATCGTGATATATAATAATCTATGCAAAGTAAAACTCTCTTTTGATTTTGCTATTTCATATTACATTGATTGTTATGTTCTGTTCTCTTTGTTTTTTGCATTCAGCTTTCCACTGAAACGTCAACTTCAATTTTGGATGTCGCAAAATGAAGATTAGCAGTGCCTACAACTTGAACACCGGTCAATGTGGTGATGCTTAGAAACACCAGTAGGCTGCCACCACTATTCTTTTAGTCATATATATTTTTTATGATAGGATAATTAGAGAGAATATCTTTGTAAATACTGTGTTTTGTGTGGTTATTGTAAGTCTTGTTTGATGACAATGAATTTTATTTTATTGAAAAACGAGTTTTTTTGTAAAATTTTAAATTGATTTCAATTAATTTGTATGCTATTTAAACTATATAATATCATTTAACTGGCTTCAAAACGAATGGAATTGGCTGCCACAAGAGAAAATTGGTTACAACTAGGGTAAAACTCGCCGCAGCGAGCAAAGACTTGCACAACAGTTGTTCATCGTCGTTAAAGAAAAACTCGTTGCAGCGAGCATGTTTCTCGCCGCAACGAACGTGACATTTAATGACAGTTTTTTGGTGTTGTTTGAGATATTTGCACGACAATTAAATAAACTGTCGTGGTATTTTTTACGACAGTGGAAAAAACAACAGACTTTAACTGTCGTGTAAACGTTTGCACGACATTTTTTTGGTGTCGTGTAATCAAGTATTTCTACTAGTTATTGTTTGCATGAATATTTTCAGTATACTATATGAAGCATGTTGATAATGCTTATATGATACGAATGACACGTATTTTTACGATAAAAATGACATATAAGTAAATATATTATTTTTACAAGAAAAGTTTTCAAGGCGTCGTACCGGAGACGAGTCTCCTTATGTTATGATTATGTTATGATACCACAGCTTGATTTGGTTTGGGTCGCTCCCCCAATCTCCCGTTGGTTTGCGCGCAAGGTACGTACGCAGGGCCCAAATTATGTTAAAAATATGTTTATGAAGTATTATGATATGATAGAAGATGATATGATATATTTTTATATACAAATGAATATGATGTTGTATTAAACATCATGATATAAGAATATATATGATTTTAAAGCATGTTCGTATATTGTGAGTTATATAAGCTTGTACATACTGGGCGTTAGCTCATTATAGTTGTGATGTAGATCCAGGAAAGAAACCAGTTGAGAGTTAGGAGCGGATGAAGCGGAACCAGCGTTGTGGCATATACAGTGCATAGTGGTGGAACCGATCCTTGAGACTTCATTTCCGCAAATTTATCATTTTCATACTTTGTTTTCGAAACTTATTTTCAAACCTCAGTAGAGGATTATCCCTATGAACCTAAGTATTGTATTAACGACATTTTATCATTTGGCTTTAAGTTGTTCGCTATGTTTTATGGATCATTACGAGATTTCGTTTTAAACATATTATAAGGTATTTCTAAAAAAAAAAAATTGATGACAAGTTTATAAACTTTATTTGTCATAAAAAAAATATTTTTGACAATTTTAAGTATAAGAAGTAATGGCCGAAAAAGCGGGTCGTTACAAAAAATTAAATCTTAAACCGATCCAACGGATACAATTAATTATATAAATTTGAAAAACCTAAGCTTGGTCACCAAACTATTAATTTTGAATTATGGATAGGGTTAAAATCAATTATCTTAATCCAACGGTTGATATTAAATCATAACCGATCTAATAGATTAAATTGGATTTAGGGTTTTGCTAAAATACCAAAACTTTAGATACTTTTGCCCCAAATATCAAAACTTGAAACCAAGTAAAAAACGTGTGGATTAGTTCCAGTCAACCATTGGATTGGAAATTAATTAACATGTATATATGGAATGCAAAATTCGAATTAATTATAAAAAGAGGCCGAATTCTAATGATTGGTAATCAAGTTTAGAGAGTTGACTTTGTCCTTAATCAATATGGTCCATTAGATTGGTTATGGAATTAATTCCAACCATTTGATCAAGCTTATTGATTTCGAATTTTCCATATGGGTACATAGGGAATTCGAATTCTACTATATAAGGAAGTGAATGAATAATTGATTTATTCATGGTTTCCCTATTTGGTTAATCCCTAATGAATTATAACCATTGGATCTTTGGTGATTCATTCTTGGCCATTGGTTTGGAGTAATTAATTATATTTGCCCATTATAGAATTCGAAATTCAAGGAAGGAAACTTCCCCTATTGGCTTTTCCATGAGCCTATAAATACAAGGCTCATTCTACACATTTCACACCTCTCCCCAGAGAAAGAATTCGATCTCTCTCTCTCTCTCTCTCTCTCTCTCTCTCTCTCGTCTGCGAATTTTCTTACCTTCTGATTTCCTTTTCTTGGTTCGGCTTAGTGAGACGTTCTCCGAAAGTTTTAAAAGAACCTTCAGTTAAAATTTTTGTGACGAATTCCTGCCGGCGAAGCCCACGCTTCGGTACGAGGAGTCCAGGAAAATATCCCGGAAGATCACGATAGTTTCCCTTAGCATAGGCGAACCCCTGTCCAGTTCAGAACGCGCAGCCGGAATCATCATCACATGAGGTACGGCCTTATGCATTGGGTCAATAAATGCAAACCTTTATTTATAATTTATTTATTTCCTATAGACTTTCAAAGCGACAAGCCGGTGCTCGTCAATCTAAGATTCTTCCGATAAGTATCATTGAATCTATTCGCTACTGTTTTTACTATAATTTGTTTCTCATTATCATCATGTATAAGAAATATACCCAACAATATATAACAGTAGTGTTTGTACTTCAGTTATATATTATATATTTAGGCAATGTGCATGGGGCCACACCTCATATAGATGCGACGGTTTGGAAGAAAACAGACACACTATTAGGCAAATTTGTTATTGAGATACATATAAGAATTCTGCACTGTATTCCTAAGTTCGGGATCGGTTTTATCATTATGTGTAAGACAGGTATTGTGGAAGACTCTCCTTATATGACATGTGCATAATATGTGGCTCAATCATCAATAAGATCTGGATAAGATTGTGGCATGAGTTGTCAGAACAACTGTCAAAGCGACAACAAAATTAATGTCCAAGATCTTCAGAGGAGTTAATGTCCAAGATCTTCAGCGAAGTTATTGCCACGATCGATCACAATTATCTGCATCATCAAGAAGAGATTGCAGTATCAACGCCCTTAATGGTTGTGATTGAAGATTGTCAATCATCCAAGATCGTGGAGCGATTGAACCTTCCATATTTAGTTGCGAGCTTGATTAACTATATAAACTTTGTTGATTGTAGTTAACAATTAGAAGGAAAAAAATGTAAAAATATGCTAAAAGGAAGCTTGAGGGTCTTGTGATCTCATTCGAGGAGTGACAACAGGTTGTTAGACAACTGATGCATCCAAGGTTGTTTCCGAAGAGGAGCACCACACTTTTTTCCCTAGAGTTGGATCACTAGCCGCGCTTGTTCCCGAGGGACAGTTTGTTCCCTCATGACTAAGTATCATGTATAATCGTGTAACATTTTTGAATATTTTCCAGTGGAATAACGTGTCTAGGTCACTGCCCCACAAAGTAGGTTGCCCCTCCTAGGCTTCGCAAACTGTGTTACCAAATATCGCTTGTTTAGTTGTCGTTTACTTTATACGTGTGCTTGATATTTTGTTGTGATACTTGTCGTGAGGAAGTCTCCAACATCGTTACTATCCAATTTCAGTACATATCAACTCAAACTATTTAGCAAAATACACATTATAAAAATTTAAGACAAAATTAACCTCCATTTTCCATCTATCTCTCTCTCCCTCCTCTACGTGTTATCTCTCTTTTTCTATTTTTATTTATTTATTTATATAATTTTAATTTTGTTCCATACAAAATCTTAAAACTTTATAAATTTAATTGTAAAACTCCAATTGACTTATGAAAATTATTATTCGAATGCTTGTAAAGAGACTAAAATTTGGTATATAAAAAATAAAAAAAATTATATAATACAAAATGATAGAAAACGTGAAATGTAGAGGAAAAGAGAAATGGTATTCTAAGAAGAGGAAAAAAAAAGTTTAAAGAAATGGGTATAATGGATTAATGAAACAATGAGTATTTTAATAAAAGGTTTGTTTCACATAAATGAACATCTTATTAATTTCTTTGTTTTCAAATTCCTCCGCTTTATGAATCTGCTAAGTTCAGGTTTTACTAGATTGTAAGTTTCAACCATTCAAAAAAAAAATTGACAAAACATCCTAGCTTAGAGTTAGAGATTTATAAAGTTAGGGAACTTTTTTACTTTTAAAACAAAGTTTGGGAAAATGTCTATATAATTTAAATAGTCTTAGATGTAGATGTAGACTCCTGTTATATTCTCTAACTGAGCTTGGTGGAATTGTTTCTTATGAAAATTTGAAATTACAAACTAAGGGTAAACTGCGGCTAATGTACCCAATGTTTATTTTCGACGGCTAATGTACCCAATGTTTGATTCGCTGCGGATTATGTATCCAATGTTTTTTTCCGTTAGATTTTTCATCCATTCCGTCACTTACTGTTAACCACTGCCACGTCAGCTCCACCTTAGCACCCACGTGGCGCTGATTCCTCCAATCGCGACCTGTCACATGTCATGTGGCATTGCAAAATTACAAAAAAAAATTGGGCTAAGCTAGAATCAAACTCATGACCTCTACCTTGTTGAGCTTACACTCAACCACTTGAACCATTGTCACTTATTATCATTTAATTGTACACATAAATATTTATATTAACAACTTGTACATAAGTTGTAACATGTATAAAATATAACATGTTTAAAATGTAAAATGTAAACCTATTATTTCTACCATATACATATACGTAAGGGCTGTAAATCATATAAACCTTTATTATTATTATATTCCTCTACTTTTTGAGGAATATATATGGTAGAAATATATTGTTTTGGAGGTTTATATGATTAAGCACTCAAAAAGTAGAGGAATAGAATAATAAAGGTTTGCATGATTAGAAGCCCTTACATATATGTATATGGTAGAAATAATAGGTTTACATTTTATATTTTAAACATGTTACAACTTATGTACATGTTGTTTATATAAATATTTATGTGTACAATTAAATGACAAGAAGTGACAATGGTTCAAATGGTTGAGTTTAAGCTCAACAAGGTAGAGATCGAGAGTTCGATTCCCACCCAGCCCAAATTTTTTTGTAATTTTGCGCAGGTCGCAATTGGAGGAATCAACACCACGTGGGTGCTTAGGTGGAGCTGACGGGGCACTGGTTAACGGTCAAGTGACGGAATGGATGAAAAATCTAACGGAAATAAACATTGGGTACATAATCCGCAGCGAATCAAACATTGGGTACATTAGCCGTCGAAAATAAACATTGGGTACATAATCCGCAGCAAATCAAACATTAGGTACATTAGCCACAGTTTACCCACAAACTAAAGTAGAAAATACTTTTTTGAAATGGAAACATAAAACATGTCTATGAGAAAGGGAGGTGACGCAGTGGAAAATACAAAGAAGATTAGAGACCAATCTGAAAACCAAAAAAGATAGGAGAAGTTACTGGATGCTCAGATCATAAAAAAAAAAAAAAAAGTTTCCTTCCTTCGTCTAGTGATTCAAGCACGAATGCTACGCTTCGGGCATCCAATCACCTTTGGTTCACGCACAATACCGGCTCTCAGGCATCAAACTCGATGCTCGCTCGCGAGGCTCTCAGATTTGGGGAGAGAAACGCACACACCTTCAATTCTTCATTTCATTGACCATTTTTTGAAAATAGCGGCATAAGTACCCAAAGTTTTTGAAAAGTTCACATTAAGTTTTCATTCTTTGTTTAAGCCAAAAGTTGTCAAACTCTTATTTTGTGTATTCCGTCATATTTTCATCCAGAACCGCACCACGTGTCACGTTTTTAAACAAATTTGATATACCATTTTTTTATCAATAAATCAGTTTATTTTTTTTATTTTAAATGGTGTACTCAATAAGTTTAAAAACGTGACACGTGGCACGATTCTTGACAAAAATATGACGGTATACACAAAATAAGAGTTTGGCATGCAACTTTTGCCACCCAAAAAAAATGGAAACTTAATGTAAACTTTTCAAAGACTTTGGGTACTTATGCCGCTATTGTCCCACCTTTTTTTATACATAAAAACAAAGTGATGCTTCTATAGTGCATGAAAAAACCCGAAGAAAAAACGACATGTAGTTTCGCTAGAGCTAAATAACAACAAACTAAAACACAAAACAACAAGAACAATTAAAAACAATGTAAAATTAAGACGTACGACAAAAGACATTGTTAGCTCAAAATACAATGTCAGCGTTTTCGGTCTCTGAAGTGCAGTTCCGAGCATGAATTCCCATGTTATCCCGTAGTCAATCTTCTGAGCTTCGATTTGGTATGAAGATCACATAAATCGGACACTCGAGTTAAAGACAAGGCCCATTGAAGTTACGACTGTTGTGGGAGCCTTTCTCCGAACTTTCTTCTAAGCATGTCTTTCGAACGCTTGTGGTTCACCTCTTCTTCCCAAAACGCCTCTTTCGAACTTGCCTTTGGACACTTGTGCGAGCTCCCTTGCTGCGCTTCTCAGAACCTCCAGAGTTTGACGATTCATGCACGAATGCTAATTGAAACTCTTCCAAATATCTATTTACTTCTCGATCTAGAGCGTAGCATGAAAATCCTCCTAATTCATGCATCAGTTATTATAATTTATTTAATTAATTATAATTGTTTTCTTATTTTTTCTTATTATGTTGCAACTATTTTAGGAATTAGTTAGGATACTTGGTTGATATTCTCCTAATCTCCTTAGGTTTAGGTGTAGACGTTATTTATTTAGGAAATTAAAATAGATAATTAGTTTTATTCTCTCTTTAATATATACATATATATATGATTGTACAACGAGTTGGGAGATAGTTTTGAGAATAATGATAAAAAAAAATGAACTTTTGTTCAAGAGAATGTTTTTCGTTTTTCTTATAATCCGAGTCTACATCACTTGTGAACAAATTTTAGGATTCGGCATCAAAATCAAAACTTCACGAGAACACTTAGAATTTGGGAAAAAAGTGGCTAGGTTTTTGTTATTCAACCAAACTTTGTTACACGTCATAAAAAATGCTTATATATATATATTATATATATATATATATAGAGGGTTAATGACGGTAAAAATACCCAAAGTTTGGTCAAAGAACCCCTCGTGTACCCAAAGTTTAAAAGTGGTAGTAAACGTACCCAAAGTCACATTTGGGGAGTTGACCACTCCATTCTCGTAGCGCAATTAACTTACTAGTTAACTCTAGCCACGTAAACAAACGTGGTTTGCTGACATGACAATGTTTTGCCACGTGGACGAGCCAAATTAGGGGTTTAATTCGTTGTTTTGTCATAAACGAGGCTAATGTGGGCTCATCCACGTGACAAAAAATTTCTATGTCAGCAACCCACGTTTGTCCGTGTCGTCAGAGTTAACGGATAAGTTAACTGCGTTACGAGAATTGAGTGGTCAACTCCCCAAATGTGACTTTGGGTACTTTTGCCACCACTTTTAAACTTGTTGGAAAATATTGCAGTTAAATAAAATTGAGATAGCGTCGAGTCGCTCGAAATGTCGAACACTCAAGACGAACGGTCTATCCAATTACCGAGATTTGTTCCGATGTTAAAACGTTACGAAAACGGCTATATTGATTATAACCGTTATGAATATTGAATTCAATTTATTACGTTACGGATTAATTGCAATTTATTAGTAGCCGTTATAGAATTGATTAACAATCAATTCTTTGTCTCCTTCCCGCATCTATATATTGAAGTGACCTCGAACCTTTTCGACACACCATTTGCAAAATCACAATCCGCTTCTCGTTTTTTCATTCCGCGGATTCGATATTTTATGCTTCCCAATGTTTTCTTGTCGTGAGTCTTTCGGTAACGGAGTTCGAGAAGTTTCAGTTCGCCGGTGAACTTCGAAGTGCTACGGAGTTCTCGGTTATCCCGTTATATCCTGGGAAGCTATCGCCTAACGAACCTCAAGCACGTAGAGGAGGCGAATCAAGCTTTAAGGAGAGCGTCCAACGCGTCTCGGGAATCATTAACTATTTTCTGTTTTTACAGATATTTAGAACACATTTTGGATCAAAGCGACAAACCGATGCTCGTCAAAGCCAAGAACACAAAGATAAGTATCATGAATCTCTTCGCTGCTGTTTTTCGTTAATTTGTTTTTCTCATTGTCATCATATATATGAAAATATACCCAACAATCTTAAAGCTTGATTTCTAATGATTATGATGAGAATCGAAGGGTTAGAGACGAGCAATGATCTGAGAAGCATACAGAGGCTGGAATCGTTCGTGATATGATGAAGCTCAAATCCTCTTCTCCGTAATGAAGACAACAGGGAAGTTATATATAAAATTTGAGATTACTTTTATTTAAAACCGTATGTAGTATTTTAAGATTCCTTACTCATGCATGCACGATACCTGTGGTTCATGTATAATTCATGTATGATAATATTCATGGAACAAACTCACTAGTGCTTATATGCATACGTAAGATGAAATACTAATGTTAGTACTGATAATTTCTTGTCTATATTTTTTTCTGTGCAGAAGTCATATATGTATTTTAATACGTCTATAATATATATGATCTTGTTTTAAAAGAAAAATAGAGCAGAGAGATAAAAGATTGGAATCGGAGGACCGACAGAGATGAAGTAGCAGCTGTGAAGAACAACGCGGCTGAATACTACTGGGTTTTTCGAACTCACTTTTCCTCGTCAATGGCGGATTCCGACGAAACGCTGCAGCCCCTGTCACAGGCGGCCCGTTGGGATATTGAGTTAATGGCAATCAATTTCTTATTTAATAGCCTTTATTTTCTGACGCTAGTTTTGTTTTGTTGATGGTGAATGAGATGAAGAAACGGTGAAGAAAAATCGAAGAGTCGGTGGATATAAAGAACCAACGCACAAAAAAGTAATAGACGGTGAGTTATTGCTATTTATTTCCATTTATTCATACGAGCATGCGCTGATAAATATATACGTTGATAACATATATGGACTTGAATGGCATTATGTGATATTATGAGGATTTATTTTATGCTTTTGATGATTAAAAGTAATCATATAAATTTGAGTATTGTGCATATAGTCAGTCTTTCATCACAAAAGGAATATATATATATATATATATATATATATATATATATATATATATATATGGAATTTTAATATTAGTCCTCATTCATGGCTTGAGACGGGTATCAGTTCAATTTTTATTGACATATATTTTATTGATTGTTTGTATTCATATATATATATATATATAAAATATATATTTGTTGATATTATATTATTGCTTATAGATAAATGCAGTGTGCATAAGTTTTGGAAGAGCAATAAAATAAGTATAATGTGAATTATTTTATGAAAAATTAATTATGTTTTGTTATAGTCAAGGTTCAACTTACCGAGATTGTCGATAAATCGGTTACCGTTTTCGACGGATTAATCGATAGCTTACCGATTAACCGACGGAAAACTTATAATATTGTAGCTTACCGATTACCGATACTTTTCGAAGATTATCGACGGATTATCGACACTTTTCGATACTTTTCGACGGAAAACTTATAAAATATTTTTATAATATCATACCACAAAACATATGTAAATAAAGTCATACACACATATAATTCCATCACTAGTCTCAAATCTAAAACACTAATATTAAGTCACTTTATTAGTTTAAGTGTATAATATTAAGTCAAATTACTATGTGAAGTGAATATGTATGTTAATTAAGTGTGTAATATTAAGTGAATATGCATGTTAATTGTATATGTATGTTAACAAAATTTAATATTAGTTGAAATGTATAATATTAAATGAATATACATATTAAATGTATATGTATGTTAGGTGAAGTTAATATGTATGTTAAGTGTATAATATTATTTGAAGTGTGTAATATTAAGTTAAATTATTAGGTGAAGTGTATGTGTATGTTAAGTGTGAATGAGTGATATTAGTTGAATAACAAAAAGTCCCACATTGATAGATGACAAGAGTTTGGTGATGTTTATATACCAAATATTAGGGACAAAGGCTTGGGCCCTTTGGGTCATAGGATTTTGTGGATGGGGAGGACTCACACAAATGTTAAACCACCACGCGCGCGCCGCCGCCGACCGACCGGACGGGGCGGGGTGAGGTGAGGTGCTCTTGTGTGAGTATAATTATTTTTGCCGAAATTTTAATTGGTATTTTTGCCGCGATTTTTTTTTATTTAACCGAAAAGTCCCTATTTTTTACACGCAGTTTGTCGAAAATCGATTGGAAAAGGTTTTATCGAAAAGCTCAATAATCGTCGAAAAGTATATAAAACGATAAGTATTAGAGCCGGCAACTTACCGGTAACTACCGAAAAGACCGAAAATCGGCGATTATCGACGATTATCGTCGAAAATGCGAACCTTGGTTATAGTACACCCGATTATTGATTGAGGTACTAAGACGTAAAACGTTGAATTGAAATTGTTATTTTAATTCTAAGTTGGTAATTTTTGAAATTATAGAGAATTAGTTTGGGAGAATTGCTTGGATATTCCTTTGGAAAATATTAATTATTTCTTGAGAGAAATTTTGTGGTTTCCAAAATCATTGGAAAATAAGTACAAGAAAATTTAGTGACAAATTATATTTTGTTGAAGTACACTTGATTATTGATCAAGGTACTTATATGTTTAATTGAAATTACGGTTTCAATTTTTAGATGTTATGTTAATCGTCAACGAGGCGAGAAGCGCTCAAATGACGTACATGCATATGTGCATAATATAAGATAATATGTGCATAATTTGTCACTCAAATGGCAATAATGTTGGACTCTATTTATCACGAGATAAAATTGAGAGGTTCAAAGGTTTGTGAACACATGAATTCCAATTAATACCTGGAAATGTGGGGGCGTTTACTAGAAAATATTCGCTTCACATTAAGTTGTTGTATATGAGTCTGAGGACTGTACATTGCATCTATGAACTGAGAATTAACTCTTGGAGTGTGATTCAAATAATAAGAAGAAAAATTCCAAATAAATGTAAGAGATTCACAATTGAATCATTATATTGTCTTAGAAAAATACGGCAATAAGGCCTAATGACTAAGATAATTTTGGAAGATATTTTGAGATGGTCAAAAATCGCGTCTATAATTGCATCGACTATGAAATTTAGTATGCAATTTAAAGAGCGTAAAACCATGTTCAAAATGATAGTCTAGATATATATGTCGTAGACTCAATGTCTTTAGACAACTACTCTCAAATAAGTTTTATCATAATTGATCATGTTAATCAAATGATAATGTTGTGGATCCACTACCCAAAAGGGTAAAAATGAGAGTTGGTTGTGAAATCATCAAAGGGAATGTGACTTAAGCCCATTGAAAAAAAAAATTAAGTTTTACAGTGGAAACCCAACCTAGCTGACTGGAGATCCCAAGAACTAGGTTCAATGGGACAACGTAGCTGTAAGACTTTAACGGATCACTGTGGGGGTTACACCTTCTGTCTGTTCCTAAGATGAAAAACAGTGATATGTACGGTTAAGGATAAGCTAATAGAAAGCTTTTAATGATTCTTACACGTCGGTAAATGATAACCGAGCGGAGCATAGTTTGCTTTTAGTAAGATCACCTATGTTAGAGTGAAGTGGGGTCGCTTCAACGGAATTGTAAAGGGCGCAAGTTCCGTAAACTCTCGCAGAACCAGAGGGTGTTCATGACCATGAACGAACACAATAGTGAGAACTGAATTTGTCTAAGGAGAATTCTGTGTGAGGTATACTCTCACTTACACATATGGTCGAACAGTTCAAAGACATCGCGTTTACTGATCACCAGTAAGGAAATATATTTTCACAAGGGAAGGTTCAAAGGGTTACACCTACCTATCCTATGCAGGATTTGACTGCCGAACTCTGTTACCTAAGTCAGGTGTTGTCAAGAGTGATCTGTCAATTTTATTTATGTGGCGGATTGTTGGAAAATATTGCAGTTAAATAAAATTGAGATAGCGTCGAGTCGCTCGAAATGTCGAACACTCAAGACGAACGGTCTATCCAATTACCGGGATTTGTTCCGATGTTAAAACGTTACGTAAAACGGCTATATTGATTATAACCGTTATGAATATTGAATTCAATTTATTACGTTATGGATTAATTGCAATTTATTAGTAGCCGTTATAGAATTGATTGACAATCAATTCTTTGTCTCCTTCCCGCATCTATATATTGAAGTGACCTCGAACCTTTTTGACACACCGTTTGCAAAATCACTTTCCGAAAACTCTCTAGATACTTCGAATCCGCTTCTCATTTTTTCATTCCGCGGATTCGATCTTTTATGCTTCCCAATGTTTTCTTGTCGTGAGTCTTTCGGTAACGGAGTTCGAGAAGTTTCAGTTCGCCGGTGAACTTCGAAGTGCTACGGAGTTCTTGGTTATCCCGTTATATCCTGGGAAGCTATCGCCTAACGAACCTCAAGCACGTAGAGGAGGCGAATCAAGCTTTAAGGAGAGCGTCCAACGCGTCTCGGGAATCGTTAACTATTTTCTGTTTTTACAGATATTCAGAACACATTTTGGATCAAAGCGACAAACCGATGCTCGTCAAAACCAAGAACACAAAGATAAGTATCATGAATCTCTTCGCTGCTGTTTTTCGTTAATTTGTTTTTCTCATTGTCATCATATATATGAAAATATACCCAACAATCTTAAAGCTTGATTTCTAATGATTATGATGAGAATCGAAGGGTTAGAGACGAGCAATGATCTGAGAAGCATACAGAGGCTGGAATCGTTCGTGATATGATGAAGCTCAAATCCTCTTCTCCGTAATGAAGACAACAGGGAAGTTATATATAAAATTTGAGATTACTTTTATTTAAAACCGTATGTAGTATTTTAAGATTCCTTACTCATGCATGCACGATACCTGTGGTTCATGTATAATTCATGTATGATAATATTCATGGAACAAACTCACTAGTGCTTATATGCATACGTAAGATGAAATACTAATGTTAGTACTGATAATTTCTTGTCTATATTTTTTTCTGTGCAGAAGTCATATATGTATTTTAATACGTCTATAATATATATGATCTTGTTTTAAAAGAAAAATAGAGCAGAGAGATAAAAGATTGGAATCGGAGGACCGACAGAGATGAAGTAGCAGCTGTGAAGAACAACGCGGCTGAATACTACTGGGTTTTTCGAACTCACTTTTCCTCGTCAATGGCGGATTCCGACGAAACGCTGCAGCCCCTGTCACAGGCGGCCCGTTGGGATATTGAGTTAATGGCAATCAATTTCTTATTTAATAGCCTTTATTTTCTGACGCTAGTTTTGTTTTGTTGATGGTGAATGAGATGAAGAAACGGTGAAGAAAAATCGAAGAGTCGGTGGATATAAAGAACCAACGCACAAAAAAGTAATAGACGGTGAGTTATTGCTATTTATTTCCATTTATTCATACGAGCATGCGCTGATAAATATATACGTTGATAACATATATGGACTTGAATGGCATTATGTAATATTATGAGGATTTATTTTATGCTTTTGATGATTAAAAGTAATCATATAAATTTGAGTATTGTGCATATAGTCAGTCTTTCATCACAAAAGGAATATATATATATATATAAATATATATATATATATGGAATTTTAATATTAGTCCTCATTCATGGCTTGAGACGGGTATCAGTTCAATTTTTATTGACATATATTTTATTGATTGTTTGTATTTATATATACATATATATATATATAATATATATTTGTTGATATTATATTATTGCTTATAGATAAATGCAGTGTGCATAAGTTTTGGAAGAGCAATGAAATAAGTATAATGTGAATTATTTAATGAAAAATTAATTATGTTTTGTTATAGACTATAGTACACCCGATTATTGATTGAGGTACTAAGACGTAAAACGTTGAATTGAAATTGTTATTTTAATTCTAAGTTGGTAATTTTTGAAATTATAGAGAATTAGTTTGGGAGAATTGCTTGGATATTCCTTTGGAAAATATTAATTATTTCTTGAGAGAAATTTTGTGGTTTCCAAAATCATTGGAAAATAAGTACAAGAAAATTTAGTGACAAATTATATTTTGTTGAAGTACACTTGATTATTGATCAAGGTACTTATATGTTTAATTGAAATTACGGTTTCAATTTTTAGATGTTATGTTAATCGTCAACGAGGCGAGAAGCGCTCAAATGACGTACATGCATATGTGCATAATATATATGGCAATAATGTCGGACTCTATTTATCACGAGATAAAATTGAGAGGTTCAAAGGTTTGTGAACACATGAATTCCAATTAATACCTGGAAATGTGGGGGCGTTTACTAGAAAATATTCGCTTCACATTAAGTTGTTGTATATGAGTCTGAGGACTGTACATTGCATCTATGAACTGAGAATTAACTCTTGGAGTGTGATTCAAATAATAAGAAGAAAACTTCCAAATAAACGTAAGAGATTCACAATTGAATCATTATATTGTCTTAGAAAAATACGGCAATAAGGCCTAATGACTAAGATAATTTTGGAAGATATTTTGAGATGGTCAAAAATCGCGTCTATAATTGCATCGACTATGAAATTTAGTATGCAATTTAAAGAGCGTAAAACCATGTTCAAAATGATAGTCTAGATATATATGTCGTAGACTCAATGTCTTTAGACAACTACTCTCAAATAAGTTTTATCATAATTGATCATGTTAATCAAATGATAATGTTGTGGATCCACTACCCAAAAGGGTAAAAATGAGAGTTGGTTGTGAAATCATCAAAGGGAATGTGACTTAAGCCCATTGAAAAAAAAAATTAAGTTTTACAGTGGAAACCCAACCTAGCTGACTGGAGATCCCAAGAACTAGGTTCAATGGGACAACGTAGCTGTAAGACTTTAACGGATCACTGTGGGGGTTACACCTTCTGTCTGTTCCTAAGATGAAAAACAGTGATATGTACGGTTAAGGATAAGCTAATAGAAAGTTTTTAATGATTCTTACACGTCGGTAAATGATAACCGAGCGGAGCATAGTTTGCTTTTAGTAAGATCACCTATGTTAGAGTGAAGTGGGGTCGCTTCAACGGAATTGTAAAGGGCGCAAGTTCCGTAAACTCTCGCAGAACCAGAGGGTGTTCATGACCATGAACGAACACAATAGTGAGAACTGAATCTGTCTAAGGAGAATTCTGTGTGAGGTATACTCTCACTTACACATATGGTCGAACAGTTCAAAGACATCGCGTTTACTGATCACCAGTAAGGAAATATATTTTCACAAGGGAAGGTTCAAAGGGTTACACCTACCTATCCTATGCAGGATTTGACTGCCGAACTCTGTTACCTAAGTCAGGTGTTGTCAAGAGTGATCTGTCAATTTTATTTATGTGGCGGATTGTTGGAAAATATTGCAGTTAAATAAAATTGAGATAGCGTCGAGTCGCTCGAAATGTCGAACACTCAAGACGAACGGTCTATCCAATTACCGAGATTTGTTCCGATGTTAAAACGTTACGTAAAACGGCTATATTGATTATAACCGTTATGAATATTGAATTCAATTTATTACGTTACGGATTAATTGCAATTTATTAGTAGCCGTTATAGAATTGATTGACAATCAATTCTTTGTCTCCTTCCCGCATCTATATGTTGAAGTGACCTCGAACCTTTTCGACACACCGTTTGCAAAATCACTTTCCGAAAACTCTCTAGATACTTCGAATCCGCTTCTCGTTTTTTCATTCCGCGGATTCGATCTTTTATGCTTCCCAATGTTTTCTTGTCGTGAGTCTTTCGGTAACGGAGTTCGAGAAGTTTCAGTTCGCCGGTGAACTTCGAAGTGCTACGGAGTTCTCGGTTATCCCGTTATATCCTGGGAAGCTATCGCCTAACGAACCTCAAGCACGTAGAGGAGGCGAATCAAGCTTTAAGGAGAGCGTCCAACGCGTCTCGGGAATCGTTAACTATTTTCTGTTTTTACAGATATTCAGAACACATTTTGGATCAAAGCGACAAACCGATGCTCGTCAAAGCCAAGTACATGAATCTCTTCGCTGCTGTTTTTCGTTAATTTGTTTTTCTCATTGTCATCATATATATGAAAATATACCCAACAAAACTTTGGGTACACGAGGGGTTCTTTGACCAAATTTTAGGTATTTTTACCGTTATTAACCCTATATATATATATATATATGCATATATATATTCCAAGCAATACTAAGCAAAAACGATAACAAGTTTCAAACAACAGAAAGAAGAAAAAATCAACAAAAAATTCACACAAAGAAACTAAAACACGTCGACACAGGCACAAACGCATCTACACGTAGCTCTTATCTTGAGTTCGATTTGATACTCGAATACTCTAAAAATACTTCTCTCGAAAGTCGAGTTTATGCGGACACGTATTCAAAAACATCAGTATTTCAAAAATAAGAATTATGTTCTCTTTTGAGTATACAGATACTACTTGCTTAATTCTCTCTTAAAAAAATAAAATAAATAAAAATAAAAAAATCTTAGCTCTCGGCGTGAGTTCGATTTGATGTCTAATACGTATGTCTAAATTTGATACTTGGAGTCAAAAAATACTACTTGCTTAACTCTCTCAATAAAAAAAATAATAATAAAAAAGTAGAGAATCTTACTATAAATTCAGTGGGAACGATGATATTACTCACTTCACAAACTTTATGACAATGTTGATTTTGCTCATAGTTAGGGCACAACGCACAACTAGTCCCCAAAATGTGAGTCATATATATGTACCGGTTTAATTTATTTTTTTTAAACCCGGATACGGACCAGTCCAGGTCCGGGAAAAAAAATCCCGGACTGATCCAGATCTGGGTTATTTTTTTTTATTTTTATATTAAATTTGTTTTATTTATTGTTTAGTCCCTAATTTCGTTTAATTGTTCAAATCTAACATTTTGATAATTAAGTTCGGTTTTGAAAAAAATAAATGTTTAAATTCTTAAATTATTTTGTCTGTTTTAAATATTTAAAAATAATTATGAAATAAATAAAAACATACAACAACAAAAGAAAGTAAATATGCGTTTTTTATTCAACAAACTCGAAGGTCGGATACGGGAAAGTACAACTACAACCAAATATCGAAAGGCAAACGAAGTTTCAAATTCAAAGTACAATGAGAAAACGAACAATTGAAAACGAATTACATTTGAATATGTGAAAAGTAATTCGCCAATTCTCGGTCAAACATATCGTTTTCATGTTGTCGCTTGTTGGGGGAAACTCGACTTACCTCGACGTCGGGGGAAACATAATGTTGTTGACGATGTTGTTAGACTTGGTGTTGTTGCTCGTAATGGCGGTCTTGTGCTTCGTATTGTTGTTCGTTGCTAAGGTTTTGCCAATCCGGAATATTTGTACATTGATAATTAAAACCACCGCCGTGACCATGAGTAAAAATAATAATTGTTGGTTTGGCCCGACGCCACCGGTACAATATTGACCATGAACCGGTAACGGTTGGCTAGAAGAACCGGGAACATTGTGTTGATTCATAACTCCGACATTATAATTATGTTGACTAAAAGCCGTCCCGCTATTAATCGACCGCGCCGACGGAATAGTAGCCCGTCCTTTTCCTCGGACCTCGGGACGACCTCGAGAACGGTTGTTGCCACTCGACATAGTAACGATGAATTAAACTAATAATAATGATAAAATAAACTAAATTAAACTAAATAACTAATAAAAATTATAACTAATACTAATAAAAACTAATAACTAATTTAATATAATAACAACTAAAATACGTAAACTATATATTAAACTAGTATTTGAGAGTATTTATATAACTATAAAGTAACTAAACTATAGCCTAAAATTGCACACGTGAGAGCTTGAAAGAGTTTGAGAAAGTTGGAGATGAAGAGAGTGAGATGTGTGAAAAAAATGAGGGTGAAGTGGAGTATTTATAGGGAAAATTGTGTAGGAATTCGAGAAAGTGGGGTATTAAAGAACCAACCACTTTTTCAGGGACCTGACAGCAATTTAGCCGTTGGAAACCAACGGCTCTTTTTTGCAATTCGAGCCCCAACGGCTCTTTAATCTGAGCCGTTGGATCGATCCAACGGCTCAGATTAAAGAGCCGTTGTATGTTTTTTTAAAACCCGTAACCGGACCTATCCGGATCCGTGTTTTCCGGATCCGGATCCGTGTTTTTCCGGATCGGGTTTTTTAAATAAAACAAATAAGTTCCGGTTATTTACCCGGCTACACCATTTTGGGAATTACGCACAACTACCTTCTGAATTACTGAATATCAATAAATTAAATACCATCGATCAAATGCTCCACGCTGAGGCATGTAGTATCATACTAGAAGTCTCCTCAATAATATCTTTCAAACTTGGGGTATTTGTGGTAAAAGTAGCCAGTTTGTGGTTATTTGGACAGTTAAATAGGCAATGCAATTTAATTGGGACAATAGAATCTAAAGTTTTCATGAGTGTACTTCCGAACAAAATTTCATCCACCTAATTTTAACACCGTAAGTCAATTGATGATTTGGCACTGTTGACCGACATGCGGACAACCACGTGGCATGCCACATCAATTTTTTAATTTTTTAAATATGTGGGCCCACTCTCTCGCGCTGCCATGTGTTACATTCACTCCTGCCCCTCTCGCCCTCATACGAGACTCCAAATGCATTAACCACTGCACCACATTTCCTTCTTGGTTAAGGTCTCATAAAAATAGAAATTTAAATAGAAAACATATCTATTATAAAGTGACATATTTTGTTCGATTTTCATGCGTGACTGTTCCAGGCCGGGCCCGGGATGACTTTTTGGGCCAAGCTCGGGTTGAATTTTCCGGATGGGTTCATGTTGAGTTTTCCGGGTCGGGCTCGGTTTGAATTTTTTTCAAAGCTCGTATTGACTTTTCGGGGCAGGGCGGGTTTACTTTTTCGGTCCGGTTTGGGGTTTGATTTTCCCAACGACCGGGTTCGGGTAGAGTTACAAATCAGCCTCGATTTAACTTTTTCGGGTCAAGCTCGGGTTGACTTCTCATAAACGAGCTCGTTTTCCCTTTTCCTGACTGAGTTCGGGTGTTATATATATTGTCATAAAAATAAAATTTTAAACAGCAATTGCATTGTAATGTTTTATATTGCTCAGCTCGTTCACGTCTCCTTTTGCACAATTTCTTCAATCTTCCTATTATTCATTTAACTCCAATGTAAGATTCCTCATTTATTCGGTTTACGGGTTTTTTTTTTTTTTTTTCACCGGCCATTCGTCATGCAATTTTTTTTATCAATAATTTAAATATCAAAAGGAAGGTGTACTCACTTAATAGTTATAAGTCGTTAATTAACCCATTATAAACAGTTGTTAGTCATGTTACAATTTGCGGAACTTAATTTTTTTTTATTTAATTTTACGTTATTATTAGTGGCCAAATTAACTAGCCTTGTAGTCCAATGGTCAAGTCAGATCTCAATATATCAAAATTAATTGTTTAATATAGTGACTGGTTGGTCAATTAAAACAAACTAACAAAGTATTGGCCTACCTATATAATAAGAAAAATATTTCATAAATTATTGCTAGAGTTTTGTAATTAATTTATTTGCTTACATGTCATTAGAAAAAAATATATAAGGAAAATAACATTATATATATATATATATATATATATATATATCATTGATTAATGTTACGTAACCCAAGTTGCACCATTGATAATATATTATTAGCTTATTGGAGTAGATGAATGATCTTTGAATAAGCGTAATTACTTCGTTGAAAATCATTTCAATAATATATTATGAAAATAATTACAAATATTTGCATTATATATAGTGCAAATTATTGTGAAATATCGTAAGTCATAAAACATGTCAAAAAATGTGGAGATTGGCCCTGTTTGGTTATCCATTTAAAAATACTTTTGCAAACAATAGAAGAAAGAAAAAAATATTGAGTGTAGTGTTTATTTTATTATTGTAGTGAGATTTGTAAAACTTTATTTGAATAATCATGTCGGTAGATGAAGATAATAATGAAATTTTTTTTTGGGTGTGTATTCAAATATCCTTCTCTTTTTTTTTTCTCTCTCACTAAAACTGCATCTAAGGCGGTCAAACCTCCCCTAAGTATTTGGTCAAAAAAAAAACCTCCCCTAAGTATTGCTTACTTTATTTTATTTTATTATGTTATGTCTCACTTTCATTTTCTTAGTGTATAATCATAAAATTTTAAGTTAAGTACTTAATCACTTTAATTTTACAAACTTAGATTTCAAAGTTAACCCTTAACTTAAAATACTTCTCCATAGGCATTACTACATCGAAGGGGGTTCAAACTTCAAACCTTCCTATTTTATTTTGTTATGTCTCAATTTTATATTTTTTAGTGTAAAATCATAAAATTTTAACTTAAGTACTAAACCTCTAAATTTTTACAAAATTTTAAATATAACTCTTACAAGCGTAATTTGTGACAAAAATCTGAATCCAAGGCTCATAAATACAATTCATGATTCTGATACATTTGCCACACCCCCAAATAGGGCTACAATTAAGTCCATTACCCAGAAAAAAGTTATTACTCGGAGCCTAACAAGATTCCAGGTATTCGGAATTTCGGACCCCGAACCGAAACCAAAAACTGATGAAAATATCAGGACCCAGATCAATCCGGGTCCGGATTTTTGTATTTAAAAAAATCGGGGATCCGGGTCGGGTTGTTCGCACTTGAATGATCATTAGTTTTTCTAAGAGTCCTAATTGTCATCCGTGCACAAATCAACACTGAGAGCTTGTTCGGAATTTCGTAACCTCCTCTGCTTCACTGTGGAGGATCGATTGTCCTAAGATGTCTATAATTACATAAATCAAGTAATATCATGAACGACATATAGTACAATGGTAATGTGATAGATTTTTATCATGAATTTATTACAACACTGTCGAACCACGGCCGTTTTTTTAACCGCAGCTCGTGAGGCGGAACGTTGGCACCGCAAGCAAGTGCTCGGCACGCGGAAGGGTCAACCCGAACTTCTCCGCCATATCCAACTCGCCAGCAAGCTTCCCGTCCGGAAGCTCCCAGGTGAAGCAGTGGACAAACTGAGCCACCACCAACCGTATGGTGGCCAGCCCCAGCTGCATTCCCGGGCACCCCCTCCTCCCCGCCCCGAACGGAAGAAACCGGAAGTCGTTCCCCCGAAACCCCGTCTCACAAGCCTCGAACCTCTCGGGCACGAACTCCTCCGGGTCGCCCGGCCACACGCTCGGATCCCGCCCGATCACCCATGAGTTGACCAGAACCCGCGTCTTCTTGGGCACAAAGAAGCCGTCAATCTCAATGTCCTCCATTGATTCGCGAGGGATGAGAAACGGCGCGACGGGGTGGAGCCTGAAACTCTCCATGATCGCCATCTCTAAGTAGGTGAGCCTCGGCAGGTGGACCTCTTCCACCGTCCGATCGAGCCCAACAACATCGTTGAGCTCGGCGTGGACACGCGCCATCGCTCCCGGGTTCTTTATGAGCTCTGAGAGCGCCCACTCGATGGCCGTGACTGCAGTGTCGAACGAGCCGGCGATCATGTCGACGAGGATGGCCTTTACGTTTATGAGCTCGATCGAGTGCTCTTGATCTCGATCGTTCATTAGGGAGAGCAGAACTTCAGTGAAAGACAAAGCCAACTTATCTTCGTTCCCTCTCGATTTCTTGTCTTCGCTTTTCTTTTTGACATCGCGGATGATTTTTTCGAGGATTTCATCATTGGTGGTGCTGAGTTTTTTCACTTTTCTGGTGAGACCCTGCAGATTGTTAGAAAATAGAAAAAGAGATTGAGAGTTCAGTGACATAGATGCGTTGAGGGTGAAGCTTAATCTACACGAAAACAAAACAATATTGAAACTTGACACAGAGCATATAAAACTGATTAAAGATTCATGTTGTAAGAATATTTTAGACTTTTCGTACTATTTATATTGTTGCACTAAGTTTCTGGCTTTTATAACTTCGAATGACAATTGTGGATTGCGTAAAGACAAACTAGAAAAAAGAGATCCTAACAGAACACACAGTAATACTCTTTTTTATACAAAGAAATAAAGAAATTTGGAGTTATGGTGTTTCACGTTGTTAGGGGTCATAAACTACTCGGAAATTCCGTTTCGAAACAGGAAACTAAAGAATAAAAAATACGGTCTTTCGAAATCCGGGTTAAACCAGATTTCGGATACAAATGTACTCTGTTAAGAGAGAAGAGTAACAGAAGAGCCGGCGAGCACAATGGCCGCGTCATCAAAGCTACTGTAGCTCAAGACGGTCGGAACACGTCAGCACTGACTGACGTCATTGCCGTTAGAAGTTAGTTAGCCAATCGAGCTTTGTGATTGGCTGTCCTAAAATGTATTTGGTGATGATAAATACTCAGTTTGCAAGCAACTATAAGATACGATTTTACAATAACAACTCTTAGAATTTTGTCAACACTTTTTTTTTTTTTTTCTCCTTTGCCTTATCTCTCAGCCATGCCATCTCGGACTCGGTAAAGCTTGATAATTACTTCCTATGGCGAGTTTGAAATTCCCAGAAGCCGGTTTCCTATACCCGGCTTCTAATATATATATATATATATATATATATATATATATATATATATATATATATATATATTCAAATGCTTGATTTGTGTGATATGTACTCTAAATATTTAATTAACTTACTATTAGTTTTATATTATCTAGCTATTTTGAATGAATTTCGTTTTTTAAAAGGATCGAGGTGTAAACTAGGTTTAAAACCTGGATTTGGTTTTAAATAATCCGTATCGTTTTAAAACTTGAAACCACTAGTTTGGGCACTCAAATTTTAAAGAGCGCGGAGTTTGGTTGTCTACTTGAACAATAAGTCCTTACTGATAATATCCATAAATAGCTTATTTATGGAAACTGAGATACACACTATAAATCAGCAGTTATTTATACCTATTTTTGGAGAGAACATAAGATATATTTTCAATGTTTTGATATTGGATTGAAAATGGTTGATTGAACCCTATAAAATCCAACAAAAACCCCTAAAAATCCAAAATTTCAATGCTTACTAAATACCCGTACCCGTCGCGTGCTTATCGGTATATATACCATAAAATTTGATATATATAATCGGTCATTGGTTATTGAAATCTTATAAAAACTCCATCGATACACCTACCAGTTATCGATATACCTGTAAAATTAGACAATTAGGCGGTTTTTTGTTCCTGTACCTGAAGATCAAATACCCCGAGAAAAGGCACGTAATCCGCGAGATTGAAAGCCCCCACCAGCCGCATCGCCTCCTTCGCCAGCCCTCTGAAATACACGCTGTCCACCTCAGCACCGAACATCATCGCAAAAGTAATCTCCTCCACCACGTCGCTGACCCTCTCGCTCAGGTCAACCGCCTCCCCTGCCGCCGCCGCCTCTCTCAGCCCGTCCACCACCCGCAGCACCTCCCCCCGCCGCAGCCCCGCGAAAGACTCCACGCGCGCCGCCGTCAGCAGCTGCAGCGTGCAGAGCTTCCTCACACCCCGCCAGTACGGCCCGTACTCGGTGAACCCGATCCCGCGGCGGCCGTAGTTGAGGTGCTCCACGGCCTGCATGCTCGGCCGGCTCGCGAAGGCGCTGTCGCGGGCCTTCAGCACCTGCTCCGCCGCAGCCGGGGACGAGATCACGACCGCGCTGATGCGGCCCAGGCGGATGCGCATGACCGGGCCGTGCTTGAGCGCCAGCGCCCGCAGCGCACGGTGGGGCAGCGCCCCGAGCAAGTGGAGGTTTCCGACGATGGGGAGGGGCGTCGGTCCAGGTGGCAGGCGCCGGCGAGTTCTCGGGACGGGGTCGAGAACTGAATAGAATACTCCGACGAGGAGAGCGAGCACGGCTATGGCTATGGCGATGGCGAGCATTTTTCTTCGTCTTGGATCAATATGATAATTGATATCGTTATATATAGCAGTGCTTGTACTTCAGTGATATAGACAGCGGCGCAACGTGCATGGGGCACACCTCATATCGAAGAAAACAGAACATATGATTAGATTCATAAGATTATGGTTCACTCGCCAAAGGGCTTCTTTTTTATTTATGGGATTTTGCGGCACAAGTTTTCGAATTCCCCAGCTCTATAAATCTGCTAAGATCAGGTTAATTTTGCCAAGGTTGTTGCATGTTTCAACAACCATTCAAAAAAATCGACAAAACAGCCGAACATAGCGATTTATACTGTTTCCGAACTTTGTTTACTTCAAAAACAAAGTTTGGGAAAATGCAACTATATTTTAAATAGTTTTAAAAGTTGATGTAGACTCGTATAAAGTAAGAAAAAAGGTTCTCTAAGCTTGGAGAAAATTACAAACAAAGAAGAACATAAGTTATGTCGCAAATATCTCATAATTTATTTATTAGTGGATATTAATTTTATGGGCAACCATAGCATTCACATGGTGTCATTGGACGATGAGAATGAGATATTTTTGGTATAGTTCGGTATTTAGCCATATCACACGATTATATGTGGATAACAACGAATTTAAGAAAATGCCGAGGAGACAGGGACAAGCTCGTTTGATGATTCACGCACGAATACTGATCGATTATCGAAATTATTTCGAATATCTATTGTTGAGGGCAAAAATACCAACCAACAGTCACGAGGATTATTTCCTCGAGTTTAAAGAAATGAGTCCGGATTTTTCCTCTTTTAGTGTTAAGAATCAGCAAAGCAAAAAGAGAATGATCAATGCTATGAACTCTTTGCGTGTTTCTCTATTGATTAATTTCGGATTACAAGCTTCTCAATACAGGTTCTCCCTTTTTTCTTGACTTCTCTCTTCCTTTCTTCTTCCTCGTTTTTCCTTTCTTTTCTCTTTTTCCAATCCCCCTTTGTACATGAGTTTTCTTCCCTTTTATAAGCCAACTTTCCTACTTTCCTAGGAGTTCAATCAGCTCATTTCCCCATGTTTCTGGCAAAAGGCCTGGCGCATCCCCTTTCGCGTGTTTCGAGCCTGCGGGGCTATCTTCGAGGTGGTAGCATTAAATGCCTATCCCATCGAAGCTCACAAGCATTAAATGCATGTCCTGTCGAAGCTTCTAAGCATTAAACGCCCATCCCATCAGTCATTGTTTATTCTCCTAATCTTGTCAGAACCCCACCTGCTCTCTTTATCGGGTCCTGGAATCATCGGCTCCGGACGTTGCTGACCTCGAGCGTCGTCGACTTTAGGTATCGTTGACTCTAGGTATTGTCGACCTTTAATACTACCGCCTTCGGGTGTCGTCGACTCTTCTCATCGAGATTGGCGTCGTCGACGTCTTCGACTCTCCTCGTTGAGGTCGGCGTCGTCGACTCTTCTCGTCGGTCTCTGCGTCATCGACTCTTCTCGTCGGTCTCGGCGTCGTCTACTCTTCTCGTCGGTCTCGGCGTCGTCGACTCTTCGACTCTCCTCGTTGAGGTCGGCGTCATCGACTCTTCTCGTTGGTCTCTGCGTCGTCGACTCTTCTCGTCGGTCTCGGCGTCGTCGACTCTTCTCGTCGGTATCTGCGTCGTCGACTCTTCTCGTCGGTCTCGGCATCGTCGACTCTTCTCGTCGGTCTCTGCGCCGTCGACTCTTCTCGTCGGTCTCGGCGTCGTCGACTCTTCGACTCTCCTCGTTGAGGTCGGCGTCGTCGACTTTTCTCGTCGGTCTCTGCGTCGTCGACTCTTCGACTCTCCTCGTTGAGGTCGGCGTCGTCGGTCTCTGCGTCGCCGACTCTTCTCGTCGGTCTCGGCGTCGTCGACTCTTCTCGTCGAGGTCGGTGTCGTCGACTCTTCTCGTCGGTCTTGGCGTCGTGGACTCTGGACATCGTCAACTTCGGGTGTCGTCGACTTCGGGGGTCGTCGACTCTGGGCGTCGTCGACCTCGGGCTATGCTGACTCCGTCGTAAGGAGGACTTCTTTGTGTGAATTAGGGCCCGGCCGGATCCGACCTCAACAATACTTATGCCGTAATAAAGGAATTACCAAATCTGACCTCAACACTTCCTCGGACAGGGATACTTCCTCGCGGTGGGCTTCGTCGCGATTCTCCATCCTCGAGCAACCTCGTTAAGAGAACCATATTGTCCCAGGCCCTTCGTCAGAGCCTCTCTTTGCCCCTACTCGACGTCGTTTTGCGCCATAACGACACATGTTGTGTTTGTGGATGGATTTGACGAAATCCGACATCAACATCTATTGATTTGTGAATAAATGGTAGTATTCGGCATCAAAATCGAATCATCTAGAGAACACTTCGAATTTGGGGGAAAGCGGCTGGGTTTTTATTATTATTGTTATTCAACCAAATTATGTTACATGCCATAATTTTTTATATATATACATAGTCCAACACTAAGCATAAACGAGAACAAAGTCCAAACAACAACAACAAAAATAACTAAGCATCTAGTACGTACGTTTAAATTGGATACTCGAGTCAAAAAAATACATCTCGATCTCGAAGTGAGTTTTATGCAGACACGTACTCCAAAACACCAGTGTTTAAGAAATAGAATTACGTTCTCTTTTCGAGTATACTACTAGCTTAACTCTCTTTTAAATTCACGAGGGGAAAAAAGAAAAAAAAAATATTGAGAGAATCTTAGCTATAAATTCAATGGGACCGATGATATATACTCATTTCACAAACTTGATTACAATGTTGATTTTGCTCATAATTAGGGCACAACTACCTTCTTAATAACAATAAATTAAATACCATCGATCAAATGCCCGTAGTATCATAATTAGGGCCAAGGCACGTAGTATCATACTACAAGTCTCCTCAATAATACCTTTCAAATTATTACACTTACAAGTCTAATGTACCCAATGTTGGATCAGCTGTGGATTATGTATCTAATGTTTATTTTCGACGGCTAATGTACCCAATGTTGGATCAGCTGTGGATTATGTACTCAATGTTTATTTTCGACGGCTAATGTACCCAAATTTGATTCCGTTAGATTTTTTCGTGTTTTCCATCACTTGACTGTCAGCGAGTGATTCATCCTCTATATGTACGCTTTTCGTATTTTTGACATAACTCACTCATTTTTTGTCCAAATTTTATGCACGACCTACGGTTGGAAAGATAAGAGATAGATCTACAACTTTGGTGTTTTAAGTTTTGTAAAAAAACTTTAAAAAATACTAAACTTCAATTACAACATAAAACTGGACATTAGTTTAATGCAAATATTTGTTTCGGGCAAATTTTAATATACATCATGACTTTTTATGATGAAACGTAAAACTACAAAGTTGTAGATAAATATTTTATCTTTCGAACGGTAGTTTATTTATAAATTTTGGATAAAAATGAGTGAGTTATGCCAAAAATATGAAAGATGTGATGTGAAAAAATATTTCGCATTTATTGCATAACTTACTCATTTTTTATCCAAAATTTATAAATAAATAACCGTTGGAAAGATAAAAGATTCATCTACAACGTTTTAGTTTTACGTTTCATCATAAAAAGTCATTAAGTACATTAAAATTTTCTCGAAACAAATATTTTGCATTACACTAATGTCCAGTTTACGTTGTAATTGAAATTTTGTATTTTCTTAAACTTTTTTTAACAAAACGTAAAACACCAAAGTTGTAGATATATCTCTTATCTTTCCATCCGTAACTCGTGCATAAAATATGGATAAAAAATGAGTGAGTTATGCCAAAAATACGAAAACAGTACATATAGAGGAGGAATCACTTGCTAATGGTCAAGTGACGGAAAACACGAAAAAAATCTAACGGAATCAAGTTTTGGTACATTAGCTGTCGAAAACAAACACTGGGTACATAATCCGCAGCCGATCAAACATTGGGTACATAAGCCACGGTTTACCCTAAAAATATTTATAAAAAACGAGTGTTTTAGAAGTGTAAATACATAATATGTATTAATATCATGTATATTATTTTTGGAGGTCCTTAAAATTTGGGATCAAAGGCCACGCCTCCTCCGCCTATAGCGAGGATCATTTCTGCGCAGCCTCTCCACCAATGTTGAGATGGTGCGCCGCCGCAGCGCCGTGAAAACCTCGACCCCCAATGTTCTTATCATTGGATGGAGTGAGCACAAATGCCGCACCCACCTCAAGTAGATGTGAGTTTAAGTTTGACCTGACTTAACAACCCCTAGCAGAGATTTCCCCACCAGAGATCTCCCCACCAAAGCTTCCTCAAGCAGAGAAGGGCCCGAGCAGAAATCTCCCTAGCAGGAATTCCCCCACAAGAGATGGGTCCGACCAGAGATTTCTCTCAGGAGGAAGGGACCCGACCGGGAATGCTCCTACCATAGATGGCCCTAGCAGAGATGAGGGGGAGCAGAGATGCCCCTTACCAGCAAAGGACCCTAGCAGGATTATCCGGGCAGAAACAGGAAACGACAGAAGTCAAGAAGAGCTATTCCATGAAGGTGCCAAACTTGAGGAGCAAGTTTGGAGATACGATTTGGCTTCCTGATTCGATATGATTTGGTTTCCCATTCTGTTAGGAAACGTGTAAATTGTAAAGATTTGATTGAATTTATTTTAGGAAGTTTAACTAGGGTTTAGCTTTCTAGTTTCTCTATAAATACAAGTCTTATGACTTTAGTTTGTAACTTTTTGCTCTCTTTGCATTCGACATTAATCTGAGAAAATTATCCCAAGTTTTGTCTTCTTTCCTTTGTTTCTTGTTCTTCATTGTTCTTTGGCTGCAGATCTTATCATTGGGAACCAACAATTGGTATCAGAGCGAAGTTGCCAAAGAAGATGTCGTCACCAAGCGAGTCCGCCGGAGGAGAGTTGACGACGGCGACGAAGATCGGATCAAAGGAAGCAAACGTGACGCTCCATTATCCGATGCTCACGAAGATCAATTACTCAGTGTGGGCGTTGAAGATGCGGGTGAACCTGCAGGCACAGGGAGTATGGGAGGTTGTAGAAGGCAGCGATGTCGAAGGGCGCAATGAAAGGATGGCATTCGCCGCCATCTACCAAGGAGTTCCGAAAGACGTCCTTCTCATGATCAACGAGAAGGATTCTGTAAAGTAGGTGTGGGCGACGCTAAAAACCATGCACATGGGTGCGGATCGCGTCCGAGACGCAAAAGTTCAAACTTTGAAGAGTGAATTCGAGGTTCATCGGATGAGGGACGGTGATTCAATTGACGAATTTGCCATGAAACTCACGTCCATTGTGACCGGTATCCGCTTCCTAGGAGACAAGGTGGATGAGACCACTCTTGTCAAGAAATTCTTTAGAGTCGTGCCACACAAGTACATGCAAATCGTGACATCGATTGAGAAGTTCGGCGACCTCAAGACCATGACGGTCGAGGAGGTTGTTGGTCGCCTCAAAGCCCACGAGGAGAGACTTCGGGGTTACGGTGACAAAGAAGAAGAGAAGCACCTCCTGCTCACGCCTGAAGAGTGGACGGCCAGACAAAGGAAAAGCGGGGGGGGGGGGTGGGGGGGCAGAATTTTCTTCTAGTTCCTCAGGTCAGAGCAGCTAGGGCGGAGACAGCCGAGGACGTTGTAGAGGTCGTGGACGAGGGCGAGGTCGAGACACGCGAGGTCGCGGCAGTAGTGCACCCTATCAGGAAATCACGGCCAGGAGAGACAAGAGCAGGGTAGAGTGCTATAATTGTCAGAAGCTTGGGAACTTTGCTTCAGAGTACCGAAGCAGGAAGCGAATCTGACGAGATTCCACGAAGACCAGCCAGCGTTGATGTTTGCTGAACAAGAGGTGAGCCTGGACGGACAAGAAGACGAGGAGACGATCCTCGTAAGCGAGATAGAGCAGACCTGCCCGAAGAGCAGGGAGCAGCCCTGGCCGGAGAGCAGACCTGCTCGGAATCCGAGCAGACACCAGAGACCAGAGACCAGCGACCAGCGACCAGAGAGCTCCGAGCAGATAGCAGAGACCAGACACCAGACACCAGAGAGCAGAGAGCAGACCTTCTCAGAGGATAATACTACCGAGATGGTGTTCCTAATCGAGGACAATGTTATTGCGAACCTCCTCGTTGACGGAGAGTAGAAAGTCTCTACCAATTTCTGGTACCTAGATAATGGCGCGAGCAACAACATGACAGGAGACCGAGCTAAGTTTGAAGAGCTCGATGAGAAGATCACGGGGAGCGTGAAATTCGGCGACGGTTCTATCGTCGAAATTAGAGGTAGAGGGTCCATCCTGTTCGTGTGCAAGAACGGGGACCAACGCCTCATGACCCAGGTGTACTACATCCCAAAGCTGAAGAGTAACATCATCAGCCTCGGACAGATGATAGAGATCGGCAACACAGTTGTGATGTTTGGTCCCAATCTGAAGAATTGGAGCAGAAGTGGCAACCTACTGATGAAGGTGAAGAGAACGCCGAACAGGTTGTACAAGATTCTCCTGGAGACAGGCCAGCCCGTCTGCTTAATGGCGTCCCTAGCAGACCCGGCCTGGTTGTGGCATGCGAGACTTGGGCACGTAAACTTTTACGCGCTCAAGATGATGGGATAGAAGGAGATGGCCTTTGGGGTTCCCAAGATTGAAAACCCAAACCATCTATGCGAATGGTGCATGATCGCGAAACAGGCTAGAGTGCCATTTCTGATCAAGGCCAAGTTCCGAGCAGAATGACCTCTACAGCTGGTGCATGCGGACCTCTGTGGTCCAATCACCCCAGCAACTCTAGCCAAAAGCAAGTATTTCCTACTACTTGTTGACGACTACAGTCGTTGGATGTGGATTTACAGTCGCTGGAGAAGAGTGGAGCCTTTGAAGTCTTCAAGAAGTTCAAGAGGCTCGTGGAGAATGGGTCAGAACACAAGATGAAGGTCTTGAGAACAGACCGAGGTGGAGATTTCATATCCTAGCAGTTCGGAGAGTTCTGCGATGAGGAAGGAGTCGAGCGCCAACTGACCGCACCGTACACTCCCCAACAGAACGGTGTGGTGGAGAGACGAAACCGGACAGTAATGGACTGAGCAAGGAGTTTGCTGAAGAGCATGCAAGTCCCAACGAGTTTTTGGGGAGAAGCAGTTAGACACGCGGTCTATTTGCTTAACTGTTTGCCAACGAAAGCGCTAGGAGAGCGTACTCGCTACCAGGCGTGGTTTGGGAAGAAGCCCCACTTAGAGCACTTGAGGGTGTTTGGGTGCACCGCACATGTGAAGACTGTGGGTCCCTATCTCAAGAAGCTCGATGACAGGAGTCAGTCAATGGTGTATCTTGGTATTGAAGACGGAAGAAAGGCACACAAACTCTTTGACCCTCGACACGGCAAGATCCAGGTGAGCAGAGTTGTTGTGTTCGAAGAGGAGAAGAAGTGGGATTGGCGCGATGAGAACGGTGAGCCCGAGCAGAACTCATTTGAGTTCGAAGTAGAAGAAAACATTGCCGACCAGGAAGGGCCAGCAACATCCAGCTCGGGTATCTCTACTAGCTCGGGTACCCGTACCAGCTCTGGTGCCCCCACCAGCTCAGGTACCCCTACCAGAGATTCCTGCCAGGGTACACCCAGGACACCTAGCCCGATCAGAACCAGCTCCTCCAGCTCGGGAGACTCCTCGATCAAGGATGGCCCAAGAGGATTTCGTCCCCTAGCAGAAATCTACAAAGAGGCTCAGAAAGTGGAGATGAACCTAGAAGAGTTTTTTTTTTTGTGCGCCAAGGAGCCGGCCAACTACCAAGAGGCAGCTACCGAGCAGGAATGGTAGGAAGCAATGAAGAAGGAGCTGGATTCCATCGAGAAAGAACAAGAAATGGGAGCTCACCGACCTGCCCAAAGGTCAGAAGCCTATTGGTTTGAAGTGGGTGTACAAGCTCAAGAAGGACACCGAGGGGAGTGTCTTAAAGCACAAGGCAAGGCTAGTAACCAAAGGCTACGTGCAGAGGAAAGGAGTTGACTTCGAGGAAGTCTTTGCTCCCGTGGCGAGACTAGACACGATCAGAGTCATCCTAGCCCTAGCAGCTCATCGAGGTTGGGAGATTCACCACATGGATGTCAAATCGGCATTTTTTAATGGCGACCTCGAGGAAGAAATCTACGTCAGTCAACCTGAAGGTTTTGGAGTCAAAGGCAGTGAGCTGTAGGTGTACAAGCTCTCCAAGGTTTTATGCGGGCTACGTCAAGCCTCACGAGTGTGGAACATATGCCTCGACAAGAGCTTGAAGATTCTTGGATTCACAAAGTGCTCCAGGGAGTAGGCAGTGTACACCAGGAGCAGCAGAGAAGAAGTTATGGTCGTTGGAGTGTATGTGGGCGACCTGATAGTCATTGGATCCAGCGCAGGAGGCCTAGAAGGGTTCAAGAAGAAAATGATGGCCGAGTTCGAGATGAATGATCTTGGACTACTTTCTTACTACCTTGGTATTGAGGTAGGGCAGAAGAAAGACTGCATCATGCTGAAGCAGTCGGCCTACGCGAAGAAGATCCTCAAGCAGTTTGAGATGGCGGAGGCAAAGCTACAGCTTGGGAAGGATGTTGAAGGAAGAGAAGTGGACCCCACAGAATATAGATGTGTGATCGGGTGCCTGAGGTATCTCACTCACACCCGACCAGACATTTCACACGCAGTCGGGATACTCAGTCGTTTCATGGAGAAGCCCACAAGCGCACACCAGCAGGCCGTGAAGCACATCTTGCCCTAGGTGAAGGGAACGACGGACTACAGGATCCATTATGGAAGAGGTTGTTGGAGATGTGTCCTTAAACAAGATGTATTTTCCTTAATTGTAAAACATTTTAACCAAAGTCGTTGAATAAAAGATGTTACTTATTATGTTAATCTTATTATAGTTTCTGGTAGAGTAAAATAGAATGTTTGTTCCATAGTTCATAAAGGATGCAATTATGTTATGATTATCACAACCGAGTCAATGTTAGGAAGAATTAATAATCATAATAAATAAACTTAAAAATTGTTGGACGTACCTGATTAGTATGCCCTATAATTCAGATGCTAATGCCGCTTGTATAAGATCTTGACGTTGACTTCTTTAAAGATTAGGTTTATGACTTATCAATGACAATTCTGTTTCAGTTTTTCTTTATGAATATAATGAAAGTTTTGATTCCATAGTTGTTATCAGTTTGCAATTGTGTAATATTGTCATCACAATGGTCTAAGTGAGGAGGTTTGACATACACAATAAAATAATGACTAAAGAGATGTCCATAGTTCAGATTACTAATGGGATATGATAATCGGTAAAAACTATTGATGAACTCAACCACAATCGGGTGATGATCTATTACCGGATCATGGTGCTTGTCTGCACCGTTGAGAGTAGTCAAGTATGAAGTGTCTTCATATTGGACGGGCGAGACTTACTTTGAATGCATCAATTTGTCAATGATAATTAGTAAATAAGTCGAAACGATGGTCAGATAGAATCAGTTGATGTCCAGAGGTAGTATGAGTCTATACGGTTTACCTTAAATGATCTTTGATTTAATCGTTTCAGTTTACAATCAAGTATCCATAACACTTTTATTTTGCGATTGGAAGGTTGGCCGTAGTAAAATGCATGACTACAGATATGGATAATAACTTTATGATTTCCTTTGTTGTGATTTGTATGAAGCTAAGAAGTACTCATCCGGAGCCTAACGACTTCATAAACCGTTAGGTGAGTAACTTTGCAATAATCATATAAACAAAGGTAATGTCGTCTAAACGGGATTACGGAGATCAACCCTAGTAAGACGAGAATCATAATAATAAGAAAACTTGGATTCTCGATAGTCTGACTGTATCAATGGACTCCTGAGTCAGGAAGATATAATTAATGCATACTTAAGAGTTCAGCTTCGGGCTATAGTAGAATGTAACCGAAGTTGGTGAAAACTCTTCATTTTCACCGAAGCTTAAGTACGTGTGTCCATTTGTCCCCTTTGTAGCTCCATAAGATCAAAACCGCAAATTCATAGAACATAGAATAGAATCGATCAGATATGATTTGTAGCTTGGTTACATGAAAATCATGATTACCCTAAAAGTGGCAAAAGTACCAAACTTTTAGTCAATATAGAAACTATAAAAAAAAGATAATGAATTTATTCCTTAGACAACTCTAGGGTTGTAGGAAATTAAATTCTGATATGAATATCTTTTTGAATCGTGTCGTTCTGACAGACGGTTTGAGATTTATAATAATAACAGTTTTTTAGTTTAGGCTAAAAAGGACATTGTTATTTAAATAAAAAATAAGAGCAATTAAATATTGGTATTTATACCAGAAATATTTAAAAAGAGAAATAGAATAATGAATTCGAAATATATTTATAATTTCGAAATCAATCTTTTGAAAATATAAAGATTTGATTTATTAAATCTTTTAGGGTATTTTCCAAGGTTCGACTTACCGACGATTATCGTCGATAATCGACCTTGCCCATAGTCATCGATAAAAAATCCACTCCACTAGTTATCATTTTTAACATTTATCGACGATTATCGCAAAAAACGATAAATCCTTACCCAGTAGATTATCGAAAAACACAGTGTAAAAAAGAGGTACTTTTCGGTCAATTAAAAAAATAATATTGGGTGGTATAAATGTGATTTTTTCGAGGATATTCGGGAAAAAACCCTACTTCTTGCCATTTTCGCCTCCTCCAAGCTTCCCTTTGGTGTTTTTCGCGATTTTGGGACTGGTAAGAGGCTCAATTTTTGGCTGTTCATTATGGTTTTCAATGATTATCATGATAGTGGCAAAAGTGTGTAAAGTTTTGATATACCCATTTTCACCAAATTTCTTCCACTTGTTTCAAACTTTTTGGTGGATCTAGGACTTATAATGATAGATATGTATGAATCATGCATTTGTTCTTTGATATATGATCATTTTCACGTTTTTGAGAAGATTTGCATGAGTTCCAAAACTAAGAGTTCATTGTTCTTATGAGTTATGTTTAGAAATGGGTAAAGAATGCTACTTTTGTAATTTTGAAATATTTTTTTTGCGTTATCATGAATATATCTTGATGAAAATTTGTTTCCATGACTTAGTTTGTGATTCTTTTGTTAGATTTGGATGAAATTCGGATTGTAATCCTTGTTAGGCAAAAGTGGACAAAGTTTTGAACTTGGAACTTTGCTAACAATATAGTTTTTTTTTATGATTTATGATTTTATGGTTTGAGGCAGAAAGTATACACGGTTTTTGGCGAGTTTTTGGTGAATTTTTGAGGCAGATTTGATTCTAATTCGTGTTTTCTAAAAATAGCGGCAAAAGTATTTAGAGTTGATCTTTTTGTCGTTTGTGAAGTATTCTACTCATTTTTTTGAATGTTTTCGTTTATTAAATATTTTTTTAAATATTAATCTGAATTTTTGGTGTAATTTATTTTCAGCTTTACGATAATTCGAATTTCTGCATAATTGCGGCAAAAGTCTTTTTTTTTATTTGTGAGGTAATCTACTCATTTTTTGGGTGTTTTTATTCATTAAATACTTTTGGAAATATTAAACTGAGTTTTTGGTGTAATTTGTTTCAGATTTTAAGACAAATTCGTATTTTCTCATAATTCGGGCAAAATTCTTAAAAGTTTATCTTTTGCGATTTATGAGGTAATGTACTCATTTTTTTGGGTGTTCTAATTCATTAAATATTTTTTGAAATATTAATATGAGTTTTTGGTGTCGTTTTGTTCTGATTTGATGAAAATTCAAATTTCTTCATAACTGCGGCAAAACTACTCAAAGTTTCAGTTTTTTGAGTTGTGAGGTAATGTACTCATTTTTTTGGGTGTATTCATTAATTAAATATTTTGGGAAATATTAATATGAATTTTTGGTGTAATTGTTTTTTCAGAATTGACTGTAATTCTGCCATTCACGTAATTGCGGCAAAAGTTATCCAAGTTGATATTCTCGTGATTTATCCGGTAATCTACTGAGTTTTCTTGCTGTTTTCTTTCATTAATTATTTATTACTACAATAATGTGAGATTTTGGTGGAATTTAATTTGTATTTTGTGGTAAAATTGTTTTTCTGGCAAAAGTACCAAAAGTTTGCATTCTGTATATTTTTTTTAACTATTATCGTCATTCGTCTTGTTGTTTAGGTTCAAAAAGAGTAAGGACGAACTTGCGAGGCAGCATTGCATTCCCTATGGGGATTCGAGCAACAATTCCGGTTTCAAGTGCAACTATTGTGGGAAGGAGATTAGAGGAGGCGGAATAACGAGAATGAAAAAACATTTGGCCGGCGTCGACAAGAACAAAAATATCGCGCCATGTACAGAGGTCCCTAACGGCGTGCGTAACCTTATCAGGGAGTCGTTGCTGAGTACCCAAAAGAAGAAGCAGAAGAAGCATGATATTGAGGTTAACATACGGGAGAATATTTTGCACAGCGTGGGCGATTCTTCCAGTGATGACGAGACCGCCCCTGTGGACGCTGAAAGAGAAGTGGAAAGGGTAGCGAAGAGAACCTGTACGGAGGCAGCGGCCCAACAATGGACAGAGGACCAGACAAGAGGCGGCGTAAGTGCTTCTGGTGCCGCCACCGCCCCTGCTTTGTTCGATAGGCCTTCGGGAAAACAAAAAAGGGTCGACTTGATGTTTTTACCGAAGACCATTTTTAAGGTGGGCAAGTCGATAGCGAAGTACTTGATCCACAAAGGGGTTCCGTGGTGCCACGCAGATGACCTTCACTTCCACAACATGTTGTTTTGCGTAGCCCAAGCAGGTAACTTAATTTATGATTTTATTTTTATTTCATTTTGAATTTCTGATTTTGTATTATTAATATTGCATTTACGATTGTAGGCCCTGGATGCCCGTATCCATCGTCAAAGGACATCGCGAGCAAGTATCTGAACCTCGAGTACGAGGAGTGGCAGAAGTACAAACAGGATCAGATTCCTGTGTGGCGGAAATTTGGCATGACGATCATGTCAGACGGTTGGACCGGATCGACGAATATGTCCATCTTGAACATAATAGTCTTTTCGGCGGGGAGGACAGTGTTTATAAAGGCAATCAACGCATCCTCACACGCCAAAAACTCGCACTACTTGTTCAGGATCTTTTCTGCAGTGATCGAGGAGATCAGGCCGCACAACGTCGTGCAAATTGTGACGGACAACGCCGCGGCTTACAAAAAAGCCGGCCAAGATTTGATGCAGAAGTACAACGTGTACTGGACACCGTGCGCTGCTCACTGCGTGGATTTGATGTTTAACGACATCGGAAAAAGGCCAAGCATCGATGAGGCCGTGAAGGGGTGCAGGCTCATCACGAAGTTTATCTACAACCATGGCCAGGTGTTCCATACCATGAGGAAGACATGCAATGGCGAGATCATCCATCCATGGGCGACGAGGTTCGCCACAAACTTTCTCTCCTTGCAGAGCTTACGGGGGAAGAAGGCCGGACTCAAGGCGATGTTTGTGTCCGATTGGTGGGAGAACTCCAAGTTCAAGGATATGAGAGAAGGGAGAGCCGCGGCCACATTGTGCTTGAGCGAGCCTTTTTGGGTTTCTGTTGACAAGGCCATCGCCGTTTTCACCCCCATGTACACCGCACTCCGGTTCGTCGACACCGAGGTGCATCCGATGATGGGTATGGTGTATCGCTTGTTCGAAATCATCCGGTCGGACCTCGGTGCACTTCCTGGAAAGCAATGGGCAGTCGATATTGTGGAAACGAGATGGCATCGAAACTTGGAGCATCCATTGCATATTGCGGCCCACTTCTTGAACCCTAGACTCGCGTACGAGCGAGATATTGTGATGCCAGAAAATGCAATCGTAGATGTCACCAGGGTCTACGATCGTTTGTTTCCTCACGAGGACGTGACACATCTCGCAGAAGAGGTTAGATCTCAATTTAATTGTGTAACTTTATTTTAAGTGATTTAATAAAATATAACTTACTTTCTTGAATTGTAGTACGTGCGGTTCTGTGACTCTATAGGTCCGTTACGCGAGCGGTCATGTGTGGCAGCACGGACGAGTCTTGCACCCGGTAAGAAAGAATATATTGATTATAATCCATTAAGCATACTAAGTTTTAAAAATTAATCTAACTACATTTTAATTTTCTGATTTATTTACAGCTGAGTGGTGGAACATCTTCGGGGGTCCATGCCCCACGTTCCAGAAGCTAGCAGTGAGGATTTTGTCGCAGACCGCGTCCACTTCAGCGTGCGAGAGGAACTGGAGCACTTTTGCCCTGATCCACACCAAGCTCCGCAATCGTCTGGCGTACGCAACACTAGAGAAGCTAGTATTTTGCAACTACAATCAGACGCTAGCGTTGCGGGACATAAAGGCACAGTATGAATCAAGGCCGATCCTTACGAGTACCTTACCCGGTCTTTGGCGATGGCTTCTGCAGGTTGTGACTTCGAGGACGCAATTGTAGAGTGGATCCGACCAGTCCACCTCGATGACGAAGAAGGCAACCCAGACCCAGAGATCGCCGAGGAGGCTCGATCATTCGGAGTTGTGATCAGCCTAGTCCTTGGTTAGCAAAGACTCGGTCCTCCCGCCGACCCCCCAGGAGTTTATGGAGGAGTTGACTGCGGCTCAAGCGCTGCTGGGGCCAGTGCCAGTCAGCATCATACTCATACGACTTCTACTCACCGTACTTCCCCTTCCCATAGCTCTTCGCATAGTGGATGGGGTGGCGGAGGAGGTGGCACACAGGGAGGATGGGGTGGCGGAGGAGGTGGCGCCCAGGAAGGATGGGGTGGTGGAGGAGGAGGATGGTCTGATACAGGTGATTACTATTTTTCTTTGAATGTACCGTTTATTTGAATTTTGTTGATTGAGTTGCATGTATATATGAATGTCAACTAATATGATTACAAAACACGTGATATGTATAGCTCCAACCCAAACTACAAAATCGACCCCCCCCCCCCCCAACATGGGATACATTCCCGATCGACAGTATGGCGACCAGCAGTCTCCTGATCCTCCTCAGCAACAAGACGACGCATCTTCTGTTGTTGGATTCTACTTTCGAAGTGGCTATCTCTCTCAGAGTTCGAACCCCGTCGACGATGTGTCTGGGTACTTAGAGACGATGTCGATGGGAACTTCGGTGAGCACCCAGTTCGCAACTCCTCACCCTGTGTTCGAGAACGGTGTCTGGGCGCATCCGTTGTATCCAAATCGTGCAGGCATCTTCACGGAGCAACACGTATATGATTACCACGTGAGTTAATTCTGTACGCATTTCGAACCACATGGCTTGTTTTGGAACACATATCTATCTGAACATGCATATGGAAGTAAGTGGCGCCACCTGTGTTATGGAAGCCCACAGGAGATCGTCGTTTTTCTGATGTGTATGAGTTGTTGGACTATGTGTTTGATACATTTGTGAGACTATGTTTTATTGGTATTATAGGCCTATGTGTGTATGACTTTATCTTCATATGTTTGTATGATATTATAAAAATATTTTGTAAGTTTTTCGTCGATAAGTATCGAAAAGTGTCGATAATCCGTCGATAATCCTCGATAAGTATCGGTAATCGGTAAGCTATAGTATTATTAGTTTTCCGTCGATAATCCGGTAATCCGTCGATAACGGCAAGCGATTTATCGGTTATCTAGATAAGTTGAACCTTGGTATTTTCTGAGAAAGATTTGTTTTGGATTTATTCTTTATTTGATTTAATTATTTAAATCAAATCTTAGACTGAATATCTCCAAACAGTTGAGTAAATCTCTCACAGTTGGTTGAGATATTTTCTCAAAGCGGTTGAAGCATTCCCTATAAATAGGGATCACCTGAAACCGAAAAACACACACTCTCACTCTCAAATTTCGATCTCTATCTGTCTCTCCAAACAGTTTCTCCGATTTTCTCTAAGGCATTATTTAGAGAAAATTTGAATTAGGGTTTGGGGTTCTATTCAGTGGGAGCCCACACATCCCAGCGACGTAGATTCGGAGTATACATCGGAAGACTCGTGGGAGCTATCTTCGAGATTCAACCAAGAAAATTCGCAGGAGCTCAAGAACGCGAAGAATGGAGATCAGAATCAAGATCAGAGTTGCGCATCAGAATCGTCTAAAAAGGTACGCAATATTATTTATTGATAGAATAATTATTTATTAATACTCAAAGGCTCAATAAATTTGAAAATTGAATATCAACGATCGGGAAGATTGATTTTTGAATCTTATGGGTCGGATAGGGTATTGGGATTATTGGTATGGGACTCTAATTCCTGCGAAATATTTTTCAAAGGTTACCCTACACACCCATAGGGTGATCGATAATCAATCAGTGGGGATTCCTCAGAATCAGACACCCAACAAAAATGTCCGTGACTTGATTAATTGAATGGGGGCTCATTAATTGGATAAAGTCATTAATGAGATTAAGTGATATAATCCTAGGCCAGACATCTGTTACGCTGTGGGAATTGTTAGCAGGTACCAATCCAACCCTGGTATTGCTCACTGGATAGCACTGAAGAACAATCTCAAGTATCTTTGGAGAACGAGAGACTATATGTTAGTGTTTTCAGGATAAAAACTGAATCCACTAGGATACACTGACTCGGACTTTATGTCTGACAGAGACGCGAGAAAATCGACGTCAGGAGCAGTGTTCACCCTTGCTGGTGGAGCGATATTCTGGAGAAGCGTTAAGCAATCCTGTATCGCAGATTCCACAATGGAAGCTGAATATGTGGCAGCCTGTGAGGCAGCCAAAGAATCAGTTTGGCTAAAAAAATTCTACATAGAGCTGGGAGTAGTTTCAGATGTAGATGGGCCCCTAACGTTGTACTGTGACAACAGTGGCGCGGTGGCAAATTCTAAAGAGCGCAGACACCATAACAAGGCAAAAGATATAGAACACAAATATCATCTCATCAGAGAGATAGTACGTCGTGGCTATGTAAGGGTTGTGAAAATAGCTTCGCGAGACAATCTGGCTGATCCATTCACCAAGACGTTGCCAGAGAAAATATTCAGGAGGCATCTGGAAAATATGGGCGTGAAAGACATGAGTCATCTTCTTTAAGTACAAGTGGGAGATTGTTGGACATGTGTCCTTAAACAAGCTGTCTTTTCCCTAATTGTAAAAGATTTTGACCAAAGTCGTTGATTAAAAGATGTTACTTATTATGTTAATCTTATTATAGTTTATGGTTGAATAAAATATAATGTTTGTTCCATAGTTCATAAAGGATGCAATTATGTTATTATTATCACAACCGAGTCAATGGGAAGAAGAATTAATAATCATAATAAATGAACTCAAAAATATCTGTGACTTAATTAACTAAGTGGGAGCTCATTAATTGGATAAAGTCATTACTGTGACTAAGTTATATAATCCTATTCTAGATTAAGTGTGTGTGTCACACTCACTAGAAGTGCATTACGTATGAAGCGGCTTTATACTGGACTGGACCTGACTTAAACACCGGAAGTTGTCATATAAGACCGTCACTGACAACTTGGAGTTGAGTCACTAGTAGATGATCAAATGGATATTCGATCTAAGTCCTGAGTGACCTCAAGCCTAGTCTGTTGACTTGATTGTTCTTTGATTTAACTGTTAAAGAACACATTTACTGTCGTTCCCAATGCTGCTATTTTGGGAACATGATAGTCAACAGATAAGGGTAGCTTGGTCATAGAAACGGACATCACATAGCTCTCTTCAGAGTCAAGATGATTCCCTTGATTGTTAGTGTTGAGAAGTGAGAGGCACCCGTGCGCAACTTATGAATCGAAACCATAAGTGGGTTACTCACAATATTACTAACTGAGTTGAGGATGAAAATACAATGAGAGGCAAAACGGTAAAAACCGCCTGCTCGTTTTTGGATAATCAAGTGAAAGATCAATAACCCGAATTTGATTGTATCAATGGACACCTTGCTATAAAGGGAATAATATATATTGTATCACTAGAGAGTGCAGCCTCGAGTTTATAGTGGAATAACACCGACGTTTGACGAACCACTAGCAATTCGTTGGAGCTTCAGTGATACGGGTCCATGGTCCCCAGGATAGCTTCGGAACGGATGATACGTAAGTGATTTAAACATTCGATATGTTTTATCATTTGTCAGGATTCATAAAACTAGAGTCTGTGTCAGACTTTGGACGTTTTATTTTTGACGTGGCAAAAGTACCAAAGTTTGGTGCTGGAAATTTAACTGATAAAAGAAAGTTGAATTTATATTTTTCATCAACTGCAAAGTTGTTTTAAATTAAATTCTAAGAGACTTTGCTTTTGTAACCGAGTCATTTCAACGTACGGTTTGTGATTTAAGGAATTTCCAAGTTTACGATCGTTTTCGTAAATATGTGAAGTTTAATCACATGTCACGAATTTAAATGGTAGTTTTGCACCACGACATTTGATGTGTGATATTGAGATCAGAGGTTAATAATATAATTTAATTATTTTGATTTAATTACTAATATTCTTATTAATAATTAATATATTTATGTTATTTAAATAAAAATATATATTTGGTATATATATGAATGTGTAGAAGTAATGTGGCCCAAGTAAATGTGTGAGTTGGGCTTACACAAATTTTCTTGGATTTGGACTTTCCAAATATGCGGCATAAGTACCTATATTTAGGTATTAATGGAAAACCTTGAAATTAATTTAGTTCATTAGATCGGTCAAGTTTGATCTTAACTATTGGATCATGATAATTAATTTGGAAAGCTAAATTCGAAAATGACTTGGTGACCAAGCATGGATTTCAAAATTGCTTAATTAATTATATCCATTGGATTAGTTTATGATTTAATCTTAACCATTGGATTGGAAATTAATTAACATGTAAATATGGAATGCAAAATTCGAATTTATTATAAAGGAGGTCGAATTCTATTGCTTGGTAATCAAGTTGGAGAGTTGACTTTGTCCTAATTCAATATGGTCCATTAGATTGGTTATGGAATCAATTCAAACCATTGGATCAAGGTTATTGATTTCCAATTTTCCATATGGGTACATAGAGAATTCGAATTCTATTATATAAGGAAGTGATTGGATAATTTATTTATTCATGGTTTTCGTATTTGGTTAAATCCCTAATTAACTAGAACCATTGGATCTTTGGTGATTCAATCTTGGCTATTGGTTCGAGTGATTAATTATATTTACCTATCATAGAATTCAAAATTCAAGGAAGGAAACTTCCCTTATTGGTTTTTCCATTAGTCTATAAATACAAGGCTCATTCTACACATTTCACACACCTTCCCCAGAGCAAGAATTCTCTCTCTCTCTCTCTCTCTCTCTAGAGTCTACGAATTTCTTAGTCTCTGATCTCTCTTTTCTGGTTCGGCTTAGTGAGACGTTGTTCCCGAAAGCTTTAAAAGAACCATCAGTTAAATTTTTTGCGACGGAGTCCTACCAGCGAAGCCCACGCTTTGGTACGAGGAGTCCAGGAGAATATCCCGGAAGATCACGGGATTTTCCCTCAGCATCGGCGAAGCCCTGCCCAGTTTAGAACGCGCAACCGGAATCATCACCACCTGAGGTACGGCCTTATGCATTGGGTCAATAAAACCTTTATTAAAAGTTTATTTATTTCCTATAGACTAGATTATTAATAATGAATTTATGAAAAGTTAAATTAGTAATAATTTAACAGATCTTGATTTTGGTTATTATCCGATGTTCAAATCGTTGTACGGGTAACAAGTTTTTCCGCTTTAAATATTTTTTTAATGTTACTTGGACGGCTTGACGGTATAAATCGTGATAATACTATCGGGAAACGTAATTTACTTCCCAACAGAGGGAGGGGAGCAGAAGAGCTAGTCGGCTTCACTGACAATGATCTAGAAAGTGACATTGATGATAGGAAGAGTATCGGAGGGATGGTGTTCTACCTCAACGGGAACCTAATCACCTGGCAGTCTCAGAAGCAGAAGTCAGTAGCTCTATCCTCGTGTGAAGGGGAGTTCATGGCAGCAACTGCAGCAGCGTGTCAAGATATGTGGTTTAAGAGGATACTGAGTGAAGTGACTGGAGCAGAGCAGAAGCCAGTAACATTATACGTGGACAACAAGTCCGCAATAGCGCTGATGAAGAACCCAGTGTTTCATGGTCGGAGCAAACACATAGATACTCGGTATCATTATATTCGCGAGTGTGTGGAGAAGCGGAAGATCATCGTGGAGTTCGTTAGCACAAAGAAGCAGCGTGCAGATATACTTACCAAGGCTCTAGAAAGAGTTAAGTTCGCGGAGATGAGAGAGTTTCTCGGGGTGAAGAACCTCGACCTAAGTCAAGCTTACGGGGGAGAATGTGAGTTTAAGCTTTACCTGACTCAACAACCCCTAGCAGAGATTTCCCTACCAGATATCTCCCCACAAGAGCTTCCCCTAGCAGAGAAGGGCCCGAGCAGAAATCTCCCTAGCAGGAATTCCCCCACGAGAGATGGGTCCGACCAGAGATTTCCCCCAGCAAGAAGGGACCCGACCAGAAATGCTCCTACCAGAGATGGCCCTAGCAGAGATGAGGGGGAGCAGAGATGCCCCCTAGCAGCAAAGGACCCTAGCAGGATTATCCTGGCAAAAACGGGAAACGCCAGAAGTCAAGAAGAGCTATTCCAGGAAGGTGCCAAACTTGAGGAGCAAGTTTGGAGATACGATTTGGCTTCCTGATTCGATATGATTTGGTTTCCCATTCTGTTAGGAAACGTGTAAATTGTAAAGATTTGATTGAGTTTATTTTAGGAAGTTTAGCTAGGGTTTAAATTTCTAGTTTCTCTATAAATACAAGTCTTATGACTTTAGTTTGTAACTTTTTGCTCTCTTTGCATTCGACATTAATCTGAGAAAATTCTCCGAAGTTTTATCTTATTTCCTTTATTTCTTGTTCTTCATTGTTCTGTGACTGCAGATCTTACCATTGGAAACCAACAGTAAAAATTGTACGAGAAATCAATGCCCTTGCCGTTGAGTCTTGAATCTTAGTTCCACCACTGCTCTTTAATATTATACTAGATATGTCTCCAAAATTTATAAATCGGATCTGTCAATGTTCGCGACTGTTTGAAAGTAATGCAAATTATTGTAAAATATCGTAAGTCGTAGAAACATGTCAAAAAATGTGAAGATATAAATTTATATTTTATTTTCTAAAATAGAATACTAGAGAAATCTATCGGTTTGATTTCATAATTAAAAACAATTTAATTCAAACCGAAAGCATCAACAAAAAAAATGGAAGTTGAACAGAGAGTTTAACGCAAAGTTTAAAATGTCGCTTGCCGATGTCGTTTCGCATTTTTTGTTTTACGGATATATCGCTTGCCGATGGGTATGTCGATGGGCAAATCGTAAAAACAGGGCATGCCGCATATACCGCACTTTTTTCATGGAAATGCCGCATGCCGATGGGGTTTTCGACGGATATTTTGTAAAAAAAATATTTGAGTATTTAAGCGAGATATTTATATAGGTTCAAAACTACATATTTAATAAATACAAGACATAATTGTATACAACAAAACACATTTATAATTTAAATATGTAGGTGAAATGTATATTATTAAGTCACTTTATTAGTTGAAGTGTATAATATTAAGTCAAATTATTATGTGAAGTGAATATGTATGTTAAGTGTGTAATATTAAGTGAATATGCATGTTAATTGTATATGTATATTAACAAATTTAATATTAGTTGAAGTGTATACTATTAAATGAATATGTATTTTAAGTGTATATGTATGTTAGGTGAAGTTAATATGTATGTTAAGTGTATAATATTCTTTGAAGTGTATAATATTAAGTTAAATTATTAGGTGAAGTATATGTGTATATTAAGTGTAAATGTGTGATATTAGTTTAATATCAAAAAGTCTCACATTGATAGATGACAAGAGTTTAGTGATGTTTATATACCAAATATTATGGACAATGGCTTGAGCCCTTTGAGTCATAGGATTTTGTGGATGGGGAGGACTCACACAAATGTTCCACCATCACGCGCACGCCGCCGCCGGCACGCCGTGGCGAGGCAAGGTGGGGTGGGGTGCTCTTGTGAAAGTATAATTATTTTTGCCGGAAGTTTAATTGATATTTTTGCCGAAATCTACCAAAAATATGATTTTTTGTGAAATTCCAACCATTTTTCGCAATTTTTACTCAAAAAAATGAAAACGATATTTCACCCACGTGCCCTTGCGAATTTCGCGAAAAATGGTAAAAAACCAGCGAAACGAAAGGGTTTTCCTTTCGCATATCATCGAAAAACGAAAATCGGTCGACATTTCCATGGAAAATCGCGAAATTTAACACCTTGGTTTAACGTACTTCGATTACATAAATAATGTTAGAAGTATTGTAAAGATAATATTACATGAAGATACGAATAAAGCTTTATTTGCCTCTATTGTGCTCGAAGTTAATTAAGATATAAAAGGATGGTCGTCGAGTTAGTGACCAGATGGCCGTAGATATAATTTCGGTAAACTGAAACTTCTAAAAGTCCATATTACTCAAAAAAAAAAAAAAAAAAAAAAAAAAAACAACAAACAAACATAAATAGTCTCTTTAAAATAACACTAACATATATCTTGTTTTGTTCTTTTTTAAATTTTTTGCGTTGGGAGATTCGAATTTTACATTTCAACCGTACAAGTTTAAATACTGAACTAAATTGAGTAACACGATTAGGGCAACATACAACTACTTCAACGTACAAGGCGATAGGTCGGCATCGAAAGCAAGGGGTTGACCCGCCCCATCGACAGACCAAAAGTCTCCGACATGTCAATGTCCTCAGGCTTCATCCCAACAGGAAGCTCCCAATCAAAGCAGTGAACCAGCTGAGCAAGAATGAGCCGTACAGTGACGAGCCCCAGCTGCACCCCAGGGCACCCTCTTCGACCCGACCCAAATGGAAGAAGTCGAAAATCTTTTCCTCGAATGTCAACGTCCTCCCCGGCAAATCTCTCGGGTCGAAACTCCTCCACGTCGTCCGACCACACGCTCAGATCCCTCCCGATTGCCCACGAGTTCACTATGATCCTCGATTTCTTGGGAATGAAAAAACCGTCAACGGTGACATCACGGCGAGCCTCGCGAGGAACAATCAGAGGCGCCACCGGGTAAAGCCTGAAGCTCTCCTTAACCACCAAGTCCAGATACTCCAACTTGGGCAAGTCCTTCTCTTCCACCATTTTCTCGAGCCCTACGACACTTTGAAGCTCTTGTTGGAGCTTGCGCATTACGCTCGGGTTTCTCAGAAGCTCGGAGAATGTCCACACGATCGTCGTCGTGGCGGTGTCGAAGGAAGCGACGACGAGGTCTAGTAAGATGGCTTTCACGTTGGTTCGATCGATTACGAGTCCACTCTCATCGGGCCGGTTCATCAGCGAAAGCATCACGTCGACCAAGTCCCCGTGCTTTTCTTGTTGCCCTTTTGCAGCTTCTTGGTGCTCCTTAATAATGTCTTCCATCAATTGGTCAATCGTTTCACTGACTTTCTTCACGCGCTTCGTGAGTCCCTTTTAAAGTAAAAATGTACTTTCAATCATTTTATGAGTTTTGACAGAATAATCTTAGATCAAGTTTAGGGCGTTTAAGTTTACAGGATTAACCGTGACTAAACCGCTGGTTAATCGGGAACCGGTGAGTATCGATTAAAAAAAAAAGGCTCAGTTGTTGACACATTTATGAGTTATAGAGGGCTTACGGCTGGTTTACTAAAACCGAGAAAATTATAGAAAAATCTATGAATCTTCCACAAATTATATTGAAAAAAATCGATTAATACCGATATAAAATTGTATATACAAAAAAAAATGATTATACCATATTATAAATATATAAATATGTATATATTAAAAGGGTTAATGACGGCAAAAATGCCCAAAATTTGGTCAAAGAACCCCTCGTGTACCCAAAGTTTAAAAATGGTGGCAAAAATACCCGAAGTCGTATTTGGGGAGTTAACCACTTCATTCTCGTAACGTCGTTAACTTACCCGTTAACTCTGGCCACATGGACAAATCTGTTTTGTTCAGTGTAATCATTATGGGTTCAATTAGTTGTATTAAATAGTATTAATTAGGGGTTTAATTTGTTGTTTTGTCGTAAACGAGGCTGATGTGGACTCGTCCACGTGGCAAAAATTCTTATATCAGCAACCCACGTTTGTCCACGTGGCCAGAGTTAACGGGTAAGTTAACAGCATTACGAGAATGGAGTGGTCAACTCCTCAAATGTGACTTTGGGTATTTTTGCCACCACTTTTAAACTTTAGGTACACGATGAGTTCTTTGACTAAACTTTGAGTATTTTCACCGTCATTAACCCATATTAAAATGATACATCATCTTCATTGTTAGTCCCAAAAACTCAAACATTGTTTTATCCTCTAACTCGTCTTTTAATCGTAAGAACTCGAACAATATTGTCACATATTTATCACTATTATTTTATAAAGCGTGTTTTGCATATTATTACATATTAAATGTTAGCATTATAATTTTATAGAAATCCGTCAGCTGCAAAATAACCCGTAAAAATTGAGTGGTAAATATCGTATCGGTTAACTTATTACTCATGAAAACCGGTCTATAAACCCATAAAATGTATCGTGCATTTTTCATCACTAGAGACTTCATGAGTCTTGGGTTAGAAGTTACAACATGGTCACTAAATATTTATGAACATTTAAAAATATTTAATGGTAGAAAATGGTAATTAAAAACGTCACACCATCCCCAAAAACAAGTACGAGGCAATGGATGGATGGCGTATAATCAATCAAATAAGATAAGACCTTGACAACGACCTTGCAATCATCAATTTCACAACACTTTATAATATCAATTTATTTAATTGTTTTTATGTTAAATATTTGACATTAATTATCATGCTTGATCTCGCTTTATATCAATTTCCCTGAACTTAGATCAAATCAAAATCAAACTATCACACACTTCTATCAATAGTCAACGTTTTTTTCGTTAAATTTTAAGATAAATATCAACGTATTAATACTAACAGCTAGTCCTCAATAAAATTTGAACGGGTCACTGTGTGAGTGATCTTCAATTATTTGAAGAAAAAAAATATGAATTATATTATTTACATATAACATAAACCGTTAAATACAGAATGAAGAAGAATAATTAGATAGTATTTAAGATTCAATGATTAGAATTATAAAAATGATTGATAAAAGTATTTAATCTTGTCTGAATCCTAAATTAACTCCTTTTTAATTAATCTCCCTAATTTCTAGGTCAAGTTTGGCCACTAATAAATTCATAAACTTGGATTTCAAAGTTAACCTTTAACTTAACTTTATTCTTTTGCATAGGCATAACTACATCTAAGCGGGTTCAATCCTCCTTAATTTTTTATTTTTATTTTGTTATGCCTCTATTTTATTTTATTTTAGTGTAAAATCATAAAATTTTAATTGAAGTACTTAACCTCTTTAATTTTTACAAAATTTTATATATAACTCTCACAAGTGAAATTTGTGACAAAAATCTAAATCTAACTAACACTCAAAAATATAATTGATGATTAAGGTACATTTGCCGCACCCCCCAAATAATTAGGGTTCCAACCGAGCACTTTACCAGGAATTTTTTTATTACTCGGAGCTAAAACCAGATTACGGGTATTAGGAATTTTGGACCCCGAACCGAAACCACAAACCAAGGAAAATCATACCCTGGGTACCCGATTTTCTGGATATTTGAAACTTTGCTTAGAACCATAACCGATTTTCAAAATAAATAAAGATAGTTAAAGAAAATAATAAAAATAAAAAAGATATTTCGTAATAATCATAATTAAGCTTAAGATTTTAGGTTACTTATTCATTTTTGTGTTTGTGATATTTTATATTTTCATTGTATAATTAATAAACTGGTTTCAAAAATCTGTTTAATTTGGACCTGGAGCAGAAACTGGATTTCAAACTAGTTTCAGATACCCCAGAACCGGAATCTGGTTACTAATAAATTCCGGGTATTTCATTCCAGATAATTTCTGATTATGAATAATAATAATAATAAATAAATAAAAATAGTTCCTGGATATTCTGCACAGCTCTACAAATAATGTCTCAAGAAACAAACAAACTAACCTGAAGATCAAGCGCTCCAAGGCAAGGCACGTAGTCGGCCAAATTGAAAGCCCCAATCAAGCTAGTGACCTCCTCAATTATCGCCTTCAAGTCAAACTTGTCATCCTTCTCGCTCTTCCCCAACACCATCTCATAGGTCAACCCCTCCACCACCTCCCCCACCGCCTCCCCCACGTCCACCGCCGCCCCCGCACCCTCCCGCAGCCGCCCCACCAGCCCCGCCACCGCCCGTCCCCGCATCGGCGCGAACTCCTCCACCCTCGACACGCTCATCAGCTGCCCCACGCACACGCGCCGGCTGCTCCGCCAGTACGGGCTGTACTCTGAGAACGCCATGCCCTTGCCGCCGTACGAGAGGTGCTTCGCGGCCTCGGTGATGGGGCGGCTCGCGAAGGCCTCGTCGTGCACGCGCAGGGCGAGCTCGGCCGCACGCGGCGTCGAGAACACCACCGCGGGGACGCCGCCCAGGCGGAGGAGCATCACGGGGCCGTGCACGCGCGCCAGGCGCTGCAGGCCGCGGTGGGGAAGGCTGGTCAACGCATGGAGGTTGCCGATGATTGGAAGAGGCCGCGGGCCCGGTGGGAGCTTCCCGCGCGGGGCTGCGGCGCGTGGGAAGATGGCGTAGAGAAGGGTTGCTATGACGGCGGAGAAAATGGCGAGCCATGCCTCGGAGGACATGTTGTTGCCTCGTTGATCGGAAATGGCGAAATTTGAGAGATATATTGATGCAGTCCTCTAATTTGTTGATTATTTATTCCATATCGCATCTCGACAGTATATAATTATTATTATTATTATTATTATTATTATTATTATTATTATTATTATTATTATTATATATATGCACGCACATTTAATTAATGGGTATTATGTCAAATGTCACCCCTATCTTTTGAGGAAAATAATTTTTTTATATTTAATATTATTGATTTAATGAAAATTAATAATAATAATAATAATAATGAAGCCTGTTACTTTTTGCAATTTTTTGTTATTAGATATCTTCTCGTCCTCGGTTGATTTGTTAACGAAGGAAATTCCCGATGTAAGTATCGTACGTGATAATAAAAAATAAAAAGATATTCTCTTATACAATTTATCAAATGCAGTTAATTGGACAACCGGTTTAATAATGAGAGTTATTAATTAACTTAAAGAGTTACTAAAACACCGGGTTGTTTAAGCAACTCTTAGTTTATTTGTCCTTTTGCTTTGAATAAAATAAAATGGCCTTGTATGAAAAATAGAGAAAATTGAAATGTATAAATAAAATCCTCCTGTGTTTTCAATGAATGTTTGTCTTTTTTTTTTTTTTATATATATATTTGACACGAGCTATGGAAAAAACAAAAAGTTGTGCATAAATTTTAGCCCCACTTTGTCTTGACGTGTTTGCTTAGCTCTGGCGTCCAACACGCAAAATCTTAAAATATCATACTCTTGAAGGTACTTTCAAAATCTTATGTCATAAAATTATAATCATTATAAATGTGTAATGCATATTGTTCACGTATTATTTCGTCCAGTTTTATATTGATATGATGAAATTTATCTCTATCGTTAATAAAATTGGGCTTTAATTGAAGAAGTCCAATATCAAGACAGAGGCTCATTGACAAAGTCCAATGCGTCAATCATGGGAGAAATTAGGAGTCAAAGGAAGAATATATAGAGAAGCCTGACTAACGGAGAAGGCATGTGACGAACATGTTCGTCGATGAGGATGTGCCCATCAACATAGCCTCATTCGCGAAACCTCGTCGACGAAGCCTCATCGCCGGAAAGGCCAGACAGAGAAAGAGCGAAGGAATAGCGACGATGATTGGTTATGCCACGAGACCAGCGACGAACGACGAGGACAAAAACAACATGGAGCAATTAGCGCAGCGCGAACGGCACCTCGAGGTTCGAAGACGGCAGTTACGAGCGTAATGACTACGTAATTAGCTATGTAATTAAGACAATTATGAGAGAATCAAACGCAAATTGTAACCGACCATTTATGAGGTCGGATCTTGATCTTGAAGCTCTATAAATAGTGAGCTGGAAGCTGTAAAAAGGGATTGAAAATCCTTAATAAGAAATACAATACATTCACACTAAATTTCTCGAGCATCTTATTCTCTTCAAACCCATTTTTCGTTAGTGTGATTTGGTTTTAACGGAACTACCCGAGCTCTTAGGTAACTTAAAAGCAAAATTACACCAATCGTGAATCCATGACTGATGCGGTGATTTTTCACCTCAACACTAATCGATTTCAATTAAATAGATTGGAGAACAAAATAAGGGATGGAATTTTGGCGGGAAATGTTGTTCGGTTTTTTCTTGGCCGGATCCGGGTTTTTTTTTTTTTTTTTTTGCTCTCAATCAGAGGCGGACCCATTCAACAAGATCAAGATGAAGGAAAAGGAATATTATTTCTCCGACGTTGTGAGAATTTTTATTAATAGTTATTGGAGAAAGTTACGGTGAAAGTCATCGAACTCATCAATAATTCTTACAAATAACTAACAAACTAAAATCAATAATTCTTACAAATAAGTAACAAACTAAAATTTATTTAATTTTTATAGTGAAAGTCACGAACGTCATATTTTTGTTGTGAATACACCTTTACAACGTTAAATCTCACATTTTTCACCATGTTTGACGCACCACATTATTACATATGCTTTCATGTCATATGTGGACCTCTCTCGACCGTTTTCCCAACCGCGCTCTACTGCTCGTATTTCGGCAATGGGAGCTACTACGGGCAATAGATCGTAGTTGGGAGGACGACAATGACGATGCCACGCCGACTGCACGACCGAGAGAGGCTTGCATATGACATTTAAGTGTAAGTAGTAATGTGATGCGTCTAACATGCAAGAAATGTGACATATAATGTCGTAAGTGTGTATTTGCAAATATATATATATATATATATGACATTAGTGAATTTCACTGCAAAAAAAAAAAAAGAATTAAGTAACGTATCGGTAAGAATTTGATGGCTTCCGCAGCAAATTTGCCTAGTTATTATAATATGAGCGGCATAAGTATCAATTTTCTTTCAAAAAGTGATGATCAATTATTATTATTTTTCGAACAAAATAGTTAAGCTCTGATAATAATATGTCACAATACTGGCTATTTTGGTACCTATGTCATGCTAGGTTTAGAGTTTGATTATTTTGTCCGACAATAAAAAAAAACCGTTACTTTTAAAAATAATCAATAGTAAAAAAAAAAAGTGGACATTAAAAATTTTAACCGTAAATATAATTAATCAACAACAAAAACAAAAACAATTAGATACTTATACCGTTAATAACCTTTTTCCCACTACCGTTTGACTTGCGAGCCACGAGGGAGACTGAGTCTTCGTGCCCGCAAGTCAACCATGGAGCTTCGACCCTCCATGGCCAGATGCCCTTAAGCTCTTCACCTCTCTCTCCCCAACATTCCGATCTTCACTCTCCCGGCGAGAGAGAGAGAGAGAGAGAGATGGATTCCGACGAGCAGCCTCAGATCAAGAGCTTCGTGATCATCTCTCTCCCGCCACCAGACAACCCCTCGCAAGGCAAGACCATCACTGCCTTCACTCTCTCCTCCGAGCCCTCTTCTCCACCCTCGCCGCAGTCCCAGACCCAGACGCAAACCCTAGATCGAGCCCCGACGCGGACCCAGCTTGACCCGCGAGCCCGATCGATGCCCCTGAACCTCGGGCTCTCGCTCAAGCTCCCGAGGCGGCTCGTGGTCGTCCTGGGCGTCGTCGCGCTCCTCGCTCTGGCCCTGTACCGCCATGGACGCTTCCCGAGTGTGGTCGAGGAGCTTCGCAGGTCGAAGGACGACGACGACGAGAAGCCACAGTCGTTCCTGTTTCATCTCTTTTCGAAACCGGGGGTTCGCGGGAAGTATCGCGAGCTCAAGCTTGGGAGGTCGATCGGATTCGGTAGTAGAAACTCGGTGCCTCGGTTCGGCGATGGCGTCGGAGCGAAGAGCACGAAGAAGGTGCTCTCTTCTTCGGCGACGGTCGACCATTCCGCCATTTTTCCCGTCAGAGGCAACGTCAATCCAGATGGGTAATTTGGGAATAATCCCATTTCTTCTGTTTTGATTTCGGTTTTGGTTGGTTGATCTTCACCATTGGAGTGATTGGAAAGCTAAAGATTGGAACTTTTGAACATCTGAACATGTAATGGTTCTTATGAAATATATATATATATATATATATATATATATATATATATATAAAGGATTAATAAAGCAATAATAGGGGGAAATTGTGATGGGTAATTGGGGAAAAATCACTTTCTGTTTTTGGTTGATTGGTTTTAGTTTTGCTTATTTGATCTTTCACCTAGTGAAGTGAGGAGGGTAAAACTGTCAAGCAAATTCTTTAAGAGGTTGTCTAGTAGACTAGAGTAATGAATATTCTCTATTGCTTAACTTGGTAACACATTTCTGAAGGGAAAAAAAAAAAAAGAACAATTCATGATTGAACTCAGGTTATACTACACATACATCTTTCTTGGAATCATTTAAATCCTCAAAGTTTGAAACTTTCAAATTAAATTTAGCAATTCTTCAATCATAATGTTCTACATCAACAATTTTCTTGACCCGCTTAGCTCAGAGGTTAGAGCATCGCATTTTCCCCGATTGTATCGGGGGCAAGCGCCTACCGAAAGATCGCTCGGATTAGGAGAGTGTCCAGTAGAGTAGAAACTGGAAATGAATCGAGTCGTGGGCTTTCTTTATTTTTAAGCTTGATAGATAGTCTCTGTTAAATGTTGAAATTGACTAATTGATGGATATTTAACTCAGGTTATACTACACATACATCCTTGTCGGGGATCCTCCGAGACCTTATTATCTAGATATGGATACCGGGAGCGACTTAACATGGATCCAGTGCGACGCGCCGTGCAGAAGCTGTGCGAAGGTTAGTCTAATTACATTAGATACTATAATTATGTGATGCTTTGTGAGTAAATTTGCGATTAGAAAGCTTAATCTTTAATCTATGTAGGGACCAAATCCTTTGTATAAACCGAGCATGGGTAATATACTACCTTACAAAGACTCGTTGTGCACGGAGATTCAGAGAAACCAGAGAGGTGGATACTGCAGAACGTGCGAACAGTGTGACTACGAGATTCAATACGCGGATAGTAGCTCTTCCATGGGAGTTCTTGCCAAAGACAAGCTTCGTTTGATGATGGCAAACGGGACGTTGACCAATATCAATGTCGTTTTCGGGTATTGCTCTAACCCCAACACCTTATATGGTAAATTTTTTTTATTTTTTTTACAGTTACTGATCGGCGAAATTTGTTTTTAAGGTGTGGATATGATCAGCAAGGCTTACTTTTGAATTCTTTGGTAAAGACTGACGGAATCCTTGGATTAAGCCGGGCTAAAGTTAGTTTACCATTCCAATTAGCCAAAAACGGGATAATGAAGAATGTGGTAGGTCATTGTCTCACCATTAACCCGGACGGTGGAGGATACATGTTCTTAGGTGATGATTATGTTCCTCAATGGGGCATGTCTTGGATCCCTATGCTTTTCAGCCCTTCAACGTTAGTACACTTATATATACATATATATTATATACAATATATTCTATGAATTTGTATCGTAGGTTTTAGTGGTTCTGGTTTAAAGATTTATGCAATTTTTCTCGAGCTTGATTCCGTGTTTCTCTTTTTACTTTCCAGTAATCATTAGTCGTCCTCCCTGAACTTGTTAGGTTGTCTCGGTTTGCTCGCTTATATCTTTTATTTATATTTTTATTTTTATTTATATATATTATATCAAAATTTCCCTTGTTCTTGTCAAATTGTCTCAATTAGCTGGCTAAACCTTTTTTTTTATCAGTTTTCTCGGTGAACTTGTCGCGTTGTCTCAATTTGTTCCCTACACTTTTTTTAATCAATTTTCCCTGGATCGTTGCAGTGTCTCAGTTTGCCCCCTCTCTATTAATTATATGCAGGTTCCGTTAAATTTTAAGCCATGTGCGTTGAATTTAATTCAGGGATTTTTACAATTCGGCGATGACCAAGATTACTTACGGAAGCAATGCACTCGATGTAGCTGGACAGGTGGTGTTTGACAGTGGCAGTTCCTACACATACTTTACAAAAGAAGCTTACTCTCAGCTCATCACTTCTGTAAGTGCCCTGATTCGGATGTCATGTTTAGCCCCCGATTACAACGTATCAGAGGCGCAAGGGCATATCTGTCATTAGGAGCTTTTTTATGTCCTTAATAGTCATTAGATCCATCTGATATTTAAAATTATTTGCAGCTTGAAGAAGTTGTCACATTGGGGCTTGTACAAGATTTATCTGATCCTTCATTCCCTGTTTGTTGGAAAGCCAAAATGCCACTCAGGTACGAAACTGAAAATCGTCGTTGGAACAAGCTAATATTTCTTTTTATTTTTTACGCCAATTTAGATCATAAGCTCGATAAATGTTCGTGGTCCATTCTAAAATTGAGAGACGAATAATTCCTCGCAGGACGAAACAAAGAATAAAAAGTTAAATTCTCCTATAAGAGAACTAGTCCCCTACAGAAAAACAGGTAAACTAAACGAGAGAACCAAAGATCCTAAAAAACGAATCATTAGGTTTAATCCATAAAACAAGGTCTTTGGTCCAATTGGACCTTGATGGGTCTTCGGTATTTGGTTGCACTTGAGAACCGGTACGGAGGACTCCTTTGTACTTAAACGCCTTTTTTAATATCTAATTAATTTAATTTTTGTTTGACAAACACAAGGTCTAACAGAGTCCAAAAACGAATTTAGGATCGGATTTCGGTCTCAAATAGGGTCTTTGGTGTAACCGCTTCCATGTTTAAAAAATCGAGTTTTCAATTTTTAAGAACCGAGAAATGATGTCATTTAACAGTAAAATTGATATCGAAGACCCTACTATAGAGGCCTAAAGAAAACCATGGGCTCTATATTAATGCCAATAGCACATCAATGGCAGGTCTGTGGCTGAGATAAAGCACATATTCAAGACCATAACTCTTCAGTTCGGGAACAAATGGTGGATTATCCCCACTCGGTTTCAAATTCCGGCCGAGGGATATCTCATTATTAGCGTAAGAGCTTCGAATTCGTTAACATCGTAATATATTTCTACGTTTAAATAAAATATATGAAGAAAATTTTAAACTCTTGTGCAGAACAAAGGCAATGTGTGCTTGGGCATCCTTGATGGTAGCAAAGTTCATGATGGATCTACTACTATTCTTGGAGGTGCATCTATTTATATATGAATATTATATATATATATATATATATATATATATATATATATATATACACACGTACAGTAAAACCTCTATAAATTAATATTGTTTGGACCGGAGAATTTTATTATATTATCGAGGTAAAATTTAATCATGTTAGTTAGAGTCGGGCCCATACAAAAGTAATATTTTATCGAAGTTATTAATTTAACGAGGTGGTAGTTTCTGTCAAGATGGAAGTTATAATAAATGTGGATATTTGTGGCATAAGTACCCACGAAATCGTGTTTTGGGGGCGGCATAATCCCGTTTGTTTATCATGGAGCAAGTACCTAATGTCTATGTTAAATACTTTTATTTATTTATATATTTATCTATAAATGCTAATGAATAATGTTATGATATGCAGATATATCACTGCGGGGACATCTTGTGGTGTATGATAATGAAAATAACAAAATTGGATTCACAAATTCAGACTGTGCCAAGCCAAGGCGATTTACCACCCCTCCATTATTTGAGTGATTCATCACACGACAAACAAATCACCAATATATTATATTAATTATTATATTTATATATATATATGCTAACTTTTTGCACATAAAGTATATGAAGAAAAACAAATTACACTGTGAGAGATGTCGAAATATTCTTTTCGTCTCTTAGATATTGTCTAATGAGATTGTAAGAGTATCATTTTGTATATATATAATCTTTTATGCTTTTGGACTAATCATAGTCTATTTAAATTTATCCATTACTATTTACTATATACAAATATAATATATACTTAAATTGAAAACTCGCCAAATAGCTTAAGTGGTTTAAAAGGGTATATTATGGTTTAATACAGTGCCGGGCCGACGATTTCAGAGGCCTTGTGCAACTAAAATGAGGCCTTTTTTAATTTTAAATATTAATAAATTTAATAAAAAATTTATTCTTATTACAAATTCATACAATTTTCTATTGACCATGTTTCTCTTCTTAAACTTTCTATTTTCTTTTTTTAGGACATACTTTTATTTTATTAGATATACTTGCTCCAACAAAGCTAGCAAAAAATAACACAACTATATATCTAGTTCAATGAAAATATAAATAACTGAGCAATAAGTGTATGGAGGAAAGATATAAGTTACTTTGTTCTTGAATTTTGAAGCAAAATATATGATCTCAAATTTCAAAGTATAATTTATTTTATTTTATTTTTTTGATGTTGAAGTTTTCTCTTTTAATATAGAACTTATATCATAAAACACATAAATAATATTGTTTCATATTTAAAAATAATATACTAAAAATAAAACATTTTTACTTTATATTGTAAAAGAGAGGTGAACAAAAGAAACCGTAAACCGAATTTTTAACCGAAAACCGATCAAACCGATACCGACTAAACCGCAACCGCTATTAAAGCGGTTAAAACCGAATATACCGAGAAAAAAACCGAATACCGAATTAGGTTTAAACGGGGTTTTCGGTTTTAATGTGCAAACCGCAACCGCTTACCCGGTTTTACCGCTTTAACTAAATCTAATATTGTATTTATTATATTCTATTTACCATACCTATCAACACATCAAAAAGATTTTCTTATCAAATCTCTCGGTGTAATATTAGTATTTAGTAATCCGTTTATGTATAATAATTTATAATATTAACATTTAGTAGTATGTTTATGTGTAATACTAGTAGTCAATTTATAGAGATGTGGTTATTAATTTAAAAGTGGTAAAGGTGGGCAAAAAACCGATAATACCACAACCGAACACCGAATACCGATTATACGGTAAATGCGGTTTTCATCTTTAAAAATAGGGTATTCGGTTATCATTTCTAAAATACCGAAATGCGGTATTCGGTCTATTATTTGTCAAAAACCGCACCGAATACCCGCTTGTTCACCTCTACAAACTATCATGAAGAAGCCAGCAACGAAAAAAAAAGGAGGCGATTGAGTACGGAAAGAAGAGTACAGAGTCTCATAAAAATAGTATTAGATTGTAATAATTTGTGGGGTTAATGACAGCAAAAATACTTAAAGTTTGGTCAAAGAACCCTTCGCGTACACAAAGTTTAAAAGTAGTGGTAAAAGTACCAAAGTCGTATTTGGGGAGTTGACCACTCCATTCTCGTAACGCAAGTAACTTACCCGTTAACTCTGGCAACGTGGACAAATGTGGGTTGCTGACATGGCAATTTTTTGCCATGTGGACAAGCCCAATTAGGGGTTTAATTCGTTGTTTTGTCATACATGAGGCTGATGTGGGCTCATCCACGTGGCAAAAAATTGCTTGTTAGCAACCCACGTTTGTCCACGTGGCCAGAGTTAACAAGTAAGTCAACTACGTTACGAGAATGGAGTGGTCAATGCCTCAAATGTGACTTTGGGTACTTTTGCCACCACTTTTAGACTTTGGGTACATGAGGGGTTCTTTGACCAAAATTTGGGTATTTTCACCGTCATTAACCCTAATTTGAGCAGTAAAATAAAGGGATAATTACGACAAATATACCCAACCTTTGGTCAAACTTCCTCCCGTGTACCAAACCTTTAAAATTGGCGGCAAAAGTACCCAACCAACGTTGACTGTGTCTTTGTCTAAAAAACGTTAACTTTTGTCGTTAGCATAGTACACGTGTCCGTTGCAATGACATATTTTTTCAATGCTGTTTAATATGTATGAAATTTGATTAGTTAATGTGTGTGTTTTGGTAGATTATTTGCTGATTAATCTGATAGATAGATTAATTCAGTTAGTTTAACCATTAATTCAGTTAAAAATGATAGTAATAAATTTTGGGTGGCTTATGTGGCATGTACACGTGTACTATGCTAACGGCAAAAGTTAACGTTTTTTAGCCAAAGTCACAGTCAACGCTGGTTGGGTACTTTTGCCGCCAATTTTAAAAGTTAGGTACACGGGAGGAAGTTTGACCAAAGGTTGGGTATATTTGCCGTAATTTTCCCTAAAATAAATATATATATATATATTTTAACGTAAAAAAGTTTATACTTTCATTAGTGCGGGACCCACACTTACATATTATCACTTAAAATGATAAGGGCCTGTTGCTTTATTAATGAGGCCACTATCAATTCTTGTGGGCCTTTTATTTTGTATTCACATTCGATCGAGGATATCATTTATTTTTAAATTGCTGAACTAATAGTATGGTGTGGGCCTTGTACACGAGTGGACCTTGGGCAGTTGCCCAATAGGTTGGCCGATTCAACTTGAATATACCCGAGATTTGGCCCAGGTCAACCGTTGACCTGGGCGACGACCCAGATCATATATGGGTCGGGTTTTGACCCGATTCCAATTCGGGTCACCCGACCCAGGGTCCAAGTCAGACCTGGATCCTTCTCTTCGTGGGCTGGGTTTGACCCAGCCCACCCCATGGGCCTGGAACAGTTCCAGGCCCACCCGAAGCACTAGCGCGTGCGCCGTGAGCCGCCGTGGTCCGGCGGCGGCGATGAGATCGCCGCCGCCACTCACGGTGGAGCCCACCCGAAGCACTAACCCTTACTGTTAAAGGTTTTGGCTAGGGTTTATGAAACCCTAGCCGGTGGCCTCGGGCTGCGTGCTGCTGGCGCGTGCGCCGTGAGGCGCCGTGGTCCGGCGGCGTCGATTAGATAGCTGCCGCTACTCACGGTGCAGCTCCGGTGACGCTAAAAAAAATCGGCGAAAAATAAAGAAAATTACACAGGCGTTAACATGATCAATAATCGAAAAAGATTACTTGTTTAACTATCTTGCACAGAATCTTATATACAATCAATCAAGGTCCAAAACCAGGCTTCAAGAACTTTATTACCAGAGATTCACTCGACATATGGGGCACGTCTTCTTGGTCTCCAACCAGGTGCCTATACAGGTAATGTGATAATAATGGTTGCACTGTAACGACATCTTGTAATCTTCTTTGCGTTGAGATTTATGCCCACAAAGGAGACATGAAGGACCTTTTAGCAAATAAAATAGTTTATGGCTAAAGTACTTAATGTAATAATACGATTATGTCCTTTTGCTGAAAATTAATTAAAGATTAAATATTCATCCTTATATTTAAGTTTGAGTTTGTACATATTTGTCTATGCCCTGAAACTATCATCAATGAAAGAAGAGTTAAGTACAGACTTAACAAGATACCTCTTCTTGATTAGTTTGAAATGGTCAGTTCACAATCTTAGGATCGATCGGGCAATCGAATCCGACCAGTGATTGTTTGAATAGACTATTGATATCCGATCTTGTGGTATTGAGAGTTGTGACTCTAGTAGTTTATTCTTGATGTCTTATTGAAGACATTGAACGAGACCAGTGACACTTTGAAGTTTGAGATAAAACCGTTTAATTACTCGAAACTTCAAAATCACAAACGAGGGGTATTTTCGTAATTACCTAAATCCTGAAGTGAGTACATAGCTTCTTGTAACACTTTATGACATTTGATTAGTCAATGGGCAAGATCCAATGAAAAGGAATCAATGGGCAAGATCCAATGAAAAGGATTAAAGCCCGACAGTTGGTGTCATAATACTGTTTCGTTGAACTGTGTGATTCACAGATATGGAATTTGTGTTGAAAGAATGCATTGGCATTATTATCACATGATGCTTTGTTCTTTGAAGTGTGAACGAATAAACCGGGCCTGGTATTTAGTGAATAACATATTCTCTAAATAAAACATATGACATGTTGTGACATCTCACTTTATGTTTTTCTCGTTCATAAACAACAAAGGAGTTGATGAAATAATAACCAAGGGGTAAAACGGTAATTTTATAATTCCTCTTGGTTACTGATACACACAAAGGGTAATATCGTAAAATACACCATGGACCGTGTGAAGAGTAATTGTATCACATCAAACAAAAATAAAACGCATATGAACTTAGAGATTTTCAATATTGGTCCTTTAGTGGAGTCGACTAATATTAGGAATTGAAAGTTCGGAAAAGTTTGTGAACTTTTTGTCCGGACTTTATTCTAAAGCTTCGTTCACGTGGGTCCATGAGGTCTCAATGTTAGACTTTCGGAAGAGATTTTGATGAACAAAATTCGTGTTAGAAATATATAAGATATGATTTATTGAAATCATATTAAGTTCAATTAATGAATTGATATATTTCTAAGTAAGGAATTGGTATGAACAAATATTCTCTTAGTCGATTTTTCTCATGATCAAATAAATAAATTGTTATTTTGATCACCTTTTTTAAATAGTAGAAGTTGCATGATTATAATGATAATTATGTAAACTACAATTTAATAAATAAAAGGTGGAGAAAATAGTTGCTTAATTCCCATTGGTTAATCTTATCATGGGAGGATTGATGATGTGTCATCATATCATCCATAGATTAAAAGCATGGTGATTGGAAGAGAATATTATGACACTTGGAAGACATGCATGACATGCAATTCATGTCACCTTCCAAAGTGACACTTGGAAGACATGCATGTTATTAGTTTTAATATTGATTAAAATTAATGTGTTCACATACCAAGAGAGGAGAGATGAGTCTCATAACATTAGAGAGAGCTTGAAAAACGTTTTTGGAGAGAAAAAGGAAGGTGAATCACAATAGCTCCTACGTTCTTATTGAAGAACCGCTATAGCTTCTACGTTCTCTTGTAGAACCGATATAGCTCCTGCGGTATTACCGTTATAGCTCCTACGTTCTTATTGAAGAACCGATATAGCTCCTACGGTATTACCGCTATAGCTCCTGCGTTCTTATTGAAGAACCGCTATAGCTCCTGCGATCTTACCGCTATAGCTCCTACGTTCTTATTGAAGAACGTTATAAGCTCAATACAATTAATATAGTGTATAAAGAAGGGATACGGAATAATAATTAAGTTTTGGCACCGATTTTGACTTCGAACGAACTCTTACGTGAAATTAAGCTATTAGAGCCCAAGATTCTTTACGACGCCAAACTTGTTTGTGTTTTTGGGCTCAAAACAATTAATTTAGCCCCGAAATCCGTTCGCGCGAGAGGTTTTCTCCACGCGGTAGACTTCGCAATGGATTCTCGCAGAACCCTCCGCCATAGACGAACGCCGGCGGAGACACTCCAGATGCGTCCATCGAGTCACGCCGATGGTCTGAGGAGGCCGCGGCATACGTTTTTTCCCGGAAGCGGTTTTTCTTGGTTTTGGGCGACGGATTTTTGTGTTGTTAAAAGTGGCACAAAAAAAAAACGGGCGGTTTTATTTGATTATTTAAAAAAATAACGTATTTTTTATAAGTACATATTTTATAAAATTATTTGATCATGTTTGATATACGTAAAAAAATAAAAACATATTGGCTAACAGGAAAGAAAAAATTAAATTTTTTTTAATGCGCTCGCAGCACAGACCACACCTCTTCTCCCTGTTGCTAGCTAGATCGTCTTCTTCGTCTTCGACTATTTTCGTTTCACTCAGAGGAAGGAGATCGAAGATCTGATTTGGGGCGTACAAATAGAGATTTGGGTTATACGTTATTCCCATTGATTATTCCCATCCCATTGATTATTCCCATTGATTATTCCCAAAGCGCCTGCCAAGAGGGTATGTTCTTCTGTTTGCTTTTTCAATTTACCGTTACTTACACCCTTACCAGGATTAGTAATCATTACCATTTTGAAAATAATTGCAACTTTTGTAAGGTTTGGAAAATGATGTTAACTAGAGTACAGTCTGGGTATTTATACCGTAATTAATGACGTAATTTGGTTCAACTTTGAAGCAGACGGCAAAGAAAGTGGTGGTGAGTGATGACGATGACCCCTTTTAACTATTTCGTGATAATTTAACCGACTGTACACGTCGTTGCCGTCTTTAGTGGCATGGTCACTCCAGGGTGACTCGCGGTATCAACCGTGTAGTTTGGTTAAACTAAGCCTAGGAACTACAATAAGTTCGAGAAAGTCCTATGGCACGAACAATATCCCATAAGACATATTAATCCCCTTATCCTAGCTCCTGCGTTCTCCTCTCTCTTGTTCATATAGAGCCCACCCTCTAAATCTCACAAAACCCGGAAAGCCATAACATTGATTCTATCGTGGTGGTTTGATTGAAGACGGAGGGAAGACTCGTGAAGAGCGACGACGTTAACCGTGTATAAATCCGGATTTGTGAGCATCATAATCTTATAATTAGTTATATGATTTATCGGATTTATTCACCTTGTTTACGTATTGAAATTATTTTGCATGCTTCCATGAATGTCGTTTTCATCGTTATGGTTGTTTTAATATTCGAAAATGAGTTTTCATATTAAACCGAAATTTTGAACTTCCGCCGCAATGTGTTGCGTTCATTATTTGTATTAAAAAGTTAATACCGATCGAACACTTTGAAGGGCAGTAAGCAGATGCAGCACTGTGACTCTTCTCCATGACCGACCGGGAGATGCGCTTCCAATGAATGGATTTGCGAGAAAAATACGGCCGCCCTGGTGTCAAGCGCGTCATACTCTTCCGGACGCTGCATGAAAATTTCGATCAACCCTTCTACGTCGCTCGCAACTTCCGTAAACTCGCACAAGATGACAAGTACATCTCCTCTGCCGTTGAGGAGGCCTTCCTCCATTCGGCGGAAACCTCCTTCCAGCCATTGAATCTCACAAGCCGGAGTCGTCATGATCTGGATCAGAGTGATCTCAGAAGACGGAGTTCAAGTCGTGGAGAAGAGATCGTCCTGGGAGAAAATGGAGAGGCATATTGTGGTGGTAGAATGATGTATATAATGTATATAAGCCTGAACGACGTTAAGGTTATTTTAAATTTAAAACCTGAGCGGGAGAGGAAAAGCGCGTGCAAGCGGACCGGGTACCCGGTTTTTTTCCATACCCGGTACCCAGATCTGGAATACGGGTTTTTTGAAATCGAGAACCGGATCCAGATTTTGTTGTTGAAAAAACCAAAAATCCGGATCCGGGTTAAAACCCGGTTTTGAAATATAAAACCGGTTTTTAAAACCGGATCCGGATTTTTTGTAATTTTAATTTTGAATTTGAACTTCATATTAAAAAATACTTGAAATAGTTATAGTAAAAGTTCTTTTTATCAATTATCTTAAAAAAACATCCACATTTTAGCTAAAAACAAATGAAATGAACCAACGACACTAAGAAAGACATATAATAAGATAAATATTAAGGTATTTTTTTGGTAAAAAATTCTAGATATTATATGTATACATTTAATAAGCGGGTTTTAGTAACCTAATATCCGGGTTCCGGATTTTTTATTCTTTAAATCCGGGACCCGGATCCGGTTTTTTTTATTAAACCGGTTCCGGTTTAACCCGGATTAATACGGTTCCGGTTTTTTTATAATGCGGTTACAGTCCGGATGCGGATTAAAACCCGCATTTCCGGGTTTATTTGCACCCCTAATAATAATTACTTATGCAATGTTATATTATCTTTATAGTGATTTCATGATTAAATATATAATATTATTATTTTTATATTGACTCATAATTTATAATTGGGACCCTATATACTTCTAAAATTTCAAATGTCTTAGAACTCGAAGTAGTGGCTTTTTTCGGAAAATTCCGCGGCTTCATTTATATATATATGCTAACTTCTTGCACATGAAATATATGAAGAAAAACAAATTATCTTTTTGTTTCCTAGATATTGTCTATTGTGATTGCAAGAGTATCATTTTTGTATATATATAAAGGGTTAATGACGGCAAAAATACTCAAAGTTTAGTCAAAGAACCCCTCGTGTACCCAAAGTCTAAAAGTGGTGGCAAAAGTACCTAAAGTCATATTTGAGGCGTTGACCACTCCATTCCCGTATCGCAGTTAACTTACCTGTTAACTTTGGCCACGTGGACAAACGTGGGTTGCTGACACAGGAATTCTTTACCACGTGGATGAGCCCACATCAGCCTCCTATACGACAAAACAACGAATTAAACCCCTAATTGGGCTCGTCCACGTGGCAAAAAATTATCATGTCAACAACCCACATGACCAGAGTTGACGGTAAGTTAACTGCGTTACGAGAATGGAGTGGTCAACTCCCCAAATATGACTTTGGGTACTTTTGCCACCACTTTTGAACTTTGGGTACATGAGGGGTTCTTTGATACTTTGGGTATTTTTACCGTCATTAACCCTATATATAAATGTAATCTTGCATGCTTTTGGACTTAATCATAGTCTTTAAATTACCCATTACTATATACTAATATACAAATATAATATTTATTTAAATTGAAAAGTCGCCAAATAGTTTAGGTAATTAGAAGGGTATATTATGGTCACAATCTAGTGTATTCAAGTGTTGTAGCTGCCTTCAAAAAAAAAAAAAGTGTTGTATATTTTATTTATATATACAACTACAAGAAATATATTTAAGGCTTTAATTTCATGTTTTTCAATGGAAGCTCTACTTTAACAATATTTAATCCTCTGGATTATTACCGTCCATTTTATAAATCAACAAATTACTAAGACAGCCCCATTATACAATCAATTAATATCTTATGGGTATTTTTGTTATCATTTCTCAAATGCACTACTAAAAAAATTATATATAAAAAAAAAAAAGAAAAACCGATTCCCAAGTACCTAAATCTAAATTTATATATATATAGTAATAATAATAATAAAAAAAATGTCTTACTAATTAAAATTTTAAGAAACGATACGTCAAGACTCCATTTATACCGAATACCTTACATGTCTAAATGCGGCCACGGAATTCCCGAAAGAGCCACAACTTCGGGTTCTAAGGCATTCCAAAGATCATTGGTGATGCTTTTATTATTTAGGACAATAAGAAAGTAAAACATATATACATATATATATATATATATATATATATATACACACAGATAATAAAAGTACCCAAAATAGCTCAAACTTAAAAGAACGTGAACCACTGTCAACAATACTTAATTATACTACTAACAATATATTTGGGAGATAAAAAATAAATAAAAAAATCTAAATGTTACAAGCTTACAAACAACTTCTCTTAAACAAGTGTATTATACTAAAAATAAACTTAGAAGAATATCAAAAATAATAATATATAATAACAAGAAATTCAGTGGACATAGTATGAAATGGTTAACAAAATTAAAATCTGGATCTCATGACATCATTACATACACCAGAATGTGTAGCTGAACTTTCCAACAAGAAACGACACATTTTTCTAAACCCAAAATTAAAAATAAAAATATCTAGCTAGACATCATCACCTGCTCGCTCGATTGCAGCGCTTGGTTCGCAAAGAACCGCACGTCCACGTCCGGATCCTCGCTCAGCTCCACCAAACAGGGTCGGATCGACTTCTCCACCACCTACATTGTTCGACATTACCGTTTCAGAATGAGAAAATACAGTTTTGATAAGATTTTGGGGCGCATCTTACGTCTCACCGTTTCTATTTTGATTTTAATAATTTATCAGAGAAACAAGCCAATAACAGTTTATAAGATTAGAAACATTAGACTGAAAGTAGTGTTTTTATTTACTATAAAGAAAATCGGAAACTATATCCACGTAATAAAACAATTAAAGGGTAAAATGCTTTACAAATGACAAGATTATATGTGCAGTTTTCTTAATTTGAGGGACCATTTCTGCCAAAAACCAAAATTTAAAGGTCTACACGGCAAGACAAAGAAAAGACACTTACCGACTGATCAACGATTGGAATGAGCGATTGCAACACCTTAGCGACGTTGAACTTGATGTTAGGTACCCTGCAAGAGATTGCTCTCAGACCCGTTCCCTTTGATAAATAATAATAATAATAATAATTAATAAACAAAACCTCGGCTTTTACCTATCTTTGGACGCGTTAACAACCACGGGCAAAAGTTTGGAGCAAGTGATGTCGGCTCCAATAACCGGGGCAAGGAGAGAGACCGCGTGCAAAATGGTCATTCGGTACAGGTAGTGTGGGTTGTTAATCATGTCCAGAACCTGTCAAGGAAAAAGATATGTTTAAACTTTTTCAATTAACTATTTAAGAGCCCTTTTTTTACAAAAATACATATAAAAAATAAATAAAAAAACCTCTGAAGAACGTAAAAACAATTATATAATAAGCAAGAAATTAAAGTATTAGTGATAATTATACAGTGAAAAAATAAAAACCTGAGGGATAATGTGTTGCATAGCCCATTCTGGTCCGAATTCCTCAGCAAGACGCTTCACATTGTTAGCAGCCGCATCACGTATCGAGTACACCTGAAATTATGATCATTTATTACTTATACTTTCACCAAACTTATTACATAAAAATGCTACATACAGCTATGCACGTGAAGAAATAATAAAATGCTATAATATAGCGTATCTAAATGGGATAAGCAAGGAATATGGCAAGAGAATCATGACCAAAGAATTATTGGCCCCTAGTTATAAATAAAAATAAAATTATTTTAAGTTTGGACAAAATGAGCTTTTTCTTTCCTTCTTTGCAAATTTTGTGACCAAATCAGTGTATTGACCAAAAGAACCTAAAGAAAATACGGCAAATATAATAACTTAATACATGCATCTTTAGTCACGTAAATAATTCATTAACTCGGGTTCATACCTTGTCTTTTAACCACTGCATGCACAGAGCCCCAAGCTTGTCATCGAAGAACCCTACACCCAATTGACTTGCCAATAAAGGAATGTATTCTATGATTGCAAGCCGAACTCTCCAGTGTCTATCCTCTGCGAGTTCAACGATCGCTGGTAATAAAGACTGAGATAGCAGGTCAATCCCAATCACCTGTTTCAAGAAAACACGTTCACTTTTACGCTTGAAGTTCTTCTATGATTTTTCATGGATGTAGATTCATATTATACGGTTAAGCGTTCACTTTTACGCTTGAAGTTCTTCTATGATTTTTCATGGATGTAGATTCATATTATACGGTCAAGCCTACCTTGAAAGGCAGGCCAGAGTTTTCTATGAACGATAAATGGAAGAGATGAAAACACAACAAGAATAATGATACAAACCTGGTTGACTTGGTCTAGCTTGCTGATGATGTTCAAGCGGACATCCGGGAACTCGTCCTTCAGAAGAGAGAGGAAAATAGGCAGCAATTGTTCTATGGTTGCTTCCTGAAATCACCAACCATAAGAACTACATTATAAATATTTCCATGACGATATGCAAATAATTAGTGAAGTTTTTACCTTTCCTAAGACTGGTGCCATGCCCATGATAACTGAAGCCAATGCAGACCGAACATGCTGAGATGAATCGGTCGATAACTCCTACAGAAGGAATCTTGAATCAAATAACTTTTACATGTAATAATATACGGAAACAGACGAATAAAATGTCAATAAAACTAAGTAAATATATTATCTTAAAGAGAGATTTCTTGAGCAACTTTACCTTCACACATGGCAATATATGTTGAATTGCTAGTTCTGGACTCAGAATCCGACAAAACTTGGTTACTTTTCCTGCTGCAGCTATTCTTACTTCAGCCTCATTATCACGAAGAAGACGAACATAAGCAGGGACTAGGTCCGACCTAATATATACATATTAAAAAACCGTGAATCAAAGCTTTACATGTTCGGACTCATAAATAATAAATAAAACTAAATAAAAATGGGTACCTGGTAGGTTCAGGGCCAACAGCTTCACACAACTCGTAAAGTTGATTAGCAACCATGTAACGAACACGCCATGATTTATCCTGGTTGATAAAAATAAAAATTTGTCTCAGATCAACATGTACCATAGAACAGCATAAACCTTGCAATTTTGTGAAACTAACCTGTGAGAAATTGACAATGACAGGGAGAATATGAGCCACGCAATCTTGCGGCTCCAGCAACTTCCCAAGAGCTGCACAGCCCTCCACAGCTAATAAACGGACAGAATCCTGATCTGCGAAGCACAAGTACCAGCAAGTAGTTCATTTTTAGTAGGAAACAACGTGCTATATAAATCCAAATGTCATACATTTCGGTGTTTGATCTTGAATATCAAAGCACTTTTTCTAAACTTACCATCTTGTGTCAGATCTTCAAAAATAGACATGATATCAGCTTTCAAATAGGCAGCTTCAACAGTCGCAGCAAATTTTCCAAGGTTAGTTGCAGCAGATCTCCTAACCATCGGCATGTCATCTTGGCAGAGCTGACTGTACACAGTTCTTAGCTCAGTCTTTAGAGTCTCCGAGCCGCTCGGGTAGGCAATATGAAACAGACCACAAGACGACACCCGGGCTGTAAACCATTCTCCAGCAGCCAATCTCTAAATACATTGAAAAAAATTGATATCAAAAGATCAGAATCCATCACACTTATCATACCTAGATCCCTACATTATCCTTTTAATTCTATCCCTTTTCCAAAACATAGCCTTGATTCCTGACATTCACTCTTTCATCTTTCGGTTTCGGTTTCATTAACTACAGTTGTCATCTTAGAGCTAACAATTTTAGTAACTACATCCTCGAAGGCAGAATATTACAAAATTACAGTTCTAGTCTCATATAACCCATAATTTCCGCTAGCCACTAACTTCCACCGCTCCCCAACATAGAGATTTTCATAATTACCGAAGGATTATCCAAACAAGAACTGACCTTGACCATGGGAATGAAGTACTCAACCAAGTCCTTTTCCCTCATTTGGGAACCGATCCTGCATAAGGACTCGACGGCTTTGTCCCTCACGCACGTTTCCTCTACAGTGCAGAGAGTTTCCAGAGGCTGGAGCAGAACATTAGCGTGCTCTACGCCTCCGACGTACGGGATGAACACCCCCAGCTCCTCCGCCATAGCGAGAAGCACTTCGTCCTCGTCATCGTTGTTCTCGCTGAGGAAGGGAATCAGCTCCTTCCTGGTCCTCTCTTCGCCGAGAGCGCGGGCGATCGTCGAGAGCCGCCGGATCGAGTTCAATCGAAGCTGGATATCCTCGTTCTTGAGCTCGTCGATCAGAACAGCAATCGGGTACAGAGGCTCGTCAACCATAGCCATATTTGCCTCAAGATCTTCACACCAGAAAGCAATTAAAACAAAATCAGCCACGAATAGCTCGCTCGATTCTTCCGAGCTCAACCGAGACAAAGAAACCACAAAAGATTCAAGCGAATCATCATTCATACATACAAACAAAACTCAGATGAATCTACGAATCGAAAACCTAGAAATTGGGAGGAAGGAAGCGAGATTGAGAGAGATCTGAGGCACCTTGAGGAGAGCGATCTGAGGATTTCGTCGGAGCTCGTGAATGGAGAGAGAAATGGGACAGATCTGGCAGCCGATGGATTTTCCCTTTGACGAAACGGGCATTTTCTTTTCTCAAGTCGGGGGGCTTGCTCCGTTTTGCGATGCCCGACCCGACCCGACCCGATTGGATGCTTTGTAGCTATCGTCTGTCTATGCGGACCCAGAGACAGAGTTTTTCTTCCTCTTTTGTCCTTGAATTGTCCGATGGATTTTCCCTTTGACGAAACGGGCATTTTCTTTTCTCAAGTCGGGGGGCTTGCTCCGTTTTGCGATGCCCGACCCGACCCGACCCGATTGGATGCTTTGTAGCTATCGTCTGTCTATGCGGACCCAGAGACCGAGTTTTTCTTCCTCTTTTGTCCTTGAATTGGAATACTAATATAGCCTTATTTTATTAAATTAAATAGGGGTGAAAATAAGTAGGAAAAGAAAAATGTTATATTTAAATTTTGTTACAAATTATATTTGTGGGCTTATATTTAGATTTTAGTTAAATTAAAGGTTAGATTATAAGAAATTATAATGGATAGCCACATCCGTATGTTTATATTGCATTTTATCAAACTTAATATTTTTATTTGCAAAATAACTAAATATTGACTATTTTATAAATGGTTAATACAATTATAATGATTAATATGACTATTTTTATAATGATTAATATGATTAGTTGGCTATTTTACAAATATTAACTAAACATTGGTTATTTTGTCAATTTTAAACTATCAGGCTAGCTATTTAGTTTAGTTTAAGATCCCGAATAATTTACATTTAAATAAGGGCTCTTTAGGGTAAGAGCCAAACTTAAATGTGTGTTTAGCAAAATAGTCAAACTTTGGTTAATTTTATAAACTAGCCAATTAATCACTTAAACAAAACTACAATTACATTATTGCCCTCATGTTTTAATAAAAGTAAAAAAATCGTTTATTTTCATTAATTAAAAATATTGATATTAATTGAAATAGCTATTAATATGGTAACAACCAAAATCAAACCCCTTTTTTTTGTATAATTCAAATTTTAAAATCAAAACATTCATATAATTTCCATAATTATTTTTTTCAAAAAATATCAACAAATTAAATACGCAAATTAACGTAAATCAACAACGAATCAACGTAAATTAAAAATCAAAAATATTATTCATATTAAAATTTAAATACAATAATCAAATATTTTAAATACAAAAATATAATCTCTCTCTCTCCCGTAAGACCGCCGAAGATTCACCGTCGATCACTGTGGCCTCGGTGTTTCTGATGGAGGAGCTCCTTCGCGCACGACGGGGGCAGCGGAAACTCATGAGCTCACAAGCTCAGACGACGACGGTGAGGGGTGCAACGAGCCCATCGACGGCGCCGGAGTTTGCCAGGGTGCACAGCGGTGGTGGGCTGCATCCTACCTTTAGATCTGAAGCTTCAGAAACCGACAACAATGGCGGCTTAGCGACGACGTCAGAGCAGAGTCCTGCACCGGGCTCGCTGGAGATCGCACTGCACCGGAGATCGCCAGAAACCGACAATAATGGCGGCTTAGCGATGACGCTCGCCGGAGATCGCACTGCACTGGGGCTCGTATCGACAGGACGAACACGACGGTCTCGGGGATATGCGGGTTCGTCTTCTTCCACGGAGCAGAAGAAGCGCATCGTCGTTTTTCGCTGTTGTTCAGAGAGACTAACTCCGGTACTGGTTGGACATCTCGGATCTGATCAGAGAGAGAGAGATGGAAATGATTCAAAATTTGGAATTGAATTTCAAAATTTGTGCACAATTAGTTACACCTTGATTTGTGTTGAAAATTAAATTTCCTTTTTAATTAATTACGAAAATTATAATTAAAATGATTAATTAAAGGGTATTACAGGGATAAAAAATGTAATTAAAATGCCACCTCATGTTAATTGACTAGTTTACAAAATTAACCAAAATTTGGCTATTTTACTAATCCTATGTTTCAATTTGGCTATTTGGAGCAATTTCTCTTTAAATGATTATAAGAGAGTTTAAGCTAAATAGTCAACTTGATGGTTTAAAATTGACGAAATAGTTTATTTTTTTGTTTGTTTGTTATGTAGGAATGAGATTTGAGATTTTACTTGTTTTTGTTTGTTTGTTCCGGTTTCGGTCTTGAAACTCAATCTCTGTAATGTACACGCGGAGGAGAGTGTACTTGTGTGTTAGATCATTCGTTGTAGTTTTCGAGCCTCAAGCAACCCATTTGAACAACATCGATGTGGATTAACTTCCGGCATATGGGATTGGGTGTCCATGGTCGTCAAGCAATCTGACACGATCGATATAGGCGTCAGTATCGATCATGCCGACGCTATCGACGAAGTAACTTGGCTTGTTGGTCGGATAAATCAGACAACCTACAAAGTCCTGTACCGCGTAATTGGTATAGGACTTTGTAATTGTTTCATAATTTCGGGAAAATGAAGAGTCTTTCTCAGTCATATGACATGGGCTTAGTAGTTTGAGTCGATTCGGAGCTTAAGCCCAACTTAGTGTGGGAGAACAAGTCCACGAAGATAGAGATTCCCTAGGAAAACTGTCGACAGGAGTGTACGATTACAAAGCATCATTCACGATTTCACGTACTCTGTCTTAACCAAAGATAAATGTCAATGACAACAAAATAAAGAGTTCTTTTTGTTGAGTTTTTTGATGACTTTTCTCAATCTGAGTGCGGAAATTTTGGGATATCATCAAAATTATGATCTAGAATATATTCGAATATTAAGATAAGAGATTCGATACGTTACCAGACTTTTGGTACTTTTGCCAACAGTACCAAATGTTGGCGATTTCTCCTGTGCGTGCGTGTTCGGGATTGGCACGGTTTGATCGTGCTTCACAGATGTAAAGCCTCTAACTCGTCCACCACGTTGCTGCGGGAACGTCTCTAAGACCGGAAATCTCCTCGATTGATAGTTAGGTCTCTCTCGGTGATTAGACGGGAACACTGGGAGAGAAAACTCGTCCTCTATTTTGCTAGAGGAAAGGGGCGAATTTGCTGATCTCTGGGGGCAGGGCCGTCCCAAGGTTTTCGGGGGCCTTGGGCGAAAAGTCAAAATGGGGCCTTTAAAAAATAAAACACTAAACATTAATATATTTGATAAACCTAATAATCTAAATATAAGTACTTACAGTTACAATTTTTTCACTAAGTACGTTCTTCTTCTCCAATTTCCGCAAAGCTTGTTCTTTTTATCAACCATGAAACCTAATGAGAACATCAATTTAAAGAAAATGATCAAAAACAAAAAGAAAAAAAAACTATTTCTAAACATTTATTTTTCTTACTTTTAATGATGCAAATTTTTTAATCAAATCATTATAATCAAGTTTATTCAACAAATTAATTTCGATAGACAACATAGCTAATCCACTCAATCTCTCTTGCAACATAGTTGTCCTTAAATAAGACTTAATCAATTTCAATTTTGAAAAACTTCTTTCGGCCGAAGCAACTGTTACCGGAATAGTTAGCAATATTCTATAAGCAATAAATGCATTTGGAAATGAATCAATATTTTTAATGTAATCAAGTATTTGAATGAAACTACCATTTTCATTTGGAAAAACTTCTCTTAAAAATTTTAATTCACAAAACAAATCTAAACCATCAATATCAGAAACTCCATTGTGTTTTAAAACATTTTCAAGATTTAAAGATCGCCCTTTTAAAACAAAATAGTTTATGAAGGAAAGATATAACCTTTTTTGTTCTTGAATCTTGAAGCAAAGTGTTGATCTCGAATCTCACTTCCCAATTCACAAATTTTAACTTTCTTTTTAACCTATCACAAAAACACATAAATGAGAATTAGTTCTCTGTAATTTCATATTCCAAAAAAAAAAATCTATAAAATAGTGTTCTTACCGTCTTGACGAAGATAAATCTAGGGAAAAATCACTCTCAAAAGTCACAATTCGCAAACAATAATCGAAGTCAAGGAGAAAAGAAATGAGCTTTTGTGCGTTGAGGTTGATCAGAAGTGAAAGAAAGGGGAAATGGAGAAGGAAAAACTAGGAGTAAGAGGGAGAAGTTGAAGAAGCGTGTCAGAGACTGTGAAACAAAACAATTTATCAAATTATTATATTTTTATTAATTTAAGAATATAATAAATAAATGGGCCCACTTACCTCAAATACATGCTAAAAATCAGCTTTTATTTTTCCAATCGTTGTACCATTCAGAAATAGGCTTTAATTTTTTTTATTTATTAAATACAACAATAGTTGTTCTGATATGGAAGTTGGGCTTTTAATTGAGAGCCCTTTCAGTGGTGGGGGCCTTGAGCTGCGGCCCAGTCCGCCCTAACTATCAGGCCGAGCCTGTCTGGGGGCTAGGGTTGGGCGAATTTGTGAGCTCCTTGTGGCTTAAATAACCCACAAGGTTGAATGACCTAATGGGCTTTTGGGCCCAGTAAATGGGTTCAGGCCCATTAGGTCATACTTAATTAATTAATTAATTGTAATTGTTTCATAATTTCGTGAAAATGAAGAGTCTTTCTCATTCATATGACATGGGCTTAGTAGTTTGAGTCGATTTGGAGCTTAAGCCCAACTTAGTGTGGGAGAACAAGTCAACGAAGATAGAGATTCCCTAGGAAAACTGTCGACAGGAGTGTACGATTACAAAGCATCATTAACGATTTCACGTACTCTGTCTTAACCAAAGATAAATATCAATAACAACAAAATAAAGAGTTCTTTTTGTTGAGTTTTTTGATGACTTTTCTCAATCTGAGTGCGGAAATTTCGGGATATCATCAAAATTATGATCTAGAATATATTCGAATATTAAGATAAGAGATTCGATACGTTACCAGACTTTTGGTACTTTTGCCAACAATACCAAATGTTGTCAATTTCTCCTGTGCGTGCGTGTTCGGGATTGGCACGGTTTGATCGTGCTTCACAGATGTAAAGCCTCTAACTCGTCCACCACGTTGCTGCGGGAACGTCTCTAAGACCGGAAATCTCCTCGATTGATAGCTAGGTCTCTCTCGGTGATTAGACGGGAACACTGGGAGAGAAAACTCGTCCTCTATTTTGCTAGAGGAAAGGGGCGAATTTGCTGATCTCTGGGGGCAGGGCCGGCCCAAGGTTTTCGGGGGCCTTGGGCGAAAAGTCAAAATGGGGTCTTTAAAAAATAAAACACTAAACATTAATATATTTGATAAACCTAATAATCTAAATATAAGTACTTACAGTTACAATTTTTTCACTAAGTACGTTCTTCTTCTCCAATTTCCGCAAAGCTTGTTCTATTTATCAACCATGAAACCTAATGAGAACATCAATTTAAAGAAAATGATCAAAAACAAAAAGAAAAAAAAAAAACTATTTCTAAACATTTATTTTTCTTACTTTTAATGATGCAAATTTGTTAATTAAATCATTATAATCAAGTTTATTCAACAAATTACTTTCGATAGACAACATAGCTAATCCACTCAATCTCTCTTGCAACATAGTTGTCCTTAAATAAGACTTAATCAATTTCAATTTTGAAAAACTTCTTTCGGCCGAAGCAACTGTTACCGGAATAGTTAGCAATATTTTATAAGCAATAAATGCATTTGGAAATGAATCAATATTTTTAATGTAATCAAGTATTTGAATGAAACTACTATTTTCATTTGGAAAAACTTCTCTTAAAAATTTTAATTCACAAAACAAATCTAAACCATCAATATCAGAAACTCCATTGTGTTTTAAAACATTTTCAAGATTTAAAGATCGCCCTTTTAAAACAAAATAGTTTATGAAGGAAAGATATAACCTTTTTTTGTTCTTGAATCTTGAAGCAAAGTGTTGATCTAGAATCTCACTTCCCAATTCACAAATTTTAAGTTTCTTTTTAACCTATCACAAAAACACATAAATGAGAATTAGTTCTCTGTAATTTCATATTCCAAAAAAAAATCTATAAAATAGTGTTCTTACCGTCTTGACGAAGATAAATCTAGGGAAAAATCACTCTCAAAAGTCACAATTCGCAAACAATAATCGAAGTCAAGGAGAAAAGAAATGAGCTTTTGTGCGTTGAGGTTGATCAGAAGTGAAAGAAAGGGGAAATGGAGAAGGAAAGACTAGGAGCAAGAGGGAGAAGTTGAAGAAGCGTGTCACAGACTGTGAAACAAAACAATTTATCAAATTATTATATTTTTATTAATTTAAGAATATAATAAATAAATGGGCCCACTTACCTCAAATACATGCTAAAAATCAGCTTTTATTTTTCTAATCGTTGTACCATTCAGAAATAGGCTTTAATTTTTTTTATTTATTAAATACAACAATAGTTGTTCTGATATGGAAGTTGGGCTTTTAATTGGGAGCCCTTTCAGTGGTGGGGGCCTTGAGCTGCGGCCCAGTCCGCCCTAACTATCAGGTCGAGCCTGTCTGGGGGCTAGGGTATGGCGAATTTGTGAGCTCTTTGTGGCTTAAATAACACACAAGGTTGAATGACCTAATGGGCTTTTGGGCCCAGTAAATGGGTTCAGGCCCATTAGGTCATACTTAATTAATTAATTAATTGTAATTGTTTCATAATTTCGTGAAAATGAAGAGTCTTTCTCATTCATATGACATGGGCTTAGTAGTTTGAGTCGATTTGGAGCTTAAGCCCAACTTAGTGTGGGAGAACAAGTCAACGAAGATAGAGATTCCCTAGGAAAACTGTCGACAGGAGTGTACGATTACAAAGCATCATTAACGATTTCACGTACTCTGTCTTAACCAAAGATAAATATCAATAACAACAAAATAAAGAGTTTTTTTTGTTGAGTTTTTTGATGACTTTTCTCAATCTGAGTGCGGAAATTTTGAGATATCATCAAAATTATGATCTAGAATATATTCGAATATTAAGATAAGAGATTCGATACGTTACCAGACTTTTGGTACTTTTGCCAACAGTACCAAATGTTGTCAATTTCTCCTATGCATGCGTGTTCGGGATTGGCACGGTTTGATCGTGCTTCACGGATGTAAAGCCTCTAACTCGTCCACCACGTTGCTGCGGGAACTTCTCTAAGACCGGAAATCTCCTCGATTGGTAGCTAGGTCTCTCTCGGTGATTAGACGGGAACACTGGGAGAGAAAACTCGTCCTCTATTTTGCTAGAGGAAAGGGGCGAATTTGCTGATCTCTGGGGGCAGGGCCGGCCCAAGGTTTTCGGGGGCCTTGGGCGAAAAGTCAAAATGGGGTCTTTAAAAAATAAAACACTAAACATTAATATATTTGATAAACCTAATAATCTAAATATAAGTACTTACAGTTACAATTTTTTCACTAAGTACGTTCTTCTTCTCCAATTTCCGCAAAGCTTGTTCTATTTATCAACCACGAAACCTAATGAGAACATCAATTTAAAGAAAATGATCAAAAACAAAAAGAAAAAAAAACTATTTCTAAACATTTATTTTTCTTACTTTTAATGATGCAAATTTGTTAATCAAATCATTATAATCAAGTTTATTCAACAAATTACTTTCGATAGACAACATAGCTAATACACTCAATCTCTCTTGCAACATAGTTGTCCTTAAATAAGACTTAATCAATTTCAATTTTGAAAAACTTCTTTCGGCCGAAGCAACTGTTACCGGAATAGTTAGCAATATTCTATAAGCAATAAATGCATTTGGAAATGAATCAATATTTTTAATGTAATCAAGTATTTGAATGAAACTACCATTTTCATTTGGAAAAACTTCTCTTAAAAATTTTAATTCACAAAACAAATCTAAACCATCAATATCAGAAACTCCATTGTGTTTTAAAACATTTTCAAGATTTAAAGATCGCCCTTTTAAAACAAAATAGTTTATGAAGGAAAGATATAACATTTTTTGTTCTTGAATCTTGAAGCAAAGTGTTGATCTCGAATCTCACTTCCCAATTCACAAATTTTAACTTTCTTTTTAACCTATCACAAAAACACATAAATGAGAACTAGTTCTCTGTAATTTCATATTCCAAAAAAAAAAATCTATAAAATAGTGTTCTTACCGTCTTGACGAAGATAAATCTAGGGAAAATCACTCTCAAAAGTCACAATTCGCAAACAATAATCGAAGTCAAGGAGAAAAGAAATGAGCTTTTGTGCGTTGAGGTTGATCAGAAGTGAAAGAAAGGGGAAATGGAGAAGGAAAGACTAGGAGCAAGAGGGAGAAATTGAAGAAGCGTGTCACAGACTGTGAAACAAAACAATTTATCAAATTATTATATTTTTATTAATTTAAGAATATAATAAATAAATGGGCCCACTTACCTCAAATACATGCTAAAAATCAGCTTTTATTTTTCTAATCGTTGTACCATTCAGAAATAGGCTTTAATTTTTTTTATTTATTAAATACAACAATAGTTGTTCTGATATGGAAGTTGGGCTTTTAATTGGGAGCCCTTTCAGTGGTGGGGGCCTTGAGCTGCGGCCCAGTCCGCCCTAACTATCAGGCTGAGCCTGTCTGGGGGCTAGGGTTGGGCGAATTTGTGAGCTCTTTGTGGCTTAAATAACCCACAAGGTTGAATGACCTAATGGGCTTTTGGGCCCAGTAAATGGGTTCAGGCCCATTAGGTCATACTTAATTAATTAATTAATTGTAATTGTTTCATAATTTCGTGAAAATGAAGAGTCTTTCTCATTCATATGACATGGGCTTAGTAGTTTGAGTCGATTTGGAGCTTAAGCCCAACTTAGTGTGGGAGAACAAGTCAAGGAAGATAGAGATTCCCTAGGAAAACTGTCGACAGGAGTGTACGATTACAAAGCATCATTCACGATTTCACGTATTCTGTCTTAACCAAAGATAAATATCAATAACAACAAAATAAAGAGTTCTTTTTGTTGAGTTTTTTGATGACTTTTCTCAATCTGAGTGCGGAAATTTTGGGATATCATCAAAATTATGATCTAGAATATATTCGAATATTAAGATAAGAGATTCGATACGTTACCAGACTTTTGGTACTTTTGCCAATAGTACCAAATGTTGTCGATTTCTCTTGTGCGTGCGTGTTCGGGATTGGCACGGTTTGATCGTGCTGCACAGATGTAAAGCCTCTAACTCGCCCACCACGTTGCTGCGGGAACGTCTCTAAGACCGGAAATCTCCTCGATTGATAGCTAGGTCTCTCTCGGTGATTAGACGGGAACATTGGGAGAGAAAACTCGTCCTCTATTTTGCTAGAGGAAAGGGGCGAATTTGCTGATCTCTGGGGGCAGGGCCGGCCCAAGGTTTTCGGGGGCCTTGGGCGAAAAGTCAAAATGGGGTCTTTAAAAAATAAAACACTAAACATTAATATATTTGATAAACCTAATAATCTAAATATAAGTACTTACAGTTACAATTTTTTCACTAAGTACGTTCTTCTTCTCCAATTTCCGCAAAGCTTGTTCTTTTTATCAACCACGAAACCTAATGAGAACATCAATTTAAAGAAAATGATCAAAAACAAAAAGAAAAAAAAACTATTTCTAAACATTTATTTTTCTTACTTTTAATGATGCAAATTTGTTAATCAAATCATTATAATCAAGTTTATTCAACAAATTACTTTCGATAGACAACATAGCTAATTCACTCAATCTCTCTTGCAACATAGTTGTCCTTAAATAAGACTTAATCAATTTCAATTTTGAAAAACTTCTTTCGGCCGAAGCAACTGTTACCGGAATAGTTAGCAATATTCTATAAGCAATAAATGCATTTGGAAATGAATCAATATTTTTAATGTAATCAAGTATTTGAATGAAACTACCATTTTCATTTGGAAAAACTTCTCTTAAAAATTTTAATTCACAAAACAAATCTAAACCATCAATATCAGAAACTCCATTGTGTTTTAAAACATTTTCAAGATTTAAAGATCGCCCTTTTAAAACAAAATAGTTTATGAAGGAAAGATATAACATTTTTTGTTCTTGAATCTTGAAGCAAAGTGTTGATCTCGAATCTCACTTCCCAATTCACAAATTTTAACTTTCTTTTTAACCTATCACAAAAACACATAAATGAGAACTAGTTCTCTGTAATTTCATATTCCAAAAAAAAAAATCTATAAAATAGTGTTCTTACCGTCTTGACGAAGATAAATCTAGGGAAAATCACTCTCAAAAGTCACAATTCGCAAACAATAATCGAAGTCAAGGAGAAAAGAAATGAGCTTTTGTGCGTTGAGGTTGATCAGAAGTGAAAGAAAGGGGAAATGGAGAAGGAAAGACTAGGAGCAAGAGGGAGAAGTTGAAGAAGCGTGTCACAGACTGTGAAACAAAACAATTTATCAAATTATTATATTTTTATTAATTTAAGAATATAATAAATAAATGGGCCCACTTACCTCAAATACATGCTAAAAATCAGCTTTTATTTTTCTAATCGTTGTACCATTCAGAAATAGGCTTTAATTTTTTTTATTTATTAAATACAACAATAGTTGTTCTGATATGGAAGTTGGGCTTTTAATTGGGTGCCCTTTCAGTGGTGGGGGCCTTGAGCTGCGGCCCAGTCCGCCCTAACTATCAGGCCGAGCCTGTCTGGGGGCTAGGGTTGGGCGAATTTGTGAGCTCTTTGTGGCTTAAATAACCCACAAGGTTGAATGACCTAATGGGCTTTTGGGCCCAGTAAATGGGTTCAGGCCCATTAGGTCATACTTAATTAATTAATTAATTGTAATTGTTTCATAATTTCGTGAAAATGAAGAGTCTTTCTCATTCATATGACATGGGCTTAGTAGTTTGAGTCGACTTGGAGCTTAAGCCCAACTTAGTGAGGGAGAACAAGTCAACGAAGATAGAGATTCCCTAGGAAAACTGTCGACAGGAGTGTACGATTACAAAGCATCATTCACGATTTCACGTACTCTGTCTTAACCAAAGATAAATATCAATAACAACAAAATAAAGAGTTCTTTTTGTTGAGTTTTTTGATGACTTTTCTCAATCTGAGTGCGGAAATTTTGGGATATCATCAAAATTATGATCTAGAATATATTCGAATATTAAGATAAGAGATTCGATACGTTACCAGACTTTTGGTACTTTTGCCAACAGTACCAAATGTTGTCGATTTCTCCTGTGCGTGCGTGTTCGGGATTGGCACGGTTTGATCGTGCTTCACAGATGTAAAGCCTCTAACTCGCCCACCACGTTGCTGCGGGAACGTCTCTAAGACCGGAAATCTCCTCGATTGATAGCTAGGTCTCTCTCGGTGATTAGACGGGAACACTGGGAGAGAAAACTCGTCCTCTATTTTGCTAGAGGAAAGGGGCGAATTTGCTGATCTCTGGGGGCAGGGCCGGCCCAAGGTTTTCGGGGGCCTTGGGCGAAAAGTCAAAATGGGGTCTTTAAAAAATAAAACACTAAACATTAATATATTTGATAAACCTAATAATCTAAATATAAGTACTTGCAGTTACAATTTTTTCACTAAGTACGTTCTTCTTCTCCAATTTCCGCAAAGCTTGTTCTTTTTATCAACCATGAAACCTAATGAGAACATCAATTTAAAGAAAATGATCAAAAACAAAAAGAAAAAAAAAACTATTTCTAAACATTTATTTTTCTTACTTTTAATGATGCAAATTTGTTAATCAAATCATTATAATCAAGTTTATTCAACAAATTACTTTCGATAGACAACATAGCTAATTCACTCAATCTCTCTTGCAACATAGTTGTCCTTAAATAAGACTTAATCAATTTCAATTTTGAAAAACTTCTTTCGGCCGAAGCAACTGTTACCGGAATAGTTAGCAATATTCTATAAGCAATAAATGCATTTGGAAATGAATCAATATTTTTAATGTAATCAAGTATTTGAATGAAACTACCATTTTCATTTGGAAAAACTTCTCTTAAAAATTTTAATTCACAAAACAAATTTAAACCATCAATATCAGAAACTCCATTGTGTTTTAAAACATTTTCAAGATTTAAAGATCGCCCTTTTAAAACAAAATAGTTTATGAAGGAAAGATATAACCTTTTTTGTTCTTGAATCTTGAAGCAAAGTGTTGATCTCGAATCTCACTTCCCAATTCACAAATTTTAACTTTCTTTTTAACCTATCACAAAAACACATAAATGAGAATTAGTTCTCTGTACTTTCATATTCCAAAAAAAAAAATCTATAAAATAGTGTTCTTACCGTCTTGACGAAGATAAATCTAGGGAAAAATCACTCTCAAAAGTCACAATTCGCAAACAATAATCGAAGTCAAGGAGAAAAGAAATGAGCTTTTGTGCGTTGAGGTTGATCAGAAGTGAAAGAAAGGGGAAATGGAGAAGGAAAGACTAGGAGCAAGAGGGAGAAGTTGAAGAAGCGTGTCACAGACTGTGAAACAAAACAATTTATCAAATTATTATATTTTTATTAATTTAAGAATATAATAAATAAATGGGCCCACTTACCTCAAATACATGCTAAAAATCAGCTTTTATTTTTCTAATCGTTGTACCATTCAGAAATAGGCTTTAATTTTTTTTATTTATTAAATACAACAATAGTTGTTCTGATATGGAAGTTGGGCTTTTAATTGGGAGCCCTTTCAGTGGTGGGGGCCTTGAGCTGCGGCCCAGTCCGCCCTAACTATCAGGCCGAGCCATTCTGGGGGCTAGGGTTAGGCGAATTTGTGAGCTCCTTGTGGCTTAAATAACCCACAAGGTTGAATGACCTAATGGGCTTTTGAGCCCAGTAAATGGGTTCAGGCCCATTAGGTCATAATTAATTAATTAATTAATTAATTAATTGTAATTGTTTCATAATTTCGTGAAAATGAAGAGTCTTTCTCATTCATATGACATGGGCTTAGTAGTTTGAGTCGATTCGGAGCTTAAGCCCAACTTAGTGTGGGAGAACAAGTCCACGAAGATAGAGATTCCCTAGGAAAACTATCGACAGCAGTGTACGATTACAAAGCATCATTCACGATTTCACGTACTCTGTCTTAACCAAGGATAAATGTCAATGACAACAAAATAAAGGGTTCTTTTTGTTGAGTTTTTTGATGACTTTTCTCAATCTGAGTGCGGAAATTTCGGGATATCATCAAAATTATGATCTAGAATATATTCGAATATTAAGATAAGAGATTCGATACGTTACCAGACTTTTGGTACTTTTGCCAACAGTACCAAATGTTGTCGATTTCTCCTGTGCGTGCGTGTTCGGGATTGGCACGGTTTGATCGTGCTTCACAGATGTAAAGCCTCTAACTCGTCCACCACGTCGCTGCGGAAACGTCTCTAAGACCGGAAATCTCCTCGATTGATAGCTAGGTCTCTCTCGGTGATTAGACGGCAAAACCGACGGGAACACTGGGAGAGAAAACGCATCCTCTATTTTGCTAGAGGAAAGGGGCGAATTTGCTGATCTCTGGGGGCAGGGCCGGCCCAAGGTTTTCAGGGGCCTTGGGCGAAAAGTCAAAATGGGGCCTTTAAAAAATAAAACACTAAACATTAATATAATTGATAAACCTAATAATCTAAATATAAGTATTTACAGTTACAATTTTTCACTATGTACGTTCTTCTTCTCCAATTTCCGCAAAGCTTGTTCTTCTTATCAACCATGAAACCTAATGAGAACATCAATTTAAAGAAAATGATCAAAAACGAAAAGAAAAAATAAACTATTTCTAAACATTTATTTTTCTTGCTTTTAATTTTAATGATGCAAATTTGTTAATCAAATCATTATAATCAAGTTTATTCAACAAATTACTTTCGATAGACAACATATCTAATCCACTCAATCTCTCTTGCAACATAGTTGTCCTTAAATAAGACTTAATCAATTTCAATTTTGAAAAACTTCTTTCGGCCGAAGCAACTGTTACCGGAATAGTTAGCAATATTCTATAAGCAATAAATGCATTTGGAAATGAATCAATATTTTTAATGTAATCAAGTATTTGAATGAAACTACCATTTTCATTTGGAAAAACTTCTCTTAAAACTTTTAATTCACAAAACAAATCTAAACCATCAATATCAGAAACTCCATTGTGTTTTAAAACATTTTCAAGATTTAAAGATCGCTCTTTTAAAACAAAATAGTTTATGAAGGAAATATATAACCTTTTTTGTTCTTGAATCTTGAAGCAAAGTGTTGATCTCGAATCTCACTTCCCAATTCACAAATTTTAACTTTCTTTTTAACCTATCACAAAAACACATAAATGAGAATTAGTTCTCTGTAATTTCATATTCCAAAAAAAAAAATCTATAAAATAGTGTTCTTACCGTCTTGACGAAGATAAATCTAGGGAAAAATCACTCTCAAAAGTCACAGTTCGCAAACAATAATCGAAGTCAAGGAGAAAAAAAAAAGAGCTTTTGTGCGTTGAGGTTGATCAGAAGTGAAAGAAAGGGGAAATGGAGAAGGAAAGACTAGGAGCAAGAGGGAGAAGTTGAAGAAGCGTGTCACAGACTGTGAAACAAAACAATTTATCAAATTATTATATTTTTATTAATTTAAGAATATAATAAATAAATAGGCCCACTTACCTCAAATACATGCTAAAAAACAGCTTTTGATTATCACCTATTTTTCTAATCGTTGTACCATTCAGAAATAGGCTTTAATTTTTTTTATTTATTAAATATAACAATAGTTGTTTTGATATGGAAGTTGGGCTTTTAATTGGGAGCCCTTTCAGTGGTGGGGGCCTTGAGCTGCGGCCCAGTCCGCCCTAACTATCAGGCCGAGCCTGTCTGGGGGCTAGGGTTAGGCGAATTTGTGAGCTCCTTGTGGCTTAAATAACCCACAAGGTTGAATGACCTAATGGGCTTTTGAGCCCAGTAAATGGGTTCAGGTCCATTAGGTCATAATTAATTAATTAATTAATTATCGGTTTCACAAATACCGTGCCAATTAAATGTGGTCGGGTCAGACCCGAAAAATCAAACGGACTCAAATCTCGATTTGGGCATTTCCTACACTTTTCTAGGCAGAAATTACGAATGTTATAATATTGATCGATAGTGTATGCGAGTTGCGGCTAATGCAAGTACATTTTTTTGTCAATAGAGTCATTCCATATAAAATTAATAAAAAAAAAAACATAGCCTATAGAACCTAAAGAAACATCTTTAGAATATTTCAATATATCAATTTGTTTTATTTATCTTAGTTTTCATTCAAACACTTCTCTCTGCAGCGATCATGTACACAGTTGCAAATATAACTGGAGAAGTACTCAAATGAGTAAAACTATACCGATCATGTATTTAACTGCCAAATATAGTCCCTATAAAAAAAAAACTGCCAAATATAGCGGCCAAAATACTCAACTGACTAAATTTAATGGTCGAAACAACCAAATCATGGTCACCTACAAATTTTGCTTTTGACAATCATCGGAATAACTACACATTCTGTGAGAGTATATATAAGAAAATAGAAAGGAAAATGAAACATGGAGATTAATTAATTAAATTTATAAACAACTGTATAAAATTAAGATAAAGTATAATCAAATAAATATAAAATAAAATAATTTAAGTGTATAAAGTTAATTAGTTAAGTGAATTAAATTTGATAAACCAACATAATATAGATATATATATACACATAGTAGAACCTCGATTATATAATAATTTTTTAGGTCCTGACTCAGGCCTAACTAGCTAACTTAATAATTCACAAAATTGATAATATAAATAATTAAAAAAAAATATATAAATCCCAACTTATATATAGATTAATAATTCAATATAAAAATAATATATTATATAACTAATTATGAAATCACTATAATTGAATACATTATCTAACTAGTTATGAAACCACTTTAAATAATAATAAATAAATAAAAAACTATAGTTGAATACATTATCTAACTAGTTATGAAACCACTTTAAATAATAATAAATAAATTAAAAACTACATTCTGATTCAACAACTAATCATGTAAACTGTTTAAATATGATTCTAAAGTGATCAGCTTGTTGTAATTGATGACTCTTTCAACTTCTTCATCTTTTAAGTTTTTGCATGGTATTACAGAGATCCGTTGTTGTATTTCTGTAATGTAACAAAAATTATTGAAAGTAGTTGTCGCTACGATTGCATCTTATATGAAATAAGCTCTAATCAGGGTTCGACTTTTCGTCGATAATCGTCGATTATCGCTGATAATCGGTCTTACCGATGTTTACCGATAAGTTACTGCCTATTATAGTTACCGTTTTATAAGCTTTTCGACGATAATCGATCTTATCGATAAAACCTTCTCAAATCTATTATCGGAAATTGCAGTGTAAAAATGAGGGTCTTTTCGGTGATAATCGTTTATATGGCAAAAGTTTGCAAAGTTTTGTTTTAAGCATTTTCCACCGAATTTCTCCAAAAAAATTCGAACTTTTGGGTATATTTAGGAGTTATAATCATAGATCTACATGTTTCTTGCAATTTTTCTTTCATATTTACTGATTTCTCACGATTTTGAGATGATTTGCATAAGTTACAAAAACAAAGAGTTAGTTGTTCATGAGTTATGTTTAGAGATGGATAAAGATTGACACTTTTATGATTTTGAGTTTTTTTTTTTTTTGCATTTTTATGAATATATCTTGATGAAAACTTGTTTCATGACTTTATTTATAATTATTTTGTTGGATTTAAATTAAATATATCAAGATTACAATATTTTTTAGGTTTTTTTATGTAAAAAGTATAGAAATTCATTTTTTTTTCAAGTTTTATAGCTATTTAATCAAAAAAAAATTATGTATATAGTTGAATAATAAATTATTGAAATACTGGTTTTGCACTTCGGTAAATTTTTAGGCAGATTTGAGGTATAATTCGGATTTCTTGATAATGATGGCAAAAGTATTTAAAGTTTACTTTTTGTGATTTGTGAAGTAATCTATTCATTTTTTTGGGGTTTTTTCGTTTATCAAATATTTTTTGAAATATTAATCTGATTTTTTGTTGTAGTTGATTTGCAGATTTGACGATAATTCGGTTTTCCTTATAACTACGGCAAAAAAATTGCAAGTTTATCTTTCGTGTTTTGTGAGGTAATCTACTCATTTTTTGGGTGTTTTCCTTTATTAAATATTTTTTGAAATATTAATGTGATTTTTTGGTGTAGTTTATTTGCAGATTTGAAGGTATTTCGGTTTTTGTCATAATTGCTGCGAAAGTGTTTGAAGTTTATCTTTCGTGATTTTTTAGGTAATGTACTCATTTTTTTTGGGTCTTTTCTTTTATTAAATATTTTTTGAAATCTTAATCTGATTTTTTGGGGTAATTTATTTGCATATTTGACAATAGTTCGGTTTTTGTCATAATTGCGGCAAAAGTCCTCAAGTTTATCTGCTCGTGATTTCTCGGTAATCTACTGATTTTTCTTGCTGCCAGCTTTCATAAATATTTATTCCTACAATAATGTGGGATTTTGGTGGAATTTAATTTGTTTTTTGAGGAAAAATTTGTTTTTTGCGGTAAAAGTACCTATTTTTGCGATTTGACTGTTGAGTATTATTTCTATCCATTATATTTCTTTCTATTATGTGTTTGAGTTTGAGATATTACTATATTAGACTATGTATTTGATCGTTGAGACTTGTTAGAATATGTTATTAATCTTTTAGATTTGAGCTTTTTGATGGAATTGTATGTGTGTGTATGACTTTACGTATCTACATATGTTTTGAATTTGAGGTATGATATTATAAAAATATTTTATAAGTTTTTCGTCGAAAAGTATCGATAATCCGTCGATAATCATCGAAAAGTATCGGTAATCGGTAAGCTACAGTATTATAGGTTTTCCGTCGGTTAATCGGTAAGCTATCGATTAATCCGTCGAAAACGGTAACCGATTTATCGACAAGTTCGATAAGTTGAACCTTGGCTCTAATTCGATAATGTCGTCTTCAAACAATGTTATATATTAGAGATATAATCATATTTTTATATTATTAGTATTCCTTACATGTTAAATAGAGATTTTTTAAGTTATAAATATTATATAATTAATATTTTCTTAACTTATATATTAATTAATAATTCGATAATATAATAAATTTTGATTTTAGAGGTTTTACACGTTAGTATCTCATTTCGCTGCTACCTAAAACCTATGTACATGTTCGTTAATCTAAACCCTAAGACTTGAAGCAGCGAAGAAATCTCGCCCACAGCCCGTTAGCCACCATGTTTTCCGGCGTCTCCTCCGGTTCCTTGAACCGCGCCTTCTCGCTCAGCTCGTCGAACGAGTCGACGAGGAACTGAAGCCTCGCGACGAATTCGATCAACAACGAAGTGAACGTCGCCAGCGAGAGCATGCTCGCGCTCTCGTACGTCTTCGACTCCTCGGGATCTCCGGCGCCGGGACTGGCAACGAGACCAGCATGCCACGATATGTTCTTCTTGAAAAGCTTCTCGAAGGGAAACTCCAACTGCGGCGGAGTGGTCGGTTCGAATGGGAAGGTCGATCCGAGGGTCGGAGATTTTGGGATTTGGACGCACCGGAGATCGAGCACTGCTTCACTCCGGGAATTGTAATGGCGGAATCTCTCTCCGTTGCTAACGTCATCGCCGTTGAGCGACTCTTGGGGAGGGTTTTCGTCTTCCTCGGGTCGGGTTCCAATCTCCCAGCTCTCGGCATTGACGAGGAGGTATGATTTTTTGTCGATCTTCTTCTGAAGCTCCTCGGCGGCTTCATGCACCTCGTAGAGTATATCGGCTTGGCCGATCTTCTCCATCTTCTTCACCTTTGTCCCGATCTCGCGCAACACTTTTGCTCCCGCGGCTCCGATTCTCTTAAGTTCTTCGCGGAAAACCTGTCTCCGCTCGGGTGGGGCCTGGATTTCAAGATTGATCAGATTCGTACCAGACATGGTAGAAATGAAAACAAAATCAGAACTGGTATTATGCTCCAGTTTCACAAATCGGGAACGGGTGTATACAAAAGTCCTAATTTTATTATACTAAACTATTAAATATATTTTTATGTTTGAAGTTAATTACAAATTATTAAGCTTTTCTATTAGAATAGTAAAAGATCGGTTCCAGCGGGTAAGTACCGGTTTCTTCCGCAACAATGTTGTTATCAAATTCGCATAATTCCCGAGAAACCCGGACTGGGACAAAAATGTCTCAAAATACTAGAACTATTTTCTGGTCCAGGATTCACACCAATTAAAAACGTGCAAAGTTAGAGAGATTTTGACGCTAAAAAATCTGATTAGTTGCACATTCCAATATATTCCAAATGCTAAATATAACATCAACGAAACCGCAAAGAGCTCGAATCGAAAGGTCCGGTATGAGATCGTACCTGTATCTCGGAAAGTATACACCCGTGCAACGCCATGACCATGAATGAGCAATGCCTCAACGCGCCGCTAAGTTTTACATAGTTCTTCCATGGGTACTTGAACATTCTGTATCGACCGTGAGGAGGCTCCCAGATCGCGAATCCGAGCTTCATAAACCGAGATGAGGATCAAAAACATATTCATACAAACTTACAAAAGCCATCAGCTTAGAATCAATTTAAGAGGAATACCAGAGCTTCCTCTTGGCTTGTAGATTCCGCGGCGGCTCGGTAGCCTTTATAAATCGGATCTTCCGACGCTTGGTACGTCAGAATCTTCGACGGGATCCTCTCATATTCTGTGCAGCTGAGGAAATGGTTCACGCAACCTGCACAAACACGACAAAATGTCAGCAGATCAGACAAGAAAAAGAACTGCAAAACACGAGAAACGGCGTCAAAAGAGCGTCGTTTTTTTTTTCCACCACCTTCTAAGGACGTCGCAACCCCGGCGAAATTTTTCGCGACCAGGTTGTGGAGATCCTCGCCCGCCCAGATCGGGTATATGCCTACGTTCACGCCGAGACCGACGGCTGCACCGAGCGCGATCAGCAAGAACCTCGTCACCGCGGTCTGAATAAACTCCCCTGTTCTGTAACCGGACACCATGATGAAGCAATACGTCAAGAGGAACACTCGGAATCCGTACTCGTACGCTTTCAATGTCGGGTAAAGCTTCGCATAAGTCGCGCAAAATCCTGTACAAATTACACAGAGATGGGTTTCAACAGGGACGAAAACAAAACGAGTAACATTTTCTGGAGAAATTAAGGAGCTTCAAGTTCAGACCCGTGATGAAGATACTGGCGATTATGAAAGCCTCTTCGCCTTCCCCGGCGAGCTTAGACAGCTCCGCCATGCCCAACGCGAGCCCCCCGGCCGATAATGTCCCGATTCCACGGTTTAACCCCTTGCTAAGCGTCGCTCCTAAACCGCAAAAAAAAAAAAAAAAATGATGTCAGTTTCCGGCAATCGGTTTCTAAAGCACTGTCATGATAAAACAATGCGGGATAAGTACCACTCTTTGTGAAAAGGTGACAATGAGGAATAAATAGTGTCATCAAAGTACCACCATTTTCATGTTTTCTTCAAAAGTCGAAGCTTTTCCGTACGAGAATATGAAAAAGTCAACAAGAAAGAGAGTGATTGATATTAAATATTGCAGGTGAGAACAAAGACGCCACTATTATATTACTCTCGAACTGGGCATAATCGCTTTTCAATATTCAACTTTTATGAATTCTCTCAGAGAATCCTGTTCGATGACCAACCATCACGATCTTCACGAGAATTTCAACCAAAAGAATCAATATAACAGCACAGGGATTGTATTTGGCTCACCGATACTGAACTCGAAGACGACGACGACGGTGAGAATCGCCCAAACCGAGTAGCGGCTCAGATCCCTGAAAGGCTCCCTGAGGTAAATCAGCAGCGAGATCAGGGTCAGAGCGAGCCCCATCTTCGCCGAGAACACGATCTTCCTCGGATCGGCCTTCCCCATCTCCCACGCCTGCGCCGCCACGTCGCGAGCCTTCCCAGCCATCCTCTCGCCGGCGCGCCGGAGCCAAGGCCGAGCCGGCGCCGTCGCCGGCGAAGGCGGCGGGAAGCCGGACTGGCTCTCCTCGTCGGATTCGACGGGAATGTAGCCGGCGAGGTCCGAGTAGCCCTTGCCGCCGCCGGAGAGGAGCCTCTCTCGCCTCTCGGCGAAGCTGTGCCTGAACGATCCGAGCTTGGCCGCCATGGGAGCGAAGCTCATAGCTCGAAATTATCAAGTGGTTTTGAATGTTTCGCATCAAATCAAATTTTGTTTTTGTTTTTATACGTTTTATTTATCGAAGAATTGCAGAGGCGAATAAAGCTTGACAATCTGCGGTCTAGACGGAGCAAAACGACGTCGTTTTATGGTTTCATATAGTGGATTTAAAATTTAAAGATAATAATAGAATAATTGGTAGTGATGATGTCTCTTATCTTTCTATTTTTGTATATTGTTTAATATTTATATATACTCTACAAAATTAGAATATTACGTGAAAATAAAAAAAAATAAAAAAATTTCTACGTAAACTATACCTTATTCGAATATTTCTTTATTAATTGATAATTTAAAGAGATATACATTATAGGATTTAAAAATATAAGAATAATGTGTTATTTTTAAATTAGAGTTAATTAAAAGGAGTATTAGTGGTAGTTACTCAATGATGCACATATTAACACGTGTACGGACGAATTGTACGGACTATCACGATGTATGGGCCTGGTGGGGGTATTTATGGTATTTTAAAACAAAGTTTCTCGAGTGTCCATGCTTCATCGGTCAATTCTCTGTGCCCACTAAATCTGCATGTGGGGGGGGTGATGTTGACACGTGGAAATAGGAGAGTAGAGTGGGACCCAGTCTGATCTATGTGGGTCCAGTTGTTGACTTAAAAATTCCTTTGTCTATTATCGTTTTGCTTAAATATATTTTTCTTTTTATCTTCCCCAAGAAAATTGCCTACCGCTCAAATCTAACTTCCATTTAGATGGATACTGGATAGTGATTTTCTCTCCAAGTGGCTCAATTTATTTGTATAGAAAATACGTGATAAGTGTTGACGTGGTTTCCCACTTCAAACAGTCAAGTGTGACTTATGAGCGTATGATATTTTTAAGATTGATGACTTGGTGGAATTCGATCTCTCACGTTGCAAGCTCTCGATTCACTTTCGATATATATATATATATATAAATATAAGCGGTATAAATGAGACAAGGGGTTTTTTATAGAGGTTCGTCCCAAGGTGGTAGTTGACTACGTCCTCTGTTAGTTTATTGCGACAAATGACATAGACGGACAGCTACAGGCAGCAAATCACGTCTAGAACCAAAGAAAGAATGAGAAGAAATGAATAGAATACAACGAAATCTCAAAGTAAGCAGAAATGCTGGGTAGCGAGCTCTTGATGTATTCTCTCAGTGATGCGTGTGTTGATCTGAGCTTGAGCTTGATATTTATAGGCTTCAATTCTTCCCGTTGGACTTCCAAGAATCGTGGGGTCTTCTCTCCGAGTTGAACGGATTGAATGGCTCGCCTTGCTACACGTGTCCCACGACTACGTTCTCTTTGTCGAGTTTGAATTATGCCCGTAGAAGACTTGACTCTGTGCTCCTGATCTTCCGCTAAGGTTTGAATTGAGATGCCGGGTAGAGAATGTGACGATTCTACCCTCTTCTTCCTGAGCTTATGACGGATAGTATTGAGCCTTTGGGCTTTTTAGACTGAGTGGCCTTGTATCCGTTGGGCTTTGTATGATTGAGGACTCTAGTGGGCTTCTCAATTGAGCTTTTATGGATATCGATTTATTCCTTTAAAACATTTAATCTTTACTTGTAAATTTAATTAATTCACAACTTTAGTATTTTATGTCATATTAAATAATGACGAATTTGTACATCAACAATAAGGTAACAATTTTGTTTAAAAAATAAATAAATTACTTTTTATTTTAATAAAGACGCTGGATTCAAATACCAATAGTAACCCACAACTTTTATTTTACGGGTATGTTGATGGGTAATTGGTTTATCGATGGATTTTTTAGAATAAATTACCAATGAATATTTTAAAGTTTAATAATTAATACTATACTTGTAATTTGTTAATATAGGGTTATAATTAAAATCTTTATTAAATTTAAGATGATAATTTATTATTGAGAAGAGAGTGAGATTGTAAAAACTTCTACATTTATTAAATATTAAATTTTGTTGTGGGGTAGATTGTAAATGTAAGATGAAAAGTCTTACCTGAAAAAAAAAATACAACGGTTTTGGGTGACAATTCGCACTTACCGCAATTTCTGAGGGTTTTCGAAACGCAACTCTCAAAATAAAGGCATGTCCAGGCTTTTTAAAACCATGATTAGAGAATTTAGAAGAGTAAATATCAAAATTCTCAATATTAACAAAGCATTTTTTAATGTTCAACTTTTTTTTTTGACAACAATGACCCATTGTTTTTACTTTGCCATTATTGTACTGACGAAACTCTAATTTGGATGTTATTATTATAAAAGAGTGTTCGGTACTAATACCACAATATGCAAAACATTGTTCTATACATCAGGATTTCCCCTTCAATAAATTATTTCAATTTTCAACGTTGAAGTGTCCTTGATTGACTAACAGGAATAATGTAGTTACCGAAAGTAAATCAAGGGCCCAACGGGATATTATGGAAGAGGCACTCAGTTTCCTCTACGAATTTAATGAGGCGCAGATAACTGTTAATCCTAAGGAGGATGACAACCTTATTGGTCCGGCTTGGAAGCCCCCTGAGGTAGGTTGTGTTGATATTTGTGTCGACGCGGCGATTGATGGTCATGGGGAAAGTTATGGCATTGGCTTAATGACGTGCAACCATGAAAATCGTGTTCTTGCATCGGAAATTAATTTTCTTAGGCACAGGTTGTCTCCTCAACTTGCGGAAGCTTTGCTTTGCGCCATTGGGTTGAATGGGCGTATGACCAGGGATGGTCGAAGATTCACATCCAATCGGATTGTTTAGGGGTTATTAAGACTCTCAGCAGTAAGTCCATTCCTCTAATTGATTTAGACACTATCATCTCTGATATCCATTGCTTAGTCACTCAGATTGAGTCTGCAATTTTCTACTTCAATCCGCGATGTTGCAATGAAGTCGTGCATGGTCTTCCTAGACTCGCGATTAAGTCTAGAGGTGATATATTGTCTAATTGGAGTCTATTCCGCCAAGTATTGAGCATTTTGTTCTGCGTGATTCTACCTGTAACGAGGGAGTTCCGACCTTTGTTTGGGACGTTTGTTTGGTTGTTGCCGCTAGTAATACGATGAGTACTCTTCCCTCTAGAGCCGCACCCATTTGGGGGACACGGAGGGTTTAATGAGGCTCATCTTTCTTAAAAAAAAAAAAAAAGTGTCCTTGATTGATGCAATTTAATCCTCAATTTTCCTCTAACCAAATTATTTACTCCGGTTTGCATCCAACTTAAAGGGAATAAATAGGTTTTTGTAAGAGTATGTTGGATAAATAAATATTGATTGACAAAAGTTTTACGCGGTTAACTCCATTAACGAGTCGCTTGAGAGATTCGCTATGATCTTTGTAAAACTAGAGATACAAAGAGAGTAGCCTCTCGAGAGGGAGAACAATAGTGAAAATAGCCTGGAGGTCTTTTTTATTTTATTTTTAAGAATAGGTCTTTTTTACAATGAATTCCCAAGCCTTTCTTATAAGAAAATCATTCCGTTACTTTCATTTTCTTACTGGTTGAGCATGTTTTGCCTAAGCCTCCGTGCAAGGACCTTCATGGTGCCTTTTGAAAAGGTCGAAAGATGATGATACAATGCACGAGATGGGAAATATCACTCTCTATATATGGATAGCACCTCCGACCCTCTACCGGGGACCACTTTGGACCACTTGTGTCAGTTTGTCTCTTCTTCTGATTTGGTATGACATTCACTTATATTAGAAGCCACTTGAAACTTGCCTAATTGATCGGGTGTCAGATACTTTGACACACGGTATTGCAGATATGTAAAGTGGGGCAGTCGGCTAGCGTGGCATGGTGGTCCCAAATCTGAGCCTAAATCGTGCAGTCGTGCCCGTACAAAGAGTTCATAAACTTGGGTAATTTATAATTATACTACTTACCAACACACAATATCATTAATAATTAAAACTTTTTACAAACAGATCATTCAAAATTACAAATGAACTAAATAAAAAAATAAAGCTTTTTTATACATTAACAATTCACTTACGTACGCAATCTCTCTATATAATTACAAAACATTACTTAAAACTTAGACGCAAATATAAATATTACACAAAGATAACATCATATAATATTACAGAAAAAAGTCAAACTCAAACATAACATACATGTTCATTTAATAATATTATCTTCTGGCTTAATTCCATAATATTACCATTTTATAAGTGTTAATCAAATATTATAATTAGAAAACGTATTTAGTTTTATGGGGCAAGATCATGCCATTGATGCCCAAGCAAGTGAGCGACGAGAAGCGCGCGATCCTGGTGGCTCTGCGGTAGAGGTTCCGGTAGAAAGTGGCGGAGTTCGCGGCTGATCTTCTCGAAGAAACCTTAGTTATAATCATTGATTTGCGCCTAATCAGTGTCACCTTGTTCTCCTTTATGTGCAGCACGATCGACTCTAAATCTGCATGTGTTTTATCAAAGGAAAATTGGTTTTAATAAGTAGGTGAAAAAAAAAAAGAGTAGGTGAACACGTTTTTTTTACTACTCCTAAGTTCTGGTGGATCTAGATATCAAACGAATTAACGCGTTAAAAGTGTAGATTTTTTTTTTTTTTTGAGGGGTAGTGCCCCTTTATGCTTTAGGTCCGTCATTGTTAAATTGGATGACTCGACGCCAAGTCTACATACTAATCAAATTTACCAGACGGCGAAACTCTACGATACGTTTACTCGTCACATTAATACCCGAAATCATCTTACAATTTATGATGTAAACAGAGTAAGAAATTGTAATGGTCTACAGTAAAACCTCTATAAATCAATATTAATTAATATTGTTGGGACCCAGAGAGTTTTATTATTTTATCGAGGAAAAATTTAGTCGTATTAGTTAGAGTCGTGACCATACAAAAATATTATCTTATCGAGATTATTAATTTTTCGAGTGTTAATTTAACGAGGTTCTATATTGAACTCGTTTAAGATGAATCCAAATTAAATTGATGCTAGTCACTAAGTACTACATATAATTAGTTGCTTATAAACATACAGATTTGTATTCAATTTATATATATATATATATCTTCGAAGCAGAAAGAGATTTTATAGGAAGTGATTTTTCAGTTCCAGAAAATTTAATAGGTAAAAGTCAGCATTTTCATAGAGTATTAATAATAATTAGTAAAAGAATAAGTACCATCGATGTTTGAGAACATATCAGCTGTTTTATGGGAATTAGCCGATCTCAAATCAGCAGCTGCTATATGAATCTCTCGCTCCACCTGCATAATTATACACATCACTTATATCGATTTATTTGAATTCTTAGCGCAAGTAGAAAGATTAATTTGCAATTTTTAAAATAATTAACAATCTTTTAAGGGTTCTAAATATTGTACTTCTTCCATGTTAGGATGAAATCTTGTACTCGGTTCCTTGTATCGTCCTAGTTCAAACCCGATTCTAGATCAATATCAAGAATTTTAATTTAAAACCGGAAATCAGGATGTTCCAATTTGGAACTGGGAACTGTGTCCGGGGCAATTCATGTTTTCCGTCTTGGTTCCCTGGTGTAAAACTTATACTTAAATCCCGGCCGGAGCATGTCATAAAGATTAGGACTTTAGTCTCTATTCTGGTTCCTGCCTCGGCTCCCATTTAAAAAAACGAGAGTTTTCCAAACCAGAACCAATACATGCATGTTTATGATGTCCGATTTTTTTCCGGAACCAGTATGAAAATTGACTAAAATCCCGATTCCCGGTTTCACTTTCATGGACTTAGCTCTGCCTATAAATATATAACACAAGAAATCACTAAAGAAACTCATATATATGCATAGTACTAAACTAAACTGCCTAATTTTGTTTGGGGGAGAGAGAGAGAGAGAGAGAGAGAACCATAGGCACGGATAACGAAGAATCGGCGGGAAGATCCAGACGAGGAAAGAGCGGCACTGCTTCGACGGCGGAGCGAGCGCTCTTCCGGCGACGGAGCTTCTTCTTCATCCATGAAACCGGAGACATAGTGAAAGATTTACGTGAACTTTTTGTGGGATATATGAACTCCAAGCTGAACAAATCCCAAATTAGGCCATTTTATAATAACGATAATAATAATAATGGTAATTAAATATTGTTGGTTAGTCTTAAGCTAGCATTGCTCTTTGTCAACTACGTACTGCTAAAAGGACCACAATACCATTATACATATCGTCTTGAATTTAATCACGTTAATTACTGCATGGCATGGGCATATTCAGAGATTTCCATAATGTCACATCGAATCAAATTGCGTCCTATTAAAAATTTGATCTGCATAATATAGATATCATATAATTAAGTGTATATTTCCGGATATTTGTGACATGATGAGTACTGAAACTTTTACTAATTAAGCAGAAATATTTATAATTCTCTTCCTTTTTTTAACGACAATAATACTTTAAAAAAATATATATTTTGGTCTAACGATACCTACGTCGGAAAATTGAATTACCGCATATGTCGGGTGACGGGTGTCAATTTAATTATTTAGTTATTAACATTTTCCAGTTGACTTTTGGACCTTATTTGGAAGGTTAATTTTTTTTATTATTAATTATGATTATTTTCAGAGGAGTGAATTAATGTTTTAATTAGTGGAAGAAATATTAAACATTATTTTCGTCAAAGATTACGACGCTTGACCAATTACTGAAGAAAATTATTAATATCCAATCCTTCGTGTAGATAAGACAATATAACTAAATTCATGAGCTTTTATTTCCAAAGATACCGAGTTTTAATGAGAATATTTCCAAGCAATGATAACTAAAATAAAAATTCTAATACCTTAATATATTATTTATAGTACCATATATATTAATATATATATATATATGTATGTATGTAATAAAAATTTCTTTTGGGACATGTACTATATTCGTAATAAGAGTCGTAGTCTCCAGTGGAATTCATAACTGAATTTAACCACTAGTACGCACCATAGTTTATACCACGATCAGAATCATAGAGTAAAATTTACACCGCAATATTTAAGCCTAGAGTAAGGTAGGGAGGTCTAAACTTATGCAGCGGATATCGTCATAAACAATATACAGCTTGGCAAACAGAGATCTCGAATACGCGAGCTTATCGGATTTTTGCCTAATTTCAACGTTTAGGCCCTAAATCGACGAATTTTGCTTCTGTCAAATTTTTCTTTTGATTTTTTTTTTTCGTGTTCCTCATATTCGTATAGTGTTCTTGAGGTTCATATGGTGTTCTTGATGTTCATATAGTATTTTTAATGTTAATTTAATTTTGGTGTTTTTTATGTTCATATAGTTTTCTTTGAGTATGCATATGTGGTATAAAGTATTGACCTAAAATCTCCAATCAAATAAAAAAATAATGATTTTTTTTTGGGGCTTATATAATGGAATTTGAATATAAAAAAATTCTCATGGAAAAGTATGTGTAAGGATTAAGTTGTTGACGATAAATTCTACAGCATATATAGTAGCATTTATTTATTTTACACCGTTTACAGTCGTTACATCATGAATGGTACTATAAATTATTAAAAATTTCTCTTGCGACCTATATTATATTTGTAATAACAGTCGTAGTCTTGACCTACAACTAAATTCAACCACAAGTACTTGATATTGTAATAAACAATATAAAGCTTGGTACACAGAGATTTAAACTTTATGTAATTAATATCGTCGTAAACAATATAAGGCATGGCACACAGAGATAAAAACTTTATGTAATTGATATCGTCGTAAACAATATAAAGCTTGGCACACAGAGATCTCGAATACGCGAGCTTTTTGGATTTCAGCCTAATATTGACGGTAAAGCCCTCAAATTGACCATTTTTTGCTTCGGGTAATTTTTTTTCGTGTTCCTCATGTTCATATATTTTTTTTAATGTTCATATGGTGTTCTTCATGTTCATATAGTATTTTTAATGTTAGTTTAATTTATGTGTTCTTGATGTTCATATGGTGTTCTTGAGTATACATCAACATTGGTGTTCTAAAATATTGACCTAAAATATCCAACCAATTCAATAAGTAATGATTTTGGGGCTTATACATTTGAATTTGAATATAAAAAATTCACATGGAAAAATATAAAACGATTAAATTGCTCACGATAAATGCCTTACGAAATACTAAAGCATTTATAGTCGCATTTATTTATTCTACATTGTTTAAAGTCGTTATATCATGAATGGTACTTACTATAAATTAATAAACATTTCTTTTGGAACCTATATTATATTCATAATAAGAGTCGTAGTCTTTAGAGGGACCCATAACTAAATTCAACCACAAGTATTGAAACATAGATTATACTACGGCTGAAAAACCGCATATGAAATATACACATCATTTTTTAAGCCTCGAGTAAGGTATGGAGGTCTAAACTTTATGCAGCGTATATTGTCATAAACAATATATAGATTGACAAACAGAGATCTCGAATACTCGAGCTTTTCAGATTTTTGCTTAATTTCGATGTTTAGACCCTCAATTCGGCGATATATGATTCGGGTAATTTTTTGTTTTTGTATTTATTTTTTCGTATTCCTCGCGTTCATATAGTGTTTTTAGTGTTCATATAGTGTTCTTGAGGTTTATAAGGTGCTTTTGATGTTCTTATAGTATTATTTGCTGTTAAGTTGCTTTTGGTGTTCTAGACGTTCATACTGTGTTCTTAAGTATGCATATGTGGTCTAAAATATTGATCTAAAATCTCCTACCAATCCAAAAAGTAACGATTTTAGGGCTTATATATTCTAATTTGAATATAAAAAAATCTCATGGAAAAATATGTAAGGATTAAATTGCTGACGATAAATGCCACAGGAAATGCTACAGCATATATAGTAGCATTTATTTATTTTACACTGTTTACAGTCGTTACATCATGAATGGTACTATATATTATTTAAAATTTCTATTGCGACCCGTATTATATTCGTAATAAGAGTCGTAGTCTTCAGTGAGACCTATAACTGAATTCAACCACAAGTATTTGATATCATCATAAACAATATAAAGCTTGGTACACAGAGATCTAAACTTTATGTAATTGATATTGTCGTAAACAATATAAAGCTTGGCACATAGAGATATAAACTTTATGTAATTGATATCGTTATAAACAATATAAAGCTTGGCACAGAGAGATATCGAATACGTGAGCTTTTTTGGATTTTAGCCAAAGTTTGACGGTTAGGCCCTAAAATCGGCAATTTTTTACTTTGGGTAAATTTTTTTTCGTGTTCCTCATGTTCATATAGTTTTTTTAAAGTTCATATGGTGTTCTTCATGTTCATATAGTATTTTTAATGTTAGTTTAATTTCTGTGTTATTGATGTTCATATGGTCTTCTTGAGTATGTATCAACATATGTGTTCTAAAATATTGACTTAAAATCTCCAACCAATTCAATAAGTAAGTATTTTGGGGCTTATACATTTGAATTTGAGTATTAAAAAAAATTCGCCTGGAAAAATATAAAACAATTAAATTGCTCATGATAAATGCCACAGGAAAAGCTACAACATTTATTGTAGCATTTTGTTATTCTACATTGTTTACACTCGTTATATCATGAATGGTACTATAAATTAATAAAAAAATTATTTGGAACCTATATTATATTCGTAATAAGAGTCGTAATCTTCAGTGAGACCCATAACTAAATTTAACCACAAGTATCGAAACATAGATTATACTACGGCTCAAAACAGCAGATGAAATTTACACCACGGTATTTAAGCCTCGAGTAAGGTATGGAGGTCTAAACTTTATGCAGCTGACATCGTCATAAAATAATATAGCTTGGCACACAGAGATCTCGAATACGCGAGATTTTTGGATATTTGCTTAATTTCGACGTTTAGTATGATTCGGGTAATTTTTTTCGTATTGCTCTCGTTCATATAGTGTTCTTGAGGTTCATAAGGTGCTCTTGTAATTTGAGAATTTTGCTAAAGTCGTGAACTTTGTAATTTTTTATTAATTCCCTCAAATGTGCCTCCATTGAAGTTTAGCTTTTTTTACACGTGCACAGCTCAAATTAACACTTATTTTTCACCTTTTAAAATTTCTCTTATTAAATAACAAAAACATATGAGAAAAAACAATAAAAAATTCAAATTTTGCGACTTTTAGAATTTAACCAGCGCAACTGAAATTTGAGAATATATCGTGTTATTGAAAATGTTTGGTACTTTTTTTTTCAATGATCCCAATTCGAATGGATAATTTAAATGGTATATTAATTACTTGGGCAATTAAAGTACGTTGTGGTTCTGGTTCTGGACCAAAGGGTTTTGCATTCACCAACTACTATTATTTTCATTGCTTTTGTTTGGCTCAATATTTATGATAATAATCTTTGACGAGGATTAATTTCATTATGTCAATTTGCATATAGTTTTATGATCATGATAAATTATAGTATATAATATATACGTACTATTATATGATCAAATGAAAACTCTCAGTTTTCAGAGTATTTTTTTTCTTTCTTAGGAAAGTTGATATCAATGTAATTTTTAAGTTCAAGTAGAGCGATCTACTTTGAGACGAATTAATCTATGTTTTCATGTTATAAACATTGTATTTACGTGAACAAAAATAACACCATGAGTTTCATAAATCTTCTCGAACTAAGTAAGTTTGATTTTTACTTTAATAAAAGCTAAGGCAAGAAGTCAATGAGGAATTGAAAGCCAAAATTTTATAGCTGAAGAACTTGATTGAAAGAATTAAAAACTGTCAAGTGAAAGGGTTTTTCCTTCTTCTTTTTAAACTATCACTTTACTAATTATGGAAATTCAATTTAGACTGTTGAAAGGTTGATGTTTACATAAACCTAAACAAGATCTCTATTAAAATGCCAATTATGTAATTAATTAATGACATTAAAGTGTATCGGCCACTTGCCCAGATCCGATAGATACATTGTTGAATTATTAACCATGCACATTTTTTAATATTTAAATTAATTTATTTTATATTTGCCAATTGCATTTGAATTCATTCCTTAAAATAATATAATTTTAAATCAATCCAAAGATAGCAATGAAATCAACGAGAAAGTGACAGAGGCCATTTTTGCATAGAAACTCAATCTTCGAAGAAAATCACTAACGGAGTCGAAAAAATAAAACATGACCGAAAAAATGTTACAAGGAAAGAGAGAGAGTCTGCGAAATTAAATGTCGGTTAAGTTGAAACTAACTCTTAAACGGATTATAGTAAAGCTCTAATCCGGATGGTCCATACCACGAGCGATCCTTCCTATCCTTCCATTTTGGTTATGTTATAATAAGTCGTTTTACGAGGAATTATGTGCCGATTTTATTTTCTTTCTTGTTTGATCAATCCATAAAAATCTAATGTATTGTGTGCCTAGCTTCCGTCGTCGTAACCTCTCAAAGTTCAAACGACCCTAGTTTCAAGTTTCAACGATGAATCAGAAGTGTCGTTGGAACTTTTAACCACCGTTGAAAACGGTGGTTTAAATCTGGTTTTTTTACTAATGCGAATCACCTTGTAGGTTTAGCACATGAAATTGCTTCAGAGAAAACTAGCATAACATGTACGTGTTCATAATAGTCATGCATGCATGCACAATCGCATGATCACCGAGGCGAAATCTGCATGGACACTGCAACACACACTCGACGTGTCTTTCCAACACTGCACACGATCAGGATCATATATACATGATCAATCTTCTTCTTCTGATCTCCATTTCCAAAGCCCTAACAACCAGACAGAATCACAGAGACATCAGACACTCGAACATGGCTAATTACTCCTCTCTCGTCGCTCTCCTCGTGATCTCCGTCGCCCTCCGCGGGAGCCGGAGCCTCGCGCAGGACGCCGGTGCGACGGCTCAGTGCGCGGCCGTACTTCTGCCGCTGGCGCCATGTGGGGCGTTTGTGCAGGGTGGAGAGGAGGCGCCGGCGCAGATGTGCTGCGACGGCCTCCAGCAGACCTACGCGCAGCAGCCGCAGTGCCTCTGCCTGCTGCTCGGGGACTCCACCGAGCTCGGCATGTTTCCGGCGATCAACACGACCCTCGCGCTCCAGCTTCCCGACCTCTGCAGCCTCCACGCCGATGTCTCAGTCTGCTCGGCAGGTTCATCATCTATATACAAACCACTTAATGCTTTAGGCAATGGCGGAACCAAGATTTAGAGGTGGAGAGTCGGAATTTTTTTTAACCAAATTTACGTAGTAGATAAAAAATCAAATACAAATCTTAAGTCTAAATGAATATAAACATGAACATAAAAATATACAATCTATTTTTTTAAAAACAGCTACAATATATCTTTTAAGTATAATTTGATAATATATTACTTTTTATTCTTCTAAAATTTAATAAAATTCAGTAATAAAAAATCTAAAATTCAAATCCCTCTTTGTGTCCAAAATAAACTAAAAGGTATATATAAGTAAAATTCTCAATTATGGATTTTTGAAAGATTGGAGATTAAAAAAAAATAGAGTACATTTTAAGTATATATAAGCTGTTTTTATAATAAAATATATATTTTTAGAAAAATTAATATAAAAATATATAAAAATAAAAAATTCCGTTTTTTGTTATTGCAATATTTTTTTATGTTTAATTTCAGGGGCAAATGGACCTGTTTCACCTGGTTCTCAAGTTTCTCTAGGCTCAGCAGGCACCAACTCTACAGCCAGGAACTCTACTGTTGTAACCGGTATGGAGATGTGTGTAATATATATATATATATATATATATATATATATATATATATACACACACACACATCCTAATTATAGTTTTCAATATTTGTAAAATTCGCTGCCGGTATTGGTTTTGTAGATTAAAACCAATATTCGGTAACTAGTCACTGGTTCCGGGACTGTTAACCGACAAATACTATTTGGAAAATCAAAATCTCAGGAAAGAAACGAATAAAACTTCTTGAAATATATATATATATATAATCCGAATCAAAATAACATATATAATTAGCAGAACCAAAACATGAGACCCAAAATTTATATAATTTGTTAATTGATACGAGAAACCGATACAAAAGATACGGTCTTATTATAAACTTATGTCTTATAATTGAAAATTTTATTTAAAATATATAGTTTAATTGAAAAGAATAATTATATAAGCTGAAGTAAACTATACGTATGAAATTGAATGCATTAATCATTTATCAGAATTATTAGGTTTGGAGTTTAATAATTAATATTTGGTACATTTTTTTGTCTGGTGTGCAAAATAAGATTAATGTTGCCCAATGCCCATCATATTGAGTCAAGTTGATCATCTAATTTTAGTTATGATTTTATTGGTCGATATTTTTCTGATTATGACTTGTCATCATTATGTATGATGCTTCTTAATTTGATAATAAATATCTATATTATTAATTGTAATTGAAATCATCGATCGCCAAATTTTTTTGCTAATTAAAGTTTAAACAGAACAATTACTTTCTAATAATTACAATGTTATTAGGTCTTAAATATTAGATTACTAATTTATTATCATATTTTACTAGATTTAATATAAATTGCATTAAACAAATGATTACTAGAAAATTAATAGTTCTACTTGAGGAACTTTCTCTCAATCACCTGAACTAATTTAGCAGTATATACAAAATAATGATAAGAATTCACTGAAAATATTAGGGTTCCAAAAGTCTGAAATTTGGATTTTCATTTCGAAACCAAATTTAAATTTTTAACTCGGATCTAGATATTTTTGAATCTCCTAAACTTAAAATCCGGATCCAAATTCTGAATCTTTAAAAGAAAAAAAAAAGTTTTGAGTCGGTTTCAAATGAATCGGAATGTATTATAGGTTCTCCGGTGCTTCAAACGGTGCCACGGCCTTCGAGCAATGCCACAGCACATGTTCTGGAAACAAATGGTGCCTCCAATTTTCAGACTCAAGGCGTTTTTGCAGTGTCCATCACTGTGCTTATGGAGCTCATATATTTATTAATTTAGAATACTTGAAAATAAATATTGATCGATACACAGAGGGTCTTTTTATTTATATTTTAATGTAGTATCTAAAATACTTCTGATATGGATTATATTTATATTGTAATGAATTATATCGAGTTGCAAAGGGATTTGGCTAACTAAAGCACTAAATTAAAATTATTTACATTTATTTGCATTAGTCAGCAAGTAACTAGTGATTTAGAGTAGCCAAGTGATCAATATTTGTACTATAGATGTCAAGTGGGTTGGGCCGGTCCACAAATTACTAGGCCTGTTAAGCCTGGTCCATAAGAAAAGCGTATGAGGCATGTGCAATTTTCTATTTTTTTTTTTTTGATTGGGATTATATATTAGAGTTGTCGGCGATTTACACGTATTTTCTATTGCTCACATGCAACAATACTTATTAAGTATGGACTTACATTTTTACGGAACTACCCACAATATTACAATAAAATCTCGTTAAATTAATAGGGAAACTTCATAAAATGACCTTCAAAACACCACAAATTTTTTTATTACACCTCAAGTTTTCATAATTCTAAAATCAACTTTTTTAAATTTTATGTACCAAAATACCCTTTCAAAATATACATATTGTGTCCTGAAAAATGGACATATTGCGTCCTGAAAAATGGACAAGTCGCGTCCGGAAAAATGGACACAACTAAGGGTATTTTGGTACATAAAATTTAAAAAGGTTTATTTTAAAATTATGAAAACTTGAGGTGTAATAAAAAAATTTGTGGTGTTTTGAAGGTCATTTTATAAAGTTTCCCAATTAATATTCGATACGATAATATTTGTCTACGATCTCAGTTCTAACTAACACGGATAAATTTTCTTTCAGTAAAATAATATAATTTTTTTTAATCCTAATAGTATTAATTTACTGAGGTTTACGGTATCTTTTTAACACGGCAAAGCAGCCTTGAAGATAATTTAAATGTGCTTTTCAAGTTTTGACGAAGCAACAATACTTTTGCTTAAAAATTAAAAAAAGAATTGATGGCCCAATGGTTTGTGAATTGAGTCACAAACCAGTCGCCGCAATCAATAATACTTGACTCACCACATCCATATTTATATATTGCATTGCACCAATTGATTTTTTTTTTTAATGTAACTTCTAATTTTTAAGTACTAATCAGCCTATTCAAAAAAAAAAAAGTACGAAAGTGAAAAATTAAAATTCTGAAATCTATATATTTTGATTCCAAATTTTTCTTTTTTCTTTTTTGTTGCAAAATTATTTTTAGAATTTAAAACATTCGAAAGTCTCTCTATTGGTTAAGACTCTATGTTAATAGATTAATATTGTATCATAATCGTTTTAAGCTATTCTATAGAGGCTATATGAGTCTTAATTATCTTCTTCTTTTTTCTTCATGAAATTAATTGTTTAAGTCCTTTGTTTTTATTTTTTGGGAAATTGATTGGTATTTTAATGTTGATTGATATTTATAAGTTTAAGATAGTCTTGTGAATTTGTACATATCTACTTTTTTTTTTTAAACGCCAACCAAAAAACTTGGTGCTCAATTTCATTATTTAACCGGACCCGTATCGACCAAATCTAGCTCCGGAAATAGAAGAGCGGTCGGACCAGATCTGAATCCGAAGATTACATGGTTAAATGCCAATTTCAGATCTCAACTATATGCCCAATAATTAAACCACTGCAGGATCAACCTGATTTAAAACGCCTAATTTTATATAATTATCTTAAAATTCACATTTGTTAGATAGGAATTGGAAAGAAAAAAAAAACTAAATATTTAATTTTCATTTGCTTTCTTTTCTGCTTTACAATCTGCCTAAAAATAAAAAAATAAAAATAAAAATTCCCGGTGACGCCTAAAAGCCGAGAAACATATCTACAGAGCAGGCAACGACTCAGTCCGCCACGAAACGACGTCGTTTTCATACGCCCCATCCCAACCGTCGAACAAACCGCCTAGCGCCACGTAATCCGATCCCGAGTCGCCGCCGTGGCAACTCAGCTCGGTCCCGATCCCGATCCCGAACTCGAACGAGTCGTAACTCGGGATCTCCTCCTCGAACAGGAACGCGCCGTGGTCTCCGTCCAGCGCGGCGCCGTTCTCGAAGTCGGCGGCTCTCAGCTCCCGCTCGCCGGCGTCGGAGGCCGTCGGCGGAAGCCCGAGCTCGTCGTCGGAGGCCTCGAGGAGGTAGCCCAGCTGCGGCTGCGACTCGCCGGAGTCTGACGTCACGATCTCCGGCGACTTGATCTCCTCCTCGAAGCTCCTGATCACCGAGTCGAGGCCCTGCACCGAGTCGGACTCGTCGACGATGTCGAGAAGATCCTCCTGGAGGAGCCGCGCCTCGGCCGAGTCGATCAGCTCGCCCGAGTCGACTCGGCCTCGCTTCGACTCGACCGGGTTAGCGTCCGGGTCGAGTCGGACTCGCTTTCGGGTCGTTTCGGACTTACTATCCATTAAGAAATAGGAAATGGAGAAGATCTTGAAAGAGAGAAAGTATGAAATGGTTTGATGAGAGAAAGAGAGAAAAAGTATGAGTGAGGTGATGAGGGTTGAGATAGGTTATATATATATAGTGGGCAAACATGTATATATAAAAATATTTTATTTTTTTAAAGTAATCTATTATATACGTGTATGTAAGTATGTGTTTAATATTATAAATTATTTGCGGTAAAAGTACCTATATATTTAGAAAGTTTGATTTTATTTTCTTTATTTTATTTCGATTGCACAAATTATCGATGATATAAAAATTCAACCCAAATAATTAGTTTTCCATTGACTTTTTACGGTAAAGTTTCATCTTGCGGCGTATAATTTATTTAATTTTTTTTTTTTTATTAATTGACGACATAACTTATAATATTTTAGATTTTGAATTATAGAGCATGCTGAAGCTACTATGTAATAATTTAGTACTTATTGTCAACATTTAAAAATTTTGTAGTTGATTTATAGTAAAAAAGGATAAAACATGGATAAAAATTTATTGAAATTGATGGTAAGAAATTAATTGTATTTCCGGCAAATATGCCTAGTATTTGTGTACTTGAGATGGGTTTTTGGTAAGGGGGAAAAGATGGGAAAGTTTGGGTGGTGGGTTTGTGCGTGATGAGAGAAAAAGGGACAAGGAGAGAGAGAGAGAGAATTTGTAATGTGTGTTTGAGTTTCCAAGAAAATTAAAGGAGAGGGCCAAAGAGTGAGAGTGACAAATACAAATAATGTCAAATTCTAAAGTGCGTGTGTTTGTGTGAAGAGAGTAGGAACGTGATATGTTTGGTTTGGTGGTGGTGAAAGGTAGACAATGGGAAAAATGGGGTATATCTTTATTTTTTATTTATTATATAATAAAGACAATTATTTATGAAATTATTATTTTTCAAAAAATCCTTAATTGGTCTTTCTATTTTATAAAACCATTTTGTATTTTTAGCTAAATTTGATGAGCACTAAATACGTGCAATACGTGATACCATCTAAAAACTCTTCTAAACTTCAATATGGTGTAATATAATTATTTTAGAAAATAAGATAAGAGTATATATATTGATAAAATTCAAGGTGTGTATAAATATTTGTCACAAAGATTATATAAAAGGACGATTCTCTAGTGGAATAGCTTTTGTGCTCTCACCATGGGGCAAAGTCAATGAGGAATATTAGGGGAGGGTGGTTCGCCAAAGAATAATAAAAAATAATTAATGTAATGATAATGGTTAAAATGGCATATTGTTTTGGCTTGCTTAAAAGGGAAGCATATTCTATTGAGAAATAAAAAAACGGAAATTTATTTCTACATTTTATGTAGTTAATTGTGAAATTACGAGAAATGTCCTCTTGTATTTTGTTGTTATCCTCCTAGTTTAGGATTTTAATTAGTTAAATAAATGAAGAAGATAACACGAGATAATAAAATAAAAAATGAGTAAAACTTCAATTAAATATTAAAAAATATACACACCAAGTACATGAGAAAGACTAAGAGAGTACTTCTATACTATTCTATTAAACTATATAACGTCGAAATGGGTCCCGTAGTAATAGATAATCATGTAGATACAGAACCAGTTTAAACCAGAATTATGGTATTTATGCCTAAAAATTTCAGAAATCAGAAATCTGAATTCTGAATTCTGATTCTGTTTTTAAAATAAAAAACAGAATTCTGTTTCTGAATTTTAATCAGAACTGATTTCTGATTTCACGAATAATTAATCTCGGCCATTGGTTATTTCGATCCAACGGCCCAGATTTGTTGTTTTATATAAAAAAATAGAAATCAGATTTGAACGTTGTTGACGTGGTTTCGCACACAAACAGTCACGTGATTTGTGAAGGGGATTCTGATTTGAAATTGCTAAGAACTTTGTGGATCTTGATCTCCGCGTCTTCAATACTCTGACGTTGACAAAAATGAAAACAAAGCAGTAAAAACACCAAGGGTTTTTTAGAGAGGTTCGTCCCAATGCGGTAGTTGACTACGTCCTCTGTAAGTTTACTGATGATGAAAAGAAGATCAGCCGGAACCACAACCCGATTCCAAGATGACCGAAAAAGAAAGATTAAACACTCTGAATAATACAAATCTCACACTATTTTCTCTCAGGGTGAATCCTTGCGTGCGTGTAATGGAGCTGTCTTCTTGTTTTTATAGGCCTCCAATTTCTGCCCGTTGATAGTAAACGTTGGTAGTGGCTTTGAGTTCGGAGCTTGACTTGCTGTCGAGCTGACACGTGGGCCATTTCTTGAGAGAATCGCGCGGTGGTGGACTTTGACTCAACGTCGTGAGAGTTTGAATCTTGGTCGTGGCGATTTTTCTGGTCGGGCTTCGGAGGTTTGAATCAAGGCTGTTGACTTGGTCTGCCCGGGATCCAGTGCTTAGTTGGCGTGTTCCTGCTCGAACTTCTTTGTTGGAAACGTATTCCTGCTCGGATCCTTTTATGGCAATTTCTGCTCGGGACGAGCTTCTGAGCTTTTAGGCCAACAAGCCTCGTCGAGCTTGGGCTTTTGATCTATGGGCCGGCCGACCTGGTCGAGTCTGGGCCTTAGCCAAGGGTATTGGGCTTTTGCCTTGGGCTGATGTGGTGCTCACATTCTGCTCGGGTTCTTCATCATCTAGACACATTCTCTGCTCGTGTCCCTTTGGAACACTTTCTGCGCGGGACGAGCCTTCACATTTTGGGCTTTGGATTCTGATCGGGCCCAAGCACTGTTAAGTGCTTATTGGGCTTTTGGCCATGTATCTCACTGGCCCATTTTTGTGGATATTCAATTATATTCACAACTTTGGTCTTAAATTACATGAACCGTAAATTTAATTATTGACCTTATCATTCCAATTACGGAACGAATTTACACATCAACAAACGTTACAATGTAGCCGTTGTTTTATGACCGTTGTTTTTCCAACGTTACAATTTTTACCCCTATCTTCAAAATCTTATCATTTTATCACCTATAAATATCACACTCTTATATAACTCGATTCATATTTTTCAACTCCAATTCTCTCCATATTTATCATACTCTCTCAAATCTCAAATCTCCATATTTATATAAGTACAATATGAAATGACGGATCCTTACTTCATGTTCCGATGTACTAATATCTTACGACGCTCTTTCCTCGCCCGAGTCGCACCTGTTCGGGAGGCTCAGAGAGGTTTTAATGAGTCCCATTATTTCTCTTATTAGATTAATCAATGAGCGATGTATTTTTAATTCCCGTGTTAAAATTTTTATTGGATTCGGTTTGGGCAACTTTGTAAAGATTTATAATATTTAGGGTTAAAACAAACTATATTTTTTTATTCGGGATAAAAAAAATACATAAAAAAATACAGAAATAGAATTCTGGTTCCGGTTTTAAACCGGAACCATACAGAAATAGAATTCTGGTTCCGAAAACAAACCATAAACAAGAATTTTGGTTCTGGTTTAGAAACAGAATCTGAAAAAATCAGAATATAGTTTCTGAAATAGTACTATATTAACAGGATTAGTAATCGATAAATGATTTTTTATTTGCATGAAATTATTGCTTAAAAATGAAATAAAAACTCTAGCTTAAAGTTTAATAAAGCCACGTATTAAGATAATGACGCGCGTTTATTGCGGGGATCAGAAAAGAAAGCCCGTCGTGGACAAGTCGTCACTTATATAATTTACTAATTTATTTTTAATAAAGTATTAGTCTTGTAAAACATATAAGACAAATAGTATCGACACCAATTTAATTTGTATCTTTTTATTTGCGACTTCTCACTTGTTTGTAAACTGATTTTATCCAACTTTTTAATTTCAAAATTTCATTTTAGTGAATTTTTATATAATTAGTTTAAATAAAATCATAGTAAAATAGAGGAAACAAAAATTTAAAACTAAGGATGTCAATGAGGTGGCTTGACTTGATAGAAATGAGATAGATTGGTTTAAATAGTGAGCTCAAAACCCGTCAGAGGACCCACCGACTTAATAGAAATGACGTGGCTTGACTTGATTGGTTCTCTATTCGATCTAGATTCATTGACTTCTTGGACCCTATTTGCTCTATTTTTAAATTGTTTGTTGGCTCCATTTTAGGCATTTTCTTTCTCAAATCGACCGCTAGTAATTACTTGGAAAATCTCTTCTTCTAGTTCTACCTTTTATTTAGACACAACACTTATAATAATTTATTTAATTGCTAAAAATAATGTTGAAGCATCAAGTAAAAATCTATAGTAAATCAAAATTATCGAATATAAACTAAAAAAAGACCCCCCCAAAAAACAAAAAAACAAAACTAACAAACAAGAGAGTAAGAGATAGATTGTATTGTAAGATTAATAAAAAAAAGAAAACATAAATATTAAAAACAAAAGAGATTCATTAAAAATTAATGTAGTGTTTGGAAGCGTTTTGTATTTTCATTTTGTGTTAGCATTTTTAATTTCTAAAACAGTTTTATAAAAACGTTTTGAAAATATAATTGATTAGTATTTTGTTACACTGTTTTCCGAAAAAAAAAAAAAAAAAAAAACAGTGTTTGGAAACAACTTCCAAACAGCCCATAAGGTTCTCATTTGAGTCATTTCTCACCAATATTTGACCAATTAAATAAGATCCTTTTTTTAATATTTAATATATAAAGTATTCATATGAATATTTGATATGAAATGAGATTCGGTCTTACAATTCTTACAGAGAAAAATCTCGTTTGACCACTTATCCAAAAAAAAGCCCAATAATTCTTGCGTGCGTGTCGGCATTTCCCGTGGGGCCCACTTGGATTTTCAAAATATTAGGTGGGCCACGTGTTTTCAGTTTTTAAAATTAATATTCACAACCGTCTAAAAAAACGACTATAAATAACACACAGAGCACGTAATTCCCACCCACGCGTAGGACCCACGCTCTGACCTTCCTTTTGAGCCGAGCCGTCGGCGCCGAATTATTATTTAAAAGCAAGCGGCTTCCCTAGGCGACACGTCAGCTCTGTCGGCTCGGGTCACATGCAGGGCGCCACGTCATCGGAGCCTGCCACGTGATTTGCTCTATCGGCGGGTAACCGTCGAAATCGGTGGTCCGTGCGGTTCACGTGCATCTTTGGTGTCTGGTTCGGGACCGGTTCTTCCGGTAGGAATTAATTAATTTTTTTTTTTTTGGAGATATCTCGGAACGTTCTAGAGAGGACACGTGTGAAGCTAGCGGGCAGAGGCTTGCGTTGTTGCCTTGTTGGGCGTTTGTCGCAGCGTCCACGACGGTTTTGATGACGTCATCAACGGTAAAAGTTTGAGATATTTTGCGAGGTGAAATTACAGGAATAGCCCTGGAAGTGGGGGTATAGCTCCTGAAAATAGGGAAACCGCGAGTTATTAACCTGCGGTCCAATGTTTGTGCTCTTACGTGATTCGAATTATATAAAAAATAAAATGAAAAAAATAATTATTGTTATTTATTTTATTTTGTATAGAAGTACTCATTCTGTAAAGTAGTTTGTTTTGTACTGAGCTATCCTTTTTTTTTAATCTTTGAATTATAGTTTTACTTTAGGGTTAACGGCGGTGAAAATATTCAAAGTTTGATCAAAGAACTTTTCGAGTACTCAAATTTTAAAAGGTTAATTGCGGCAATAATGCACAACTTTTGGTCAACAGGGGTTTTAGGTCCCCCAACCTTTCAAAGTGTGGGAAAAAATACACAACGTTTGTTGAATTTAAAATTTGTTGGCCCTTCCGTTAGAGATGTTAAATTCTGTTGATGTGACATTGTTAAACTGCCAAATGGATTGCCAACTTGTAATATTAATTACATAACCTAATTAATAAGAATAAATTAAATCATATTTTAATTATGATTCAAAAAATAAATTAAAACTTTAAATTAACGAGCAATACTTATTTAAAGCGTAGTTACTATTTTTAAACTCGTGCTTCAATATTATTCACATCTTTACTATGTCATTTTTAAAAGGTTAATTAACGAAATACTCATTTTGTGCAAACCTTTTAAAAAACTACCCATTATGGGTAGTTTTTTACACACACAATGAGTAGTTTTTTAAAAGGTTTGACACAAAATGGGTATTTCGTAAAATTTCCTTTTTTTAAATTATAGATATTTTTAATAATCGGTCGTTTTTCCAAAATTTTAGTCGTTTCTAATAAACTGTCGTTATGTAATCTTTGCAAATTTTAGTCGTGTTTAATAATCCGTCGTTTTTCAAAATTTTAGTCATGTTCGACGAAGAGTCTGTTAGATTTTTAGGGGGAGTAAAAATTATTTATTTAATTTAAAGTATTAATTTATTTTTTGAATCATAATTAAAATCTGATTTAATTTATTCTTATTAATTAAGTTATTTAATTGATATTACAAGTTGACAGTCTATTTGGCAGTTTAACGATGCCACATCAGCAGAATTTAACATCCCTAACGGAAGGACCAACGTATTTTACATTCAACAAACGTTGTGTATTTTTTCCCACACTTTGAAAGGTTGGGGACCTGAAACCCCTGTTGACCAAAAGTGGCAAAAACCCCTGTTCAACAAACGTTGTGCATTATTGCCGCAATTAACCCAATTTTAAAAATAGTGGCAAAAATACTTAAAGTTACATTTGGGGAGTTGATCACTCTATTCGTAACGTCGTTAACTTACCCGTTGACTCTGGCTACGTGGACAAATCTGTTTTGTTAAGTGTAATCATTAGGGGTTCAATTAGTTATATTAAATAGTATTAATTAGGGATTTGATTCGTTGTTTTGTCGTAAACGAGACTGATGTGGGCCCGTCCACGTGGCAACAAATGTTATGTCAGCAACTCACGTATGTCCGCGTGGCCAGAGTTAACGGGTAAGTTAATGGCGTTACAAGAATGGAGTGGTCAACTCTCTAAATACGACTTTGGGTATTTTTACCACAACTTTTAAACTTTGGGTAGACGAATGATTCTTTGACCAAACTTTATGTATTTTTACCGTCATTAACCCTATAGTTTTATTGTAAAAAATAGTATGCGTCATGCCGTTGCTTTCGTGATAACACCGTGTTATATTTAGATAACAATATAAGCATAAGCTAATTGGAATAATAAACAAAATTAGAGCTGTGCAAACGACGTCGCCAGTGTAGACGCGACGCGTCGCGACGCAAACAGTGCCAGTCGCGACGCGTCGCGATTCACGCAGCAAAAGTCGCGACGCGTCGCGATCTCGGGCTCTGGTCGCGACGCGTCAGGGCTTGATCCGCGTGAAGCGATCGACGGCCCAGATCGTGCCACGTCAGCGATCCGCGTGATTTTGTCCTTTTGGGGCATAAATAACACACTTTTTACCCGAATTTTATTCCACAACCACAATTATTACCCACTTTACTCGAATTTCAACCCTAAAATTTCAAATTTCAAATACTTTTCACCCACCATCTCCTCACAATTATTCACCCTCTTCACCCACAACAATAATTATTCACCCACCCCACCCTCTCCTAAAACCCTATAAATACCACCTCTTCCTCCCTCATTTCCTCACCAACAATCTCTCAACTCTCTCTCAAATTCTCTCAACTCTCCAAGTTTTTTCCACTCTCAATCTCCAAAGTTCCAAAGTTCTAAAGTTCCAAAGTTCCAATTTTCTTAATTCCTAAAGTTCTATCATTATGTCTCGAAGAAGCGGCGGTAGTTCCGGGGGTCGAAGGGCGGCCAGGAATTTGCAACCCCAATTTCTACAAGGGGGAACATCGCAGCCTTGTCCCGACGACTACATTCCCGTTATGCTATCGTCAGAAATATTCCCTTCCCCTCCCAATCCAAATTATCCCGACGATACAGTACGGTCTCTAAGACCTAGTCTAGTCCGGGCGTTGGCCCACCACCAAGCCAATCCCGATCGTGTGTCCCGAGAGTTGGTCGACGCGGTGGCTCAATCTAGGGGGGAAATAACGATCATTTTTTCAATCTCATGTTACGGGAAGGTGCCGAATACGGAGCTCAAGGTCCCGAAGGTGCCGATCCCGACGAACCTCAAGGTCCCGAAGATGCCGATCCCGACCAAACTCAACCTCCCCACGATGCCGATCCCGACGACTTTCAAACGCCGCCCTCAATCCGTGGTTAAAATATCGGGGTGTACAACCGCGGTTCTCCTCAACCTTCCAATCAAGATAGCGGTGAAGCCTCCGTTGCCCGTCCTCGACGAGCTCGACGTCCTTCTACCGGGTAATAACCTTTAATCCTTTTTTATTTCATTAATTATTAATTTTTTATTAATTAATAAGTTAGTACTTAATAATAAATAATAATTAATAAGTAATAAGTAATAAATAATAATTAAAAAAAATAATTGAAAAAAAATAATTAATTTTTAATAATTATTAATTATTAAATAATAATCACTTGAAAGTCTTAGTATGCTATGTGGTTGCGGTTCCTACTGATCTTCCACATCAGAAACGATTTTCTTGAGATTTAATTATCATTTAATCATATTATCTTAATTAATTAATTTCGTTTAATTTTTTTACGATAAATATTATAGTTTAATTATTTTAGTTTATTTAAATAATTTGTCACGTATCTTGAAAGTCTTAGTATGCTCTGTGGTTGCGGTTCCGACTGATCTTCCACATCAGAAACGATTTTCTTGAGATTTAATAAGTTAACGGGATTAAAAATGGTAATTTGTATGTGTGGTGATTATTATAAAGTTCTTAATGGAATACGGTGTCTTAGAAAGATTGGTTTTTAAATAAGGTTTGCTTTGCAATCTCCTCCAAGCTAGCCTGAGAACCTCGGGGAGTTCTGTCTAGAAAAGCTTGGGCATAAAGCGAGATCATAGCATCCTTTCCAGTCGATCTGGCCGTGGAACCCCGGGGAGTTCCGTCAAAAAGAGCTTGATAATGATTTCCACACATAGAAAATACCATTTTTAATTTTGTTAACTCTTTTAATTAACTATATGAAATTTAATTAATTAATATGATTAATATTAATATTTAATCCATGTAAAATTAATACCCTTTTTTATTTTGTTAACCTTTTTTCTCCCGTATATTTATAATAGGGAAAGTCCTCCTGCCTTGTTGTGGGGACGACCAAACAAAGCGAAGGTGTGGGATTATTTTCACGAGGAACGACGGGTGGAGAACGGTGTTCGAATCAAGATCGCCACGTGCAAGAAGTGCCATGAAACCCTCGATGCGTTGGGGGACAAAGGAACCAGCTACTTGACGCGACATAAGAAAGCGTGCTACGGAGACGGTAACGAGGTAAACACAGCACAGGTAAGTGCTCTTACCACCGAAAATTTACGGAAATGGACCCTCGAGTGGTTACTGTCTACGGGCGCACCGATGAGTTTGGTGGAAAACCCTGCGCATACACAATACATGCAAAGGGTTAATCCGTCTTACGAACAGTTTTCCCGTACGACGTATACCAGAGACATGGAAAATGCTTACAAAATGCAAAAAAATTATTTGGTCAATTTTTTTAAAATGTCCAACATAAACGTTGCTTTCACCACCGACTTGTGGAGCGGTCCGAGTCTTAACGATTATTTGAGTCTGACCGCCCATTACGTCGACGATGATTGGGTTCCATGTCAAAAACTTTTAAACATGTCACCATTCGAGTGTCGCCATACCGGCAAAAACATTTCCGATAAATTAATAGAATTATTCAATGATTGGGGTTTGCAAAATCGTATTATTTCTATTACGTTAGACAATGCCGCAAACAATAACGCCGCTATTACTATCTTAGAAAATAGTTTGCCCGGTTCTCCTTTTCGTAATATTTTACATCAAAAATGTGCTTGTCACATCATTAATTTAATTGCTAGAACGGGGGAACGAAATATTTCAGGGCACGTTGAAAAATACGCGGCGTTATCGATTGGATCCGGCATTCTCAAACCACCGTTAGGTGGAGACGATTTTGTAAAGAGCACAATCATAAAGCTAATAAGTTTGGTTTAGACAACAATACACGATGGAACTCTACATATCTAATGCTTTCAGTTGTTTGTAGACAGAGGTTACCGTTAAGCGCTTTCCTCCTCACCGAACTAGAGGCCTCGGAGCGGATCACGGAGGCAGAATGGGAAACGGCCCAGAAATTCACCCAATTCCTTAAACCCTTTTACGCTGTTACTTTAAATTTTTCGAACCAAAGACAACCTTCCTTGAATCATGGTCTTTCGGGTCTTTACGAAATTACAAACACTTTTTCTGAATTCGCAAATGACCCTGTTATTTCGCCCATGATTGAGGGAATGGTTGCAAAATTCAAAAGTTATTGGGATCCACCCCCTTTTTCGTATTGTTTCGGTGCTATCTTGGATCCCCGTATTATGTTTACGTTCGGGCCGTTGATGTCAGCAATCGGGACAAACTTAGGGGTGGATTACACTGATTATATAAAGGTTGTTAATGAAGCTTTTTATGAACTTTACAGTGAATACGACCGGCGGTTCCCACAGTTCAACGTGGAGGCGGAGCAAAGGGCAGTGATGGAAAGCCCAACCAAGACCGGCCTAGCATTTGTCCGGAGACTGAAGCAAAGACTGGATCGCGGAGAATCATCGGGATCCGGTACGCCACCGGCACGAGCGGAGGAAACGGACGGTGCACCGCAAGAACTGAAGCGGTACTACGGCCTGCGGATCGACGAGGACTCCGTCGAGTTCGATGTGATTGGATGGTGGAAGAATCAACGGGAAAGATTCCCGATATTGGCGAGAATGGCGAGGGATATACTGTCCATCCCCATTTCCAGCGTTGCTTCGGAGAGCGCGTTCAGCTCGGCTCAGCATATAATCGACGACCGGAGGGCGTCAACAACTCCCACACACCTCGAGCAAGCGGTGGTGTTGAACGATTGGATGTTCCGCAACCCCACCATCGCCCAACGGTCCGAGCCAACGGAGCTAGAACTTATGACGCAAAGGTTTAACGAGTGGTTCCCCGAGTGACGCAATGTAAACGCCAATATGATGTGCTCTTTCCTCTCTTGGTTTTATGTCCCTAAGGAGGGTTTTACAAGAGAGGTTTTAGTGAGGCATCTTGTAATATTTACACTGAATATTTACAACTTCTTCCACCATATTGTAATATTCACAATGAATAATACAACTTTTTTTTAATATCTTGTTTTATCATATTTACTTATTTGTTTTAGAATTTTAATAATTATTAATATGGTACACATTAATACTTATTAACATATATTACAACTTAAAAATTAACTTATAAATTAAAATTAATAATATGTTACACAATAATAACATACTAAAATATTAATTTTGAAATAAATAAAGTTTAAATAATAAGTTTACATAATTTAATACTTAAATTCGGATAAAAACTAATAAAATTAAACATTGGAAACAAAAAATAACTTTTGCCGCAGCCTTTTTTTGGTCCTTCCTCGCTAAATCGCGACCACGTCGCGACGCATCGCGACCAGCCAAGTCACGACGCATCGCGACGTCCCTGCTCGCGATTTTGGCGACTTTCGTCGCGATCGGTCGCGACGAAGGCGCATGCAGCTCTAAACAAAATATCAATAAAAATTTGTCCTAATTTTATATATAAAATATTCATTTTATAACGTATGCAGAAACATAGAACATTAAATATATTTAAAGACCTAAACTTAAAATAATTTTGGTATTTCAAAATAAAAAATATCAAAAACTAGTTTATATTTTGGCCTAATTTAACATAGCTGTGTTGTTTTCAAATTATTTTTAAACATTACTGTAAAAAAATGCTGTCAGAAAATTAATACACTTTTTAGTCAATCATAATAAAAAGAAACAGTTGGTTTCGTAAAAAGTCTTGTTTGGTAAACAGTTTTATTTAATTAGCTTATAAATATCAAAAATACTAAAGTAGACATAAATAATATTAATTTCACCTCAATACTAATATAAAGAGAAAACAAAAAAAAAAATAAATAAATAATATTTTAAATAATATAATTATTCAATAAATTAAAAAAAAACCGTACTTAGTATGTTGTGCCTCTAATTGACAGTACTTATGGTGAAAGTACTATTTTTTTACATTCACGTTTCTTCCGTCTACTGTAAAATATTAGTACTTTTACCCAAGGTATTAAATTTCGGGAAATTCGGTGCGAAATTCGAGCGAATTTCGTTTTTCGAGGGTTAGCGGTTCGAAAATCCTTTCGTTTCTCTTTCTTTTTACCAAATTTCGCGAAATCACATGGGCATACCCCAAAACATTTTGTTTTTCAATTTTCAGCACAAAAATCTCGAAATTACCCTCGAAATTCGGTAAAAATGATATTTTTGGTAGATTTCGGCAAAAATACCAATTAAACTTTCGGCAAAAATAATTATACTAACACAAGAGCACCCCACCCCACCCCACCCCGTCCGGACGGACGGCGGCGGCGGCGCGCGCGTGTGGTGGTGTAACATTTGTGTGAGTCCTCCCCCATCCACAAAATCCTATGACCCAAAGGGCCCAAGCCCTTGTCCCTAATATTTGGTATATAAACATCACTAAACTCTTGTCATCTATCAATGTGAGACTTTTTATTATTCATTCAACTAATATCACATACACTTCACCTAATTATTTAACTTAATATTATACACTTAGCATACATATTAACTTCATCTAACATACATATACGCTTAATATACATATTCATTTAATATTATACACTTCAACAAATATTAAATTTGTTAACATACATATACAATTAACATGCATATTCACTTAATGTTACACACTTAATTAACATACATATTAACTTTACATAATAATTTGACTTAATATTATACACTTCAACTAATAAAGTGACTTAATATTATACATTTCACCTACATATTTAAGTTACAAATATCTTGTATTTATTAAATATGTAGTTTTGAACTTATATAAATATCTTGCTTAAATACTCAAATATTTTTTACAGAATATCCGTCGAAAACCCCATCGGCATGCGGTATGCCCATGCGAAAAGTGCGGTATATGCGGCATGCGGTATTTTTTTTTTTTACGATTTTTCCATCGGCATACCCATCGGCAAGCGATATCTCCGTAAAACGAAAAATGCGAAACGAAATCGGCAAGCGGTATTTAAAACCTTGCTTTTACCAACTAAAGAGAATTAATACTTTAACTGTGAATAATAATATTGATTTAGTTTTAATATACTTTCACCTTCCAAAAAATTGGTACTTTAACCATAGTAAATTAAGAATGTGAATGTAAAAAATGGTACTTTTACCACCTACAAAGAACTGATACTTTAACTACAATAATAAAATATTTTTGGTACTTTTACGACCCAATAAGAATTGGAACTTCAAATGAATTTTTTTATTTTTTTAAATAGACGTAGAAAATGGCCTTTTTTTTACCACTAAAAAAGAATTGATACTGTAACCATAATAATTTATAAATATGGACATAAAAAATTGATATTTTTACCACTTAAAAAGATTTGGAATCTTAACAACAATAATATTGTATTTTTTGTACTATTATCACAAAAAAAAAAAACAATTATAAGATAAGGAGGAAGAAAAGCAAAAGTAGATATTAGCAAAAATATTTATTACCTGCTTTTAAATTTGGGTTAATGACGGCGAAAATATCCAAAGTTTGGTCAGAGAATCCCTCGTGTACTCAAAGTTTAAAAGTGGTGGTAAAAATACCCAAAGTCGCATTTTGGGAGTTAACCACTCCATTTTCGTAACGCCGTTAACTTACCCGTTAACTATGGCCACGCGGACAAACGTGGGTTGCTGACATAACAATTTTCGCCACATGGATGAGCCCAAATCAGCCTCGTTTACGTCAAAAACAACAAATTAAATCCCTAATAAACACTATTTAATACAACTAATTGAACCCCTAATGATTACACTTCACAAAACAAATTTGTCTACGTGGCCAGAGTTAACAGGTAAGTTAACGGCGTTACGAGAATGGAGTGGTCAACTCCCTAAATGCGACTTTGGGTATTTTTGCCACCACTTTTAAACTTTGGGTACACGAGAGGTTCTTTGACCAAACTTTGGGTATTTTTGCCTCCATTAACGCTTTAAATTTTGCCTATAAAAAAAATAAACTTTTTATGGAAATACTTATATGGTAAATTGTTGAACCCAAACGAAACCTTTGTCTCTAAGCTTTTTCTTACTTAAAATTATAAAAATAAAATATATTAATAAGCAATCTCAAACGAGACCCGGGTCTCTAGTTTTTTTTTTTTTTTTACAAACATCGATCGATATATTGTTTTACAATTTTTTTTAAACATCTTTTTTTAAGCTTTCATTAGTTATTCTATATAAGAGTATTTAGTTCAAAATTTGAATTTTAAGTTATTATGAAATGATTGACGAAAACTTCATATAAAGATATATAAAAAAAAAACTAAGATGCAATAGAATTATTTTAAAAGGTAAAATTTTATATTAATTTTATTTAAGAATGACGCGTAATATTATACTTCGGTAACAAATTAAATTTTCAGTCACAATTTTGAATTTCGGTTATGAATTGACACAAAATGGGAAAGAAGTGCAAGAGGATAAACAAAAGTTAAACAAGAGTTGGAATAATTAAAATATATTTTAAAACAAACATTTTTTATGATTTAGTATTATGAACATAGGCGGATGCAAGAAAGGGAGTTCAAACTGTTAGGAACGATAAAAGCGATTAACGAAATTGAAATTGACACCATAATTATAGTGGTTCGCTCCCAGTGTAGGACGTACGTCCACTTGCCGCCTGTAAATCTCGATCCACTATCAATCTCTCAATCGGAGTTTTAGTTACACCCTCAATCTCGCATCTCTCGATTTGTACTACAAAATTCACTAACGACGTATAAGCGAAAAATAAACCTAGGGCAAATAACCCGTGTGAAAAGTCTAAGATACCTTCGCTACATAATGCGTAATACGAAAAATTTGCCTCGACGTCGGGTCTCGGTAGCGCTTCCGTGTAGATTAGGCTTCACACTCAACACAAACCACCCGCTCTAGAACAAAAAAAAGTATATTTTCAATTTTTAGCGTAAATTTATTAAATTTTTTGTTAAACTCTTTTTAAATTTTATAAAAAATTTAAGTATAATCCGTTTAAGTTAATTTTTTTTGACAAAAACATTATATAATCCGCGAGTACTTAATTCTTGGTTTTGTTACTAATAATGAAAAAGAATGAGTAGGGCTATAATTTTTTTTTTTATCAAATCCACGTTAAAAATTCAATGACTTTTTTTTTGAACGAGATGACGTTATTGGCCAAGGTTACAATGCACCATCGCATTACTAAATATATTTAGTGTAAGAATAGGTGGTACTATTAGCCAAATTTACAATGCACAGTCGCATTACTAAATATATTCAGTGTAAGAACACGTGACACTATTGGCCAAGTTTACAATATAAAAATGAGGCACGCATTTGAGTCCTACGAAGTTTGAACTCGCGACTTCTTTGAGAGGTACGTAGTAGAGCACTAGAATTAACACTAGGCCAATCAAAAATTGGAATACAAAATTCAATGGCTCGGCCAAAAGAACGGTAGAATAAGAATATATAGTCACGAAATGAACAAGTAGAAGACTTCTTTTCTCTCCATGTATCCCAAAAGGCAACGAAGAGAAACAATAATTTATTGCAAGGCTGTGTTCCAAAAAAATGTCCCACTCTCTCCAACTATCGTAAAAATAAAGTGACACATTTGGCACGAAATTGACAAATTATGATGGAAATGACCCACACCTTTCTCTTTCCGTGAGTTGGGACCACCGTGTTTCACAAATCTTTTTCTTTTATTGGATTCTCTCGATCTCGAGTAAAACGACAACGTTTATCTTTGGCTCCAAAAACATGTGGCCTCATCGAAGAGACCAACTAACCCAAAACCGATGCCTATCTTCCACACCATGCCATATTCACATGATCAACCAAACCCACCTCTCATCTCGTCTGACACGTGGCACCATCTCGAGCATTGATTTGATTCCATCCATTTTGAAAGATAATTAAATAATATTTTGTCTGGTGAATATCGTAACATTCTCGATATTCTTAATCAATTTGTCAGAAATAACGTTAATAATGGAGGTGGATGAAAGAAGGATGCAAGTCTAACATTCTTTAAAAAAAAAAAAAAAAACTTTGATACTTTTATCATAATTGTTTTTAGCTTAGATCTACCTCACTTTATTTCAAAATTATTTGAGTATTTTTTACCACTAATAACTCTAAAATGTGTTTAAATGTTAAAGAAACTGATACGTTGTAAGCGAGTTAAGGGGGTTAACGTCAATGTGTTCATTTTTATTATTTAGTTTTATGATGTTATATTTCTATATTATTTGGATAGTTTTGCCCTCTAATAACCCTTTTTTAAATAATAAATAAATCAAATTTGCACATTTTTTGTATTAAAAAAAGGACAGTCAAATTTGCTTTTGTAAAAGAAGAAAAAAGAAAAGAAGGGACAATAACACAAATAACTAATAAAATAAAATGGGCAGTTAAATTTTCTTGACGGATAGAATATTCAAAGGTACTAAATTAGGTTCAGAATACGTGTTCTAAGATTAAATAGTTCAATTATTTAAAGCATATTATTTCTGGAGATAGTGACTGTCTTTTAATATATAGATTTCAATTAATTTTGTGTGATATGAAAGAAGGTGGATACAAACTTTTCTCAACTTGTCATAAAACATCTATCGCACAAAATATTTGACTATTTATTCCAAAGACGTGTAAAAACGCCATCGAAAAGAAAAAAAAAAGGAATTTCCTTTACTGGGTGCTCTTGGAATTTTATTATTATTTTTATTTTTATTATTTTCGTAAAGAGCCATTTGCTTTCATTTATTTCTCTAGATTCTTCAAATAACTGCGGCAAAAGTATCGATACATTTTAAATAATCAAATATATGTTTAAATTTCAATTAGGTTTATTAGATGGGTATAATTTTTAATTGATTATGTTCTATATGTCTAATAATGTTGTTTTTTTTAAAATTTATATACAATTCAATTTAATACTTTTTTACGATTTGACATTTTTATGTTAAAGATTTTAATTTAACAATTATAATGCAAATCACGGTCTTAAATATTTATAAATACACAGCATTATTTTGATAAAAATTTAGGACTTTTTGCCGTAATTATTCTAATATATATATATATATATTAATTTTACGTACGAAATCTTTCCAAACTAAAAAGATTGGAGCTAAAAAAGAGAAGACTTCCGAACACTCATTCCAAATTGGAACATTATTTTTCTTCCTAACTTTACTTTGCTTTCAAGGAATCGTATCCAAACTATTTAATTTATTATCAGAAATAATGGGAGAAGAATTTAAGAGAACGAGAAATTGCATTATTGTGGACCATATTCTAATTATGTTTTCTTTTTCTTCTTCTTTCCTATTGGCCAAAATGCCAAAAAACCCTATTTCAAGGCAGCTAAATCCATTTAGTCAATTATGTATGTTGCATATTTTCTCTTATTTTCAATTTTTGATAGTAACACCCTCTCTCTATATTTTTTTTAAAACCACATATTGCCTATTCACGTTAAAATGACAAAAATAAGTATAAGTTGTGTGCAAGAATACCTCATTCTAATATATTCTCACTAATTAAATATCAGAGAAGATTAACACCTTAAATTATTCAATTTTTGTGAAACAATCAATGAATCAAGCTATTAAAAAACTTTTAAAAATAAATCACTCAACGATAGATTTTTTTTAATTATTTTTATGAAAATACCCTTCGAAAAATCTTTGGTGTTTCGCGAGTTAATATTTCCGCTTGGGAGAGTGCATTTTTTTTTAAGAATACGAGACATTTCTGCTTCAATTTTTGAAAAATCAAGCGGTTTTTCTGCTCTAAGTTTTTGATAATCAAGTTGTGAAATACACAAACCTACAAAATTGAGGGAGTAAAATTGCCATTTACTATATTTATAAAGCGATGAAGCTTCTTCAAACCTAACCCACTCAATTTGGTTGAACTTGATAATATATTTCTTTGCTTGAATAATATGAATAAGAAGCATCTTTGAAGTTTGAGCATGACATTCACCCAGATAGACCAGGCAATTAGAATTCTACACATGAAGAAAATAGACCAAACATACACAATTTATTTGATAATATGGCAATAAAAAAATTAGCAAAGCACCTGGTTGACAATTGATATTTGATAGTGAAAGATATATATTAGTGAGATATTTTCACAAAGGACGTCACATCATTTTATATAAAAATTATTGTGTCACATTATTCGACTTGATATATGGTACATAAATAGATATGTTGCTTGTCAACCCGTTTACATGTAAAAAATATTAGAATAATAATAAATGTAAGGTCGCTATTTATTTTATTTTTCGAGCATTTTTTTCATTTGTCAAAAGGGCACGTATATACCCGAGTGATTTGTTTTCACACTTAAAAGAGTTATGAATAATAATATGAAAGTGAGATTGAATCTTTAATTCGAAAATGGAAGTGTACTTGAATCTTTTGCAAAAGGAAGATGATTGGAATGAGTGTTTGTGATCTTCGAAGCAGCTTAAACTTTATGTACGAAACATTGGCTTAAGAAATTTTATGCGTTTTTTAGATATGGTGATATATGCACGGGGTAGGATGACTATGAGCCCGTTTGGCACAGCTTAATTTTTACAAAAATTATTTTCAGTTTTAGTTTAAAAAACAAATTGTTTTTGAAAAAAATCGGCAGGTGTTTGGTAAATTGTTTATAAAACAGTTGTCGTTGGTAACAAAAACTGATTTAACGTTTGGTAAAAAAAAATTATTTAGACTAAAAAAAGACTAAAATAGACTAAAACCATATTTTTGTTTTTAGAAAAAACCAAAAGTTACGAATCCTAGCTTTTACAATTCATGTACAAAAAATCAAAATCGATTTTGTGTTTTTTTGGAAAAACAATTTTGCCAAACACCTGAAAATCGGTTAAGTTTATTTTATAACAAAAAGAGGGCTAAATAAGCTCTGCCAAACGCACCCTATGTGTTTTTTGAATATATCATGTAACAGTTAACCAACAGCTTCACCTCTCTCTAAAAAAGAAGCCTTTTCATATTTAAAGAGGGTGATGAACATGAATCAAACGCTTCCACATCTACCAGTTTTTTTATTTTTATTTTTACCGAAGAATTATATTTAAGAATATTTTATCAAAAAAATAAAATTTTTTAATTAATATACTATGCTAAACAATATTATATATTCATTATTTCAGTTTCACGTCTCTCTATTCGTACTTTTCTAACACTTCATAGGCGTATAGGGCAGAGTCGTGGCTTAAAATTTTTGGGACCTGAAGCAATAAGTAATTTTAGGAGCCTCTACCGAAATTGAAAAAAATTAAATTTCAATATAAGAGTATATATAATATTTGTATAAGAAATAACTACTCATTTAAATGTAATGCGTTTAGTGTTTTTAAAGAAAAAAGTATAATTAAATTGGTATAGCCGAATTTATCGACTATATCCTTTTCAATAAGCAATGTAAATAAACCACTCAACTTATAATATTTTAAATTGGGGCCTTTAAATTTGATTTATGGAGCCACTAAATAATATTTTTTGAAATGTAGGACGGGCCTACTCCGCCTCCACTGAAGAACGACCCTTGTATAGACCATAGGGATTAAAGAACCCTATTCCTTATTTTATATAACATAAATTAATATTATAATTTAATTACCGATAAATCATAAATGTGTATCCGTTTTCAATCTTATATTCTACATTTTGCTTAGTTAGATTCTGTAAATTAGTAAACTAAGTGCATTGATAGATAGGGATGAAACCCCAACTCTTATCAGAATCATGGGTTAACGTAACTCTCTCGACTTGATATGCAAGCTCTTCATGCACGCCTTCGTCTAACTTCAACGACATGTCGCTTTATTAGCATATATTATTAGTATTATTGTCAAGGGTAGTTTAGTTATTTATCTTTTCTTATGTTAGCTTTATACAAAAGCCTTCTTGTAACCAAAAACACCTCATGCTTCTTCAATAGAGTTCTTTTAGTTTCTCATTTCCCTTGATTCTTACATGGTATCAGAGCTACAATCATGATTATTCGTTGAATGCTTCCGCTTGGGTTTACTCTGCTCGTTATCATCACTCTTCGGGTTATGGTTTATGGGATTTGGGAGTTTTTGGGTTTGGAATGAATGATTGGGTGTGATCTTGGAACTTTGGATTTAGGGTATTGAGTTTAGAGATTAGAGCCTTGAAGTTATTGATTGATTTTGAGTTTGGGTGATTTGGAGATTTCAATTTAAGGTTCTTGTTGGGGTTTTTTCGATTTTAGGTTTCTTGAGATTTGAGGTTTGTTAGGGTGAGAAACAAAATTCGCGGTTTTCGGACTGCAACGACGACACTTAGGAAAATTGCAATTGCACTCTCGTTCACCGTTGTATCGTCTTGAAACTTTGGCAGATTGTTCGCAACACACAGAGGCGTGTTTTGACCGGTGGAGATGAGATTTTGATATTTCTAAGTTTGTCTAACGAGCAGAAATCAGTGGGTAAATTTGAAAGAGTTTCAGTGGGTAAATTTGAAATAGTTTCTTTGATTTCTTAAGTTTTTTTTTTTTTTTTGCTTTGGATTTCCTTGTGTTCAATCATGGCTTGCAATGTTCACTTGGATGGATCATATTGGAGTTTTGCTGTGAGACATTTTCTAAGCAGGAATCGAATATGGAGCAATCTTTCTAGCAGTCTTATGAAGCGCAAAAGGATCGTTGGAAGGCGCAGTGTTCGGAGTTGTAAGCCAAAGAATCAATTGCAATCACGTGCCTTGTTCGTTGCTCCTCATATTGGTTTGTCTTTGTCCAATAATTTTGGTTCGTCAACCAGATGTTCACCCACCTGGATCTTAGACTCTGGGGCTACTCAACATATGTCTCCCAACTTGGCATCATTCGATTCTGTATCCCCTGATTCATCTATATCTATTATGACCGCTGATGGTAGTCCTATGCCATCAGAAGGTATTGGTTCTGTTGTTACTCCTCATTTGTCTTTTTCCGATGTTTACTATGTTCCGAATCTTACTCTTAATCTAGCATCGGTCGGTCAAGTGTGTGATTCTAGTGGCTCATTGGTTTGTTTCTCTACTGCTGGTTGTTGTGTTTACGACCCGCAGTCTAAGAAAGTGATTGGGACAGGCCGTCGGCAAGGGAAACTCTATGTGTGGATCTTTCCAGCTTTCGTTTAAGTCGTTCTTCTTCTGACTTTTATTTGTGGCATTCTCGTTTGGGACATGTTTCCGCGTCTCGTTTGAAGTACTTAGCTTCCACAGGAGCTCTTGGACAGTTAAAATTTCATGATATTTCGGATTGTTATGGATGCAAACGAGCAAAGTTTTCAGCGCTACCTTTTTATAGAAGTGTTTCATCATCTATTGCCCCTTTCGATCTTGTGCATTCTGATGTGTGGGGACCTGCTCCTGTTTCCACAAAAGGGGGTTCACGATATTATGTCTCCTTTATTGATGATTTGACGTGCTACACTTGGGTTTATCTTATGAAACGCAGATCGGACTTTCTTGGCATCTTCAATGAATTCAGAGCTCTCGTTAAAACTCAACATGGTGCCGTCATTAAGTGTTTTCGTTGCGACTTAGGGGGTGAATACACTTCTACAAATTTCTCTCAGTTACTTGCTTCTGATGGGACTATTCGTCAAACTTCATGTACAGACACTCCTCAGCAAAATGGTGTTGCTGAAAGGAAACACCGTCATCTGGTCGAAACCGCTCGTTCGTTCTTATTGTCTGCCTAGGTTCCTAGTGTTTTTTTGGGGGGAAGCCATTCTTACCGTTGCTCATGTGATCAATAGAATCCCAACCTCACATAATACAGGTTTGTCTCCTTTTGAAAAATTATTGGGGAATAAGCCTGATTATTCATCGTTGCGCGTCTTTGGTTGTACCTGCTTTGTTCTTCGACCTCACGTCGAGCGTACTAAATTGACTTCTAAATCAACCTTGTGTGTCTTTATGGGTTATGGTAGTGGTCAAAAGGGATATCGTTGTTTTGATCCAATTGCTCATAAATTATATGTCTCTCGCCATGTATTTTTCTTAGAGCATATCCCATTCTTTTCTGTCCCTGCTAGTTCGCATCATATGACACAATCAGATCTTGTTCGCATTGATCCTTTTGATATAGACAGTGACGATGCTCCAGTTACACAGTCTGACACTTTAGCTCATTATCCACCGACCCCTCAAACGATTGCGGATAATCCGCTTTTCTGAGCATGTGGATCATCCTCTTCCATGCCATTCTACGAGAGTGCGCAAGTCCACAAAGCTTCCCGATTTTGCTTATTCTTCATATTCTCCATCATTTGCTTCCTTCATCACCTCTATTCATGTACTATCTGAATCTACGTCTTTTCGAGAGGCTGTTGTTGATCCAATTTGGCAGAATGCTATGGCTGAGGAGCTTGCTGTTTACATCAGACTCATACATGGGATTTGGTGCCTTTACCATCTGGAAAACGCATAATTGGCTCTCGTTGGGTTTACAAGATCAAAACGAAATTTGATGGAACTGTTGAACGGTATAAGGCCCGACTTGTTGCTAAAGGTTATTCCCAACAGTACGGCATGGACTATGAAGAAACATTTGCACCCGTTGCGAAGATGACGACTATCCGTACACTTATTGATGTTGCTTCTGCTTGTCAGTGGAGCATATCTCAGATGGATGTCAAGAATGCATTCTTGTATGGTGATCTTCATGAAGAAGTTTACATGACACCTCCTCCAGGTATTGCACACACACCCGGTCACGTTTGTAAACTACGAAAATCACTTTATGGCCTGAAACAAGCCCCCCGTGCATGGTTCGAGAAGTTCTCCCTTGTAATCACTTCACTTGGTTTTCATCCGAGCCATCATGATTCGGCTCTATTTGTCAAATGTACGAGTGTAGGACGTATTCTCTTATCCTTGTATGTTGATGACATGATTATTACTGGTGATGATTGTGATGGGATTAAATAATTGAAGTGTTAGTTGGCTCGTTGTTTCACTATGAAAGACTTGGGCTTGCTACGATATTTTCTTGGTATTGAGGTTGCTACTTCACCAAAAGGCTATCTGTTATCGCAGTCCAAGTATATAGATGATTTATTTGAGCGTGCGCGTCTCACTGACAACAAGACTGTTGATACTCCCCTTGAGACCAACGCTCGATACTCTCCGTCCGATGGCACTCCTTTGCCTGGCCGTAGCCTATATCGTACAGTTGTAGGCAGTTTGGTTTACCTCACTGTTACTCGCCCAGATATTGCACATGCCGTTCATGTAGTTAGCCAGTTTGTCACTGCTCCTACTACAGTTCATTGGGCTGCTGTTCTACGTATTCTCAGGTAACTTCGAGGCACTCAGTTTCAGAGTCTCTTGTTTCCATATTCCTCATCTTTAGAGCTACGTGCTTATTCGGACGCTGATTGGGCTGGTGATCCCACAGATCGCAAGTCAACTACTGGATTCCGTGTTTTTCTTGGTGATTCTCTCATCTCTTGGAAGAGTAAGAAACAAGATGTCATTTCTCGATCGTCTACAGAAGCTGAGTATCGTGCCATGGCCTCGACCACTTGTGAGATTGTTTGGTTGCGCTGGTTACTCTCTGACATGGGTGTTTGCCTTTCCCAACCTACACCATTGTACTGTGATAATCAGAGCGCGATTCAAATTGCGCGCAATTCAGTTTTCCATGAGCGGACCAAGCACATTGAGATTGATTGTCACGTTGTTCGCCACCATCTTCAGACTGGCACCATCACGTTACCATTTGTTTCTTCCACTCACCAGATTTCTGACTTGTTCACGAAAGCTCACCCCACCTCGCGTTTTCATTTTTTATCTGACAAACTCTCGATGTTTCTCGCTGTAGCATCGTGAGTTTGCGGGGGAATATTAGCATATATTATTATTATTATTATTGTCAAGGGTAGTTTAGTCATTTATTTTTTCTTATGTTAGTTTTATACAAAAGCCTTCTTGTAACCAAAAACACCTTATGCTTCTTCAATAGAGTTCTTTTAGTTTCTCCTTTCCCTTGATTCTTACAGGTTAAGTAGCATTAAAGGAGCCAAAAAAAGATTGTCGTTTTATTTAATTGATGCTCATCAAATCGCCAAGAAAAAGGTTATTAAACTGTCGAGAATCTTGACTCTGACCAGCTCTAGTATTTAGGTGAACAGAAGCCGAATACGTCTCGTAAAGAAAGTTAGGTCCAAAGAGGTTCATTGTAAAAGGAAACAAAAATACTGCAACATCGGTAAATGATGCATCCCGGAACAATAAAACGCAGCGACTGAATGCTACCAACGGGAATCCACAAAACGAGAATCCCCCTTTTCTTTATTGTAATGAAAACTGGTCCGATCCTTCGAGAGCACAGACGTCGCCTAAAGCAATTGAACCATAATCACACAAATGCATCAGGAAACCGAAGTGGTATTTTTGCAATTGAAGATCTCGAGAAGATCGAAAATTATTTTAAAAAATCCTATTTACAAAAGAAAGACAATTACTCCAGACAAGGGACATCCGTAAATCGCGAGTTTCTAATATATATACTCTCTCTTTGGTCCAATAAACAAAGTACTAATGAAAAAAACAAACAAACAAAAACAAAAAGATTATCAAACAAGTCATATATTAGACTGAGATGACCTATCTCGCCGCATCCCGAAAATGTAGTGCCACCGCTTCCTCCACAAACTGCAAAGCCAATACCCGAACGTAGGAACTAAATGTCAAATTCAATCTTTATTATTCAATAGTACTGATCAATAAGTGTAAAAGATGGTATACCTAGGCATCGGATTTGACGATCTTCATGATCGGATCAACATAGAGACCCGAACCAAAAGCAAGTGATGCAAAGGAAATCGCTCTTAGCATGGCATTCGTCACATGAAAGATTATCTCCAACTAGTTTCTTAGGAGTGGATGTTGCAAGTTGCGTCACAATTCTTTCTTCCGGTATGGCCTCACCGCTTCCTCCACAAACTGCAAAGATAATACCCGAAAATAAGAACTAAATGTCCAAATCATTCTTTATCATTCAAAGTCAACCACTAAGAAACAGAAAACGAGAATTTGTAAGCATCAATAGTACTAAGTCAGTGTAAGAAAGGAAATACCTATGCATTGAATTTTGACGATCTTCATGATTGGATTAACATAGAGGCCTGAACCAGAGCAAGTAGCACAATGGGCACGACCTTCACATTTGAGGTTATCTCCAATGAGTTTCTTGGCCATTGATGTTCTAACAGGCGTCTCGATTCTTTCTTCAGACATGGTCTCGCCGCTTCCTCCGCAAACTACAAAGACAAAACCCGGATATATGAAACAAATATCAAATTCAATCTTTATCATTCTAAGTCAACCAAAACACAACACGAGAATTTGTAATTATCGATAATACTGAGTCAGGTACGAGATGATATACGTATGCGTCGGATTTTGATAATTTTCATGACTGGATCAACATAGAGGCCCGAACCAGAGCAAGTGGCACAATGGGCATCGCCTTTTGTATGACAATCATCGCGTTTGAAATTATCTTCGAGTTTCTCGCGCATGGATTTTCCGATTGGCGTCTCAATTACTTCTTTCAATACAGCCTTATCACAACGAACCGAAGATTCGAGACTGTTTCTTCGTCCGTGCACAACTTTAGCAGAACTCACCATCTTTGATCCGGACGTAGTTTTCATTAACAATTGCTTACAAAATATATTACGTACGTCGGAATATATATACATAGTATAGTAATGAAAGCGGAACAAATATGCAGACGATCGAAGAAGAAATATTACCGCATTGGAAGAGTTAGAGCAGCAAGGGAAATAGACAAGCGAGAGTTTAGTGAAGGTTTTGCTTTGCTTGAGGCCAACTCCGCCATTAACGTCGCCGTTTCTTGGAGAAGGAAGAGTCACACAGCCGACGAGGGACGCCATCTTGAGAGCAGCAGAGGACGCCATTGAATGTCTAAGAGTCTAAACGCAAGAGTGATTAAAGAGAAAGCGAATGAATGAAAAAAATAAGTATCATGCATATATATAGGAAACACAAATATCCATTTGATAACTAATTTTAAAGATATATATATATATATAGCAAAATCTAATAATAATAATAATAATAATTTATTTCAATCGTTTTTAATATTTCTCCTCGTACACGATTCAAGAAATATAATATCTATTTACAATAATAAAAGAAGTTCTAAGAAATAGGAAAGAACAATATGTCTTTCATAACAATATATGAAAGAAAAAACAATATATGTTTCGTAACTTCTTTCGGATATTTTTTTTCTCTCTGTTAACGTGTATTATTTTTTTCCTTCAATATCCTTGTATAACTTCATTATATATTATACGTTCAAAAAAAGGCATAAATACCTAGTTTTGTAACAAGTGGAGCCAATATATGTAACCTTATTGTTTCCTTGTAGTTGTAGTCATAAAATAGAATCTGGAATTAAGCAATCGGTTTATTACAAAAACGACAATCAAAAGAGTGGTTGCTTAGAAAACGACAATATGGAAAGTGGAATATCATAAAAATGACAAATTGTAGAGTGGTTTATTAAAACGACAATCTGGGAAGTGGTTTAGATAAAACGACAGCAATCGAAAACAACAGAGTTAGAAAATGCCTCAAAACCACAGTGAATTCCGACTTTACTCTGAAAAACGACAATACACTTTGAAGAAAATGATATCGTTTGCAAAATTGATTCATTTGTTTTCATGGAAAAGAGGGAAAAAAATCATTATATATATATATATATATATATATATATATATATATATTCTTCACATTGTTGTCGTTTTTAATACGCAACGGAGCCATCGCTCTTCGCTTAGAAAAATGGCAATTTTGTAATGCGAAAAGATTGGCCATGATAATCTCTGTTTTTCATATATATATATATATATATATATATATATATATATATATATATTCTTTTCATTTTTTTTTATATATAGGCAATTTTGTAGCGCAAAAAGATTGGCCATAATAGTCTTTATTTATTTAAGTGCCACATTTTTTTTAATACGATCTCTTGATGATTTATGTACAAATCTTTAGACAAAATCACAAATGTAAGAAAATGAATTAATTCGTATATATTGCCATTCCACTTTCAAGTCAATTTAGCTTCCAACACTTAAAAAACTAAATTGCAATTTTTAAGACATTATGTGCTTTAATAACAAATTGAGTAATAAGGCTCGAGACTTTGACCTCGTTACGATACCCGGGATGGAAATCCGATCAACGAAATAAAAACATAAAATTGGCAAAATAATTCTAGAACTCAATCGGGTTTTCATATATAATTCTCATCAATGTATAAATTATCAATATTTACAAGTGATAAACGAAATTACATAAGCATTAAGATGTAAACTAAAAATTTGAATTGTGATCATTAAAAATTAAACAAAACATTGAATTGTGATCTTCACAAAGTAGCCAAAGTATTAGCTATGTAGCAATTAAAAACCCAAACACTGAAACAAACAAGTCATATAAGACCAAGATGACCGATCCCGCCGCATCCCGAAAACGTAGTGTTACCGCTTCCTCCGCAAACTGCAAAGCCAATACCCACAAGTAGGAACCAAATGTCAAGTTCAATTTTTTTCATTCTAAGTCAACCACTAAGAAACAAAATACGAGAATTTTTAAGTATCAATAGTACTGAGTCATTGTAAAAGATGATATACCTAGGCATCGGATTTTGACGATCTTCATGACTGGATCAACATAAAGGCCCGAACCGGAGCAGGTGGTGCAAAGGAAATCGCTTTTAGCATTGCATTCGTCGCGCGGGAGATTATCTTTGTTGAGTTTCTCCGGCGTGGATGTTGGGAGTTGCGTCACAATTCTTTCTTCTGGTATGGCCTCACCGCTTCCTCCACAAACTGCAAAGACGATACCGTAAATAGGAACCAAATGTCAAAGTCAATCTTTATAATTCAAAGTCAACCACCAAGAAACAAAACACAAGAATTTGTAACTATAAAATTGAGTCAGTGTAAGAGATGAAATACCTAGGCATCGGATTTTGACAATCTTCATGATTGGATCAACATAGAGGCCCGAACCGGAGCAAGTGGCACACTGGGCACCGCTTTTAGAATGGGAATCGTCGCATTTGAGATTATCTCCGATGACTTTCTCGGGCATGGATGTTCTGACAAGCCTCTCGATTCTTTCTTCAGGCATGGTCTCACCGCTTCCTCCGCAAACTACAAAGACGATACACAAAAAATAAGAACCAAATGTCAAATTCAATCTTATCATTCCAAGTCAACCACAACACAACATGAGAATTTGTGAGTATCGATAGTACAAAGTCAGGTAAGCGATGATATACCTATGCATCGGATTTTGACGATTTTCATGACTGGATCAACATAGAGACCCGAACCAGAGCAAGTGGCACAATGGGCATCGCCTTTGATATAGCAATCATCGCGTTTGAGATTATCTTCGAGTTTCTCGCGCATGAAATCTCTGATTGGCATCTCAATTATTTCTTTCAATACGGCCTCATCATAACAAATCGAAGATCCGAGACTGTTTCTTCCTCCGTGCACAACTTTAGCAGAACGCACCACCTGTGATTCGGAAGTAGTTCTTGTTAGCAATTGCTTATAAATATACTATGTACGTCGGAATATATGTATATACATAAAAATATACTAATATGCCGACGATCGAAGAAGAAATATTACCGCTTTGGAAGAAGAGCAGCGAGGAAAAGAGGCAACCGAGAGTGTGGTGAAGGTTTTGCTTTGCTTCAGGCCAACTCCGTCATTAACGTTGCTGTTTCCCGGAGAAGGAAAAGTCACACGGCCGGCGAGGGACGCCATCTTCAGAGAATCAGAGAAAGCCATTGAATGTCACGACTCTAAACGCAAGATCAGAGGTATAACAAAGAAAAGAAAGTGAACATGAATCCACAAACAAAATACGTTACATATATATAGGAAACTATTATAGATAGATATTAGCGTATCATATTAAAATTTAAAGATATTTCTATAAGATAATAAAACAATATGTATTTCGTATCTAACTATTATTGATATATAACGCGTCATATTTTTTTTATTTAATTTAGTGGAAGATTAAAATAAAAAGATCTTTCCAAATGAAAAAAATGATCCATAAAAAAAAAAGGAAAAAAAAATATCGATTAGTAACTTTGTTTCAGCTAGTTTTTTTTCTCTCTCCCTTAAAACGTGTTATTTTTCCGTTAATTTCATTGTAATGTACTCGATGTCTCCATATTATCTAACTAATCTATTAATTGCTAAGCTAAACAGATTTTTTTTTTTTTTTTCTGTTTAGCCGGATTTTTATTTAATGTGAATTTAGTGCGGTAATAGTTATACATCGTTGAATTAGATGAAAAAAAAAAATAACAAAAAATGATGGGAACTTAATTTTGAAAACTTCGGAAGATAATTAAAGAAATATATATCAACACCGTTAGTCAGGATAAAGCGAATATATAAATTTACACTTACATTTATAGTTGAAAGTTAAAACATATATATATATATATTATATACATAATTGAACTTTAAATTAATATGTAAAAAATTAATAAATTCGATTAATTGATACTTTTTTTTAGTCCCAACCAAGGTATAAAATGTCGCGAATTTCCAACGACAAGTCGACCGAAATTCTTATTTCGAGAAAATGCAAAACGTAAGCCTGCGGTTATCAGTCGTTTTACCTAAAAAGCTAAAATTTCATGGCAAAAATACTAATTAAATTTTCGACAAAAATAATTATGTTTGCACAAGAAACCCCACCCCACCTCGCCACGACCAGTCGGTCGGACAAACGGCGGCGGCGCGCGCGTGGTGGTGCATTTTGTGTGAGTCATCTCCCTTCCATAAAAGTGGGTGACCCCAAGGGCATAAGCCCTTGTACCAAATTTTTGGTATTTAAACCATTCAAAACTATTGTAATCTAGCTGTTATTTGCATTTTTCGGAACATATAAAAATTGGGCCTCTTTTGGCAAAAAGTCAAAGACCACCGGCAAAGTCAAAGATCAAAGGCCCACGAACCAAGACATTGGCTAGGCCCAAAGTAAAAAAGACGAAGAAGACAAAATCCTTGATCAGAAAGGCACCCCGCCTGACGAGGTATCTTGCCCTGGCGAGCCCCTCGCCTGACGAGATACCCTGGCGAGCCCCTCGCCCGACGAAGACCCTAGCCTAGCGAGCATCCTCGCCACAGCTTGATGAAGGGATAACTTACATTTATTCCACACGACGAGGATATCCGAGCTCACGAAGAACCCTGCAAAATCCCCCAGATTCCTCCGGACTCAACATACGAACTCGCGGACAACCAGAAGACATCAAAGACGAGCCAATGAGCACTGGCGAGCCCCTCGACAAGGCAAGAAGCCGCGGCCAGGCCCCTCTGGTAGAGGAGAAATTTGCAGGCCCCCCTTTTTGCAATTACAGGGAATTGGTTTTCCTAAAAATAAGAGTATTCCCCTCCTCATTTCTACACTCACTCACAACTTCCTCCAAAGCTTCTCTCTCTAGCTTTCTCTCTCTATAATTCGCGCTCTTCACCAGTGAGCCCTGGGAGCTCGCCGGCAGAGGCTCGTCTGAGAAGAGATATAGTATTGAGTCTCAGCCTCGACAGGAAGGTTGTTCGACGAGTCGACAAAGGCGTCCCTCGCCAGGTTAAGGCCCTCGCCACGACGAGCTCGCCAACACCGACGAGGCCGAAAAAGAGCATCCCTCGCCAGGTTAAGGCTCTCGCCACAACGAGCTTGCCAATACCGATGAGGTCGACAAGGAACATCTCACGCTGGTAATACCCTCGCCACCTGGCCGAGGGTCACCCCCGCGCCGCCAACATCGGCACTTCTGACGAGTCAAACCACATTGTCATTCATCCGCCATTTATCACTAACCCTGAACTACGTGGGACCTGATTCTCTTAAATTGAGATACGTAGGCAGCCTCGCCAAGCCATAAGCGACGGGGCACGGGCCCGATCTACATTTTTTTGCAGGTCTTTCCTTGCCATAGAAGCTCGCCAAGGAAGGGAAATCATCGAGAACACCTCGCAGCTTCATCAAGATCGAAGTTCGCCCAGACAAGGACATCGTTCCGACGAGGAGCTCGCCAAGGACTTCACCCGACGAGGAGCTCCCTAAGAAGGAAATTCGCCAAGAACAGCCCGGAGGCTTATCCAAGACGCCAGATTCGCCTCCAACTTTGACGATCATCAGTCAACCCGCGTTGACTCAGCGTTCAATCATCTAGGCGTTCAGCGGGTCTAGTTCGGGACCCGAACCTTGGATCCGACTCTAAGTTAAAGCCATTTTTACGCATTAACACTAGCAATGTGTGACTCATTGGTAATCAACTAATATTATACACTTCACTTCACCTACATACATATTCACTTCACCTAATAAATTAACTTAATATTATACACTTCAAGTCTTCAACTAATAAAGTGATTTAATATTATGCATTTCACCTACATATTTAGGTTACAAATGTATTTTATTGTATACAATTATGTCTTGTATTTATTAAATATGTAGTTTTGAACCTATATAAATATCTTGCCTAAATACTCAAAAATATTTTCTAGAATCCGTCGAAAATCCCATCGGCAAGCGGTATGCCCATGAAATATTTTCGGCATGCAGCATGCCTTTTTTTTTTTTCCTTCTATTTGCCCATTGGCATGCCCATCGACAAGCGATATGTCCGTAAAATAGAAATTGTGAAACGACATAGGCTAATGGTATTTAAAACCTTGGATCCATCGACACTAAAAAATAAATTAAAAATCAGTAGAGATCTAAAAAAGTAAGGAAGAGCGGGGTTCAACACCCCCTCTCTTTAAGAAAAATAAAAAATGAAAAAATCTAAGTCTAAATCCTGGTTCCGTAAAGTCTAGATTTCTATTATGCATAAATATTTAAATATTGAATAGAAAATAGTCTAATGACCAATTGTGTGATAAATAAAATATCGATAATGAAATATTTTAGAATTTAATCTAAAATGAATAGGAAGTTAATTAGCAAAGTAATTAACTTCAGCCCCGCACAAAGTAAGAAAGTTGGCCACTTTTGCCGGTAATATGTTTCATCACGTCAGGCTTACTTTCAGTCTTTGACAATCAAGAACATCATTCCCATAAATAAAAAAGAAAACCCACCAGATGCCCAAAAACACTAAAGGTTTAAGAGAAATGCCCATACTTTCTGAAAACTCATTTATACCCACTAATAATTTTATTTGGACCATATTAACCTTAATATTAAATTATAGTTATTAATTTTCGTATAAAATAATTATTAATTATATAATTTAATTTCAAAATTAGTTTTTCTTATAATTATGGTTATGGTTGACAATATTTTCCCATTAATTATCATTTATTTAATTATTCCCTCCTCTCTGAACTCATTCCCCGACCTCTCTACAACGACAACGAGTCTTGTTCGTAAGCCCTCGATCTCACTCTCTTCTTCTCCTCCTCGATGATCGCTTTCTTTTTCATGGCCGATATTGCTCGCGATTGTGTTCAATTCGATTATGATTCGTGGGTTTTTTTTTTTTTTGGCAGGAAGGGGAGGAAGAGGGATTGTAGTACTGCGATTTTGGAGAGGAAGAATGCGGTGAATCGTCTGGTCGTCGATGAAGCCGTCAACGAAGACAACTCTATCATCTCGCTTCACCCGGACACCATGGAAAAGCTCCAGCTTTTCCGCGGCGACACGATCCTAATCAAGGTTCGAATTGTAGTATTGTAATTATAGTTACAATTTAGTGTACGATTTCGTAAATTTACAATTACATTATTCATTACGCTTTTATATATATAGTTACCATTATCGTATATATAATTACGAAATTTTCTGCGACAAAATTTAACTAGTTTCGTATATATAGTTACAACTTTATAATTATAGAACTCTTTCGAAAATACATACGTAAATATAGTTACTTACAAAAAAAAAAGGCTGAAATAATAGGATTGATTACAGATTCGTAAAAATAGGATTGATTATAGAATCGTAAATATAGTTACGATTACAGAATCGTATATATAGTTACGATTACAGAATCGTTGATTGAAATAACAGGATTGATTACAGAATCTTAAATAGTTACGTAAATATAATTACAAATTCGTAAATATAGTTACCAACAAAAAAATAGGCTGAAATAATAGGATTGATTTTTGAAAATTTTATTAACATATAAAAAACGTTATAATCCTTATAAATAGGGAAAATATCAATTCTAACTCAATTAAATAGATTTTAGATCAGTTATGTATTTAACTATTTTTAAGGAAAATTAAAGAGTATTTATTTACGTTTAAACATAACTTTTGAATTAATTTTTTAATTTTCAAATTAATTATTTTAAATAAAATATTCGAAAATTAAATAAGGAAAATATTGAAAATAAAGAGTAATCAGTTATTAATATTGCTACATTTAAGGAAAATTTTGTTTTTGATTTTATTAAAAAAAATCGATAATCAATTACATTTAAACTAATTTTTGAATTAATTTCACACCATATTTTCCACGTTAAAAACTAGAAGGGCATAATGGTCCATATTTCAATTAATAAGTGGTTTTGATTACCATAAATAGAAATGGGCATTTTTTCTAAACTTTGAGTCACAAATGGGCATTTGGCTCATTTACCCTAAATAAAATTAAACTGGTTGAAGCTCGTTGTATTCTTGGTATAGAAATGAAATAATGAGTCACTAGCTATGTGATCACTGTAAAACATAATAAGCGATATTATAGTGTTCTTTAACATAATGAACACGAAAGTGCGGAAGCAAAGGATTGAATTACCTCCCGCCATTGTTTCATTCTCCGGCGAGCTTCGGCTTCGATTCCGGCGACCCTTTCTCGGTCTTCTAAACTCTCGCTCTCACCCGCTAGATGGTGTACGTTTTCTGAATGTGTGAGTGAGTTTATGGACCTCAAGGTGGTGTATTTATAGCCTCCATGACCATCAATGGAGAATCGTAATCCCACAATTAACGACATTAATTCGCTTGATTTCCGGCAATCAATTAGAGCTGACTGATTTACAAATCAGTGGTAAATCGTTTTATATATGGATCACAATATGAAGAGAATATTTTCTCATTATTTCTCAATTAATGAGAAATATTCTTACATTCTCCCACTTGATCCATATAACTAAATGCTCATTTCTAGAAAGAACCAAAATATATGAATCATGGCGACAAGTTCTCCTTGAGCGAGTATTATCTTCCATGTATTACAATATATCAAGTTTCTTAAATTAATAGCCTTTTAGACTTTAATGAATAAACATATGTTTATTCTGTTCTAGGTCCACGCAAAACGATAAATCTCAAGATCTAAGTGCGCACAATAATAAGAGAAATATCAATTGAATAAGATTTTTATTGATAACAAAATGAAATGTAACAAAAATTACATTATGGAACCAAGTCCTATGTTAGCTACATGATCCTTGAATTTATTTATTGGCATGCCTTTAGTCATAGGATCAACTAGCATTTCTTCAGTGCTAATATGTTCAACGACCACTTTCTTATTTTGAACACGCTCCTTTATGGCGAAGTATTTTATGTCGATATGTTTACTTCGACTACCACACTTGTTATTCTTAGCCATAAATACAGCAGCTGAATTATCACAACATATCTTCAATGGCTTCGAAATAGAGTCGACAAGTTTAAGCCCAGATATGAAACTCTTCAACCATACACCGTGCGATGTAGCCTCAAAACAGGAAATGAACTCAGCTTCCATAGTAGAAGTAGCAATCAATGTTTGCTTGGCGCTTCTCCAAGAAACAGCTCCATCGACAAACTTGAACACGTAACTAGATGTTGATTTACGTGTATCAATACAACCAGCGAAGTCTGAACATAAGATGCAATAAAACAAGAAAGCAAATTTTACTGACCTTATGGTATATACATTGATCCATAACATTCTCTTCAAAACCAAATGAAGAGATGATAGTATGAAATTTTAAATACTATTGACGGGATGCTTGTTTTAATCCGTAAAGTGACTTTTTAAACTTACACACCAAATGCTCACCAGTACTAGAGGAAAAACCATCAGGTTGTTTCATGTATACCTGTTCCTCTAGATCACCATTAAGGAATGCTGTTTTCACATCCATTTATTGTAGTTCCAAATCGAAATGAGCAACTAATGCCAAAATCACTCGAAGAGAATCCTTTTTAGACACAGGAGAAAAAGTCTCTGTGAAGTCGATTCCTTCCTTTTGAGTAAATCCCTTAGCAACAAGTCTAGCTTTGTGTTTCTCAATGTTGCCTAATGAGTCTCTTTTCGTTTTATGGACCTATTTACACCCAATGGCTTTCGCCCCTTTAGGCAACTCAACTAGATACCAAACTTCATTGCTTTTCATGGAATCATTTCTTCTAGCATGCCACTGTGCCACAATTTCAATTCTATACAACTTATGGCTTGTGAAAATGTTTCAGGATCATCTACAGCTCCGATGTTATAGTCACATTCTTGTAGATACACTTGATAGTCATTAGGAATAGCCGATTTCTTTGCTCGAGTAGATCTTCTTAAATGTTCACCACCAGATTCAATTAGAGTTGGTGGTTCAACTTGTTGACCAGGCTGATCTATGGGAGCAACATCAACAACTTGTGGTGGCTCAGTGATTGGTTAATCCACACCGATTTGAACTGAAGGGGTGTTATGAATGACAACCAATCGATCACCTCTAGTGGGAGTTTCAACAACTGGATGATCTTTCTCAAAAACAAAGTTTCTTGAATGATCACTCCCACTAATAAAGTCATTTTCTAGAAATTTAGCATTCTTTGATTCAACAATCGTAGTAGTATTAGATGGACAATAAAATCTATAACCCTTAGACTTTTCAGCGTCCCCAACAAAATAACCACTAATGGTTCTTGGGTCTAATTTCTTTTCTTATGGGTTATAAATCCTTTCTTCAGACGGGCATCCCCAAACGCGTACATGACGTAAACTTGGTTTCCAACATTTGAAAAGCTCAAATGGCATTTTTGGAACAGCCTTGGTTAGAACACGGTTTAATATGTACACAGCCGTCTTAAGAGCTTCGGTCCATAATGAGCTCGGAAGTTTAGAGTTGCTACGTATACTCCGCACCATGTCCAATAATGTTCGGTTTCTTCTTTCTGCTACACCATTTTGATGTGGTGTACCAGGCATAGTAAATTGGGCAACAATCCCATGTTCTTGAAGAAACTTCGCAAATGGACCAGGTGCTTGTCCATCTTCAGTGTATCTACCATAATATTCTCCACCTCTATCAGATCTCACTATCCTAATCTGTTTTCCACATTGTTTTTCAACTTCAGCTTTAAATATTTTAAAGACATCTAAAGCCTCGCTTTTATGTTGAATCAGATAAAGATACGTGTAGCGAGAAAAATCATCTATAAAGGTGATAAAATATTTCTGATTATCTGAGTCTATGTCAGGACTACATATGTCAGTATGGATGATTTGTAAAATTTTAGAACTCCTCTTTGCACCTTTCTTTGATTTGTTGGTCTGCTTTCCCTTAATGCAGTCCACACAAGTATCAAAGTCAGTAAAATCTAAAGTAGTTAATACTTCATCTTTCACTAACCTTTTAATTCTCTCAATGGAGATATGACATAATCTTCGGTGCCATAACATAGAGGAATCGTCTTTCGTAACACATCTTTTAATGCCAGTGTGAACATGCAAGGTATTATTAATGATTTTACTATGTAAATGAAGAAGATAAAGACCATTTATTAAAACACCATATCCAATCATTTCAGAAGCATAAGATATACGCAAAGATGCATCTTTAAAAGTGAATGAATAGCCCAAAAGATAAAGTCTTGAAACAGAAATCAAATTCTTAGCAAAACTTGGAATATAAAAGGTCTTTTCTAAACATAAAATGAAACCATTCCTTAAAACTAATTTGCATGTCCCAACAGCTTCCACAGTTGAAGTCATACCCTGCAGGGAAGTCGAAATGTGAACAGTTGCTCCTGAATCAACCCCCATGTGTCAACATTTACATCAACCATATTAGACTCGTAACAAACCAGAGAAATGTTACCTTTCTTCACCAGCCAGGCTGTGAATTTGGCGCAGTCTTTCCTTTCATGCCCCTTCTTCTTACAGAAGTGACATTTCTTCACTTTCTTGATCTCCGCTTCAGGTGGTATTTTACCTTTCCCTTTGTCCTTAATGAACGGTGTCTTCTTTCTAGCACGAGTCACCATGTGGACAGTTTCATTTTTCTCCATAAGGAGCCGACTCTCCTCCTGTACGCACATGGTCATAAGCTCATTAATTGACCATTTATCCTTGTGCGTATTGTAGGAGATCTTCAATGGCCCATATTTCGAAGGAAGAGTGGTCAAGATATAGTGAACAAGGAAGGATTCAGACATATCCACTTCCAGGTTTTTCAATTGAGCTGCAGTATCCCTCATTTTCATGATGTACTCGCGCACTCCTTTTTCACTAGTGAGTCGAAACGATGTGAACTTCATTATCAAGGTGCTTGCCAGTGCTTTGTCGGAAGTTTCAAACTGCTCATCAATGGCTTTCATCAGAGAACGGATGTTGGTATGCTGATCGACTGAACCCCGAATACCAGAAGAAATTCTCGTCTTTACGTACATTATGCTGAGACGATTAGATCGTTCCCAACGTTCGTAAAGAGCAATTTCAGCATGAGAACTGGTATCGGTGATAGCAGGTTCATCCATCCTTATAGCATAGTCCATATCCATCCAGCCTAAATGAAGCAATATTCTTTCCTTCCAGATCTTGAAATTGTCACCGATTAGGTCCTGAACATCGCAACAAATATCAGACATACAAGCGGGTAAAATAGCTGTGAATATTAAATACATATATGCTTAGTTCATGACTTTATATGAGACTATTTTATATGTTAAATAATATGTTTACCAATGTAAAACATATATATAACAAAACACAACATAAATCAATGACATAAAGTTGCCTGTGGGCGAAATTTTAATTCAAATAGATTTATGACAATATGATAAAGCAATGAGATTATAGAATACTTAAGTCGTGTGGGACGATTAAGAATAATCAAATTCTTTATCTTAGCTAATTATAAGAATATTGAAATTTCTTATAATAAATATTTAATAAAACACAACATAAATCATATGACATAAAATTGCCTGTGGGCGAAATTTTAATTCAAATAGATTTATGACAATATGATAAAGCTATAAGATTATGATATACTTAAGTTCTGTGGGACGATTAAGAATAAATAATCAAATATTTTATCCTAGTTAATCATAAGAATATAATAAAATTCCTGTGGGATAAGATTATTATATCAATTATAATTAACTACAATTCAATGTCGTATAACATAATGTAATCTTAATCATAAAGTATGGTTTAATAAAATTTAGAATGTTGTGGCTCTCCAAAATAAATCAAACCATATAGATCACACGACATTTATTATAAATAATGTCTTATAATATAATCTTTCACAATATAATCTTTACTAATCAAAGATGCTAGAGCAATTCTCAATTAGAAAAATTATCAGATTACTAGACCATTATTTAACTTATTTTCGAGGTTCTATAATTATATTGACATATAATGTACGCTTTAGGAAATACCATAATTAAATACATACAGTAAGCTTCAATAAACAAATAATTAGAACCATGGAAACAACAATAATAATATCATATTAGTAGTCATTTTTCTGAAAAACTACATGTCATTTAGTTTCTGTCAAACTACATGTAATTTTCTTTATGCTGAATCAGGAAAAACGACATCAGAGGAGCAAAATGACATTAAAATGCGAAATGACAGCAAACAGAGGAAAACGACAATTTATTTTAAAAACGACGTCAGAAACCAAACGATGTCATAACTGAGAAAACGACAATGTCTGGAAACAACAGTTTCTTATGAAACGACAACAGAAATAAAACGACGTGTCGTTGGAGTCGTCTTCAAGACGGGTCAGAATGACCCGGTTACGACCCTACTTCTGACCCGGCTCGTTCTCACTCGTTTTTCCACCAAAATCATCGTTTTAAAGCCCAGAATTGTTAGAAAAAATATTTCCAGAAGATTTGTCAAATATATCAAAGTTTTGACGTGAAAAATGAAGACCCGACATGAGCCATGAACGACTTTTTCAAAAAAATTGAAAAAACAAGGCAGAGGCTTTTAATGGCTCTGATACCAAATGTAAAACATAATAAGCGATATTATAGTGTTCTTTAACATAATGAACACGAAAGTGCGGAAGCAAAGGATTGAATTCTACGGCGAGCTTCGGCTTCGATTCCGGCGACCCTTTCTCGGTCTTCTAAACTCTCGCTCTCACCCGCTAGATGGTGTACGTTTTCTGAATGTGTGAGTGAGTTTAGGGACCTCAAGGTGGTGTATTTATAGCCTCCATGACCATCAATGGAGAATCGTAATCCCACAATTAACGACATTAATTCGCTTGCTTTCCGGCAATCAATTAGAGCTGATTGATTTACAAATCAATGGTAAATCGTTTTATATATGGATCACAATATGAAGAGAATATTTTCTCATTATTTCTCAATTAATGAGAAATATTCTTACAATCACAATTATAATTATAAAAGAAAAAGAGATATGAGAATATGCGACAAAGAATAGCTGTAAAGAATGAAATCTAGTAGTTTGAAATATCCGAGCGGTCAACTTATAAATAACGACGATTATAATCTTTCTCAAGTAAATACTTTCTAGAATTATATTGTCATCGAAAACGCGCGGAAAATATAAATGTTAGATTCCAAAACATTAATGAGCAAATACGACAAAAAGCTCGTTCTAATCTTATTAAAGAAAAGAAATAATGAGTGAACACGATAACAAATTCGTTGTAAGGAATAAAATCTCGTATATATTTTTCCAATTTTGGATTTGAATATTTAAATGTAAGTAAACTGTTCGAATCATTCTCAAGTAAGAACTTCCTAGAAAACCGCGGAGGATAGAAACGCGCGAAACCAGGAAGCGTTAGAGTCCGGACTCTGATATCTCTACGTGGCGGTCAACGAATGCCATTCTCATTGTTTGACCAACGGGGTTAATTTCTTTGGATGGAAATATGCAAGGAAGCTAATTAGCGAACTTTTGTCACGATAAAATCGCTTTGGCATCAGCCCGCGTACAAAGCAAGAAAGTTGGCCACTTTTGCCGGCATGTTCGACAATCAAGAAATAAATAACATGAAATCGTTGAATCTTCTATGAAAGAAATTAGAAAGCCCATATGGGCCTGAGAGTTGGGCCCATTTCCCATGATCCTCGTAACCTCCGTCCCTGGCTTTCCATGAAAGGAATGAGAGACCACCATATATGGTAGCCACGTAAAATTACCTCACTACCCTCGTTTCCCTGACCCGAGTAAGGACAAGCAGGGTCAGAAAAGGGAGAAGATAACGACGACGTGTTAGGAAGCAAAGCGAGCGTTTCGGCTGAGTCCAACGCAATACACGCGAGCCTCTCTTCGCCTGCATTTACTGCTCTCACCATTGACGGCCTTCAAACTCCTCTCTCTCACGTTAACGTAGTATACACATACACTAAGAGACTATTATACTATATCTGTAATCATAGTTAACAGATCATACTCACGTTAACGTTGCATGCACACTCATCACAAGTGTAACTGTGTTTGTGAGTGTATATATATATATATACGCATGTAATAAGGGTTTCGAAGCATAGCAGTGTGGCGGCGATCGAGACTTTACTTATAGCTGAGGTCCTTACTCTACTCTCTTCTCTTTTTCATTTCTTCATATTCATCATCATCATCATCATCATGTTGTGGCTTCTGGGTTTTAATGGGGATCGATCGATAGTCAATTAATCTGCTTATTATACTCATCATTAATGGATATATAACTAAGATTATTATTGTTTTTTATTACAAGATCTTGCCAACTTTACTAGTGGGATTCGTAGCTTGTTTTCATTTCGTGAGAGATTAAACGTAGTGAGAGTTCGTTGCGGTTCGGTTATTTAATTTACGTCGATGTTGGTTTCGATCTTGGGTTGAAACCCAACAAGTTGAGTTTGAAAGACTACTTACACTTGAATTTTGATGACGCTATCTGCATTGTGATTTTTATTTTCTCCAGGATCTATTTTGTTGTGCAGAATGAATAGGTAGAGAAGTAGAGATTTGAATGTATTCGGTTTTTGGGTTCTCAGGACTCTAACGGTTCCTGTTTTTGCGCGTTTTTATCCTCTGCGGTTATCTAGGAAGTACTTGCTTGAGAACGATTCGAACGGTTTAATTACATTTAAGTTTTCAAATCCGAGATTGGAAAAATAAATACTAGATTTCATTCCTTACAGCGAATTTGTTATCGTGTTCACTCATTATTTCTTTTCTTTAATAAGATTAGAACGAGCTTTTTGTCGTTTGCTCATTAACGTTTTGGAATCTAACATTTATATTTTTCACGCGTTTTCAATGACAGTGTAATTCTAGAAAGTATTTACTTGAGAAAGATTCTAATCGTCAATTATAAGTTGACCACTCGGAGATTCCAAACAACTAGATTTCATTCCTTAAAACGATTTTTTGTCGCATATGCTCGTATCTCATTTTCTTTTCTAATAATTGTGATCATTTAATTTAGTGACTCATTATTTCAATTCTATACTAAGATTATAACAATTTTTTTAACACTAGCCAGGCTCCCTGGACTCATGATCCCGTCTCATATTAATTAATAAACACCTCAATGAGGAAAACCGCTCATTAATATTTGACTCTAAGGGGGTCATGTTTTTCGTGTGTTTTAACCACAATGAAATTCTAGATATTAAGAATATATTCTCGTGATGGCTCTAAACAATAATTAACTTGGTCATTTGAGATATAAAAAAATACTAGATTTCAATCCTCATTACACAACAAATTATTTTATCGTTTCCACTCGTCTGCTCTTTTATATACTAAGATTACAATGAGCATTTTATCGGATTCACTCATTATTTCTTTTCCATACTAAGATTGCAACGAACTTTTTGTTGTATTCAATTCCTAACTTTTTTTAATCTAACAATTCAAGATTTTTCGCGTGTTTTTGCCTACGATGATAATTCTAGAAAGTATTTTCTCGAGAAGGATTCTAATCATTTATAAAGCCGACCGTTTCGAGATACTAAATGTACTAGATTTCATTTCTTTTAATAGCGGTTTTATCATGTTTTTGGAATCTAATGATCCAATTTTTTGCGCAATTTTATACACAATGGTAAGTCTAGAAATAACATTTTTTTTTCCTTTCAAAAAGGGTAACACTATTGGCTAAGGTTTTTTTTTTTTTTTTTTTTTTTGCGGGAGCTATTGGCTAAGATTACATGTACTCGTATTACAAGATATATTTTCACGGTAAGAACAACCGGCACTATTGGCCGCAGGCACTATCGGCGAAGATTACATATATACGCAATTTATGCGTCTCAAAAGATTGAACTTAGGACATCTTGAATAGTCTTATAGTGGATTTACCACTAGGCCAAACAAGATTGGTTAGAAAGAATATCAGTCCTTACGGACGGATTTTTTTAATCCTTATGAAGAATTTGCAGCGAAAGTATTCGAATTATCACAATTAGTATTGTACTCACCAAAACTTTTTGAAAAACGTTCAAATTTACGCAAAATTTATTATTTTTACATTTTTTTTTCTTAATTCATGAAAGCTTTTTCTATTCTTTTATTAATGGATTTATGTATATATGGGACTATGCTGGCTCAATATATAAATATTTTAGAATTAATCATATTCATCAAATTATATCCACACTTGTTTCTTCTATAAGCTCTAAGTTCTAGCTAACTTCCTATTCATTTTAGATTCAATTCTTAAATATTTAATTATCGTTATTTAAATCGTGTATCTCGGTCACTCGAGTTAATCACAGAATTGGTCAATTAGACTTTTTTTTTTTTAATATTTGCATTTTTATACTTAATAGAAATCTAAACTTTACTAACATCTAAAAAATGAAAAATAAAATCAATCTCGTACGTAGCTGCAATATCTGCATGTTGTTCTTACTAACATCGGTATGTTGTTCCAGTATCCATGGCTGCAAACAATACCAATGCCAGCTCCGAGAAGCGAGGAGCCACGGGTTCCGACGAGAGCTACTTTCCGGGTCTGCCTGACGACACTGCGCTGGACGTCTTGTCTCGGAGCAGCCTTACCGACTACGCAGCTCTGGCGTGCCTCAACAAGAAGTTCAACTCGCTGATCGAAAGCGGATACTTGTACGAGCTGCGGAAGAAGCTCGGGCTCATCGAGCACTGGGTCTACCTCTCCAGCCAGCCCATGGAATGGGAAGTCTTTGACCCCGAGCGACGCCGGTGGAAGAAGCTGCCGCTAGTTCCCGCTGACCAGGTCTTCCACTGCTCTGACAAGGAGTCGCTAGCCGTGGGGTCGGAGCTGCTGATGTTCGGGCGAGAGCTGGATGGCTACGCCGTGTGGAAGTACAGCCCGCTGACTCGCAAGTGGTCCAAAGGCCAGCCTATGCACCAGCCGCGCTGCCTCTTCGGCTCGAGCACCATCGGGGAGATCGGTATCGTGGCTGGCGGAACCGACTGGTCGGGCGAGTTCCTGAGCTACGCGGAGCTCTATGACTCCAGGGACGGCACCTGGCGCGTCCTGGCCGACCTGAACATCGGACGCAAGTTCTGTTCGGGGTTCGCCATGGACGGGAAGTTCTACGTGATCGGAGGGATGTCGGGGCCCGGGGTGAAGCTGGATTGCGGGGAGGAGTACAACATGGAGACAAACACATGGAGGAGGATCGAGGAGATGTTCCCGATGGCGGAGACGAGCGGGAGGTCTCCGCCGCTGGTGGCGGTGGTGGACAATGAGCTCTACTGGGCCAACGTGGCGGAGAAAGAGGTGTGGAAGTACAACAAGAAGTACAACCACTGGTGCGAGGCGAACAAGCTGCCGAACTGGGTGAACAGCCAGCTGGGAGGCTGGGGGGTCGGCTTCCGGGGCTGCGGGAAGCGGCTCATGCTGGTCTCGGGCCGCATGGGAGGGCGCATCCTGGTGCACGCCTGGGAGCCCGGCCGCGAGGGCGCCGAGTGGGAGGTGCTCTCCGCCGTGCAGACCTCGAGCTGCTTCCTCTACAACTGTGCCATCATGGCCTGGTAAGCTTTGTCTTTGAACTTTCTATGGAGTCTGGAAGAATAATCCTTATATTTATGAGGTTTTTTGTTATGGTTATGGACGAGAACGACTTGGTTTTGGTTTATGGATAATCTTATATTTACATTATTTTGACATAGCGTTGACTTCTTTATTCTGATTCTACAATGCATGGGGATTAGGAAACCATATTTCCTATACACCACAACGTCATTAAATTAATAATCTCGATAAAGTAATACTTTTGTATGGTCCCGACTCGAAGTAATATTACGAAATTTAACCTCGATATAATAAATTTCTTCGGTCCCAATAATATTAATTTATAGAGATTTTATTGTATAATAGCTACCAGGCACCGACACTCAATAATTAAAAACATGAATCAATTTTATAATTTAATTACTAATAATATAATTGATTTAATAACAAAATACGAGTATCATTTTCAATCTTATTAGTTATATTCTACAAATTATTAAACTTATTGCAAAATGATAAATAGAGATGAAATTATATAAAGTTCTCTAAATTAACCTTAATTATCAAGTCTCATTCTCTTGGCTTGCCATTGTCTATTCATGCACAACATTATCTAACTCGATACGACATGTCTCTTCAAATTGAGTAGCGTTAAAATGGCCCAGAAAAGATTGTCGTTTTATGAAAGTGTGCGAGCTCAATGCTCGTCAAATCGCCGGGATGAATTCGCCGGGGAAAGTTATTAAAACTTGTTGAGAATCGCGTGTGAATCTCCCATGTTTAACTTGGCTTAGTTACCCATGCAAGTTTCCGAGATGATCAATTTGCAAGCGACGTCACTATTGAGGCGACGACGTCGGATACGTCTAACTAGAAAGCGAGGTCCGCAACGTCTTTTTATGAACAAACACTTATCATAACTTGATAAATGAATACCAAACTATTCAGTTATTTACTTTTAATTTATTTGGGTTAATTAGTTAAGCTTAAGCAAGTTTAATCCAAAGTTTTCGTTGACTTATTTTGACGATTTCAGTAAGTTCTTAAACAAATTTGAAAGGCTTTTAGTAAAATTCAATGTTATAAACTTGAAAATCTAGTTTTGGAAGGATTGAGAATATCGCGGCAGAACTCGCTGAGACATTGTAAAATGAAACAAAAATATTAGAAGATCAGGGAATCAAGTGAAATTTCACAACCGAAGATCTCGAGGAGATCGGAAAAGGAAGAACTGAATCAAGAAGGGCACCCTTAAATCGAAAAATATTATTGTAACATACATTCGAGTTTCTTTTATATTCTTTTTTTTTTCCCTAGATCTCCGAACGCTAAGAAAATAATTCGGTGGTGATTTAAGAAAGTAGTTATGGAGAGCGGAGTTTTGCAGTTCGATAACCCATTTAAGTCTAGATCCTAGTTCCGACAATTGCCAATGTTTGATGAAAATACCATCAAACAAACTGCAGTGGTAATATGTTACTTTTTTATAATAAAAAATTTGAACTTTTACTGTAATGTTTGTTTAAAATGTTGTGAACAGAACAATAAAAACTTCATTAAAAATGCTACCTTTCCTGTTATTGGAGTCTCAAGCTATCAACATGTCTAAAAACCATACAAAAAAAAAAAATTCCCGTAGCCCCGGACATACACACTCAAAGATCATCGTCATCATCGTCGCCATCATACGAATCCTCCTGTGCCTCCAAATTTGATTTCGAATCACCGTATGATTCGGACTTCGGTTTCTCAGTAATCCCCAGCGCTTTTTGTTGTTCTTCCCAAAGTTGGTCGTAGACGATGCGATCTTTTTCGGGGCAATCGTACCAGGTTTCGGTGCGTAGGATTGCCTTCTCCAACCAGTAGGGGTCGTCCTCGGTCTTTTTGGCTGTCAGGGTTCTGTAAAAATCTCTCCATTTGTTCATCACGCGCTTCAGACGATTACTCTCGACGCCTTTGGTGACGTACATGGTGTAGTCTCTGAACAGCTTAAGGAGCTCTTCGCCGGTGATAATGTATGTATACTGCAATAACCGCCATTACAAAAATATATTAGAATAAGTGTTGATAATAGACGAAACTAGGTTCTATTGGCAATAATGGCTTCATGAAATCCATCTCACTAACGCGAATAAAGAAACAATTACAGACGAATGATCCAATCAAATATGGGTTTTTCTAGGAGTTAAGGTGGATCAAGAACATGACCGAGACTCAATTAGACATGATTAAGGAACAAATTTTTCGTTTATGAATATCCGACGTATGTATGAAAATCTTTAGTCAGATTTTCAATTGTTTTGTTTCATGTACTACGTTGTTCGAATTTTGGTAATTAGTTTGAAAATCCTATACTTTTTATTTCAGTTAAATGAAGTCTAAATGAATTAATTTATCAAACAATGCTAGTACAATAAGATTATTTAAATAAGTCAAAACACGTCTAGGTCTACTCTTCAAACATGATTATCTATAAGAGGACGCAACGCTATTTGAATTCAAGAGGAAGACAAGCTTACCAGAAAGATGAAGCCAAGAGTTGCAAGAACCACTTGAACAAGTTCATTCCAAATCCCTTCATCTTCGGGTCCACCCAGGCCATCCGAACCGCCTCCGCCACCACCTCCGCCGCTGCCACCTGGAGGCCCACCGCCATCGTCTCTGTCCTCATAGAACTCTTTCTTTTCTATCTGCTGCTTCAACACATCCTCTATGGACTGTCTCTTTGTTAGATCTCCGAACGCTTTCCCTAACGATTTCCACGGAGCACCCTGCAACAAAACCCCCCACATTCTCATTGCATTCGAAAATATATGTTCCGAACACGTTGCACCCTCTCTGATCACGGGTTCCATCGCTTATAAAACTTGTCAAGTCCTTATCTTTCCAATGTCCCATCAAGATGGTAGCTCTTTCGTCCCGCTCATCTTGAACCGGATTCCATTACGAATCGCTGATCGCTACGAGAAACTATGACCTTATAAACCTTAACAATTTGGCAAACAGTTCTCCACACAGCCATAAACGTGAATCAAATTTTCAGCCTGAGCATGTTTACATAGAGACGTTTCTTCAAGCGATTACTATACAAATATAAACATATGTTTTGAGGATAAGATCTCCATGAACGTGAATCGAGTAATGTTTGAGGATAAGATCAAAAACCTCATTGGCGCCACCGGATTTGGACAAGCACACAGGCGAAGAAGAGCGACGGGACTTCAAACGAAGCGAGCTTCTTCCCGAAAGCTGCGTTCGGCGAGGAGAAACACCGAAATTCAAGGGCTCGCGAGAGAGGTTTCTGGTGAAGCAGAGGCTCGTGGCTCGGGGCTGGAGCGCTGTAATCTGAGCGCGGCTCATCCTCCTTCTCGCCCAGTCTCTACATCAACCTAACGGACAACAATGGTGAACTACTCGGCGACTGAACTCCACAGAGAAGAAGAAGAAGAAGAAGAAGACTGTGTTGGATGAGAGAGAAAGAGAGAGGATGAGGGTTCAAGAAAATGGAAGAAGGATCCGAATCCCCAATCACCGACCCGACCCGACCCTAACGTTGCCTAAATGGGCCGACTTGGACTGGGCTCATAAGCTAGTAACTGTTTGTTCTATTTACTGCCCTGTCCAGAGGCCGGCTACAAACTCGGAGCTGGCAGAATACCGACCGGCTCGGGATTACTCGGTTTTCTTGTACGAAAAAACCGAATACTGTATTTCGTCAATTACTACTATATAAGATACCGCACCAACACGACTGGCCTTGAGCTTGTCGTGTTTTGTCGAGGTCTTAAGTTAAATAAATTTTTTGGGCCACGGTTTTAAATACCCGTCATGCGCTTGGCATGCCCTTGATAACTCCGTATTTTTTCTACATATAATTTATTATATAAAACAGAGAAAAAAAAAGGGAAAAATAGAAGAATAGGCAGAAAATAATATATTCGGGTCATATTCTCATTAATTATTAATTTTAAAATATACTTTTATATAATAAATTATATGTAGAAAAAATATTACAAAATTGGGGTCGCAGGTTTAGGAGGCCAAAGCGGCCGCCTTGAACGCCTATAGCAAAGACCTGGCCTACGCACCGAATCTAATCCCGAAGACGGAGCAAAAACATCTCGCGTTTTCGAAGTACCACCCGGATTGCGAAAGCATGAGAAACAGAAAGCAACTAAAGGCGCAAATAAACACTTGTAGACGACGCGAATAGAAAAACTTAAAGAGTTTATATATAAGTGATATTTCCGGCTAAAGTTCTAAATATTAAGTCAACGGGGACGGTAGGGGTCTATTGTTTTAATTTTTTTCGCCTAATGTATAGAGTTTACCACATTTTAAATTCAGACCCTTAATGTCGGTTAGTTTTCGCCATGTGGACGCCACGTCAATGCCACGTCACATAACGCGCTAAGTAGGCAATTTTAAACGGCAGTAGGGACAGGTCTTGCTCTTCTTCAGCCAAGTGCAGATGCAATCTCCATGGAAATGGTGCGAACACGGAAGCCGAGTCGCCTCCGAACCAGCCGGAAAATTCCCCAAACAGATCGAGCACGTCCTCTCTTTGTCGCCGATTCTCACTCTCTCCAATTGCCCAAACTCCACCGCGCTAGCCGCAACATTACCACGGGCGTCGAGTAGGGCGTCCATGTCGTATTCCTCTTCCTCCTCCTCCTCCTCGTTGTTAGAGTCAGCCAATGCCCTCACAGGAACTCGCGGGATCGAGCCGTCGGCATTGTACATTTCTTCGAGCTCAGCGAGGTGTGCAATGTATTCAGCCGCGGCGTGATCGCTTCCAGAGTCGAGCGGTGCACTCAGAGGAACGCGCGGGACCGAGCCGTCCGCATTGTGCATTGCTTCGAGCCCGAGGTAGGCGAGATATTCAATATTTTCATCCCCATCGCGTCCAGAGTCGAGCGGTGCGCTCAGAGGAACGCGCGGGACCGAGCCGTCCGCATTGTGCATTGCTTCGAGCCCGAGGTAGGCGAGATATTCAATATTTTCAGCCCCATCGCGTCCAGAGTCGAGCGGTGCGCTCAGAGGAACACGCGGGACCGAGTCGTCCCCATTGTTCATTGTTTCGAGGTAAGCGAGGTATTCAATATTTTCAGCCCCATCGCGTCCAGAGTCGAGCGGTGCGCTCAGAGGAACGCGCGGGACCGAGCCGTCCGCATTGTGCATTGCTTCGAGGTAAGCGAGGTATTCAGTATTTTCAGCCCCATCGCTTCCAGAGTCGACCGATGCGCTCACGAGCACGAGCAGGACCAAACCGTGCACCTGCACACCGACGGCCGTGCGCCTGCAGAAGACCAGGATATCGTTGGCAAGTGCCTCAGCACCGAGCTGGCGGGTTATGCCAACCGAAACGAGCGTGTCGACGACGTCCTGGCATGAGTGTGGCGTAGCATTGAGCGGCAAGAACATCGTGCTGTGGTTGGTCGCTCCACCGAATAATGTGGCTGTAATTTCAACACGGAATTCGGAGACTTGTTGCGGGTTTTCCTCGGTTTCGCCGGCTGTGACCTCCCAGCTAATGATCTGGTCCATAGCTCCTTGACCTTGACTGTATACGGAAGTTCAAGTTCAGCAAAAGTAATAAGTTAATAGCGGTATAAGTACCAATATTTTTTTTTTAGTGATATGAATTTAATTGTTTGTTACAATCAAAGTTCTCCTGAAAATTTCGTTATTTTTTCAATCCATTGAGAGGATTTTGGATGTGCCATTAAGTTTTGAACACGGGCCTAAAAGGTTTCAAGTAGTTCAAGTTATCGTTTTTGCCGCTTAACTGATAAGCGGTTATTAAAGCAAATTTATCGTTCGGTAACGGGTTAACAACTTGAGACACCCTTTACGCAATTTCAGCTGAAAAAATCAAAGGCTTCTGCCATAGTTACCCTCTGGTTCTTCTTTTTCACTTAACTTGTATTTTCTCGTGAATACATTGATATTAAGATCGTAAAAACTGCAACAAAATAGAAAGAAACTCAACATTGAATGATCCAGAAACGTACCTACACGAAGGAGAAGGTGAAGGAATAAACCCAGAAACCCTAAAAGAAATGGTTGTATGTTTCTTCTTCTACACTTGTGTTCTTCAGTAAATGAGTTTGGTGAATGTTGCCTAAACTTGACTACTTTTTCCTTTTCTCTTCTCAAAGTTGCAGATGCAGTCCTGTAACGGGAATACTTGTTTTATCTTTAAAATTATAAGGCTAAATAACGGCATAAGTCCTTATATTTTACAATTATTATAACAGAAGCACAACATTAGGAGTAATGCCGTCAGAAACAGAACTTGACTTATTTGTACAAATACCTAAATAACAATTAAATTGTACAATTTAATAAGAAGTGGCTTGATTATAGCAAAAATATCAAAACTACACGTTATAATTATTTAAAAATAATTGGAGAACTTATATTGTAAGTAATTTTTTTAAACTATTATCACAGTATACTTCGTTAAATTAATACTTAATAAGTTAATTCCGTCAATTAAATTAATAATATTTAATTATTAATCCATAAATAATAACATCAATAATATATTAAAATTCTCATATTCAGATCCAGACAATACTAATTTACGAAGACTGTATTGTTTATTATATCAATAAAAAAATATATTTAAAGAAGAATTTGTTGCCATTATAATCAAAATTCTAGTGTTTTTATAATGTAATACCCAAAGTAAGAATAACATAAAATTTGAAGTGGCACAAACAAAAAACAAGTTAGAGGGAGGGAAATTTAACTAAAAAGGCGGATGATACAAATAAAGAACTTAAAACTCGAAGGTCCAATAACACTAATATATATGATCTTTCTTGTCATATATAACAAGCTAAGAACGTCTTCTATATCTCAGAACGAATCGAAAAATCCCGAAACAGATTGAACATGTCCACTCTTCATGATAATCCTCGTTGTCTTCGATGTCAATTTCTTCGGGCTCGACGATGCTATCGCATTCCTCGTCGTCCTCAGAATCTGTTTCCTCGAGTTCGACGATGCTATCGGAATCCTCGTCGTCTTCGGAATCTGTTTCCTCGAGTTCGACGATGCTATCGGAATCCTCGTCGTCCTCGGAATCTGTTTCCTCGAGTTCGACGATGCTATCGGAATCCTCGTCGTCCTCGGAATCTGTTTCCTCGAGTTCGACGATGCTATCGGAATCCTCGTCGTCCTCGGAATCTGTTTCCTCGAGTTCGACGATGCTATCGGAATCCTCGTCGTCCTCGGAATCTGTTTCCTCGAGTTCGACGATCCTATCGGAATCCTCGTCGTCCTCCTCGTCGTCCTCGGAATCTGTTTCCTCGAGTTCGACGATGCTATCGGAATCCTCGTCGTCCTCGGAATCTGTTTCCTCGAGTTCGACGATCCTATCGGAATCCTCGTCGTCCTCGGAATCTGTTTCCTCGAGTTCGACGATGCTATCGGAATCCTCGTCGTCCTCGGCTTCGGTTTCCTCGAGATCGACGATGCTATCGGAATCCTCGTCGTCCTCAGAATCTGTTTCCTCGAGTTCGACGATGCTATCGGAATCCTCGTCGTCCTCGGCTTCGGTTTCTTCGAGTTCGACGATGCTATCATATTCGTCGTCGACCTCGGTATCAGATGCGTCGAGCTCGATGACGCTATCGTAATCCTCGTCGCTGAGGATGCTATCGTAATCCTCACCGTCAATTCCTTTGTGTTCGACGAAGCTATCATATTCTTCATCGTCTCCGGTGTCAGTTTCTTCGAGCTCGACGACACTATCAGAATCCTCATCGCCGATGATGCTATCGTAATCCTCGTCGTCTTTGGTGTCAGTTTCATCAAGCTGGACGACACTATCAATTTCTTCCAATAGTTCGATGATGCTATCATAATCTCCATAGCCCTCGATGTCAATTTCTCCGAGCAGCTCCATGACACTATCATAATCCTCATCGCCGACAGTGCTATCATAATCTCCATAGCCCTCGATGTCAATTTCTCCGAGCAGCTGCATGACACTATCATAATCCTCATCGCCGACAGTGCTATCATAATCCTCGTCGTCTTCGGTGTTAGTTTCTTCTAGTTTGATGACGCTATTATAAATCTCGTTGTCCTCAACGTCAGTTTCTTCGAGTTCAGTGACGCTATCGTAATCTTCATCGCCTTCGGTATTAACTTCTTCAAGTTCAACGACGCTATCATTATCCTCGCCGCCTTCAGGGTCAGTTTCTTTAAAGTCGACGAAGATATAATCCACACCATATGGCTCGACTGGATTGAGATCGCTCTCCATATGGCTCTCCTGGAAAAACAAAATCATATTCAACAACAAATAATATCAATAATAAAACCAGATTCTGCAACAAAATCAGAAACACGGACTCACCTCTGAACAAATATGAGAAGAATTTTGTATGATGATTGCTGAAAAGCCCTAATAGCATAATCTTTATAGCTTGGGATGGGATTAATGGGGATTATATAGTTTATTTTTTTCGGAAAACAAATATCTTTGTGACGTAATATTAAATCTTTTGGGGATAATATAGAAGATTATGTAGAGTGATATCGGAATGATATATTGTAATATTATTATCTTCTATTTGATATTATTGAATATAATTTAGTTATTATCTATAAGATATTATTTAATTTATGTCTATATCTAAAATTATAAATTGATGTTAGACGTATTTAACAATTGAACCAAGTCAACCTTCATATATTCACGCTACATTAATCTAATAAAAATAAATAGTATTTAATAGATTTTGCTAAATAATAATAATAATAATAATAATAAAATATTTTTACGCTCACAATCAGGGACGGAACCAGGAAAAAAACTAAGGGGTGACGGAAAAAAAGAAGAAGACATAAATACTACAATTAATAGTTAATTATATTTCAAAGGATATGATTACATCAAAATAGACATTTTTTAGTTGACGGGTCACATTATATATTACCCGAGTCACATTCTAGTTTGTCGATATTAAAATCAAAATCAATTTAAACTCTTCGTAATTTTGAAGTATGGTTGTCTTCAATTTTAGGCATTTTATTCACATATCAACATTTAAAAAAAAATGAACTGCAATAATAGACAAAATTAACCCAATTTAATTTTTACATTCTATAGTTAATTTATCACATCTAACTAAATCATTTTCTAAACCAAATTAATAAAAAGATATACAATTTATCATACCTGACCAATGACCATATCAATTTTTATATAAAAAAACTAATAAAAGCTATAGTCTAATGAGTCTAATCAATTCTTTCAAAAAAAAAAAAAGTCTAATCAAGTAATATAAAAGTATAGCAGGTTTATTTTGACAACTATCCAATTATTTGCCTCCTCGTGTGTTGTGTATTGCATGGTTTTAAATATCCAGATATGTCCTCGATATATCAACGACGTGCCCAGAAAATGAGAAGTGCGATACGATATTCGTAGAAAATCGATATATCCATTTATTCCTATTTATCCGTCGGCAAGCGTCGATAAATCTGTAAAATAGAGAGTGCGAAACGACATCGATATCGGCATTTAAAATCGTGCTTCATATTTATGTTTGTACTCTATGACTTTATTATAATGCCTAGCTTATTTTATATCATGTTGACATTATGTTACGAGGTATGACTTTTATGTTATATGTTTGTGTTATATTATGATTTATGAGTATTTTCTACGCTATAACTATGTGTCATATTTATTAAATTGGTAATTTAGAAACAATATAAAAATATGATTGAAATACTACAAATATTTTCGGAAATATCCGTCGATATTTTGATCGGCATGCGATATATCCGCGAAATTATGCGATATTCTCGGCAAGCGATATATCTTTTTCTTCGGATTTATCCATCGGCATGCCTGTCGGCAAACGATATATCCGTAAATTGGAGAGTGCGAAACGATATCGATATCGATATTTAGAACCTTGGTGTATTGGTATCACTATCACATACTTACATTAATATTTTTATTATTATTAATTAAAAAATAATTTTAAACATAATAAAAAAATATTTTCTAAAAAATTAATGTCACCCCCACCAACACATCGTTCCGTCCCTGCTCACAATATTAATATTTTCGTAGTTTATATTATACAGCTCTGGTTACATTTATTAACACATGAATTCAATTGGTATGATGCTTTTTGTCTAAATATGTTATATATGATTTTTTTTTATATATATTTACTTCGTTGGATTTTTAAGCAATGGCCAAAGGTGGACGTTTTTTTTTTTTTTTTGCGAGAAAAGGTGGAGCTATATAGGGTTGAAGAACGAGAATAGAAATTGTAGATCCATTTGCGAAATCTATTCAAATAGTATCTAGTTATCATAAATTGGTACGCATATTATGGGTTTTAAAAATCGGAGCACGCCACATGAAAACCGAAAGAAAACCGTAAGCTGTGGTATGTGATTTAAAACTACACATTCAATTATCGTTTTAGTAAAATCCACATGTAAATTGCATGCCGCAAGAAAATTCTCAAAGCCGCATAAATACCGTATTAAAAACTTTAAATAAAAACATAAAATCCATAAAATTTTATAAAAATCTCGAAAAAAAAAATCCTCTTTTTTTTTTATATTAAACTTATTCATAAAAAATTACGAAATTAAACTTATTTATATATATAAAAAAACTGACTAATATTTCTAAATGCTATTATTGCTATAAATATTCTTTCAGTTTACCTATATATTTTGCGATACACTCATCAGTTTGTGGTCCACTCATCGCCAACTATTTATAAAAATAAAAAAACAAACAAACTTTATCGGTATACGGTATACCTATTGTGCTCGTACTAGTACTCATAAATTGAACTTGTAGTCAATTTGTTTGACATTAGAACATTCCCTACACTAATATCTAAAGAGCTAAACAAGTTGTTATGCATATTTTTCGGAGCCTAGAAAAATCAAGGCCCAGACCGAAAAAGCACCCAAGAGGCCCAAAACAAATAAGACCCACTAAATTTACTTAGACCTGCTCTGGAAAAGTCAACCCGAGCCTGTCTAAAAAGTCAATTAGGCCCAATTCAAAAAGTCAACAGACTTGACTTGGAAAATTTAACAAAAATTCAAAGACCCGATCTGAAAAAGTCAATGGGCTGACCCAAAAAGTCAATGACCTGACGTGGAAGGTCAACCGGAAAGTCAATGACTAAAAACATGTCTTTGGGGCGCGCCGCGCGTCCCGAAGGCAAAATTTCATGGCTTCGGGACGTGCGCATACCCCGAAGACTAAAATTTATGCCTTCGGGGCGCGCGGCGCGCCCCAAAGGCATGAAATCGAACTTCTGACCTCTACAAAAATGAGGGCACCCCCGCCACAATCGGTAAGTGCTCCCGAATCAAGCTGCAAGTGGCGATGTCGCGATGCATCGCGACTCGGATCGCCAAAATCGCAAAAATGGTCGTCGCGATGCGTTGCGACTGTGCCAAATCGCGATGCATCGCGATTTCGCGAGATAATAATACATTTTGGCTTGCGGCATATGTACCTATTTGTTTATAATTTTATTAGTTTTTACCCGAATTTAATTATCAAACTTTATTAATTATTTCAAAATTATATTTAAGTATGTTAATTATTTATAATTATATTTAAGTATGCTAATTTTTTATTTGTAACATATGTTAATAAATATTAATTTGAAACATATTAATAATTTTAACAAATTTAATAACAATTAAATAAATATGGTAAAACGAGAAATTAAAAAAAAAAAGTTGTATTATTCATTGTGAATATTACAATAAGGTGGAAGAAATCTGTAAATATTCAGTGTAAATATTACAAGATGCCTCACTAAAACCTTCTTGTAAAACCCTCCTTAGGGACTTAAAACCAAGATAGAAAAGAGCACATCATTGACGGTTACTTTGCATCACTCAGGGAATAAGGCGTTAAACTTTTCAGTCAATGCATCCAGATCGGTTGGTTTGGACCGTTGGGCTACCACGGGGTTATGGAACATCCAATCATTCAACACCACTATTTGCTCGACGTGTGTGTTACTTGTTCCCGCCCTCCGATCGTCGATGATATTACTAGCCGTACTGAATGCGCTCTCCGAAGCAACGCTTGAAATGGGGATGGACAATATATCCCTCGCCAATCTCGCCAATATCGGGAATCTGTCCCGTTCATTCTTCCACCACGCTATCACATCAAACTCATCATCTTCATCATTGACCCGAAGCCCGTAGTATCGCTTCACTTCTTCCGGTGCACCTTCCGTATCGTTCGCCCGTGGAGGTGGCGTCGGCGTACCCGATCCCGATCCTTCCCTGCGATTTAATCGTTGCTTGCATCTGCGGCTAAACGCTAGTCCGGTTTTGGTTGGGCTTTCCATCAATGCCCGGTGCTCCGCGACGACGTTGAACTGTGGGAACCGCCGGCCGTATTCACTGTACAATTCATAAAACGCTTCGTTAACAACCTTAACATAACGAGTGTAATCCACCCCTATGTTTTGGCCGATTTCTAACATCAATGGCCCGAAAGTAAACATATTTCGAGGATCTAGTATAGAACCGAAGCAAAACGAAAACGGGGGTGGATCCCAATAAATTTTGAATTTTTCAATCATTGCCGGATAAAGGGGCATAATAATAGGATCATTTTTTGAAATCATTTAAAGATGAAGTAATTTGATTTAAACATGAAAGACCATGATTCAACGAGGGTCTTTTTTGGTTAGAAAAATTTAAAGTAGTAGCATAAAAGGGTTTGAGGAAGGTGGTGAATTTCTCCACGATTTCCCATTTCGCCTCCGTGATCCAAAGTTGGGGCTCGAGTTCCATCTTGAGGAAGTGGTCCAAAGGTAGCCTCTGCTTACAAACAACTGAAATCATTAGAAAAGTAGAGTTCCATCGTGTATTATTGTCTAATGCAAATTTGTTTGCTCTATGATTATGTTCTTTACAAAATCTTCTCCACCTATTGGTGGTTTGTGAATGCCGGATCCAATCAATAATGCCGCGTATTTTTTCCTTGCGAATTTCTGGATTGACTCATAATAGAAGATTGGTGTGAGGAAATGATAGAAGATTGGTGTGAGGAAATGAGGGTGGAATATGTGGTATTTATAGGGTTTGGGGAGAGAGTGGGGTGGTTGAATAATTATTATGGTGGGTGAAGTTTTTAAATTTTGAAATTTGATATGAGGTGAACAAAATAATTTTTATTTACTTTTAGGGTTGAAATTCGAGTAAAGTGGGTAGAAATTGTGGTTGGGTAATAAATTTCGGGTAAAAAGTTGTTATTATTGCCACAAACAAACACAAATAACTCACACAACTCGGATTGATGACGCGGCGACGTGGGATTGGGCGAGAGGTGGTGGCGCGGATCGCCAGCGTGGCGTCGCGATCAATGCCTCGAATCGCGACCCATCGCGATTATCACCACAGTGTCGCGACGCGTCGCGACTTGGGTTTCGCGATGGCGACGTGTCGCGACGCTGCCCCCCTCGTCGCCACTTGCACCTTGACTCCCGAAGCCCAAAAAACCTCTGTTTTCCGTTTATTCATAATTTTTACTCAAATACTCGACTAATGTTGAGCGTCGGAGCGGGCGACAGAGGACCCCCCCTTTGTTAACCTCTAGAGTTCACGTGTTCTACTATTTTTACAGGAACGGAAACAGGTCATACAAAGAAGATTTTCGGCCCATCAAGACTAAGGATCAAGCTTCAAGCCCGATTCGACCGTCATATGGACATCGGGCCCGGCCCAAAATCAAAACTTGCGGCGCATTCAAGTTAGTCGATTTTTAGGCATTAACACAAGTCAATAAGAAAGAAAAATGGTAAAGGTTAATAGAACTTTAAGTACTCTATATTTTGTGTGTGGTGTATAAATTTTGTTTAAAAAAATTTGCATTTGAAGTTCATAATATTTATTATTTTTCACTACTGAAGCTCTTAATATTTATTTATTTATTTTTAAATTGCCCGCGTTTTCTATGGATGTAAAATTATTTTAGATGCACCATTAAATCATTGGACACGTATCACTTCTAAGACCGAGAAAATTCGTGAATAGTAGATTGAAAAAGCAAACGGAATATTGATGAGAAACAAGATAATGAATATCGAGAACTTTAATAGTGAAAAAATTATACTACTCTGAAAATCAAAACTAAAATGTAAGTATTAGTACCTAGGGGTGAAAGTGGGATGGGTACCCGGTTTTTTTGCCAAACCCGGTACCCGGATCCGGATTCCGGGTTTTTTGATATTGGAACCCAGATCCAGATTTTTTTTTTCTTTCAAAAAAACCCTAAAATCCGTATCCAAGTTAAAACACGGTTTTTGTATTGAAAAACCGGTTTTTAAAGCCGGATTTTCATGCAATTTCAAATTTAAAATAAAGTTTCGCGTAATAACCCGGATTTGAACTTGAATTTATATTTAAAAAAAAAAACTTGAAATAATTATAATCAAAGTTCATACATCATACTTTATCTTAAAACATCCACATTGCTACATATTAATAAACCTAATATTATCCAGTTTTCTAAACATAGTTAATCATCTTTCTACACATAGCAAAAAAAAAAAAACATCCGGATTGCTATACATAGCACAAAAACATTTAACGAAATCATTTTGGGCTAAATAAAACGACATCAATTTATACTAAAACATGACTAATCCACTTAGAGAAATAATGAAATACTTTTTGAGTAAAAAAATCTAAATATATATATATATATATATATATATATATAATGCGGGTTTTAGCAAACTATCTAGGTTCCGGGGGTTTTATCCTCTAAATCCGGAACCCGGATCCGGTTTAATCCAGATGCGATTTTTTTAATAAACATGTTCCGATTTAACCCGGATTAATACGGTTTCAATTTTTTTAAAATGCGGTTACGGTCCGGATGCAGTTTAAAACCCGCATTTCCGGGTTTTATTTACACCCCTACTTGTACCATTATTAAAGCCAAATAAAAACATACAAACCAGGAAGCTTCACCCTTATTTCTGGCATGAGATGAGACAAAAGAATTCAACAAGACTAAGGTCATGGGCCAATGACCAACCTGTCAATATACTTGCAGGACTTGAAAAGGACAGAATGATAAAAATAATATAAATTTAAAAAAAAAGCAAGTAATCAGTAAATTTGGTTAACTTTTTTTCTTATATTTTTTGGAAGAGAAAAATGATTTACGTTTCCTTACATATATAGTTGTATACTCTAAGAAAATTGCTAGATTTTACATTTACATGTTGTGATCATTTTTCTTCTTTTATCACCGACAATATAAGCAAATGCAATAATCCTCGGTATTCGCTGACATAAAATCGGTATATTTGTCAAGTTTACATACGTATATATTTGTTACCAAAGAGGCAAGATCATGCCACCTCACGCTGCTCGCACCACCGCCATCGTGGATGTAGGCGACACCGGCTCCAGAATCGAAAGCGTGGACGTAGAGGCGCTAGTGGCATCTTGTAAGCGCCACTTGAAGCACTAAGCACGTAGCATCGGGGCGGCCACGTAGGCTTAGGCTCCTCGCCTTGACAAATCAACGACATTTTGCACTTTTGAAGGCTAAAACGATAAATGAAGGGCACGTCAACGACAAACCTCAATATTCTATAAAACAATAATGACAAATAAGAATTGGTTAACCACAAACTAAAAAAAAAATCATGTTATCGGCATTATCATGAATTTTTGCGATTTTTAGAAAGTCTTAAATCCATATGAATTTATTTATGTTGTTTATATTTGTTTTCTAAATTTTTTATTATATTGTGGATATTAAATTTTTATTTTAACAATTATATATCTTTAATTGCTATTAAATTTAATTTAAAACTCGAAAGAGTCCTTTTTCTCTTTTTCTAGATGATAATTGCGATAAAAGTACTTAAACTTTGACAAACTAAAGCGGTAGGGGTCTAAAGTGAAAAAAAAATTATGATAAAAATTCTCAAAGTCTACAAATATGAAGTGACACATTTTTTTGGCAACTTTTTTCATGAATGTTGGTCAAAAAATTTGACCAACATTCATGAAAAAAATACTTAAACTTTGACAAACTGATGGGGTTTGAATTCGATAAAAAAAAAAGACATAGAAATAATTATTTTATGGCAACTTTTTTTTGGCAACTTTTAAATCATGTTATCGGCATTATCGGCCAAAGTTACAATGCATTTTCGCATTACTAGATATATTCAGTATAAGAACAGCTGGTTTATTGGCCAAGTTTACAAATATGTAAACGGATCACTCATTTGAGTGGAAGTTTGAACCCAATTGAGTCTCATGAAAAGTTTGAACCCATAACCTCTTGGATAGAGGTGTAGTGAAGTTACCACTAGACCAAACAACCTCGGTTAAAATATCAATAAGTCACATACTATTCTTCAAAAAATAGCTTGCTAAAGACAGAGAAAAGGAAAAAATATTTCCGGTTATACCCCTAACCAGCAACCGTTGATCACCCCAATTCTCTCATCTCCGATCCTGATCGTCCATTGCAGGCTCGGCGTTCAGATCCAGCCCTCCGTTACTCTCCTCCCTCTCCTCCGTCGCGATCGCCGAGCCGAGCCGATCGGCGGCGTCCGAGTTAACGGCTTCGCTCTCCGCCGCGGCTCCGACGCCCTCCTCGGCGACGCGCCTCCCCTTCCCGGCGCCGGCGAATTTCTCGAAGTACTTCACGGCGACTTGCATTCGCCGGACGATCGCGAAGAACTCCTCGACCTCGTCCTCAGTGGGAACCGCCACCACGGCTTGCGGATCCGGCTCCTTCTTCTTCCTCCTCCTGCTCTTGGCTCTCTGATCCTCCTCGCCGTCCTCTTCGTCGAGCGAGCTTTTCCTCTTCTCGATCCCCATTTTCTCGGGAAACAAACAGCCAAGCGAGCGTGTAATAATCTGCGGGTGTGACTTTCTGATTCTCAACGAAGTATATATATAAAACCAACGGCTTTTATTTCCTTTTTTTTCTCAGCCGTTGGATCGATCATCGCCGAGTACGTTGTCGAGCTGACGTCGTGCCACGTCAGCGGAGCTTCCACGTGGCCTTGCTTTTATTCGATCGGTGCTGTCTCAGCCGTTGGATCATCGATCCCCCGAGTGACGTAGCTGGGATGACGTCAGGCTGCGGCTTTCGCTGGTAGTTTGGTAGGAATGGCGTCTGTATGTCACTCTCGTGGCTTGTACGTTTACGGCGACGTCGTTTTGGAAGATATTCAGCGCGTGGGTAGTACGGCGCGTGGTAGAGATTAGGAAAGTGAGGGTATTGGGTTCGGTTCCTCCCACCAAATGATTCTCTGAAAGACTGAAGAGTGGAAAAGTTTGGTCAACATTCTTAATTACATATTAGTAAGTGGGTTATAGTGTAATTAAATTAATTATCACTAATCGACATTCTCAAATATCTATGATTGGGTGACATATCATAATAATAATAAAGGGTTATTAGGAACGTGCTTAAATTATATGTGGAGAAGCTATGATTGGAAAAAATTGCAGTAAAAGTTATTTGCCAAAATATTTTTGTAATAAAACCATCGCCGGAAGTTACATAGGTAGCCTAGTTGTGATTGGTGCTCTCCAAGACCACGGGAGACGAGCGACCCGTGGTGGGCTTGCTCGTGCTCACGAGCAACGCCGCAACACGTGGTTAGGTTGGAAAAATCTACAAGCGTAGTATAGAGACGAACAAAACATGTCCACCTATGAGCGCAAGTGTGGGCATGTGGGAGCTATATACGAGTGTATGCACGTGCTATCAAAAGAAAAATAAAAAATTAATGAAGTGATATTGTATTTGTGTTGCTTAAGTCGCAAATTTTACAGTAGAGCACATTGAAATTTTAGAACATTTTCTTCGTTTTTTTTATACATAAGATATTGAGATTTATCTTTTTTTTTTTTTTTTATTGCTTGGTCACATATACTCCTATTATTTATATATTATCCTTTATTTTCTTGTTTTATTAGAGCTATTGTAGAAAGCTTAGTTAGGATTTTGTTGCTATGTTATTTTTCTTGAAATATTACAGAACATGATACGTAACGTTTAAATTATTGAATGAGATAAGAAAATTGATCGCACATTTACTCACCATGAGTTTTGATCCACTATGAAGATATAAACACATAAATAAAATATAAAATATTAGATGCCGTTTAAATTAACTCAGTAATATAGTGCTTCGGCTAAATTAAAAAGCTAATTCCGCTACTGAAGGGCAACCCAACTCGTAGCGGAGTGGGGCACAGGCGACCCGCACCCACGCGTTTCGAGAACTCTAGTTGTAATGCCACGTTGTACATGGGTACGAATACAATAAAGGCAAAATAATTAAGAAAATTGACAGGCCCTTGATTAAATTTGAAAGCATCTAAGTCCAAGAAACTTCGTCCACTAGTAGAATCTAGAAAACTGGCTTTTCAGTTTCAGCAATGGCTCTATTATATTCGGTAAAAGTCGTGAAATTATAGCCTTACTACTTATAAACTTATAGGCACACATTTTCCCTGGTGATCTAGTGCTGATCTTTATTTTTTTTTAAGCAAAACAAATATTCTATTAAACGGAAATCACGACATCGAAGAGGACTTATCTAAAGCGGAGTAACTTCAAAACAATTCGAAAAAGAAAAAAAAAAGAGCTATAGTCTCAAAAGTCAAACATTTCACACGGGGACATCCACGCAATGCAACGGGCCGGGCGGTGATGTCCGTGACTCTAATTTTTAAAATAAATATTTATTCAATATTTTACACAATTATTAACCCGTCCCATGTTATTCAGCCCTATCGAAATTTGTATCTTGAAACCGTCACTGCATGCATAAGTTAGCAACCAGCGAAAAAATGGTGAGTAGAGATAATAGTCATCTTTATTAGCAATATATTTTAAAGTTTGTTTTAACAATTGGCCACTGAAATACGTGATAGGTTGTACATAACTACATATATACATAGTCTCCCATAAGGGTAGGGGTGGCAATTTGGGGCCGGACACGAAACACGAAACGGTTACGACACGATTTAAACGGGTCTGAGTCTACCATAAATGGATCTGGGTCCAACCGTGTCGAACACGATTAACACGATTAAATAACGGGTAAACACGACACGAACACGATAACACGATGGGACCCAATTAGACACGATTAAAGAGTAAAAAGTTACATTTTCTACATTTTATATATGTTATTAAGTGTTTTAATACTTATTATATATGAAATTTATGTTTTTATTTGATTAATTCCGTCTTACAATTGATGAATATAAAAATTTGCTAGTAAAATTTTAAAATCTTCGACAATATAGTTAAATAAATTAAGTTAAATGAGTATAAATTGAATTAATTTATCATTTATATATAAATGTCTTTATTAATTGGGTTAAACGGGTAGACACGATAAACACGTTATTTAAATGGGGCGGGTCTAGGTCTCGTCTTCTAACACGATTAATATATGGGGCGGGTCTGGGTCTAGATAAAATAAGTAAAAAACGACTAAGACCCGGCACGAACACGACACGCAACCCGAATTGCCACCCCTACATAGGGGTGGCAATTTGGGGCCGGACACGAAACACGAAACGGTTACGACACGATTTAAACGGGTCTGGGTCTACCATAAATGGATCTGGGTCCAACCGTGTCGAACACGATTAACACGATTAAATAACGGGTAAACACGACACGAACACGATAACACGATGGGACCCAATTAGACACGATTAAAGAGTAAAAAGTTACATTTTCTACATTTTATATATGTTATTAAGTGTTTTAATACTTATTATATATGAAATTTATGTTTTTATTTGATTAATTCCGTCTTACAATTGATGAACATAAAAATTTGCTAGTAAAATTTTAAAATCTTCGACAATATAGTTAAATAAATTAAGTTAAATGAGTATAAATTGAATTAATTTATCATTTATAAATAAATGTCTCTATTAATTGGGTTAAACGGGTAGACACGATAAACACGTTATTTAAATGGGGCGGGTCTGGGTCTCGTCTTCTAACACGATTAATAAATGGGGCGGGTCTGGGTCTAGATAAAATAAGTAAAAAACGATTAAGACCCGGCACGAACACGACACGCAACCCGAATTGCCACCCCTAGTCTCCCACTAGTCGTTGACTTTGACTACATAAGTAGACGATTGAAATTCGCAAGGCAATTCATTAGGATAATTCTGTCATTTAACTGTATTGAAAAGACGAGAGATTATCAAGGTTTCAAAATTCCGAGTTGTTGCCTAATTCTCGTAAGGCCATCCCCGATCGATTATCTATTTTTCATTCTATTATTGCTTTTTTTAAAATAAATTTTCAGAAAAAGTTCGACCATAAATCATTATCATAAACTAAAAAAGATTACTAAACTATTACATGAAAAAGGGTATGACGCTCACTCTCTCTTATTTTATGTATAAAAAAAAAAATTAAAAAAAAAACACCAAATTGTCTTTACGAAAAACATATGAAAACTCCGGCCCAAAACGAACGAGAGGCGACTATTAAGCCTCCTAACGTTTGCATGACATAACATTAGCCGTTGGATGACCAACCCATGAAGACTGGGATTGCTAGCAAAAAAAAAAAAAAAAAGGACGACGGAGATTACAACCTTCTGACGCAACCTCAAGTCGTTTTCAGCAACTTCATTAAATCTTACGGGATTATTATTCCAAAATATGAGTGGATAATATTTTTTTTTTGAATAAAGTAATTTGGCAATTTAATTAGAAGTAGTCCCACTCACATTTTTATTTATTTATTTAAATAACATTAGATATTTTACGTATATATGATTTTGAAAACATAGATAATGCATGACTCATAGATGTACTACATGAGATGTCAATGTCATTACTCATTTGTATAAAATATAAATCAATACTTTGAACTTTGAAGATATAATTTTATAGAAGACGTCCATCATTTGAAAACGAGTCTAAATTGTCAATATGTATTACCTTTTTAGTGAGCATAACAATTTCCAAAATTAATCAAGTAATTTTGTATGAAAAAGACATCCGATAAGTTCCACAAAAAAAAAATCTAGACTCCTAGGAACAATCTAAAAGTGATGCCATAAAATGTAGTGGCCAATTAGAGATCAGTGTTGGTAAAATAATTTTAATTATTCTTCATACTCCATAGGTTCTTTGATTATATAAAATACGCATAAAATGGAGTAATGAATAGAGGTGGCAATTCGGGTTTCGTGTCGTGTTCATGCCGGGTCTTAATCGTTTTTTTACTTATTTTATGTAGACTCAGACCCGCCCCATTTAAATATCGTGCTAGAAGATGAGACCCATACCCGTCCCATTTAAATACCGTGTTTATCGTGTCTACTCGTTTAACCCATTTAACATATTCATGTATTTTAAAATATTAAATTAATTCAATTTATACTCATTTAACATATTTATATAATTATATTATCTAAGATTTTGTAAATTACTAACACTTTTTTATGTTCATCAATTATACGATGTAATAAATAAGTAAAAAAACATAAATGTTATATATAATAAGTATTAAAATACTTAATAACATATTAAAATGTAACTTTTTGCATCTTAATCGTGTCTAATTAAGTCCCATCGTGTTATCGTGTTCGTGCCGTGTTTACCCGTTATTTAATCGTGTTCGACACGGTTGGACCCAGATCCATTTACGGTAGACCAAGACCCGTTTAAATCGTGTCGTAATCCTTTCGTGTCCGGTCCCAAATTGCCACCCCTAGTAATGAATAAGTTTAAGTTGAAAAAAAAAACTCTAATTAAAGTGCTCTATTTTAAAATTATACAGGAAATTCTCTTCTAATATACCATATTTAATTTTTCATGAACACATACCCTCTAACTTAAATATAGATATAGTAAAACCTCTATAAATTAATATAGTTGGGACCAAAGATTTATATTATATTATCGACGTAAAATTTAATAATGCTAGTTAGAGTTGGGACCATAAAATAATATTATTTCATCGAGGTTATTAATTTATCGAGTATTAATTTAACGAGGTTATATTATACTCTTAAAATGTACATTAATTTCTTCTTATTTATGGTTTCTCATTTAATTTTCAAAACCCTAAAATTGCATTAAAGTCATAATTTTTTAATTTTATTTTTATACGTCTTTTTATTTTCAATTTTACAAACATATGTCACATGTTTGTAAAAAAAAATTATATGTTACAAACTGTCAATATAAGGGATTTTGATTTTTTTTAAGAATTAAATTAATTTTTTTAAAAATAGATGTTGTCAAACTTAAAGAAGGTATATTGTCATTGCTCAAAAAATAAACGATATATGTTTGTGAAAATGAAAATAAAAGATATAACTTTTTAACATCATAATTTTTATTTTTTAACTAGTGAGTTTTCATAAATGGCTAGAGAACAACATCACACATTCAAAATTACATCCTTAGCTGACTAATACTCTTATATTTTGTTAATCTTTGTACTTTGTTATATTATTCTCAAAGATCATCAATAAACGCAAGACGTAACCGATAGCAAAATAGTGGTGAACCTTAAAAAATATAATAAAAAAAAATCTGTGACTAAATTTTCAACGAGAATCAACGGGCCTTTTTTAACTGCTCCAAATAGCCAAATTGAAACATATAATTAGCAAAATAGCCAAACTTTGGTTAATTTTGTAAACTAGCCAATTAACATGAGGTAGCATATTAATAATATTTTTTTATCCCTCTAATACCCTTTCATTAATCATTTTGGATTATAATTTTCGTAATTAATTAAAATGGAAAATAAATTAATCAGCACAAATCAAGCTGATTGAGTGTTTTTAAATTTAATTGAATTTTTTTTAAAAAATAGAGCAATCACGTAGAATCAATCAACGATTAATGAGGAAACTCAAAATTTATGAGACTAAATCTTTGAGTAACCTCTTTTGTTATTAATTAGGATAGTATTTTTGTATTTTAATATTCAAATAATTGGAGTCGCCTCGTCCTTCGCCGTCTTCACTAAGCTTGAAGTCACTCTGTCCTTCGCCGTCGTCGCTACGCTTGAAGTCGCCTCCTCCGAACGACGTCGCCTTCACTTCACCTCTATTTCCACCCTCTCTGCGAGCGCCAAGCTCCGAACGCAATCAATGGAGTCGCCTCGTCCTTCGCCGTCTTCGCTACGCTTGAAGTCGCCCCGTCCTTCGCCGTCGTCGCTACGTTTGAAGTCGCCTCCTCCGAACGACGTCACCTTCACCTTCACCTCTGTGAGCGCCAAGCTCTGAACACCATCAATGGAGTTGCCTCGTCCTTCGCCGTCCTCGCACGCTTGAAGTCGCCCTGTACTTCGCCGTCGTCGCTATACCTTCACCGACTATTAACGGCGAACCCACACTCTCGTCGAGCTTCCTCGCTCTTTTTCGAGCTTCCTTCATCGGCGAAACCATCACCGGACATTAACGGCGAAACCATCACCGACGACCCATCACTGGCTATTAACGGGTGGCATATTAACTTGAATCAATAACATAGACAAATATGTATGTTGCACTAACGTGAATTAGCCAAATGACATGAGTTGCATTAACGTGAATTAACAACGTAGACAAATATGTATGTTGCAGTAATGTGAATTAGCAACGTGAATCAACGAACATTAACACAAATTTAGCATGCATTAACGTGAATTATCAACGTGAATCAACAAACATTAACACAAATTTAGCATGCATTAACGTGAATTAAGCCGAACATCAATGTGCATTAACATGAATTAACATCGTGATGGGTCGCCGGAGATTGTTTCGCCGTTAATGGTTGGTGATAGTTTCGCAGATGATGAAAGCTCGAAGAAGAGGGAGGAAGCTCGACGAGAGTGTGGGTTTGAGGAGAGAGAAATTAAGTGGTCAATGTTTTCAATTTAAAAATTGAATAATAGCTAAAAAATAGGGTTGATCGTGTATGAGGTGGTTGAAATTTGTTGTTACCATATTAATACCAATTTCAATTAATACCAATATTTTCAATTAATGATATTTTTTTTGACCGAATAAACAACCCATTTTTATATTACGAATTTTTATTTATTTTTTAAACATAAGGGCAACAATGTAATTGAAGTTTTGTTTAAGTGGTTAATTGGCTAGTTTACAAAATTAACCAAAGTTTGGCTATTTTGCTAAACACACTTTTAAGTTTGGCTATTACCCTAAAAGACCCTTTTAATAATTAAATGGTTTTTCCATTTAATTATCAACTACCTTTTTCGACGTTTGCCAGTGCGGATTCTTCCTGGCGGGTGCGGATTCTTTCGTTCCGGTGCGATAAATTTATGAATCAATTTCGCACCTGCAGCATCTTTCGGTTCGGAAAACGGACACCGGGGTGAGTTTTATTAATTAAATGGTTGCTCCATTTAATTATTAACTCCCTTTTTTGACATTTGCCGGTGCGGATTCTTCCTGGCGGGTGTGGATTCTTCCGTTCTGGTGCGATAAATTGGTGAATCAATTTCGCACCCGCAGCATCTTCCGGTTCGGGAATCGAACACCCGGGGCGAGTTTTTTGGGTTTGGCCTCAATTTTTCTAGGCACTGAAAATACCTACAACACAAATAATGAAATTGCAAGTTTGCAACTGTTTCGTTTATGAAAGTATTACGCGTAATATATTGCAAGTTCTCACGTGACTTAATACATATTAACACAAATAAATACAAAATTAACACGAATAAACAAAAAAAAATAAACGTGAAAAATACATCTCTATTAACGTAGAAAAATACATGTTCACATGAATTAACAGATAGTGACACGAATTAACAGACATACACAAGTCAAAAACATGGTAAAAATAACTGAATTAACACGAATAAATAAAAATTACGACAAAACCAGAGAAAAAAATCACTATCGAGCCGGCGCCGCCGCCCACGCCTTCAGACCCATCGCCGCCGCGTTCCGACCCAATTCCTCGTTCCGAGACTTCGATATCTGATGACTCGGAGGTCCGCCTAGCTATGCATCGCCATGGCAAACGCCGACTTCGCATTCACCATATTCGTCCTCTTCGCCATCAGAAAGCTCCTCGAGGAATATCTCCGCCCGATCCAGTGGGCAATCCTGTGCTCGATTCCCCTCCGCGGAATCAAGCCTACCCCACCATCCCCGTCACCTTCTTCCGCGTTTTTGTCGGAACTCTCGTCAATCTCCGCGAGGTCATTGGCAGAATCCTCTCCAGAGCGCAGAGAGAGAGAGAGAGAGAGAGCGCTAAAAATCATGCACGATTAATAACAAACTAAAAACAAAATTAATTATATTTTAATTTAAAAATAAAAAATGAATTTAAATAGGTTGAGGGGCAATTCGATAGGGAGAAATTAGTTTTCAATGCCACATCATCCTGATTGACTATTTTGCTAAATAAAACCACATGTTTGTTAAACTGAAATGTAAAGTTGGAATGTTGTTATCTATTATAATTTGTGGCATAGAAAGATATACGGAATAAATATTTACCGCGCCCAAATTTTATTTATTATAATCTATTGAAGTTCTTAGTTACAACTCTCGACCACAAACATACTCTTTTTTACGATTGCAGTGAGTTAAACTTCACAAGTCAGCACAATGATCATGTAAATAGAATTAAAGTTTTAGTATAAATTATGCTTCCCGAATATTATGCATTTTATATCGAATACCGATTAAATAGAGAAATAAGATCGAGTTGTGACTAAAATTTTGATAAAAGTACCTTGAAGTACAAAAGTCCACGACATATTCCGAATCTGATTTTTTAAAGGCAAAAGTAACAAATTGTTAAAAAGTGTATGGCTTTAGTACCAAACCGTTATTTTTCACAAAATATCAATATTTATTGCAACATAAGTTTTTAAGTTATTATTGATGACGTAAATACTTAAGTTATTATCGTATATTAGCGACTTAAGTATTTAAGTTATTATCATATACTTAAAATATGTAAAATTGGTAGATAAACAAACAAAATACGTCTAAATATGCATATAACGAGTTTTATGTGTGGATGATGGATGACCTTCTTAGAGAGGTAATACTTGAGAAATTATGTAGATGTAAAGTCCACTATCATTCATGTATGTTGTCCATACACAGATTCTTTTCTATATGAAATTAGAGACATAAGTGGTCATCTTCGTTAAGATCAAATATTGATCCCAATACAACAAAATCCAGAGAAGCCTGCAATAAGAAATTTCTAAAAAAAAAAATTCACAAACTCTTAGTTCAGATTTTTCATCAATACTAACAAATACATATCTACCTCCACTTAGTAAGAACCGAGGGTCCGAGAACCAAAGTTTGTGTTCTGAAATGGCGAGGCGAATAGAAGAGTAACAAGAAAAAGAAAGATTCCATGGAGATTCACGGCGAGAGAGACTATGAGGGAGAGTTGTGAATGAGAGAAGAACATAAGTATGGACACGTGCCCTCCCTTCCTCCGTTTCTAGACGGCACGTGTCCATGGTTGGTCCCCCTCCCACCGTCTCTATTTCCACTGATTTAACCTTATCATGTCAAAGTTTATGATATCCAAACGACGAAGAGTGCACAAAATTAATTAATTTTTTTTAAGTTGCCGGAGCAGAAAAAGCCATTAAATTTCCTCCCAAAAAATAAAAATAAAAATCTAAGCTATTAGGCCTCCAACTCCAAGCTTAAAAATAAATAAGAATCTACTGGGCCTCCAAGGTACCCTACAAGGCCCATGTTCTTATATGCATGTTGAACTTACATTTTTTTTGTTCAAGTTAGTGTTATCACATTCGTTGACATTATCGGTAGCGGAACTAGAATTTTTAATCATAAGTCAGGAATGAAATTCAAAACTCAAGAGTCAATTTAAACTAAATTCGAGTACAACTTAAAAATCAATTTAGTTACTAAAAGAAAATTGCTTAATATTTTAGACTTCGGGGTGCATGGTCAGCCTATGGCATGTATAATAACAATTGTATGAAATAGTTGCAGTAAAGATGCCTGAATAATTATAAGTATAACTGACGGCATTCTAATTATTTTTTTAACGCGGTATATATTTTTAAAAGTTGAAATTTTTTTTATTAATATATTTATATTTGGTTTGTAAATGTGAAGTAAAATATTTTTTCAAGGTGAAAAGTGATTTTTTTTTTTTTTGACAAGGTGAAAAGTGATTGATATATGGTAATGAATTTTCTCACACAAAAAAGTTCCAACTTAGTTGTATTGTGTGTCGTATTTTGAACATCAAATTGGTCGGGAAGTACCTAAAAGCGAAAAGCAAAAGAACATGAGTGGAAAATCCAGACTAGAAAGCAAATACCAACTAAACTTTTTATGCCCCAACAGTACCATACTTTTCATTTCTTTTCAATTTCCCCCCTCCATTATGCAAAAAAGATTGATTAATTATTATAACAAAGGACGAGAATCAAATGAAGTCTAGTGCTTGAACTCGTGTGTTGCTATTATTATTGAAGCACTTTTAAACGCATTAATTGGAAGAAGAAATAGAAAAATGTTTCTATCTTTCTTACAAAATTCACGGTTTTCACTTATAATTTACGGAAATTTGTAACGATATAGGAGCATATAATAGAAATAATCGAAATGAAACAATTTATGGGCAGCTTTTGCGGAGCAGAGATAAGGGGTCAGAATATTGTTGATGTACAAATTCGTCATTATTTAATGTGACATAAAGTGCTAAGGTTGTGAATTAATTAAATTTACAAACCATGATAAAAGGCTTTAAAGAAATAAACTGGTATTCGTAAAAGCCCATTTGAGAAGCCCAAAGAGATTCTCAATCAGACCAAGAACCTACGGACATAGGCTACTCGGCCCAATGAGTTCTAAAGCCCAAATCCACTCAGTAGCAACCCAGAAAGACGAGGGTAGAGTCGTTATATTCTCTACCCGGCATCCCATTTCAAACTCAGACGGAAGACCAGGAGCACAGAGTCAAGTCTCCAACGGGCATAATTCAAACACGACGACGAGAACGAAGTCATGGGACACGTGTAGCCAGATCGTCCATTCAACCCGGTCAGCACGGAGTGAAGACCCCTCGATTCCCGGAAGTTCAACGGGAAGAATTGAAGTCTATAAATGCCAAGCTCAAGCTCAGATCAACATACACGCACACTTATAACCTCGAGAGAATACATTGAAGAGTTTCTACCCGGCATTTTTGTCATTTTGAGATCTTATTGTGTTCTTTCTTTATTTCTTTCTCCATTTCTTCCTACTCTCAGACGTGATCTGGCTGCCTGTAGCTATCCGTCTATGTTCATTGTTGCAATAAACTAACAGAGGAAGTAGTCAACTACCGCTTTGGGACGAACCTCTATAAAAAATCCCTCGTCTCATTTATATCGCTTATATACTTATACATATATCGTGAGTGAATCGTGAGCTTGCAACGTGAGAGATCGAATTCCACCAAATTGCTTCATCCAAAAATATCATACACTCACAAGTCACACTTGACTGATTGAGGTGGGAAACCACGTCAACAGTTTGGCGCCGTCTGTGGGAAATTGATCTCGCTAACTTCTAAAAGCTCAAAGCACTCCGCGAACATGAGCAACAACGAAGTCGTAACCGTGAACGGGTCTGAGGTGAACAACCCGGATCCAAACACGGAATCAAACAACCTACAATCTCAGCTAGAGGCTAGCGCTGCGGAGAATCGAGAGCTGCGCCAGCGACTCGACTATCTGGAAGCCAACCAAGCCCGAAATGAGCGTCGTCAGAACACCAACCGGACTGATCCGGGACAAAACTCTGGGTATCAAGGCAGGACCGGGCTCGACGCTGTCCACTTCGACTTTGCCGACGTGGACAATCCGCAAGCGCCAAGGCGAAACCAGCCCCGACTACCCAGCGGCCCTAGGCCCTCAACCGACAATCGGGGTTCGAGCAAAGCCGTAACATCAGCCAGGCCCTCAACGGCCACCCGGTCACGTATCCGAGGCATCCCAGCCCGGTGTACGGGCATGAACCCCTCCAGGCTGTGCGTCCCGAACAAGCTCCCCAACGCACAGAACTGGAGGAGCTCAAACGCTCAATGGCCGAAATGAATGAGAAGCTCATTCACGTGCGCTCTCGCGTGCACAGCGCCACTACCGCTGCCCCCGAGATAGAACGTCTAGTGGAGGAGGCAGAAAGGACACCCTTTAAGTCCGTCATAACTAACGTCATACTCAGGGAAGGCGGACGAGTATATGTGCCTAAGTACGACGGGACAACCGATCCCAAAGTGCACTTGAGGTCCTTCAGGATTGCGATGGGGCGAGCCCATCTGGAAGCGCACGAATTGGATGCCGGGCGCTGCCAATACTTCTCTGAGAATTTGGTCGGCCCGGCGATGGAATGGTTCTCGAAACTTGAACCGCGTTCCATAGACAACTTCGGACGGCTAACGACCCTTTTTCTCAAACATTTTTCCATGTTTATGGAAACTGAGATCACGGCGGCGAACCTCTATGCTTTGCAGCAAGAGAGAGGAGAGCCCCTCAGAGCTTTCATGACCAGGTTCAAAAAGACCATGGTCAAAATAAACGGGATCAGTGACGAAACCGCCATAGCCGCTCTCACGGCCGGATTATGGTACGACTCAAAGTTCAAAACGGACATCGTCGTGAATCGTTACGACTCCATCGAAGATGTAATCCACAGATCATCCAACTGGATCAGGCATGACGAAGAACTCGAAGCCATGCGAAGGAGACATGGGTCTCTACCCGTTCACCAGCGGAATACCGGGCCACCCGGGCAGCAGCCGCCGCCTAGGGCCGGGAATCACAGCATCCCGTTCAGGGGACAAAGGAATCCCCCTCCAGTCCAGAAGCACCCATTCCAAACCCAGAATCCGAGGGCCAACAACGGACCCAACCCGCGAAGCCCGTACGTTTTCAACGTAAATTCGGAAACTGCGGAGTTCGAAGAACAGATCGAGGCAGAAGAAACTCCTGGAGAAGTCCTGGTCAGCTCGAGAGACTTCCCACCATACAGCCACGAAGGTTTCCCAAAGCACGACCCAAAAGCGTGGTGTAACTTCCACAAGGTATTCGGACATCATACGAAGAATTGTATGGTACTCCGTGCTCGCCTAGCGGAAAAGTACGTCAATGGAGAATTGGGGGAAATAAACTTCGGCAATGAGCTGAAAGGTGGGCAACCGATCGAGCAAAGCCCTCCCCAAAATCAACACCAAACCGGCCAGAAAAGAGAAGAGCAACACAGAACGCCGCGCGAAAGCATACAGCCTAGCAAAAGAGGACGAGTACACATGCTCGAGGAATCAGACGAGCAAACGTACGAAGAAACGGAGAATTCCGGAGAGCAGCTCAACGACATCCCCGAGCCCATCGGTAGAATCTACACTATCGTGGGAGGTTCCCAACTACATGGTAACTCGGTAAACTCCATCAAGGCCCATCAGAGGAGGCTCAAGGCCGGACCGGTAATCGTACCGAGGCAAGAGCCAGACTTCGAGATCTCATTCAAAGATAGTGAAGCGGCCACACTGATTGGTCCGCACGACGATGCGTTGGTCGTCACACTCCTAGTTTCCTCGTATACGATGGACATGATCCTAATCGATAACGGGAGCTCAGTCGACGTGATCTTCCTGGAGCCATTGCTAAAACTGGGAGTAGAAGAAACAGAGATCAACAGAGAAGCCATCCCGCTAACCGGCTTCGATGGAGGAACCATCAATGCCATTGGCACGGTGCGACTGTCCATCGCAGCATCGGGGGTCGGGAAGACCAAAAATTTCCTAGTGTTGGACTGCCCGTCAGTTTACAACATGATATTAGGAAGACCTTGGCTGCACATGATGAAGGCCGTACCGTCAACCTACCATCAACTAATACGCTTCCCGAATAGGGCGGGAAAAATCGTTGAAATCAAGGGAAATCAAAAGCAGTCCAGAATTTGCTACATGAGCGCGTTCCGGAACATCCAGGCCGCCAAAGCCGGAAAGGAGCGATCTACCGCGTAGCAAATAATGGCGTTAGACGAAAAAGAGGACGACGGACAGGAAAGGACCACCGATACGGACGGACCTAACCTGGAAATGACAGTCCAGGTCCAGATCGACCCCGACAACCCGGACCACCGGGTTGGAATCGGGAAAGGACTAGACAATAACGTCAGAAAAGATCTCCTCAAATTCCTGACCAAAAATCGGGATTGTTTTGCTTGGTCTCACAAGGACATGCCCGGCATAGACCCAAGCATCACAACCCATCGCCTAAACGTAGATCCAAGCTACAAGCCGGTGAAACAAAAAAGGCGAAAGCTAGGCCCGGACAGGGCCCAAGCCGTAAACGAAGAAGTCACAAAACTGCTGCAAACCGGATCCATCAGGGAAGTCAAATACCCGGACTGGTTAGCAAATACAGTGGTCGTGAAGAAGAAAAACGGGAAGGCTAGAGTTTGCATCGACTTTACCGACCTGAACAAAGCTTGTCCAAAAGACAGTTTCCCAATGCCCCATATTGACCGTCTAGTTGAAGCAACATGTGGGCACGAACTACTGTCATTCATGGACGCATTCTCGGGATACAATCAGATCCTAATGCACCCCGATGACCAAGAAAAAACGGCATTCATAACCGATAGAGGAATATACTGTTACAAAGTTATGCCCTTCGGATTGAAAAACGCCTGAGCCACATATCAAAGATTAGTCAACCAAATGTTCGCCGAACAACTCGGTAAAACTATGGAAGTCTACATCGATGATATGCTGGTAAAGTCCTCCCAAGCAACGGATCACGTGACCCACCTAGAAGACTGCTTCAACATACTACGAAAGTATCAAATGAAGCTCAACCCGACGAAATGCACCTTCGGGGTAACTTCAGGAAAATTCCTAGGTTATCTGGTCACACAGCGAGGTATAGAAGCCAATCCCGACCAGATAAATGCCCTCCAGAACATGCCCTCCCCAAGGACTGTTCGAGAGACGCAAAGGCTGACTGGGAGAATCGCCGCTCTTAACCGGTTCATATCAAGAGCCACGGACAAATGTTTACCCTTCTACAAACTTTTGAAAGGTAATAAAAAGTTCGAATGGACCGAAGAGTGCGAAGAGGCCTTCCAAAAGCTGAAAAGGTACCTCTCCACCCCACCAATACTCACCAGACCAATCTTGGGAGAGCCATTGTTTTTATATCTGGCTGTCTCACCATCGGCGGTGAGTGGAGTAATCGTGAGAGAGGACCGCGGAGAGCAAAAGCCGATCTTCTACATCAGCAAATCTTTGGAAGACGCTGAAACCAGGTACCCGGCAATAGAAAAACTCGCGCTGGCAATGATAACCGCAGCGAGGAAGCTTCGGCCTTACTTTCAGTCCCATACCATCATGGTAATGACGACCCAACCTTTGAGAATCATCCTCCACAGCCCGAATCAATCGGGAAGGCTCACGAAATGGGCCGTCGAATTGAGCGAATTCGACATAGAATACAAGATCCGAACCTGTGCGAAATCACAAGTATTGGCTGACTTTCTCATCGAATTACCAGCCGACGGTTCAAAAGAGGGCCACGAGGACGGAGAATGGAAACTCGAGGTCGACGGCGCGTAAAACCAAGGCGGATCCGGGATCCGGGATCGGAATTCGTTTGATATCCCCCACGGGAGAAGTGTTGGAACAATCATTTCGACTGAAATTCCACGCGACAAACAACGAGACCGAGTACGAGGCCCTCATCGCCGGCCTCAAACTAGCAAAAGCCGTGGGAGCCCGGAAAGTAAGGGCCCACTCCGACTCAAAACTAGTTACCAGTCAGATCAGTGGCGAGTATGCTACCCGAGATGACAGGATGGAAAAATACCTCTCGGTAGTAAAAGGCTTAATTCAATAATTCGAACACGTCGAAATAGTCCAAATACCGAGGAGTGAAAACGCGTCAGCAGACGCACTGGCCGGATTAGCTTCGACTTCGGACCCCGAGGTCAAAAGGATAATCCCGGTCGAAACGATAGACGAACCCAGCTTAACCCGCGAAGTTTGCAATATCCGAATAGAAGAGGATGATTGGAGGACCCCAATCATTAACTACATCCTAACCGGAGCCAAACCTCGAGACAAGCAAAAAGCTAGGAAACTAAGGATCCAGAGCGCTAGATTTTGCATGATCGGGGAAAAACTGTACAAACGTAGCTACACCGGACCCTACCTAAGGTGCCTAGGGAAGACCGAGGCTCAAATAGTACTTCACGAAATCCATTCGGGAGAATGCGGCAACCATTCGGGAGGAAGATCTTTAGCAAACAAAGCAAAAAGGCAAGGTTTTTTTTGGGCCACTATGTTGGCGGACAGTGAAAACTACGCCAAAAGGTGCGACAAATGCCAAAGACATTCCCCGTCCATACATAGACCAGCAGAAGAACTCTCGTCAGTCTCAGTCCCATACCCGTTCATGAAATGGTCCATGGACATAGTAGGACCGTTCCCCCTGGCCCCGGCCGGGAAGAGGTTCCTACTCGTCGTGACCGACTACTTCTCAAAATGGGTGGAGGCAGAATCATACGCAAACATTAAGGATGTCGATGTAGAAAGTTTCCTATGGAAAAACATCATCAGTAGATTCGGCCTCCCAAAAGAGATAATAGCTGACAATGGACCACAATTCATTTCAACGAGATTCCAGAACTTCTGCATAAACTTGGAAAATATCCTTGAACACGTCCACTCCGAGATATCATCAAGGCAATGGTCAAGCCGAAGTAGCTAACCGGGTAATAGTGGACGGAATCAAGAGACGCCTAGACACCAAAAAAGGACGATGGGCAGACGAGCTCATAGGAGTCCTCTGGTCCTACAGAACTACCCCGCGTAGGGCCACCGGGGAAACCCCTTTCTCAATGGTACACGGCACTGAGGCCGTAATACCAGCAGAGATAGAGACACCCAGCCTTCGAAGGGAATTCGCCCCTTTGGACACAAAACTCAACGACGAAATGAGGGAAGACCAGCTCGACTACATCGACGAAAGACGAGAACAAGCTTTGATAAGAATTGCTAACTATCAAAACTCGATAGCTAGGTACTATAATTCAAAGGTCAAACGTCAAAAATTCATGGTGGGAGAGTTGGTCCTCAAAAAAGTTTTCCAGAACACCGCCGAGCTGAATGCGGGCAAGCTCGGGGCTAACTGGGAAGGACCTTACATCGTCACCGAAGTAGTAAAACCTGGAGTATACCGGCTAGCCACCCCGGATGGAACAAGAGTCCTCCGGAGCTGGAATGCCTTGCACTTAAGGAAATACTATGCCTAACCCGACCTACCCGGTCTCCCCTGAACTACGTAATGACTTGATCCCCAAATTTGGGGTACGTAGGCAGCCCATCCTAAACGATGGGCGCAGTCTCAATCCAAACCCAAAACCAAATAGGCCCGAGAACCATGAATCGCAAGACTCAATAGAACCAGCCTAAAAAGAAAAATGTCCCAAAACCCCCGTCAAGGCGACAGGCCTACCCGGGTAACAGACCCATCACCTAAGGTAACAAACCTACCCGGGTAACAGACCTATCACAGAAGGTAACAAACCTATTCGGGTAACAAACCCCCACATAAGGTAACAAACCTACCCGGGTAACAAACCCATTGCATAAGGCAACAAGCCTACCCGGGTAACTAACCCGTCATATAGGGCAACAAGCCTATCCGGGTAACAAACCTAAACGGTCATCCAACCCGTCCCTTAAGGCAACAAGCCTAACCCTCTTGAAAAAATATGTAACAACATACGTCTGGCTTTTACAAATGTGTTTTTCAGAAAGCACGACCTGCGGAATATTGTGATGGACGGACAGAACAGACTAGACGAGAAGTGTCAAAGGAGCGCAACGACAAAAGGTACCCGTGCATTTTTTTATACTTAGCAGATTCCAAACCTTCAATCTTTTGTTATTTATCTTGGCATACGATAGGACATTCGAAACCTCAGATAGAAAAGCATATATATAAAAGTACGATTAGAAAATTAACTTAGAAACACAGGCAAATAAAGTATAGCAAGGAAATGACGAGCATGATATAAAATAGAAATAAGCAAAGGCCCTAACCGCGGGCATATCCAAAACCTTACAAAAAAGGGTTCAAGTCGCCGTAGACTTGCCCATAGAAATTGTTTTGGCCTGAGGCCTTATTAATTGAAAAAAAAAAAAATGGGGGACACTCTATGTGTCGACCCCGGGTACCCCCACGACCTCTCGGTCCTCCTCCTCCTCCTTCTCTTCTCCTTCTCCTTCGCCGGCTTGGGCTCCATGCTCGGCAGTCTCCTCGGCGACGGCGGGCCCGTCCAGGATCGGCTCTTCAAGGGCGACGGTTTCCTCGGCAGCAACGGGCTCGTTCAGGGTCGGCTCCTCGAGGATCACCTCCTCGGTGTCAGCAATGGTGGGCAAGGTGGGCTCATCGACGACGGTCACTCCGGCCACGGGATCTTCAACGACGGGCTCGATGGCGGGATCTTCGGAGGCAGACTCCTTGGCGGACGATTGCTCGGACCGAAGGCTCAAATCTACAAGAGGAACACCGGTCAGCTCGGCATCTGGAGACAGAGCCGGAGACCCTATCAGCGGTGCCGGAACCGCGTCCAAGAGAGCTTGGTAGCGAGCAGCGTTGCCTTCTAGGACCTCCTTCTCAGCCTCGAAATCTTGGACGTTGCCGTCAATGATGTCTTGGATCAGCTCGAGGCAACCTTCGGCTTGATCCAAGCAACTGTTGTCGGCAGCCGTACCTTTGTACCACGCGATTAGCGCGTCCCTTTCCTCCACCTTTCGGCGATATCGGGCACGGACAGCTTTCTTCTCAGCCTCGCGATCGGCAGATCGTTGCCGGGCTTCAGCCAGCTCGGCAGCAAGGCGCTGCACGTCCTCCTTCAAGGCCAAGGCCTCCTCCTCCTTCCTCTTGGCCAACTCCTCTGCCCGTCCTTTGGCCGCGTCAGAGGCCAGCATCTGCCTGGCGGCCGCTTCGCTCACGCCTTGAGCCTCCTCAATCGTCCGGGTAGCGTTTGACAGCTTCTCCCGGAGATCGACGATCGTTTTCCCGAGCCCTTTGATCCGAGCATCGCAAGCGGCAACCTTCTTGCCCATGACGACGATCTGCTCCGCCTTCACCCGGATGCCCTCCACGGCATCAGCCAACTCCCTCTCCTTCAGCGCAAGCTGCTCGGAGGCTTGCGCGCCCTCTTTAGCCTCATATAATTGGTCCTCATAATCGAGGACCATGTCATTAATGGAGGCGACGAGCTGCATGTCCAAAAATTAAAGCTAGAAAAAATTAGGAAATAAAGCAAAAACCCAAACCTAAAGCCGGCAATGCTTACCAGGGTTGTAGCCGCGGCCATATCCTTGTACGGCCTCTACTCCGCAATACTCCTGGGGACCCTGCCGACCCCACCATTCGTAATCTGCCGGAGAAGACCGGCCGCCACCTTAGGTGCCTTGTGGAGACCCTTGTCCCCCATCCAAGTGCACCCCGCCTTACGGGAGACCATCTTCTCCCTAGCCTGCCCTTCAACCACCGGGGGAGCCAACCCCGTCTCCCTCGCCTCACCTCGGGAGGCCTCCTTCGGGCGCTCACTCTCCTGAGCAACCCCCTTACCCTTCTCCAAGGCCCTCGCGCCTCCTTTCGGGACTGAGTCCCTCCTCACCACCTCCTTCGGGGCCGGATCCCCCTTCGCCTTCTTCCGGACCCCAGAGTCCCTTCCTTCGTGCGGCCTCTTCGCGGCCGCCTCTGAGCCCGTCCTCGGAGCAGCTCCATCCTGAGAAGGATGGATCACGCCCTTGGAAGGACGAGCAGGAGCAGAAGGAGGGACAACCTCCCTCTCCGAAGTCTTCGCCAAAGGCGTGACCTCCGGGGTTCTCTCCCCGTCATCGGAAAGTTCGACGACATCCTTCTTCTTGGTCGCCCCAGAGGCGACCTCAGCAAGAGACTCCCGAGCAGGAGTCTCATCATTCCTCCTACTCGTCTCCTGACGAGCAGCCTTTGCCGGCGCAGACGCGCCAGGCCCCCTCTCCTCAACCCGTCTGCTCGTCTCCTGACGAGCAGCTCCAGCAGAGGCCGAACCTCCGGTCTGACCCTCCTGTCTCCGCCTCTGACGAAGACTCTGACCCTTCGGGCGAAGAGCGTCCATATCCTCTACACGTCAAAAATCCACACTTAGAAAAAATAAAGTAGACAAATACAAAACAAAGCCAAAGAGACAGATTTAGGATTTATACCCGGAAATTCTTCCTCGTCAGGCTCAACCCAAAGCCCGGCAGCTTCGAACCTCTCCTTCGTGAAGTTCGACCACAGCTCCGGACCGTTAGGAAACAACTTCCTCTTCAAAGCCTTCCAGCTCCGGACCGTTAGGCTTCTCAGGGTCCTCGACTGCATAAGATGAAGAAAAAAAATTAGCAAACATACAAAAACAACCGAATAGGAAAAATTAGAAAACCCAACCCAGAACCTTACCTATCTCGTGGACCCATTCATTCCTATAGTCCAGCCAAGAACCGAGCGTTTCCTGACCGGCCATGAAGAAGAAATACTTGTGGGTCCAAGCACTCTCCTTCTTGGGAAGACCGGTTATGATCTCCCCTTCCTTGACGGATAGGAAAAACCTACCCTTGGCCTGACCGTTGGCCTTGATGACCAAGCCCGTCAACAAGTCCCAGATTGTAAGTGAATACAAACATTCGTGGGATCGGACAAGCAAGGCCATCAAGATCCGGATAGAATTCGGGCTAAGTTGCCCGATAGAAACCCCTAGGTAACTAAGGTACCTTAGGATGAGCTCGGGAATAAGAAATCTAAGCCCCCCGGACTCAAAAAACCTCTGGTATACACAGATCCAACCGTCCGAGTTCTGCTCGTCGGCATGTTCATCCGGACCCGGCAATCTAAGCTCTATCGATTGGGGAATCTTATACTCTACCCGGATCCCAACCAGATCCTTAGGTTTCAGAACTGACTTAGGAGAATCTGTAGTCAGAAACTCCGTTTGCCATTTCGAGACCGTCTTCTTAGGACCCATCTTATAAAGATAGTTTAGGAAAAACCGAAAGAAATCTAGACGAGCACAAAAACCCAGAAACTGGAAAGCACGAAGATTTAAGAAAATAGAAAGAACAATATCTAGAAACCTAGAACAATCCCCAAACAGACTCACAGAGAAGAACGGAGAAGAAACTAGAACCTGATTCCCTACGAGAATGATGAAGAAGACGACGAAGGTAAAGACCTCAGAACACCTCCAATGGCGATTCGCAGAGTTTATCTCACTAGAACTTGAAGTATTTCTCTCTCTAAAAATTCGAAAATGGTATTCGAATACCACACAGAGTATAAATAGAGGAAAGAGAAAGAGGTTACCTTCGAAAGACGTGCGACGGGCTGAAGCTGAAGAGACGTGCCCATTTAATGCGAATCACTCGAGTGTTTATACTCGAAAATTGTCGCTGATCCTACGATTAGGGTTTCCTCGAAAAACGCAACAAACCTCATCCTACGGTTGAGATCAGCGAGCTATCCGGCGACACGTCAGCACGACAGCTGTGTCAGGAGAATGTGAAGAGTTTATTCGCTTCGAACTCCGCAAAATGGGACACGTGTTGTAACTGTTCCCGCCCAAAATTCGAAGCGACGGTTACAACTTCAAGACCCTATCCGTCCATCTGATCTCGAAATTATCCAAAATCCTGCCCGGATTATGCAGATTTGCGGCAAAAGTCACAAATTTAATTAATCCTATCCGGCACGAATTTTACATGATTTCATCGAGTAAATACTATAAAATTTACTTCGTATTTTTTATAGTAGGGGGCTAACTGTTGATGTACAAATTCGTCATTATAGTTACTAAAAGAAAATTGCTTAATATTTTAGACTTCGGGGTGCATGGTCAGCCTATGGCATGTATAATAACAATTGTATGAAATAGTTGCAGTAAAGATGCCTGAATAATTATAAGTATAACTGACGGCATTCTAATTATTTTTTTAACGCGGTATATATTTTTAAAAGTTGAAATTTTTTTTATTAATATATTTATATTTGGTTTGTAAATGTGAAGTAAAATATTTTTTCAAGGTGAAAAGTGATTTTTTTTTTGACAAGGTGAAAAGTGATTGATATATGGTAATGAATTTTCTCACACAAAAAAGTTCCAACTTAGTTGTATTGTGTGTCGTATTTTGAACATCAAATTGGTCGGGAAGTACCTAAAAGCGAAAAGCAAAAGAACATGAGTGGAAAATCCAGACTAGAAAGCAAATACCAACTAAACTTTTTATGCCCCAACAGTACCATACTTTTCATTTCTTTTCAATTTCCCCCCTCCATTATGCAAAAAAGATTGATTAATTATTATAACAAAGGACGAGAATCAAATGAAGTCTAGTGCTTGAACTCGTGTGTTGCTATTATTATTGAAGCACTTTTAAACGCATTAATTGGAAGAAGAAATAGAAAAATGTTTCTATCTTTCTTACAAATGAAGTCTAGTGCTTGAACTCGTGTGTTGCTAAACACACTTTTAAGTTTGGCTATTACCCTAAAAGACCCTTTTAATAATTAAATGGTTTTTCCATTTAATTATCAACTACCTTTTTCGACGTTTGCCAGTGCGGATTCTTCCTGGCGGGTGCGGATTCTTTCGTTCCGGTGCGATAAATTTATGAATCAATTTCGCACCTGCAGCATCTTTCGGTTCGGAAAACAGACACCGGGGTGAGTTTTATTAATTAAATGGTTGCTCCATTTAATTATTAACTCCCTTTTTTGACATTTGCCGGTGCGGATTCTTCCTGGCGGGTGTGGATTCTTCCGTTCTGGTGCGATAAATTGGTGAATCAATTTCGCACCCGCAGCATCTTCCGGTTCGGGAATCGAACACCCGGGGCGAGTTTTTTGGGTTTGGCCTCAATTTTTCTAGGCACTGAAAATACCTACAACACAAATAATGAAATTGCAAGTTTGCAACTGTTTCGTTTATGAAAGTATTACGCGTAATATATTGCAAGTTCTCACGTGACTTAATACATATTAACACAAATAAATACAAAATTAACACGAATAAACAAAAAAAAAATAAACGTGAAAAATACATCTCTATTAACGTAGAAAAATACATGTTCACATGAATTAACAGATAGTGACACGAATTAACAGACATACACAAGTCAAAAACATGGTAAAAATAACTGAATTAACACGAATAAATAAAAATTACGACAAAACCAGAGAAAAAAATCACTATCGAGCCGGCGCCGCCGCCCACGCCTTCAGACCCATCGCCGCCGCGTTCCGACCCAATTCCTCGTTCCGAGACTTCGATATCTGATGACTCGGAGGTCCGCCTAGCTATGCATCGCCATGGCAAACGCCGACTTCGCATTCACCATATTCGTCCTCTTCGCCATCAGAAAGCTCCTCGAGGAATATCTCCGCCCGATCCAGTGGGCAATCCTGTGCTCGATTCCCCTCCGCGGAATCAAGCCTACCCCACCATCCCCGTCACCTTCTTCCGCGTTTTTGTCGGAACTCTCGTCAATCTCCGCGAGGTCATTGGCAGAATCCTCTCCAGAGCGCAGAGAGAGAGAGAGAGAGAGCGCTAAAAATCATGCACGATTAATAACAAACTAAAAACAAAATTAATTATATTTTAATTTAAAAATAAAAAATGAATTTAAATAGGTTGAGGGGCAATTCGATAGGGAGAAATTAGTTTTCAATGCCACATCATCCTGATTGACTATTTTGCTAAATAAAACCACATGTTTGTTAAACTGAAATGTAAAGTTGGAATGTTGTTATCTATTATAATTTGTGGCATAGAAAGATATACGGAATAAATATTTACCGCGCCCAAATTTTATTTATTATAATCTATTGAAGTTCTTAGTTACAACTCTCGACCACAAACATACTCTTTTTTACGATTGCAGTGAGTTAAACTTCACAAGTCAGCACAATGATCATGTAAATAGAATTAAAGTTTTAGTATAAATTATGCTTCCCGAATATTATGCATTTTATATCGAATACCGATTAAATAGAGAAATAAGATCGAGTTGTGACTAAAATTTTGATAAAAGTACCTTGAAGTACAAAAGTCCACGACATATTCCGAATCTGATTTTTTAAAGGCAAAAGTAACAAATTGTTAAAAAGTGTATGGCTTTAGTACCAAACCGTTATTTTTCACAAAATATCAATATTTATTGCAACATAAGTTTTTAAGTTATTATTGATGACGTAAATACTTAAGTTATTATCGTATATTAGCGACTTAAGTATTTAAGTTATTATCATATACTTAAAATATGTAAAATTGGTAGATAAACAAACAAAATACGTCTAAATATGCATATAACGAGTTTTATGTGTGGATGATGGATGACCTTCTTAGAGAGGTAATACTTGAGAAATTATGTAGATGTAAAGTCCACTATCATTCATGTATGTTGTCCATACACAGATTCTTTTCTATATGAAATTAGAGACATAAGTGGTCATCTTCGTTAAGATCAAATATTGATCCCAATACAACAAAATCCAGAGAAGCCTGCAATAAGAAATTTCTAAAAAAAAAAATTCACAAACTCTTAGTTCAGATTTTTCATCAATACTAACAAATACATATCTACCTCCACTTAGTAAGAACCGAGGGTCCGAGAACCAAAGTTTGTGTTCTGAAATGGCGAGGCGAATAGAAGAGTAACAAGAAAAAGAAAGATTCCATGGAGATTCACGGCGAGAGAGACTATGAGGGAGAGTTGTGAATGAGAGAAGAACATAAGTATGGACACGTGCCCTCCCTTCCTCCGTTTCTAGACGGCACGTGTCCATGGTTGGTCCCCCTCCCACCGTCTCTATTTCCACTGATTTAACCTTATCATGTCAAAGTTTATGATATCCAAACGACGAAGAGTGCACAAAATTAATTAATTTTTTTTAAGTTGCCGGAGCAGAAAAAGCCATTAAATTTCCTCCCAAAAAATAAAAATAAAAATCTAAGCTATTAGGCCTCCAACTCCAAGCTTAAAAATAAATAAGAATCTACTGGGCCTCCAAGGTACCCTACAAGGCCCATGTTATTATATGCATGTTGAACTTACATTTTTTTTGTTCAAGTTAGTGTTATCACATTCGTTGACATTATCGGTAGCGGAACTAGAATTTTTAATCATAAGTCAGGAATGAAATTCAAAACTCAAGAGTCAATTTAAACTAAATTCGAGTACAACTTAAAAATCAATATAGTTACTAAAAGAAAATTGCTTAATATTTTAGACTTCGGGGTGCATGGTCAGCCTATGGCATGTATAATAACAATTGTATGAAATAGTTGCAGTAAAGATGCCTGAATAATTATAAGTATAACTGACGGCATTCTAATTATTTTTTTAACGCGGTATATATTTTTAAAAGTTGAATTTTTTTTTATTAATATATTTATATTTGGTTTGTAAATGTGAAGTAAAATATTTTTTCAAGGTGAAAAGTGATTTTTTTTTTGACAAGGTGAAAAGTGATTGATATATGGTAATGAATTTTCTCACACAAAAAAGTTCCAACTTAGTTGTATTGTGTGTCGTATTTTGAACATCAAATTGGTCGGGAAGTACCTAAAAGCGAAAAGCAAAAGAACATGAGTGGAAAATCCAGACTAGAAAGCAAATACCAACTAAACTTTTTATGCCCCAACAGTACCATACTTTTCATTTCTTTTCAATTTCCCCCCTCCATTATGCAAAAAAGATTGATTAATTATTATAACAAAGGACGAGAATCAAATGAAGTCTAGTGCTTGAACTCGTGTGTTGCTATTATTATTGAAGCACTTTTAAACGCATTAATTGGAAGAAGAAATAGAAAAATGTTTCTATCTTTCTTACAAAATTCACGGTTTTCACTTATAATTTACGGAAATTTGTAACGATATAGGAGCATATAATAGAAATAATCGAAATGAAACAATTTATGGGCAGCTTTTGCGGAGCAGAGATAAGGGGTCAGAATATTGTTGATGTACAAATTCGTCATTATTTAATGTGACATAAAGTGCTAAGGTTGTGAATTAATTAAATTTACAAACCATGATAAAAGGCTTTAAAGAAATAAACTGGTATTCGTAAAAGCCCATTTGAGAAGCCCAAAGAGATTCTCAATCAGACCAAGAACCTACGGACATAGGCTACTCGGCCCAATGAGTTCTAAAGCCCAAATCCACTCAGTAGCAGCCCAGAAAGACGAGGGTAGAGTCGTTATATTCTCTACCCGGCATCCCATTTCAAACTCAGACGGAAGACCAGGAGCACAGAGTCAAGTCTCCAACGGGCATAATTCAAACACGACGACGAGAACGAAGTCATGGGACACGTGTAGCCAGATCGTCCATTCAACCCGGTCAGCACGGAGTGAAGACCCCTCGATTCCCGGAAGTTCAACGGGAAGAATTGAAGTCTATAAATGCCAAGCTCAAGCTCAGATCAACATACACGCACACTTATAACCTCGAGAGAATACATTGAAGAGTTTCTACCCGGCATTTTTGTCATTTTGAGATCTTATTGTGTTCTTTCTTTCTTTCTCCATTTCTTCCTACTCTCAGACGTGATCTGGCTGCCTCTAGCTATCCGTCTATGTTCATTGTCGCAATAAACTAACAGAGGAAGTAGTCAACTACCGCTTTGGGACGAACCTCTATAAAAAATCCCTCGTCTCATTTATATCGCTTATATACTTATACATATATCGTGAGTGAATCGTGAGCTTGCAACGTGAGAGATCGAATTCCACCAAATTGCTTCATCCAAAAATATCATACACTCACAAGTCACACTTGACTGATTGAGGTGGGAAACCACGTCAACAAATATCATCTTTTCCTGGTAGTTTTCTCTCTTTATTAGCTGGTTCACTTACGAGTTAGAGTTTCTAAAGATTCATCTAAAAACAAATACTTCAAATAATTGGGATTAAGTTATCGATCTCGTTGAAAAAAAATTTGGACCGTTTCAAGAACTTTCAGCAACAAAGTTAAAGGGTTGGAATACAGTCTTTGAAACAAAGAGAAACCCAGAGAGAGAAAAATAAATTCATATACAAATGAATCTATTACACATGTACAGGAGTGTATTTATACTCAATATACAAATGAATTCATATAGATGTGTAACTAATATCTAGGGTAGTTTGTTACAAACAGCTGGCAACGGGGGTGACGTGTCACCTCCCGTAACAGTCTTCCTCCATTAGTTTTCACTCTTTAGCCGGGGAAAGGCACCTTCACCTCCGTAAAAACATGCCACAAAAATTCAATCGACTCTGTTCTGTACGTTTTTCTACTTTTACTAGCCTAAAATTGCCGTTAAAAGTTCATTTTAAAAAAGTAATCTTCAAATATTATCGAGATTCATATACTGCACATGTATCTTACTATCTCATATTTTTCTAATGGAGTATCTTACTATCTTCTATTAGAAAGAATTACAAGAAAAGGGCTTATATGATAACTTTTTTTTATTTCCCAACTTTTGTTCAGAGTTTAGACGTTAATTTTTAGTAAATAACCTTGATATAGATATATAAAATGTTTGTGGTGTTATTATAAGGCACGTGGTGTATAGTGTCGCCATGTAGGCATGGCCAATCATGAGCTCAATAAGTGGTGGAACGAATCATATATATTTTTTATTAATTAATTGATTAGATAATAATTATTGAAGCACAAAAATACAAACTATTTCATCGCCAGTGATAAAAGTGCCGAAGCGGTCGGCAAGCAAATTATATTTCATTTTTCTTATATAAAATACTTCAATTTTCGCCATATAATTTTTGCCAAAAAAAAAAGTTCCTCATGATTTTTGACGTAAGCACTAATATATTACTTATCATAAATAAACTAATGGATATAAATATTTAATATAGATTACGTCCTAATTTATCTAACGCTAGCTTTGTTAATTTCCATATATTTTCTCTTAGTTTTTATTGAATATCTTATGAGTTATAACTATAAAAAGTTACTTAAGCAAGCATATTTCTTAAAAATAATTGATAAATAACTAATATGTAGATAAGTTCATAGCTTATAACACTAGCTTTGCTTCCTTTTTTTTTTTTCCTTTCAAATAATCAAATTATCATATAACATGAAGTATTTATGTAACTTAAGAGCAAAAAAGAAAGAATAATATATATATACACAACATACATAATAAAGGTCTCTCTTACGAGAACCTTCAAAAGTTGATGACTTCTTAACTATAGGCACATAACATCAGTGGCGGAGTCAGGATTTCAATTTAGGTGGTGCCTTATAACAACAATCAATAATAATATTATAACCCATATATATATATAAATATATATATAAAGACAAATAGATAACGACTTACCCTAGTAAAAAAAAAAGACGTAGCATTTTCATTTTCGAAAGTATTGTAGTATAAATTTATCGTTGGTAGAAATAGAAATATCTAAGAGACTGATATTCAATAAAAAAAAAGGGTTAATTGCGGCAATAATGCACAACCTTTGGTCAACATGGGTCTTAGGTCCTCAACCTTTCAAAGTGTGGGAAAAAATACACAACGTTTGTTGACTGTAAAATATGTTGGTCCTTCCGTTAAAGATGTTAAATTCTTCTGATGTGGCATCGTTAAACTGTCAAATGGACTACAACTTATAATATTAATTACATAACCTAATTAATAAGAATAAATTAAATCAGATTTTAATTATGATCCAAAAAATAAATTAACACTTTAATTAATTAAATAAATGAATTTTATTGGAGTCTATTTTAAATTAAATAAATAATTACAAATTTGCAGTCCATTTGACAGTATAACGATGCCACATCAGTAGAATTTAACATCCCTAACGAAAGGACCAGTGAATTTTAAAGTCAACAAACATTGTGTATTTTTTCCCACACTTTAAAAGGTTAGGAACCTAAAACCCTTGTTGAACAAAGGTTGTGCATTATTGCCGCAATTAACCCTAAAAAAATTAATTTATCTATATTTTTATGTATAACAATGTATCCGTATAATGAACAGTGAATTTATATTTTTAATAATATAATAGGCGAATATAAAAATGTATCTATATATTTTAATAACTGAAAAGAAATAAACAAGAAAAAAATTAAAACTGAGAAAGAAAAATAAAAAAAAATATGACTAGTCCAAGACTCGAACTCATGTCATCTCTCTTAAGAAGAGAGACGTAGGAAAAACAATTTTGCCACTTGGGTTGAATACTCTTTGACTTCTTAGAATGGGCTCATTAAATATTATATATAAAGTTTTTTTTGGGCTCAAACTTTATTATTTTAATATTTTTTTACGTTTTCAGGTGGTGCCCGGGGGTACACTAAGCTCCATGTGGCTCCGCCCCTGATTACAATACGCACGTTAATTGTGCCACACTAGAGCTGCACATGGCGGCGTCGTGACCCGTCGCGACCTGGCCGCCGGAAATTGCAGCTTCTGCCGTCGCGATGCGTCGCGGTGTTGCCGGTCGCGATCGGTCGCGACGTTGAGCGTGAGAGAGAGAGAGAGTGTGTGAGACGGAGAGAGATAGAGAGAGACAGAGAGAGAGAGAGAGACGGCCTCATTGCGATTTTCCTTCCCCATCGCGATGCATCGCGATTTTCACGCCGGAATCGCGATCAGTCGCGACGTCTTCTTCCCCGTCGTGAGTTGTCGCGATCGCCCCATCCCAATCGCCATGTGCAGCTCTATGCCACACTCACCACGCTTCCACACACAAATCTAGCCGGTTCTGAAACCCAAGCAGGATTCGCAAAAAAAAATAAAAATAAAATAAAAATTGAACATGTCCCACCGAGTTCGTTTTCTCGTTATCTAATTCTTCCTTGATTTAGTGCACTAGAAATTTACATGAGTGACAACATAAAGGAGGATGAACGCAAGCGGAATCAAGTGTCTTAAAATAATAATTATTTAATACGTAAACTCGTTTAGTCTTTGATATATGTTATGCGCATTTTTCAGAGCCTAGAAAAATTAAGGCCCAAACTAAAAAAGCGCCCAAGAGGCCTAAGAAAAAGGCGTACTAAATAACTTTTGACCCGCTTTGGAAAAGTCAATAAAAAGTCAACAGGCTCGACCCGAAAAAGTCAACCGAGAAAGTCAACGGGCTGACCCGAGAAGTCAAACGGGAAAGTCAACAAAAGTCAACCGAGAAAGTCAACAAAAGTCAACGGGCTGACCCGAGAAGTCAAACGAGAAAGTCAACGAAAGTCAAATAAGAAAGTCAACGAAAGTCAACGAAAGTCATCCGGACTCGCTCGGGAAATGTCGACTCGGCCCGGCCTAAAACATGCCTTCGGGGCGCGCCGCGCGCCCCGAAGGAAAAATCATGCCTTCGGGGCGCGCCGCGCGCCCCGAAGGAAAAAACATGCCTTCGGGGCGCCGCGCGCCCCGAAGGCAAAAACATGCCTTCGGGGCGCGCCGCGCGCCCCGAAGGCCAAAACATGCCTTCGGGGCGCGCCGCGCGCCCCGAAAGCAAAAACATGCCTTCGGGGCGCGCCGCGCGCCCCGAAGGCATGAAATCGAACCTTCCACCCTCTATAAATACGAGGGCACCCCCGCCATAATCGGTAAGCCATTCCCGAGCCGAGAAAACCTATGTTCATATTTTCACTTCTCGACACCTAAAAATCCGGACTAATGTTGAGCGTCGGAGTGGGCGACGGAGGTCCCACCTCCGCCCGTCTCTAAAGTTCACATTTCCTTTTTTTTTTTTTTTTTCAGGTTCAGGGATCGAAGTAAAGTCCCCAGAAACTACTTTCCGGACCGCCAAAAACGAAGAAGCGAGCACTTAGCGCGTCAAAATCTCCTTTTTTAGTCTCCTTTTTCAGGTTCAGGGATCGGAGCGAGGTCCCCGGAAACTACTTTCCGGACTGCCAAAAATGAAGAAGCGAGCACTTAGCGCGTCAAAATCTCCTTTTTTAGTCTCCTTTTTCAGGTTCAGGGATCGGAGCGAGGTCCCCGAAAACTACTTTCCAGACCGCCAAAAACGAAGAAGCAAGCACTTAGCGCGTCAAAATCTTCTTTTTTAATCTCTTTTTCCAGGTTCATGGAATGAGGCGAATTTCCCAGAAACCATTTGCGGCCCATAATAGGCTAGTGGGCCGGATTCTATGTTAATCTAATTTCAGGCATTAACATTTGGCGCTAGAAGGAAGGGTTCCGATAAGTCAAGACCTCGAAATCCCGCCAGCAAATCTCACATCACCTTGCTCTCCAAAGCAAAGATGTCAGTCAATCTCTCCGACGACACCACTACTTACCCCGCAGGAAGCATTGCACAGAACACCAGAGCGCAGGTCCATGCCCGACTAAGCCGAGCCCAGAACGGGGTAGAAACAGGTGTTCAGTCAGGTCCGACAGGCAACGAGCGAGATGCGCGGATGGCACAGATTGAACACAACATCAGTCGACTCATAGGTCTGGTTACGAGACGTCTCGGATACAACGCCGTCATGGAAGAAGTGCTTGGCGAAGAGGAAAGCCCTGTTGGGGCGGAAAGGCAGGATCCTGAGCCAACACAGCGGGAGAATTTAGACATACAAGAACACCCCGCCCCGGAAGTTATTCGACCGCAAAGACCAACACGCTCCCAGGCTTTGCGGAGGTCAGCTTTCGCCCGCTTCGGGAGAGAAGAACAGGTTGCGGACAGCGGGGAAGCACGCAGGTTCAATCCACCACAACGCACGAACGCAGGAACTCGAGCAGAGCACGAGGGGGACCTTCGGCACCGCCTAAACCAACCAGACCGAAGCGAAGACCTGCGGTAACACCTTAGCCACCGGTGGGAGATTCCTCGCCGCCAAAACTCACAGGGAAATGCAGCGGCAATCGATGACGAGACTCAGATGTTAGAGAGACCCCGTAGCCCCGGGAATGTGCCGATCCGACGGACGATTGGGGACAGAGGTCGCCCTGCGGCGCCCCCTACGACAATCGCACCATCGATCAACACGGAACTGATAAATATCGTCCAAGGGCTTCAAAATGAGATACGGGAACTCAAGACAACTCAGAACACAAGTCCAGCCATCAAGAGCATTGTAGAAGGGACCATTTCCCCCCTCGCCACCCACCTTCTCGCAGAAGAAATAGTAGGCGACATCCGTTTCCCCCCGAACCTTATCTATGACGGAAGCAGCGACCCCACATACCATTTAGTGCAATACCAAACCACGATGCAGATGAGAAAATGCACAACTGCCACAATGTGCTAAGCGTTCTGCCTCACCCTCACAGGTCCGGCATTTGAATGGTACCAACGACTCGCTAAAGGAACCATAGGATCATTTGAAGAATTGAAGGAACATTTTATATCTCGGTTCGCAAGCTCATTAATGCAAAGAAGGGAAAAATCATACTTATGGTCGCTTAAGCAGAGGAACGACGAGTCTCTCCAGAAATATCTAAGCAGGTTCATTGAAGAGGCCAACAAAGTCACCGACTACACCGACAGCGATGCCATCATAGCTGTCATTGACGGCCTCAGGATGGGCGAATTCTTGGTGTCTCTCGACGGAAAAAGGCCGACCACTATGGCCGATCTAATGGCACGAGCTGCACAACACATCTCCATTGAGGAATACCTTGAGAGCAGGAGAGGATCAGAGCGAGGAGGTCGACGTCGAGATGACGACGTCCGCAATGACGATGATTCACGGAAAAAGAAGCAACGATCGCAACGAGGCTACGAGGCCAACACTCGATCCCGACAGCCCGGACCCGTGGAGAATTTTTGAAAGAATGCAAACTTTACGCCCTTAACAGCATCACCAGCACTGATCTTCAGCCTCCATGGGGACAAATTCACCCCACCCCGGCCAATGTCGAAAACCACTAATCGAAATAAAAGCAAATACTGTGAGTTCCACCAGGACCACGGACATACGACGGCCCAGTGTTGGCACCTAAAGAGACAAATTGAGGAACTGATCCAGGATGGACAATTAAAGGAGTTCGTCCGCAAAATGATAGCAGACAAGGGGCCAACCACCAGCCAACAACCACAAGTCACCGAGCAATCGCAGGGCGGAGAAAAATACACAACCAACAGAAATGACGACCGCGGAAGGTCCAAAGCTCCCCAACTCAATGTGGTCTCGACCATTCTCGGGGGTCCCGAAACAGGTGACTCCGGTCAAAAGCGGAAGAAGTACGCACGGGCTTTAGATGGAAACAGGGAGGCCCACCAGGTCAATATGACTAGCCACTTGGCTCCGCCATCGATCATGTCATGCGAGACCATATTCTTCACAGAAGATGAGGCCCGAGCCATATCGCACCCTCATAATGACGCTATCGTGGTCAAAACTCAAATTGCCAACAATGCAATACGGCGAGTCTTAATTGACAACGGGAGCTCAGCAGACATTATATTCAAAACGGCCTTAGACCGTATGAACCTAGGAAAAGTCTTTTCCACACCAGTAAAGACACCCCTTTACGGCTTCAACGGGAAGCCGGTAGTCACCGAAGGAACCATCGAACTACCAACGACTTTTGGATCGGAAGGAGGCCCGCAGATTACGAGGATGATTACCTACTTGGTAGTGGACCAACCATCAGCATATAACATCATCCTGGGAAGACCGACCCTCAATAACCTGCAGGCCATCACATCCACCTTCCACTTGTTGGTGAAGTTCCTCACCACTAGCGGGATTGGCGTGATGCGCGGAAACCAAAAAGAATCAAGGGCGTTTTACGCTCAGGGCACGAAAAATGTCCCGATCGACCTGGAGGTCAACGCGGTTTTCCAGATAGACGACAACTGCCACGCCAATTCAGACGAAACTCAAATATTCACGGAACTCGACCCGAGGGGCGAGCGACGTAAACCCACCATGGAATCGTCATCAGACGTAACCCCGATCGTCGTCGACGAAGAAAAACCAGAAAGAACAGTCATAATCGGCGCTCAGCTGCCGACCATGATAAAAACCCAGTTGATCGCTTTCTTGCAAGAATTCAAAGACGTCTTTGCTTGGTCACATGCAGATATGACCGAAGATATCCCGAATGGGTATCCAACGTGGTAATGGTCAAGAAACCCAACGGAGAGTGGCGAATCTGCATAGACTACTCCGACCTTAATGCGGCGTGCCCAAAAGATTGTTTCCCGCTCCCAAGAATCGATCAGCTCGTCGACGCCACTGCCGGTCACCAGCTCATGAGCATGATGGACGCATACTCAGGGTACAACCAGATTCGAATGCACGAGCCGGACCAGATACACACATCATTCACCACCGATCGCGGCCTGTACTGTTACAAGGTTATGTCGTTCGGGCTTAAGAACGCTGGGGCCACATACCAACGCCTGGTCAACCGGATGTTTGCAAAGCTTATAGGGAAGACCATGGAGGTATACGTCGATGATATGCTCGTCAAAAGTCTCCAGGTGACCGACCACGTCCAAGACCTCCGAGAGGCGTTCACACTACTGCGACGATACCAAATAAAGTTAAATCCTACCAAATGTGCGTTTGGAGTCGAGTCGGAATTTTTTTGGGGTTTATAGTGAACCAACGCGGAATTGAAGCCAACCCTGAGAAGATTCAGGCGCTACTTGAGATGAAAAGCCCCTAGAAAATCAAAGAAGTACAAAGCCTTAACGGAATAATCAACGCGTTAGGACGATTCGTGTCAAAAGCCACGGACCGATGTCAACCTTTCTTTAAGGCCCTCAAAGGCGGGAAGGGTTTCGCTTGGAACGAAGAGTGTGAGGCGGCCTTTCAAGAGCTCAAAAATTACCTCGGATCCCCGCCATTACTCTCAAAACCAAGGAACGAAGAAACATTGTATCTGTACCTCTCGGTATCAACAAGGGCGGTCAGCGCAGTCCTCGTCCGAGAAGAAGAAAGGAAGAAACTACCGATTTACTACATCAGCAAGGCACTTTTAGATGCCGAAACTCGGTACATGGAAATCGAGAAGTTGGCTCTCGCCCTGGTCACAGCTGCCAAGAAACTCCGACTGTATTTTCAAGCTCACCAGATCGTTGTTCGAACCGAGCATCCTGTTAGGAAGGCCCTTCTCAAAGGGACTTCGTCTCGAATGGCCATCTGGTCACAAGAGCTGGGAGAATACGGCGTAGAATACCAGCCCCGAGTGGCGATCAAAGGGCAGGCGGTGGCCGATTTCATTGCGGAATTCACGTATGATACAGAGACATTAACGAGTCAGGAGCCAAATGAAAGGTCCCCGCCGCTAAAGAGAAAGACAGATCCCACAGGACCAATATGGAGCATGCACGTCGATGGCGCCTCTAACATCCACGGATCGGGGGCAGGCATAGTGTTCACCAATCCAGAAAGGGGAAAACTCCGGTACGCCGTCAGATTCGGTTTTCGGGCCACAAATAACGAAGCCGAGTTCGAAGCCTTGCTCGCCGGGCTCGAGATCGCCCAGAAACTTGGAGCGGAGAATATGGAGATATACTGTGACTCGCAACTTATTGCCAAACAGGTCCTCGGAGAATACCAAGCAGAAAAAGATAACATGGTGGCATATCTTGCCGAAGCCCATCGCCGGTTGGAATTTCTCTCTTGGTACGAAGTGGCGCAAATCCCGCGGGATGAGAACACCGAGGCCGACACACTAGCACGCATGGCCTCGGGGGCGGACGACGAAGAACTAGGAAAAGTCCCTGTTGAAGTACTCGAACGACCATCAATTGAGAAAACTCAAGTCCTATCGATCAACGTCGAAGCCGAAGAAAGCCGGATGACACCGTTAATAGAATACTTGATGCACGAGACCGTATCCGCGGACCGCAAAGAGGCTAAGCGACTCAAGTACCGAGCTACCCGATACGTGATGAACAAGGGCACCCTATACAAGAGGGGATTCTCACAACCGCTACTCAAATGCCTTTCCAACATCGATTCAAACCGTGTCCTGCGGGAGATTCATGAAGGCGTGTGTGGAAATCACTCGGCTGGTCGGTCCCTCGCCCTGAAAGTCCTCAAGCAAGGCTATTTCTAGCCGACCCTCAAAAAGGATACTCACGAGATGGCCCGGGATTGCGACAAATGCCAGCGTTTTCCCAAAATCCCCCGACAGACCGCAGTCCCGTTATGCCCAGTCATGGTTCCCCGGCCCTTTGCAAAATGGGGAATCGATCTGATCGGAAAACTTCCTAAGGCACCTGGAGGACTCGAATATGCAATTGTCGCTGTCGATTACTTCACGAAATGGGTCGAGGCGGAGCCGATCGGAAAAATCACACAAGCCAACACCATGAACTTCATCTGGAAGAACATAATATGTCGCCACGGGATACCCGAATCGCTAATCAAAGATAACGCGAGGCAATTTGACAACATGAACCTCCGGGCCTTCTGCGATGAGCTCGGAATCAGCAACACATTCTCATCCCCGATCTACCCCCAGGCAAACGGACAGGTCGAGTCAGCGAACAAAGATATCAAAACGATTCTAAAAAACAAATTGGACGAGAAGAAAGGAAAATGGGCTGAGGAACTTCCGTCGGTCTTATGGGCGTATCGAACTACAACCCGCAATGCTACCGGAGAAACTCCATTCGCCCTAACTTACGGCGTCGAAGCGGTCATACCGGCAGAGATAGCAGTCCCATCACCACGGGTAGAATACTTCAACAAAGAAAAGAACGACGAAGCCTTGTGTCAGGAACTCGATTTGATAGAAGAAAAGCGAAACGATGCACACCCGCCTAGTTGCTCAAAAAAGGATAGTGGAGCGTCACTACAATTCCAAAGTAAAAGCTCGTCGCTTCAGCGAAGGAAGCTTGGTCCTGAGGAAGGTAGGACCAAACACCCAAGTGCTCGGAGCAGGCGTCCTCGGCCCGACTTGGGAAGGACCGTATCGTATCCTCCAAGTCATCCGCGATGGCACGTATCGCCTCGAAGAAATGAACGGGAAAGAAATCACGCACCCGTGGAACGTCCAACATCTGAAGCAGTACCACCAGTAGTAACCCCTATGTAATGCATTTTGATGAGTAAGGCACAGAATTAGCTCCGACTGCCTATATATGTAACGCCACTTTTGATAAATGAACGAGGCTCGACAAAGCCTTTTTGTGCATCTACTTTAATTAATTATTTAAGTTACCTTTTTGGGACGCAAGCATTTTTTGACTCATGCGAATTCTTGATTTTCGTTTAGAAAACTTTGAAAACCAACTGTTAACAATGATTTATCAAAATAGATTAACTTGTAAAAATAAATAATTAAGAGTAAATATATGTATATAAACATAAGACGCTCAGGCGCAAAATTCGGAATGATAAGCGCTAAGACGCGAAATCCGATAAAATATAAAGATAAGACGCTACGGCGCAAAAGACCGAGAAGTAAGACGTTAAAACGCAGAAACTCGGCAATATACTAAAAAGACGCTACGGCCTCAAACGCAAAATTCGGAATGATAAGCGCTAATACGCGAAATCCGATAAAATATAAAGATAAGACGCTACGGCGCAAAAGACTGAGAAGTAAGACGCTAAAACGCAAAAACTCGGCAATATACTAAAAAGACGCAACGGCGCAAAATACCAAGAAATAAGACGCTAAAGCGCAGAAACTTGACAAATACTAAAAAGACGATACGGCGCAAAATATCAGAAAGTAAGACGTTAAGGCGCAAAACCTTACAAAAATATCAAAAGTCGAATATTAATTCCGGCAACTTGACAAAGGTGACTTAAAGCATAAAGTTTCCCGCAAGATGCAATCTCGCAAGAAACTGGGGGGTTAATGTTATGTGCATTTTTCAGAGCCTAGAAAAATTAAGGCCCAAACCAAAAAAGCGCCCAAGAGGCTCAAGAAAAAGGCATACTAAATAACCTTTGACCCGCTTTGGAAAAGTCAATAAAAAGTCAACAGGCTCGACCCTAAAAAGTCAACCGAGAAAGACAACGAAAGTCAACGGGCTGACCCGAGAAGTCAAACGGGAAAGTCAACAAAAGTCAACCGAGAAAGTCAACAAAAGTCAACGGACTGACCCGATAAGTCAAACGAGAAAGTCAACGAAAGTCAACCAAGAAAGTCAACGAAAGTCATCCGGACTCGCTCGGGAAATGTCGACTCGGCCTGGCCTAAAACATGCCTTCGGGGCGCGCCGCGCGCCCCGAAGGCATGAAATCGAACCTTCCATCCTCTATAAATACGAGGGCACCCCCGCTACAATCGGTAAGCCATTCCCGAGCCGAGAAAACCTCTGTTCATATTTTCACTTCCCGACACCTAAAAATCCGGACTAATGTTGAGCGTCGGAGTGGGCGACGGAGGTCCCACCTCCGCCCGTCTCTAAAGTTCACATTTCCTTCTCTTTTTTTTCAGGTTCAGGGATCGAAGTAAAGTCCCCGGAAACTACTTTCCGGACCGCCAAAAACGAAGAAGCGAGCACTTAGCGCGTCAAAATCTCCTTTTTTAGTCTCCTTTTTCAGGTTCAGGGATCGGAGCGAGGTCCCCGGAAACTACTTTCCGGACCGCCAAAAACGAAGAAGCAATCACTTAGCGCGTCAAAATCTTCTTTTTTAATATCTTTTTCCAGGTTCATGGAATGAGGCGAATTTCCCAGAAACCATTTGCGGCCCATAACAGGCTAGTGGGCCGGATTCTATGTTAATCTAATTTCAGGCATTAACAATATATATTATCTATAAATAAACATTGTCTCATAAATAAAAACATATATCCATTGTCTAAAATTAAAATGCATAAAAAAAATAAATAGTCTCGCGTTTTTTTTTTCATTTCCGCCATTTTTTTTCGTTTTGCGCATCAAGCATCATCAATATTAAGTGTAAAACATATGATATGACAGTAAAGAAAAGTGTTACAAGTCAAATAAACATAGATAAAAATAATCAAATAAAAAATTAAAGAAAATAATATAATTGAAAAAATTCCGGGTATTAAACCGGGTACTGGGCATCCGGTTTCTAGAATGTTAATACTCGGTTTCAAAACCGGGTACATGTACCAGGATACGGATTCGAGTTTTTAATCCGGATACGGATTTGGATTCGGATTCGGGTTTTTACCCGGTTTTCGGGTTTTGATTTGCACCCGTTCATCCATCAAAGTTAATTAGTAAGTAATAAAGAGAGCACCCCTTATTATTATTTTTTTCACTCTTTAGATAAGTTACATAATGTTATAATAGTAAATCACTTTTAAAAAGTAATTATTTAAACATCACAAGAATCCCGCCGTTAATCCTGATCACAAAATGCAATAACAAAATAATCTTAATCCAATTAGAAAATAAAATATTTAAATTCAAAAGACGTTCTTGCCCTTCCGGCGCCTATTAGGGCTGGTGATGAATAACGTACATAAATGCCGGAAATAAATGCAAATAATCGCTCATAATGATGGACCTCCCGGGAAATTGCCATGCAATCTTTGTCTCACTTCCGGGTCAACGTTAGCCTAGCACACGCCATTGTGTGTCGTTGTCGTCGGATATATTTTCGGCTTTACCACGAGCGACGGGGGCCACCGGACTTTGTTGGAGAAGCATCTCCATCGCATCGGTGAGCGCTACCAATCGTCGATGAACGCCGGCGAGATCTTCACATCGATAAATGTCATCTAAATCAGCCTCCAGGACTCCTCCACGTCGATTTCTACGCGCCATGGAAGGGATCGGCTTGGCTCTGATACCAACTGATGTAGGGTGAGATTATCGGAAAGAGAGAAACCGCAAAGTTGCAACACAAAGGTCGACTTTCATTATCAATATCATAAACTACCCAAATCATATTACAGAGGCTAATATATAAGCCATCGACATGTGATGAGGGGATGAAAAAATAGTTTAAAATGGCAACAAATATTCATTAAAATAGGAACCAAATATCAAAAATAAAGGAAATGAATAACGTAAATAAGTGCCGGAAATAAATGCAAATAATCGCTCATAATGATGGACCTCCCGGGAAATTGCCATGCAATCTTTGTCTCACTTCCGGGTCAACGTTAGCCTAGCACACGCCATCAACGGGTTTATAAGTTCTTAGAAACGAGAACGGCAATAAGGGCACGTCCGACTTCTCTTCCCCCACAACTTGATGCAGTCCTCGTGAAACATATGCGTGCACGGCAAGCTGGCCAGGTGGCACCCGATTTCCACGAAGCGTATCCAAATCGGACACGTCAACTTTTCAGATCCCTCGTTGCCGCCATCGTACAACTCTATCTTATGGTAAAAAAACAAAGCATCCTCCATTTCTTTCAAGGCAGAAAGATAGTTATCCCAGTCAGCAGATGTGAAATGTCGCACATTTTCCGGGCGCTGCATTACCGAAATCTTATGAATATTCACGCTTATCTTGCCGGGGGCGCCCATGGTCAGACCGAGCTCTGCAATTTTCTCCGATGCGGCGGCAAGGCCGGCGATCGGGTGCGACCACTCTTCATCGCCATTGCGCCAAAACGTGGCTTCGGTAGGAGAGGGATAAGGGCTGTAAACAGGGACCAACGTCGTATCATCAGCAGCGTCGCGCCAGAACAAGCCGAGGGTGGGAGGGCGGATGCGGAGCCCAGTGATAGCGGGCGCGAGAACTCCCACGGCGGTGGTAGTGGAAGCGAAAGCGGCGAGCGGAAATGAGAATTGGTGCGTGGCCACGGGGGTCACGACTCTGTGTGTTGGTCCCTCGAGCCTACGAGAGAGCTGGATCGCCACTTCCACTCGAGCATTGTCAGCTTCTCCTTCTCTCGTGATCTGCTCGGCGCTTACCCACATGCGACTGCCTTCTTCTGTCTCACCGTCGAAGTACCCTCTCGCCTCCTCCCGCCCTATTCCCGTCGACGTCACCGGGGCCAGTTTTTGAACCTTCACGAGAATCCCCGGCGACGTGCCAACAGACAGCGCTGCTATGGAGGCGTCGCGCTCGGCAATCTTCTGCGACGCGCCGGCGAGGCCGTCGATAGGGCACGGGGCCGCTGCGCCTCGTTCTTGCCAGAGCGTGAAGCGGTTGGGGAAGCGGACGAAGAGCGTGGTGAGAGCGGAGTCGAGGAAGGGTCGGGCTGTGGCGGCGTCAGCGAAGGCAGAAAGCGGGAAGGAGAAGTGGCGCTTGTCGAAAGGGAGGTTCGATGACCACTCCGGCGAGGGATGGTCGAACCTGAAACAGCGATAGAAGGTGACATACATTCTTCCGGCCGGCTTTTTGAATGAGTGATGATCAGCTTCCTCGGCGCTCACAATCACCCGAGTTCTCCTATTTTCCATTTAATCAAAATCCAAATAAAATCGAAATCTGAAACGTACAACACCAAATTTAAAATCAAATCGGGCGATAGGTCAAGCTCAAACCGATCCACAGGCTGAAAATTCAAAAACTCCGAGCGAGTGGCGTTCTTGACAATACTAAAAATCCGCGATCAGAACCAAAATAAACGAAAAAATATTCAAAAATCGTGGTACCAGGGACAGAATCTTTGATCGGAGAAGAGAAATTGGAGATGATCTGATCTGACCTGGTTGCGATGTCTGATCTGATGTTGCGATGATCCGAACTAATCTGGTGAAATAACTAGTTAAAAGATGTTTCTAGATGATTAACTAGGTGGGATCATCTAGTTAAGCTCCAACGAACTGCTAGGACATTCATCTAGAATGTTTCTATCACGTACGTATCATCCGTTACAAAGCTATTCTAGGGACCATGGACCCGTATCACTTAAGCTCCAACGAACTGCTAGGACGTTCGTCAAACCTCGGTGTGATCCCACCTAGTTAATTAAGTCACAGACATTTTAAGTTCATTTACTATGATTATTAATTCTTCTTCACATTGACTCTGTTGTGATAATAATAACATAATTGCATCCTTTATGAAATAAAGAATCAAACATTCTATTTTACTCTACCAGAAACTATAATAAGATTAACATAATAAGCACCATCTTTTATTCAACGATTTGTCATAATCTTTTACAAATGGATAAAATCAGCTTGTTTAAGGACACATGTCCAACACCCACAACCTCCACTTTAGAGGTGGTGTGGAATTACCACTAGGCTATCTTAGCAACCACTTTCCAAATCAACTTTGATATGGAAACAAAGAGATATTTTCTGTATTGATTATCTTTCAATAGGATCACGTCAAATAGGTATTTTCTCTATATATTCAAGCAATGATATTATATGACCGATTTAGTTTATGGAATCTTGTTCAAGCTATAATATTTATATATATATATATATATATATATATATATATATATAAAAGAAAAGAGAATCTCACCATAAAAAGTGCCATTATAAAAAGCTCTAATTCTAAATTTTTTAATTTTATTTTTTTTTCTTACGCTTTTTCATTAATGAATACACTAACATTAAATCATGACGTTAAGAGTGCTAAATGAATTCCATTAAATTCTGTTTTGCCTATTACTCATCCACTTCCACGTACGTTTTTTTCCCCACTCGAGCTTCGCTCTCATTTCTCTTCCACGCGAGCTTCTCAGTTTGTCCCTTCGAGTTTTTTTACGCGACGCGGGTCTCTCCTCACGGTTTCATATCTTCGGGACGCTACATTTGAGTGGTGGCGACCAACCCAGCCAACATGAAGCTCTCCGTAGCCGTCCTTGGGGGGCTTGTTATACAATGAATTTTAAATCAGGGTTTTATTAACTCCGAAACCACTGAAAAATCGTCAGTTTTTAGGTTAAAAATTTTGGTGGAACTCTTTGAAAAATTAATTTTCTAATGAAAATGAGAATAATGTATTCATAACAAGTATTTTAAAATATCACTATTTTACAAAAACTTCAAGGATACACCAACCAATTCTCTATCTCTCTCTATATATATATACACTTACAAAAGTTACAAAATCTTGTCATATTCCTGTAAATCACTTAATGCACTTCTGTTAAACTATTAGGCGTTTTTCGAGTTTTGTAATTTTTTTATAAAAAATATTGAATATTGTTTTTTTACTAAATTTTATTATTGATCAAATTTACAATACATTTTCGCATTACTAGATATATTGGTGTAAGAACAAGTGACAATGGTCAAATTTACATATATAAAAGTGACACGAATTTGCGTCTCATAACAAATTTGAATTCGTGATCTCTTAGAAGTATGTAGTGGAGTTACTAGTAGCTTGATTAATCATAAATATTTTATTTTAAACATCGCAATACTATTTCGAAAAGTAGTTATAAATTTTATACGTGGCTAAAATTAAGGATATTTCCTATTTAATTTTTAAAAATTAAATCTAGATATTCCACGATTTCAGGGAGCATTATCGCATATTTTTGGTGTATTAACTGTTAATTCGTTAATAAGTTAGAATATAAATCGTAAACATAAATGATTATAAAAATGGTATAATAGGAATAACAACTTGCATTAAAATGTCACCTCATACATATTAGCTATTTGATAAAGAGAAAGTAAAAGTTGACTATTTTGCTAATCAAACGTTTATATTTGACTATTGGGAGCAATGTCTCTTTGGAGGGGGTGGCTTTAACCACACCCCATCTCCACATGCATCTGTGATCCACCCATGATAAGAACAACAATTTGAACGATTATGACGACATTTCCTGTGATTTAGTTGTTCCTTACGTTGTCGGGCAATTTGTTGAGGATCGGAAGGGCATCGGATTCGACAAAGTTGACTTTGTTCACCACGCCGGTTTTTTTTTTTTTTTTTTTTTTTATGACTAGGAGGCCCATCTCATAGGCTTCACGGTTTGGCGAAGTCCTCAACGCTGTCGCCAATTGGCGAAGACACCTGTCGCCAATTGGATCATCCTCAACGCTGGCGAAGTCCTCCGCGCTTTGGCCATGCCGGTCAACGACCTTCTCTCGTCTATTCTCGGTTTTCTCTCGATACTTCTGGGTTCCGTTCAAGTTCTCATTACAACGTCTTTTGTCACCGTTAGGATCTAACCATGCAACCCACTACTACAAATCCGGGTTTCAACTATGGTTAAAAAGCATGGTTGAAAAATTTCAACCATGGTTCTTAACCATGGTAGAATCCTGCATGGTAGCAAGTTCCAACCACGGATTTATTTCCATGGTTGAGAAAATGTTCCTACAACGGAAATTTCCGTGGTTCGAACGCGATAACGCCGCGACGTGTAATCAAACACGCCGCGGCTTTAACCGAATGAACAACGGAATTATCCGTGGTTCAAAAGCAAAACGCCGCGGCACAAAATCAAACAGGCCGCGGCTATAATCGAATATAAAGCCAAACACGCCGCGGCGTAATGTTTACTAGCCGCGGCTAGAAATGAACGAACCACGGAATTTTCCGTGGTTCGAAAGCAAAACGCCGCGGCACAAAATCAATCAGGCCGCGGCTATAATCGAATCAAAAGTCAAACACGCCGCGGCGTAATGTTAACTAGCCGCGGCTAGAAATGAAGGAACAACGAAATTATCCGTTGTTCGAAAGGGAAACGCAGCGGCATTAAATCAAACCGGCCGCGGCTGGAAACGAATAAACAAGGCAAACACGCCGAGGCTTATTTAAGACAACGCTGCGGCATGTATTTAACAAGCCGAGGCTTATTTTAGACATTTCGACACTTTCAAACGCCACGGCGTGATCAAACCACGCCGCGAGTGTTTTTGAAATGTCAAAATTAAGCCTCGGCTTGAAGAAACATGCCGCAGCATCGTTTCATTTAGGCCGCGACATTGTTTCCTAAAAGCCGCGGCGTAAAGAAATTACGAACGACGGAATTTACCATCGTACGTAGTATAGAAACGCCGCGGCGTAAACTGTATTCCGAAATGTTGTATTTGTTTTGGGTGACGGTTTTTAAGCATTGTTGAAAAAGACACTAAAAAATAATAAAAAACCGGGTGATTTTTTGAAAAAATTCGCCTGGTAACTTTTTATCCTCTTTCTAATACCGATAGAACCTGTAATTAATCATTAATATTTTATTAAATAAAATATAATTTATTTTTTTTATTAAAAGCATTAATCCAAAATATTAAAACAAAATATTAATACATTAAAATATCATCGGTTAAAGATTATACGATCGATACATACAAAACATATAATCCACCATACAAAATTCACCGTTCAAATATAAACAAACAAATCCAAAATATGTTCTAATCTTCATCGTCATAGTTAGCAAACTTTGATAGCACATACATACCTAAATCTACATTCAATCCATCTATTTCGCTTACACTATAATTAAGTTTGCTATCGACGATATTCATACCATTTCTCACAACGTCGTGCATGAACTTCATGACGTAATATCCGCATTCATGATTTCCCGGTTGTTTCGGACATCCTTTTGAATTCACCGTTTTTATCAACGAGGGTATCATGAGGCCGTTGTCGTGATTAACCTTGAATATGTCTTCAATACTACAAAAAAAAGTAAAGAATTCAAATAACTTAAACATAAAAATGATTATGTTTTAGAATACTTACTTTTGGAAAAATTGCTGTAAGTGGCTATTTAAACCGCTTGAATTGGGGAGAGAATCAAACTTTGCTACGGTAGCCTTCCAAGGGTTAAAAACAAGAAGAATCCAATGGTGACGACTATTGTAAGGCATTAACCATCTTTTGCCATTCTTGCAATTTTGTATAAGTTTGTAGTATCGATCAACATCAAGTTTTAATGCATTTTTCTTAGCATCTCCTACTTTTGTGTTGGACCCGATGTCTTCATATGGCGGAAGAAAACCGTAAATGTCCGGATTGCAAATGTGATTTTCTTGCAAATAACTACAAATAAAAATAACATAAATTAATGTATAACAAATGAATAAAAAATTTATATATTTAATAATTATGAAATCGCAAATGAAAATGGAAACATACCTTTGACAAATCATTATCCATAGTACGGTCAAGTCTTGAGAGAGGAGAAATTCACGTGTATCATCAAAATTCAACAACGGAGCGAAATCACACAAACTCTTATCAAGCTCAACTGCTATTTTCTTTCCCTTTGCAAGCATATAGTCGTTTGCATAAGACGCTAACGCTCTCAATCGGGGATTAACATGGTTCAAGTTAATCTTTTGTGCCATTTCATTGTAATACGAACTTTTGGCTATATTTTTGGGCTTAGGTTTGGGAGCTTGATTACCTTTGGAGTTTAATTCTTCAATAAGGGACACTGGCCAAGGCATAAAGGTCCCCACTGCGTCATCAATGGTTTCGATCCATTGAACCGATACCGGGAGAGGAATAGGGTCTTTAAACATCGACACTTCTACTAACACCCGACGATGATCTCTATCCAACGGTATGTTGTGAATTTTCTCGCCAACCTTTCCATTTTTTAAGAACACCTTCCCGGTTGCGACGTGCTCAACGATTCCCTCCGAAAAAAGGAGACAATCAACACCTTCATTAAATGAAATGGGCGTATTTGAAATAGACGACGCCGGATCAACCACGGAAATTCCGCCAATACCTAGAATAGGTTCTTTTGAAACCAAAGGCGAGCTCTTTGCCTTTTTAGCTTGAATTTGAACGTTCGCAAGCTCCGGTGAGGGAGCAATCGATTGACTAGCGGAACTTTGCACATTAAAAGATTTGATATTCTCTCTATTCGGTCCTTTCGAAAGGAACCCTTTACGCTTAGCCTTTTTCGCGGGAATTTGACCTTCATCAAGTTGCACATTAACCGGCGCTACGGGAGTAAACGGTGGCCTTCCCGGACTTTGCACATCACAAGGCTCGTTACTCCCTAGACTCGGTCCTTTCGAAATAAAATCTTTGCCCTTAGCCTTTGTTGCGGGAGTACGATCGTCATCAAAATTCAATTCAATCGGTGCTAAAGGAGCAAGAGGTTGACTTACCGGACTATGCGCATCGAGTAGTTCATTACTACCTTGAATATTTCTTGAAGATGATCCTTGGATCATTTGTTCCACTTTAGCCTTCCATTCCTCGAAAGCCGCATCTCTCGCTTCCGACTTGACTTTCATATCTTTAATTTCGGCTAGGAGACTTTGAACGAGGGGATTCGTTGAGTCTTTGGCTTGTTTGTAACATGCTCGCTTTGAGACGTATTTGGATTGTCCCCGAACTCGTCCGGGATGTTCTTTCTTCCCCAAAGCTCTTGTCAAAATATCGTCTTCCTCATCGTCGTCCACAACTTGAGTGGTACATTCAACCTAATAACAAAATGAATTATTACAAATATTTAATCATTAATATACAAATAACATCAAGATAATTTATATATATAACTATATAACATAAACTCATTGCACTTACTATTTTATTCACAATAGGCTCTAGATTTGGATCCTTTAATGAGCCATCCTCATTATGCCTCATTTCGATCCAAAGTTCCGGCTTTGTCGCCCATACGCCGTTTTTTTCAAACTACGAAACAAAGAAAAATGTTATTCAATTATAGACAATAGATTAAATTTAAAATATAAAATTAAAACCCTTACTAGCATTTGATCGAGCTTCCGATATCCGTTTCGACCCGATCTAGAGGGGTACTCAACGAGAGCCCTATTAGCTTTGTTTTGATCCGAGACTTATTTGAACTCATTGCTTAATCTAATATTAACAAACTCCTCCCAATGTTCGTCCGTGATGCTCGTGTAATACTTCTTAACAATATCCGGTCGCTCGAAGATTCTTTTATCATTCGGATCTCTCTTGAACAGGGTAGAGAGATCATACCGGAAGTATCTTGCCGATTCCCCGGCACAAGATAAACACATCTTCTTGTACTCGTTCGGAATAACAAATGCTTGTTGGATTTCATTCCATATCCTATGTTTCACCTTTTTTAAACTCTTCAATCTCCAATCGGATATAGTAATTGGAATAAATTCCCGAGCAAGAACACCAATCCAACTAGCTAAAAGATCACCATATCTTCCATCCGGTTGTTTTTTCTCATCAAATCTCATAAGTATTTTTTCCCCCTTATGCTTTAAGATAGTGATACTTTTCATGAGGTTCACTTTTCTTTTTCCTTCTCCTTTAAGTTTTTTTCTACATTTTGCTACTTCATCATTTTTTTTAAGAACTGGAAACAAATAAAGTAATAAATTATCAATTTTAAATACTAGATATAGATTCAATGAAATACAATACCTTAAACAAAATAACAATACTACTAACCGGGCGTAGTTTCTTCTTCATCGGATGATGACGTTTCTTCTCGATCGGTTGATGGCCTAGTTACTTCTCGCTCCGACATATTCAAGTAGTAGCTAGCTTTCCTAAATATATATTAGACTCGTTTCCAAAAATTAATTATCCATCAAATAACTCAAGACAACAAATACAGTTCATTGCAAACATTCAAGACAACAAAAGCATAAAAACAACATTTCATGGCAAACATGAAAGACAACAAAAGCATAAAAACATTTCATGGCAAACATTAACAAAATGCAATACATATGTAATATTGATTAAGGATAGGATTCTAACCTTGTTAAAATCGATAACTCGGAGTTAGGGAACGGGGTAAGACTTAGCTTGTTGATGGAACAAGATGAAGCACACCTCAACGGAGTTAGGGCACGGCAATGGATACGTCGGCGGCGGAGCACGGCGGAGCACGACGGAGAACGGCGGGGCACGGCGGAGAACGGCGACGGCGATGTTATGGGAGAAAATAGAAAAGAGAGAGGAAGAAGAGAGAAGAGAGAAGATAGGAGAGTTAAAGAAAAAGAGGGAAGGAATAAAAAATGGAGGGAAATCAGGTTAAAATCGAATAAAAAATTTCAAAAATGGCTTTGGACAACGGAATAACGCAACCGTTGTCTGAAAATCCCGAAACATGCCGCGGCTTAACCTAAACCTGCCGCGGCGTAGTCCTACGTGGAAAAATACACGCCAGGGCGTGGTTTATATAAGCCGGGGCACGTTGAGGTTCGAAATAACACCGACTCTGTATAATTTTGGGATGTAAATACGCCACGGCATTAAATAAATGAGCCGGGGCTCGTACCTGTACGCCGCGGCAGTTACATATTATACCGCAGCATACACCTCGGCCTTCCGGTCATGCCACAGCCTATTTTACGTACGCCGCGGCATGATTTGGCCTCCAGAAAACATGCTCTCTGTATAATTTGTACGCAATTTATCCCGCGGCACTATATAAGCTCGCCGAGGCTTTATTTACTCATGCCAAGGCGTAGATATACTTAAGCCGCGGCGTCATATTGAATTTACCTATGTACCCTATGCTATATATGAAACTCGCCACGATTTGTCTTGAAACGCCGCAGCATTTTGTATTCCGTATGATACGAGTCGTGGCACGTTCTTTACAAGGCCGCGGTACGTTAAGGTTTAAACTAACACAGACTCTTCGATATTTTGGTATGTAAATACGCCGCGGCACAAAAATCAACGAGCCGAGGCTCGTCTGCTAACGCCGCGGCATGTGTGACATTACCGCGGCATAACCTGATTTAACGCGCGCGTAAAAATTTGGTTTTGTTTATGTGTTGAGTTTTTGTCTAAGTATGCCGCGGCGTTGTTGTACTACGGCTCGGCCTTTCTGGCATGCCAAGGCCTATTTTTTGTACGCCGTGGCATTGCTTTGCCTGCAGAAAACGCATTCTCTCTGTATAATATGTATGAGAATTATGCCGCGGCATGAACTAAATACGCCGAGGCTTTATGTACATATGCCAAGGCGTCGGTATGTCTAAGCCGCGGTGTCCCTTTGAATTCACCTATATACCCTCTGCCCTATGCAACTCGCCGTGGCCTTTCTGTTTAAACGCCGCGGCATTGTTTTCTCGTATGAAACGCGCCGCGGCACTTCATAAAAAGGCCGCGGTATTAAGAACAAAATGAACCAAATTTACACATATTTAACAAACTTTTTTATAAAAACAATTGTTCAATCAATTTCCAAACAGTAAAATTTAAAAAGATAACTAATTGAAAAACATTTGTTCAATCAATTTCCAATTAAATAAACATTATAACTAATTGTTCATACATGAAAAAAAAGATCGAAATATAACATTATTACAATAAAATTATTATTCAATCAATTTCCAATGACGGGATATCTCGACGTAGCAAAAACGAAACATAATCATCATCATCAACGTCTTCAAACGATTGTAGCCCGTTGGAGAATGGTGCGATGGTAGTGATGTCTTCTACTTCTTCATTCGATTCTTCTACATTTCTCGCATTCACATGCACGACGAGAGATAATTCTTGATCGATCGGGTCCGAGACATAAAACACTTGAGATGCTTGGGATGCCAACATGAATGAATCATTGGCATAACTCATCCGTCTGAAGTCAACAACAGTAACTCCATCATTGGCAACTTTGACGTGGTTGTTGTCCGCCCATTTGCACTTAAACAATCCAACTCGCAAACCACAATAATCGAGCTCCCAAATATCTTCTACATAGCCAAAATAGCTCATAAAAGCTTGTTTTGGATTTTTATCCTTGGCCGACGCAACATGGATTCCTTCCGCAAAGAATGTAACACCACTATTTTGTACGGGGTGTTTTTCGTCCCTTTCCCTTGTGTAAAACGTGTACCCGTTAACGTACCATGACGTGTACCTGGTAACTACTTGTGAAGGCCCGCTAGAGATCTTCAATAATGTATCATATAAATTTTTTCTTCTTGCATAACAATATTCATCGATCCAATTTGCAAACGTACGGTTATGCTATTCTTTTAGCCATTTTTTGTTTTTTGACTTTTTCGGATAAGTAGACCTTAACTCATTCATATGCACATCGATAAAGGGTTCCACGACGTCTAAATTGTGCAACACATGGAGAACGGCTTGCTCCCATTCTTTTCGGTTGACAGTTGAAGGATTTGCTGTGCATAAAAACATCAAAATAAATATTATATTCAACACGTAATCTAAATATTAACATCGTATTTATTTATAAAAAATTATAATAATTACCTGCAGATAAGCCTTTGGATTCCGCTTTGGCTAATTTGGGAACACCAATTGGCCGAGTTCTCGGGAAATACTCTACACAAAATTCAACCCACTCTTCTGCCATATATCCTTCAACAATGCTCCCTTATGGTCCATTGTAATTCTTCACGTACCCTTTCAAGACTTTCATATACCGTTCAATTGGATACATCCACCGTAGAAATATAGGTCCACATAACTTCACTTCCCGTACTAGGTGAACGGTTAAGTGAATCATGATGTCAAAAAATGAGGGTGGAAAGAACATCTCGAGCATACATAGGGTTTTTGCCAAGTCCGCTTGTAACTCGTCAAGACCTTCAACCTTAATAGTTTTGGAGCAAATTTTGTTGAAAAATTCACATAACTTTGAAATTGCGAATCGAACTTCCTTTGGCAAAAACCCTCGCAATGCAAGAGGCAGTATTTGTTGAAGCAACATATGACAATCGTGAGTCTTCATTCCGATAAGTCTCAAATCTTTCATAGATACAAACCTCTTGTAGTTCGAAGAATGACCTTCGGGAACTTTTATCGCCGCAAGCCATCCACCAAGCTTCCTTCGCTCCGCTCTCGATAAAGTGTGGACAGCCGGTGGTAGTAATGTCTTCTTTCTAGCCATTTTAGGATGCAAATCTGGTCTTATACCCAATTCAACGAGATCTTGTCGAGCATTTTTCCCGTCTTTTGTTTTATTTGGATCGTCAAGCAATGTACCAACAATCGCTTCACATACATTTTTTTCAATGTGCATAACGTCCTAACAATGTCGAACGTAATGCGTCTTCCAATACGGGAGCTCGTAGAAGATTGATACTTTTTTTAACGGTCTATCTTCAAATTTCTTTTGCTTCCTCTTACCACTCGACGTTCTTTTTCCAAGCACTTCATAAGTCTCTTCACAAATCAGTTTATAGACATCTTCACCGTTCAAAATTTTTGGAGGAGGTCGATGTTCTTGATGTCCATTAAACTTTTTTTCTTTCTTTCTGTACGGGTGATCTCTCGGTAAAATTCTCCTATGGTCGAGAAAAACTGTTTTCTTCCCATGTTTCAACCGGATTGAAGATGTATTTTTGATGCAGACTGGACAACCAATAGAACATTTCACCGAGTAACCAGACAAGTTTCTGTACGCCGGGAAGTCATTGATTGTCCACATTAACATTGCTTTCAACTTGAACACTTCGCGTCGGTAAGCATCGTTGATCTCAATTCCTTCGTTCCACATCATCTTTAGATCATCGACCAAAGGTGCCAAGTAGACGTCGATGTCATTTCCTGGTTGGATCGGTCCCGAAATTAAAAGAGTCAACATCAAGAACTTCCGCTTCATACACAACTTCGGAGGGAGATTGTAGTTGCAAAGTATTACCAGTCAAACACTATAGCGACTACTCATGTTACCAAAAAGATTCATCCCGTCTGTTGCCAAACCGAGACGCAAATTCCTGGGTTCTGAGCTGAATTTCGGATACCGAGTATCAAAACTTTTCCACTGTGAAGCATCACAAGGGTGTCTTAAAATGCCATCATTACTCTGATTTTTTGAGTGCCAAACCATGTTCTCCGCGTGATTAATATTGTTAAACATGCGTTTGAGGCGGGTGAATGGGGGAATATACCATAATACTTTCTGCGGAACCCCTTTGATACCATCATGTGGCTCCTTTCCTGTCTTCCACCTTGACCCATTGCACAGTGGACATTCACTTAATTCTGTATGCTCGTTCCTATACAGTACGCAATCTTTTGGACATGCATGAAACTTTTCAAACTTTAAACCTAACAAGCCCAGTGTCTTTTTTGCCGCATATATTCCTGTCGGAACTTTATTACCGGCTGGCAACGTTTCACAAAGGAGTTCCAACAATTGCGTAAAGCTAGAATTTGTCCAACTTCCTGCCGCCTTTAAATGGAATAATGATACCAAAAACCCTATTTTCGTTATGTTACTCCCATCATACAAAGGCGCTTCGAAATCCCCCACCATCGACTCTAATAATTGCGGTCTTCCCACAAAATTATAGTCGATATCATCCATCAAACCACCAATGTCATCGGCTTCGTCTTCGTCTTCTTCTTCTTCAACTAAATCATTGACTCTTTTACAACGCATCTTTTCTCCATGAAAGTACCAATGATCATAGGAACTCATAATACCAATAGCTAACAAATGCAATTTGACTAGTTTCATAGATTTCGAAACTAAATTTCCACATAAAAGACAAGGACACCTAATCAAATCTCCTTCTTCAAAGTTTAAACGCACAAAATCCATAAATTCTTGAACACCATGTCGGTAATCATCGCTCATTCTATTTTTCGTCATCCATTCCCTAAATGCCATATTGCAAATAAAGAATTTGAAGATTAAATACCGTTTTCTTCCGTGACGAAGCACCGAGCCCGAATTCGAAATCGAAGGAAAGTCGCCTAAGGGAGAAAAAAATAGGGTTTTTGGAGTTATGGTGTAAATGGGTATGAAAAAGAAAAAATTTCGCAGATCTGCGAAGTATGCCGCGGCATGATCTAAATTACGCCACGGCATATTGATCTATTATCGACTTTTTTTTTTAGAGATTCTCGATCAAATTTGATCTGTCGGGGAATATGTTTCCCGATTTACGCCGCGGCATTATTACCACAGCATATATTCCTGCCGCGGCATAATCTGATACAAACTCGGTCGAATTTGTTCTGCTCTCGGGGAAGATTTTTCCTTGTTTACGCCGCGGCATGATGACAGTAAGCTGAGGGTTTTATGTCTCATGCCTTGGCATTTGCTACATAACGCTGCGGCATACTTGTAATGACCCAATTTTCCTCACACATAGAACCTTAAAGAATACTACATTGTATCTTTTGGTTCTAAGGTACATTTTGATGATAAATGAATGATAAGTTATGGATGATATTTATTGTGAGTGTCTATACGTTATGCATTATGCATTTAAAAATTTGATGGACGGAAAATAATTTCCGTAAGACACAAGTAATGCTACTCCCGCTATGTTTGCTAGTACTACCGCTATGCCGCTAGTACTTTCCGCTATGTTTGTTAGTACTACCGCTATGTCGCCTAGTACTCCCGCTATGCTTGTTAGCACTCCCGCTAGTCATTTCAGGATCCGCATAAGATACTCATTAAGGCGGGGTTAATATAAAAGCTTCCGGATCGGAAGAATTATGTCTCGTATCACTAAGTTTCTATAAGTAAGAAACGATACCGAGAAATAAAGAAAGAAAATGTATGATATAAACCATTTCATCATGAGGGGAAAATATGATTTAAATTTTAAACAAAGTATCTTCAAAGTTGACTAAAAAGTCAACTACGCCGGAATGAATATTTTCGAGTCCCAAATGAAACCAAAAATATCATTTTTGGAATCTACATGAAAAATTATTAAAGATAGGTACGTTCAAACTAAAATTTTCATCAAGGTCCTCAACTTTTAAAAAAAGTTGCACTATGGCCCAAAAATTGCCAAAAAGTTGCAATTATGCCCCTAATCCGATTTTCAACATTCTAAACTCATCCTTGATGTCCATACACGTGCCTAAAACTTCATGTATGCTGAAATTTGAATAAAGTCTCTCATAGAAATTAAAAGAAGCCTTAAGGTCATTTTGTCTTATGTGTTTGTCTTATACACCTCCCAAATAAACCAATGAGCTCATAGGAGTGCATGACAACCAAAATAACAATTATATCAGCCCTAAATTCGACCAAAACACTCCAAGAAGGTCCAATGAGATACTTGAGTGCTCTACAAGCTTTATCAAACCCCAAAAACTCATTATGACATGTCTTATGCACTCAAGGAGAGAGATGCTCTTGTCTATTCACCACACCACTCATTTGCACGATTTTCTTCTCTCTCTAGACCAGAAAAGAATCTATCTCTTCAGCCCTCTATCTCTCTAAGAAAACCCTAAGAGAATTTTCTTGAAGAAACCCTCCAAGAACACCTCAAAAATCAACTTTTCCAAGAAGAAGAAAGGGGTAAGAACACCTCTTGCATGTCGATTTCTCTAACGTTTTTCTCTCTGAAATTTATGCTCATTTTTACTCCATATTTTTGTGTGCTAATGCCACGAAATCATGGAGAAATAATCGTGAAGATCCGATCTCAAACGCTTCATTTATCCCACAAACCGTGTCATTGCTCAAAGTTCCAAAGAAAGAGGTAAGGAAACCTCTTGCATGTTGATTTTCTTCATGGCCATAAGATATGAACTTATGTTCATAATGTTTTCTCTTATCCTAGCTCAAAATCCAGCCTTCTCTAGGCTAAGGTCGTTGTGAAGAGCACCTAAGTTCCAACTACACAAGTATTAAAATTGTTGGAGAAAAACTCAAGAAAGGTATAACGTTCAAACTAAAAACCCTCACTCTTTGATGAATGGTTATCATACTAAGTTTCATGCTTATTTATGATTTAAGTAAGACATGCATGAATGGTTTTTTTTATTTTCATGAAGTTGGCCCAAGAGCCTTATGTTTGATGATGATTGAATGACATGCATGTTGCTGGAATTAGGGTCTTGGTGAAGTCCGATTTTGTAAGGGTCATAACCAGACCAAATGAACTCAAAATATAGAAAATGACCTATTTATAGATATATATATGTGTCTAGTATAACATACTGAAAATTTGGAGCCATCAAAGTTATGAGATTTCAGATATGAGTCGTGCACTATTCGTGTGCAAAACTGTTTTCACCTCCAGGCAGATCTAGAAGTTCGGATTTAGAACACATTTTTCACCAACCTAATATTTTTATAAATTCATATAAAAATTATATGTTATAGGTATATTCCTTATGGAATTAATAAAGTTAGTTTCACTGAAAAATATACTCCGGTTAGTTCGAAACAATTCACGGAGTAATGACATGCAAATCTGTTTTCGGTTTTAGACAGATTGTGAACTATGTTAGTAAAATGCTTTAAAACGATGATCTATATTTTATATTTTGGTGAGATAAAAATATATGTTATACTTAAGTTAGTTAGACAGACATAGGATTTGGTTTTGTTCCAAAACAAGCCCTGATTGATTTTATAAAAATCACGCACCGAAGGTCGCAAACTATTTTTCATAAATAAGGGCAGATTTGAGTTCATACATATATATGATTTACCAAGGGATTTTATTCTCAGGAAATGAACTAAATATTTTATAATGTCAAGTTTAGAGCAATCACAATTGGTTTTATGTTAAAACGAGTTTTTCGTTTATCGGATAGAGGTTATAAAGTAAGCATATACAAGCTAGCCTACCACTAGAGGTAGAATTGTGGCCCAAACATAAAATAGTTTCAATTTCGAGTAATGGGGCTATCATATTAAAAATAAAACTCAGAGGTTAAGATAATAATCTAGGAGCTGTAAATAATTTACTATTATGAAAATGATCACACCGAGGTTGTTTCGGATTTTCAAGATAAAGGCTATGTTTACGAAATATGATAAGACAAAACTCAAGGAGTTATTAATGAAAGGAATAGTTTCTATGTATAAAAAAAGGTACGAATATTAAATGATGATTCTACATCATGAAAATACTTGTATACTTACTTGAAGTTAAGTCGTACAATATTACGTAGATCTTTAAACAATGGAACGTGTTGATACAAAATCGGATAGTGTTGAAACCTTAGTGCCCTAGAATTCCAGCAACGTAGAGCATGCATGTAAACCTGGATCCAAAAGACTGACGAGTCGCCTGGTCGGATTAAACAGGGAAGTAGGGTGTCCATAAGTGTGATAGGCTGTAGCTGAAGTGCAGCGAGGACACCAGGTGAGTACAGATCTCACTACAGCATGAATAGTTTTCAAATGAAAGATGAAATATGTCATGATATGAATATATGTGATGTTTGGGAGCATCGACTCCGATGCATGAATGATTGATTGGGAGAATTGACTCCAAGGCATGAATGATTGATATGTGTCGTCCTTGATGGACATTGATATGATTATATGGATCATTGTAAATCCTATGATGTTAATGTGTCATGTTATTCCAAGTGTTGATATTGGAAAAGAAAAGAATGTATGATGAAAAGAATGATTGAATGAGCTTTGATTTATGTCATAATGCATGTAGACATGAATAGGGTCACCTTAATTAACAAAGATGACCAATGTTTTCAAAGCTCGTGTCGTGCCACCCGATCGGGGTATAAACATGTTATGAATGGGGCTTTAAGCCCAAGGTCGTGTTGGCTGGGGACCTTGCAACCCTCAGACCATCTGCGGCTGCGCGCAAAAGGGCACGTACACGTATGGGTGATCACCAGGCAAGACAGGGCCAATCCCTTGAGCCACTTAAAGGAAAAAGAAAGGAAATGTTTTCAAAAGTAAACCAATAATATAGCATAATTGGACATACATATATGCATGATTGACATATGTTTTTGTGAGGATAATGTCTGTACTCGCTGAGCGTAAGCTCACGTAATATGTGTTCATGTTGTAGGTAAAAAAAAACCCATGGCATGAATTTGTTATGGTGGACTCGCGAAGGAATGGTGATGCGCGCGGTGGTTATGGGTTAGGATGGGTAACCGCTAAAGTTTCCGCATGTTTTGATGAACAAATTAATTTACGTATGTTTTAATAACTACGGTTTATGTTTTGGGATTAGGGTATTATATTACCTCCCTATGTTAAGAATTTACGTATGGAATGATTGTCTCGGATTCATAAATCCGAGTTAACGAGTATGAACCATTATAATGGACTTTTCAAAAATGATTTTGGTAAACTATTTAACAAGCCTTCACAGTTTTAGGAAGGTCTCATGTTTTTCGAAGGTTTCCAAATAATGGTCTCTTATGAATAATTTATACGGAAGTGTTGATCTTAAATTTCTTATAGGAAGTTTAAGACGTGCGTGCTTAGGTGCACAAGTGAGATGATGTTTTAAAAAAAAAATTATTCTTAAATTTTCGTAACAAAGAGTTTTATTAAATCTTAAGAAAGTAAGTAAGTTTAAGTCGTAGCAGACGGTGCTAGGCCGGGTCGTTACAATACTTCTCTCATTTACAATTATACCCCCTGATTTCGAAACGCGCCGCGGCCTTTAATTTATTAGCCGCGGCTTTCATCATTTATCAGAGGGCATAATGTTGACAAACTTCAATGTGCCGCGGCTTATTATTAATACGCCGCGGCGTGTTCGTGCTGACGTAAAAACGGTTATATTTTTACTAGCTACTAGGATTAAATTTATTACCTTCCAACGGTTATAAACGGCTATATTTGCGAAAATAGTTTAAAAAACTTATAATTCATAACTTTTTTCTATATATACAACCATTTAACTTATATTTTAACCCACACAAAATATCTTGTCTACAAAAATTGAATATTATTATGGATGATCATCCGTCTTCTATCGGTAATGGCCCAGTCGTTATTGTTTCGTCCTCTTCTTCGTCTTCTTCCGATGATGACAACGATCACCAGGTAAATCTATCAGATGATACAGTGGTCCCAGAAACAAATTCCGATGATACGGTGGTCCCTGAAACAAACTTTGAATCGGAAGTCCCATAAATTATAAACTCCAATGATACTATAGTCCCAGAAACAAATTCTCAAGAAAGCGTTCAATATTCCGAAGAAACCGTAGAGTCTGAAATACCTCCAGGCCAGATTCGCACCGCTCTTTCCGTTGGTTCAAGCCGCACAAGAGGTAGTGGTGGATCACAATTTTCTTCATTGTGGGAGACAGATTTCCATATAAAGTATGAGTGGAATAGCTCGACTCAAAATTTAGATAAGCACACTAAATGCAAATGGTGCGGAGTATTGTTTGTTCTTCCCTACCCAGATAGAGAAATCTATTCGCTTCGTGCTCATGTCGTGCGTTGTCGTAGAAAACATTGTATTTAAATATTTATTATTTTACGTTTTTTAATTGTATTGTTATTATTATGTGACAAATGTAGCTTTAAATTGTAATGGAGTTGTAATGTGGCACTTATCATAATGTACTTGTAATATGTTGTAATGTGGTACTTGTAATGTGTTGCAATGTGGTACTTATCATAATGTACTTGTAATGTGGTACTAGTGATGTTTTGTAATGTGGTACTTTTCATATGTGGTACTTGTAATGTAGAATTGTTAAGTGATGATCATGTATTTATAATATAAACATGTGTATTCATATTTCTATATATTTTATAATTAATCACATATGTATTCTTACATATTTGTATTCATACATAATAATTACAGTTTAAGTTTATGGGTTTAAAGTTTAGGGTTTAAGTTTAGGGAAAAATTGTACAAATTAATTAAACACGCCGCGGGCTATTGTTCAGAAGCCACGGCTCTATGTCACACATCGGAAGTTACCGTTGTACAAACTTGACACGCCGCAGCATCTTTTATCCACGCCGCGGCTTACTGTCGCTGACACAAAAACGGCTAGTTTTTTTTTTCACCCGAAATTATTACCCCACAACGGTAATAAACGGCTATATTTGTCAAAATAATGTTAAAAACGTTAAAATTCACATAAATCTTCCATTTAAACCTACTTGCTCACATTTTAGTCTATGTTTCATCAAATTTATACTTAGGTTCAAAAATATCATCATTTTTCTTAGTTATGGATGATCATCCGTCTCGTTTCGGTTTGTCATCGGAATATCACCCGGTCATTTACGTGTTTTCCTCTTCCTCTTCCTCCGATGATGATAGTTTTTCCATGGAAACAAGTTCCAATAATACTATTGCCATCTCCTCCGATTTTGAAAGTGTTCCAAATACCTCCGACGACACCGAGGAGTTTGAAATGCCTCCGAATCCAACTCTAAATCGGATGCCTACCTCTCGTGCCGGTGGGCCGCGACCGACGAGGGGGCGTGGGCGTGGTAGGCCACCGTCTTCACTATGGGAATCATATTTTCAAATGAGGCTTAAATGGAACGTTGAGACTCAAACTCAAGATAGGTACGCGAAATGCAAATGGTGCCGACAAGAGATTCTCGCAATCGTTGAACGAGGCATGACTCATTTACGTCGACATGCCGATCGTTGTCGTAGAGATTTAGGTATTGATGACTAATTATGATATTAATTGTTGTAGTTTTATTAATATAATGTTGAATTGTTGTGAGTGATTTTCTTGTTTTAAAAGTATTAAATGTAATGTGGAATTGTTATGAGAGATTTTGTTTTTTTTAAAGTAATAAATGTAATTTTGAATTGTTGTAAGTGATTTTGTTGTTTTAAAAGTATTAAATGTAATGTTTAATTGTTGTAAGTGATTTTGTTGTTTTAAAAGTATTAAATGTAATGTTGAATTGTTGTAAGTGATTTTGTTGTTATAAAAGTATTAAATGTAACGTTGTATTCTTACATATTTGTATTTTCTATATATTTTACATAATTCTATATATTTTAATTATTGTTGGTAAATTAAATTAAAGCCACGGCGTGTTCATTTAAATGCCGCGGCATGATAAGTAAATTTACATTGTAATTATTAGTTATCATATTAATTGTAACACAATTTTACTCAATCAAATTATCTTATTAATAAACTATGAAAATGTTGATAATTTTATTTTAAAAAAAAACAAAATAATGCAATTAATAATCTTAACTAAATAATCGTTCAAACAAAAAACACAACATTGTAATATTAATTAAATAATTATTCAAACCAAAAACATAAAAATAAACATAATAAGTAATTGTATTGTTAAAATTATGTGAAAATTTAGCTTTAAATTGTAATGGAGTTGTAATGTGGTATTTTTCATATGTGGTACTTGTAATGTGGAATTGTTGATGATAATCATGTATTTATAATATAAACATATGTATTCATAATTCTATATATTTTATAATTAATCACATATGTATTCTTACATATTTGTATGAAACGCATATTAATTACAGTTTAATTTTATGGGTTTAAAGTTTAGGGTAAAGTTGTAAAAATTAATTAAACACGCCACGGCTTATTGTGAAGAAGCCACGGCATGACATATTGAACCATGACTAATAACCGTAGTCGAAATCACGCCACGGCTTATTGTGAAGAAGCCACGGCATGACATATTGAACCATGACTAATAACCGTAGTCGAAATCACGCCACGGCATGTTGAAAACTATGCCTCGGCCTTTAAACAATCGCCGCGGCAGAAAGGTAGTAACGCCGCGGCATTTGATGACTTACAGAATCCATGCTCTCTGTATAATTTGAAACAACATACATGCCTCGACATGGTATCCACAAGCCGTGGCTTCCTAGGCCATGCCAAGGCATGGGTAACAGAATGCCGCGACTTATCTCTTCTGTTTAACAATATATCCTCATAATTATGCAACTCACAGAGGCCTTTTGTGATGATGCCGCGGCGAGTTGCCTAATCCAGAGGGTAAATTGGTAAATTAAATTAAAGCCACGGCGTGTTCATTTAAATGCCGCGGCAAGTAAATTTACAATGTAATTATTAGTTATCATATTAATTGTAACACATTTTAACTCAATTAAATTATCTTATTAATAAACTATGAAAATGTTGATAATTTTATTTTCAAAAAACAAAAAATAATGCAATTACTAATCTTAACTAAATAATTGTTCAAACAAAAAACACAACATTGTAATATTAATTAAATAATTGTTCAAACAAAAAACAAAACATAGTAATATTAAATAAATAATTGTTCAAACAAAATAAACATAATAAGCAATTGTTCAAAAGTAATAAACATTATAAACAAAATAAATATATACAAGTCCTAATCTTGTAGCGTATGCTAGTTATTCTCGACTTCGTTGTTAATTTCGTCGGGGTTGGCGGGGATCTCGGGGTTCTCGGGGTTGACGGGGTTCTCGGGGTTGGCCGGGTTCTCGGGGTTCTCAGGGTTGTTGGGGATCTCGGGGTTGTCGGTGTTCTCGGGGATCTCGTTATCGTTGTCCTCGCCAACGTTCTCGCCGCCGTTCTGGCCCTCGCCGTTCTGGACCTCGTTGTTCTCGCCTCCTTCAGCAAATGCCGGCTCAGGATACTGATCAGGATATCCTGCTGGCCACGGCATTGGTGGAAACTGATTTGGCGCGTCGAATCCTGGGTAAATTTTACAGATTGCATTTATTGATTAAAAACATTTCAATACATATGTAATATTGATTAAGGATAAGATTCAAACCTGGATAGATACCCGGCCAGAAGGACCGACAATATGCGGTGAACTCCAGCAGACTACGAACACCGTGAGCCACGAAGGCTCTCATCGGCGGAGCATCGTAGTTAAGCTCAGGCATTGGGGGGGCGGCAACAGGCGGCATCTCAACGTCCTGAACCATGAAATTCAAACAATATTAGATTAATATTAAATCAATTATAAAAAATTAAGCAAATGAAGCTACAATTTTGCCGGATTTTCAGGTACAATCGCCGGCTCCTCATCTTCAGGTTCTTTCAAACTCCGGATCCAGGCCGCGTCCATCTTCTTTCCATACGGCACCTGAATGTCGAGTTCATTCTCCTTGATCTAAACGATAGTTTCAAAAACAGATTAAATCAATATTGATACAACTGAATTTCACAACTAAACTTATACACAAATGAAGCTATACTTACCCCGGCGTTTTTGCAGAGAGCTGTGATAAGGAACGGGAAGCCCAATGAGCTCTTCGACTGCTCATACACCATGCTACGCATGTTGGAGAATATTAAACGACCGACGTCGATATTCAATCCCCTAGCACCGGCGTAGATCAACTTGAGAAAGTCAAACTGTAGCTTCGTGAAGTGCAAGTGCGGGTATAGGTTGCTCCCAAAGAAGTACATCCACACTTTGGCTTTCCGATTAAGCTGACTTTTGACCAGCCTCGCCTCTCCGCCCTTCTCGTGCCATTGAGCTCCGGGCGTAGCAATTACCGCCGCTATGGCGTCGTAGAACGCTTGATTCAACTCTTGGCCGTCCAAGTGGGTGTGGTCGTTTTCCTCGTCCGTCAAATTGCAGGTTCCGAGGAACGCATTGATGATTCGAGGATTGATCTCAAATCGAGTACCCCGAACACTAACAAACCCGATTGCTGACTCATCGGGAAGAGCTGCATAGAATTCGTGCACCAGGACACTCTTCGCCTGGATCTTTGGTTGGAGTATGAAATTCTCCCAACCGCGCTCTATGATGCTCTTATTGAGATCTTCGCCGAGTTCTCCCATATCTGAGATCGGGCATATTTTTCGCGTTCTAATTTGTAGAAATCTTTTCTTGGCTGCTTCGGTGTTGAAGTTCGGTGTTTCAATGGGAGGTGGTGGATCAACTGGAAGATCCTCCGAGGCCTCTTGGGCTCGGCTCCCGGATCCGCGAACCACTAAATGACCACGTGCTCTTTTTTTTTTTTTGGGTGCCATTTAAACCTATAAAAAAGATAACGTCACATATTAAATTATTAATTTCAAGTAAAAAAACTAATCAATATAACTAATTTCAATTCCCAACACCTAATTATTACAAAACTAATTTCAAAACCGAATTTCAATACGCAATTTCAAAACTAATCCAAATTTTTAAAACGCACTTTCAATACGCAAACCTAATTTTAAAACGCAATTACAATACACAAAACTAAATTTCAATTCGCAAAACCTAAATTCAATACCCAATTAATTTCAAAACCTAATTACAAAATCTAATTTCAAATCCTAATTTCACTCACAAAACCAAAACCTAATTACAAAAGCTAATTTCATCTCACAAAACCAATACCTATTTCAAAACCTAATTGAAACTCACAAAACCAATACCTAATTTCCAAACCTATTTGAAACTCACAAAACCAATACCATGACCTAATACAAACAATATTCAAAACCTAAATTCAATACCCAATTAATTTCAAAACCTAATTACAAAATCTAATTTCAAAACCTAATTTCACTCACAAAACCAAAACCTAATTACAAAAGCTAATTTCATCTCACAAAACCAATACCTATTTCAAAATCTAATTGAAACTCACAAAACCAATACCTAAATTCCAAACCTAATTGAAACTCACAAAACCAATACCATGACCTAATACAAACAATATTCAAGTATTGATTCCAAAAAAAAAATGCTATAAAAACGAAGCTTGAAATCGATACTAACGTTGAGAGGTGCGGCGGATTACTTGCCGGCGACGGCTGATGACGGCACTCGCGGCGAAACGACGGCAAGAAAGCGAGGGCGATGGGCTAGGTAAAGAGGCGAGGGCGACGGCGAGGGCGGGAGCGACGACGAGGGCGGGAGCGACGGCGAGGGCGAGAGGCACGGCGAAAGGGAAGGAATCGAGAGGCACGGCGCAAATGAGAAAATGAGGAAGTTAGGGTTTGGCTAAATACGATACACGCCGCGGCTTGTTATTAGTAATGCCACGGCTTTTCAATGCCGTGGCGTTTTTCAAGACACGCCGCGGCATACAAGGGGTTTACTGCGGCTTCATGAACAACGGTTTCATGCTGTCGTTGTGTACCATCCATGCCACGGCGTGTAAGACATAATGCCACGGCTTATCTCTCTAAAATCACGTGCCGTGGCGTTTTCAATTACACACCACGGCGTACTCTGCATGGTATGAACAACGGTTTATAAGGTTTCATCGTGTACCAATAATGCCGCGGCGTTTCATATATAATGCCGTGGCTTATCTCTAAAAATTGACGTGCCATGGCGTATTTCAAGACACGCCGCGGCTTACACTGTGTGGTATGAACAACGGTTTATAGAGTGTCGTTGTGTACTAACCATGCCGCGGCATTTTATACCCGCCGCGGCTTATAAATATCTGAATGACACATTTTCAACAATGGAAAATATATCCGTGGTGAATTTGAGAGTGTGCCGCGGCGTGGTTAGGCGTGCCGCGGCTTAATTCGATTTTCAACCATGGAAAAAAATTTCCATGGTAGAAAATTGGATTTCGACCATGGATTAAAAATTCCATGGTTGAAACTCCGTGATAGGATCAACAATTTGTACTACCGAAACACATGATTGTCTTCGTCTTCTCCATTAAAGATTAAGTTTTTTTTACTTCGATTCCCTTATTAAATACGTACAATATATATATATATATATATATATATATATATATATATATATATATATATATATATATTCCGTATGTTTGTACGTGTGATAGTCTAGAGCATAGGATCACACATGTACTAAATATTATATATAATAGATGGAATAATAAGGAGAATATTTCACTTTGTTGAGTTATGGTTGATTCTTATTTTATTTTTTTTATTTTTCTTGGGTGAAATAAAAATCGCAAAAAACAATTCATGGATGGAAACAAATGACTCTAAGAAAAAAATCGGTAAAATTTCAAAAACTAATATACCGCAAAATTGGCGAATGACTGCAATGAATCATTTTTTAATCATGGACCGACACCACGCTACGTGCAGCGGTGGCGTTGAAAATATTGATTAATTTAATTATGTGATGTTATAGGAAATATTATTTACAGTAAATTAAAAACATTTTCATGTTTATCGTTATTTATATTTTTTTAATACCAAATATATTTATTTTTTTACCCAATCGAAAACAATAAGTCATATAGCAATTTAAATGTTTTTTCTTAACAATGGTTTTGGTATTGGGGAGTATTTTGGAGAAGATTAGAATTTTGGTGGTAGAGAATAAACTTGTATTGTATTGATCACTTCTTGGCTTGATTACAAATGGTGGGGTGAACTCTTTATTTATACAGTGATAGACCCGTTCCCGTGTTATTGACGTATAAACGACGGAAGCGCGAGAATGTCGCATGAAGCTACATGAAGTTGTTTTTGGGCTCCTGCTGGTTTTCGTTTGGAGCTGCAGCCTTTTATTTATTTTTATGTAGTTATTGTTAGTGTTAATTGTTTTTTAAATAATTCAGTTTTAGGCACTCCTATGTTAGTGGGTTTTCTTTGGGTTAGACTTTTTCAGCAAGAATAATTACTGACGTGTGTAAATGTCAGTATATCTAGTCATTAGGGCTAGGATTTTTTTTCTTTTGTGCATTTTTTTAGTTATTGGTGACATTTTCCACCGTGGGGAGAGTCGGCCGTGCTCTCGAACTCACGTGTCCGATTCTCTTGACGATTTTCTGCAATAAAACATTGTCCACCGTATTTCGGTATTGTTCATCGCAATAAAGTACTGTTCATCTTTTTTTGGGTATTATTTTATGTGATTTGTGGCTCGGTTCCTATAAAACTGGTATCAGAGCATCTATCCCGAGATCAGAGATGGGCCAAAAAATCAACAAACGTCCACCCATGCCGAGAGCAGCAACGTCGTCGCCGAACTGGAGGGTTTCCGTCAGCTATTGTAGTCGCAGCGAGTCGAGGCTGAAAATTTCCGCGTGGCAGAGCGCAAGGCAGCGGAAGCACGGCAACGGGAAGCGGAGACACGGATGCAGCAGATCGCAGATCAATCTGCCTCGCGTTTTGCGAGCTTGGAAAATCTTCTCCGTGGCCTCGCAATCTCCCCGCAAGTGGACAACGCTCTGAACATTGGAGGACCATCGACTAGACGTGACGAGGCTGGCAGATTGAAGAGCGTGGCGGTGCTCCCCAATGACGCGGAATCGTCGACCGTCTATCGCGTGAACCCCGTACCAACACTGGACATGCGAGCGACGGGAGTTGACGAGGTCGTGGCTTGGAATACGTAGGACGTAGACCCCGCCCTTGCTCCAATCCTAGTAGCCAACAAGGATGATCCGACGTGGGTGGCTCGGATCCAACAAGGGGCCTGGAACGAAGCTGCAGAACGGGACAGGATCGCGCGTGATAAAGCAGCAAAACGGGACAGGAACGCACACGAACAAGCTGCAGAACAGGACCGCATTGCCCGAGACCAACGAAGGCGAGTCCGCACACCCTCGCCCGTTAATCGGCGAGCAGCAGTGGGAGGGGGAAGCGACACAAAATGGGACAGCGAAGCGGACGATACGGACAGAGCAGCTCGAAGGGATCGTCGACCAAGACACCGCGATGATGATCGTAGGAATCGTGACCACCGGGAAAGAACAGGGGATAGGATACGACAGCTACAAATGCCTTTGTTCGATGGAAACGACGCCGAGGAATGGATTTTTAAGGCGGAGCGGTACTTCCAAGTGAACCGGATCCACGGGCAAGAGAAGATCAATGCCACCGGGATATGCTTAGAAGGAAAGGCTCATCGGTGGTTCAAAGTCAAAATTCGACGGGAACCATTTATTGTTTGGAGGGATTTCAAGCAACGAGTTAAAGAACGTTTCCGTGACACTCACGGGAATCGTTACAACGAGCAACTCTACACACTCACTCAACACGGTACTTTCGCGACATACATCGAAGAGATCGAACGGCTACAAGAGCACCTTAGTCATGTACCGGATGACATGCTCAGAGATACATTCGGTAAAGGACTCAAGACGGACCTCAGTTCCATGGTTCGTTGGGGACGACCGAAGAAAGTGGTGTTTCCAAGAATCGAGGGCGGTTCACTGCATCTCCACTCACCGCTGCCCCGAGGAACTTCGGACCAAAAGAGGCGAGCGCTGGGGAAGGTCCACGCAATCGGGCAGCGACCGAAACTCCTACCAAGAGATTGACCGAATCCGAATATGCTGAAAAGAAATGACTTGGTTTGTGTTATCGTTGCAACGAGAAATTTGAACGGGGTCATCGATGCAAGACGTTTCTTATCGTTGTACTTGTGGAAGACGTTTCTTATCGTTGTACTCGAGGTGTCCCTCCGCTCTGTCATGGGGATTACGTCTGGTAAAACAGTCAAAATGCGAGGAACTATCGGCGACCGAGAGGTTTTGGTACTCATTGATTACGGGGCTACACACAACTTTGTGTCTAACTGCGTCGTCGATGTGTTCGAGCTACCACGATCTTGAACGTCCAGATTTGGCGTAGTCATGGGCTCGGGAATAACAGGATGGAGTCAAGGAGTATGTAAAGACATTCATTTAGGGCTCCAAGGTGAGAACGTGCACGCTGATTTTTTGCCGATAAATATGGGGAATATGGACGTGATTCTCGGAATGGCATGGTTACAAGAGCTACCGGCTACAACGGTTTATTGACGACAATTACGCTTGGAGTACACGCGGTCGGGACGTAAGGTCGTGCTTCAAGGTGATCCGAGCCTTTGTCGGTCCCTCGTTTCGGTTAAGGCCATGGCTCGGGCAGTTTCAAAGGCCGGGTGCGGTTTCCTCGTCGAGCTTCGACAAATCAGCCCCGACGAAACCGATCAGTCAGCTCCTGTGGAGGGATATATCACCGAACTGCTCCAACAGTTCAGTGGTGTTTTCGACATGCCACCGGGTCTGGCTCCGCAACGATCGCACGAGCATTCAATCACGCTAAAAGAAGGAACACAGCCGATAAATGTCCGCCCTTACCGATACCCGCAAATCCTAAAGGATGAGATCGAACGCGTCATTTGTGACATGCTCGAGAGTGGAATCATTCGACCAAGCATGAGCCCGTTTTCCAGCCCCGTGTTGCTCGTATGGAAAAAAGATGGTAGTTGGCGTTTCTGCATTGATTTCCATGCGGTAAACAAGGAAATGGTCCTCGACAAATTCCCGATTCCAATCATTGACGAACTTCTCGACGAGCTCCACGGCGCAAGGATCTTCACAAAGATCGACTTGAAATCCGGGTATCACCAAATTCGGATGAAAGCGTCTAACATCGAGAAGACCGCTTTTCGCACCCACGAGGGCCACTACGAGTTCTTGGTCATGCCGTTCGGACTCACTTACGCCCCCGCAACTTTCCAGTTGCTCATGAACAACATTTTTCGGCCGTATCTTCCTAAGTTTGTTCTCGTGTTTTTCGATGACATACTCATTTATAGTCGCGACAGGAGCGAGCATTTGCGACATGTTGAGGAAATTCTTTGGGTTTTGGCTGAAAATCAGCTTTACGCGAATCAGAAGAAATGCGTTTTCGCGCAAGAGCGCGTGGAATACCTTGGTCACGTTGTTTTTGGGGAAGGGGTTCCCGCTGATCAATCCAAAGTCGTTGCCATGATGGAGTGGCCGATACCAACGACTCTCCGAGGCCTTCGGGGTTTCCTAGGTCTCACCGGCTACTACCGTCGTTTCATCAAAGGATATAACTCGATTGCATGGCCACTCACCGAGCAATTGAAGAAAGACAACTTTAATTGGGGAGACGCTGCTGCCAAGGCTTTCGAGAAGTTAAAGAAGATATCAAACCCTAACAAATCAAAATAACTCATCATAACCCGGTGTTTTTTTTTTCAATACCCGAAACCCAAACCCGGAAATTCAGGTTCAGATTATCACACGGTTTATTTTGAAAACCCGATCCCGAAACAGGTTCGGGTTTTAAATAATCCAAATCAGCTCTGTAGTTAACAAAATAAGCACTCTAATCATCAAAATCAGGATTCCAATCATCATAATCAACACTGTAATTAACAAAATCAGAACTGTTATAAAAAATTATAAAATTAAATAAAAAAAAACAATCAGCACCGTAATCATGAACCGAATCCCCAATATGAGAAAACTGAAAATCATTAACCCTAATATTAATATCATGTAGAATCTAAGGACTGACTTTGTAGATATCGATGGAGAGATTTGGTGGAGGTGGTGAGCTGAATCGATGAGAGGGAGAATGATGAATGAAGATAAGGAGGGAGATTAAATAATCTGATCTTCAATTATCTTTAGTGATACGTATAAATTATAATATCTAGAGTAACCATTATAAAATATAATCAAATACGTATAATATCACTATTATAAAATATAATTAAATACGTATAATATCTCGAGTAACTATTATACAATATTATTAAACACGTATAATATCTCAAGTAACTATTATGAAATATTATTAAATACGTATAATATCTAGAGTAACTATTATATTTGTAACTATCATAAAATATTATTAAATACGTATAATATTTCGAGAAATATATTTAGATACGTATAATATCTCGAGTAACTAATATAAAATATAAATAAATACGTATAATATCATACGTATTATATCTTGAGTAACTATTATAAAATAGGGCGCTTTGGAGAAATAGCCAAATCTGAAAGTGTGTTTAGCAAAATAGCCAAACTTTAGTTAATTTTGTAAACTAGCAAATTAATAATTTAAATGGAATTCCAATTACATTATTACCCTTAATAACTCCAGAAACGTATTAAAAAATAAATAAAAAATTCCAACGTATTTTGTGGGTATTTTAATCGGTCAAATAACAATTACATTAATTAAAAATCTGGTCATTAATTATTCTTGTTATTATTATGGTAACCAACTCACGTATTTTTTTTCTATTAATTAAAAATATTGCTATTAATTGAAATTCCTATTATCATGGTAACAACCAAATCCATCGATCACCCCCTTTTTTATGCCAAAATTCAAATTTTAAATTAAAAAAATTGACCACAATTTTTTCTCTCATCAAAACCACATTACCTTAACCACACTACCGTAAATAACGTTGCTAATAATATGGATGATATAATTATTAATAATGTTTAATATTAAATTATTCATTTAATTTTCGGATTTAATTTTTTCAAAAAATATTAACAATTTTTTTAATAAAAAAATTAAGAAATTAATTAGTATACTGTTTAAATCTGTTTATACGTGTTTAAATATGTTTATATGTGTTAATGTGGAGCAATATAATTCTACGTAAATCTATGTTGAATTAAACAAGAATTATTTCTCCAATTTTGAAAAATAAACGCAAAATTAACACAAATAAACACTTTAATACACAAATTACTACACATATAAATACACATAAATAAACAAAAATAAATATAAATATAAAATAACATGAATAAACAACAATATACACAAATGTACATTGTTTTAAACATTCCCACCAATAGCTCAAAGGCATAGCAGCTTGAGAAAGAAGCGTGAGCCCAAGTTCCACCACATGTCGATGCTTTCGTTCTGCCTTGCCATTCTGTTAATGCACGTGGGGACAGGGATGGCACAAAGATATGCCAGATTCATTGAGAAAGGGAACAAACGATCGGAATTCACCACCCCAATCACTTTGCATTGTCTTAATGGTGGTTGACAACATGTTTTCACACAGTTTCTTGAACAATTTGAAAGTTGGGAGTGTAACGCCCCTAAATGGGGGTTAGAAGAATAAGACAAAAACAACGACTTTTCAAACTTTGACCAGTCAATGACACGTCATCATTCAAACGATACCGTTGAATATTCAACGTCCACGTCAACAAACACATAACTTTTTTTCCCATGGGACTTAAAACGACAATACAACATCAACGACCACAGTTTATACAAAACCATAAAAACGACAAATACAAAGTACCACCATCACAAATATCCTTAATTTAATCCATTACATGTCCGAAATAAAAGATCAACTCAAATTACGAAATTCACCACGACGAACGCTAAAATTTTGGGTAAGCAAAAACAACACGCAGACTTCCCGAATCAAATTACTCCTCGTCCAGAGTCTGATACTGAACACCACCTGAAGCTGGAAAGAAAAAGATGTATATGGAAGGGGTGAGCACCACATGCTCAGTAGGGAATCTATTACCAATTCTCTTTACCGAACCTTTATTAGTCAAATTTCAATTAAATAAATTAAACGTCATCATAAACCATTTAATCATAATTTCATCATTTTATCATTCCAATAATAAAATAAATAAATAAATATACTCCACAAAAGTCAAATCATTTCGGTGGTCCATGCCGAGTCAGCTCGCGCCTTTTCTCCACTATATCCCATCGAGTCCTCAAGGCACGAGCACAGGTGGACTAGAAGTCCCTAACCGTAACTCGCCCTCGACTCGGGATCCTAATCACCACCAAAGACGACCAGTTCTCCATGGGTCAAAATGTTGACTTTTGGGTCCAATCATATCCATATCCATGTCCATGTCCGGCCTACTGCGCAGTAGCCAGCTGCTCATCAGCAGCTCATCCGCCCAAAGCGGGTACCATATCATAATAATCATCATCCGCCCGAAGCGGGTACCATATCATAATAATCATCCTCCGCCCGAAGCGGGTACCATATCATCACACGTCATACCGACGTAACCATAAACATAAATATAATAACGAGCATCAATCCGGTGCAACCATACCTAGTATCCAGCCTCGCTATCAAGCGACGACAATCACAATATCAATTTTATTAATTAACCAATCATTTCATTAAATCCCATATTAACCTATCTGGTTCAATCTTCATTAAAGCGTGGGATTCTACGTTCATTTTAACGAGCGAGAAAAGGTAATAACCCCTACCTCAATCCGTGGAAACTTTGACCGATCGACTAGATAGTCGAAGATGCGGGTTCGTCTTGGCCTTGAGTCCGATGATCAGAGACTTAGGGATCTGATGAACTATTTAAAATTATTGGTTCGGGTAGCACGGTCTTCGAGGCGACCACAGGACGACTATCCGCGCCAACTATAACACCGATATCATCCATAAGTCAAATATTACTAAGATTGGAATTCAAATTGTCAATTGAAAACCCGATACGCTGAAATTTAACTCGGGCCGAATTCCCGTTGGGCACGCAAAACAAGGCAGTAAAACGGGCATCAATTCGACAATGTAATACCTCTCCTAGCCTAATTCGACTATTCTAAACACAATGGTGAGGTCAATTTCATCAATCAAAGCCCAAAAAACATTCAATTTAATCCCTTAAAATCTGAAACTAGGGCAAGGAAATCCGAGCTTACCGGGAGTCCGATGACAATTCCGATTTAGGGCTTTCGATCTCCTCGACGAGGGCTTCAAAACCCATCAATAAATTCCGGGATCGGAAAATGACGCGGCGGCCGACGGCGGCGACCGGCAATGGCGACGGCGAGGTGGCACCTCCAACGGACTCTAATAAGCTTCGTGAACCCAGTTCCGGAGTTAGTTTTCTCAAATTCGAACTCAAACAAAAAAAGATCTAGAGCTAAGAAACTGAAACTTTTGGCGACTATTCCGGCTAAACGCTGCCACTTCTGGTCGTTATCCGCACATCAGTATGTTCGCCTTCTCGAGAGCTTTTCGGTGGTACCAAAATTTCTTTGATCGGAGCTCCGATGAAGGAAATATTAAGCTCTGAAGTTTCTTTGATGAGAGAAAAATTTTTGAGAGAGAGAGAGAAAGATAACGATGAGGAGATGAGGAAAAAGGTGGGGGAATTGGTTCACTCGAACCTTTCCCTGACAATATTTTTTTTTTGCATATATATATTTAGAGGGCATTACAATACTCTACCCCTTAAAAAATTTTGTCCTCGAAATTTAAACGAAACCACCCCCGAACAAAGAGGGGTACTTCTCCATCATCTCCAACTTTAATTCCCACGTTGCTTCATTCACATCATTGTGTTGCCACACCACTTTAACTAGAGGAATCTCTCGTCGACAAAGAATTTTGACTTCGCGGTCGATAATCCGAATCGGGTATTCCTCATACGTCACATTTCCTTGAATGGATATCTTTGTCCACTCAATGATTTGTTGAGGATCGGGTTCATATTTTCTCAACATTGACACATAAAACACGTTGTGAATATGGGATAATGCGGAGGTAGATCAAGCTTGTAAGCAAGTGGCCCGACTCTTTCAACTATCTCGAACGAACCGGTGTATCGCGGAGCTAACTTTCCTTTTATTTCGAAACGGGAAACACCACACATGGGTGTAACCTTCAGAAACACATAATCACCAATTATGTACTCCAATGGCCTTTGTTTTCGATCCGCATACTCTTCTGGCGACTTTGAGCAATCTTGAGTCCTTCCCAAATAAGCTTAATCGCTTCCGTTGTATCTCTGAGGTATGAAGGACCGTGAGTAACACGATCTTCGTACTCGGCCCAACAAAGAGGCGAATGACATGGTCGACCATTTTTTACAAGGCCTCATACAGTGCCATACTGATACTAACGAGAAAAATATTGTTGTATGCAAATTCTACGAATGGAAGGTGCTCTTTCCATTTTTCTCTGAAACCAAGACGCACGCTCGAAGCATATTTTCAAAGATTTGAATTACTCGCTCTGATTGACCATCAGTTTGAGGATGAAAAGTTGTGCTCAAACTCAATTGAGTTCCCATATCTTTTTGTAATCCACTCTAAAAATTTGAGGTGAAACGAGCGTATCGGTCGGAAACTATTGAAACAGGAACCCCATGAAGCTATACTATCTTTTCCACATATAATTTACAAAGTTTCGGAACCTTGTAATCTGTCCGAATGGCTATAAAGTGGGCTGATTTTGTCAATCTATCAACAATCATCCACACTGCATCATGTCCGACTCGAGTCCGAGGAAGCCCCAAAACCAAGTCCATAGTGATGCAGTCCCATTTGCACTCGGGTATTTTAAGTGGTCTGAGCTCCCCGCTGGGTTTCTGATGCTCTGCTTTAACCATTTGGCAAACTGGACATCTCTTCACAAACATCGCCACATCAGATTTCATTCCGTAGCAATAATATTGCCTCTTCAGATCTTGGTACATTTACGTACTTCCTGGGTGAATAGCAAACTTGGAAAGATGAGCTTCTTGTAAGATGGCATTTCGTAAGATAGCACATCGGCTACTGCAAGCCTCCCTTTGTGTAATAAAAATCCAACGACAGCCACACTCTATCCTTCAAGTTGTTCTCTAGCTTGTAATTGATTCCATATCTCTTGTAATGTCTCATCACTCCACTGACTTGAAGTACCATTGATGGAATGGCTATGACGTTGTACGCACATGCTTTGTGTCTGTCGGTATGGAATTCCAAATTTTAATCACCAATGGTAACCAATCTTTTCCACGGTTCCAAGGTCAGAGAAACAACCAAACCATGGTTCTTCCGACTTAATGCATTGACTACCACATTTGTTTTTCCCGGGTGATACTGTAGACTAAAATCATAATCTTCCATACACTTCGCCAATCTTCGTTGTCGTAGATTCAAGTCTCTTTGCGTGAACAAATACTTGAGACTTTGATGATCAGAGAATATCTCGAATCTTGAGCCGTAAAGACGACAATGCAAATTTTAAGTGCAAATATCACTGCTGCTAGCTCCCAGGTCATGGGTAGGATAATTTAGTTCGTGCGGCTTCAGTTGCCTAGACCCATATGCTACCACTCTCTCTTATTTCATGAACACATAGCTTAGTCCATGTCGAGATGCGTTCGTATACACTGTAAACACTTCATCTACATTGGGAACAACAAGGACATGAGCACTCGTCAATTGTCGTTTCAATTCTGAAAAAGCCTCTTCACATCTATCATCCCATTTGAACTAAACATCTTTTCTGGTGAGCTCGTTTAGCGATTCGGCAATCTTTGAAAAATTCTCCACGAACTTTCTGTAATAGCCCGCAAGCCCTAGAAAGCTTCGGATTTCTACCACATTCTTGGTTGCCTCAAGTCTAAGATAGCTTCAATCTTTAACGATCTACGACAATACCTTCTTGAGAGATCACGTGGCCTAAGAACTTCACTTTTGTCATCCAAAATTCATATTTTTCTTTCTTCGCGTATAGACGATGGTCCCGCAAAGTCTGCAAAACTATCCGCAAATGTTCTGCGTGTTCTTCTAGGGTTCTTGAATAGATAAGTATGTAGTCAATGAAGAAAACAACGAATTGGTCCAAATATGGCCAAAATATTCTATTCATCAAGTCCATAAACATTGTCGGAGCATTAGTAAGATCAAAAAGCATAACCAAAACTCAAAGTGGCCATATCGCGTATGGAACGTTGTCTTCAAAATGTCAGTATCTCGAATACGCAATTGGTGGTAATTAGCATGACTGCAATTCCATCTTTGCGAAGAACGTGCATCGTTCCAATTGGTCAAATAATTCATTAATGCACGTTAAAGACATTTATTTATAATTGTTATCTTATTGAGTTATCTGTAGTCCACACAACGATGTAAGCTACCGTCGCTTTTCTTAGCGAATAACACCTGCGCTCCCCACGGTGATGTACTCTGTCTGATAAACCCTTTACTCAATAAATCGTCTAATTGCTTCCTCAATTCTACCAATTTTGTTGGGGCCATACGGTAATAAGCTATAGAAATCGGATAACTCCCAGGAACGAGGCCAATGCCAAACTCAATCTCACGTTCTAGAGGAAGTCCCGAAAATTCCGATGGAAACACATCTTCAAAATCTTGCACTTCACCCACATCTTTGATGGAAGATTTAACTCCCGACCTTTCAAGATTTCCCATTCCTCCCAGGAGAGACTTCAAGATCGTATTATGGGGCCATATTCCACCATTGGCCTGACATTCGATAACTTGTCCTTTTTTTGTAGCAGTCTACTATGGCATGATAGTTCGCTAATAAATCCATTATCAATGTTACAACAAACTTGATCATATGAAGAATGAATACATCAAATGGGAATTTACTTTCCTCAATGACAAGTTTACAAGACTTGCAGAACATTAAAGCTTTTGGCAATTTCCTATTTGAGCGCGCAACGATAAAAGAATAATACAAGCCTCGATGTTTCTGGCTGAGACAACAAGTTCTGAGGAATTAAAGAACCACTATGGCGCCAAGATCTCATTAACCCATTGCGCATATAATTCTTTGCCAAAATTTTACCATTCTAGATTCAGGGCAATTGCGACATCAGGATTACAACACGACAATTTCACACACTTTGCGTGATACTGGACCACAGTCATATTTTCCTAAGTTAACTGGGAGAATTCATTGATCTTGTTAAAACAATAGTCCTTTAAAGCATAGCACACCATGAACGTAATAACAAATTCTAACCACGTTGGTTTATCTACTTCAATATCATCTTGATACATTTTCCATAGTTACGCAGTTAGGCCATCGAAAGGTAGGTAACAAAACTAACACAATATCGAATCGTAGTCAAGCACTTTAAATTTTTCTCACTCACTTTTAGCAATAACTGAATTGGGAAAGCCTTCAAACTTTGGAGGGAATTACAACACGTAATCCTTAATGGTTCTTATTCTTTCAAGAATAGAATTTAGAAGTTGTGCGACTTATTGCACAACATATACGGCAACCATTTAATCATTATCGAATTAGGGACACAGATCTGGATTACTTAAGGAATTTCGGACCATGTTGATCAATTCTAAAAAAAGATTCAAATGTCAGGAATATGGATGGTGATACAAAGTAAAACACGACAAAACGCAAAATAAAAATAAAAATTATGGTGTTGTACCCTAGGTGCCGTAACCTAGGCTCTGGTACCAAACTGTAACGCCCCTAAATGGGAGTTAGAAGAATAAGACAAAAACAACGACTTTTCAAACTTTGACCAGTCAATGACACGTCATCATTCAAACGATACCGTTGAATATTCAACGTCTACGTCAACAAACACATAAATTTTTTTCCCATGGGACTTAAAACGACAATACAACATCAACGACCACAGTTTATACAACACCATAAAAACGACAAATACAAAGTACCACCATCACAAATATCCTTAATTTAATCCATTACATGTCCGAAATAAAAGATCAACTCAAATTACAAAATTCACCACGACGAACGCTAAAATTTTGGGTAAGCAAAAACAACACGCAGACATCCTGAATCAAACTACTCCTCGTCCGGAGTCTGATACTGAACACCACCTGAAGCTGGAAAGAAAAAGATGTATATTGAAGGGGTGAGCACCACATGCTCAGTAGGGAATCTATTACCAATTCTCTTTACCGAACCTTTATTAGTCAAATTTCAATTAAATAAATTAAATGTCATCATAAACCATTTAATCATAATTTCATCATTTTATCATTCCAATAATAAAATAAATAAATAAATATACTCCACAAAAGTCAAATCATTTCGGTGGTCCATGCCGAGTCAGCTCGCGCCTTTTCTCCACTATATCCCATCGAGTCCTCAAGGCACGAGCACAGGTGGACTAGAAGTCTCTAACCGTAACTCGCCCTCGACTCGGGATCCTAATCACCACCAAAGACGGCCAGTTCGCCATGGGTCGAAATGTTGACTTTTGGGTCCAATCATATCCATATCCATGTCCATGTCCGGCCTACTGTGCAGTAGCCAGCTGCTCATCAGCAACTCATCCGCCCAAAGCGGGTACCATATCATAATAATCATCATCCGCCCGAAGCGGGTAATCATATCATCACACTTCATACCGACGTAACCATAAACATAAATATAATAACGAGCATCAATCCGGTGCAACCATACCTGGTATCCAGCCTCGCTATCAAGCGACGACAATCACAATATCAATTTTATTAATTAACCAATCATTTCATTAAATCTCATATTAACCTATCCGGTTCAATCTTCATTAAAGCGTGGGATTCTACGTTCATTTTAACGAGCGAGAAAAGGTAATAACCCCTACCTCAATCCGTGGAAACTTTGACCGATCGACTAGATAGTTGAAGATGCGGGTTCGTCTTGGCCTTGAGTCCGATGATCAGAGACTTAGGGATCCGATGAACTATTTAAAATTATTGGTTCGGGTAGCACGGTCTTCGATGCGACCACGGGACGACTATCCGCGCCAACGATAACACCGATATCATCCATAAGTCAAATATTACTAAGATTGGAATTCAAATTGTCAATTGAAAACCCGATACGCTGAAATTTAACTCGGGCCGAATTCCCGTCGGGCACGCAAAACAAGGCAGTAAAACGGGCATCAATTCGTCAATGTAATACCTCTCCTAGCCTAATTCGACTATTCTAAACACAATGGTGAGGTCAATTTCATCAATCAAAGCCCAAAAAACATTCAATTTAATTCCTTAAAATCTGAAACTAGGGCAAGGAAATCCGAGCTTACCGGGAGTCCGATGACAATTCTGATTGAGGGCTTTCGATCTCCTTGACGAGGGCTTCAAAGCCCCTCAATAAATTCCGGGATCGGAAAATGATGCGGCGGCCAACGGCGGCGACCGGCGATGGCGACGGAGAGGTGGCACCTCCAACGGACTCTAATAAGCTTCGCGAACCCAGTTCCGGAGTTAGTTTTCTCAAATTCAAACTCAAACAAAAAAAGATCTAGAGCTAAGAAACCGAACCTTTCGGTGACTATTCCGGCTAAACGCCGCCACTTCTGGTCGTTATCCGCACATCAGCACGTTTGCCTTCTCGAGAGCTTTCCGGCGGTACCAAAATTTCTTTGATCGGAGCTCCGGTGAAGGAGATATTCAGCTCTGAAGTTTCTTTGATGAGAGAGAAAAATTTTTGAGAGAGAGAGAGAAAGAAAACGACGAGGAGATGAGGAAAAAGGTGGGGGAATTGGTTCACTCGAACCTTTCCCTGACAACATTTTTTTTTTTTTTTTGCATATATATTAAATATATATATTTAGAGGGCATTACAGGGAGAGCTTTAATTTTCAGTTTCAATGGATAAATCCACATGTATCAACTATAATCATCAAGGAAATGTATGTAATATCTATAGCCATTAGAGCTACAAACTGGTGCTGGACCTCAGAGATCACTGTGGACTAATTGTACAGGCTGAGTAGATTTTGTTTGAGACAGATTGAATGGCAAAGCATAACTCTTTCCAATTTTGCAAGCATCACAAAATGATAGAGTTTTATTCGTATTGATTGGCAAATTACATTGTCGGGATACAAGAGATAGAACATTGTGAGAGGGATGTCCTAATCGTTGGTGTAAAATGTCGATCTTATTACAACTGAAAACACTAAAACATGTTTTTCTACTACTTGGTGATGAAGAATCTGTTGAGCTGAGCTCTAACTTGTCCAAAGCTATGGAGCGATGATAGTTGTTGAGAAATGGATCCCTGCGCAAAAGAATCCCCGATGGAAAGTGATAGAGCCCACGTCTAGTAATCCCTATTTGAAGAACTCGCCGCGTGCTCTTGTCCTTGATAACACAAAAATTAGCATGGAATTCTACAAAATTTCCATTTTCTCTTGTTAAACGAGAAACACTTATCAAATTCTTCTTTATATCCGGAACAAGAAGAATATTTGACAATTTTAATCGTTTTGAGCTTGCTGATTTAGGACTAAGAGATGAATTTCCAACATGAGTTCTTGGTAGAAGCTTACCATTACCAACCATTAATGCTTCTGAGCCTGCATATGGTTTCTTCATCGTCAGATTTTCCATTTTGGCAGTGACATGGTCCGTGGCGCCTGTATCTGCGTACCAGGCTGGGTCGATCACAGACTCAGGTCCTGCGTAGAAAGCTGAAGGTTTGTTCTCTTGTTGGCGTGCGAAAGAGCTGGAGTAACTTGCAGTTGTAGATTCTTCATTGCGATACCAACACACCCGAGCTGTGTGTCCCTGTTTTGAGCAAATCTGACAAGTTGGCTTTGTTCCACGGCCATAGTAGGCCGATCTTCCTCTCCCGCGTCGTCGTTGTGGCATGGATGACTGATTGTAGTTGTTCCTTTGAAGAGGTCCTGAATCGCGGCCTCTGTTGAATCTCACATACGAGCTTTGGAGCATCTCAATGCGACTTTCCCAATTTAGCAACATGGCTTCAACTTCATGGATTGACATTTTGGAGTTTGCAGGCCTTTCACTGATCAATGTGACCGTGACATCGTACTCGTCAGGCAAGCCGGAAACCGTACAGGTGATAAGATCATCTGTAGAGATTGGCTGTTCTGCGAGCGATAGAGCGTCTGCGAGCGATTTTATCTTCCCTAGGTATTCGGTGATAGAAAGATTACCTTTCTTGATTGTCTGTAACTGGATTTTGAGATTATGAACACGAGCTCATGTTCTAATGGCGAACAGATCTTCGAGCGCGTTCCATATCTTAGAGTTGTGGCGATATTGTGTCATTACAGACAGGATCGGATCTGAGAGTGACGACAAGAACCAGCTGAGAAGGCGCTGATCGATTCGCATCCACTGCGTATAGCGCGGATTCAGTCTTCTCCTCGAAATTCCTTCTTCGATCGTCTCGGAAAACTTTGGCGGACAAGGATTTTCACCATTGATGAATCCTTCAAGATCATGCCCTCGGAGAGCTGGCAAGCTCTGAGATCTCCAATCACGTAGTTTGAACTGTTGAGCTTCACAGAGATAGTGGAGCTTAGTGAAGAGGACAATGGAGAACACGAATCAGAATCCATGGCCGCCATTGATGAAGGAGGAGCACACAACGAAGAAGGGGATGAAAATGGGTATGGCTATGATACCATGTGAAGTATCATGAGGTTCAACCTAAAAACCAATTGGCAATGAGGGGAGTAACCCATGACCTTTTAAACCTTACTAAGTCCCCATGTCTTTTCCATATGGGACTCAACACGATGACACAATTTTATAAAGTAATAGAAATGAAAAGAACATAGACCTTATACTTTTACTCAATTTTAGAACTCAAATCCTTACAAATAGAATTAAGTATACTATTGCTATTTTTTATAAGCTTTAGCACATTTCCTGCTATTTTTATCTATTTGTAATTATTATATATAGCATCTACAATTATATTGAAAAGGTTTTTTAAAATGAAAACCATAAAAAACGCATACACCATATCATGTTCCTATATTGAATATGAAATAAATTAAATATTTATAAATATACTATTTTTCATTAGTCACCCCCGAATCAAAATCCTGCGTCCGTCCCTGGGCGTCGAGTAGTCAACCGGCGAATCAACGATCATTTTTCGATTCCTTCATCAACGTCCAAAACAGCGCTCTAAAAATTTTCCGTCTTACGATTACGGCGGTGTTCTCAAGCTCCAGCACAACAAAATGTGGAAAACACCGGTGATAATCTTGTTGATTTAAATAACCCTTTTTTCGGCTACACAAATTATATTATAGGTGATGCGGATACACTCGACTTCGACCCGCCGGTACGAAGAGACCCACCGCCGGTTCATGTGGACCCGGAACCGGTGCACCGCAACAACGATGATGACGATTCCGACGACGCTATGTGGGATTCGCAACAAGAAGGTCGCTCCCGAACCGGCCGTGACGACGACAAAGACGACGACAATGATGATGACTATGAGGAGGACGACGACGATGACGAGCTCGTTCCCGACTCTCAAGAGGCGGCGCCGAGGAGGTTATGTCGCCTTGCCAGAAGCCTACCACCGATTCCAACTTTCGCCGGCCGCGGGAATCCACCGCGTCTACGGAAACACAAGAAGCTCACCTCGGAGGTTTGGCTTACCGACTTCGACTCCATTTACGAATACGACTCGGAGGAGGGGAAAGAGATGCAGTACGCGAAATCCCGGACGTGCGATACAAAGATGAAGGCCTATTCCGATACATATAGCACGTCGTAATGGAATGCAATTATGTTATTATCATCACACCCGAGTCAATGTGAGGAAGAATTGATAATCATAATAAATGAACTTAAATTGTCCGTGACCTGATTAACTGGGTGGGAGCCCATTAATCGGATAAGGTCATTAATGTGACTAAGTGATATAATCCTATTCTAAATTAAGTGTGTGTCACACTCACTAGAAGTGCATTAAGTATGAAGTGTCTTCATACTGGACTGGACCTGACTTAAACTCCGGAAGTTATCATATAAGACCAGCAATGATAACTTGGAGTTGAGTCACTAATAGATGATCAAATGGATATTCGATCTAAGTCCTGAGTGATCTTGAGTCTGTGCTGATGGCTTGATTATTCTTTGATTTAACCGTTAAAGAACACGAAATATTACCGCTGTTCCCAACACTATTATTTTGGGAACATGATAGTCAGTAGTAAAGGTAGCTTGATCATAGATATGAGCATCATACAGCTCTCTTCAGAGTCAAGATGATTCACTTTGTCGATGGTGAGAAGTGAGATACACCCATGGCCAGCTTATGACTCGTAATCATAAGTGTGTTGCTCATAATATTACCGACTGAGTTAAGGATGAAAATGCATTGAGGGGCAATATGGTAATACCGCCTGTTCATGTGTGGATCATCAAGTGAAAGATCAATAACCCGAATTTGATTGTATCAATGGACACCTTGCTATAAAAGGGAATAATATATACTGTATCAATAAAGAGTGCAGCCTCGGGTCTATAGTGGAATCACACCGAGGTTAACGAACTACTAGCAGGTCATTGGAGCTTAAGTGATATGGGTCTATGGTCCCCAGGATAGCTCCGGAACGGATGATACGTACGTGATTAAATATAAGTTTGTTTAATCATTTGACAGGATTTATAAAACTGAAGTCTGTGTCAGATTTCGGATAGTTTTACCGCGGCAAAAGTACCAAAGTTTGGTACCGGAAATTTAACTGTCAAAAGATGAATGAATTGAATTTTGTCATCAACTGGAAGGTTGTAGAAAATTTAATTCTGTGCAATTTATCTTTTGGAACCGAGTCAATCCGACTGACGGTTTGTGATTTATAGATTTAATGAGTTTAACCTAAAGTTTCGGGTTGCATTAATTAAATCACGTGTCACAAATAAAATGGTGGGTTTGTCCCACGACATTTTGATGTGTGATATGAGAGAGAAGAAATTATAATATAATATAATTATTTGGATTTAATTATTAATAGGATTTATTCTGGATTATTAATAATTAATAGATTTATATTATATATAATTAATATATATTTGAGAGGTCGCACACAACGTTCTAGCGTGACCGAAAAATATATGGAGATTGTTTTTTTAAACAATCAGATTCATATATATATCTTTTTATATAGGGTAAATTGCGGCAATAATGCACAACCTTTGGTCAACAGGGGCATTAGGTCCCCAACCTCTCAAAGTGTTGGCAAAAATGCACAACCTGCGTTGACCGTGAAATTTGTTGGTCCTTTTGTTAATAATGTTAACTTGTGCGGATGTAGCATCATGTTTTTGCCAATTGGATAGCCAACTGTACATGAAGTGCCAAGTGTAACATTAATTAACGTAACCTAATAAGGTAAATTGCAGTATATACCACAGTTTAGGCTATGTTAATTAATGTTAAACTTGTCATCTCCTGCCCAATTGGCTATCCATTTGACAATAATACGATGCCACACCAGTACACTTAACGTCCTTACCAGAAGGACCATCAATTTTCACGGTCAACGTAGGTTGTGCATTTTTGCCAACACTTTAAAAGGTTGGGGACCTAAAACCCCTGTTGACCAAAGGTTGTGTATTATTGCCGCAATTTACCCTTTTATATATTAATATATATATATATATATATATATATATATATATATAAAATAGAAGAAAGGAGGCCAACCTGGGAGTGCGTGCAGTATTTGTACGCGTGAATTGGTTATGCAACTATTGCATAATTGCGACAAAAGTACCTACTGTTTAGGTATTTGAGAAAAACCCTTAAATTAATTTAATTCATTTGATCGGTTTAAGATTTAATCTTCACCGTTGGATTATGAATTACTTTATTATATAAATAAAAAGGGATTTCGAATTTTAGACTTGTTTACCAAGTCTTGGTATTTGAATTTTCCCTAATTAATTTAATCCATTGGATCGGTCTAAGATTTAATCTTAACCGTTGGATTGGAAATTAATATTTTATTTATTTAAAAGGGAATTTCGAAATTAAATAATAAATATAAACTTGGTGACCAAGTTTGGTGGTTGAGAAATTCTCTCAGTCAATCTAATCCATTGGATCAATCTAGATTTAATCTGGACTGTTGGATTAAATTTATTTTATTATTTAAAATTCGAAAAAATCCTAGGATTAATCTGAGCCAAGTTTTCGACCAATTAGATGATCCGGATGGATGGAATTTCTCTCAGGTGATTGGAATTGAACTCTATAAATAGGGAGCTCATTTCACACTTTTCTTCACACCTCAGAGCTCAAAATTTCGTGACCCCTTGTTAGGGGATGCGAAAATTGACTCTTCCCCCCCCCCCCCCCCCCCCCCCCGGGTTCGGCTTTGTGAAATCTTTTCTCCGGTAGCTTCAAAAGAACCATCAGTTAAATATTTGTCAGAGTCCTGTCATCGAAGCCCACACTTCGGTACGAGGATTCCAGGAGAATATCCCGGAAGATCACGGGAGTTTCCCTAGCACCGGCGGAGCCCTGCCAAAGTCAGAATGCACAGCCGGAAGTCATCAATGAGGTACGGCCTTATGCATTAGGTCAATAAATGCAAAATTTCTTTTATTGTATTTATTTATTTTCCATAGACATTAGATTTAATAATGTTGTTATGAAATTAATTGTGATAATTAAATTACCAATTATTTATCCGATCGCTTTATCCAAATTACTCGATGTCAGTGCGTTGCTACAGTGTAACTATTCCGACTTAAAATTATTTTTAAAAGTTACCCGGACGAACTGATGAGAGCGGAATATTCGAGGTAATTTGGACGGGACGTTAAAAGTAATTTTTAATGAATTTGCAATCAAAGCTATTTCTTTATTTTTAAGGTAAATTGGCATATTAGCATATCCGATTTCCAATAAATGGTATCGGAGCTAGATGCGATTTTCCCAACAATTGGTATCAGAGCTATATCCAACTTCCAACATTAGTTACGTCGAGGCTCTCGGTTTTAATAAAATGATGGCGAAGGTAGCTCCCGCAAATTATAGAAAAGTTTCACGACATTGCACTAAGGCGGATATAATAAAATTTTATAAAGCACAAAGAGAGGCGTTAACGGAAGAATTTAATAAGTTAGGGTATCAAATTTCGTTAACGTCCGATGGTTGAAAAACTAGTGCGAATTGTGATTATATCTCCGTAGTTGCACATTTTGTGGATAATAATTGGAAATTACAAAAACGTATCATTGGTTTTCACCAACGTTGTGCATGTGCCATATTATAAATTTAATCGTCAAAGCGGGCATGGAAAAAATTGGACCGTGTATTGATAAAATTAGAGAGGCCTTAAAAATTTTTAAAAGCTACAAATTTTTAAAAGCTACAAATCAAAGCGGGCATGGAAAAAATTGGACCGTGTATTTAAAAAAATTGAAAAGCTAAAAATTTTAAAAAATTGGACTATGTATTGTTGTGTAACTTTTTCTTAATGTTGAAATAATATACGAAGTATTTTTCAATTACCATCTCTATTATTTTACGGGTTACGACTTGGCATTTCCGAAACCTACACAATATGTTAACGTTTTACATTTTTTCCAGTTCACTTAATCTTTTAGGCATTTTCATTGCAAATATTGTTATTAAGAACATATATACTTTATTTGAGTATATCAGATATTTAGTGGGGTACATATATTGAGTAATGATTTTATGTACTCAATAAAAATACGTTGTGTTAATTTTACTTATAAAGTGACACGCAATGTATTATTTTCCAAAGGATATAAGTTTTATATTGATGTCGCAAAATTTAGATACATCTGGTACTAATGAACTCTTTGGCGTATTCCCTTCATAGTGATCAAATGCATTTTGTTGCACGTTTTTTGTCATTTCTTGTAATACCCTCTAAATATATATATATATATATATATATTATAAAAAAAAGATGTTGTCAGGTAAGCTTCGAGTGAACAAATGCCCCACCTTTTCCCCATCTCCTCGTCGTTTTCTTTCTCTCTCTCTAAAAAAAAAAAAAATCTCTCTCATCAAAGAAACTTCAGAGCTTGATAACTCGACCGCCGGAGCTCCGATCGACGAGATTTTGGTGTCGCCGGAAAGCTCTCGAGAAGGCGAACGTGTTGATAGGCAAATAACAACCTGAAGTGGTGGCGTTTGGCCGGAATAAGCATCGAAAGGTTCGGTCTTAAAACCTTAAATCTCTTTCAATCCGGTTCGATTTTGAGAAAACTAACACCGGAACGGGGTTCACGAAGGTTAGTAGAGTTTGTTGGAGCTGCCACCTCGCCGTTGCAGTCGCCGGTCGCCGCCGTCGGCCGCCGTCGTCATTTTCCGATATCGAATTTTATTGAGGGGTTTTGAAGCCCTCGCCGAGGAGATCGAAAGCCCTCAATCGGAATTGTCATCGGACTCCCGGTAAGCTCGAATTTCCTTGCCCTAGATTCTGATTTTAGATGATCAAATTAGGTATGTTCTGGGCCTTGATTAATGAAATTGACCTCGCCATTGTGTTTAGAATAGTCAAATTAGGCTAGGAGAGGTATCACATTGTCGAATTGATGCCCGTTTTACTGCCTCGTTTTGCGTGCCCGACGGGAATTCGGCCCGGGTTAAATGTCAGCGTATCGGGTTTTCAATTGACAATTTGAATTCCAATCTTAGTAATATTTGACTTATGGATGGTATCGGTGTTATAGTTGGCGCAGATAGTCGTCCCGTGGTCACCTAGAAAACCGTGCTACCTGAATCACCCGTTTTGAATAGTATATCGGATCCCGAAGCCTTTGATCATCGAACTCAAGACCAGGACAAACCCGCATCTTCAACTAGCTAGTCGATCGGTCAAAGTTTCCACGAATTGAGGTAGGGGCTATTACCTTTTCTCGCTATTTAAAATGGATGTAGAAACCAACACTTTAATGAAGATTGAACCGGATAGGTTAAAATTGGATTTAATGTAATGATTGATAATTAATAAAATCAATGCTATAATAGTCGTCGCTTGATAGCGAGGCTAGATACCAGGTATGGTTGCATCGGATTGATGCTTGTTATATTTTATGTTTATGATTACGTCGGGATGACGTATGTTGGTATGGTTCCCGCTTCGGGCGGATGATGATTATGATGATATGGTTCCCGCTTCGGGCGGATGATGATTATTATGATATGGTACCCGCTTCGGGCGGATGAGTTGCTGACGAGCAGCTGGCTACTGCGCAGTAGGCCGGACATGGACATGGATATGGATATAGATATGATTGGACCCAAAAGTCAACATTTCGACCCATGGCGAACTGGCCGTCTTTGGTGGTGATTAGGATCCTGAGTCGAGGGCGAGTTACGGTTAGGGACTTCTAGTCCACCTGTGCTCGTGCCTTGAGGACTCGATGGGATATAGTGGAGAAAAGGCGCGAGCTGACTCGGCATGGACCACCGAAATGATTTGACTTTTGTGGAGTATGTTTATTTATTTATTTTATTATTGGAATGATAAAATGATGAATGATGATTAAATGGTTTATGATGACGTTTAATTTATTTAATTGAATTTTGACTAATAATGGTTCGGTAAAGAGAATTTGGTAATAGATTCCCTACTGAGCATGTGGTGCTCACCCCTTCCATATACAATTTTTTTTCCTTCCTTCCAGTTTCAGGTGGTGTTCAGTATCAGACTCCGGACGAGGAATAGTTTGATTCAGGAAGTCTACGTGTCGTTTTGCTTACCTAAACCTTTAATGTTCGTCGTGGTGAAATTCGTATTTTTAGTTGATCTTTAATTTCGAAAATGTAAAGGATTAAATTAAGGATATTTGTGATGGTGATACTTTATATTTGTCGTTTTATGGTGTTGTATAAACTGTGGTCGTTGATATTGTATTGTCGTTTTTTTTGTCCCATGGGCAAAAGTTATGTGTTTGTTGACGTAGACGTTGAATATTCAACGGTATTGTTTAAATGATGATGTGTCATTGACCGGTCCAAGTTTGAAAAGTCGTTGTTTTTGTCTTATTCTACTAACCCCCATCTAGGGGCGTTACAGTTTGGTATCAGAGCCTAGGTTACGACATCTAGGGTACAACACCATAAAATTATTTCTTTTCTTTAAATATTTTGGGTCGTGTTTTATTCTGTATCACCATCCATAATCCTGACATTTAATCTTTCTACAGTTGATCAACATGGTTCGGAATTCCCAAAGTACCCTAAATCTGCGTTTCCCGTTAGATCTTTAAGAATCTGCATTGTATTCGATGTTACATAATACGTGATACAATCTCTTAGTTCTGCAGTTGAAATAATGAAATCTTTTAAGGAGATCCTGTTCCAAAATCCTTTATAGTTTGATGAATTTCCTGATGCTGCTGCAATTGAGATGCGAATGGCATTAATGAAGAAAAATTTGAGGTGCTTGATAATTCTGATTTCGTAGTTAGCCCTGAAGCTAGAATGGTAAATTTTGGGTAATAATTTCATGCGCAATGGGTTTGCGAGAACGTTACGCCAAAGCGTTACTCTAATTTCTCAGAACTGATTGTTTCAGCCAAAAACTTCTAGACATGTATTATTCCTTCATCGTTGTGCGCTCATATAGGAAATTGCCAAAAACTTTAATGATATGCAAGTCTTGTAAGCTTGTCATTGAGGGGTGTAAATTATCATTTGACGTAATCGTTCTCCGTATGATAGAGTTTGATGTAATATTGGAATTGAATTTATTAGAGAAGTACATTGTTATAGTAGACTGCTACAAAATACATGGCACCCTTAGAAGAAAAGAAAATGAGCATGTTAATATGACCTCATAATTTTATCTTGAAGTCTCTCCTTGGAGGAAAGATAAATTTTGAAGGGTCGGAAGTTAATTGTGCCATCGAAGGTGTGAGGCAAAGTGCAATTGACCCGCACATCCCCATATCTTGAAGATGTGTTTTGCCAAGGATTTTCTCCAAATTGTGGATTGGGTTTGACATTGACCTAGTTCCTAGGAGTTTTCCGATTTATATGGCTCATTACCGTATGGCTCCAGCAGAATTGGCAGAATTGAAGAAGCAATTAGACGACTTGTTGAGTAAAAGGTTTATCTGGCAGAGTAAACTACCGTGGGGAGCGTCGGTGTTATTCGCTAAGAAAAGTGATGGTAGTTTACGCTTTTGTGTGGACTACAGACATCTCAACAAGATGACGATTAAGAATAAATGTCCTTTATCGCGCATTGATGACTTATTTGACCAATTAAGAGGATACAAATACTTCTCTAAAATAGATTTGCGGTCGGGTTACCACCAGTTGAGGATTCGAGATGCCGATATTCTGAAGACAACATTCCGTACACGATATGGTCACTTGAGTTCACGGTTATGCCTTTTGGTTTAACGAACGCTCCAGCGGCGTTTATGGACTTAATGAATAGGATTTTTGACCATACTTGGATCGATTCGTTGTTGTTTCATTGACGACATACTTATCTATTCAAGAACCTTAGAAGAACACGCAGAACATTTGCGAATTGTTTTGCAGACTTTGCGGGACTATCGTCTCTATGCAAAATAAAGAAAAATATGAATTTGGGATGACAGAAGCGAAATTCTCAGGCCACGTGATCTCACAAGAAGGTATTGCCGTAGACCCGTCAAAAGGTCGAAGCTATCTTAAACTGGAGGCAACTAAGAAAAGTGGCAGAAGTCCGAAGCTTTCTAGGACTTGCGGGTTATTACAGAAAGTTCGTGGAGAATCTTTCAAAGATTGCCGCACTATGAAGAGTCTTTTTTTTTCAGAATTGAACGACGATTGACGAGTGCTCCTGTCCTTATTGTCCCTAATGTAGATGAAGTATTTACAATATATACGGATGTATCTCGAAGTGGACTATGCTGTGTGCTTATGCAACAAGGGAGAGTGGTGACATATGGTTCTAGGCAGTAGTCTCACGAACTAAATTATCTCACCCTTGACCTGGAGCTAGCAACAGTGTTGCACTTAAAATTTGGCGTTGTCGTCTTTACGGCTCAAGATTTAAGATATTCATTAATCATCAAAGTCTCAAGTATTTGTTCACGCAGAGAGACTTGAATCTACGACAACGAATATGGGTGGAGTATATGTAAGATTATGAATTTAGTCTACGGTATCACCCAGGAAAAGTAAATGTGGTGACCGATGCATTGAGTCGGAAGAACCATGGTTTGGTTGCTTCTCTGGCCTTGGAAGCATGGAAAAGATCGGTTACCGTTGGTGATTACAATTTAGAATTTCATACCGACGGATTCAAATCATGTGCATACAACGTCATAGTTGTTCCATCAATGGTACTTCAAGTCAGACAAAGTTTGTCGAGTGAAGAGATATTATAAGAGATATGAATCGGTTACGAGTTGGAGAACAACTTGAATGATGGAGTGTGGGCGTCGATGGGTTTTTATCGTACAAAGGAAGGCTTGCGGTGCCCGATGAAGCTACAAAAAAAAAAAGTGTGCCATCCTACAAGAATCTCATCGTTTCAAGTTTCTATTCACCATGAAGTATGAAAATGTACCAAAAACCTAAAGATGCAATATTATTGGTACGAAATGAAATTTGATGTGGCAATGTTCGTGAAGAGATGTCCAGTTTGCCGAATGGTCAAAGCAGAGCATCAGAAACTCGGCGGGGAGCTCAAGCCACTGGAAATACCCGAGTGGAAATGGGACTGCATCACCATGGACTTCGTTTTGGGGTTTCCCCGGACTCGAGGTGGACATGATGCAGTGTGGGTGATCGTTGATAGATTGTTAAAATCAGCCCAGTTTTTAACCATTTGGACATGTTACAAGGTTCCGAAACTCTGTAAACTATATATGGAAAAGATAGTAAAGCTTTATGGAGTCCCTGTTTTAATAGTTTCTGACCGAGATGCTCGTTTCGCCTCAAAGTTTTGGAGAAGATTACAAAAATAAATGGGAACTGATTTGAGTTTGAGCACAGCTTTTCACCCGCAGACTGACGGGAAATCAGAGCGAGTAATTCAAATCTTTGAAGACATGCTTCGAATGTACGTCTTGGAATTCATAGGAAAATGGAAAGAGCACCTTTCATTCGTAGAATTTGCATACAATAATAGTTTTCAGGCTAGTACCGGTACGGTGAGGCCTTGTATAGTCGACCTTGCCGTTCGCCTCTTCGTTGGGTCGAGTATGAAGATCGTATTACTCTCAGTCATTCCTATCTCAGAGAGACAACACAAGCGATTAAGCCTATTTGTGAGAGACTCAAGGCTGCTCAAAGTCACCAGAAGAGATATGCGGATCGAAGACAAAGGCCACTGAAATTCATGGTTGGCGACTATGTGTTTCTGAAGGTTACACCCATGTGTGGTGTTTCTCGTTTCGGAATAAAAAGAAATTTGGCTCTGCGATACACCGGTCCATTCGAGATAGTAGAAAGAGTTGGACCACTTGCATACAAGCTTGACTTACCTCCACAATTGTCTCATGTTCACAACGTATTTAACGTGTCGATATTGAGAAGGTATGAACTCGATTCCCAGCAAATCATTCTGTAGACAGAGGTACCCGTTCAATAAAATGTGACGTATAAGGAATACCCGATTCAGATTAACGCCCGTGAAGTTAAAGTTCTTCGTCGATGAAAGATCCCTCAATACAAAGTGGTGTGGAGCAATCCCGACATAAAAAAAAAAGGAAACATGGGAGTTAGAGTCGGAGATGATGGAGAACTACCCCTTTCTATTCGGGGGTAGTTTCGTTTAAATTTCGAGGACGAAATTTTTAAAGGGGTGGAGTATTGTAATACCCTCTAAATATATATATATATATATATTATAAAAAAAAGATGTTGTCAGGTAAGCTTCGAGTGAACAAATGCCCCACCTTTTCCCCATCTCCTCGTCGTTTTCTTTCTCTCTCTCTAAAAAAAAAAAAATCTCTCTCATCAAAGAAACTTCAGAGCTTGATAACTCGACCGCCGGAGCTCCGATCGACGAGATTTTGGTGTCGCCGGAAAGCTCTCGAGAAGGCGAACGTGTTGATAGGCAAATAACAACCTGAAGTGGTGGCGTTTGGCCGGAATAAGCATCGAAAGGTTCGGTCTTAAAACCTTAAATCTCTTTCAATCCGGTTCGATTTTGAGAAAACTAACACCGGAACGGGGTTCACGAAGGTTAGTAGAGTTTGTTGGAGCTGCCACCTCGCCGTTGCAGTCGCCGGTCGCCGCCGTCGGCCGCCGTCGTCATTTTCCGATATCGAATTTTATTGAGGGGTTTTGAAGCCCTCGCCGAGGAGATCGAAAGCCCTCAATCGGAATTGTCATCGGACTCCCGGTAAGCTCGAATTTCCTTGCCCTAGATTCTGATTTTAGATGATCAAATTAGGTATGTTCTGGGCCTTGATTAATGAAATTGACCTCGCCATTGTGTTTAGAATAGTCAAATTAGGCTAGGAGAGGTATCACATTGTCGAATTGATGCCCGTTTTACTGCCTCGTTTTGCGTGCCCGACGGGAATTCGGCCCGGGTTAAATGTCAGCGTATCGGGTTTTCAATTGACAATTTGAATTCCAATCTTAGTAATATTTGACTTATGGATGGTATCGGTGTTATAGTTGGCGCAGATAGTCGTCCCGTGGTCACCTAGAAAACCGTGCTACCTGAATCACCCGTTTTGAATAGTATATCGGATCCCGAAGCCTTTGATCATCGAACTCAAGACCAGGACAAACCCGCATCTTCAACTAGCTAGTCGATCGGTCAAAGTTTCCACGAATTGAGGTAGGGGCTATTACCTTTTCTCGCTATTTAAAATGGATGTAGAAACCAACACTTTAATGAAGATTGAACCGGATAGGTTAAAATTGGATTTAATGTAATGATTGATAATTAATAAAATCAATGCTATAATAGTCGTCGCTTGATAGCGAGGCTAGATACCAGGTATGGTTGCATCGGATTGATGCTTGTTATATTTTATGTTTATGATTACGTCGGGATGACGTATGTTGGTATGGTTCCCGCTTCGGGCGGATGATGATTATGATGATATGGTTCCCGCTTCGGGCGGATGATGATTATTATGATATGGTACCCGCTTCGGGCGGATGAGTTGCTGACGAGCAGCTGGCTACTGCGCAGTAGGCCGGACATGGACATGGATATGGATATAGATATGATTGGACCCAAAAGTCAACATTTCGACCCATGGCGAACTGGCCGTCTTTGGTGGTGATTAGGATCCTGAGTCGAGGGCGAGTTACGGTTAGGGACTTCTAGTCCACCTGTGCTCGTGCCTTGAGGACTCGATGGGATATAGTGGAGAAAAGGCGCGAGCTGACTCGGCATGGACCACCGAAATGATTTGACTTTTGTGGAGTATGTTTATTTATTTATTTTATTATTGGAATGATAAAATGATGAATGATGATTAAATGGTTTATGATGACGTTTAATTTATTTAATTGAATTTTGACTAATAATGGTTCGGTAAAGAGAATTTGGTAATAGATTCCCTACTGAGCATGTGGTGCTCACCCCTTCCATATACAATTTTTTTTCCTTCCTTCCAGTTTCAGGTGGTGTTCAGTATCAGACTCCGGACGAGGAATAGTTTGATTCAGGAAGTCTACGTGTCGTTTTGCTTACCTAAACCTTTAATGTTCGTCGTGGTGAAATTCGTATTTTTAGTTGATCTTTAATTTCGAAAATGTAAAGGATTAAATTAAGGATATTTGTGATGGTGATACTTTATATTTGTCGTTTTATGGTGTTGTATAAACTGTGGTCGTTGATATTGTATTGTCGTTTTTTTTGTCCCATGGGCAAAAGTTATGTGTTTGTTGACGTAGACGTTGAATATTCAACGGTATTGTTTAAATGATGATGTGTCATTGACCGGTCCAAGTTTGAAAAGTCGTTGTTTTTGTCTTATTCTACTAACCCCCATCTAGGGGCGTTACATTTCTACTATGTGGTTTAAGATTTAACAACGGATTTTAGTTGAGAGTATTAATATAACTCTTAATATTCTTGGTTATAATCTTTTTATGTAGTTCATGTGTATCGTTGAACTTGAAAATAATAAGTATGAATTATTTTCTAGTTCTGCGTTTGATGCCGAAAAAGAAAGCAAAACATAAAATGGAAAAATAGTGACCTCAGCGTTGTGCAAAGCATTACTGTGCAAGTTGTTGGCTAGATAGCCACTTCGCCGTAGCGAAGTACACACAAAAAAGCCACACAAAGAATTTAAAATTTGATTTTCTTTTCACCGCAGAAATTTCATGATTTGAAATTTAAACTTTCAAAATATTCTGCACCTAGTAATAAACGATTATCTTGGTCATGCTTCTCAGCTTCAACTTTCAATTATCTGATTATATGTGTTATTTAATTTGCTCCATATATTACACAGGTCTTCAATCATCGTGCCCTAGAGTGGTGACTCGTTAATTATACAGTAATGATTTAATCTATGTACACGTTCCTTGTTATTTTTCATATATGTATTATATTATCAATATCAAATATAAAATTGACCATTTTTTTTTCTTCTTTTGTGAACAATATTTTGGATCATATGGAACGACACAGCACAACTCACGGATTCTATAAATGTACATGTTGATTCATCACAAAGTATCTGATTATATATTTCTTACCTTGTCGGTTCCATAAATGAAATCGCAATACGTGAAAACTAAAGCAAAGTTGCTCTGGCTTAATCGTCCGACGTAGTGATGCTAATTGTGGTACGGAATATATCCAGCTGCCGTCGCCGCTGACGCTGCCATCGCCGCTGCTGTGGCCTCCTGAAATACGTTTAAGTATAATTTTGTTATACTTTACTTGCTGTCTCGCACATTTTCTTATAATCTTTTTTACTATAATATATTGCTACCTTAAATAATATACCTGGCTCCGCCGTCGCCACCGCACCGATCTCCGCCGCCGTCACGTCGGCCCTCGCCGCAATCGGAGGCACGAAAGACCTTATGATCGCCTCCGGCGTTGCTGCGGCATCCGCCTCCGCCGCTTCAATCTCCGCGTCCGCCACTGCGATCTGCACGGCCTCCGCTGCGGCCTCCGCCACCTCCATCATTGCTTCGTGCACCACTGTGTCCCTCGCCCCCGCTGCGATCGCCGCCTCCAATGCGGCCGCTGTTTCTGTCGCCCTTCTGGCGTTCACTTCCACCGCGGCATCCAGGAACGTCTGCCTCTCGATCACAAATGGAAGCACAGCTTCACCTGAAATTAACCGGCGTAAACCCTAAACCCTAGCAACCTCACACTGTCACAAAAAACAAGAAAACAAAGGTTTCTTACCTTCAGGTTCGTCAACAATATCATCTTCGACACCGTCAGGTTCGTGACCCGCGATCTGGCAGGAGCACACATTCTCTCGGAAGAGTAGCCCTAGCTAAACCCTAGCTAAGCCCTATCACGAACTCTGTCAAACAAATACACAACTCTATTCACACATCTCTGTGATCCTCCACTATTTGACAGTACTTCACACGTGGCAGAAGGCGCACCAAAACTCTGTCACAGGTGCGTAACAGTAAAGAAGCCGTCGAAGGATAACCATACTATGGTTACCGTACTATGGTTACCATACCTTAGATAAATATTACCAAATTCGATTATTCAATATTTCATGTGTAATAAATAATAAACTTTGAATTTAGTTGGTGTTTTGGTTCTTTTCTCTTCTCATTGTTCATTTCTTAGTTCTATTCTTAAAAAATTAGCTTATCCAAGGAAAATATAGGGTGAGTGGGGTTAATTAAAAATACAATACAATTTTACTTTACTCAAGAATGAGCCAAACATCAATTATCATTTTTAAATATAAGAAAAATATTAATAACACAGTTGCATCAAATAATTAATTTTAAGGATTTTCTCTTGACATATTAGTTTTTCAGACCAAATAATAATGAAATATTAGATTTTCTTAAATGGACGGTTAGACTTTTTGTCACAAATATTATATAGCAAATAAGTAAGAATACGATAAATTATTAGGAAAAAAAACTTATAAAAAATTCCGAGATTGATCTGAGAAAAAAAATACAATTACCAATGTGTTAATCTCACTTTTAAAATATTCATTTGTCCTTTAGACAAAAATTCCTTTTCTGACAAAGTAAAGAAATCAATAATTTCATTTAAGGAAAATTAACATAACTGTGATATCCATTCCGTACTAAAATCTTAAGATTTTTTTGGTTTGTCTTATGTTCATTTTCAACAAATGTAATACCATCTTCTCGAAGAAGACATCGAATATAATGATAAAATACAAAATATTTAAAAGGTCACCAAAGAATTTATAGATGTATATTCTTTCAAGTTAATTTTTATTGGACATGTTAATATTTTTTTTTTCTTATCTAGTTTATGGCCTCCTTATAAGTAAGTCTAATGCGATGGTTCTAGACAAAAAAAAAAAAAAAAAAAATCTTAGAAAGAAATGTATTTCAAACCCTACAAATAGAACAAAGATAAACCAAGCAAAATAGTCCACCGGCTTGAACAGTTAATGGCGTTCCTGTATAAATCTTTACTTGCGTACAAATAGGAACACCAAAATAGACAGACGCCTAAAAAGGAAAGAAACTGCCAAAAAATTAACAGGTAAAGAACCTTGTACAAAGTACAAACTATAAAGATAGTAAACAAACGTAGTGTCTATGGCGAGCTGAATCTTCGCATTCGTGCGTTAGCACACCTACATTATTTCCTACCAAGTCGGGTGAATACTGATCTTTGGGTTGCTTGAGATTTGCGATGTCACCCGTGACCGGACGTCCTCTAGGGCAGGGTATCGGTGCGTATTAAGGATATCCTTCCGCAATTGTCATAGTTCCGCATCTATCAAACTTCCACCTTTGTTGGGGACTGTAGGCGCTTCGAGATTAATCTAGTTAACCGAAATAAATTGTCTTCTAATTTCGCCATTTGCTTGTCTCTCTTCTCGCATTGGGAATATGAGTGACCGCTTGTTCCTGGCTGATTATATGCTCGATTTTGGCGTTCCCGTGTTTGAGTTTTTGTGTTTCGGGCGGATGTCAATGCGAGGCGGTGTGAAACATCTTCCGAGGCAAAGGATTAATTAGGGGTTTATTTAGTTGTATTAAAAAGTATCAATTAGGGGATTAAGTGTAATAATTAGGGGTTTAATTAGTTGTATTAAAAAGTATCAATTAGGGGATTAATTTATTGTTTTGTCGTAAACGAGGCTGATGTGGGCTCATCCACGTGGAAAAAATTGTTATGTCAGCAACTTACGTTTGTCCACGTGGCCAGAGTTAACGGGTAAGTTAATGGCGTTACGAGAATGGAGTGGTCAACTCCCCAAATGCGACTTTAGGTATTTTTGCTACCACTTTTAAACTTTAGGTACACGAGGAGTTCTTTGACCAAAATTTGAGTATTTTTACCGTCATTAACCCATTACATATAAAGCTGCACAAAAAAATCGCTAGTCCCGGTCGCGACGCATCGCGGCGTTCTCCGGCCAGTCGCGACGTTTCGCAATTCGGTGCCCTAAATCGCGACTGTTCGCGACTCCCTCGGTGCATCGCGACTCGGAGCCCTCTCTCCCTCTCTCTCTCTCTATCGCGATGCATCGCGAGTCTCTCCACCACGACGCATCGCGACCCGCGTACGGCGATTTCCGGCGATTTCGCCGTGACCGGTCGCGACACCGTGATGTGCAGCACTAATTACATATAATATCTGTCTTTTTGCGTCCTTTTTCTCCCAAAAGAAAGGGAAATGTAAATAAATAGCAAAAAAATATATTCCATGTCGTTCACTAAAATTTTGGCACTTCTATGTAGTATTAAAGTGAATACCAATCATTCTCTTATCGACTAGATCGTGTAATATTATGCCCTAAACTATGTCGCTTTAATTTGAGATAGTTTTATATATTTAGGAAGAAAATAGCATGTCCTTACGTGTGCTTGCATGAGAGTGAGCTTATGTTGGGCATATTGACTTTTTTCTATCATTGTTCTTTATGTGAGAATAATTTTTGACTTTTGCCGCTTAAAGGAAAAAGAACAGGAAGGTTCGTCCAAGTCTTGTAATGGAAAAAAAATGATTGCTTATTAATTAATAATTTATTATTTGGAGATTCTTTGGTCCTTTGCATGCCAGTTATTATTTTATTTTTATTTTTATGTTTGTTCATAATAAAATAAACTTAAGTGATTGGTCAAGTTCATTAATTTAAGTTAAAATTAATATTAAATATTATATATATGTATCTTGTTCTTAATCTTAAGTGATACTTTTAACTTTTGTAGTTTACTCATAGGTAATGATCGTTTATCAACGGGTTTTCAATAACTTATGAATTTATCAATTAACAAGTAATTTACTAATTTGATTTTTTTCAAAGATTAACCATTAACACACGAGTTTTTATATAAATATAAACTAATCCTAGTAATATATATGTAATCAGTTTCTTTTATACAAATAATGTAAGGTAAATATATATGTGTTTAATATGTTACTTTCTTATAAAATGTAACGGTTAGAAAGAGCAATATCGTAAACCAAGCAAGTTTGGCCTAGTGGTAATTCAACTACACTTCCATTGAAGAGGTCACGAATTCAATCCTTATGAGACTCAAATGAGTGCCCCATTTACATATGTAAACTTGGCCAATAGTGCCACTTGTTTTTACACTGAATATATCTAGTAACGCGAGAGTTCATTGTGACCTTAGCCGATAGTGTCACCCCTTCAAAAAAAAAAAAAAATCGTACAAAAGTATATAAAAATGGCTTTGGCTGCTATGAATGTTATCCCTTTGACACAAGTCTAATGGCACTCGATTCCGTTACTGTTCGTCAAATCACATGCCAAAAAGGTAATAACTATAAACAATAACGATAAATTGATATTTGGTGCCGGCAAGATGGATTTTGCCAGTTATCGTCGTCAATTCGTCTAGTGTTACCGATTTTCCAAACGTCATAGAAGTACCATTTTCACGGTTTTTTGGAACGACCATTGGAGCCAAGATTTAACCACGTAATTGCGAGTTTGATATAAAGTACCAATGAAACTGTTAGTCATTTCATCAAAATTTACTCTTAAGAAAGAAAAAAAAAAAAAACTCTTAAGTTCCTAACCAAAGCATAATTTATGTGTATTTGCTGTATGAAAAATGCATACTTTGCATAAGAAATGCTATACACGTTTTCATGAACATTACATATATACGATGCCAACTTTAGCTTAAATTAACCAATGAAATAAAGATAAATATTATGTCGTTGACAAAAATAAAAAAATAAAAAATAAAAAATCATGATTCCATTTTAATATTGTTTTAGAGTTCTTATTTACAAGACTACCACTACTACAAATATGAGATTATACTACGGAGCTTCCACTACGCAAGACAAAAAGCGTCGTATTTATCCCAACGACACTAATAAGTGTCGTTGGAATGAATATTGGCCGCGGCAAATATAATGTTGCCGCGGCAAAAATTTATCCCAACGACACTTATTAGTGTCGTTGGGATGAATATTAGCCGCGGCAACATTATATTTGCCGCGGCCAATATTCATTCCAACGACACTTATTAGTGTCGTTGGGATAAAATACGCCGCGGCGAAAATATATTCGCCGCGGCTTTTATATTGTCCGAGGACATTTTCGAATTTTGGAATCACCTCACACAACACTTATTATGTGTCGTCGGACTGTTCGCCGCGGCAAAGATATTATTATGCCGCGGCGAGTTTGTATTCCGACTACACTTTTAAAGTGTAGTCCAGTTCCACCTCCAACGACACTTAAATTAAGTGTCGTCGGATATCATACGATGGAGGATCCGACGACACATAAAGAGTGTAGTCGAAGAGCTCCAACTACACTCTTTAAGTGTAGTCCAACTCCTTTTTTGTAGTAGTGTACAAAGAGTTTAAAAATTTTAAAGTGCAGAAGAAGTATGTATTTCATTGTTTCTGTATAATTCATAAGGATAGTTTGACTTTCATCTGAAAGCACATATTGCAGTTAGTGTTGTAAATATTGTAAATTATGTATACTGTTTCCATATATATATATATATTAAATTTCCGGAAAAATTAAAGACGGAAATTATGATTTTGAACATTCTCATGAATATAGTTTAAGAGTTTGTTTATCGAAATTTCCCCGCAAGTTCAATTTGACGGATACATCATGCATTGATGAAGCCTTTCTAAGATTTTAAAAATTAATAATTGATTTTGCAGATCTAATTTTACATGTACATAAAAAAATTGATGGAAATGCCAAAATTGTATAATAATAATGTTTAAAAACATTAATCATTTGTAAATAATTTAATTAAAAATAAATCATAAGATTTTATGAGATTCTATAAGAATGTGAAGTTTTCACGGAACTTTTAAAAAATTATCAGAAACACATGCAATTCTCTTGAGGCAATTTTAACCCGCATACCCACAAACACGGGTTACCCAAAGCATACTCCGGGTATTCCACGGATTATCTTACATTCTCACGAGTCACGACACGGCTTTGATGAATGCGGCCGGCCGCGTTACAATGCATATATATATATTCAAATTAGGAAATGAGCTTATACTTTAATTATGATTTGTCAATTAATAACATAACTCTGGATTTTTGTTGGCATTATCTATTTATTGTGTTATATATCCAACGGGTTGACTCGAAGGCAAAATGGTAATTGCAGGTAATAACCACTTTAATTTCGAAAATTAATGACTATTACAATTGAAATGAGTGAAACGTCACCAAAAAGGCTGAGCCACATCTCGAAATGCCCAAAACACCCTTCAGCACAACAAATTGACAAAATGGCCATAAGGAGAAAGTTAAATTTGACTTTCTTTTAATTATGAAAATTAATAATAATAATTAATAATTCTCAATGAATGCAAACAATCTTACTAACAAAGATGAGTTTGATTAGAGCTGCAACTCGCGATTCACTGTGTTGTTCGCGACCAGTCACGATTCGGCGTCAAAAATCGCGACCAGTCGCGATTCGGTGCATTGTCGCGACTTTCTCTCTCTCCCTCTCTCCTTCTCTCACATAGTAACACATCTCTCTCTCTCTTGACGAGTCGCGACCATCGCGACCTCCTCCACCGCGACTCGTCGCGACTTCTACAGTGACGATTTTTGGCGATTAAGTCGCGACTCGTCGCGACACCGCGAGTTGCAGCTCTAAGTTTGATCATTCGTAGCCAAATTAATTAAATCACATTCAATTGGCATATGATACTTACCTTTTATTTTTTAAGTTTCGAATCAGATCTTATTATCATTATCCGAGACCTTTGTTCTTCGGTTAAAAATTGCGTTAGGTGACAAAATCCGTTAAGGCGAAACCGTGTACTCATTAGCCAGATTGGGGGTGTTTTGGCAAATTGATATTTGTACGTTTTCTCATTTTATTTTCCAATTGTATTTCTTAACCCCAAAAAAAAAATTATATATATATATATATCTTAACTAAAAAAAGAGTGGAAATATTTAATTTTAAAACATTCCAGAACGCAGTGTCGTTTGCGCTCTGCATGCGGAGAAGACAATGGGTCCCACCGAGGGGCAGAATCGGAAAGACGCTCCCCGAAGCAGAGTAACGCACGCCGGGCCCTCCCAGGGGTAGTATCGGAAATACGAAAAAACGATAAAATGAGCGCGAAACAGAGTAACCCCTCAGTGTGGCCCCGAGGGGCAGTATCGGAAAGACGCAAAACGAGCGCGAAGCAGATGAGCCACGCAGCGGGGCCCAGCAGAGAGAAGGGGCAGTAATGTATCGGGAAAAGGGATAAAATGAGCCGCGACGCAGAGGAACACAGCCCAGGCGGGAAAGGGGATTGGGAGTGGGACAGAGCCTGAGACAGATGGTCCAATTTTCTGCATGCGTCCTTTCCATAAATACCCCTCCTTCCTCTGTCTGTACCATTTTCTGTCCCTTCACAAATCGCTTTTCTAGAGAGAGGAGAGAGAGAGAGAGAGAGCTTCTCGGTCTCATCATCAGTCTCCTCCGAGAGTAGCGAGTCCAGAGAGGAGACCGAGCAAGCAGGAGAGAGGAGAGAGAGAGAGAGAGAAAGCTCCACTCTTCGTCTTCTTCCTCCAACGATCTCCGTTTCTGTAAGAGCTCTCGTTTGGATTCGCTGTTCGTCGCTTCGCGATTTCTCGTCCGTTGATTTCTGATCCGTTTCGCTTCGTTTCAGAGTCGTCTCTCTCTGTGGATTCGGTTCATATATGTCGTCTGCGCTGGAGAACCAGAGTGGAGCTCCGAGGAAAGAGCTCTGGGTTTCGGTCTCCGCCGCTTGCATGCTCTCTCAGCCGAATCCTCTCTCTCTCTCGCCCGATTCCATGCCATCGAAATCGAAGCTGTAAGTGTGGCACAGATTGTTCATGTGTTTCTTGTGTGTGTGACATAATATATATAATAGGGATTTATTATTTGTGTAAATGCAGGGGTATTTCTGGTAATTTGACAGAAGCTTCAATTTGGGGGATCGATTGTTTTAGGAAATTGATTTTTTCTTGATTCGGATTCTGGGATTTCACAGTTCATTTTCCTTTTTTATTTTTCTTTTAATTTATTGATTTTAGTTCATCGGATTAGGGGTTTAAGGGGGGTTTATGAGGTGGGAAATGCCAGCCATGAAAACCATGAGCTTGAACCAACAGATCGTCCATGGCGGCAACAGAGGGCAGAAGAAGAAGAAGAAGACGGCTACGAGGCCCGAGAATTCGAATTCCATGAAGAGGGTCCGCATCATCTACCGCGATCCGTACGCCACCGACTCCTCGAGCGACGAGGAGGACGAGGGAAATCGCGGGCCCAAACGGTGCGTTTCGGAGATTTACGTCCCTGTTCCGAATCAGAAACCGTTGTCTCCGAGCCCCGATCCTGCTCCCGCCGTGATCGACAAGGGCGAGAAAGCTCCGGCGAGATGCTCGTCCACTTACAAGGGAGTTAGGAGAAGGAAGTGGGGGAAATTTGCCGCTGAGATCCGGGACCCGTTCCGCGGGGTTCGTCTTTGGCTCGGGACGTTTTCCACCGCCGAAGAAGCTGCCGTAGCTTATCAGAAGAAAAAGCTCGAGTTCGAGGCTTTACAGCGCGCTCAGAAGAAGACCACCTCCGAGCCCGAGAGCTCGTCCTGCCTCGGCGATTGCCAGAGCGGGATTTCGTTCCAGAAGAGCCAAGACGACGAGATCAAGAGTTCGTTTTCGCACCCATCGCCTTCCTCGGTGCTATACGCGATGGATGATCCCCCAGTGGTGAAAGAGGAGTTCAACATAGATTTCGGTCGGAACCCGCCTCTGTTCGAGAGCGACTTCAAAGGCGACTTCTTTGGTAGCAGCGACTCCGATCTCGTGAGCGACGATTACGCTTTTTGCAACGGCGAAGACTCCGGGAATCACCTTCCTCTGCCGGCGATCGACGCAGACTTCGAAGTCGGGTCCTTCGCTTGGCTCGATGAGACGATGAACATCTGAACTCCCCGCGAAGTTTTGTAGCTTAGGAAGCAAGTAAAAAGTCCCAATTTTCGTTTGTTGAGAGCAAAGCTTTTGAGAAGGAAGCCATGGCGATAATAAGAGCTTCCATAGATAATTTTGAAGTAGGGTTTGGATTACTGGAGAGTTCTTGAGGGGTTTCTTCTTCAAGAGTTTTCGAAGCTCTCTTGTGATCTTGCAATTTTGAGTGAGAAATATATATATATAAATTATAATGTATCTATCTCTGTGTATGAACTGTAGTTAAGTGCTTGTCTTGAGAATTCTAATAGAATTCATAATTTTGAGTTTTTTATTTATTTAATTTTATTTGAGAATTTTCATTAATGTCTGATTGATTGTTTTGTTATTTATTTATGATTTTGTATTCATGTAATTTGGTGCAATAACGTATAAGGACAGACTTTTAATATAGTAAATCAATGTCAAATTTTAATTATTATTTTGTGTATAATTATTGTTTTATATCATACGAGTATTAAAATATTAACATAGTAAATAAATTTAGAAAAAAAATGCTAAGCTAAACTAATTTAGTTTAGTGTTCCTCAATTAGTTTCTGGTTATTTCCGTTAGTGTGATTCCGTTATTGGTCATCAGTTGTTTTCGTTATGATTCCGTTAGTAACTATGTGTTCTTCAGTTGGTATCTATTTATTTCATTTAGCGTGTTATTATTATTAGTTTCTGGTTATTTCTGTTAGTGTGATTCTCTTATTGGTTTTCAGTTATTTCCGTTAAGATTTCGTTAGTAACTACGCGTTCCTCTATTTGTATCTAGTTATTTAAATTAACGGGTTTTTATTATTAGTTTCTTATTATTTCCGTTAGTGACTACGTGCTCCTTAGTTGGTATTTACTTATTTTTGTTAGCATTATTCGGTTAACCGTTACGTGTTCCATAAAGAACGACAACATGCCGCTCTAAAGCTCTACTTTGCGGTATTTATGTTGCTATAATATTTATAATTAACAAAAATCAAATTGCCCTTTTAAATGAGTGCAATCGTTGTGCTAACTAGATCTTACATAACGACATAAATTAGAACAAAAACTATTACATTTCCACCTAACAAGTGGCAAATGAACTTTTTTTTTTAATAATTGGAAAATAACAATATAAACTCGGGAAATAAATTAAGAAATGCCATTAATATTTAGTCGACATATTTAGTTCTTATCTATTAATAATATTAAATTCATATAAATTTTAATTCATATCGCTTTTTTTTTTTTAATAGGGTGGCGCTATTGGCCAAGGTTACAATGCACTCTCGCATAAGTAACACTATTGGCCAAATTTACATATATGTAAAGGGGACAAGCATTTTGCTTCTCATGGAATTTAAACTCGTGACCTCTTGGAGAGGTGAGTAGTTGTGTTACCACTAAGCCACGCAAGCTTGGTTTAATTCATATCGCTTTAAGCAGTATAGAATAATGCATGTTTCATTCATATGATTGCCAAATGAGACAGGAGCCAATACATGATTAGCATTAATAATGGCCCTACATAAATAAGAGTACTTTAACACAAAACATATATACTTGCATATATATAAATATATGTACATATATTATATATATATATATACATAATACATATATATATAAAAAAAGGTATTTAAGAAAGGTTAATAAGAACCTAAGTAAACCATGGACACACGGGATTTATAGTGATTCCGCACCGTTAACGAAATGCTACTTTATTATTTGTAAAACAGAGCCTTCTAGCTCCAATAAAAGCATTTTTTTCCGTATGTACAAAATGTCTTTACGGAGGAGTATAATAACTGATTGGGCAGTGAGGCATCGTAGGCTCGAATGCAATATTGCCACATGTACCGGCTCCGTATGCCCTTTAAGTCATCCAGTCGGAGTTCGCATTCGGAGGACAATTTGGATATTTTCCTCCGTTGTAGTTGCTGCTCTTGGATCGCAAGTTTTGTTTTTCGGCCGGGTTTTAATGGGCCTCATGAGCTTATGTCGGAAATACGCCTAACATTTATTTATAAATACACATGTAGCATATATATTGTGAACAAATTCTGCAACATAGTTTGATGGGATTACGAAGGATCATGGGGTTCTACTATAAAATCAATTCGCAACGAGGCAGTAACTTAAAATCTTTTTAACCGTGCTAAGTCTCCATGTATTTGCTATGTGAGACTTAACGTGCCCTCTCAAGATGAGAACACTTTTGCGCTCACTTATCCTGAGCCGAGTCTTTTTTTTTTCTTATTCTGACCGATGTTTATTTGAGCTTAATGAGCTCTGATACCATGTGTAGAAGTATCATGAGGCCCAAAACTAATTAGCAATGAAGAGAGTAACCAATGACTTTTTAAACTGAGCTACGTCCTATATCAAAGATGTTCCGCTCGTTGAACCGGAGACTATCTTAAGTGATTCTAGTTAACAAGTACAATATTTATCCTTCTTAAATATAATATATATATACACACATATATATATATATATATATATATATATATATTTATGTTGCTAGATTCGATGATTTAATAGAATTGTAATATATTTTATTGGCTGCGATGAATCTTTCAAAGGTAGTTGTTTAACTACCAAAGTTCATGAGATCTTCGGATCCACTTTGAAAAAGTCTCATAATATTATTCTTTGTCTTATTAATAATAAAGAAATGCTAGTTGTAAACACCGATTACTATTAAGACGAATTGTAAATTTTTCCCCTATACGGTCTTCACAATATGTATAAAAATAGCGGCAAAAGTCGCTGATATTACAGTCAAAACTCATTTTTAATAATAAAATCATTATTGCAACCATTTTTGTAGTCTTTTAAATGTCATTCTTTTTCTTTGTAGTAGACAATGTTTAACGACTATGATTTTTACAATTAAAAATATATATAATTAATTGTAACAACTAACAACCAATCTAAATCAGTGACATTATCAGATATAAATTATGTAGCATGAACATTAATTATAAATTACATACTGTTCTATAGTCTAAAGTCCCAATTTGACACATTGGAGGTATCACCAAGGACTGCTATTAGATTTAGCAAAAAACAAAGAAAGAGACATTAGTGTACGAAAAAAATATTAATAATAAATTAGCAATTATAGTTAGTGACCTGACCCTTTGGGATTTGGCTTTACATGATGTATCTATATTTTAAATTTAATTGGGCATTAGTGGCAGTCTTATTCGTGATCATGCCACGTTTTATTCATTATTATATGTACACAAAATATATGGCATGTAATGATAGGTGAATTTTTGTTACTTTCCCAAACATATTGAGTTCAAATTATTGGTGTATTTTATGTTTGTTTTTTCATATTTTTAGATCTCGAATATCGTATAAAACTTTTTAACGAGTTATGGAATAATAATAATATGGTTTAAAAATATAATTTCTCCAATAATATATATATATATATATATATTGATATTATGATATATTCATATACTATGACCTAAAATGCTTTCTAGTGTCCACTCACTTAATTTTATTTATTTATTTATTTTTAGAAGGAAAAGCTTAGTCACTTGCTTTGCAAGCAATAAAAAATATCATGAATGGTTGATGGAATTTGCTTTCACTATTTATAGGTCCCTTATAAACTCACAATTTTCGTTTTAATTGGTTTCTTTTTTTTTCCAATAGGATCATGATTTTCTTCTTGTATCAATACAACTAAATGGCCTCTTTTCAAATGAAATAATCGAAAGATGTCTCATTACTACGAATATATCCTTTAAGGTACGAGATATTAATTGACAGAACGAAAATATGAAATAAAATAAATATTTAAAAAAAAGAAGGAAATATATATATATATATATATATATATATATATATATAAGTCAGAGCTTGTACTTCGAAAATGTCGACGACGTCTCGCGGTATGGCACCGGCATGTCTTTTTGTTCAATTTCCGGTGGATAATCCACAAGGCATGGCGTCGTTTTATAGTGTATACATGTTGATGGAAAATTCAATATATAGGTTAAATTGACGGCTCATTTTCTATTTCTATAAGATATTTACTAAAACAAGCAAGACTCTTACATTTTTATTGTTCGGCTAAAATCTATCATTTAAACACTCAAAAACACCGGTTCCCAATTTAATTTAATTTTTTTTTAAAGAAGATTTCATTAAAGCAAGTCAAAGTAAGAATTACACGAGTGAACTACCAACTCAACAAGGAATGACTTCAAAAAACAACCCGCAAAGCATGCGCAACCGAGAGTTACGGTTTCTAAAAACATAGAAGAAAGAGATAAAAAAAAAAAAAAAACAAATCGCGCCAAAAGCTTTGAATATGTTCTGTATTCAATCTAAATTGTTTTGGCTATTTTATGGAGTATTGTCACTATACTCTTGATAGTGTTGCATACAAACGCACATGTATGATGATTTAGAAATTTAACCAACATGTCAAAAAGAGTCTTTGGATTTACTTGTCAACTTTCGATCATTTTCAATAGGTTGGTCTCCACTTTTCTTCTTCTTCTTAGCTCATCTTTATACAATATATATATAAAATATTTTTTAAAATTTTAAATTCAATAAATTCCACCATATCTAGTCCCCTTACACTAAAGCACAAAAGTGGCAATTTCCTCCCACACACCACTGTCATTTCACACTTTTCCATTCCTTATTTTCTCGCAAAATCAACTCTTTCTCTCTCTTCAAAACATTGAGATGATTTGGACCACACGTCAGTGTTAATTGAATAATTCCATGTAAAATTCACCAATAAAATTGAATGAAGTACCAGCAAAGTCATCAAATCGCCACCAAACTCACGTGACTTTGGCCTATCATGCCTAATAGATATGGCCCATAAATAATTGCTCTAATTTATTTATTTTTATGATGAAAAATACAATATGGAAATAAAGTTACATTTAACAATCAGAAAATGGAATGTTAGCGTTAGGATATAAGTTGAGAATGAATAAGACTTTACACCAAACTCCTTGGCTCCCAAAATATTCGGAGTTGAAAAGAATTTGAAGGGCTGTCATCGCTCGTACGACTTGATTACGGCTTCAAATCGGTGTTGATATTTTAGATAATGTCGGGAAAAGCGAGCTCGCAGACTAGAGCAAGATGATCGCTTCCCCAATCCTGTAATGCGCAACATAATCTTGTGAAAAAGAAATTGAGAAACCCGGCAACAACGACGGATCCATAACACGATGAATCGAAATATGATCAAGAAATTTGTTTTAGGAATCTATGGATAACTCAGTGTCTTATATAAGAGAAATTTATTCTCAGTGTCGCTGTGAATATGGTAAGTTCGGTATACCAGTTCCATGTTAAAAATGCCTGAAAAATCCAGGGACTGAAAATCTGGATCCGGATTTATAGAAAGAATAACAAATAACTTATATATTAAAAAGCCGGAACCGGAAATTCCGGTTCTGGAGAAAGCAGAACCGGATTAAAGATTTTGGATTTCTAGATCCGGATTTAGGAAGGATTCTGTAATTCCGTATTCCTAGATACCAAACCGGATAAAGGTGTAACGATTCAAGTGTTGCATGATTCTAGGTGCTCATTTATTTGTGCTTAAAATATTATTCCGGATCTATTTGAATAAATTTTTATTTTCTGTTTTTCTAATTTTGCTTAAGAAAATATATGACCGAAATTCTGAAAACATGTATGATACTTTTTCTTATTTAAAATGAAGAAAACGTCAAAAATAGACTAATAGTTGTTGAACTTTAAAGCCCGAAACCGGAAAACATTAAATTCGAGATTTTTCGTTTCATTTAAAAAGGAACTGATTTAATAAAAATAATAGCTTACCTTACTAGGGAGTCCGCCGGTTCTTTTCAAGACATCAAGAGGTAAAGTTTCGAGAACTCTGACAGGAACAAGTTCTCTGGTGTGCCTGTAGTACCGTTACTTTAATGTCAAAAAACAATTTTTGTTCAAATAATATGCTAAGCAGTTTGATTTTACAAGAAGAGATATAATGAAATACCAAATATAATCAACGGTTCCCATAAAACTTGAGTGGAATGACGTTGCGAGGGGTTCTCCGCAGTTATCCCTCGTTCTACCACTTCCCTAAGGAGGTAATTCACGAGAGATAAATTTATTATTAACCTGAAATCTAACTAATATTGATAAAAATATCTTAATAGCTTGAAAATGCTTATTAACAAATAACATTTTTATTTAACACATATATACATGGTAATTATTATTAGCACTGTTACAGTTTTTTGTTGTACACAATTGAGTCTTGATGTTAGTGTAGTTCATCTTACGGGAATGTTAGGATACACACTGCGAAGCCTCAAACGGTGCTGAAGTTGCGTGGCATGATCATCGCCTGATGCAAGTATTATTTCTTCTCTTCGCCATCTTTGGAAGAACGGCGTCGACGTTGAACTGTGGAAACTAAAGTTACAGACATCACCTTGTTAAAAAATAATATATTCAAAAGTAAAATTTGTTTGAAGTTTTCTATTAATCTAATCGTGTTAGCAGAACCAAAGCAATTATCAGCTACGCCCTTAGATAGTATCTCGTTTTAGCAGTTCTTTGTTAGACCCATGATCACATACATGGAGGACAAACTTGTAATTTAGCCTAGACACTTATGTCCTTATTTGGATTAGGGTTACTTTGTTCTGCACAAAATGTTAATGAGGGATTTTTGAGTTTAAGTTGAGTATTTCCTTTCAAGACATCTTGTGGAAAAAGCTCGCCTTGTATTTTCGTGACGTGTTCGGGAATTTTTCTGTTGGCCTATTACTTTGTGTTTAGTTTTGTTCGGATCCTAATTTTTTCTCCTAGTCTTTTTTGTTACAGTTTCCCCAATGAACTTACAAATCGTAGCAAGTTCTCTCTAATTGCTAAAAAAATCAGCGATTTTGTCCTAGCTCAAGCTACGAGAAACGCATACGATTGTGTGGCTTAACAATTTACAAATTCAGTAAGGACGCTGCTAGAAAAGTAATAACAGGGAAAAATACGACAGCTCGACAAGTTCACCGTAGTTGAAAATTACTCAGCAAAGTACAGATTAAGAACTGAAAAAAAAAACTCAGGACCTGCTTGCTTTTCCATGAAAAGATTTGAAGGCTCGATATTCTGACTGCAACTCAGTTTGGCCGGAAATATGTTTGCGGTCATATTGTTGAAAGTCTAGCTGAGATTCATATGAATGAAAAAACCTTTTTGCGCTACCCATAAATGTAACTTTAATATAAATAAAGAGAAAGAAACTATGAACTCGGAAACACAGTTTGGGCAGAAACCAACCTTAGATGAGGCCAAAAATTCGTACATTGGACTCTGCCAAACAAACAAAAAAATCAGATAAGAGCAAGAGTATCGCTCGTTAATGAATTTTATTTGTGTAAAAATACAAGTCTCTTGTCGGAGGATCAAACCTGTGGAATACTATTTAGATCACCGGAAAAAATAATTGGGATGTCGCCCCATAACCGTGACAGCTGGGAAGCTTTATCAAGTATCAATCTTACCTAAATCATTTAAATAGAGAAACTATCATAAGTAAGATGATAGACAGTCTCTTACTCCTTATCGTCATAGGAGGGGCAAGACAGTTATCTATTCTTTGGTGTTATAAGTGTAATTCATAGAGGAAAGAGAGACGGTTTGTGACAACCGTAAAAATACATGAAGTTAGGCATACATAAGCTATTAATAGTTGTTTATAGTGCTAATATGTTGATAGTAATTGTTCTAGTAAAGCTTAGTAATTTTCTTTGTTAGACAGATTAGTTTAATCTATATTTCTGAAGGCAAGTTAGTCTTAAGTCGTGTAGATTTTTAATTGAAAAAAAAAATTAAGAAATTCCAAAACAACAACGAGAAAAATCACAAAAAGTGTACCTGGCCAAGCTTGACATCTCCGCGTTTAGGGTTAAATAGCAAGTGCGTATTTCCAATCAGGAATCTTCGACTACATTTTTGTGGAATCATGAAGTTTAGGTACTCAATAAGGGAATTTGCAATAACTTAATAGAAACTCTAAGCAGACAATAATAAAATTTTCATTAGCAATATGCTATCCCATAAGAAAAACTAGAAATTATATTTTGATTTTCAGAAGATTTATTTTTTAGTAATTGGAAGTAAAACCCCCTGAATTAAGCATGATTGTGAAGTTTGCCCCTTGAACTTAAGTTTTTAGCAGCAAATCCCCCCCTATACTTCCAAATAGTAACAGACTACCCCCTACGTGTTAAAATGATGAAAACTTATGCATAGCACGTGAGGATAGTTTCATCAGTTTTTTCTACACTCTTGGTGGGACTTGTCGAAAATATTGGGGCATTGGTGCCAAAAATTAAAGTTCAGAGACCAAACTGCACCAACATGCAAAGTTCAGGGCATTACCATGGAGAGAGTGATTTACCTCGATCGGCTACGTTTATCCATCTCCGCTTCACTTCTCTTGATCTGTACATATATCAAATGACAAATATACTTCACTTCATATAAATGCCTAGTTGTTAAAAAGAAAATTTCAAGCAGTGTTGCTAACATGGCCCGTTAAACCAAATTAATTATCCATTGGCATATAAGTGAATAACTTACTAACTATTTTGTCACATTCAAAGTGATGACGGGAAAGACACGAAAAATAAAAGTGAGTTATATTGCAAAACATAATCTTCACTTTACCTCTAAAACACATAGCTGCGCGACATTGTTGAAAAGACCGAAACGCTGGAATTCAATATCTTCTTTATGTAAAAGCGTAAATCTACAGTATAAACACAAATATTACCAAATCTATATTTTGAGCCTGAATAAATATACAATATAGCTTTTCACGTAAAAGAAAAAAAATTATTATTAAACGTCAGCCGAATTCGGTTCCAAAGGACCAAGAAACCTTACAGCTCTTCTTTCCAGAATATTGCACATCCGTCTTGTGCTTCACCAGTGCGTCCCTGAATATTTTAAAAATTCGGAGACAGTGTTGATCAAAATTTATTCGATAAAAGTAAAAAAAAAAAAAAAAAAAACAGAAAATTACATTTATCATATCATTTACCTTGTAAACGCCCTCAAACCCATCTTTTTTAAAAGTCTGACTCAAGTCATCAAACCGGTCGACCTCCTGAAGCATTGAGGGCACATTAAGACCAAAACAGACATACCCAAAAAGATATCCACAGAACAATAGCTTATCTTACAAGCAAACTATAAGATAAGACATTCTAAGCTGCCTTTGATCATAAGTGCTATCATCTACGTATCGAGCTTGATGACACACTAAAGGAACTGTCTAACGCAAAGCGAAACCTCAACTAGAGCAACGATACTCAAGACGTAACGTGTCCAAATTTCTAGTTAAGAGTCACATATTTTACTTTTGTATAACTAAAATTTCATTAAAACGAGAAGAGCAGAGAAAAGTATAAAACCACAAATCTGTTACATCTAAGGAATATCAGAGAAAATGAAAAACCCGAGAAGACCCTAAATTCAATATAGTTTAGCTTATTACTATACAATACATGCTCGTTCTGGCACATTGCATTTAGGAAATCAATCCAGTATGAGAAGCTATTACCTGAAGGCTTAGAATGTTAGCTTCATAGCGATTAATCTCCTTGCATATAAGCGCCTTCCTTCTATTCCACTCCATGTATTTATAAGGCACATTGACATACAAATCCGGATGTTTCGACGCATTATCGACGCCCAATATATTATAACTAACCACCACGAGCTTATCTGCGGAAAAGGAACGAAAAAAACGGATTTATTTTACTCAAAATCGCCAGATATTAACAAGTCCATAAACATTATTCTCATGTTCAGTCACGACTCGGAAGCAAGCAAAACCGATTTCGGAAACGGCTCTTTCTTATCTACAGAACTTGGGTGCTTATCAATCACAGGAAACAACTAAAGCACAATAATTATATACAATATACATACATATATATATATATTTATACATGTGTGTATATATACACTATTCTGAAGCACAAGAAATTACATAAACATTATACATATATTCAGTCATTAGCGAACAAAATCGATTTGGGAATTGCTCATTGTCAACTACAAAATCTAGGTTTGGAAGACAATGCCGAACGTTTAAATCACAAAACTCACAGATAAATCAACAAAGAAATTCGACAAATTTGACATTGGAGCTTGAAATTCCCAAACCTTTGGAGCTCGAAGCACCGAGGGAAGAGTAGACCCACTTTCTCGAGCCATAATCGCCGGAATGCTCTCTCCTTCTGCAAATCCGAGACGACTCGAAAGCTGAGTTTTCTTTTCCGGTCCGGTTTCTCCTCCGGCGAGCGCGCGGTTTGTGCTCCGAAGCAGAAGAATGCGCGCGCTTTCGCGACGAAGACGCCGCAACGCCCGTGTGCGTGAGCTCGCGTTGGTTCGCCGGAGCTCGGCGCCAGAACTTTGTCATAGCGTTGGAGATGCAAACAGTTGCAGCGGCGCGTCAGCGAAACTCCGACGCGCGCGAGAGTGAGAGTGAGATTGATATTGAGTTTGATTGTGAATCGTGTATATCGCAAAGCGATTCCGTAGCTTCGAAATTGGTATGCAATATCAGTGTCGTTTTGGTGATACTTTTGCCGCTAGGGAAAAAAAAAACATATATTTGAAAGAATTCGCTGAAAACCTTAACTGAGATGTCGTTTCGTTACATACCCTTGTTATATCCTGTATTTTCTTTTACATTTATTTTATAGCCCTAATAAATACAAATTGTGAGTTCTCATTTATTTTTTACCCAGTATTTTGTGAAATTACTAATTTGCCATTTGGTAGTTGAGCGGTGAGCGGTTTATCTATTACATTTTCTTTTAGGTTTTTTTTTTCCAAACATATTATCGCTTCTTCTCCGTGATTACTTCACTTCGACGCTTTCTATTCCGAAGATCCTTTCTTCCGACTCCGAACGTTTTTCTCTTCTCTATCGTACTCCTCGTTCTTCTGTTCTGTTCATTATGGTTCGAGAACGACTTCGAGCAACGAGACTTTCTTCTCTTTGCTTTCCCGGCGAAGGACGATCCTTTCAGCGACGAGTTTCTCCGATCATCGTCTTCATCCTCCCCAAAGCCACATAAATGGAGGTAAATGTTTATTCTTTGAGAAACATATGCTTTGCGAACTGTTTTGACTCGTGATGATGTTAGAGTTTACTTATTTTACATGCAATACACTATACTGTGTGGTTTACGAAGAAGAACGAGTGTAGGGTTGGTTCTCTACCTATTTCAGCAATGCCGCTATCTATTTACACTCTGTTGTCTATTACCGCTAGAAGTTGGCCGTTGCTCTCTCTATATATTCATTACCGTTATGTTTTATTATCAATGTCGATAGTTACCTGTTTACACTCCGTTGTTTATTACCGCTATCAGTTTGTCGTTGCTCCCTATAAACTGCATTACCGCTAAGTATTTTAGAAACTAATCTAGTTTTGATTTGTTTCTTGTCCGAAATAGCTAAGTAATGTCCTCCAGACGCCCGAGATATACGAATGTGATGTCATCTTCGACGAAGCAAACTTCAGGAGGATCACGAATCTCATCAAAACGAAACTGACGGAGGAGGAGCTTGCGTGGTACAGAGAGACACAGCTTGGGCCTCTATTGGATGTCCCAACTCACTATCAGTTCTCTGCCCAACTGTTTTGGACATTGTTATCGAGAATCAGTAAGCAGCAAGTTCCCTTCGAGATGTGGATATTGGTCAACAATGTTCCCCTACGATACGGGATTAAGGAGTTTGCCATCATCACTGGGCTGAATTGCGAGGAAAATGGTTGCACTTGGCCTGCCCAAAGCCCCCAACGTGCTCCGTTGAGAGAAAGGTTGTGGCTTGGGTGACAATCAAATGCTGGAGGAACGCTTTGAGAACAGTCATCTTGATTCGACCGTGAACAGTGATGATAGGAGAAGGTTGGCGTGCTTGTGCTTCGTCTTTGGAGTGCTATTACCCCACAGTGGTTATGGTCAAACGGAAGTGCTCGATATTTTATTGTCGAGGGTGGAGGACCTTGACCTTTTGGTAAGATATCCTTGGGGTCGACTGTCATTCATGCAATCGCTACATTCGCTCCGGGCTAAAGCACATCGACAACTGCAACTGAACAGCCCTGAAAACGAGCAGGAAAGAATGCAGAATCAGGTGGCGTCACCGAGCATGAACTTTAGGGGGTTCATCCACCCATTACTGATATATGTATAAGTTTTAAGTTATATATTTACCATGGACGTCTTATATATCAATCTAACATGTTAAGTTCATGCAGATTTTGGCGTACGAGTATTTTCCGGGCGTGGCATGGGTTTTAACCAACCTTCGAAAGCCAGAGGTTGTACCTCGTATGTGCAAGTGGACAACCAGGCCAATCGGGGATATTCATCTTTACAGCCAGAGTATTCGCAACGCTCTTTTACATGGAAGGAACTCGGGGGTTAGTTAGTTGCTCTATTATAAATATAATTATATCAATTACTTTTTTTTTATAACATTACTCTCCTAATTGCAGGCACAATTGACTTTGCTTCGTCCCACAGCGGTGGAGGCCACGTTGCCTTATGTAATATCCACCCGACCGTGCGATGTCGATCGCTCCCCTCGCTACCACATGCTCGTGGAGTCATTGGAATGTGGTTCACGGATCGTCCAGCGACCGAGGAGCCCACAACAACCAGTTCCACCGCCACCGGAGTTTGAAGAGGAAAGTGACCACGAGATAGTAGACATGGAGAGTGACTCGATAGTAGTGGAGAGTGACACGGAGAGTGACTCAGTAGTAGTGGAGAGTGACCAAGAGACGGTAGCAGTGGAGAGTGACTCGGGAGGTGACAATGGGCCTGTAGGTGAGTCAGATAATGAGTCTGGAGGTGAAGTTCATTGAACTAGACATGATCGGCAGGTCCCCTTTGACCATGTTCGACCGTTTTGTAGCTGAAGCCCGTTACCGATACGCGGCGGAAATCTTCAACGTTAGAATACTTGCTACTTAGAAGTTAGAGCTATTTTTTTATCCTTTATAATATTTTGACTATATTTTATCACTATTTTGGATGAGTATGTTGTAACTATGCTTTATTACGTTGGACGATATTATAAATGATATCACCGCTAGTAACTAGATTCATTTTCAAATATTATCACCGCTAATAAAAAGATATAGCCGTTGTGCTACCGCTATGAATATTCATTGTAAATTAAATATAGCGGTATACATATAAAATACAGTCTTAATGATGATCATATAAGGCGGTTTATTTGAAAAAAATTATATAGCGGTTTGACGGTAAAATGGCAAGATTATATAGCGGTACGGCGGTATAGATGACAAGATTAAATACAGTGTTAATGACAAAAATTGTAGGATAAATAAATAATTAATTTATATCTCTTTAATTAATATTAAAATTAATGACGAGCATATATGGCGGTATAAATGAAAAAAAATCATATAGCGGTTTTGCAGTAAAATGATGAGCATATATGGCAGTATAGAGATTATATAAAGTATTAATCACAAAATTGTAAGATAAATAAGCAGTTTATAAAATAATATTAAAAAGTCAACATACAGAAACCTCAAACAAAAACATCCAAACTAAAAGCTGTTATGGAATCCAACAACAAACTGTGTGCGTAGAACCTCGCCAGATTGCCACTCGCCATGATCATCGCTTCTCTACGATTACGATGTATGAAAACTTTCTGAACGAGAGTGTCGTTGTAAATTATGAAAAACCTATCAGTGGTTTCCATATCAGTTTGACAAAGTTGTAAATACTCTGCCTCGCTATTTATAACCATCACTCCTCCGTGTATAACGAGAGATTGAACTTGCTTTTTACTGTTACTACAATCGAAGCCGATGAAAAGAATTTTTGTTTTACTTAAAACTAGAAACCGCTATGCGTATCAACGTAGCGGTAACCCGCAGTACCTAGCGGTAACTTGGCTAGTTAATAGCGGGACTACGAGTTGTATCTTAGATTAGTGTATCACTCGTTTATCTTTTACTGTTTTAGGGTTTGAGAGCGAATATTAACTCATTTTATCAAATGAATTATATATTGTTCGCCGAAGGGTGTAAAATGATCAAGACCATATGTGTAACGACCCAAATTTTTCTACTACTAGATCCTTAAGGAATGTTAGTTATTATCTTTGACTTACGAGATACATTTTCATGTAAATTAAATGTTACATGATGTGAATGTTTATGCTATATTAAATTGACCTTGTAATCAAAGTTATATGGTCGGAAAACATTTCCGTGAAACATTCATCGATGTGGGGCTACAATGAAGCTCCTAAAGATGAAAGAATAATGTCTCGTACCAATAAGTTTCTATAAGAAACGGTATCGAGAAATATAGAAGGAAAATTTATTATATGAAAAACATTTCATCAAGAGAGAAAATAATAAGTCAAATTAGAGATACAATAATCCATGACAATTCCATGAACAAGTTAGGTCGGAAAATGCGATCAACACAAAGTGTCATAAAAGTTGACTAAAAGTCAACTAGGCCGGAATCAATATTTTGAAGTCCCGGTTAAAACCAAAAATATTATTTTTGGAATCTACACAAAATTTTATGGAGGATAGGTGTGTTCAAATTAAATTTCCCATCAGGTCCTAAACTTTTAGAAAAATTGCACTTTGGCCCATAATTGCCAAAAAGTTTGCAATTATGCCCCTATTCCGAATTTTTGACTTTTCAGACTGATCCCTTCTTATTAAATTCATGTCCCACACTCAATATAAGCTGATATATTAATTTAATATCAGTTTAGTTCACTTAGAAGTCAATATAAGCTTCAAATGCCTTTTTGTTTTGCATGCTTGGCTTATATACCTTCAAAATGGACCAATGGTGACATTAGAGTGTATGAAATCAATGAAAAACCCTTAAGGAAGCCTTATCACGAAATGTATCAGCCAAACAAAGCTAATGAATGGCTTGAGAGGCTTCCAAGATAGCCTAGAACCAATAGGAAACCCTAGTGATCATAATTACACCAAAGGGTGAAAGTGCATGCATTTTTCTCTCCCTCCTCTCAAAAATCCGACCCAACTCTCTCTAAAGATCAGAAACTAAACTCTCTCATCACCCATCTCTCTCTCTAAGAAATCCTAAGCCATTCCTCTAGGAGATTCATCCAAGAGAACCACAAAGATCCACAATATTTCAAGGAATGATGAAGAGGTAAAGTCCCCTCTTGCATGCAATATTTTTCAAGGTTTATCCCTATGAAAATATGGTCATTTATGTCTCCTTTGTTATTTATTGAATTCCAAAACTTATGGAGAAATAATCGTGAAGATCCGGTCTCAAACACATCTTTTACTCATCAAAACCAAATCATTGTTCAAAGTTCTTAAGAATAGGTAAGAACACCTCTTGCATGTGGATTTATTTCATGATCTTGATCTATGAACTTATGTTCATGATATATTCTCTCATTTTAGCTCACAACCAAGCTCACTTTGACCAAAATCGTTGTGAGGAGTACACAAGTCCCCTACCAAGCAAAGTTCGTAACCTTGTTGAAGAACACGTTAGAAGGTATAATCTTTAGATTAAAAAACCCCAACTCTCTTGATGAATGTTTACTAATCTGGTTGTTAATGCTTGTTTATGTTTTAAACAATGCATGCATGAATGTTTTTGTGTGTTTTCATGAATGAAGTTCAAGAGCCTTATGTTTGATGATGAATGAGTTACATGCATGTTGTTGGAATTAGGGTTATGATGAAGTCCGATTTGGTCAGGGTATTAAACCAGCCAAATAAACTCCAAATTAAGAAAATTACATATGTATGGATAGATATAGATGTCTAATATAACATACTAAAAATTTAGGAACATCCATCATACGGTTTTTAAGATATAAGCCACGCACCATTCATGCTCCAGGCTGTTTTTCACTTCCAGGCAGATCTGGAAATGGACAATTTGAACACGTTTTCATCACCCTAAAGTTATTTTAAATTCATAATAAAATTGTATGATTAAGTTATGGATCTTATAGAAGTAATCTAATTTGTTTTACTGAAAAATAATCGATGGTTAATCAGAAAACAATTATGGAGTGACGACATGCAAAGTCGTTTCTAGTTTTTATGAAGATTGTAATTGGTGTTGGAAAAATATTTTAAATGATGATGAAAGATTTAAATAAATATGGGGATAAAAATATATGATATATATGTTAATCAAGGAGCTACAGCAATTGGTTTTGTTCCAAAATAATCTATGAATGATTTTATAAAAATCACGCACTGAAGGTCGCGAACCGTTTCATCAAAAAAGGCAGATTTGAATGATGCTTAAGAAAAAAGTATGTACAACTAAATAAATGAAAGTATTTTCTAAAATTAAAAGTACAAATTATATATAAGATCAGTATAGAGCTAACAAAATTTGTTTCATGTTAAAACGAGCTTCCATTTATCGGATTAAAATTTATAGAGCGAACGTATACGAGTATCTTATTATTGGGGCAGATTTGTAATTCGAAATTAAAATGGTTTTAATTGCAAGTACTTGAATTATTTTATGAAAATAAAACATTGAGTTTTAAGTTTAAGAACTTATGAAAGCTAAATAAATTGATGACCATGAAGAATGCTCATACTCGAGGTTGTTTTGGATTTTCAAAGTAAATATTATGTTTTCGAAATATGAAGATACACAACTCAAAATTTTATTGAAAGAGAATTATTAATAATAAAGTTTCATATATTTTCAAAATAAATAAGTATGATACTTTCATATGTTATAAATAAGAATACTCAATCGACCGATCGTTCGGCCGATATTCTGGTAACTTTTTAGGATGATTTATATTATTTAACTATAATCAAAATGATCAAAACTATTTTATCAAATATTTAACCCATTTTGGGTAATTGATTTAAGTTTGAAAGAATTTAGGTTTCAGAATAGATGACTTGGCCGATCTATGCTATGGGTCGAACCCCTAAACGACCTGACAAACTAGTCAACCGATCGCCAGTTAACTTATCATAACCCGATGAAAAATAATCACTTCCTAATCAGCTCGTTGAGCCGATTGGCACCTCTAGAGATTAGTCGATTGTGTAATCAAAGTGTTTCCGATCAACACCATCAATATTGCCTTATTGATTTCTAAATGACTGAAATGAATAAAGGGATGGATGTATACCTAGATCAATAACATTATACCTACTAGTACAAATTGTTGATCCTACCACAGTGTTTCAACCACGGATTTTTTTTCCATAGTCGAAATCCAAGTTTCTACCATGGAATTTTTTTTACATGGTTGAAAATCGTGTCACGCCGCGGCACGACATATAACGCCGCGGCATGCTCTCAAATTTACTACAGACATATTTTTCGTTGTTGAAAATGTGTCGTAGTGATGTTGATACGCCGCGGCAGATATATGATGCCGCGGCACGGGTAGTACACAACGACACTTTTTAAACCGTTGTTCATACCACGAAGTGTACGCCACGGCGTGTATTAAAATACGCCACGACACATCGATTTTAGAGATAAGCCACGGCATTCTCCACAACACGCCGTGGCATGGGTGGTACACGACGACAGCTTGAAAACTAAAATCCTAGTAGGCCGCGGCGTATCTTGAAATACGCCACGGCATTGGGTTTTAAGTGACACGCCCCCGCATCATTTATAACATGCCGCGGCACGGGTGGTACACGACGACACTTTAAAACCGTTGTTCATAACCCGCAGTAAAAAACCTAGTAGGCCGCGGCGTATCTTGAAATACGCCACGACATTGCGTTTTAAGTGACACGCCACGGCATCATTTATAACATGCCGCGGCGTTTCTCGTATCATAACCCGCAGTAAAAATCCTAGTATGCCGCGGCGTGTCTTGAAATACACCACGGCATTGCGTTTTTAGTAACACGCCACGGCATCATTTATAACAAGCCGCGGCGTGTATCGTATACTTAACCCTAACATCTTAGTTTCTCATTGCGCCGTCGAACCCAAAAGCTCGCCTCTCAACCCCTTCGCCTTCGACCTCGCCCTCGACTCCTACCCCTTCGCCGTCGCTCCCGCCCTCGCCCTCGCTCTCGTCCTCGCCGTCGCTCCCGCCCTCGCCGTCGCCGTCGCTCTCTTTCTCGTCGTCGATTCGCCGCAACATGCTTCTCGCCGTCGATTCGCCGCCGTCGCCTCTCAATGTTAGTATCGATTTCAAGCTTGATTTTTATAGCATTTTTTCGTTTTCTTTTATTATTCGAATCAATACTTGAAAATTGTTTGTATTAGGTTCATGGTATTGGTTTTGTGAGATGAAATTAGGTTTTGAAATTAGATTAGGTTTTGAAATTAGGTATTGGTTTTGTGAGATGAAATTAGGTTTTTGAAATTAGATTTTGTAATTAGGTTTTGAAATTAGATTTTGTAATTAGGTTTTGAAATTAATTGGGTATTGAATTTAGGTTTTGCGGATTGAAATTTAGTTTTGGGTATTGAAATTGCGTTTTAAAATTAGGTTTGCGTATTGAAATTGCGTTTTAAAAATTTGGATTAGTTTTGAAATTGCGTATTGAAATTAGTTTTGTAATAATTAAGTGTTAGGGAATTGAAATTAGTTATATTGATTAGTTTTTTTGCTTAAAATTAATAATTTAATATGTGACGTTATCTTTTTTATAGATTTCAATGGCACCCCAAAGAAAACGAGCACGTGGATATTTAGTGGTTCGATCCGGATCTGGGAGCCGAGCCCAGGTAGAGGTCACGGAGGATCTACCAGTTGATCCACCACCTCCCGTTGAAATACCAAACTTCAACACCGAAGCGGCGAAGAAACGATTTCTTAATGAGTACTTCGGAACCCAAAATTTTACGGACGAGGAAAACAAGCACAACCACTTACACGACCAAGAGTTGAATCAACCGTTCTACGACGCCATAACGGCGGCAATTGATACGCCCGGAGCTAATTGGCACGAGAAGGGCGGAGAGGCACGGCTGGTCAAAAGTCAGCTGAATCGGAAAGCCAAAGTGTGGATGTACTTCTTTGGGAGCAACCTATACCCACATTTGCACTTCACGGAGCTGAAGTTTGACTTTCTCAAGTTGATCCACGCCGGAGTTACGGGATTAAATATCGACGTCGGTCGTTTCATATTCTCCTACATGCGTGGCATGGTGTACGAGCAGTCGAAGAGCTCATTGGGCTTCCCGTTCCTTATCACAGCTCTCTGCATAAACGCCGGGGTAAGTATAGCTTCATTTGTGTATAAGTTTAGTTGTGAAATTCAGTTGTATCAATATTGATTTAATCTGTCTTTGAAACTATCGTTTAGATCAAGGAGAATGAACTCGACATTCAGGTGCCGAATGGAAAGAAGATGGACGCGGTCTGGATCCGGAGTTTGAAAGAACCCGAAGATGAGGAGCCAGCGATCGTACCTGAAAATCCGGTAAAATTATAGCTTCATTTGCTTAATTATTTAAAATTGATTTTATATTAATCTAATCTTGCTTGAATTTCATGGTTCAGGCCGTTGAGATACCGCCTGCTGTCGCCGCCCCCCCAATGCCTGAGCTTAACTACGATGCTCCGCAGATAAGAGCCTTCGTGGCTCACGGTGTTCGTAGTCTTCTGGAGTTCACTGCATATTGTAGGTCCTTCTGGCCGGGTATCTACCCAGGTTAGAATCCTATCCCTAATCAATATTATATATGTATTGAAATGTTTTTAATCAATAAATGCAATATGTAAAATTTACCCAGGATTCCAGGCGCCAAATCAGTTTCCACCAATGCCGTGGCCAGCAGCATATCCTGATCAGTATCCGGTGCTGGCATTTGTTGACGGAGGCGGGAACGGCGAGGGCCAGAACGGCGGCGAGAACGGCGGCAACGAGAACCCCGAGAACCCAGCCAACCCTGCCAACCCTGACAACCCCGAGATCCCCGAGAACCCCGCCAACCCCGCCAACCCCGAGAACGCCGCCAACCCCGCCAACCCCGAGAACCCCGCCAACCCCGAGAATGCCGCCAACCCCGAGAACACCGAGATCCCCGACGAAATCAACAACGAAGGCGAGAACAACGAGCACCCGGTCGAAGATTAGTATTTGTATATGTTTATTTTGTTTATCATGTTTATTTTGTTTGAACAATTACTTACTATGTTTATTTTGTTGGGTTAATGACGGGAAAAATACCTAAAGTTTGGTCAAAGAACCCCTCGTATACCCAAAGTTTAAAAGTGATGGCAAAAATACCCAAAGTCATATTTGAGGAGTTGACCACTTATTTCTCGTAATGCCGTTAACTTACTCGTTAACCCTGGCCACATGGATAATTTTTTTTTTGTTAAGTGTAATCATTAGGGGTTCAATTAGTTGTATTAAATAGTATTAGTTAGGGGTTTAATTTGTTGTTTTGTCGTAAACAAGACTTATTTGGGCTCATCTATTTGGCAAAAATCGTTATGTCAACAACCAACGTTTGCCCGCGAGGCCAGAGTTAACGGGTAAGTTAACGGCGTTATGAGAATGGAGTGGTCAACTCCCCAAATGCGACTTTGGGTATTTTTACCACCACTCTTAAACTTTGGGTACACGAGAGGTTCTTTGACCAAACTTTGGGTATTTTTGCCGTCATTAACCCTATTTTGTTTGAACAATTATTTAGTTAATATTACTATGTTTGTTTACTTTGAAGAATTATTTAGTTACTTTGAAAATTGCATTATTTTGAAAATAAAATTATCAACATTTTCATAGTTTATTGTACTTCGTTTTTTAAAATTAATAAGATAATTTAATTGTGTAAAATTGTGTTACAATTAATAAGATAATTAATAATTAAATTGTGTAAAATTACTTATCATGCCGCGGCCTTTAAATGAACCCGCCGTGGCATGATTCAAATTTACCAATATACCCTCTGGATTATGCAACGCGCCGCGGCATCATTAAAGAAGGCCTCGGCGAGTTGCATAATTCAGAGGGTATATTGATAAACGTAAAAGATAAGTCGCGGCATTAAGTTACCCATGCCATGGCATTGGCCGATGAAGCCTTGGCTTGGGTATACCGTGCCGCGGCATGTATGCTGTTTCAAATTATACAGAGAGCATGGTTTCTGTAAGTCTTTATATGCCGCGGCGTTACCATCTATATGCCGCGGCGTTTCTTTAAAGGCCGAGGCATAGCTGTCAACATGCCGTGGCGTGACTTCAGCTACGGTCATTACCGTTGTTCAATAAATCATGCCACGGCATGGTGAACATCGTGCCGCGGCCAGTTTCATACTTCATTCATTTCGAAAATTATAAAAAAAAATACTTTTATAATGATAATATCACTCACAACAATTCAATATTATATTTAATACTTAAGAACTACAATAATTAAAATATATAGAATTATGTAAAATATATAGAATACAAATATGTAAGAATACAACATTACATTTAAAACTTTTAAAACAACAAAATCACTTACAACAATTCAACATTACATTTATTACTTTTAAAACAACAAAATCACTTACAACAATTAAACATTACATTTAATACTTTTAAAACAACAAAATCACTTACAACAATTAAACATTACATTTATTACTTTTAAAACAACAAAATCAGTCATAACAATTCAACATTACATTTAATACTTTTAAAACAACAAAATCACTCACAACAATTCAACATTATATTAATAAAACTACAACAATTAATATCATAATTCGTCATCAATACCTAAATCTCTACGACAACGATCGGCATGTCGACGTAAATGAGTCGTGCCTCGTTCAACGATTGCGAGAATCTCTTGTCGGCACCATTTGCATTTTGCGTACCTATCTTGAGTTTGAGTCTCAACGTTCCATTTAAGCCTCATTTGAAAATCTGATTCCCATAGTGAAGACTGTGGCCTACCACGCCCACGCCCACGGCCCCTCGTCGGTCGCGGCCCACCGGCACGAGAGGTAGGCATCCGATTTAGAGTTGGATTCGGAGGCATTTCAAACTCCTCGGTGTCGTCGGAGGTATTTGGAACACTTTCAAAATCGGAGGAGATGACAATAGTATTATTGGAACTTGTTTCCATGGAAAAACTATCATCATCGGAGGAAGAGGAAGAGGAAAACACGTAAATGACCGGGTGATATTCCGATGACAAACCGAAACGAGACGGATGATCATCCATAACTAAGAAAAATGATGATATTTTTGAACCTAAGTATAAATTTGATGAAACATAGACTAAAATGTGAGAAAGTAGGTTTAAATGGAATATTTATGTGAATTTTAACGTTTTTAACATTATTTTGACAAATATAGCCGTTTATTACCGTTGTGGGGTAATAATTCGGGTGAAAAAAAAACTAGCCGTTTTTGTGTCAGCGACAGTAAGCCGCGGCATGGATAAAAGATGCTGCGGCGTGTCAAGTTTGTACAACGGTAACTTCCGATGTGTGACATAGAGCCGTGGCTTCTGAACAATAGGCCGCGGCGTGTTTAATTAATTTGTACAATTTTTCCCTAAACTTAAACCCTAAACTTTAAACCCATAAACTTAAACTGTAATTATTATGTATGAATACAAATATGTAAGAATACATATGTGATTAATTATAAAATATATAGAAATATGAATACACATGTTTATATTATAAATACATGATCATCACTTAACAATTCCACATTACAAGTATACCAAATATGAAAAGTACCACATTAAAACACATTACAAGTACCACATTACAACACATTACAAGTACATTATGATAAGTACCACATTGCAACACATTACAAGTATCACATTACAAGACATTACAAGTACATTATGATAAGTGCCACATTACAACTCCATTACAATTTAAAGCTACATTTGTCACAAATACAATTAAAAAACGTAAAATAAAAAATATTTAAAAACCATGCCTTCTACGACAATGCACGGCATGATCATGAAGAGGATAGATGTCTCTATCTGGGTAGGGAAGAACAAACAATAGTCCGCACCATTTGCATTTAGCGTGCTTATCTAAATTTTGAGTCGAGTTATTCCACTCATGCCTTATATGGAAATCGGTATCCCACGATGAAGAAAATTGAGATCCACCACTACCTCTTGTGCGGCTTGAACCAACGGAACGAGCGGTGCGAATCTGACGTGGAGGCATTTCAGACTCTACTGTTTCTTCAGAATTTTGAACGCTTTCTTGAGAATTTGTTTCTGGGACTATAGTATCATTGGAGTTTATAATTTCTGGGACTTCCGAATCAGAGTTTGTTTCTGGGACCACAGTATCATCGGAATTTGTTTCTAAGACTATAGTATCATCTGATAGATTTACCTGGTGATCGTTGTCATAATCGGAAGAAGACGAAGAATAGGACGAAACAATAACGACTAGGACATTACCGATAGAAGACGGATGATCATCCATATTAATATTCAATTTTTGTAGTCAAGATATTTTCTGTGGGTTAAAATATAAGTTAACATGGTTGTATATATAGAACAAAGTTATGAATTTTAAGTTTTTTTAAACTATTTTCGCAAATATAGCCGTTTTTAACTGTTGGAGGGTAATAATTTTAACCCTAGTAGCTAGTAAAAATATAGCCATTTTTACGTCAGCGGGTACACGCCGCGGCGTATTACTGGAAGGCCGCGGCTCTTGTCAAAATCAGGGGGTATAATTGTAAATGAAAGCAATATGCCGCGGCTTTATGTCACAAATGCCAAGGCATGAGCGAACAAAGCCTCGGCTTCCTGTACCCATTTCGCGGCGTAAACAGAGAAAAATCTTACCCGAGGGCAGATCAAATTTGATCGAGTAATCTTTGTCAGGTCATGCCGTGGCGTTAGTGGGGTACGCCGCGGCGCGTTTCTAAAATTTTATCAGGCTATGCCGCGGCATATATAGGTATGCCGCGGCTTTATGACGACGACGACATTTATCCATGGTGGATATTCAACATGCCGCGGCGTAATTTACATCACGCCGTGGCACTCGTCGCAGATCTGCCATTATTATTTTGTTTTCATACCCATTTACACCATAACTCTAAAAACCCTATTTGGGCTCGGTGCTTCGTCACGAAAGAAAAAGGTATTTAATCTTCAAATTTTTTATTTGCAATATGGCATCTAGGGAATGGATGACGAAAAATAGAATGAGCGATGATTACCGACATGGTGTTCAAGAATTATGGATTTTGTGCGTTTAAACTTTGAAGAAGGAGATTTGATTAGGTGTCCTTGTCTTTTATGTGGAAATTTAGTTTCGAAATCTATGAAAGTAGTCAAATCGCATTTGTTAGCAATTGGTATTATGAGTTCCTATGATCATTGGTACTTTCATGGAGAAAAAATGCGTGGTAAAAGAGTCAATGATTTAGTTGAAGAAGAAGAAGACAAAGACGAAGCCGATGACATTGGTGGTTTGATGGATGATATCGACTATAATTTTGTGGGAAGACCGCAATTATTAGAGTCGATGGTGCGGGATTTCGAAGCGCCTTTGTATGATGGGAGTAACACAACGAAAATAGGGTTTTTGGTATCATTATTCCATTTAAAGGCGACAGGAAGTTGGACAAATTCTAGCTTTACGCAATTGTTGGAACTCCTTCGTGAAACGTTGCCGGCCGGTAATAAAGTTCTGTCAGGAATATATGCGGCGAAGAAGACATTGGGCTTGTTAGGTTTAAAGTTTGAAAAGTTTCATGCATGTCTAAAAGATTGCGTACTGTATAGGAACGAGCATACAGAATTAAGTGAATGTCCACTGTGCAATGAGTCAAGGTGGAAGACAGGAAAGGAGCCACATGACGTTATCAAAGGGGTTCCGCAGAAAGTATTATGGTACATACCCCCATTCACCCGCCTCAAACGCATGTTTAACAATATTAATCACGCAGAGAACATGGTTTGGCACTCAAAAAATCAGAGTAATGATGGAATTTTAAGACACCCTTGTGATGGTTCACAATGGAAAAGTTTTGATATTCGGTATCCGGAATTCAGCTCAGATCCCAGGAATTTGCGTCTCAGTTTGGCAACAGACGGGATGAATCCTTTTGGTAACATGAGTAGTCGCTATAGTGTTTGGCCGGTAATACTTTGCAACTACAATCTCCCTCCGAAGTTGTGTATTAAGCGGAAGTTCTTTATGTTGACTCTTTTAATTTCGGGACCGAGACCAGGAAATGACATCGACGTCTACTTGGCACCTTTGGTCGATGATCTAAAGATGATGTGGAACGAAGGAATTGAGATCAATGATGCTTACCGACGCGAAGTGTTCAAGTTGAAAGCAATGTTAATGTAGACAATCAACGACTTCCCGGCGTACGGAAACTTGTCTGGTTACTCGGTGAAATGTTCTATTGGTTGTCCAGTCTGCATAAAAAATACATCTTCAATCCGGTTGAAACATGGGAAGAAAACAGTTTTTCTCGACCATAGGAGATTTTTACCGAGAGATCACCCGTACAGAAAGAAAGAAAAAAAGTTTAATGGGAAGCAAGAACATCGACCTCCTCCAAAAACTTTGAACGGTGAAGATGTCTATAAATTGATTTGTGAAGAGACTTATGAAGTGCTTGGAAAAAAACGTCGAGTGGTAAGAGGAAGCAAAAGAAATTTGAAGATAGACCGTTCAAAAAAGTATCAATCTTCTACGAGCTCCCGTATTAGAAGACGCATTACGTTCGACATTGTTTGGACGTTATGCACATTGAAAAAAATGTATGTGAAGCGATTGTTGGTACATTGCTTGACGATCCAAATAAAACAAAAGATGGGAAAAATGCTCAACAAGATCTCGTTGAATTGGGTATAAGACCGGATTTGCATCCTAAAATGGATGGAAAGAAGACATTACTACCACCGGCTGTCCACACTTTATCAAGAACGGAGCGAAGGAAGCTTTGTGGATGGCTTGCGGCGATAAAAGTTCCAGAAGGTCATTCTTCGAACTACAAGAGGTTTGTATCTATGAAGGATTTGAGACTTATCGGAATGAAGACTCACGATTGTCATATGTTGCTTCAACAAATACTGCCTCTTGCATTGCGAGGGTTTTTGCCAAAGGAAGTTCGATTCGCAATTTCAAAGTTATGTGAATTTTTCAACAAAATTTTCTCCAAAACTATTAAGGTTCAAGATCTTGACGAGTTACAAGCGGACTTGGTAAAAACCCTATGTATGCTCGAGATGTTCTTTCCACCCTTATTATTCGACATCACGATTCACTTAACCGTTCACCTAGTACGCGAAGTGAAGTTATGTGGACCTATATTTCTACGGTGGATGTATCCAATCGAACGGTATATGAAAGTCTTGAAAGGGTACGTGAAGAATTACAATCGATCAGAAGGAAGCATTGTCGAAGGATATATGGCAGAAGAGTCGGTTGAATTTTGTGTAGAGTATTTCCCGAGAACTCGGCCAATTGGTGTTCCCAAAATAGCCAAAGCGGAATCCAAAGGCTTATCTGCAGGTAATTATTATAATTTTTTATAAATAAATACGATGTTAAAATTTAGATTACGTGTTGAATATAATATTTATTTTGATGTTTTTATGCACAACAAATCCTTCAACTGTCAACCGAAAAGAATGGGAGCAAGCCGTTCTCCATGTGTTGCACAATTTAGACGTCGTGGAACCCTTTATCGATGTGCATATGAATGAGTTAAGGTCTACTTATCCGAAAAAATCAAAAAACGAAAAATGGCTAAAAGAAGAGCACAACCGTACGTTTGCAAAGTGGATCGATGAATATTGTTATGCAAGAAGAAAGAATTTAGATGAGACACTATTGAAGATCTCAGGCGGGCCTTCACAAGTAGTTACCAGGTACACGTCATGGTACGTTAACGGGTACACGTTTTACACAAGGGAAAGGGACGAAAAACACCCCGTACAAAATAGTGGTGTTACATTCTTTGCGGAAGGAATCCATGTTGCGTCGGCCAAGGATAAGAATCCAAAACAAACTTTTATGAGCTATTTTGGCTATGTAGAAGATATTTGGGAGCTTGATTATTGTGGTTTGCGAGTTGGATTGTTTAAGTGCAAATGGGCGGACAACAACCACGTCAAAGTTGACAATGATGGAGTTACAGTTGTTGACTTTAGACGGATGAGTTATGCCAATGATTCATTCATGTTGGCATCCCAAGCATCTCAAGTGTTTTATGTCTCGGACCCGGTCGATCAAGAATTATCTCTCGTCGTTCATGTGAATACGAGAAATGTAGAAGAATCGAATGAAGAAGTTGAAGACATCACTACCATCGCACCATTCTCCAACGGGCTACCATCGTTTGAAGACGTTGATGTTGATGATGATGATGATGATGTTTTGTTTTTGCTACGTCGAGATATCCCGGCATTGGAAATTGATTGAATAATAATTTAATTGTAATAATGTTATATTTTGATCTTCTTTTTCATGTATGAACAATTAGTTATCATGTTTATTTAATTGGAAATTGATTGAACAATTGTTTTTCAATTAGTTATCTTTAAAAAATTTACAGTTTGGAAATTGATTGAACAATTGTTTTTATAAATAAGTTTGTCAAATACATATAAATTCCCATTTTACAGTTAAATCCGCGGCCTTTGAATAACGTGCCGCGGCGCGTTTCATACGGGATAAAAATGTCGCGGCGTTTAATATACAGTCCGCGTCTAGTTGCATAGAGCAAAATGTACATTGGTAAATTCAAAGGAAAGCCGCGGCTTATGTATGCCGACGCCTTGGCATAAGTACATGAAGCCTCGGCGTGCTTCGGTCGTGCCGCGGCATATATAGCATACAAATTTTACAGAGAGCATGCATTCTGCAAGCCAAATCTTGTCGTGGCTTACTCAAGATAGGCCGTGGCATTATCGGAAGGCCGAGGCGTATGTTTACCAAGCCGCGGCATATGTAGGCAAAAAATATATACAGAAACCAAACCAAAATTTTACGTGTGCATTGTATCAGGTTATGCCGTGGCCTATCTAAGAAATGTCGCGGCGTACGCATACGAGCCTCGGCTCCTTGATTTCGTGCCTTGGCGTATTTACATCCCAAAATTTTACAGAGTCTGTGTTATTTCGAACCTTAACGTGCCGCGGCTTATTGATGCCACGCCGTGGCGTGTTTTTTCCATGTAGGACTACGCCGCGGCGTCTGAAGTATACGTGCCGCGGCGCGTTTCATACGGGATAAAAATGCCACGGCGAGTTGCATAGAGCAGAATGTATATAGGTAAATTCAAAGGAAAGCCGCGGCTTATGTATACCGACGCCTTGGCATAAGTACCTGAAGCCTCGGCGTGCTTCGGTAGTGCCGCGGCATAAGTTGCATACAAATTATACAGAGAGCAAGCATTCTGCAAGTCAAATCTTGCCGTGGCGTACTCAAGGTAGGCCGTGGCATGACAGGAAGGCCGAGGCGTATAGTTATAAATCCGCGGCATATATAGGCAAAAAAACTAAACTAGCGTTGTATAAGGTTATACCGCGGCCTATCTAAGAGATGCCACGGCGTACACATACGAGCCTCGGCTCCTTGATTTCGTGCCGTGGCGTATTTACATCCCAAAATTTTACAGAGTCTGTGTTATTTCGAACCTTAACGTGCCGCGGCTTATTTACACCACGCCGTGGCGTGTTTTTTTTCCACGTAGGACTACGCTGCGGCGTCTGAAGTATAGGCCGCGCCATGTATCGGGATTTTCAGACAACGGTTACGTTTTTCCATCGTCCAAAGCCATTTTTGAAATTTTTTATTCGATTTTAACCTCATTTCCTTCCATATCTCTCTTCCCTCCTTTTCCTCCTTCTTTCTCTCTTCTCTCTTCCTCTCTTCCTCTCTTCTCTCTTTCTCTTTTCTATTTTCTCCCATCATGTCGCCATCGCCGTGCTCCGCCGCCGACGCCGACGTCGCCATTGCCGTGTCTTAACTCCCGTGCCCTAACTCCGTTAAGGTGTGCTTCATTTTGTTCCTTCAACAAGCTAAGTCATACCCCGTGCCCTAACTCCGAGTTATTGATTCTAACAAGGTTAGAATCCTATCCCTAATCAATATTACATATGTATTGCATTTTGTTAATGTTTGCCATGAAATGTTTTTATTCTTTTATTGTCTTGAATGTTTGCCATGAAATGTATTTGTTGTCTTGAGTTATTTGATGTTTATGAATTTTTGGAAACGAGTCAAATATATATTTAGGAAAGCTAGCTACTACGTCCATATGTCGGAGCGAGAAGTAACTAGGCCATTAACCGATCGAGAAGAAACGTCATCATCTGATGAAGAAGAAACTACGCCCGGTTAGTAGTATTGTTATTTTGTTTAAGGTCTTGTAATTCATTGAATCTATCTAGTATTTAAAATTGATAATTTATTACTTTAATTGTTTCCGGTTCTTAACAAAGTTGATGAAGTAGCAAAATGTAGAAGAAAACTTAAAGGAGAAGGAGTCTTGAGTTATTTGATGTTTATGAATTTTTGGAAACGAGTCAAATATATATTTAGGAAAGCTAGCTACTACGTCAATATGTCGGAGCGAGAAGTAACTAGGCCATCAACCGATCGAGAAGAAACGTCATCATCTGATGAAGAAGAAACTACGCCCGGTTAGTAGTATTGTTATTTTGTTTAAGGTCTTGTAATTCATTGAATCTATCTAGTATTTAAAATTGATAATTTATTACTTTAATTGTTTCCGGTTCTTAACAAAGTTGATGAAGTAGCAAAATGTAGAAGAAAACTTAAAGGAGAAGGAAAAAGAAAAGTGAATCTCATGAAAAGAATCACTATCTTAAAGCATAAGGGGGAAAAATACTTATGAGATTTGATGGGGGAAAACAACCGGATGGAAGAGATGGTGATCTTTTAGTTAGTTGGATTGGTGTTCTTGCTCGGGAATTTGTTCCAATAACTATATGTGATTGGAGAATGAAGAGTTTAAGAAAGGTGAAACAACGGATATGAAATGAAATCCAACAAGCATTTGTTATTCCGGACGAGTACAAGCGTATGTGTTTATCTAGTGCCAGGGAATCGGCAAGATACTTCTGGTATGATCTCTCTACCCTATTCAAGAAAGATCCGAATGATAAAAGAATCTTCGAGCGACCGGATATTGTTAAGAAGTATTACACGAGCATCACGGACGAACATTGGAAGGAGTTTGTTAATATTAGATTAAGTGATGAGTTCAAAGAAGTCTCGGATCAAAACAAAGCTAATAGGGCTCTCGTTGAGTACCCCTCTAGATCGGGTCGAAACGGATATCGGAAGCTCGATCAAATGCTAGTAAGAGTTTTAATTTTATATTTTAATTTAATCTATTGTCTATAATTGAATAACATTTTCTTTTGTTTCGTAGTATGAACAAAATGGCGTATGGGCGACAAATTCGGAACTTTGGATCGAAATGAGGCATAATGAGGATGGTTCATTAAAGGATCCAAATCTAGATCCTATTGTGAATAAAATAGTAAGTGCAATGAGTTTATGTTATATAGTTATATATAAATTATCTTGATGTTATTTATATATTATTGACTTAAATATTTGTAATAATTCATTTTGTTATTAGATTGAATGTACCACTCAAGTGGTGGACGACGATGAGGAAGACGATATTTTGACAAGAGCTTTGGGGAAGAAAGAACATCCCGGACGAGTTCGGGGACAATCCAAATACGTCTCAAAGCGAGCATGTTACAAACAAGCCAAAGACTCAACGAATCCCCTCGTTCAAAGTCTCCTAGCCGAAATTAAAGATATGAAAGTCAAGTCGGAAGCGAGAGATGCGGCTTTCGAGGAATGGAAGGCTAAAGTGGAACAAATGATCCAAGGATCATCTTCAAGAAATCTTCAAGGTAGTAATGAACCACTTGATGCACATAGTCCGGTAACTCAACCTCTTGCTCCTTTAGCACCGACTGAATTGAATTTTGATGACGATCGTACTCCCGCAACAAAGGCTAAGGGCAAAGATTTTATTTCGAAAGGACCGAGTCTAGGGAGTAACGAGCCTTGTGATGTGCAAAGTCCGGGAAGGCCACCGTTTACTCCCGTAGCGCCGGTTGATGTGCAACATGATGAAGGTCAAATTCCCGCGAAAAAGGCTAAGCGTAAATGGTTCCTTTCGAAAGGACCGAATAAAGGGAATATCAAATCTTTTAATGTGCAAACTCGCGCTAGTCAACCGATTGCTCCCTCACCGGCGGAGCATGCGAACGTTCAAATTCTCGCTAAAAAGGCAAAGAACTCCCCTTTGGTTTCAAAAGGACCTATTGTAGGTATTGGCGGAACTTCCGCGATTGATCCGGCGTCGTCTATTCCAAATACGCCCATTTCATTTAATGATAGTGTTGATTGTCTCCTTTTTTGGAGGGAATTGTTGAGCACATCGCAACCGGGAAGGTGTTCCTAAAAATTGGAGAGGTTGGCGACAAAATTCACAACATACCGTTGGATAGAGATCATCGTCGGGTGTTAGTAGAAGTGTCGATGTCTAAAGACCCTATTCCTCTCCCGGTATCGGTTCAATGGATCGAAACCATTGATGACGCGGTGAGGACCTTTGTGCCTTGGCCAGTGTCCCTTATTGAAGAATTAAACTCCAAAGGTAATCAAGCTCCCAAACCTAAGCCCAAAAATATAGCCAAAAGTTCGTATTACAATGAAGTGGCACAAAAGATTAACTTGAACCTTGTTCATCCCGGATTGAGAGCGTTAGCGTCTTATGCAAACGACTATATGCTTGCAAAGGGAAAGAAAATAGTAGTTGAGCTTCATAAAAGTTTGTGTGATTTCACTCCGTTGTTGAATTTCGATGATACACGTGAATTTCTCTTATCTCAAGACTTGACCGTACTATGGATAATGATTTGTCAAAGGTATGTTTCCATTTTCATTTGCGATTTCTTAATTATTAAATATATGAATTATTGATTCATTTGTTATACATTAATTATTGTTATTTTTATTTGTAGTTATTTGCTAGAAAATCACCTTCGCAATCCGGACACTTACGGTTTTCTTCCGCTATATATGAAGACATCGGGTTCAACACAAAACTAGGAGATGCTAAGAAAAATGCATTAAAACTTGATGTTGATCGCTACTACAAACTTATACAAAATTGCAAGAATGGCAAAAGATGGTTAATGCCTTACAATAGTCGTCACCATTGGATTCTTCTTGTTTTTAACCCTTGGAAGGCTACCGTAGCAAAGTTTGATTCTCTCCCCAATTCAAGCGGTTTAAATAACCACTTAGAGCAATTTTATCAAGAGTAAGTATTCTAAAACATAATCATTTTTATGTTTATGGATGATATCTTTTTAACTCAAGTTATTTGAATTCTTTATTTTTTTTTTGTAGTATTGAAGACATATTCAAGGTTAATCACGACACCGGCCTCATGTCCCAATCGTTGATAAAATCGGTGAATTCAAAAGGATGTCCGAAACAATTGGGAAATCATGAATGCGGATACTACGTCATGAAGTTCATGCACGACGTTGTGAGAAATGGTATGAATTTTGTTGATAGCAAACTTAATTATAGTGTAAGCGAAATAGATGGATTGAATGTAGATTTAGGTATGTATGTGCTATCAAAGTTTGCTAACTATAACGATGAAATTTAGAACATATTTTGGATTTGTTTGTTTATATTTGGACGGTAAATTTTGTATGGTGGATTATATGTTTTGTATGTATCGATGATATAATCTTTAACCGATGATATTTTAGTGTATTAATATTTTGTATTAATGCTTTTAATTAAAAAATTTAATTTATATTTTATTTAATAAAATATCAATTATTAATTACAGGTTCTATCGGTAATAGAAAGAGGATACAAAGCTACCGGGCGAATTTTTCAAAAAATCGCCCGGTTTTTTATATTTTTTAGTGTCACATTTTCAACAACGCTTAAAAACCGTCACCTAAAACAAGTAAAAAACCATTCCGGAATACAGTTTATGTCGCGGCTTGATGTCAACACGCCGCGGCTTTATAATACGTACGATGGTTAAATCCGTCGTTGGCAATAGCATCACGCCGCGGCTTTAATGACACAATGCCGCGGCATACATCCTAACCACGCTGCGGCATGTATTTACAAGCTGAGGCTTATTTTAAACATTTCTAAAAAACACGCCGCGGCGTGGTTAGGTCATGCCGAGGCGTTTGAAAGTGACGAAATGCCTAAAAAAAGCCTCGGCTTGTAAATACATGCCGCAGCGTGGTTTGGTCATGCCGTGACGTAAATCCACAACGCCGCGGCGTGTTTATGTCTTAGACATCAAAACCAACTACGGAAATATTACGTTGTTCATTCGTTTCTAGCCGCGTCCTATTTGATTTAACGCCGCGGCGTGTTTGCGTTCAAAGCCGTGGCGTAAATCCACAAAGCCGCGGCGTGTTGATGTCTCTGACATCAAAACCAACTACGGAAATATTACGCTGTTCATTCGTTTCTAGCCGCGGCCTGTTTGATTTCACGCCGCGGCGTGTTCGCTTTCGAACCACGAAAAATTCCGTTGTTCATTCGTTTCTAGCCGCGGCCTGTTTGATTTTATGCCGCGGCGTGTTCGCGTTCGAACCACGAAAAATTCCGTTGTAGGAACTTATTCTCAACCATGGAAATTATTCCGTGGTTGGAACTTGCTACCATGCAGGATTCTACCATGGTTAAGAACCATGGTTGAAAATTTTCAACCATGGTTTTTAACCATGGTTGAAAATTTTCAACCATGGTTTTTAACCATGGTTGAAACCCGAATTTGTAGTAGTGACCATAAGTACCCTAGGATTCCAACAACGTAGAGTATGCATGTCAACCTGGATCCAAGAGACTGACGAGTTGTCTAGTCGGATCAAACAGGGAAGTAGGGTGTCCACATTCACGATAGACTGTAGCTTGAAGTGCAGTGAGGACACCAGGTGAGTGCAGATCTCACTACAGCATGAATAGTTTTCAAAAGGAAAATGGAATATGTCATGATATGAATATATGTGACGTTTGGGAGAATTAACTCCAATACGTGAATGATTGATATAAGTGATCTCTTATGGTCACGTATAGAATTACGTGGATTGATGCGAATATCATGATGTTAATGTGTCATGCTATACCAAGTAAAAATATTGGATTAATGCATGATGAAGTATAATGAAACTAATGATTGACGGAACTTGATTTATGTCATATTGCATGTAGACATGAATAGGGTCACCTTAATTAAAAAGATGACCAACGTTTTCAAAGATCGTGTCGTGCCACCCGATCGGGGTATAAACATGTTATAAATGGGGCTTAAAGCTCAATGTCGTGATGGCTGGGGACCTTGCAACCCTCGGACTATTTGCGGTTGCGCGCAATTGGCACGTACACATATGGGTGATCACCATCCATTTAAAGGAAATTAATGTAATGTTTTCAAAAAGAAATAATAATCAAGCATAACTGGACATACATATATGCATGATTGACATATGTTTTTGTGAGGAAATTGTCTGTACTCGCTGAGCGTAAGCTCACATTTATGTGTTCATGCTGTAGGTAAGAAACCCATAGCATGATTCTTCATGATGGGCTCGCGAAGGAACGGTGATGTGCGTTTTGGTTATGGGTCAAGATGGGCAACCGCAAATGTTCCGCATGTTTTGATAAACAAACTATTTTGACGTATGTTTTATTAACTATGAATTATGTTTGAGAGTAGACTATTGATATTAACTCCCTATGTTAAGAATTTACGTAAGAAATTACTGTCTCGGGTTCATAATCCGAGTTAACGAGTACAAAGTATCATAATGAACTTTTCTAAAATAATTTTGGTAAACCATTTAACAAGCCTTCAAATTTTATGAAGGTATCATGTTTCGACGATTGTCCGATAATGTTCCCTTTTAAATATTTTACGATGAAGTGTTAATCTTAAATTCTTTATTGGAAGTTTAAGACGTGCGTACTTAAAAGTACAAGCAAGACGATGTTTAAAAAAAATTATTCCTAAATTTCACAACAAACTTTTTTTTTCAAAGTTAATAAAGAAAGCAAGTTTTATGTCGTAACGGTCGGCGCTAGGCCGGGTGTTACAATATGTATCAAAAACATGAACTCCTTCTTAGTCTACACGCATTATGCCTAACAATGTTGTGTTCTAGGAAATTGTCTATCATACATATTGTTTGACTAACTATTTACTCTTAAACACGTTAAACTATGCAATAAATTAAGGAATACATATAAAAGAAATAATTTTTGTACTTAAAACTAGAAACCGCTATGCGTATAATCGTAGCGGTAACCCACAGTACCTAGCGGTAACTTGGCTAGTTAATAGCGGGACTACGAGTTATATCTTGGATTAGTGTGTCACTAGTTTATCTTCTACTGTTTTAGGGTTTGGGAGCAAATATTAACTCATTTTATCAAATGTATTATATATTGTTCGCCGAATGGTGTAAAATGATCAAGACCATATGTATCAAACACATGAGCTTCTTCTTAGTCTACACGCATTATGCCTAACAATGTTGTGTTCTAGGCAATTGTCCATCATACACACTTGAAGACTCCATATCGGCATTGTTGATGGAGTCGGCCATATGAGAATATGAGTACGTATTAGAGATTGAGTCAATCAGGCTTTCACGATAACCCTTTTTATGAAGGAACTTCCATCACTGTCACTGGTAATGCATGCACATAATTTGAAAATGGGAGGTCTCTCGCTCGGTAACAAGCGTATTCTCGGTAATAGCAATAATAATTAATTATCCGTTATACATTCAGTTAATGAAAGGTTCAGTTTCCATAAAAAAAAAAAACATGAGACATCAAACAGCCGACCAAACGAAGAACCTTGTCCCACATATGAGCATCTACATCGTATATCCACTTTCCTCTACAATTGACGCTCACCAAGAGCGGAGGCATCAAGAAAATGAAAAGGATTCAAACCTGAAATTCAAATACCTTAACATTATACGATACCGCTATAATTATTATTATCACGATACATATTACCGCTACGTTATACACAATGTCAAATAGCGGTTATATTTGGTGTCTACTTCAGGAGATACCTTTTTCACTAGCTCGACGTACATCTGTTTCAACCTTGACGGTCTACCTGGTGTCCGAATTTATGGTTCGAAGTCAGGTTCATCAGCAATGGCTATTGGCTGAGTACTGTGATCAACTGGGTAATAAGTTACCTTCAATTCAAATTGTCGGACAATATCAAATTTGTTTTATGACAACTCCTTCAAATCAGAAATGTTGTTTAAAGCAGACTTTTCAACGGTTAAAGCAATTGCAGTATCACTTATTCCCTCCCACAACCACTCATTCCAATATCTATTGAAAATCCACTTTCCGCCAAAATTGACAATCAAATGGTAATATTCGATCTTGCAAATGAAAAAAATACTTAAATCTTAAATTAAACTGCCATAGGTTTATAGGATACACCTATATTATAACATATTGTAGCGGTAAGTTTGCAACCGAGTTTATACATAAGGATTCATAGAGTACGGCCAAAATTCGGCCTACAGATCTCGGTACCGCTACATAACATATTCATACCGCTATTTATCCAGAAATTGAAAACAACAATAAAATTACTTGATTACATTTGCTAAACTTAGTTTATATTTTAAGGATTCATAGAGTACATTCGGCCTACAAATCTCGGTACCGATACATAAGATATTCATACCGCTATTTTTAATCCAGAAATTAAAAACAATAATAAATTACTAGATTACACTTGGCTAACATTAGTTTATATTTTAAGGATTCATAGAGTACATTCGGCCTACAAATCCCAGTACCGATACATAAGATATTCATACCGCTATATTTTGTCCAAAAATTGAAAAAAGTAATAAAATTACTTGATTACACTGGGCTAACCTTACCTTATATTTTAAGGATCCATAGAGTACATTCGGCCTACAGATCTAGGTACCGCTACATAATATATTCATACCGCTATTTATCCAGAAATTGAAAACAACAATAAAATTACTTGATTACACACCTTCGAATGAGTTAATTCTTGATATATAATCAAACTGAAAGATTCGTTAATCGTTGGTTGGGTAACGCAGAAGATGAAGAGAAGGAATACGGTGAATCGACAAAGAAACAATGGCAGCTTAGGGTTTCTCGGCAATTGGGGAGTCGAAGAAAAAAAAAAGGCGAATAAGAGAGGAGAGAGAAAAAGGGAGGGAAAGAAATAATATTAAAAAGGAGGAGAAATAAGAAAATAATAAAATAAGAGGAGAGAGAAAATCGAGTCTAACGAACTATAAAGGGGCCCCACTTCGTTTAATGAAGGGTATGAATCAAACATCTAAACAAATACCGAGGGTATAAACATATACCAGATCCCAAATAAGGTCATTCTTGCGATTACCCCTTTTTTTTTTGTGTGTGTATAAATATCTAATGATATATATGTTTTAGGGTAACTGATCTTTTTTCTTTTCTTTTCCGTTAGCTATATATTGTTAAATTTCACGTGGCGGTGCATGATTTATTAACGTTTTTCAATCCTTTTGATTGCTCGTTATGATCACACGGCGACATTACTTACCAACGCGTCTTATTTTTTGCATTATAAAATACGTTTTGATTATTATGCGGGACTTTAATCAACTCTTGGCAGTTCTCTTACCTCATACGCGAGTTCAATTTCCTCATATTATTACGCGTTAAAAATTATTACTGTAAAAATAGTCTCACATATCAAAGTGCAACAAACTTAAAAATAAATTTAAACTCACGTATTTACGTGTAATAAATCTTACAAGGGTTAATTATAGTGTAAATACTCAACTTATGGTCAAAGTCTCTCCCGTGTGCCCAACATCCAAAAATGGTGGCAAATATACTCAAACTCGGTTTTGGGGCGTTGACCAACCAAAACTGTTCAAAAAATTTCTTCTCTGCCACGTGTACGTCGTCGTCGCGTAAATACATGTGGCGATGACATTGCAGAGAAGCAAAAATTTTGGATAGTATTGGTCGGTCAACGTCCCAAAACCGAGTTTGGGTATATTTGTCACCACTTTTGGATGTTGGGCACACGGGAGAGACTTTGACCATAAGTTGGGTATTTACGCTGCAATCAACCCAATCTTACAAATAGAGTATTTTCACTGCAATTTTCTTTATTTATGTTTATTTAGCCATTTCTAGTAAACCAATGTTGTTTAAGAACCCAGAGCTTTAAAGTCATAATAAACTACATTACCAAAACAACCTTATTTAGTATCTATTTTTCTCCCAAGTGTAGTTTACATTGCATTGTCGTTTACTAGCTAGGGTTGTGTTCTTTGTCGCTTTCTGTCATTTGGTTTCTTGAAGTTTTATATAGCAAGAGGTGTTACCGTTATTCCCTTATTAAACAAAAAGTGTTACCATTTTTTTTTTATAATTTTAATTTTTTTATTATGAAATAAGCGGGTCTCAATATCTCTTATGAAAGAAAAATAGGGTTGAAGGGTTCGAGCATGCCCTTGAATGCCACTTCAATTTTTTATTTTTTTTTTTATTTTATTATTTTATCACTACGATGCACTCTAATTGTGATTACAATTCACAGCATTAATAATTTTTGTATCTAACAATTTGTGACACAATTTTTTTTTTCTTTCAGTTATATTGGTTGACTTTTTTGAACTGTTATCCGGTTGACTTTTTTAATCTGGTGTACGGTTGAATTTTTCGGACTTTTTTAAATCTTGTGTAAGGTTGACTTTTCTGTACCAGCATTGGGTCGACTATTATCGAATTAACATGTGTGATATTATATTCATTTATTTCTAATTTGTGGGTGCTATTATAATTAAACATTAAATGTAGATATTACCACATTATGGAATGACAGAGCATTTTTTCGACTCTTCGGATATATGGGGCTTACTTAAGACAAAGTGTGTGTTCAACAATAACTGCGCTTATACTTCATTGAATTGGTTCTTCCTCACAAGTTCTGTCGTACCCATCATTGTCTACACACTACACGAATTTTTTTTATTATCGAACTAACATGGATTAAATTCATTCATTTTCTAATTTGTAGGTGCTATTGAAATCAAACATTAAATGTAGTTATTACAATATTATAGGATTACAAAGCATTCACCTAGTCGTCTCCTCCATCGCTTGCACCATTGAGTAGGAGAGACTCGTGATGAACGAGCACACTATAACAATTGCTTCTGAGCGGCGGCGATCCATTCTCTATGATACTAATATGTTATGCTTACATCACCAGTTTCAGAGAAGATTATTAAACTTGATTGATTAGAACATTCTTTTATTGGTAAGGAATATAATAAATTATTGTGGACATGTATTTGGAGCTTCCTACAGGTAAGGGAGCAAATAGAAAACTAAAGAAAAAAAAATTATGGTATATTTGACATTTTCAATTATACTTTTACAATTAGACTATATGACTTTTTGTTGCGGGAACAACTACCGTTGGAACGGAATTTTGGATAAAGAAACATATAAAGAATATATGCAAAGTAGATGCCCTCCCCGCCGATAGCCCACGGACTTGCCCGAGTGACCGAGCATTCTTCAACTCCTCGGTTATACTGGGCTTACTTGGGACAAAGCGTATGTTTGAAATCTTTGCAGATTCATGGTGTAAAAAGTTCTTACATATATGTTTTACTTTTTTTAGTAATAGTTTAAATTATATAATATGGTAAATCTTTTATGTATAACAAGACACTTAGAAAGTAAGCATTGCTAGCAGAGATTGCCTATCCAAATTCATACATACATATCCAAATCCATACAATCAATTGGTACTTCTTGTTGATTGACCGTCTTGCATATTTGGTGATGTTTTCCAAAGCTATCATCATTTTTAAATTAAAATGTTTGGAATTAATTTTTATTTATTTTTTATTTCGTAGGTGCTATAGAAACAAAACATGAAAAGTAGTTATTACAACATTATACTTTGTAGGTGCCATAGTTATTATAATATGTGGAATCAATAGAGAGAGAGCTATTTTTGGATAGGCAATATACGTGCATGCACTATGTATACTTAACTCTACAAGCATGCACTATGTATACTGAACGTTCTCACACTACCTTGTGCAGAGTGCATTGTAAGGTTTACATTACAATATTAAATAAATAATTCGATAAAATATAAATTATTACAATAATGAATTAAACATTTTACTCCATAAGTATTTATTTTATTTAGTCTCGTGACTTATAGACATCTTCGTATATTTCACAACATATATGTGTAAGAATTATTGTGTAATAAGTGTCCAAAGATCAGTTAATTCATGATGATCAATTAAATAAAATATTGGTAAATTGAGCTTCTCTAATATGATTCATAAAGGCCACATTAAACCTAATCCCTAACTCTATATAAGGATATGATTAGCGTCTCATCAAACCTAATTCATTATTCCACAAGCACCCAAATTAGAGAGAGAGGGAGAGAGAATTCGACTTCTCCTATTGCTAGAGAGAAATTAAATTCTCCTTGATCTAGGAGGCCTTCGTTTCGTCATCTAACCGTCAAGGAGGCACTAGTGTCCTGACGAGATGATTTCCGACATAAAGAGTGTTCCATTGACGACGTGGTGAACTACGTAAAGGACCGCACAATGGAGCGGCTTGTGATCTCGACGGCTACGTGGTGTTAGGCGACGAGGATGACGACATATCTCCGGAGATTTGTTTTCGTGAACAAAAGCAAAAGGAATCGCAAGAGAATTTATTCTCATCAAGTAAGTTTTAATAAATTGTATTTATCTAGATCTATGTTTTTAGAATTCTCGAAATTTTCGCTTCCGGAGATGAGAAAATCTTAGAAAAACTCAACAATATCATTCCTTTATATGCATATCTTTTGACATCCATGAATATCTTATATGTTAATTAATAACTACATATTTTGAAAATCTGAGTTTTATACCCGAAATGCAATTTTTTTTTTAATTAATGAAACATATTAACCGATTTCACATTTTGGGGGTTAAAAAGACCCAAGATTTTCAAAATAACTAACCGGAATATACACGAGGCTCAAAATATTCAATTATGCAAGATAAACATATTTATGTACATGCACATGGAAATCAAAGCAAGGCTTTGTGCGCAAAAATCTATTAAAAAAATCATTATACTAAAAAAGAAAAACTCCAAATGTCCTTTTCTAATCTTTACTTTTTCCTCTTGGATAATAAAACCGAGTTTGTAAGTCTCCTTCAATGTACAACGGCTCACGAAGCCGCCCGTAAATTATATTTGTCATCTCGCCATTGTGCCAACCCGCCAATCTTCGATCTATTGTAGAATTTGTTTGTCAATTTGTCGATAAACCCAATTTTATATTGACGGCGTTATTGCCTCAACAATATCGGAGACCATCGGTAACACTAAAGTTTACCCGGACGATTGCAAATTGTACATACAGAAAAATTGTTACTGATCATTTTTGTGATATTACATATAAAAATAATAATTGATAATTAGTGTGATTAGTGATCATTTTATCAGTAGATTCAATACAAATAATACACATTATTATACATTAATGAAAAACAATTATTTAACATCGGTGTGATTTCAAAACCACTCCATAATATGATAAAATTTATTTTAAATATATTGTAAATTAGACTATTTTCAAATGAATTATGTCATAGTCATACTTCATCTAAGGAGCTTGGAAAATGGTTAATTGCGGTAAAAATATTCAACATTTGGCCATACTCTCCGATAGCTACCCAACCTCAATAAATATAGGCGAAAGTACCTAACGTCGCACTTTTATTGCCGACCAACTAACGCTGTTAGACACCTGCCTACGTCTATCTCATGTGGCGTGCCACGTGACCAATCTTTCGCCGCTACGTGGCATTTTTTTTTATAACTTTTGTAAATTTTTTTCTTTCCAGTTCGCCCACATGCTTTACTTTTTTTTTTTACATATATCAAACATAATCGGGTTAATTGCGGCAATAATGCACAACCTTTGGTCAACAGGGGTTTTAGGTCCCCAACCTTTCAAAGTGTGGGCAAAAATACACAACGTTTGTTGAATGTAAAATCCGTTGTTCCTTCCGTTAGGGATGTTAAATTCTGCTGATGTGGCATCGTTAAACTGTCAAATGGACTGCCAACTTGTAATATTAATTACATAACTTAATTAATAAGAACAAATTAAATCAGATTTTAATTATGATTCAAAAAACAAATTAATACTTTAAATTAAATAAATAATTTTTACTCCCCCCTAAAAATCTAACAGACTCTTCGTCGAACATGACTAAAATTTTGAAAAACGACGAATTATTAAACACGACTAAAATTTGCAAAGATTTTTCATAACGACAGTTTATTAGAAACGACTAATTTTTTGGAAAAACGACCGATTACTAAAAACAACTGTAATTTATAAAACGACATAGTAAAGATATGAATAATATTGAATCACGAGTTTAAAATAGGAACTACGGGTTAAATAAGTATTATTCGTTAATTTAAAGTTTTAATTTATTTTTTGAATCATAATTAAAATATGATTTAATTTATTCTTATTAATTAGGTTATGTAATATATATTACAAGTTGGCAGTCTATTTGGCAGTTTAACGATGCCACATCAGCAGAATTTAACATTCCTAACGGAAGGACCAACGAATTTTACATTCAACAAACGTTGTGTATTTTTTCTCACACTTGGAAAGGTTGGGGACCTAAAATCTCTGTTGACCAAAGATTGTGCATTATTGCCGCAATTAACCCAACATAATCAAATAATTTTATAAAATATGTATTTATAAAAAAATTATGTTATATATATATATATATATATATTTACCCATTTATAGTACGATGCTTCGTTTTATTAATTCTATAAAATTATACCAAAAGAGCTTTAAAAACACAAAAAAACAAACTTAATTATTTGATATACTCATTAAAAAAAAAAAGCACAAAAAATACAAAGCGAGAAATTTCTAAAATATTTATTAATTTTAATAACCAAAATTTCATTGAGCAAATTTGTGAAAAAGCATTTGAAGAGGCCCAATAGCCTAAAAGCCCAAACAGATCAAAGCGAAGAACACAAGCCAAACTCAGTGCAACTCGACTCGCCTCAACTCGCCTCCATCGCTGAATCTCTGCGTGCGTGCGAAAACCCAAGCGAAGTCGTCGGAGAATGGGTCGGAAGAAGGGCACGGCGGAGTTCGACGAGTCGCCGCCGGACGACTTCGATCCGGCGAACCCGTACGCCGACCCGGTGGCGATGCTGGAGATGCGCGAGCACATCGTGCGGGAGAAGTGGATCGCCATCGAGAAGGCGAAGATCATCAGGGAGAAGCTGAAATGGTGCTACAGAGTCGAGGGCATCAACCACCTCCAGAAGTGCCGCCACCTCGTCGCGCAGTACCTCGAGTCCACGCGCGGCATCGGCTGGGGCAAGGACGGTCGCCATCCCTCGCTCCACGGTTCGAATCGATCGCCATTGTTTTCGCTCTTCGATTCTTGATCTGCGTTGCGGAATTTGACCTCTTCTTGCTTGTTTGGATCGGATTAGGTCCCAAGGTTGAGGCTATGGAGGAAGTGGAGTGATTCTCTCGGTATGTACTACTGTCGACTGTTTGCTTTGAAATTGAAGGTACTTTTGGGTGCCAATGGGCTTGAATGCAGCGAAATTACCCGACTTTTCGAGTGTTGTGTTGTTGAACAATGGAGTTCTTTGTTCATTGAAGTTGTCATTGGTTGTTGATTTTAGAAGGGTGGTTTGATGCTGAGTTGAGCAAGTTCTAGGGTTTGAGATTGTGGCTTGGTGTTCGTGATTCTGTGTTTCGGTACGGGGAGCGGTTATTTCAGTTTTTTCGTGTGTCTCCGTAGCTTGAACAGTGTATTTTAAGGATACCACTACGGGAGTTCGAAGATTATGTGTGTGGGAGTTTGAAGATCAAAACTAGTCTATAGGTTTGTTGTTCTCTAAATTACAAGTTATATAACTTGAGCGATGGGTGAAATCAAGACCGGTAACTCGTATTTTGAAATGTTGAGCAGTGATTATGTCGAATTTTATATGTAATGTAATAAAATCAGGGCTGGTTTTTACCAGTTCTGGTTAATTAAAACCGATATCGGTTCTCATAGCCAGTACTAGTAAATAGTAGGTCCCGGTTTATATTAAAAAATAGGGTAAACTGCGGCTAATGTACCCAATGTTTGATTTTCTGCGGATTATGTACCCAATGTTTATTTTTGGCGGCTAATGTACTCAATGTTTGATCCGTTAGATATTTTTGGGTTTTCCGTCAGTTGACCTTTAGAGAGTTATATGTACACTTTTCGTATTTTTGACATAACTCACTCATTTTTTGTCCAAATTTTATGCACGACCTATGGTTGGAAAGATAAGAGATAAATCTACAACTTTAATGTTTTAAGTTTTGTAAAATTAGTTTTAAAAAAATACGAAATTTCAAGTACAACGTAAAACTGGACATTAGTTTAATGCAAAATATTTGTTTCGAGCAAATTTTAATATACTTAATGACTTTTTATGATGAAGTGTAAAAGTAAAAAGTTGTAGATAAATGTTTTATCTTTCCAACGGATGTTTATTTATAAATTTCTGATAAAAAACGAGTGAGTTATGCCAAAAATATGAAATGTTATTTCACATCACATCTTTTATATTTTTGGCATAACTCACTCATTTTTTGTCCAAAATTTATAAATAAATAACCGTTGGAAAGATAAAAAGTTTATCTACAACTTTTTAGTTTTACGTTTCATCATAAAAAGTCATTAAGTATATTAAAATTTGCTCGAAACAAATATTTTGCATTAAACTAATGTCCAGTTTTACGTTGTACTTGAAATTTCGTATTTTTTTAAAACTGATTTTACAAAACTTAAAACATTAAAGTTGTAGATCTATCTCTTATCTTTCCAACCATAGGTCGTGCTTAAAATTTGGACAAAAAATGAGTGAGTTATGTCAAAAATACGAAAAGTGTACATATAACTCTCTAACGGTCAACTGACGGAAAACCCAAAAATATCTAACGGATCAAACATTGGGTACATTAGCCGCCAAAAATAAACATTGGGTATATAATCCGCAGAAAATCAAACATTGGGTACATTAGCCGCAGTTTACCCTAAAAAATACATGTTTTTATACCAGTCCCGGAAACCATTATTTAAACTCCTTATTTGAGCCATGGCCATTGGGCGATTAAATGTTTATTTTTTAGACTTGTACAATTAGTATAAAATTGTAGGCTTCTTCTATGTTTGTTGTTTGTCAATGTCAATATTAAGCTTTTTATCAATGGAAAACCAGGTAAAGCCTTTAGAGTTGGAGTTTGGAGCACTAATTTCCTTACTGTGTAATTCATGGTTCGGGTCATATTGAAGCAAGCTTGTTGTTGAATGGTTAAATTTGCATCTTGATCACGTGTTGGACCCGCAAAATAGTTAATAATTGTTAATTATCTTATTTGTATTACTATAGTGATTTAATGTCTTATTTCATCAAGGCAATAAACATGAGATTATGGCTCCTACTCCTATATATATAGGTCTCTAATCTAGGTTTAGCCGTCATGTCTGAGCCGTGAAAAATTCGTATTGAACATCATTGGAAGAGTTTTCTGGTCTAACTCGAATGAGAGACCATGTTATCGTTTATCAAAAAAGGGTTTTTGTTTGGTTTGATTATTGACTCAGGTTTTTAGCTGCCTTATATTCTGTTGAGAAAAATTAAACTAATATATATTTCTCGAAAGGCCTCTTCATATGAGTTTTGTCCTCAAATCAGACTAGTATTTCACACCAGTATAGTCCTTTAATCTACTATTGAATGACTTTTCAATGGACGAGTGATCAACACTGACCATCATCAATTATTCAAGCTCAATGGCTGTAACTTTGGCCTTTATTTCTGAACTGTGTTGTGCTTGTTTTTGCAGGATTCTTCTGAAGAGAACTGTTGAAAGCAATTACATTGTCCTTCGGTTTCATGGTGGCTCTCCCTGTTCTGCTTTTACTTTTTACAGACTACCCAATATCCAGAAATTTTTACCTTGTCTCCTAAATTGCCAGGTGTTCAATATCTGGGCCCTCTCTTAGATTTTGTTGAAAGTCATAGATTTGGATATGACCATACCTTCCCATGAAAATAAATAAGATTCTTGATGGCCATGTTTGTATTATTTACCATTTCGGTTGATAAAATATATCGCTTCTTTTGTTTGTGTTTTTGTGCTACTAGATTGCTGGTTGATTAAGGGATTTGATTGCTTTGTTTAAGCTGATTCATAATAGTTTATCCTTAATTAATATGCATTTGCCACTTTGGAAAGTCTTGGCAGTTCTCAAACTTGCTTTAGATAATCCGATCTTCGGTTATGTACTATTATATCTCGGTTAATGGTAGGGTAAAAAAGAAGACGGTTTTATCCTCAGCTTGAAAACCTGTCATCGGGTCCGATTTGTTAAAGAAGAAAAAAAGAGTCGTAACCCGGTTCCCGAGTTCAGTTTAACTATTTTTTATAGTTTAAACCTTTTTAGTTTTTTTTAGCATTATTGGAAATACTACTTGATGTTTCTTTGCTGTTTTGACGATTTAATAATACTAATATATACAGAAATTAGGCAGGCTTAGTTTCGGTTGTTCTCGGCTTGAGGCTAAAAAATAAAACGGATTTATTCGAGATTGGGACTGAACAAAAAAAAATTGAAAACCCGGAAGCCGGCTAAATTCTTACCATTAGCTTAATTGATGAATAATTGAGTTGATATCAAGGATACAAATGTAAAGTTGGAGTACTACTATTATTCATAGTTCATCCATCTCTTTAAGTAGATATTTTGGGTTTACATACATGCTTTAAATAATTACTTCTATGTGAGAACTGCTTTAAAATTGCAGTGCATATACTATTCTTCTTGTTGATGAGTTCTCCGAATAAAGGACAAAGTTCATAGAAAGAAAGAAAAAAGTGCTTAGAATGAGTGCTCAAGCCCAAAAACCAAAAGGAAATAAGAAAAAAAAAATACACAGAAATAATAGAAAATGAAAGTTGGAAACCTAAACCCTAAACACCTAAAGGAAAAGTGAAAGCTTGAAGTCTACTCGTCGAGTCTCCTTGATCCTGAAGTGAAACACAAAAGAGAAATCTTTAATCACGATCCACGAGACAATGATATCTCGAGATGATAAGCGTTAGTTAAGTATTTGAACATGTATACTTGAAGTGAACGGTTCGAGTCCGCGACCTGCAAAATCGAAGGAAAAAAAAGGTAAACAAGAAGAGACCGGAGCTCCCTTCAGTCCAATAGGTGCGCTAAGAGAGTGGAAGGAGTTGCTCCCACGCCATGCACATAGGCAAAAACCCTTGACATTTGTTGTGATCTCCAACTTCTCTCTTTATATATACACACATATATATATATATATATATATTCTGCATGAAAAATGTCAAGGATAGCCAAAATGCATGAAATGGCAGCTCTTGCCACTCCTCAGCTCTCGATATTGGACTAAAAGGAGCTCCTTCTTCTACTTTTCCTATGTCTTAAGTATACATATATATATATATATGTATGTGTGTGTGTGTAAGTGTACGAGTCTCTGTGTGACTTGTTGAGCAAGAGCAAAGAGCTAGAAGACGTGAGAGCAGAGCTATGGACTCCACAAGTTCATGGAGCAACTCCTATACCCCTTTGCTTTCTTATATACACTCATTTCTTATATTTAATTATTGGAATTATGATTAATTAATAACTATCGAAACAATTTCTAAAAAGTTAAGATGAAATAATTTATCCTCGAGAATCTTCCAAAGTAGTCACTCGCCAGACCTTGTCAATCATATATATATACATATAGGTCTAAATATCGATATCGATGTCGTTTCGCATTCTCTATTTTACAGATATATCGCTTGTCGACGGGCATGCTGACGGATAAATGCGAAGAAATTGATATATCGCTTGCCGATAATACCGCATAAATTTCACAGATATATCGCTTGCCGATAATACCGCATAAATTTCACACATATATCGCTTGCCGATCGAAATATCGACGGATATTCCAGAAAATATTTTAGTATTTCAATTATATTTTTATATAGTTTCTAAATTATATAGCCTAGAAAACACACTCATAAATCATAGCATAATTCAAACATATAACATAAAAGTCATAACCCATAACCTAATGTCGACATAACATAAAATAAGTTAGGCATTATAATAAAGTCATAGAGTACGAACATAAATACGAATATAAATATGAAGCATGCTTCTAAATGCCGATATCGATGTCATTTCGCACTCTCCATTTTACTGATATATCGCTTGCCGACGAATAAATGGGAAGAAATGGATATATTGATTTCCTGCAAATATCGTATCGCATTCCTCATTTTCTGGGCACGTCGTGGATATATCGAAGACATATCAGGATATTTAAAACCATGATATATATATATATATATATATATATATATATATATATTGGTGCATATAATTGGGTTCATTTCATGTTGATAATATATACATACACGCATGACTCATGATTTTTTGATTTGTTTTTTTCATCATCTATATCTACTTGCTAAATTATTAGGGTTTTCAATAGTAATTTATTTTTTTTAATACATCTTGATTTGGGTCAATCAAAATTTACCATAGTGTCAATTGTACTTCGATATTTTGTCATTGAAGTACATATTTTGAGCTTATCCTTATGATATATATATATATAGAGAACTACTTTGCATTACTTTTATTGGTTCCAAGCTACTTATGATCAATATTAGGCTTTCCATCAAATTAGAGCAGTTTGAGATTGGAGGGGTTTTTTTTCTTCTCTTCTTATGAAGTTGGAAGTTTGAAATCTCGTAAAGTGAAACAAATACCAATTAAGTTGGCATAAAAGGAAGGGAAGAAGGAAAAAAAACGAGGCTCGAAATAATATAAACAAAAAAATATCCGAGTTCCCATACAAAATCTAAAGAGAAGAGACTTATTAAATTTAAAGTTCTTTCTCAATACATATATCGTTGTTAAAAATAAAGTAAAATCAAGATGTGAAGCCATTAAGGATAACCCAAATTCTGAGACCAATGTCATCATTTAGAATATAGTTGTTCTAATTTTTAAATCGTTTTTATTTTTGCGCAAGATTTTTTTTTATCTGTTACTGTCATTATTTGAGATGTTAATTATGTTTATTTTTGTCATTGTCATGGATGATGGATTATTAGTTTCCTATCACTATCTTACCTATATGATCACGGAAATTCGAATAAATTAAGTTATTATATGCTATTGAAATTAGAAATATTCAACCCTCCTTAAAAAGGTAGAGCACATCATAAGATAATGACTGAAACCCTAAAAAACTTTTATTACTTATAATCAAGCATTTTTTGCACAGTCAAATCTATAAGCAGGAAAATTATTTGGGAAAATTCAATTTCTATGGACAGAAAAGAAGGCAATTCTTTTTTTAGGCAAATGTATGTAAATGTCCCGAATTTATGTTAAAGAAACACCTCTTCGTCATTAAGTCATCGCTAAAAAAATCCGATGATTTTTTGGCCAAATTCTAGATTGAGATAACTTAATGCTTAACCAAAAACAATGGAGTCAAAGTATACTTTTAAGTTATTGCTTTTAATATTTCCGTTTTTGCATGTAACATATAGATTTGATCTCTTCATATGCTAGTTTTGGAGCACATAGTTGTTGGAAAGAGACCGCAAAATATTCTTTGGAAAACCCAGCTCATTCACAAAACAACAAACTAAGTTTATAAAAACACTTTTACTTAAAAATAATAAAGGCAACGAGACAATCCAATACTCATTCAGCTTAATTCTCAGTATTATTTATTGGAAAAATAGCGGTATAAGTATCCAAATTCTTCAGAAACTTGACATTAAGTTCCCCTTTTTTGTGGCGAAAGTTATCAAATGTTTATTTTGTGTCTTCCGTCATGTTTCCACCCCGAACTGCATCACGTGTCACATTTTTAAACCTATTAAATATACCATTTTCAATTAAAAAATTAAACTGATTTATTAATGATAAACAATGGTATATTTAATGGGTTCAAAAACATGGCACATGGTGCGGTTCTGGGCAAAAATATGACGGAAATACACAAAATAAGAGTTTGACAACTTTTGCCACAAAAAAAAGAATGGGAACTTAATGACAATTTTTTAAAAACTTTGAGTACTTATACTGGTATTTTCCCTTATTTATTAAATCAGACGATATTATATTTGTTAAAGATGGCTCAGATACATAGGTCGTTAAATTTTATAATTAAATCGTAATGGCAAAAAATAAAAAAAAAATTCAAGGCACTTATACTGCAGTCTCACTTTATGTCTTGATTTAATTTTGGTATGATAAAAAGCAATATTTTCGAGATTGCTTACCGCAAACCGCCTACAAGTGCAATTTATGAGTATACCGAAAGTAATACAAGCATATCGATGGAGTTTTCATTAAAAAAAAAAAAAAAAAAAAAACTAAAACTGATATTGATGGTGCCGATCTAATTTCATGGTTATACCACAAAACCTAGAGTTGTACTACTTTAAAAAATGAATTTTTTGAGAAGAAAAAAAAAATTGAATTTATAGTTAATAACAAATTATGTAAGAGTTGATTATAGAGTTTCTTGATCAAACGTTGAATTTGATTGCCAAAAGATAATTTTAGAGCTACGTACCGTCATCATATAAAAGAGGGTTAACGCAAACCGCTTACGCACACTCATGTTAAAAGAGGATTACTGCTGGTATACCGAGTATCCCGGGATTTTGAAAATATTAACTAAGTAGATGCATGGTGGGAAAGTATGATAATTTGTATTTGTAATTGTTTTTTTTTTTTTTTTTGAAAGAAGATAATTTGTAATAGTAATAGTGGACAAAGGGTATAAAATGCAGGCAATCTATTGAAGAAGCAGTGAATCAGATAACAAATGTATGCTATTTCTGGTGCTGAGTTCCGAGGCCTTCCATAGCCACTTGATTTTGCGAAGGATTTGACTTGACTCTTCTTCTTTCTATATCATACCACCATGCAACATAAATGAATTATTAAATCATAAGTAAAACATAACTAAAATATAGCTAAATATCACTAATATTCTATAAACCAATGTTTGAGAACCCCCAGGCCGCGGCTCATCCACAAAAGTTCCGTAAAATTCGAATATCCACTATTTTGGTACAAATTTCATAAAAATATCTTTTGTTTTATACGAACCGGACGTTACTACATAAAAACATAAAACTCATTAAAAACAGAAAGGGTTAGTAACTATATTAGTATCTAATATTTTAATTTTTAATATAACATAAATTCAATTTTATTTTTGAAGCTAAAATTCTCAATGTCTCTACTGTTTTGTATATTTCTAATTTCAATTACTTTTTCACCGAGTTAATAAATTTTTTTGATGTGCCGTTAATTCTTGAACATTTATGACTTCTAGAAAATTTAATATTTGTTATTTCTTGTCTATTTTCAATCATAATAAAGAGAAATAAATAAACCTGGGATGTTTAAGTAAGAAGCAAGTTGATATAATTAAACACAACGTACAAAAGTGTTTACATATATTAATTATCTACATCTAAAAGTCCCTATCTATATTGCTTAACCTTCAAGGCAAAAAACCAACCAATATTATAGAATATTAGAATATACTAATTATTTAAAAACCAAGCTTGCTTGACCCAGTGATAACTCCACTACATATCTATTCAGGAAGTCACGGGGTCAAACTTCATAAGATTCAAATGAGTGCCCCTTATATATATATATATATATATATATATATATATATATATATATATATATATATATATATAAACTTGGTCAATAAGGTCACATGTTCTTACGCTGATTATATTTAATAATGCGAGAGTGCATTGTAAACTCCTATTAAAAAAAATACTCATTATTTTATTCCGAAACTTTATTTTACATTCCTCGAGCATAATGAAGTAGAAAACTAATTTATTTTACGTGTATGTATTTTTTTGAATGGGGTGGCGCTATCGGCCAAGGTTACAATGCACTCTCTCATAACTAGATATATTCAGTGTAAGAACATGTGACACTATTGGCTAAGTTTACATATATTTAAAGGGGGCACTCATTTGAGTCCCATGTGGTTCGAATCTGTGACCTCTTGAATGGTGGTGTAGTGGTGTTACCACCAACAAGCTTGGTTTCTTTTTTTAGAGTGATAATTATCTATGAAATGGTTTAGAATACTGCAAAGATTATTATTATTATTATTATTATTATTATTATTATTATTATTATTATCCTTAGTTGAAAAACGATCCGATTGATGAGTTGAAGCGATCAAATATTATATTTTTTTAATTAGATAATTAAATAGATTTTTGAATGAGATTTAGACATAGAGTGGTATAGTCATCAAAAAGTTGAATTTAAATCGGAATAGACATTAAGATACATTATACAGTAAACTTCTATAAATTGATAATGTTGGGACAACAAAAAAAAAAACTATCATATTGTCGAATTATTAATTTCTAAAATATAAATAATATAATCATTATAATTAGTAGAAAAATCCCTATTTAACATGTCAAGAATATTGTAATCATAATATATAGTATGAAGATGATATTACTGAGCTAGAGCGTGTTTCATGCAATGATGCATTCATAATGACAATCACATTGAATAATTTTTGTTATATCACGAAAATACAACACCGCACCTTCTTAATGCTAAGTTGAAGGAGACGTACATTTCAAGAGTAAGCAAATAGTTTCATAATCATATTTTTAAAACACTACATGATTAATTAATTAATTAGTGTAATTTTTTTTATTTGAGGTGATTCTATAACTTCTTATGCAATATTTATTTTATTTATAATGATTTCATAATTATATATGTAATATTACTATTTTTTATATTGAATTATTAATTTATATATCAGTTGGGACCTATATACTTCTAAAAAAGTTATTATCTTATAAATTTAGCGAATGATTAATTTAGCTAGTTAGGCTCGAGTCGGGACAGACTAAAATTATTATTTAATCGAGATTATTAATTTATCGAGGTTTTACGGTATAATTATAAATTTATATGTTATGGTCTATAGTCAATTTCATCGAAAGAAAATAAATAAATAAATAAATAAAAGACACATCTGTTTGATTTTTTATTTTTTTTCGAGAATTGTGGACCGTCAATGAAAAATATCATTGTTACAACCTTGGGCGATTTTAATTGCATTATTATAATACGATTTTAATTTTATTTCCAGATATTTTTTTAAGTAAATGAATATTATAATTTTTCGCCTAGTCTTTCGGGTTTTTTAGAATATATATATATATATATATATATATATATATATATATATATATATATGTGTGTGTATATTTAGAGAAGGTTTGTTAGAATATGATGTTGAATAACGATATATATGAAATATTAGCTTTTTCTAGACCCCGCTAATTTCGGGATCTTTTATAATTTAATTACTTCATTAACTTGCTTATTTAATACTAGTTAGATTTTGTAGATAATTGTTTAAAATTGTATGATTTTCGCCTGATCTTCAGGTTTTATATCACAATAAGATGCTGAATATTCTCACTTAGACATATTCTTCTCGTATTTCTGGTGAAAGAGAGGTCGGCATCAAATGCAAACAAGAATGCAAAACGCAATATTTGTTTGCATTTGATGCCGGACTCTGCTTACTCCAGAAATTATGAGTTCTCATATTGAATACATTTATCTCGTCGGTATTTTGTTCTACTTTCTCCGGGAGTGGTAAATTCTTTTTTTAGTCACATTTATTTTTTGTCCATTAAAAATAGAAAAATGCGGTATTGGATGTTCTATAGATTTAATAAAGTAATATGTTTTCAAATTGGTTGTAAGACCCGCAAAAAAATCAGATGGACAAAACCGGTTGCCATAAATTTTTCACCCCTTTGAAATTTGAATTTTGGTGGAAAAATAAAAAAATTAAACCTCAATTAAATTAGTTATTAAAAAATTAATATTTATAAATATTATTATTTCATGAAAACTCCGTCGGTATTCCCATCGGTAACTGATTTTTAAAATCTTATGAAAACTCCAACGATATACCCGTAAATTGAATTTTTGGAAGTTCTCGGTCTCGAGACTCAAATATTTTTTTTTTTAGTTATAGTAGGTGTTAGGGTAAAATATAAATCTTCTGTATAAACATTTACATATCCCTTTAAATCTTTTATGTTGTTATTGAATGAGATTTAGACATTTAGTAATGAACTTTAGATTGATATGGTCCTCGAAAAGCTTAATTTAAATTGAAATTGACGTTAAGTAGATTATATAATTATAAGTTTATATGTTATCGTCTATGGACTATAGTCAATGTCATCAATTATAAAATATCAAACGACACGTCGTCAATTTGAAATTAGTTTTTCTAGAATTGTGGACCGTGAATAACAAACATTGTTACAACTTGGGCGATTTTAATTGCCCTATTATAGTTTGATTTTATTTTTATTTCCAGATATTTTGTCAAGTAACTGAACGTTATAATTTTTCCTAGTCTTTTGGGTTTATTAGAATATTATGCTGAATAATATATATATATATATATTTGCTTATTTTCTAGACTTATCGCTCGCTAATTACGGGATTTTTTATATTTTAATTCCTTTATTAACTTGTTGTAGATAATTTGTTAGGCATCTTCTTCTCGTGTTTCTGGTGAAAGAGAGGTCGGAATGTAAAAACGCAATATTTGTTTGCATTTAATGCCGAACTATGCTTACTCCAGAAATTATGAGTTAACAAATTGGATAGAAATTATCGATGTAGAGAGGTCGGAATGCTTACGCAGTATCTTGTCGATGTTTTGTTCTACTTCCTCTGGGAGTGGTAATTCTTCTTTTAGTCACGCTTATTTTTTGTCCATTAAAAACTATTTTATAGAAATTATCTGCACAACCTTGGATATAAAGAGGAGCAAAAGTGTAAAAAAAAAAAAAAGAAAAAAAAATAGAGAATGGAGTATAATGTGGTATTGGATGTTCTAATTGGTTTTAAGACCCACAAAAAACCGGATGGCGAAAACAGGCTGCCATAAATTATTTTACCCCCTTTGAAATATGAACTTTGGTGGAAAAATAAAATTTTGATTTTTCGTATAAAAATAAAATAAAATTAATTATTATATATAGTATATATTTATTAATATTATTATTTCATTAAAACTCCGTTGGTATTCCCGATGGTTACTGATTTATACAAACGTATGAAAACTACACTATATAGCCGTAAAATTGAATTTTGGGTGGTTCTCGGTCTCTCGACTCTTAAAACATATTATTTTATAGTTCTCGAAGGTGTTAAATAGGGGTGAAAGCGGAACCGGGAAATTACATTTTTTTGGTACCTATCCTGAAACTTTGGAATTTTTTTCTTGGTACCGGTTTCCGATTCCGGTTGTATATTTCCCGCTTTTTTTTTTTTTTTGAAAACCGGAACGGGAACCAGGAAAAATTAGTGAAAAAATTCGTGACCAAAACCGAGACAAAATTTGAGACCGAATCCGGGACAAAAATCCGCAACATGTTAGAAAAATAACAGCTATGAGTTAAATGACCATTGAATTTGTGAACGTTTGTAAACATTCAATATGGCTTGAATGCTAAAAACGTTATCTAACGGTTTTGATTTATGAGCTTCAATATCTGATCTCATAATTCTCTCCATATAACAAAAAGGTTTTGATAGGTAAAATACAGTCTTGAGAGAAAATAATCGGAAGAACATTAGAGTCCTTTGAGTAATATAGTTTTCAGAGAAATATCAGTTCGTCGTCGATTATCGGAGAGCACTGAAATCGTCGAGCGCCGTTTTATCCTGGGAAGCCGACGCCTGTACAACCTCAAGCTCACCAGAGGAGGCAAATCTGTTTCAAGGAAAGCGTCCAACGCGACTCGGTGTGTTTGTTTCTTGTTTTTGCAGATATCAATCCGCTCGCCAAAGTCGGAGAAACCGAAGCTCCTGAAGCCGCCGACCAGGAAAGAGATTCGGAGCTTGAACAGATAGCACTGCACACAAAGACCCAAATTAGATTCAAAGCTTTTCTTACCCTCTTTGTTTTTGAATCTGTATTTATGTACCTTTATTTGTTTTTCTTCATCAATATATTGTCGAGCTCTTTCTTTTCTTTTGTTCCTTGCTAACAAAACAAAATACAAAATACATGTCCAAAATATAAAATACCACGTCTAATAAATGAAAACATCCACAATAATAAAACTGAGTCATTTCTTTTTATTTGATTTCGCCTTGTCCTTATTTTCTTCTTCACGTTACTACTACGATCGGTAAGAACGGCGGGAGCGGTACTAGTACTACGACATATAATACCAAAACGACATTAAAAATACAGAAAAAAATGACATGTAGTTTAAAACTGGAGCCGGTACTGAAAATCGGGAAAAAAGGTTCTGGTTCCCGGTTCCGAAAATCGTGAACCGGGACGTACCGGTTCCCAGTTTTAAACACAATTTCCCTAATTTTTCTTAGAACCGGTCCGGGACCGGTACCTGATCCGGGACGGTACCGGGAACTGGTTACAAAATTTTCACCCCTAATGTTAAGAGTAATATAAATCTCAATTAACATATGCAAATGAGTGTGAATGGGTCAAAAATTATTGAACAGCACTAAGGGAAAGCTTAGAAGAGCAAAATATTTTGACATGTGACCATTAGTGTGAATAGCAGTATAATGTCGCTTTTAAAAAATATATGTCGTTTTACGAATTCATATCGTTTTCATACCTTTGTTCACTTAAACAATGTCGTTTTCATATGTGCACGTATACATTTCTTTCTGACTCATAATATATGTCCAATTTTTATTTTATTTCAACTATTTCACACATCAAGTTTAACCAATCAAAAACACAGATAATAATAAAAAATTACATTATTATATGACTTCAGTAAAAAAAAAAAAAACACACACACACACATTAAGTAATTACTTTATACTGAAATATGTTAATTAAAATATGAATTTAAATCGAAACAGATGCAAAGTAGATACTTTAACATCAACAATAAAAATTAAAAAATTTGATTAAAAAAAAATAATACTAACTTAGGTAACTATAAACTAAAAAAATATATATATAATGATAACTAGAATTTGAATGAGATTTAGGCATTTAGTAATGAACTTTAGATTGATATGGTCATCATAAAGCAGAATTTAAATCGAAATTGACATTAAGTAGATACATTATATAATTATAAGTTTATATGTTATCGTCTATAGTCAATGTCATCAATTATAAAATATTAAACGACACGTCGTCTATTTAAAATTGTTTTTTTTCTTTCTAAAATTATGGACCATGAATAACAAATATTGCTACAACTTGGGCGATTTTAATTGCCTTATTATAGTTTGATGTTATTTTTATTTCCAGAGATTTTATCAAGTAACTGAGCGTTATAAATTTTCGCCTAGTCTTTCGGGTTTATTAGAATATTGGGTGCGTTTGGCACAGCTTATTTAGCCCTGTTTTTGTTTATAAAATAAACTTAACCGCTTTTTAGGTGTTTGGCAAAATTGTTTTTCCAAAAAACACAAAATCGATTTTGAATTTCTGTACATGAATTGTAAAAGCTAGAATTCGTAGCTTTTGGTTTTTTTCTAAAAACAAAAATACGGTTTTAGTCTATTTTAGTCTTTTTAGCTTAAATAAATTTTTTTACCAAACGCTAAATCAATTTATGTTACCAGCAACAATGGTTTTATAAACAATTTACCAAACACCTGCCGGTTTTTTTCAAAAACAGTTTGTTTTTTAAACTAAAACTGAAAACAATTTTTGTAAAAATTAAGCTGTGCCAAACGGGCCCATTATGCTGAATAATAAATATATATTTATTTGAAATATTTGCATATTTTCTAGACTTGTCGCCCGCTAATTACGGGATTTTTATATTTTAATTCCTTTATTAATTTGTTGTAGATAATTTGTTAAGAATTATATGATTTTCGCCTAATCTTCAGGCTTTATTTTATAATAATAAGATGCTGAGTATATATATATATATATAAATATATATATATATATATATATATGTATATAGGGAAACTTCAATAAGTATGCCCGGTAGAGTAAGTGTTTTTGGAAAAGTACCCGAATTTGTTAAATTACAAAAATATACCTCAAATCAGATTTAACCCTATGCTATGGTTAAGTTAACCCAAGGTAGAGAAAAAAGAAAAAATTTAAACCCACTTTTATTTTCACTCTCTCTCTCCCGCTCACAAGCTCGACCCTCTTTTCTCTCTGCCTCACTCACTCACTCGATCCTCACTCTCCCCATTAACGTTGATTTCTCTCCCTCTCTGTCTCACCCTCAGCCACCCTCTCTCTGGCTCTCCCTCTCTGCGTCGCCGTCAGTCGCTCACCCTCTCTCGCCCTCAGTCGGCGAATAACTGCGTCGCCTAAGTCGCGAGGAGAAGCAGGATTCGGTGTTGCCGGACCCCAGCGCATGGTCGCCCTCAGTCGCGAGTAGAAGGAGGAATCGGTGTTTCCGATCGGGCATCCTCCGTTGCCGAAACCCAGCGAGCTTTGCCGAAACCCCTCACCGAAACCATCGGTAAGTTTCCGTTTGATTTGGCTTTGGGTTTGATTAGGGCACGATTTTGACTTCGCTTAGGGCATGGGTTTGATTAGGGCACGATTTGGCTTTGGGTTTTATTAGGGCACGATTTGAGTTCGGTTAGGGCTTGTTTAGTGTTTGATTATGGATTGTTTAGTGCTTCATTAGAGTTGATTTGATTAGGGCTTGATTAGAGTTGTTAATTTTTTTTAGGTATGGCATACATTGCACCGGAAAAGGATTGGATATGTGCCCAAGTATGGTGCCTGTCTGCAAAACGAGTGGTCCAAATTGTGGACACCTTGGTGGCACACGATGCTATGAACGGAGACGTCGAAGCACGATTCAGTTACTTGTTCGAGACTTTCGACCCCCCGGCCCCGATGGGTTTGATCCATCAAATCCTCCTTCGCCGAGTTCCGAGCTGTGGACGCTCGGACGAGCTTTGGTTTAACTTTCGCGGCGTGGTTAGAAAGTTCGGGCACCGGGAGTTTTGTTCCATCACCGGTCTTAGATTCGATCCCGAATTTAAACCCGAACCTAGGATACGAATTAAAGGTGTCCCGAAGGTTGAAATTAGGACGTGGAACCAAGTGTATAATGATTTCGTGATGGAAGATCTTCCCCTGCCTCAAAGATTCCAGTGCGGAATGTTTGCACTAATGGAGGGAGTGTTATTTGGCGTGGATGGCCAACGAACTTACCCGCCCGCCGCGTACATTTGTCCGCTAGAGGATTATTTGGCTAAACCGTGGGGTAACATTGGGTGGAACCAACTCCTGAGTTTTTGTCGGAATTTCAATTGGAGTGCTAGAGTCAAAAAAATCAACAAATTGTGCAACTCCGGATATCCGCAGTACACTTTCCATGCATATCACAGCATGGTTGGCCATCCACGCCAAGTAACACTCCCTCCATTAATCCTCTAGCGGTTTAGCCAAATAATCCTCTAGCAGACAAATGTACGCGGCGGGCGGGTAAGTTCGTTGGCCATCCACACCAAGTAACACTCCCTCCATTAGTGCAAACATTCCGCACTGGAATCTTTGAGGTGGGAGAAGATCTTCCGTCACGAAATCATTATACACTTGGTTCCACGTCCTAATTTCAACCTTCGGGACACCTTTAATTCGTATCCTAGGTTCGGGTTTATATTCGGGATCGAATCTAAGACCGATGATGGAACAAAACTCCCGGTGCCCGAACTTTCTAACCACGCCGCCAAAGTTAAACCAAAGCTCGTCTGAGCGTCCACAGCTCGGAACTCGGCGAAGGAGGATTTGATGGATCAAACCCATCGGGGCCGGGGGGTCGAAAGTCTCGAACAAGTAACTGAATCGTGCTTCGACGTCTCCGTTCATAGCATCGTGTGCCACCAAGGTGTCCACAATTTGGACCACTCGTTTTGCAGACGGGCACCATACTTAGGCACATCTCCAATCCTTTTCCGGTGCAATGTATGCCATACCTAAAAAAAATTAACAACTCTAATCAAGCCCTAATCAAATCAACTCTAATGAAGCACTAAACAAACCATAATCAAACACTAAACAAGCCCTAACCGAACTCAAATCGTGCCCTAATCAAACCCAAAGCCAAATCGTGCCCTAATCAAACCCATGCCCTAAGCGAAGTCAAAATCGTGCCCTAATCAAACCCAAAGCCAAATCAAACGGAAACTTACCGATGGTTTCGGTGAGGGGTTTCGGCAAAGCTCGCTGGGTTTCGGCAACGGAGGATGCCCGATCGGAAACACCGATTCCTCCTTCTACTCGCGACTGAGGGCGACCATGCGCTGGGGTCCGGCAACACCGAATCCTGCTTCTCCTCGCGACTTAGGCGACGCAGTTATTCGCCGACTGAGGGCGAGAGAGGGTGAGCGACTGACGGCGACGCAGAGAGGGAGAGCCAGAGAGAGGGTGGCTGAGGGCGAGACAGAGAGGGAGAGGGAGAGGGAGAGAAATCGACGTTGAGGGGGAGAGTGAGGATCGAGTGAGTGAGTGAGTGAGGCAGAGAGAAAAGAGGGTGGAGCTCGTGAGCGGGAGAGAGAGAGTGAAAATAAAAGTGGGTTTAAATTTTTTCTTTTTTCTCTGCCTTGGGTTAACTTAACCAGTTAACCATAGCATAGGGTTAAATCTGATTTGAGGCATATTTTTGTAATTTAACAAACTCGGGTACTTTTCCAAAAACACTTACTCTACCGGACATACTTATTGAAGTTTCCCTATATATATATATTCTTTAGGATACGATTTGTCTATGATTATCTGAATGGAATATAATGAGGGTTTTGAGGGTTCTATAGATTTCAAGAAAATATCATATTTTCTAACAGGTTTTAAGACCCGAAAAAACCTGATGGCCAAAATTAGCTGCCATAACTTTTTTAACCGATTCTAAATTAAGTATGGTGAAAAAAAAATCAAAATTTTGATTTTTTTAGTATAAAAAAATTAATTATTAATTATTAAATACTTAATATTAATTGTAAATATTTATAAATATTATTTTTTCCCGAAAACTTTGTTGGTATTCCCATGGTTAATGATTTTTAAAATCTTATATAAATTCAAACGATATACCCGTGACATTGAATTATTATTATTTTTGAAGAAGTGAAATTGAAATGTTGGTCTTGGGTGGTTCTCTTCCGTCTCTCGGGACTCTTAAATAATATTGTCTAGTTCTACAAGGTGTTAGATTAAAATATCAACTTCAACTAACATATCCCTTAAATGTTATTTATATTTTGTTATTTTGTGTAGGCTTGAATTTTTTTTAAAATTTTTTATTTTTTGAATGGGTGTAGGCTTGAAATTGAATGGCTATAAGAGAAAGTTTAGACGTGCAAAATATTTTGACATGTTTTGATCATTAGTGTAAATTGCAGTATCTTGTCGCTTTTGCAAAGCCAATGTCGTTTAACAGATATTTATCTACTAAAAAAATTACATATTCTAAATTCCAATTAAACGACATATATCCAGAAGAAGAAGAAAAAAGTAAAAAAGTAAAAAAGTAAAAAAGTAAATAATTGAAATGATGCTGAATACCGGACTTTGTTACAACCTTGGGCGATTTTTATTGCATTATTATAATTTGATTCGATTTTGTTATAGTTGCAGATTTTTTTTAAGTAAATGAATATAATAATTTTCGCCTAGTCTTACGGGTTTATTATGATGCTGAATAACAAAATTACGATATATATATATATATATGCAATAAGTTAATTAACGAAATTACCTAATATATTTTTAGATTTGTCGACCTTTATGTTGGGGGAGTTTTTTACATGTTAATTGCTTCTTTTTCTTACAGATATATTTTTCGCCTAAATCTTTAGGCTTTGTTAATATATATATATATATATATATATATATATGTATGTATGTATATATAAATGTAGTATATATATACATATACTATATTTATATTCTCTAGAATTATATAATGTCGCATTTGCAAAATATCTGTCATTTTCCAGATGTATGTCGTTTTCATATATGCACCTTTTGTTCACTTAAGGCTTAAGCTATGTCATTTTCATATATGCATGCACATATAGACATTTCTTTCTGTGACTCATAATATATGTCCAATTTTTATTTATCCCAATCATTTTATTTTTTCACATCAAAGTCAAACCATTGAATTTATGTCGAGTCAAATAGATACTCTAGTATCAAGGATAAAAAAAAATATAATCTTAATTAGGTTAAATTTTGGAGGATATGCAATTTTTTTGTTTGATCCGGTTTGTTTTAGGAAACTAAACTCTTTGAAGTATTTATGTGTTTGAGACTTTGAGTCGTAATTTAAGTTTTGAGTCCCTTAATAAAATTGGTAATTCTTGGTCTGTGAGCGTTTTTCGTCTTTCTGATATTCCAGTCGTACATCAGCCGTCGAGAAAATAAATTTTAACGTTTATTGCCTAAAGTTGCCAAGCCCAATTCGTACTACGTCAAGGCTCTCCATCCATACTCCAGCGATAATTCCAACCAAGGCGCGGGGCGAAATTCGGGGACCAATTTTCTTGACCCACGAGAGAATGATGCCATGCAAGTGCCTTATCTACTTGGAGGCCCGGATCGATGCAATGGGAAAGAGCACTGAAGATCACGCTCGGGCTGAGCCGAGTAGCTCGGACTTAAAGTCACACAATCCGTGGAGATGCCATTTTTATTCTGCATTTTATTAATACTTATTTATTTCCCGTTTTATTGTTTATTTGCTGCTCATTTTTATTTAGTTTCCTGTTCTCGTTCTTGGAAGTTTCTTCTTTGTTTTAGGAAACTAATATCCTAATTCAAGTATTTGTGTGTTTGAGTTGTAATTTTAGTTTTGAATCCCTTAATAGAATCAATAATTCTTTTTGTCTTTCCGACATTCCGGTCCTACATCAAATTATAGGCATATTAATGTTTAGTTCTTTCTTAAGTATTCCTTAATTTGCTTCTGTTTGTTTTTCTAGTTATGAATATGAAGATCATGGCGAGACTGAGTTTGTCATTTTTTGTCTGCGCCCATAAATTGCAAGGCTCTTAAAGTATTTAAAAATTAATTTTTGAATAATATATAAAAATAAATTGAGACTCTTAAATTTGGAGATCCGATGAGTTGGTTTTGCTCGCCTATAGTCAGGCCCCGGGCTTAAAGATGGGAGTAATAGTATCACATGTAATCTTAGCCGTTATTGTTAGGTTGATGAGGTGATAGTGTTATCTTTGAATATCAAGGTGACAAATTAATCCGTAAGAAAATAAAAATGTATCATCATTATACATATAGGTCAAAAGCTGAAATTATATATATATATATATATATATACGTATACCGATCTATTATCAATTACTATGTGATCCACTTGCTCTGGTTACAATAAATCTCAAAGCTGAAAAGGATCTTTTTACAGCATAGTTAGAAAGAAAAAAAAGAGAAAGAGAAAGAAGCTAATATATAGTTACAAAGCTACAAACATATGAATCCATTTATTCTACAAAATGGATTTTGACCAAAAGAAAATCAAATGCAAATTAATAAAAAGAAAACAATAGCTGCGTTATTGTTTCATGAAGTTGTAATTTGGAAAAGTTGTAGTACTACTAGGTATAATTTTATTAGGCGTTAAGGAAGTTCTTTTGACGAACCGGCCTTTCATTCTTGGCCTCTTCTCTGCATTTAGTTTCCGGACTTCATACCGAATCTTTTTTGAGAAAAGTCGCACTCGTCGCTTCTCTCTATATCTTGATACTCTCGCTTCTCTTCCGTCGTCAATGCCCCTCCTGTCACCGATTTTGTGCTGAAGATCGGCACGGTTCATATCCTGATTAAAGAAATTCATAAGATAAACTAAATAATATCATATCATAGTCTTCAAGCTATGTGGAATCGAAAAGAATTACGAGATTATATTATTTTGTGACGGTTTTGTTTGATGCGCTTAGATATATATTGATCATCGACTTGTCACTACGTTAAAACTACGATTACACCATAGACTTTGCACTACGGTCTGAAAAAATTTACAGTGAAAGGTGAAATATCACGACTGTTTTACAAAAACTTGACTTACTAAGAGGATTCTTCTTACTGATTTTATAATCTTATTTATATGTGTATATATATATATATATATATATGTGTGTATATATAATATTTAGGAATAATTAGAGTGTTTTAGTTATGTTGTTTAGGCTATAATTATATGCTCCATTATTTAATTATTATATCGGTTAAATTATTTTGTAATGTTTAAGATTTTCTCATTAATTTATGTTCTAAATTATACATAGATAAATTTCGGATAAATTAAGTAATTAATTATGCATATGTATAAATGGGCAAAGAGATACCTAATTAAGAATTATTTCCAGGTGATGTCTTATTTATAATTGTTTAGCTTCGCATCTATGTTATATAATAATTTATCGATTCTTCCACTCAAACTAATTGATAGAAGAAGTAATATTAGTTCGGTCTACATAATTTAATTAGTTATATATGAATATTTTTTTAATTTAACAAATCAATATGATATATATATATATAATTCAATTTTGTAGTAATAATATTGAACTATTAAGTATATATTCAATATGACTGTTAGATAAACAATATGTTATAACTTGTCATTTGTTTAGAGATTACTGATCGCTAAATGAGAATTAATGTCTCAATTATATATATGATATTCAATTATTTTTCTGTTCAGCAAAAACCTAGATCCCATATTTAAGATAATCAACAATACTTATTAGTGATATTTGGGATTAATTTTGATGTGCTTAATATAATTAGGGACTAATAATATTAGAGCATGTCTTACCATGCAGTCAGGCCAACTATTCTCGGGCTTGACCTCCGGTCGAATTCCGGTGGTCCATGGCGATCCTTGGCTATCCCAGGCAGCGATGACCGCCTCATAATTCAACCTCAAAAGTATGTCCCTCTTTGTTGGAGCCGTCTCCGGCGAGAACTCAGAGCCGCAATTAGGGTTTTCCTCAAACCCTAGCAAATCAACCTCTTCCACTTTCAGTACTCTCTCCTCCAAACTCTCAGAGCTAACACAAAGCCCCTCCAAGTTGAAGAATCCTTCGTCTTCTTCCTTGCAGCCCTGAAGATCGTCCATTAATTTGAAACCTTTGACGTCGTTATTGAGGGACTGATCGTCGACGCCCAGTAAGCTCTCCACGTCGGCGGCAAACTCGGCGAGCTCCATCTCCGACTGAAGAAAGCCTTGAATCTGATGATCGAACTCGAGATCGTAGTCACCCTGTTGACCAAACCGAAGATCTCCATCTCCAACAGGCATGCAAAGCTCCGACGCGAAGGGGTCGAAAACCGGAACTTGGTGAACCCCGTCCTGCTCTTCCTCGTTCCGATCCCCGTTCGGCGAGTTATTACTCTCTTCCTTGCTCATCTCAGGGACGAACGGAAGGTCGAAGAGATTCACAGCCTTGTCGGAGGCTTTCCCGGATCGCGGGGTTCGCGCCTTCCGCGTGAGCCACTTCGGAGATTCGCTTTTCAGGCTGAACGACGACGTTTGGAGGCGGACTCTATCGTGGCGGCTGGCGAGGAGGTTGGCAGCGTGGACGGCCGTGTCGCACGGCTGGCAGAGAAACGCGTCGTCAGCCGCGCAGAACCACCGCGCTCGCCTCCGTGCGCAGCTGTCGCAGGCGCGTGCAGTCTTGCCGCCGATGGCACTCGCCGCCTTCCCGTCGACAGTCATATTTCAGTCTCTCTTACTCTAATTAGAACACCCTCTTCTTTCTTTTCTTTTTCCGGGTAAAGTATAAAACCCTTTTAACTTAAACTCGAAACGCTTGAAAGTTTAAAGGCACAAGTTCAAATACTCGACCCAACCGAACCCAGCTTTTTTCTCTCTCACAATGATGGTCACGGGAGAGACAAGAGAGAATACATGCGACAAACTCTCAATAAGGTATGTCGGATTACCGAACGCTCGTTATAAGCTGTTAGGAGTTTTTTTTCAAAGGTTTTTGCGTCCTTATATACTTATGACACGAAACAGTTGAATTATTACTATGAGGTGCTTTAGGTCAAGTTCATCTCTTGTGGGACCCCATGTAATGTTCTTATCTCAGTGCTCATTGGCTGAGGGATTGAAGTTGATCTTTTTCTCTGAATTCTGATTGGCTGGATGTCTAGCCAAGAGGATTCCATGTGGACCCCTCTGAGATTATGCGAAAACTGCTCTTCGATCATTGCCTACGTGGGTTTGTTGCTTTCTTTCGTTTCAACAATGGTATTATTAAACCCTAAAAAATGTGGTCCCCAGAGTTGGATTACTATCAAGTCTCTCTCTCTCAATAATAAGTTTGGGAGTATTTGTGATTGATGAATCGGTTTTATTACGATAAATTGAGGTATATACTTAATTACTGATAATTTTGTTAGTATAACTATAAGAGCCGTTTAATGTCTTTCTATTCATGTTTTTATTTATTTCAGGATTTATATGAGCATATTATAACAATTCTTTAAAATCAAAATGTATCAATTAATAAACGACACTCGGAGCATTAATGAAGGAAACAAGCAAATGAAAAATATTTGAAAACAAAATCAATAGCCCGGCAATGTTTTATCCATGCCTAAGCACATATAAATTTAGAAACCCTATTAGCCCTTAAGCATATAATAATTTGTGACTCCTCTCTCTCTCTCAACAATAAATTTTGGAATAATTGATCGATGAATCTGTTTTATTACAATAAATTGAGTACTTACTGATAATTAGTGTAAGAACCGTTTAATGTACTTTCTATTCATGTTTTTATTTATTTCGGGATTTACATGAGCAAGTTGTAACAAATTTCAAATCGAAATGAATAAAGTCAAATAGACGATGCTCGGAGCATTAATGAAGGAAACAAGCAAATGAAAAATATTTGAATAAGAAATCAGCAGCGCCCGACAATATTTTATCCACGCCTAAGCACATACAAATTTAGAAACCCTATTAGCCCTTAAGCATATAATAATTTGTGACCCAAATCCGTCTCTCTCTCTCTCTCTCTCTCTCTCAATAATAAGTTCGGGAGTATTTGATAGATGAATCGTTTTATTATGATAATTAAATTGAGTACTTACTGATAATTTTGTTAGTATAAGAGTCGTTTAATGTCATTCTATTCATGTTCTTATTTATTTTAGGATTCACATGAGCATAACAACGACGCTCATGTGACTAGAATTTCTCTCTCTCTCTCTCTCTGAATCGGTTTACGATAAATTGAATACTTACTGATAATTTTGTTAGTATACGAGCCTTTTAATGTCTTTTTATTCATAACAATTTTCAAAATCGAAATGAATAGAGTCAATTAAACGACGCTCGGAGCATTAATGAAGGAAACAAGCAAATGAAAAATATTTGGAAACAAAACGGTATCCCGACAATATTTACTCCATGTCTAAGCACGTAGAAGTTTAGAAACCCTAATTCACCCTTAAGCATATAATTCTTAGAATTTGTGACCCGAACCCCTCTCTCTCGCTCTCTCTCTCTCTCAAAGAGCATTCTTGTGTGGCCCATGATGTGACGACAATGAGTGGCTCCTTTCAGCACCTACATGGTCAAGAGGGTAAGAGCAACGTTGGAGAAGAGACAGGCGATAGTGTAATGGCACATCTCGTTGGTTTTGTTTTCTCAGATGAATCTGAGCCATTCATGCGCGCATGGTGGGTCCCAAAGTTATGGCCTCATATAAATAGAAAACCTCTAAACAAAATAAATGGAAAATTTGTCTTGGTGGGTCCACATCTTAGCTCTAGAACTTACCAAGGAATAGACCACTGAGTTCAACTAGTAGTGGCTCACTCGGAGTACGCAGCGAGGTGACACAGTCCCACCGTTTAACTTTGGACCACACTAATTAATTTCACAATATAATATATACATATATTTAGATACAATATGTGCTTCCTTGTATATGAAAAATATTTTCCATATATAGTTCTCACATTAGAAAAGTAGTCATATCTTCTATAATTGATGAAATACTATATGAGAGATAGTAGTTGTATATCTAAGGGAATTCGAATGCTCCATTTATAAATATAATTCTCAAATTAGAAAAGTATTCATATCTTCTACAATTGATCAACATACTACATGAGAGATGATAATTCAAAATTATTCTTTGTTAAGGTCGGATTTGGTCAAATCCATCCTCAACACAACTCGTGTCATTTTGTCAATAAACGACATGAGGGGAGGCGAGGAAGTTCATCACCGAGGGGGATTATCCTCGAGGAGGAACCTCCCCGAGGAAGAATACCCCGAGGAGGCTCATCCGCGAGGAGATGCAGCCACATAAAAGCAAGCTGCGATGAAGCGTCCCATCGCACTCGACGAGGAATTTCGTCATGATGATTGTGCAGGGCCGAATGACCCTTGACGAGATGTGCATTTAATGAAGCCGACCTACTCACTCGATAAGAACACCAGCGACGAAGCTTGCAGGGCCGAATGACGGCTGACGGGATGCGCATTTAATGAAGCGCACCTACCCATAACGACAGCCTGCTCGGAAGTGACATAAAGCAAGGATTAACCATGCTGCCCTCAAATCACGCCAGAAAGCGAATGATTAAAGAGAAAAAAGGCGGGAAAGATGCGAGGGGAAGGCATTGTAAACTCTATAAAATGCAAGATAAGCCTCATTTGTAAAGGTTCGGAAAAATAGAGAGGAAGAGGCCCAGAAAGGAAAAAAGAAATCTTGTAATAGAAAAGGCTAAGGAGATAGAGAAAACTGATGCTCATGATCCTTCATCTGTCCAGCTATTCAACGGAAGAAAACCGAGCTCATTTCGGAAAATATAATAAAACAGAGATATTCATCGATTATTGTTGTTTATTTATTATTTGATGATTATCTTTGTGACTGGAAAAGGGCGGTGAAAATCGCCCTCTACAGTTTGGCGCCCACCGTGGGGCTTTGTTTTCTTTCTAACTCACAGCCAGGAATTTGGAGGAGCATGACGTTATCAAACGACGCCGTCGTCAGCAACGTGCCCGAGGCGATGGCTGAGCGCGCGAAAGCAGCGAGCAGAGCATAAGGAGGCAACTCAAGGGGCAGGAGTGACGTAAGAAGGGGAGACGTACGGACTCCTTGTATTTAAGAGAGGCCGACTGATAGACGGTTAATCAGAAAAAGAAGCACACGCGTATCAATGAATCGGAGTGACTCCCGAAGCGTTGTGAGGTGACAGCGAAACAGAGAATACGAAGAGTTGCGTGCGAAACAATCAACGGTTATAAAATGGGAAGTTTGGAAAGGATCATGAAGAACAAGTTTGCGGAAGTAAAAACCAACTCGGTTAACTCCCAGATAAGTACCAATCTCTCCACCCAGAAAATAAAAGTTCCTTTCTTACTCCGAAACCAGTATTTGCTAGTGTTTTCGCGATACAGGCGGAGAAAGCATACGAATAGGAGATGGTGCTCAGGGAGGGCGTTGCTGGCCAAAGCCACACAAACAAGTCAGAAATGATTGTGGATGAAGATTGGGGATGGCCCAAGGAAGACGCAACGGGGGCCCGGGGAGGAGATGATCACGAGATGACAGACTTCTGGAAAAACGAGGAATGGCAGGGAAGCAGCGAGTCGTGTCCAATGGAGGAGGACACCACGGAGAGACAGCAGGATCAGGAGGAGCCAGGAATCCCGGGCGAACTACACCCCGCCTTGGAACTGGTCCTGCCGTATCTTATGCCCGAGGAACTCCTCGCGGTGGAGATGGTGTGCACGTCGTTACGCGACGAGGTTCGAGGGAACAACCTTCTGTGGCGCAACCTCAGCATCTACAACCCGTTGAGCGAGCGGATCGAAGACGAGGATCTCCTGAGGCTGGCGAGGAGGTCTCAAGGGAATATGGAGACCTTGACTCTGGATGGGTGCTACGAGGTCACCAACACCGCGGTAAAGACAATTATGCAGGACAACCCGACGCTCATAAAGCTATGCCTGCCACGCTGCCACCGACTCACCTTAGACGACGTGGTCAGCAACCTGTCCACCATCAAGCACGGGATAAAATTCATGAGGGTCAACGGGCTATTTCCCAGTTTCGAGGGGTTTACTCTCGGGGAGGGGACCAGGGTCAGACTTGAGGACCTTCCCCCGCTGCTCGCGGCAGGGAATCCAGCCGACTATCTCGAGCAACAGGCGTCCGCCCCACGCGGTCGTCTGCTCGACATGGAGTTTTGCAGGAGGTGCGGCAGGAACGTCTTGATCTACGAGAAGCCCACGAGGATACGAGCAGGAAATTCCACCCGCCCGCCGTGTTTTGGCCGACGCCGAGATGGGCGTGCTTGCGGCTTTTGCAGATCATGCTACATCCTCGGTACCACGTGGTACACCGACCTCTGCCCGGAATGTAACTTCAGTCGCCCCATCGGAAATTCTCGGGAGAAAATCGTGTCGTCAGCCTGCTCGATCGTCGAAGAGGATTAAGCCCCGAAGTAAGGCTCATACACTGCTCGGCGCGAAGGGAGGGTCGGAGATGACTACCTTTTAGCCTTGGTAGATAATAGTAGATGATAGAAGTTTGCTTGGGTTTGTTTTGGGTTTTTAGTGTCTGTGTATGTATGTTTTCTTTTTTATACTTATTAAGGAACGAGCAGAATTACAAGTTGGCAAAAGTGTGTGTGCAACTCTGCTCGGTGATAGTACCAAATAGGAGGGAAAATATCTTCGCAACATTCCAAAAAAAAAACGGCTAAGGGTGCCGAGCAAGCCCGATCCGGCGAGAGTGCCGAGAAAATTATAAAAAATAATAATATTATATATATATATATTAAATATAATAATAAATAATATATATACGGCTAAGGGTGCCGAGCAAGCCCGGTCCGACAAAATATGTCGAGATCCATATACGGCTAAGGGTGCCGAGCAAGCCCGGTCCGACAAAACATGTCGAGATCCATATACGGCTAAGGGTGCCGAGCAAGCCCGGTCCGGCAAAACATGTTGAAATCCATATACGGCTAAGGGCGCCGAGCAAGCCCGGGCCGGCGAGAGTGCCGAGGAAGTGACAATCAAGGCGAGAGTGCCTATGGGGTCCAGATAATTAGTCGGCTCGTACCCAACGAAACCTAGCGATACCCGCAAGTGACAACTAAGGCGAGAGTGCCTATGGGGTCCTTGGAATTAGTCGGCTCGTACCCGATGAAACCTAGCGATACCCGCAAGAGACAACTACGGCGAGAGTGCCAAGGAAAAGAGGTACGGCGAGAGTGCCGAGCAAAAAAAAAATATACTATATTTACGGCTAAGGGCGCCAAACAAGCCCGTACAAGTTCGAAAATAGCGAGCAAAGTCATAAAAGGAAATCATCATATGTTCATTTGATTCAAAAAGAAAAATATATATATATATATACGAAGTACAGAGTATTATTTACAGCTCATTCGTCCACACCTTTAGAAAATACACATATTATAATTCTCACAGGGACTGATCCTCCCGCCTAGCGACATCGTCGAAAGGATATTGACCCAGGACTGCGTCGGCACACTCCTCGATGATGGTGTCACAGACGCGGCGAAGGATGTCATCCACAATTAAGCAAGCCGGATGGTCAGCGGGAAGCTCCGGGGGCTTACTCGAAGAAGTTCCCGCCAGGCTCGCATTGACCCCACTGTCAGCCTGCAAAGAAGGAGCCAAGAGTAAGGGACGAATCCCAAAAAGAGGTAAAACTACTAAATGTTTAAACTAAGCTGCCCCATATCGTGCTCGACGAGGAAGGAAGAACCTCAAAACCCGGCGAGCGCGCTCTAGCGACAGTCGGAGGGAGATAGGGGGAAAGCGGAAGAGAGTTTGGAGCACCGGAGATCTTCCTCTCCAGCTTGGCCAAATCAGCCAGGTATTCCTGCTCCAACCTGCGCCATCTTGGCAGTTTGGCTCGAAGCTCACCAACGGTCGAGCGGGAAGGTAATCCCTCGACGAGCTTGATATTCGAAAGCACACCGCCCAGCAGGCGCTGAACACGGGCAATCCCCTCAAGTGCACCAAATCTCTCGGAGGCGTGCTTCAGCTTGTCGACCGCTTGGTGATAGAGGCGTAAGCGAGAAAATTCCTCCTCTATTGCCCAGCTCCGGGCTTCGTCGCGGTCCTTGACGAGTTTCCTCAGCACGGCCTTGACATGGAAAGAGATTTGCTCCTCCCGACCGGGCGACAGGTTTATGGCATCGGCAATTCGGTTGAAATACTCATTCTTTTGCCGGAGCTGCGCCGAGAGAGTGTCCTCGCACCGTTGATAACGTTGTCGCTCCTCAATGAGAGAATCTTCGGCAATGGCAAGGAGACGTCTATATTCATCGTGCTCCGCCCTACACTCGGCGAGCCTAGTCCCTGTAATCTAGGGGAGAGTACCTCCACTCCCCGATAAAGTCCTCGCCGGAGCAAGGGCAAGCATAGACTCTTCAGCCCCCTCGCAACCTCCTCCATCGCTGGGGGAAAAGGCGTCGGGGCAAAGAACAACGGTACCACCTTCGGCCTGCGAAGGAAAGGAGAGAGTGGGGATACGGAAGAAACAATAAAGAGGCCCGACAAGAAAAGGGAGAAGGGAAAGACAAGTATACGAGGGCGATAGCAAAAAAAAGCTTAGCGACGGAAGGAAAAGGTAACCCGAGAAAGATTTCTTTTATTTATATGATAGTTCACTTAAATGCTTGGATTACAGAAAGAGCCACAAAGTTCGAAATTTACAAAAAAAAAATGGAGGGAAATTGAAAGAGGAAACTCCGGGAAAACGTCCTATACCGTGGGCTCCGGAGGCGTCGGGGTCTCGGTGTTCGAGCCAAATTCATCGCGCGGTAAGGACCCGAGAGAGGCCCCCTCCGAGGCAAGGCCTTCAACCCTCCGGCAGTCCAGGGCTGCCGGCTTGCAGGGGGAGAGCGCTGAAGAATCAGGGTCCCGGGCGGACTTCTTGTCCAGCTCTTCTACCGCGGCCCGGTGCTTATCGCGGCTTTCGCGCCACGAAGGCAGGCGGGTATCGAGGCCCTCGGCATGTGCCGCCAGGGGGATTTTCTCGACCAAAACGATGTTGGCGTGGTACACAGCGGCCAAGCGGTGGGCATTGATGGATTGATCAAGAAAATCATACCTCGTCGAGAGGCGCTCCGGCTTGGCTTGGGCCTCCTCGAACAGGCACTCTCGGCCGTGACGTTCCTCAACTGCCTCGGCTCGCGCAGCCTCTAAGTCCTCGACGAACTTCCTCAGCACGGCGTCGACCCGAGACACCAGGTGGTCTCCCTGCTCGAGTGGTACGCCGACGGCTTCACCAATCTGAGCGAGGCGTTCAGCCTGAAGCCGGAGCTTATTGGAGAAACACGCCTCTTTAACAGCAAAAGAGTTTTGCTGATCCATGAATTTGGCCTCTGCGGCCCGGCGCAACGAGACTTTCGACTCCAAGGCGGATTTGGTCTCGTTGAGCTCGGCCTCTACGGCCCGGCGCAACATAGTTTCCGACTCCGAGACAGATGTGGCCTCATCGAGCTCCGAGGAAAGCTTCTCGGCCTGCTCCCGGAACTTCTGCCCGTCGCGGGTGGAAACCTCAAACTGTCTCCGGATTAACGTGAGCTCCGCCGATAACTCCCTGATCTCTCTCTCAGCCCTTGCGGTGGACAGCCGCACGGAGGCAATCACGTCTGTCAACTGGGCTACCCCCAGGGCGGCGCGGTCGACAAGTTCCAAGCTCCCCACGGACTCGTTGAAAGGATCGACGAGCCCGAGAGAAGCTTCGGCCTCGGGAAGTGCATCCGGAGGCGGCAAGGCCGGTAAGCCGGCTTGAGCCCGTGGCAACCCGGTAGGTGTCTCCTCGGGGTCAAGGGATGACGCAGAAGGCTGCGCTGAGTCATCCGCTGATTTCGGCGGCGCACTAGAAGGAGTGATGAGAGGTACCTGTGAGTCGGAGACGCCAGCAGGTTCGGGAGAAAGCTGGATCCCTGAGCCCTCAAGGACCTCGACACCAGATACGTCGGAAAGGAGCTTCGGGCCAGGAAGACTAACCCCGGGGTGCGCCCCGGGCCGTTCTTCTTCAGGTCCGAAAGGGATCTGTTCTTGGTCGCCTTCGCGCCCGACAGGTGCGAAGGTCTCTCCTCGGGCGTCTTCCTTGCCAATAGGTCTCGTACCTTCCTCATTCAGAACCTAGGTCTCTCTGACCGGAGACTGAATCGGAGGCGTAGAGGCCACGGCCAGGTCCTGAGTCGCTTCGTTGGGGATACCCGAGGTGGTGACAGAGAGGACCGGGTCGCGACCCCAGGAGCGGAAGAAAGAATGGAGCTTTCGGCCCCCAAATGGGGTGGAGGGGGAGCATTCGGCTCGGGGACCAGATGCTCGATGTCGTCGAACTCCAGTCTCTCTCGTGGGCTCGCGGCAGGGCGTGCACGCCCGTCCGACACCATACCCGTCCTCCCCGATGCGCCCTCAACAGGCGCGGTGCCCGGGGCTCCTTCCGCTGTTCCTCGAGACGGATCAGCAGCTTCGGGCTCAGGAGTCGGGGTGGGAACCTTTGCCTTCTTCGCGGGGGAAGCATCATATACCTCCTCGGCGGGTTGCTTGCCCGAAGAGCTCTCTTCTCGAGGGGATCTCCTCGAGGAGCGGGAAGCCTTCGACGGAGAGCGGGCGGCAGGATCTGTTCTGGTTCTCGTCCGCCGCTCGTCAAGAGTATCCTCGATAGTGCGTTTACTCGAGGGACCACCCTCTCGGGGGGTGAGCCCCATGTAGCGAGGAGCGTCGGATCCCTCCTGGGACCTCGACGGTCTCTGCACCTCCCGATCCCGATCAACGGGAGCGTTGTCCCTAGCAGCAACGGATTTATCCTCGGATTTCCTATTCAGCCTTGGAGCGGGTTTCTTCCACTCTACGGGAGATCCCTCCGGGGCAGGTTCGCGAAGGAAACCTCTTGGGAGATCCCTCCGGGCCAGTTGATAGACCCCAGACCTCTCGATCCGCCGATCCCCCAAGTCCTTACTCCAATCACGCCTAGGGTTGGCAAGGAGAGCAGCGTGGATCTCTTTGAACCGCACATCGGCCTTCTCGTTCGTCAGGCTTAAATCGAGGGAGGTCCACCCCCTCGAGCACCAAATCCCTCGGTAGGAAAGAGTGGCGGGGACCGAAGTTGGAGTTGTCCACACGAACGAAGAAATACCTATTCTCCCAGCCGGACTCGTTCGACGGCGTGTTCGTAAGAATCTGCGGTCGAACACGATGAGAAATAGCAAAGCGACCCAGATTCTTCGGATTCCGGGAAACCTTGAAGAGGCGCATCAAGTCCTCGAGCGTAAGCTTCACTTTCTGCTCACATGCCATAGCGAGCGTGCAGATAAGGAGGCGAAGGGTGTTGGGGCTCACCTGAGCGATCGGAACCCCAAAGACGTAGAGGAACGCCACAACCAAGAGCGGCACTGGAAAGCGAAGACCAACGATGCGGAAGAACGACTCATAAACGCAGACGTAGTCGTTCTGAGGCTCGTCGGCGTATTCACCCTCGAAGGGAAGACGTGCGAAACAGAGCTCCGAGTCAGAACAGTTGTCGACAATGAACTTCAAACCCTCGGCCGTCATGACGGATTCGGGGCTTCGGATCTTAAAGACCAGGACGGAGCGGGAAGGAGCCATCAAAGCGTCTTGGAGAGGAAAATGGGAGAAGCTGGGAGACGAGAGAATAAGGGTAGCAACGGGAGTGAAGGTCTCGGAGGCGGTTTAGAGAGAGAGATTTTGAAAAATAAAAAAAAAATGCCTAAAACTCCGAATATATAGAAGAGAAAGAAAGATTGGATAGGCGCGTTTGGATCCAACGGCCCAAATTTAAAAGCTCACTAATTCATCAACGGCTCGTGTCAAGGGCCCGTTATAAATCCCCATACGTACTCGAGTGCGAAAAGGGGGCATTTAATGCTGAAGGGACGTGTGAAAGATTCGAGACTGACGAATTTTGGGAAAGTAAACCAAGGTGGGGCCCAGAACCAGACAACGGTCGGGGAACCGAGAGAGTCGGATCTCCTCGGTCGTTAGCGTTACTGAGAGACCTTCATCGCTAAGAGTTTCGTCGCAATAATTATATTTTATGCTCACAGTATGCTAACAAAGTACATGCTTACGTTTACGCTTTTATCTTCGAGGCGTGTATTTTTGGTATTATACAGGATTTAGGTAAGCGAGGAGAGCTCTCGGTGAGAACACCAACGACGTTTATGCCACAACCGCTCCCGCGGACGGGGGACTCGGCTCGCAACGAGGAAAGAAGCAAAAGAGGTATGGCGAGGAAAAGAAGTGGTTTAGCAGTATAGCCACGCGAGGAGCCAAAATATCAACAAATATTGGCAAAGGCCGATCTCCGAAACAGTTATACTTTATTTTATCAAGTTTTTATTTTACCAAGTGTATACACTTGATAACATGGGGGACTAACTGTTAAGGTCGGATTTGGTCAAATCCATCCTCAACACAACTCGTGTCGTTTTGTCAATAAACGACATGAGGGGAGGCGAGGAAGTTCATCACCGAGGGGGATTATCCTCGAGGAGGAACCTCCCCGAGGAAGAATACCCCGAAGAGGCTCATCCGCGAGGAGATGCAGCCACATAAAAGCAAGCTGCGATGAAGCGTCTCATCGCACTCGACGAGGAATTTCGTCATGATGATTGTGCAGGGCCGAATGATCCTTGACGAGATGTGCATTTAATGAAGCCGACCTACTCACTCGATAAGAACATCAGCGACGAGGCTTGCAGGGCCGAATGACGGCTGACGGGATGCGCATTCAATGAAGCACACCTACCCATAACGGCAGCCTGCTCGGAAGTGACATAAAGCAAGGATTAACCATGCTGCCCTCAAATCACGCCAGAAAGCGAATGATTAAAGAGAAAAAAGGCGGGAAAGATGCGAGGGGAAGGCATTGTAAACTCTATAAAATGCAAGATAAGCCTCATTTGTAAAGGTTCGGAAAAAAAGAGAGGAAGAGGCCCAGAAAGGAAAAAAGAAATCTTGTAATAGAAAAGGCTAAGGAGATAGAGAAAACTGATGCTCATGATCCTTCGTCTGTCCAGCTATTCAACGGAAGAAAACCGAGCTCATTTCGGAAAATATAATAAAACAGAGATATTCATCGATTATTGTTGTTTATTTATTATTTGATGATTATCTTTATGACTGGAAAAGGGCGGTGAAAATCGCCCTCTACAATTCTCCGTAGTTCCCAAATGAGATAAAGTATTCATATCTTCTAGGGTAAACTGCGGCTAATGTACCCAATGTTTGTTTTTCTGCGTATTATGTACCTAATGTTTATTTTCGACGGCTAATGTACCAAAACTTTATTCCGTTAGATTTTTTCGTGTTTTCCATCATTTGACCGTCAACGAGTGATATGTACACTTTTCGTATTTTTGACATAACTCACTCATTTTTTGTCCAATTTTTATGCACAACCTATGGTTGGAAATATAAGAGATAGATCTACAACTTTTGTGTTTTAAGTTTTGTAAAAAAAAGTTTTTTATTATTCCAATATTTCAATTACAACGTAAAACTGGACATTAGTTTAATACAAAATTTTTGTTTCGAGCAAATTTTAATATACTTAATGACTTTTCATGATGAAACGTTAAACTAAAATATTATAGATAAATCTTTTATCTTTCCAACGGTAGTTTATTTATAAATTTTGGATAAAAAATGAGTAAGTTATACCAAAAAATACGAAATCTTTTTTCACATTACATCTTTCATATTTTTGGCATAACTCACTCTTTTTTTGTCCAAAATTTTATAAATAAATTACCAATGGAAAGATAAAAGATTTATCTACAACTTTTTAGTTTAACGTTTCATCATGAAAAGTTATTAAGTATATTAAAATTTGCTCGAAACAAAAAATTTGTATTAAACTAATGTCCAGTTTTACGTTGTAATTGAAATATTGGAATAATAAAAAACTTTTTTTTACAAAACTTAAAACACCAAAGTTGTAGATCTATCTCTTATCTTTCCAACCGTAGGTCGTGCATAAAATTTGGACAAAAATTGAGCGAGTTATGTCAAAAATACGAAAAAGTGTACATATCACTCACTGACGGTCAAGTGACGAAAAACACGAAAAAATCTAACGGAATAAAGTTTGGGTACATTAGCCGTCGAAAATAAATATTGGGTATATAATCCGCAGAAAAACAAATATTGGGTACATTAGCCGCAGTTTACCCTATCTTCTATAATTGATCAAAACACTAAATGAGGGATTAATAGTGGTTATTAAAAAAAATATGCTCCATAGTTCTCAAATTAGATAGGTATTCATATCTTCGTACCAAAATAATCTATAAATGGTTTGTTTGGTGCCCGAATTTAATTAATTTGTTTTCTTTTTTTTTTATGGCAGATCTGCTCTACTATATAATCCTGTAATGAAATGGACAAAAATTACTCGTTATGGAGCAAACTATTCAAATATTATCACATGTATAAACAACTCGAATAAATATTCAATCGGAATTGAAGCAAGTGCAAAACTACATATACGTCTAATTTTGATCGATAAGAAGCACTATTCATCTCAATTTTTGTGCTTAGATACAGGGGCGGAGCCAGGAATTGCCCCAAGGGGGGCGGAAATTCAATCTCGTCTTTTTTAAATTTGTTAGCGGCTAATCTCCGAGGCTAATAAAATGTCATAGTACAGTTGTTGGACCGTCAACATTTAGCATAACCATTTCATTCCTGCATGCAACACCAACATCTCATGATCAATATTCAAGAAGGGAAAAAAATCAAAATATAGGAAAAAGAGAACATTTACCAAAATCGCTAGCTTGCTAGAGTCGACCTCGAATGCTCGACCAAACATTCCGGGAAATTCTTAAACGAAGAAACAAATACAAGAGTGAAAAGAAGATACGATAGTGAGAATATGTGAAAAACGCACGGGGGCGAGAGGTCCCGAGTTCAATTCTCGGAATGCCCATTTTTTAATAATGTTAGACTCAACTATTAGTTTTTTTTTCTTCTTCAAAAGTCATACATGATGGTGTAAATAAGTTAGATGCAAAGAAATTTCTCTTGAGACCCTTAATAGGCTTTAAAAAAAATACTTATATTATCTATTTTTTTAATTAAAAACAACATGCTAATTTTTTTTTTGAGGCCCTTAATAGGCTTTAACAAAAATAATTTATATCATGTATTTTTTTTTATTAAAAACAACATGCTAATAAAGACTTAATATTAATTTTGTAATTTTGAGATCTCTCTCAAATCTAAAGTTGAATTATTTCAGAAATACAATTATCTCAGTTTATTTTATTTTATTTTATTTTATTATCTTTTTGTTAAGATAAATGTGATATTATTTAAGAAATACAACTATTTCAATTTTAATTTTATTAAAAAAAATATGTTTTACTATTATATTATAAAAATATGCAATAAAATGGTGAGGTAGTACACTACGGCCTACAGGTAAGGGCCGAAGGGGTACTTTTTTCTATAATAAAAAAAAGGCCTAAGGGGTAACCATTAATCAATAAAAAAATACAAAATACTATTAAAGGGCCCCACAATTTTTGTTATAACTTATAACACAACATATCACATAGAAAAAACAAATAAAGAAAGTGATGGTGGGCCCATATTTTACCTATCTCTTCCTCTTCTATACTTGAACTTTCTCTCTCATGCGTGAATGTTCAGAACTCAGAAGCTTCAAACTCGTTTTCATGGCGTTCGTGATAATAACTTTCAACAGTGATCATCAGAGACGGGGGCCCTCTAAAATCGGGTGCTCTAGGCGGAAGCCTAGCTCGCCTTGCCCCATGGCCGGCGCTGAAGGGGAGAGAAGGAGAGGAATTAAAAAAAAACACCCAAGGGGGGGGCGAAATAATGGGCCCGAGGTTTCCAAGTGGGGGCAACTGTCCCCTCTTGGCCCCATATGCCTCCGCCCCTGCTTAGATATAACCGAGATAAGGAATGAGAAAACAGAGAAAAGAATGGTAAAAATAATAATTTAATAATCTTTCTGGTTATTGATGTGAACAAAGTCACTTAGATTCAATATTGATTTTGGACTGAACAGTTATTACCAAAGGTCTGTTAGTTTGGAGTTTGGACCTTATTCTCCTTAATTTAATCTTATCAAAATGTACAAAACCTCCTATAAATCAAGCATGGTTTGGTTTTATAAGTAAAGTTTTACTCATGCCACGTGGTATTAATGTTTCTCATTTGCTTACACCATGTCACATGATGAGAGGAAAATAGGAAAGAAAAGGAAGTAGATGCAAGTTTGGTGCAATTAAAAGGAAAGTAATGCAAGAAAGGAAGTTTCAATGTTTCTTTGCCTTTCCAACACACCATAGAAAGTAAGATTCATCATAAAAAAATAAAATAAATAAAAAATCCCTCATATATATAATATGGCAAATTTATTTTGTATACTCTTTATTTTAATTTTTTGAAACAATATAGTTTTATTTTATAAAAGCCAAAATATACTTCTCCATGTAATTTGATAACACTATCTTATATTTTTTTAAATATTAAAATTTACAATAATTTAAAAATCCCTAAAATTGACTATTGGTAATACTTTGACCTTTTGGAAGAAAAAAAAAAGTTATATCAACCAAAATTCTACAAATAATGAGCCATTTTGGGTTTAAAATAAAATAAAATGGTGGGAGGGTATAAAAGTGAAACTAAAGTACACTTTGAAATATATTTTAGATGTTTTAAGAAAATAGACGGTATGTTTTTTTTTCAAATATTAAAAAATAGAGGGTATGAAAAAGCAATATTCCCTTATATTATATTAATCATTGTAAATTATGATTTATGACACGTGTTGATTCGTGATTGTGAATGACTAATATAACATTCATATATTCTAGAGAGCAATTGTGGACGTAGAGTCTCATTCTCCTGTTTCCATGCAACACTCCTTGGATTTCGTTGAAGTTATGTGCCAGCAAAATACCAGAGATTAATGGAGAAATACCAAAAAATTAATTAAAAAAAGAACCATTATTTCATGTCTCTCTCTCTTCCTTCTGATCAGGTGAGCTTTCGTTGCCCTTCTCATATGGTTTTCTCGTTCATCGTCCATTTATGATCATTGCCTTGAAGCTGGGACAGAAGGTGAAACCCGTTGACCATGCAGCCGGCGACCGAGGAGCGCGGTCAGCCCTCAAACGCGGCCCCGATCACAAAAGTCAACGCTATACCGAACGTGAAAGTCAGAGGGAATGAAGCCAAGGAGGATCTAAGCCCGAAGTTTGAAAGCCCGAGATTCGGGACGTACAATTCTCCGTTGTCGGAGGAGGAGAAATGGAAGATATGGAACGAGTCGAAGTTTCAGCGCACCCTCCGAAGCCCCGTCCTTTCAGGTTCGAATCGCAACGAGGATTTCAGCCTGCATTTTATCATAAACGACGCCGTTCTGACACGCTGCGGCTTTGTTGTCCGGTGCAGATCAGCCGTCGATCGCGTTGACCCACCACGTGGGCCACAAGTTCCACGAAGTGTTCCAGATGAAGCAAGGGCGCTACATGGACCTCCCGGCTTCGAAGATCTCGGAGATGATGAAGTCAAACAACTTGGATGTATGTTCCTAAATTAGGTAATGACCCGTTTTCAGACGCTACTTCTTTTACGCAATTCTAAACTTTAGTAAGCATTTTTGGCGCGGAAATGTTTTCTAAAGCTTAGTATGACGTAAAAAAAAAGCTTATAATTAAGAAGTAGCGTCTGAAGACGGGTCGTTACAGAAACTCGGTCGTGTCGCTAGGCGAGCACTTCGGTTTCAGCTCGTCTTTAATGCATTTCAGCATTTGTTGTTGCAGAATGCTCCCACGCAGTCGCTCCTCAGCGTCGTCAATGGGATTTTGGACGAAAGCGTCGAGAGAAAGAACAGTGAAATACCGCATGTATGCCTCGACTATTAAGCATGATTTCGGTTAAATTATTATGTCCAACATGATTTTGCCTCGTGTATTCCTCAAGTAGTAATAAGCAGAGTTTTTTTTTTTTCCTTTTAAGAAGAGCGGGTAGTGTCGGTTCACGTGACATGTCGCAAGTTTAATATTAATTTATCTCTCGTTTATAGAAGAAGAATACCGTGGTAACAAAAATACACGAAGGATTTACATATAACATCAACAAAAACAATCACATGCTCACTGTGTCTCTGTCAAACTATTATGCCTAACAAGGTTTATGTTTTGTGGATCAGCGCGTGGCGTGTTTGTTAAGAAAAGTCGTTCAGGAGATCGAAAGGCGCATATCGACGCAAGCAGATCACTTGAGAACTGTAATATATATATATATATATATATATATATATATTGATATTTTTTCATGATTTTTATTCAAGAATAATGTTCTCTATCGGTTCGTTTTCTGCAGCAAAATAACCTTTTCAAGGCCCGGGAAGAGAAGTACCAGTCGAGGCTCCGAGTGCTCGAAGCGCTTGCTAGCGGAACTAATGAAGAGAGTGAGGTATAAACATATAACTTGGCTCTCAAGAAATTTGAAATTTTGATATATGAAAATCCCAGTTTGTTACAATGTTTCTTAATTCATCGCAGATTGCGACGAAACAGCTTCAGAGAATGAAGGTACGTTGCAGACGCAACGCAACAAAAAAACGGATGACACGTTTCATTCATGTCGATATTTTCTACGATGACGTTTACATAAAAGCTGTTATGGCAGAGTGAGAAGATCAATACCGTCGAACAGAAAAAAGTCGACGACGAAAGCGTCACGAGATTGATGAACGAGAAGGAGCAAAGTGACAAGGAGATATCGACACTGAAGAAAGAGTTGGACATAACCAAGAGGAGCTACGAACTTCGTTGCTCGGAGTTGGAAAAGGAAGCAAAGGGCACGAAGCTAAAGCTCGAAGAACAGCTACAAAAGCTCGAAAATCTCTTCGACGACTCGAAGAACAAGGTCAAAGAGCTCGAGGCCGATTCGCAAACCAAGTACCAGAGTTGGAGCAAGAAAGAGAACACATACCAAAGCTTCATGGATTTTCAGTTTGATTCACTCAAGGTGTATATTATACTCAATCATAATCCCGTGTTTGTTAATTTCGATCCGATAACTTCATCACTCTAAATACTTTGAAAAAATATACAGGAGCTAAGGTTGTCCTCTGATTCAATCAAGCAAGAAATTCAAAAGGCGAAGCAGAGCTACGCAGAGGAATTTCGAAACTTAGGTGAGATATGGGAATGTATATCTTTGAAATCACGCCATCTTTTATGGAAGATCTTCGCTGATCTCGTTAATCCGTGACTTCGTATTTTGTTTAGGTGGAAAGCTCAAAGCCTTAACCGATGCCGCTCAGAATCATCACGCGGTTCTAGCCGAGAATCAGAGGATGTTCAACGAGCTTCAAGAATTGAAAGGTTCTTCTAATTGGTTAAACTTCATAACAAGTTCATTGTATTTAGATTTACTTACCTACTTTCCCTTTGCAGGAAATATCAGAGTTTTTTGCCGGATAAGGCCATTTCTTCCGGGCCAAAGAGAAAAAAAGACAATCGTAGAGAACATCGATGAAAACGGGGAGTTAGTAGTCGGAAACCCGACGAAACCCGGGAAGGAGGGTCAGCGTTTGTTCAAATTCAACAAAGTCTATGGTCCAATCTCGACACAAGGTTTCTCTTCGTTTCTTTTCTACATGTTCTTGCTGGTCTTTTTCGTTGTTCGAATTGCAGCTCATATGACTCTTTTGAACCTTTCTCAGCTGATGTATTTTCCGATATACAGCCGCTGATTCGTTCCGTTCTTGATGGCTATAACGTGTGCATATTCGCTTATGGTCAAACCGGTTCCGGGAAGACCTACACAATGGTATAACTGCTCTTCCAACGGCTATGGATTGTCATTTAGTTCAATCTCGTTTTAAGTAATTCCGTCTTACCGCAGATGGGTCCGAATGCAGCCACGGAAGATAACTGGGGTGTTAATTATCGAGCATTGAATGACCTGTTCAGAATCTCGCAGAGTAGAAGAAACACCATCACGTATGAAATCGGCGTTCAAATGGTCGAAATATACAACGAGCAAGTGAGAGACTTGCTCGCAAACGGCGGTCTCCCGAAGAAATATCCTTTTCTTGGTATTTTTATTAGCTCTTGTTGTTAATATGGTATCCCGGATTTCGAAATTCTGAATAAAAAATAAAAAATGAAATATGAAACCGGAATTCTTGATCCCAAAAATATATCAATTCTATTTCTTCGACGGTCCAAACCTCATAACCGTCGATCTTTTATTTGTCCCTTGACTTGCGCACACTCGGGATTATGACGCACTCTCAGCCGAACGGATTAGCCGTGCCTGATGCCACAATGCAGCCCGTGAACTCAACCTCGGATGTCATAGACTTGATGGACGTTGGACTCAAGAACAGAGCCGTTGGCGCAACCGCCTTGAACGAACGAAGCAGTCGCTCTCACAGGTTCGTATGTTCCGCCTTTTCGAAGAACTTCACGTCAACATGTGATCAAGTCTTTTTTTTAAGGGATCAATAATCAATAACATCACTTGTCTCGTGACTCCGTCCAAAATTTACACACGGTGTCTCAAATTTGTCTATTGAGATGTGATTTTCATTTACAGTTGCGTGACGATTCATGTTCGCGGGGTCGATGTGAAGACCGGCTCTTCTTCGCACGGGAATCTCCATCTAGTAGATCTCGCTGGAAGTGAAAGAGTTGATCGTTCGGAAGTGACCGGAGACCGGCTCAAGGAAGCGCAACACATAAACAAATCGCTTTCCGCTCTCGGAGATGTCATTTTCGCGCTAGCGCAAAAGAGTGCTCATGTGCCGTACAGAAATAGCAAGCTCACTCAAGTTCTTCAGAGCTCTCTTGGTATATCCTTAATAACATTTTTTTCTTTTATACTGAGAAATGTTGTCAAAATGGGACTCTAGAAACCGAAGTTCCGGTTTTTTTTTTTTTTCTCGAATTGGACCCGGATTTAATTTTTTATTGATTTACAGATTTTGTTATTATTAGTTTAAAATAACTATTGAATCTGGAATTTTTTATTTTTTACGTAGAAGGTAAATCTAGAATTGGTAATTCCGGATTCCAAATAAGATAAAGCGGAGAATGTTTTTGAGTTGAGAATTTTCGGTCAACCTTAATGTGGCAGGAGGACAAGCAAAAACATTGATGTTTGTGCAGCTAAACCCGGATTCGACGTCATACTCCGAAAGCTTAAGTACTTTGAAGTTCGCCGAGAGGGTCTCCGGCGTCGAGCTGGGGGCAGCGAAAAGCAACAAAGAGGGACGGGACGTTAAAGAATTGGTGGACCAGGTTCAATCTTTTTACCTATTCGATCCATCCTTTTCAAGAGATATTTGCGATGAAAATACTTCTAACACGCTACAACTAAAAAAATGAAATACATCTCACTTTCATATATCTACTTTCATATATCTTTTGAGTTTTTTTTTTTCACAAATACTCCTTTTTTATTTTTACGATAAACTTATATAATTTGCGATAAATTTGATTGTTAGGTAATAATTTTTTACAATGTTAAAGCAAAGAGGTTTAATAGCGGCATAAGTATCTAATATTTTGATTTTTATAGTGCCATAAAACCCTTATTTTACGGTGAAAGTTCTCAATGTGTACTTTTTTTACTCTTTAAAATTTTATTATTTTTTCAATCAATTTAATAGAATTTTGGATCTGCAGTTAAGTCTTAGAAAGAAATAAGTTCAAACATGAATTATCATGTAAGAAGTAAATCCATGCTGACCCTTCAGGTGGCTTCCCTGAAGAACACCATCGCCAAGAAGGACGAAGAGATCGAGAGGCTTCAGCTTCTCAAAGAGCTCAAGCTCGGTTCAAACTCGTCGCTGAGGCGTATCTCTCCTTCTTCGAGCCGGGAATCGATGGCCAGCACCCCTCAGAAGAGCTCTGTGATCAGCGAAAAACCGTCCTCCGATCACGAAGAAATGGATTCGCGGTTGCGTGTGGAGGAAAGAAACGAGACAGGTCAGAAAAATCCCGCGGATGAACGACATGATCCTGAGATGTTAGGGTTTGGAGATAATGCGGAGAGTGAGGGGAGGTTAAGTGACATTTCTGACGGTGATCTTTCTGTCGGAACAGAACTCACTGACGTCGGATCCGTAGAGAATGCGGTTTTCGCGGAAGAACGGGCAAACCCTAATAGCTCAAGGTGAGGATATTTGTCATGTTTTCGAGATTTTAATGTTAAAAAATGAAAGAGAAACACACTGAGATGATGAGATTTTCACAATCCATCGATAAAACGAAAAAGGGTATAAAAAAATAATAACTCGACCAAATAGCGCTCTTTCCTTCGAGAGTAAGACCTTAGGGTTATCAACGGAATAATACATAATGCATAAGTCTTAGAATTTGTGATCAGAATCCGTTTTTCTTCGCCCGAACCGTCTCTTTAGTAACATTTTTTTTCGTTCATAGTAATCCCTATCGGTTGTCCGTGTCTTTTTTTTTTTTTTTTTTCCTTTTCCAAATAGATTCTCCATGTGGTAAAGCTTTATTTATCAATTTCTCTTTATTTTTGTTGTTTTTGTTAAAGAATAACAAGTGAAACATCTATAATAATGATCGCAGTATTCTAAGAGAACACACATTGAGTGAAGATGGCACTTCTGTTCTGTTACAAATAATTTTGATACATAAAAATCAATATATTTTTAGTATTCTCAGCATTGTGTATTGTATGTTTTAGCGCATTCTATATAAATCACAATTATTGGATGCTATTATATATAATATATACAGGCCTGAAACAGTAACTAGACCATCACAAGCTTCAAGAATAAAAACCGAGAAAATTGTGTCAACCACTTCAAAGAGCTCTTTGAAGGTTTCATCAGGTACGTAGTCAAATCTTATTATTATTATTATTATTATTATTATTATTATTATTATTATTAATTTTGTTTGGTGATTTTTTTCAGGAATTAAGAAGGTTTCTAGCGCCAATTCTTTATCAGCCAAGCCTCCAAGCAGTAAGAGATGGCAGTAGAGTTTTATTTAATTTTATTTTACGGAAATTCAAAAATCACTTGTATACCATAGACATGTATGATCATATTCTTCCATTCTTTTTCTTCTTTATTTTGACTTTTATTAGCTTCGTCTTTTTTCTTTTCTTTTTTTTTTACCTTCCCACTTTAAAATGTCTCTTAAGTAGCTGCAAATTTTGTATTAATATTGTGGGAACTAACGAAAAGAAAAAGAAACAAATATAGATTGTGATGTATCCTTTGTTTATATATGTATTTCAAAGGGTTAATAACTACGAAAGTACCTAATATTTTTATATATACACCGAAAAAGTTTTTCATCTTTTTATCGCTGAAAAAAGTTGCAACATCATCGTATAATAGTGAAAAGTACTCGATGCGTAAAAGCGATGACATATTGTCAAAATATGAATCTTTAGAAAGTATACCTATTAGGTGCTTAGAAATTAAATAATTGACAATATTAGAAGTCCGATATACTGAGAACTTTTAACAGTGAAAAAAAAATTGAATATTTTTTCATAGGAAAAAATAAAATAAAAACGTTTTGCGGAAAAAGTAACTTTTTTTTGCAATTATATAAAGTATTACGTACCTATGTAAAGTTTGGGCTGAAGAAATGACATTTTTTATATATAAATATGTGTATGTGTGTTGGGGTAGTATAGGCCCAATTCAATAGCAAAAAAGCCCATAAAAGAATAATAGAGTGATGTGGAGAAAGTCCCACATTGACCGTTTAGAAGCAATTTGAACAGTTTATATAGCAATGTGTACAGTAGAATTGTCACGACCTTACTTGAACAGGATCTGTTCTATAGGCTCGTACCTCTGCTTCGTCGAATACAAAGTAGACAAGAACCAAAGCTTGGTTGATGAACCACGACCGTGTGATCAGAGCGTGATTAACAACCAGATGCTCCTTGTGAGCCTCACGGCTGTAGAGGATCGTTCTTAGTCTTGCTTGCGGGGCTGAGGTGGTCGCACGGTTGTCTGACAAGCTTCTCGTCTTTTTATTTCTCCTCGACCAATTTTTTGTTAGAGTCGAGCTGGTTGGTTTTGTTTTATGCTTCAATTTTTGTATTCTATTTAAAATTTAGAATTATGTTTTTTTGAATATTTTAATATGAGACATACACGTATCAACGACTTAGAATATGCTTATTTCTCCTCGACCAATTTTTTGTTAGAGTCGGGTTGTTTGGATTTTTTTTTATGCTTCAGTTTTTGTATTCTATTTGAAATTTAGAATTATGTTTTTTGAATATTTCAATATGAGACATACACGTATCCACGAGTTCAATTATGCAATATTCTTTGGATTGACTTTACGTACTTTTGCCATGATTATCACTTTTTATGTTTCAGTTTTTGTATTTTATTTGGAATTTAGAATTATGTATTTTTTTAGTATCTCAATGTGAGACATACATGTATCAACGATTTAGAATATGCAACATTATTTTGAAGGACTTTATGTACTTTTGCCACAATTATCACTTTATAAAATTCATTATTGTTGTAAATAGATTGTGTTTGATGATTAATCTGGCTGAGTATTTTTTTATTTTGGATGTCTAGTGCTTCAATTATTTATTCATGTATTTATGTATGGAAACTTATAGTGATTGACAGCGTTACGCGCGACGGATTTAACGAAAGCTCTGTTCAGTCGATTAAAACTAAAATCCAACGAATTTTGTTGTTCCGAGGGTCCAAGATGGAGAGACAAAGTACCACGATGGTTGCGTTCCAAGACGACGAGCGAGAGAACAATATGAAAATCAACCATGAACGAGATAAATAACCGAGAGTCCGAGACGGAAAAACCGAAAACAACACCTAAATTCCGAAATGACAAGGCAAACTGAAAAAACGCAGAAAAAATAAACACACGATGAAGGAGGGCAGAAACCTATGGTGAGTCTCCCTCCCTCCGTCACTGCATATATATATATTTATATTGATACATAACATCTTTTATTCCATAACTTAAGCAAATTACACCGCCTGTAACAACTCAACGTACGAAGAGTTGTGAAGGCTAAGCAGGCGAGTCTTAATTAGTACTTAATTACTAAATGCACCAAAGATATCTCTTGGTACTTATTATATGAACACGCAATCACACACACACATATATATATGAACCAGTTCATCACTTCTGCTGAGTGAAGGTGGCGAGGTCTAGCAGATTCATCTGGCCGGACGCGCAGTTTCTAGGGTTGCACGACTCGATCGGGTGACTACAGAAGCAGATATCCGGTTGGCCCGTCACCGGCTTCGAGCAATGGCAGGATTGAATGCAGGCCATGGGGCAGCCTCCGCCGATCTTCCGGTAGTGGAGCGTGCAGGCACCGTTGTTGCAACTGCAAGCCGAGCAGAAATCCAAATGCTGAGCAAGTCCTGAGCAGTGAGCACCTATACGCAAAGACAAAGACCGTGTGTCCCGTAACGTCAATTACATGAAAATATGAGAGCTTTAGAATCTCAAACGCTCTAATAAATATACGATTCATAGTTTGAAAACCTATTTTACATTACATTAAGGGTTAATTGCGGCGAAAAGACCCAACCTTTGGTCAAATGCTCTGCTTTGTATACAACATCCGTACATGGCGGCAAACGTACCCAAATTCGGCATTTGGGAGTTGACCGATAAAATTTATCTATGTGACAATCAGCCTTTGCCATGTGGCATGCCACATGGCACTTGGCCGCCATGTGGCATGTCATGTAATTTTTACTTTTAAAATAATTTTTTATAAAAAATATATATATTTTTTAAATTATTTTTATTTTTTAAACAAAATTATTATTATTTTTTTAATAATTTTTTTTCCAATAATAACAAATAATGAATAATTAAACATTCATTATTGGTTTTATCAAAAAAAAACATTCATTATTGGTTATAATTATTTATTTTTAAAAAAGTGGGTAGAATGAAATAAAAATCACCGTTCACGGTTCACTTGAACTCCGTTTCCGATCCGGTTCACGCGTCGAATAAAATTGTTTAATATGTTTGATAATAATAACCGATAAACACATACATATTGTTTACAAAGTCAAGACATAATTAAATACACACCACTTATTAAAAATATATATATATATATATATATAGTAGTCATATTTATATTTAAGGAAAAAATATTTTTATTTGTTTACATGATATTTTTTTTGTGTTTGCATTTTATAGAAATAATAATTGTTTAATATGTTTTTTTATTTATATATTTTTTTTTTAAATTGTCGTTAAATAATCATATGATTATTATTGGTTATTATTATTAAACATATTAAGCGATTTCGTTCCACCCGTGAACTGGATCGGAGGCAGAGCTTAAGTGTTTTCTTTATTTATTTCGTTTGACCCACTTTTCTAAAATGAATATTTATATTTAATAATAAAAACCAATAATGAATATTTAAATTTAAATATTCATTATTGGTTATTATTGAAAAATAATATTTTTAAAATTATTTAATAAAATAATAATTACGTGGCATGCCATGCGGCGGCCAAGTGCCACGTGGCAAAGGCTAATAGCCACATGGACAAATATTCTCGGTCAACTCCCAAATGCCGAGTTTGGGTACTTTTACCGCCATTTACGGAGGTTGTATACACAGCAGAGCATTTGACCAACGGTTGGGTCTTTTTGCCGCAATTAACCCTTATATTAATAGTATTGAGAACAAAAACAAACAAATGCTCTAATTTTCGTACTTTTGAGTTTTGAGTAAGAGTTCAAACTTTAAAAAAAATATGCCTTTTTTTTTTTACGAATATAAAACCTATAGATAGTTAAAAATACGAGAGCGTTGGAATGTCAAACGCTCTAATGAATATATATATATATATATATATATATATATATTCGATTTATAGTTTCAAAACCTATTTCTAGTGAATATACGAATACACTGTAAACAATTTTCTTACGTGTAGTGGATACTGGATATCATGGATTGGAGATTAGAATAACGAACATTTTCAAGAACTTGATCAACTAATTATTGGTTTGTATTACATATAATATATATGTATATATATATACACATGTTATGATATTGGTTTTGTAAAGCATATAATATATATATACATGTTATGTTCTTGGTTTTGTAAAGCATATAATATATTATATATATATATATATACATGCTATGATCTTGGTTTTGTATAGCATGATTTTGTTAAAACATGACGACACTGTGAAGTCTTATAAGGGATTAATCCGTGACTTTTTTAAACTGTATTGAGTCCCATAGATCTTTCTTTCATGTAGGATTTAACACAGACTGTGATGGCAAGAAACCGAGGCAATTGAATTCATGAAAATATAATTTACCAGGAGCCGTGGCTGCGACGACCAAAAGCACAAAAATCACCATGGAAACCTTGTTGAAAGCCATTTTGTAAAATTATAGAGTTTAGGGTTACACACTACAAATTTCAGTATTGCCTCTGGGACATGAAAACTTGTTGCTCTGGCTTATTATTTATAGCCTCATAACCTCATTTTATGTTACAATATCAACCACAAAAAAATATATCGGTGTCAAATGAGGAATATATTTAATTTTATATTATAATGTAAAAATGTATAGAAATATATTGCGTATATATTTTCGTCAGCATTGATTATTCATAGGAAAATTAACAAAAAAACTTATTTTTAGGCAAACCTTTTAACAAAATACTATAGTTTCATTTTAATACTCATTTTTCTTATCATTATTATTAAAATATTCTTCTTTTATTCTCTCTCCCTCCCCACACCCTTTACACGCTTTTCTAATATTATAATTATATAAATTATTTTTATACAAAATTTTAAAACTTCATAACTTAAATTTTAAAACTCCGATGGACTTCCAAAATTATCGTTAGAAAGTTTATTAAGAGAGGAGCCTAATGATAATTGAAAAGATATAATTTTGAGGTGTTTTAAAATAATGTATTTACAAAATTACAGATATGTAACTAAGATTACATATATTTAAAAGCAATTAAAATTAACACTAACTTATAATTTTTGACATAGTTTATTTTAGGCTTATACATAAAAGTGTATTACAGAATACATGTATAATAGTTCACCGTCTTTCATATATCCTCATTTACATATCAAATACTCACTATTTTTTATATAGAAAAAATCTGTAATATATAATAGTAGCTGGCTGAATAGAAGCACGTGAGATTGAGTAATACACAAAACGTGTTAAAACTCTATCTACCAAGTGTTCATTTATTAATTATTCATAATATCACTCACCAAAGGGCTGTTGTGTCATAAATGTAACTGGTCCTACCACAACTGACTATTCGAGTGTAGTCCCGCGATTAAAAAAAATATTGGGAACATTATAGTTTTGACAAATTTTAGGTACTTTTGTCGTACTTATCTCTTTATATATATATATATACGCGCGCGCAATGTTGAACCAAGGTTTAAAAAACAGCGGCATGGCCACGATTTTGCCAAGATTTGCGACTTACGATTCGAAAACCTACAGAAACCAGGATGCCCATGATTTACGCTCTCCCCACAACAACTTATTTAGGCAATGTAGGAGTTTTTAAGAATCTCACTCTCTCCACGACAATTAGTTATTATCTTTAATTATCATTAAAGAAAATATAATAGTAACCCTATATTTATAATGAGTTACAAGTATAACTCTTATTTTTATATAAAATCACAACTTTTAACCTATGAATATATATATATAGTATAAAAATTATTAAACTTTAAAATATTCATCGATAAGTTGTTCCGAAAAACCTCTAAGTTGTGATTTTCAATCGGTATCATTATTTAAAAAAAAATAAAAAAATACTTGTGTTGAACTACTATAAAAGCCCAATCCAGTATTTGCGTGGACCTAATTATATACAAGTAATGTGTATATATATATATATAAAAGCCAGCCCAATCCAGTAGCAAAAAGCCCGATCGAGTATGTGCGTTTAGACATATAATTTGAGCACACTTTATAACAGGAGTGTGTAGTTAGGATCTATTCTACAGGCTCGCATATATGAACCACGGCCGGGTGATCAGAGCGTGATTAATGGCGAGATGCTCTTCGGAGCTGTCACAGCTGTAGAGGATTGTTCTCAGCCTTGTTTGCGGGGCTGAGGTGGTTGCGCTCTTGTCTAACAAGCTCCTTTTTTCCCCCTCGAAATATTTTATATTTAATAAAGATAATGATGAGTTTTTTTAATTCACTCTAAAATAATTTAACAATAAAATAAAAAATTAGAATCTAATTTATTACTTGAAATATGGAAATTAAATAAACTTTATCATTCTATTCATATTTCCGTTGAACTTAATTGAGAAGGCCAGGTTGTTACAGGGTTACAGCACCAATGCTATATTATGTTAATTTTTTTTCCGAAGGATCTATAAAGCATTGTCCTCCTAGTTCTATGCAACAATTTTTCAAATTATATATAAAAAATTTAATACTCAATCACTAAACTAACATAAATACGTATATAACCATTAAAAAAAACATAAATACTTATATTTTACAACACCGTTATCCGAACAAAAACGACTTCAATTTTTTTGTCGGGATTTCCGTGAATTAATAAGGTTTCTAGCGCCAACTCTTTATCAGACAAGCCTCCAAGCAGTAAAAGATGGCAGTAGAATTTAACAAAGTTTTTTATTATTATTATTTTATGGAAATTCAAAAATCATATTCTTACATTCTTTTTCTTCTTTATTTTGACTTTTAGCTTCTTCCTTTTTCTTTTTCTTTTTCTTTTTTAGCTTCTCACTTTATAATATGTCACTTAAATTAAATAGCTGCAAGTTTTGTATTAACATTGTGGGAACTGGGAAGTGGGAATAAACGTAAAGAAAAGGAATGGAAAATATAAAATATATATGGTGATATTTTCCATGCCTAGATATATGTGTGTGTAATGTAACATGGTGATATTTATGTACCTAAGTTTAGGTGAAATTCTTAAAGGCTGAACGCTGAAGTACACAGATCGAATAAAAATGATATTTTAGCGGACTTTCATTTATCATGTTTTATTTATAAATATTTTATCATAATGATACGATGACATGTCACTGTAAAATAATTGGAGTGAAAAGAGGAAGCACAAAAACTACGCCCAATACTTTTACTCGACTTAGACACCTTGACCTTTACAAATAGAATTTGATTACATGATCGATATTTTATATGTCAAAATATAAGTATATTTGCCGTCATTATGATATTTCCCATGGTTAAGATTTGGGCGGAAAGTAAATGTATGTGTTGTGTTATTATGAAAAGCCCAATCCAGTAGCAAAACAAGCCCATAAATAAAAGTATAATACAGTGATGTGAAGGAAGTCCCACATCGACCGTTTACAAGGAATTCGAACAGATTAAATAGCAGATTGTATAGCATAATGATCACGACCTTACTTGAACAGGATCTGTTCTATAGGCTCGTACCTCTGCTTCGTCGAATACAAAGTAGACAAGAACCAAAGCTTGGTTGATGAACCACGACCGTGTGATCAGAGCGTGATTAACGGCTAGACACTCTTCGGAGTGTCACGGTTGTAGATGATCGTTCTCAGTCTTGCCCTCAGGGCTCTGAGGTGGTCGCACGGTTGTCTGACAAGCTCCTCATCTTTTTATTTCTTCGAAATATTTTTTTATTTTTTATCTATCGGCAAAAGATATATTCGTAAAATGAAAAGTGCGAAACAATATCGATATCGGCATTTAGAAACATGCTTGTCGCTAATAAATAATGATTACTTGCATGATATAATTAAAATAGTAAACATTAATAATTTAGGCCGTGAATGCTAGGAGAATGTACAAACGATTTCCGTTAGTAATCTTGCTAATATGGAACAATTTTATTGGAATTTGGAAGGTACAAAGACAATCCTATTTTTTTTTTAAACCAAAATATCATGTTTTGTGTTTCCATAGATATGTATTTTTAGGATAATGATTTAATCATTTGGACCATCAGATTGCATATTAATTAGCTTTATAAACTTGATTTTCTTTTAAACACAAAACCGGAATTTTCAATTATGTTTTATTTCGATACAAAGATGTTTAAAGGCAAATGCAAATACGCGTAAAGAAAATGAGTACATTTCGGCTAACTTATTTCCGGTGTATAATATAATTCTAGCTCATCACTAGACATTCAAATAATCTGGTGTAAAATTTCCAACATGCACAAATAAATTAAAGAAAATTAAGTGGTGATTATATTTTAAAGTTATAGCTAATTATCTTACTCTAAAGCATGGCCATAATTGGAAGTTGTATCATTTGTACAAATAATTGTATTAATTTTTTTTTTTTTTGAAGATCAAATAATTATATTAATAGAATATGAATATATAGGATTGTTAAAAAAAAATTATTAGATATTATAGATTTGTTTCTTGTCTCTAGGCTCTAGCTAGCATCTTGTGTCAAGTATTTTTATAGCATATCTTCTTTAGTTATTGTTTTTTCAGTTGTATTGTATATCAATGCATCGCAAAGTTTCATAGATATTTTAATTTATGACATATAAGTAGATATCAAGTACAGTACAACTATCTTTCTTGTAAATTGTATTTGTAACTGATATTTTTTTTTTTTCTAAATATCTTTAAATATCAAACTGACATATATTACTAATTTATCAAATATCTACTAGTAGAGCTGCACAAGATCATCGCCACTGGCGACTCGACGCCGTCGCGACGGCTTCTGGAGAATCGCGACGCATCGCGAGAACAGCTTGAAAAATCGCGATCGATCGCGAACGTGGACTGCCATCGCGATTCCGGCTTCTGCAGGCCTCTCTCTCTCTCCCTCTCACAGTCTTCTCTCTCTCTCTCGGCCTGCCATCGCGACCACCTCGCCAGCGTCGCGACTTCAGCCCGCCACGACGCGTCGCGACGCTCGCACCGGCGATTTTGGCGACTAAAATCGCGACGCGCCACGATTCACAAATGTGCATCTCTATCTACTAGTATATCCCTTGGTAATTGATATACCAATAAAAGTACAGAGCAATGGTGATATTTAAATATGTATACTTTATCTAACGATATTTTCTTTAGATTTTAAAAATTGATGAATGATTTTGCTGATCAAATTGTATGAATATACTATATACCAATAACTAATAAGTACACCGACGGTATAATCATTAGAAATATCATCATAAATATCTATCATTTATAAAGAAATTTACTAAAGCATATAGGGTATGGATATTTCATAGTTTTAGGAAAAATTGTAATAAATCTTGAAGATCTAATTTATTTAAATACTTATAATTTTAAATTGTAAGGTATGGAGTTTTGGGGTTGTAATTTTTATAAATTTTTTTGGTGTTTTAAAATTATAACGAAGTTTTGAAGAAAAAAAAAATATGAGATTGATTATCAACATAGTCTTATAAAATGAAAGGTTATTCACGATATATGTTTTAAATCTTTTTTAAATATCTTATTTATGTTCTTTTTTTTTTATTGTGGTATATGTTCCAAATGTCTTAATCCATAATTTTGAATTAGACTTTCGCCAATAAACACCGGCCTTTTAATCCTTTTTTGAAACATCAATACACGATGTATAAAGATATTCCTTGCGTAAGAATTATTATCACTCTTGTACATTATGCAAACGGTATATTCCCATAAAAGATTTATTTTTTCTATAAACACGGTTGACAAATAAGATGAAATTCAGAGGCCCATCAAATATCACACATATAGTTGGTCTATAAATTAATATAAAAATAGATAATAATTAATAAATGATTCTTAGTTGCAAAAATACCTAAGTTGTTTGGAACTGGTGCAGCATAGATTCAATTTAAAAATGATGACAATTGTACCTAAATTTTCTTTTTTTGGCGGATTAGTAGAGTTATCTACTTTTCTATTAGTTTTTCTTATTAATTTCGTCAGTGATAACGTCAGCAACGCAAATCCTGATGTTATTGAGAAGATGAATTTAGAATTTGAGAAAGAAAATGAGAAGGAAAATAAAAATTTGAGTTTATTTGTTTTACTGACAGAAATAGTAGAAGAAAACTAGCGGAAATTTGGACTAGGTCTACTGATCAACAAAAAAAAAAGGTAAAGTAGAGTACTTTTACTATAAATTTTTTTAAATTAACTTTATATCTCTTATTTCTAAATAAGTTAGATACTTTTACCATTAATAAGTCATTAATTAATAACGAATGGCATATAGTAGCACAAAGCCACAAACGAAACACAAAACGCTTTATGGGAATTATACATTTATACGTAGTGGGGCCCACTAGAACGCTTTTGTAGTTGCAGGAGAGGGCATTTTGGGGAACTCGAAGTTTGAAATTTCCTCCTCAAAATATTACAAATACCAATCCTCCACGTCATCGGCACCTAAGCTTCCCCAAACGACGCGCCATGAAAAATCGCATTTTTAATTAATAAAAATAAATAAAGAAAATAGGGTTTTGTTATTATTAATGAGCAACGATTGATGGGCACAGCTGCTAGTAGCCCTAGCCGATGTCTCAGTATAACCAATCAAATAAAAAGTGTATCTATACATGTATTTATGTGGAAAAAGCTGTTATTCAACGACTTTTATTATAAAATTATTATTATAAATTATCAATTCTATTTTCTAGTTATTACAAGAATAGACCCTGTATTTTAAATGATGGTAATTAGTTCGAAATTTGAAAAAGGACTGTATAATTACAAAAATCCCAAAGTGATTGGTGAAACTCTTTACTCTTCTCTCCCAAATATGGAGCGAACACGTCGCACAGTATCATCTATGTCGCTCGTGTAGCTTCTTGTTGCTACTTCACTTCAGGATACGTTCCGGATTCGGACAGTACTATCGTGTATTTTATTTAACTTTAATGTAGTCGGGTCAAAACCCGAGAAGCCCGATGGATCCAATATCCGATTCGGGCATTTCCTACACTGAAAATTTATTTTGTCTTAAGCCTCTCATTTTAAGGCCGGCTTTAATAACGACAACCCTCTAAAAAGACACTTAGATATTATCTCCCTCCCCCCCCCCGCTACGGCAATTCTTGGCTTCGCCCTTGGTCTCGCATGTAGTAGCTTCTTTTGCTACTGCACTTCAAAAAACGTTCCAGACATACTATCATCTCATAATAAGACAATACCATTCTACGTACAAGTCGCATTTGTTAAAAATGTTTGTTGCTACATAGGATTGCTAGTATTACCTGGGCTGGGCATTCCCAAAAGACCATTATGTCATTTTGGTACTTGTTATGCGTATTTTTCAGAGCCTAGAAAAATTAAGGCCCAAACCAAAAAAGAGCACCAAAAAGGCCCAAAATAAATAAAGCCCAATAAATCAACTTTTACCCGCTTCAGAAAGTCAACCGGAAAAGTCAATAGACTCGACCTAGAAAAGTCAACGGACCCGAACCCAAAAATCAACGGATCTGACCCGGAAAAGTCAACCAAAAAAGACAACGGACCCGATCCAGATAAGTCAACCCAAAAGTCAATGGGCTGACCCGAAAGGTCAACCGTAAAAGTCAACAAAAAAGTCAACAGACTCGACCCGAAAAGTCAACCCAAAAAGTCAATGGGTCAACCCGGAAAGTCAACTGGAAAAGTCAATAAAAAGTCAACAGAATCTACCCCTGAAAAAGTCAACGGACCCGACCCGTAAAGTCAACCCAAAAAGTCAATGGGCTGAGTTGAAAGGTCAACCAAAAAAGTCAACCCGGGCTCGCTCGGGAAATGTCGACTCGGCCTGGCCTAAAACATGCATTCGGGGCGCGCCGCGCGCCCCGAAGGAAAAAACATGCCTTCGGGGCGCGCCGCGCGCCCCGAAGGCATGAAATCGAACCTTCCACCCTCTATAAATACGAGGGCATCCCCGTCACAATCGACAAGCACTCCCGAAGCCAAAAAACCTCTGTTTCCCATTTATTCATAATTTCCGACTCAAATACTCGACTAATGTTGAGCGTCGGAGCGGGCGACAGAGGATCCCCCCCTCTATCCCCCTCTAGAGTTCACTTTTTGTACTCTTTTTACAGGGACGGAGGCAGGTTTTACAGGGAAGATTTTCGGCCCATCAAGACCGAAGATCAAGCTTCAAAGCCCGTTTCGACCGTCGTGCGGACATCGGGCTCGGCCTAAAATCAAGACTTGGGCCGCATTCAAGTTAATCAATTTTTAGGCATTAATAGTACTTGTCCATCTAAACAACAACTTGCCCATAGAGTATCAATTGGTTAATTGTTTCTCACATTTGACCCGTTTGCACAAATGGAAATGACGGAGGACATAGACATATCTTACTTATCCTTTATTTGCTTGGCGTAAAAATAAAAGGTAATGTTCGTATGTTGTACTTAGAGCTGCAAGTAAACGTCGCCAAAAGCAACCACGACGCGTCGCGACGCGAGCTCGGGAATCACGACGAGTCGCGATTTTGTGGCAAAAGTCGTGATTCGTCGTGATTCCCGAGCTCGCGTCGCGACGCGTCGTGATTCGTCGCGACGTGTGGCCAGCGTCGCGACCCTCGGATGGGGATCCGCGTGAAGCCCATCAACGGCTCAGATTTGTGATCCGCGTGATTTTGTCTTTTTGTGGCATAAATAACACACTTTTTACCCGAATTTTATTACCCAACCACAATTATTACCCACTTTACTCGAATTTCAACCCTAAAATTTCAAATTTCAAAAAAATTTCACCCATTATCTCCTCACAATTATTCACCCACTTCACCCACCATAATAATTATTCAACCACCTCACTTTCTCCTCAAACCCTATAAATACCACCCCTTCCTCCCTCATTTCCTCACCAACAATCTTCCATCTCTCTCTCAAATTCTCTCAATTCTCTAAGTTTTTTCCCTCTAAAGCTCTCAAGTTCCATTATGTCTCGAAGAAGCGGCGGTAGTTCCGGGGGTCGAAGGACGGCTAGGAATTTGCAACCCCAATTTCAACTAGGGGGAACATCGCAGCCTACGCCCGACGGCTACATTCCCGTTATGCTACCCGAAGAAATATTTCCCTCCCCGCCCAATCCAAATTATCCCGATGATACAGTACGGTCTCTAAGACCTAGTCTAGTCCGGGCGATGGGCCAGCACGACGCCAATCCCCAACCCCGTGATTGCCGAACGATCCGACCAAACCGAACTGGAGCTAATGACTGAAAGGTTTAACGCCTTATTCCCCGAGTGACGCAATGTAACCGCCAATATGATGTGCTCTTTCCTCTCTTGGTTTTATGTCCCTAAGGAGGGTTTTACAAGAGAGGTTTTAGTGAGGCATCTTGTAATATTTACACTGAATATTTACAGCTTTCTTCCACCTTATTGTAATATTCACAATGAATAATACACCTTTTTTTTTAAATATCTCGTCTTATCATATTTATTTATATGTTAATTAAATTTGGTAAAATTATTAATATGTTACAAACTAATATTTATTAACATATGTTACAAATTAAAAATTAACAATAAAAAACAAGATTATTATTATGTTACAAAATAATAAATTATAACATACTTAAATATTAATTTTGAAAAAAATAACTTAGAGATAATAATTTTAAATAATTAACATACTTAAAGAATATTTTGAAATAATTAATAAAGTTTGATTATTAAATTCGGGTAAAAAGTACTAAAAATAAATATTTCAAGAAAACAGGTACATTTGTCGCAAACAACGCCCAGCGAGTCGCGACAAATCGCGAGCCATCGCGACCGGAACAGTCCCGATTTTTGGCGATTTGGTCGCGACCAGTCTCGATGTCGTGAGTTTCAGCCCTAGTTGTACTCACTTTTATCCTATATATTTTCTTCCCGGATTGTCGCATATTCGAATCATTCTCTCTTTTGATTCCGACGTAGATGGACTTCAAAGATGAATTAAACTTTTATGTCAAATGAAAAATTTTGAAATCTTTTTCTTAAAAAATTCGAGCCCCTGCTTTAATCGCTGAGAATTGTAAGACTACTCAAGCGCTTTATAAATTAAATTAAAAATATAATTCAAGTTTTAATAATTATTTTCTTATCCGTGGCTTCGGTTTCACAAGACAAAACACCGTCTGAGAAGCTTAATATAAAGTCAACAAACCAACAAACACAACGTGTCATCATATATTTCTTAATTAAGCTATGTCACATCACATGGACTCAATATAGGATAGTGCAACAATCCATGATTCTTCTAGTTAATTTGATTTATTAAACTAGCCCTAGTATTTTATTTTATTTTTAATTCCATATTGGTGTTCTAAAAATATCTTAACATAAATAGTACTATATTATGCGATATTTAATATTTAATATTATTGTATTTAAGGCCAATTTTCAACGTCATGTGCTGGCTTGGAAATTTTGCTCCATTACATAGAAAATCCAATTGCTTCAAAGTACAGAGACACTTCCTCTTTTACTAATTATGACTTCCGTAGAAACACACGCATTAAATTTAAAAAATACCATGATTATTTGGAGTTAATACCCCAACAAAAGTGTTAGAAAAGTAAAAATGTCAAAATAATTAATGAAAATTATAAATTGAAATATATTCATGCATCCTTCCCATTTTATATATTTGTTTAGAAGTGACTGTATCACATTTATAGTTAATTTTTATTTTTAACTTAATACAATTTATTCATCATTTATCTTTACCAAAATTATAATTGTAATTTTTTACTTTAGAACCTCGTAATCTCATATATATGACGGATTAGATAAAGACAAATAAAAGCTAAGACACATTTTAGTTAGATAAAGACAAATACATAAAGTTAACATACACACACATATATATATATATTGTATTTTGTTAATATATTTATAGCATCTGTATAATTTTTTCTTTGTTTTTGTATTTATGAACTTGTTATTTGTACTTTTATTTCTACTTGTACTTTGTCAAAGAAATTATTTTCGTTAATACTAATGAGTAATGATGTTGATGCCGAAAAATGCTTCAAACATTCAACGGCCCAATAGCTCGTGTTGGGCCGGGCCCAATGTCGTCTTGTTGACTTTTCTGACTTTCGGGCTTGGGCTCCTGGACTTTCGAGTCAAACGGACCCTCCTCTGACTCAATGATCAGAAATCTGTGGTAAACTCAACTACCTGTCGCTAATAGGGCCAGGACTTGGCCTGGCCCGGATTACAGGTTCGAGACACCAAAAACGGATTCCTGACCACCGTGTAGGGGGATCACAGTATCGACTTTCCAGTGAATCCTGGTAGACCAGACCCTCAACCGGCGTCACGGGGACAGATCCGGGTCCTCGGGCTATCCGCGTAGTCAGTATATTTGCCGGAGATACAAGACCAGTGGATAGAACGAGCACCTCAGGGATCTAGAACCTTGGCAAGGATGGTCTTAGATCGTGCCAGAATCTTCTCTAGAGCTTCCGCTCAAATGTGTTTTCTCTCTCTCAGAACCTGAACAAAACAACACCCGAGATCAGGGAGAACCGGGGGGGGGGGGGGGGGGGGTACCCCTTGATTCACCTCCGACGATCAACATTAGAGTGATATTTGAGAGGAGGCGAGTTCTAGAGGGTGTAGAGAGAGTTTAGGGCGAGTTCTCGGGGTGAGAATCGAGTTACCGTTAAATGAAAACTGAGCTCCTATTTATAGGAGGGTCCAGGGGTTAAAACGTGAATAATTATTACTCCGGGAGGCCCCGGGGTAAAATTATATAGTTTTTCGGGTCCCCCGGACGTGGCCGATCCAATGCCGCAGATTTTGTGTTGTTGGTGTCATGCCCACGCGCGCGGGGAGGTGGCCCTGCGTCAGCGTCCACGTGGCGCGTCCTGGCTGGTCCTCTGGTGGCCTTTGGCTTGCTGAATGGGCGCACGACACGTGGTGGGGTCAATTTGACCCCTGGTTGACCTACAGGGCCGTTGCCACGTGGCGGTTGGCCTTTGGGGGCCTGTGGGGCCCGCTCGGGTGTTTCCCGACGTGTCCCGGAGGCCTCGGGTGTTCCCCGAGGCCGTTTTTTACAAATTTTATATCGATTTTGGGTATTTCGATATTTTTGGGATCATCTGGACCCGTTATTTTTTGAAAACAGGCTTCCGGTGAATATTTTGGGGCAAAATTGATTATAATTAATTAATAAATAAAAGAAAAATTAATTTAAATAATTTTTCTTTTATTAATTAATATTAAATCAATTGCGTAAAATGCCCGTAACAAATGATAATTTGATGAAAGAGCTACATAGAGACAATATATATATATATATATATATATAATCATGGACTATAACAATGAGAAAAAGAAAGGAAAAAAAATCCTAAAGTGAATTATATTTGAAAATGTTCAAAAGTAACACAATTATGGTATACTGGCACATTTAAAATTCGACTAAATCGAATGAAAAAAGTAAATGGAATTTCATTATTAAAAGGGTTAATGACGCCTAAAATACCCAAAGTTTGGTCAAATAACCATCCGCGTAGCCAAAGTTTAAAAGTGGTGGGAAAAATACCCAAAGTAACATTTGAGGAGTTGACCACTCCATTCTCGTAATGTCATTAACTAACCCGTTAGCTCTGGCCACGTGGACAAACATGAGTTGCTGACATAACAATTTTTGCCACGTGGACGAGCCCACATCAACCTCATTTACTACAAAATAACGAATTAAACCCCTAATTAATAATATTTAATACAACTAATTAAACTCCTAATGATTACACTTAACAAAATAAATTTGTCCACGTGGCCGGAGTTAACGGCGTTATGAGAATTGAATGGTCAACTCCCCAAATACGACTTTAGGTATTTTTACCACCACTTTTAAACTTTGGGTACACGAGGGGTTCTTTAATCAAACTTTCAGTATTTTTGCCGTCATTAATCCTTATTAAAAAAAGAGAAACATTGAAACTTGGGCTTGATAGTTATGTTTCTATTAAACCGTTGAGAGGAAGTGGTCAAGTGCTCAAAACAAATAGCAAAATTCCAAATAGCATAATCGTCACATTAGAAAATCTGAATCTCATTTCTTTATAAGTTTGTTTTAAAACTTGATCTCTTATAGTATAAAATAAAAATAAAAATTCAAGTGGTTCATGCATCGCATTATTTTACGGAATAATGTCTAATAATTGTATTTAATAAAGACCACGTGTTTTGTCTGTACAAGATATTACTACCACTACTAGTACTACTAAGTAAGCATCAAAGCATTAAGCATAAAGCCACGTGGCACCCACACACACAAAAAAGAGTGAGAAATGAGAATACACAAATGCAAATCACAAAAAAGGAATTTGTAGTGTAGAGATGACTTTTTTGCATTACGTCTCTCTTCTTTTCCGATCAGAAACTCTAAGAAAAAACTCTAAATTGACAAAGTCCGAATTTTTTTAAAGATTAAAAATTAAACATGTACTTGATAAATTAATTTTGTAGTAGTAAAAATATAAATTTAATTTCTTTTTCACCACTAAAACTTTTTAAATTATTTTTCAATAACACGTGGTCGCCCTCGAGAAAGATAAAATAGTGATATCACGCATTCAAAACTCTCCTAAATTGAGAAGTAAAATAATAAATATAAATCCTGAATACCAAAATACCGAACTCCTGACGTGGAACCCGAGCATCGAGTTTTTAAAGTAAAAAAAAAAATCTATTATTAACATCGATAAATTAATCTAGTTCGAAAGATCTCAATAAATTTAGAACTATTGATTCCGAATTCCCCGGAACTCGAAAAAAGAGAACCGGAATTACCGGTTCCTCGCTTGACTTTCCATGATCATCCACTAAAATAACAAGAAAAAAAAACAGTGATAAAAAATTGCAATAAATTATAAAGCTCCCCCATTTCCCCCATATTTCTTCACAAATTACAAATGGAGGATTATGAGACAAGACATTTTAGATCACAGACTCTCTTTCTTCTCTTAGATCAGAAACCCTAATTCTCTCTCTCTTTATTCCTCAAATTGGGAAGAAAAAAACTCTCAAAACACCGTACTTTACATATACACCTTTGAGATTACACCACAAAAACCTACACCAGAAACTCTCACTCGGATTCCGACCCATCATATATATACACAAATATTACATGGCTACTCTCTCCTCAAAATCTTGCTCCTCCGACGGGCCCGGTTCAGGCCACGGCGGAGATGCTGCAGTTCCGCCGGTCGCGGCTCAGGCAGTCGAACCCCTCGATGCGCACCGTTGCCGGGGCGTGCCCGAAGGTCATCCTTGCGTACCCGCCTTTCCTCGCCGAAGGCGACGGGGGAGTCGCTGGGGAGACTTTCCCGGCCGCGAACTGCTCGTCCTGGATTAGCGGGTTCGAGGCCCGGCTCGGCGGCGATCCGCAGAAGTACGGCGGGGACGACGCCGCTTGATTCGCATAGCTCATCTCCGAGCCCTTTCCCTGGGAAAACCGATCGGAATTAGTGCCGTGAAAAAGCATAGATCTAAAGGGAATCTTCATCTTCAACCCCCGATTGACTACCTTGGTGAGGATGATATCCAGAAGCTCCGTTCTCGCTTGGAAATCTCCGCCCTCCGATTGGAAAGGACTGGAATCGAGAGAAAAAATCATGAAAAAAAAATTCAAAAAAACAAAAATCAATAAATCGGAAGAGGAAGATCCGTACTTGTTAGGGCATCTGAGAGGTAAGCGACGCGGCTTCGGACAGACGACGGAGCCCAAATCCATGGCTTTCTGCTCGTACCCACACCTGTTCATCATCTTCTTCGTTCCGGAAAATCTCTCGCCTGAAAAAACAGGAGAAAAATCGGATTGAAAATCTGCAACGAGGAGAGAGTCGGTGAGATGTGGAGAGGAGGAGAGAGAGAGACCTGTGCGCGGAGAAGAAGAGAGGAGGGTGGGTTTTGAAGCAGGAAGTCTCGGAGGAGGAGAGAGAAAGCTGAGCTAGGGTTAGTAGGAGAGAGAAAGAGAGAGGAGATAAGGATTGGGCTAACTGGGTATTTATGGTTCTACAGGAGAGAGAAAGAGAACGAGTCTGATGAGAGAGACGATGAAACTGGTAATGAATGAAGGGGCTTTTCCCCTGCGGCCGGGTGTACAGTACGCTCTTGTGATCCTGTGTTCTCCGCCGTTAGATATGATTAATTTTAGTTTTTCAATTTACCTTCTATATTTCTATGTCTATCTTTTGCAGTATTATTATATAATAAATGAGTATTAGCTTTTTTTTAGAAAATATTGAATATATTTTTTTCAAAAATAAATTTAGAAAATATGTAAGAGTGAAATTCTTAATAAGGTTATTACAATTTTGACGAGATTATGAAATAAGCTGATTTTAAAAGTAGAATTAGAAGGATATACTTTTGTAAAACTTGAAATAAAAAGTGTATAGAAACAAAATTTAATTTATTATCGATAATAATAAATTAATAATTATGATAAGATAATAAAAAGAGGGTGAACTAGAGGTAGTTGGTCCACATGAAATACACACGCAAAATCTTGGCTAATATTTGGTGGTCCGTCTCTCGCTAAATTATTTATGTATTTAGACTTTCGAGTAACTGGCTACCCCTATATTTACATGTTGGCGTATTTTATCGCTTGAATATTATTTTTTTTGCAGTAATGCCTTTAAACTTTTGCGAAGAAAAAAAAAACTTTTGAAAAGCAGCACAGTTAGTGTTACCAATTGTAGTGAAACCAAGGTATAAAATTTCGCGAAATTCGTTTTTTGGAGAAATGCGGTTCGAAATTTGTGCCCTTTCGCTGTCGTTTTACGAAATTTCGCGAAATTCGCATGGGCACAGGTGTGGAAAATCTTTTTTCGTTCTTTAGTGTAAAAATTGCGAAATTTGGTTGGAATTTCGGTAAAAATCGTATTTTTGGTAGATTTCGGCAAAAATAATTATACTCACACAAGAGCACTCCACCCCACCCCGCCCCGGCTGGCCGGTCGGACGGCGGCGGCGGCGCACGCGTGTGGTGGTGTAACATTTGTGTGAGTCCTCCCCCATCCACAAAATCCTATGACCCAAAGGGCCCAAGCCCTTGTCCATAATATTTGGTATATAAACATCACTAAACTCTTGTCATCTATCAATGTGGGACTTTTTGTTATTCATTCAACTAATATCACACTTTCACACTTAACATACACATACACTTCACCTAATAATTTAACTTAATATTATACACTTCAAATAATATTATACACTTAGCATACATATTAACTTCACCTAACATACATATACGCTTAATATACATATTCATTTAATATTATACACTTCAACTAATATTAAATTTGTTAACATACATATACAATTAACATGCATATTCACTTAATATTACACACTTAATTAACATACATATTAACTTCACATAATAATTTGACTTAATATTATACACTTCAACTAATAAAGTGACTTAATATTATACATTTCACCTACATATTTAAGTTACAAATATCTTGTATTTATTAAATATGTAGTTTTGAACTTATATAAATATCTTGCTTAAATACTCAAATATTTTTTTACAGAATATCCGTCAAAAACCCCATCGGCATGCGGTATGCCCATGCGAAAAGTGCGGTATATGCGGCATGCGGTATGTCCTTTTTTTACGATTTGCCCATCGGCATACCCATCGGCAAGCGATATATCCGTAAAACGAAAAATGCGAAACGACATCGGCAAGCGGTATTTAAAACCTTGAGTGAAACTATTGATTTTTATCCAATACTTAACTTACTTGAGATAGTATTTTTACCTGTTAATCACTTGTCGAAGTTAATATATTAAAATATATAAAAAAAAAACTATTCTCGAAGGAAAAAAAAAACCCTAAGAAATGAAAAAAAAAACTTTGGAGTCCAAATTAACCTTAGTCGAAAGTCAACAAATGATCTTTCACCGACACGACCCGTGAAGGGAAAAATGGGAGAATTCCCGAAAACCCCATTTTCCACGTAAGCGACAAGGTCGAGGAGGATCATTCATAGCGATTAAGATTGGGATTTGCTTTGTCGAGCAGAGATTCACGCTGAGCGAGCATAGCATCGAGCATAGATATCTCCAGAGCAAATCTTGCCCGATCCAACGCATAAGTCCAAAGAACGCATCCAACTACTCGACAAGAGACCAGATCTTTTCTTCGTGGACGTGTCCCCAAAAGACCGGACAAGATCGTCACGTGAGCAGTGCGTTCATGTCTTCGTGACTACAAGGGGACCATGGGGTTAGGGTTTTCACCCATGTAATCAAGAGGCCGAAGTAGAGATATAAATAGAATAAGAGGTCATTCACTAAGGACAACCATAACTAATGGAGAAAAACAAACACAATTCTCAAAAAAAAAAAAAAAACACACATATATATATATTCTTTTTCTTTACTATTCTTGTTCTACATAATCCAAGCTTGTACATGAGTTTTCTACTCTCCTTCGTACTCCAATATGAAGAATTTCATGGAAATGAAGCACTCATGAGCTAACATTTACTCTCATTTTCATCATCTATAATCTCGAATTGTATATCAACTTGCAAACGATATTAAAGGAAGCACACGACTGACGACCCTATTTTCACTAAAAAAAATATCATTAAAATCAATGTTGCCACGTGTAACGTCGTGACTAGTTGAGTTGGTTTTCGCCCCTCAACAATAACTAATAGAAAACCTTAAAATAAATCATGTGTCTCGTACGCATTAATATTTTTTAACATATAAGGAAAGTCTTATTTTTAACATGTTAAAAGGTATATATAAAAATAAATAAATAAAATAAATAAATAAAAATCCAAACTTAACTAAACTTTAGGGAGTAAAATGTCTCAACGAACAATGTTCAAGGGTCATCAATACCATTTAGGCATTTACTTAATATATATATAATATATATTATATACAGTGGCGGAACCAGGATTCAGAGACCGGGGGGGTTTAATTTTTCTTTTCCATTAAATTTAATTTTTTGGGGGTGGTTTATGTAAAGTATTTTAGTCCTTTTAGTGCAATTTTCAAAACTTTGGGGGTGGTTTCAACCACCCCACACCATAAGGTACGTCCGCCCTTGATTATATATATGGTACGTCCGCCCTTGATTATATATATAGTTTGTATTGTAAGTCAATTACTCGTATACTTTTGGTTCAGTATCGTTTTCCCCAGATTTAAAGGGATTGGGAATGGAAAGAGTATCACCGATACGTTGTATATAATAGTACTAACAATAATAATAAATGTATATGAAAATGTAGTCACATAGACACATACGTGTATGTATTAATTATTATTGTTGTCATTATACCAAACAGTAAATTACTTACGCGTTTGTCTATAATACTTTAGGATACGTGTGTTATATATATAATTATATGTCTTTTAAATGTTATAAAGAAGAAGTGTATGGATCTTGTAGTTGACGTAATAATGTGTAGCCACTGGTATACTTATAAGGATTTGTTTATTATAATAGTATGTTCAAACGGGAGATTAATTAGTAATGAGAAGTAGCGGCAATAATATTTAATTTTAATTAAATTGCGATGGCATAGTTCCGAATCTGTCTTTTAGTGGCTAAAATCTACGTCGTGCACTCAACGAGTACGACAAGTGTTAATGCGCGGAAATGGTTAATTGAGAACCCGATACACGGTTCGAGACCCGGTGGTCGCGTGGCGCGGTCAAAGGAGGAGTCAACGCGGGTTAACTTGTGATCGTCAAAGTTGGGGGCAAATCCTTCGTTCTTGGCGAGGCTCCGGACTGTTCTTGACGATTTTGGATGATTTTCCTTCCTCGGCGAGGTCTTCGACGACGAGGGAGGGCTTGCAAAAAGGAACTAATTGATGTCGCTCCCCGCCAGTATAGGAGGGCTGCCTACGTATCGTCTGGTAGTCCAGGCGAATCAAGTCATCACGTAGTTCAGGGTTAGTGGTAAATGGATGACTGATGTGGTTTGACTCGTCGGTGAGGCCGATGTTGGTGGTGCGTGGGTGACCGTCGGTGGTGGTGAGGGTATTACTGGTAAGGATATCGTCGCCGACGCCCAGCAAATACATGCAATGGGGGTCGTGATCCACGCTCGGCAAAATACAAGCAAGGGATACGACTACAACTTTTCCGGCGAGGCTTAGTCCCTGTTGAGTTTCAGCTATATTCGATCCCTCCTGACGAGCTCCGGAGACGGAAAATACGTGAACCGGGTGAGGCAAAGGAGGGTGTGATTTTTAGAGAGAGAAGCTCTAGAGAAAGTTGTGTGAGAATGTGTCAAATGAGGAGGATGAGCCTCCTATTTATAAGTAAATGTGTGAACCACTTTTCCTTGATTTGGGGGTAATTAATGAAGAATATTCTCCATTCATTGCACCATGGAGGGAGAGAATTTCTCCTTGCCAAGGGAGGCTTGCCGCGGCTCTTTGTCATGGTGAGGGGCTCGTCGGTTGCTTCGTGGCTCGTCCGTAGCGTCTTCCGGGTGTCCGTGAGCTTGTATTTCGAGTCCGGGGAAATCCTAAGGGCTTCCCGAGGATCATCGTAAGCTCAGGTCTTCTCGTCGTGTGCAATTATTGCAAGTTATCCCCTTGTCGGTGTTACCGAGAAGGGGGTCATTGGGGACCTCGCTAGGAGGGTCGTCGGGGACCTCGTAGGAGAGGCTCGTCGGGTCGTCGGGAACCTCGTCGGGGGCTTCATCGGGAGGTTCGTGGGGGACCTCGTCGGGAGGCTCGTCGGGTCGTCGAGGACCTCTTCGGGAGGTTCATCAGGGACCTCGATGGGAGGCTCATCGGGAGGTTTGCCCTAGCCTTTATCTCCTTGCTCCTTGGTCGAGGACTTTCCCGAGGTTGTGATAACCTCGCCGAGTTGTCCGAATTGCCTTTCACGAAGATAACTTCGGTCAAGGATTTCGTCTTTTGTGCCTTCGGGGTCCCGGGCCTCGCCAAATGTATTGGGTCTTGGGCTCTCGGTCTTTGACTTCGTCAATGGGTTTCGACTTTTGCCAATATTTAGAGAGCTCGAAAAATGCGCATAACAACAAGTATTACAACCTTTGAAGGACACAACTTCCTACAAACGACTATCTAGATAACCTCGTATGTCCTTACAATTCAGATCTCAACTGTATCATCGAAGTCACCTTTCTCATTGGCCAGACAAATTTTAGAGAATTATTTTAAGTAAAATAAAATCGGCAAAGATTCTAGATCTCAATGCTAACTAAACTTAAATATTGACTAAATAATGAGTGTAAAAAACAGAAGAAAGAGCCAGGACTAGTCCGATCCTGGGAACCCGCCTTTACGTGGCGGGATGTAGGGTTGAGCATAAAAAAATTCCCATCCCGAAAGCCCAATCCAGCTCGTTGGGGCTCGGGTTCAGGTCGTCGGGTTGGGATGGGCCGATGACCCGATCAATTTTATAAACAAAATATTTTTGTTAATTTTTTTTTAGTTCAGTTATTGTTTTTTAGTGAGGGTTTCAGTTTCATATTATTTTCAGCAACTACATCGCTCGGCTGTAAACTCCGTCGCGCCTCCGTCCGTCCGACGGCTCATCGTCTGCCTCTCGAGGTTTCGTCTTTGATTTGATTTTTGTTTTTGAGTTATGGTTGAATCTAACTGTTTGTGGATCTGAGCTTCGATCTTCTGATCCTCTTTCAGTTGAATTTCGGCTTCCTTTGTGGGATTTTAAATAAGGTTTTTGCAGTTAGCCAGAAAGCTTTTCGGATTATTGGGAAGAAAATGCTATATATATATATATATATATATATATATGCTGACTTATATTTGATCCCTGAGTTGAATTAGTATTTAATTAAATTTTAATTATTCGAGCTTCGAAGGTTCGAAGTTCAAACTAATCTAATCCGATATTTAAAAAATTTAATTTAGTTTGTGTATTTAATTTTTTTTTAATTAAAAAAAATACCAGAGCGGCCCAACAGAGCCCATGGCCAGGTCTAGTTGTATGGGTTTGTTTGGGCCGGCCCGTTAAAGATTAGAAATATCTTAAATAGAGTAGTAAGTAGTATTTAGCTATCTATATTAATAAATAAATAAAATAAAAAAGAGAGAGAGAGAGAGAGAAATAAGAGCGAATTTGCAAATCGATCGCCCAAAAAAGCAAAGGGCTTTCGCGATTCAGCTCGTAAGCTTCTTCTCATCTTCAATCTCTCGCTAGGGTTTCCTGCGATCTAGGGTTTCATTCCTATTATTCAAATTTCTGTGCTTTAGGTCTCTTGGTTTTCATTCCGCTTCTCAACTGTGTTGTAGCTTTTTCGTCTCGTCTCCTTGCTCTGTGGTACCTCTCACAAGATGGTATGTCGCCCGATTTTTCTATTTGGATTTTGGGATGAACTTTACTTAGTCTCGAGCTTGAATTTCTGTGTGACTTCGGATTTTGTAGCTTCCTCTTTCTCTGTTGAAGACTGCCCAAGGGCATCCAATGGTAAGATCTTTGGACTTTTGCGGCTTGTGAATGATTCCAAGTTCGACGCTTTTGTGCTGTTTCTATGTGATGATTGAGCGATTCTCCGATTTTGTTCCGGTAACAGCTGGTGGAGCTCAAGAACGGCGAGACTTACAACGGGCATTTGGTTAATTGCGACACGTGGATGAACATTCATCTCCGTGAAGTTATTTGCACGTCGAAGGTATGCGTTTTCTCTATTTCCGTTGCTCCGCTGCTTCCCAAAGTTGATTTTGTGTCTAAAACTTGATACTGTTTAGGATGGAGACAGGTTTTGGCGAATGCCTGAATGCTACATCCGGGGAAACACTATTAAGTATCTCCGAGTTCCCGATGAGGTACACTTCTGAGTTTTCTTTCTTGAGATTTTGTAGGAAATTTTCTCTCTTGCACAGTACTTCATTATTTTGTTTCTCTACAAAAAGCCTGTTTTGTTACGTACATATAATGTTTAGTAACGATTGCTTTAGGCGAGTGTGTACATATAATGTTTAGAAATAAACCGCAGGCTGTATCTGTTTGATTTATATTGCTTCTCCGCTTTATTTCCTCAGGTCATTGATAAAGTTCAAGAAGAAACTAAGAGCCGTTCAGGTATGTGATGTCGAATGATTCTTGTCTTTACTAGCTTTTTACTACCTTCGTAGACACTGACATAACCATTTCTCCTTTCAAATAACTGCAGATAGAAAACCTCCGGGAGTTGGGCGTGGAAGAGGAGGAGGAAGAGGAAGAGATGACGGGCCTAGTGGACGTCAGCCCAAAGGGATTGGTCGTGGGCTAGATGACGGAGGTGTCAAAGGCCCAGGAGGCGGCAGAGGCAGGGGTGGTCCCGGAGGAAGATCTGGTGGGGGCAGAGGTAAAACGGAAACCTATCTAATTCTTTTATATAACATTTACCAAGTATAATGCAGTAAATTCTCAGTGCATAGAACTTTGCTAGGAATTAGGTTTGATCTTTTTAAAGAGAAATTATTGTTTGAGTGGATACTATCACAAACGAATCAGATAGGAACCAAACCGGAATTATTCGAGAGGCCGATCATCCCTCATAATCACTAGAAACTACAGAGAAACTTAGACTACTTGAGTTATAATCCTCCCCGAAAGACTAATCTGCCCCCCTGTTAATTTAACTAGTTGCTTGACTTCCAAACCCATGAGCCTAACAAAATCTAACCCGATCGATGCAGGTGGGGGGCGAGGACGCGCTTGATGCAAGATTTCACATGAAAGTAGAAAGTGGACGAGCATGCTAGTTTTAGAGGCATTTTGCGTCCGAGCTTTGTGTCGAATCCCTCAAGTTATTTCACTCGGATGGACCGTGGTAAGAGTAATCCATTGACAGTCGCGTTGGAAGCAAATGTAGTTAGTTTGGGCGAGCTAAGATTGTTGTTTCTATTGCGGGTTTGCTAGGAAATGTGTTTGCTTTTGCCGTTATATTTAGGCACAAATTTCGAACCTTTATATTTATCGCAATGTAGATGCCTTTTGACGTTTGTTTGGAAAACATAACTAAGTTGCAATTTTTTACAAGAAATTTAGTAATTTGTTGTAGAGTAATTGACAGCGATGCCCCCGAACTTTGCGTGAGTGTAGTTTTTTTCCCCTTAAATGTCAATTGTTGGCAGCAAATTTCCTTTTAATTTTTAGGGTCAAAGAATACCTAAAGTTTTGTCCACGTGACCAGAATTAACAGGTAAGTTGACGGCGTTACGATAATGGAGTGGTCAACTCCCCAAATGTGACTTTGGGTATTTTTGCCACCACTTTTAAACTTTGGGTACACGAGAGGTTCTTTGACCAAACTTTGGTTATTTTTGCCGTCATTAACCCTAATTTTTAAATATAACATATTGCTTCATGTATAGTACTCTTTGAAGTGTATACAGCTTGTTTTTGAAGTGTTTTCATCAATTTTATTAATTTTCTCAATCACCCGAGACTTATTTTAAACTTACTCTTTCACGATAGTCCTATCTATTGTATATGCTATTTTTAAAACTGAAGTTAGGGGTAATTAAATGTACCAACATGCAATACTCACGGTATACCGCGGTACCTGCCTTCATTTGACATGAGTGTCGGTTAGCGGTAATTCTATTTTGGCAAAAGGATTGTATTTTTGTTTGAAATTGCTTTTTGCCCCTTGAATTTGATTTTCTAGCTAAGAAAATCTCGTATTCTATCACTTTTTACATCAATCCCATCATAATTTCCCAAAACCCTTGTAAAATAAATTTTGGAAATAAATTTTTTTATTTTATAAAAAAGAGAACCCCATTAGACATTAGTATATGGTATACCCATTGATATTGGTTTTTTAAAATCTTACAAAAATTTCATCAGTGTATATATACTGTCCTTGTGTACTCGCAAATTGAACTTGCGGTCGGTTTGCGGTAAATCACCATATAATTCACTTTCTTGTAACGATATCAATCCTAAAACAAAGAAGTTGCAGACTAATACAAATTTATGTTGAATCACTTTCGTTATTGAAACGAATTAGATATGTAAATACAGATTAGGGGAAAATGACATTTAAAGGGAAACAAAATTTTAATCCTAAATATAAATAAAACAAACCAAAACAAAACTATTTATTCTTTTTTTTTTTAAAAGGCAGCCCAAATGTAGTGAATGATTCTTCTTAGTCTCAACTTAACTAGTATGTTCGATGCCTGTTTCTTTTGCGGCTCTTGGGCGACTTCCTTACTTAAGCGCTCGAAATCCACGCGAATTCTGACTCTGAATCCTCGGATGACCAGCAATGCAAGCGACAATCTTCACGGCCGCTCCATTAAAAAATGCCGGGGCTTTGGTTGGAAGAAGGCGTTGGTAACACACTTCTCACAATGCCTGTTGGATGTCCGCCGCGGAGGTCTGCTTCAAGTGAACCGATGGGAGACGTTCCCATTATTCTTTACTTATTTTCGGAAAATACATGTAGTGTTTACATCAAGGTTCAAAACGTTGTTTTATCGATAGATTGGTTTCCGTTTTTGAGGATTATTGTTGGATTATCGACACTTATCGAGGATTATCGATGGAAAGCTACTAAAACTGTACCTTATCGTTACCGACACTTATCGAGGATTATCGATGGATTATCGACATTTATCGAGTATTATCGATAAAAAGGGTAAACTGCGGCTAATATACCCAATGTTTGATCGGCTGCGGATTATGTACCCAATGTTTATTTTCGACGGCTAATGTACCCAAACTTAATTCCGTTAGATTTTTTCGTGTTTTCCGTCACTTGACCGTCAGCGAGTGATTCCTCTTCTATGTGTACACTTTTCGTATTTTTGGCATAACTCACTCATTTTTTGTTCAAATTTAATGAATAAACTACCGTTGGAAAGCTAAGAGATAGATCAAAAATACGAAATTTTTGACCGTCAACTTTGGTGTTTTAAGTTTTGTAAAAAAAAATTTTAAAATTACGAAATTTCAATTACAACGTAAAACTGAACATTTGTTTAATGCAAAATATTTATTTTGAGCAAATTTTAATATACTTAATGAATTTTTATGATGAAACATAAAACTACAAAGTTGGAGAAAAATATTTTATCTTTCCAGCGGTAGTTTATTAATAAATTTTGGACAAAAAATGAGTGAATTATGCCAAAAATATGAAAGATGTAATGTGAAAAATCTTGCGTATTTTTGGCATAACTTACTCTTAGCTTTCCAACGGTAGTTTATTCATGAAACTTGGAGAAAAAAATGAATGAGTTATGCCAAAAGTACGAAAACTGTACATATAGAGGAGGAATCACTCGCTGACGGTCAAGTGACGGAAAACACGAAAAAATCTAACGGAATCAAGTTTGGGTACATTAGCCGTCGAGAATAAATTTTGGGTACATAATCCGCACCAAATCAAATATCGGGTACATTAGCCTCAATTTATACTAAAAAAACCACTAAAACAGTTTTAAGAATATAATTACTAAGTTTGCATATGTAAATAAAATATAGTCTCACTCTCACATATGTAAATACTCAAATATAATCATGTCATACTCAAACAAATATAAATAAAATTATGCCATTCTCAAACATAAAAAAATAAAAACAAGATTAAAAGATACTATATAAAATTATAATACACATAATTAATTATTTGGCTTTGTGGAGAAGTCTCACATGGAGCAAACTTAAATGGCTGAAAAATACACATTTGTTTGGATTTAGAAAGACCCACATGGAATAAATACAAAGAAAACAATAACATTGCTAGTATATAAATAGCATTCTCTATTTCTAAATCCGAGCAACTCAACCTATCTATCTTTATACTTGGCCAGTAGAATATGCGAAGTTAAATTTTTTCTTGAAAGATACCTTTTTTGGTTTTCTTGCATTGAGGGTACTTTGTTGAAAATTGTTGAAAAGTGCATTTTTCAGATAATCGATTGGCATGGAATATTTACCGATGACTATTGGCAAGGCGGATAATAGATAATTATCGAGATGTAAACGTAAGCCATGACGTTTGTTTACTATCTTATCCATATGCTATGCAGGTTGCTTTATTAAAATATTCATAAATAATGCTACTTGAAGCACAACTTACGTGATCAGCAAGTTTACTTGCCTATCAAGTATATAGCAAGGTTAATTTTGTAATTCTACAGCATGTTGTTTCACTATAAAAGGTCACCACTTGTTGTATTGAAAGCACTCTCACTTCATTTAGTAATTCGACAGCTTCTATTACTTTTTCTCTCTTGCTTTATATATATATATATATATATATATATATATATATTTATACACTATAAGAGAGTGGGTACTTGATCTCTGTTTCTTTTTGGTACGTCATTATTGTCGTTTGATTTATTCGCCGATTTAATTTCGGCGCGGCGTATTTCGGTAAAGCGATTCGTAAAGTAGGAATCAACATTTGGTATCAATGCGAGGTTGTGAGTGTTGTTGTTAGGTCTCTTGAACGTCTTAGTATGCTCTGTGGTTGCGGTTCCGACTGATCTTCCATATCAGAAACGATTTCTTGAGATTTTACTGTGTGAGTTTTCTTTGTGTCGAGGTATTGCTAACAGGATGGGTGATCTCCAAGTCGGCGGAGGAATCAAGAAACTCAACAACAACAACTACAACACGCGGGCAACATGCATGATGTCCTATTTGCAAGGACACGACCTTTGGGAAGTCGTCGGCGAAAGCGAAACTACGCCGGCGGAGGAAGATGCTAACGACATCTTGCGCAAATGGAGAATCAAAGCAGGCAAAGCGATGTTTGCCCTAAAGACCACCATTGAAGAAGAGATATTGGAGCACATTCGGGACGACAAGACGCCAAAAAAAAAAGGGAAACATTCACGACGCTTTTATCAAAGAAGAACGATGCGAGGCTACAACTCTTGGAGAACGAGCTACTGTCAATCTCACAACGCGACGTGACGATTGCTCACTATTTCCAGAAGGACAAGTCGATATGTCGTGAGATTAGCGATCTCGATCCGAAGCCCGTCATCGGAGAAGCTCGTATGAAGAGAATCATCATCCATGGGTTGAGACCGGAGTATCGAAGCTTCGTGATTGCTGTACAAGGATGGCCTGTTCAACCATCATATGTAGAGTTCGAGAACTTGCTAGCAAGTCAAGAAGCGATGGCTAATAAAATGGGAGGCGTCACGCTGAAGAATGAAGAGGAAAAGCACCTCCTGCTAACGCACGAAGAATGGGTGGCCAAGCAGAAGAAGAATCATGGAGCTGAGTCTTCTTAAAGCTCGTTGAGTCGTAGCGGGTACGGTGGAGATAGCCGAACACGTGGTAGAGGCCGAGGACAAGGACGAGGTCATGACATGCGAGGTCGCGGCAGTAGCTCACCCCGTCAAGATGGCACCACGACCCAGAGAGACAAGAGCACGGTGAAGTGCTACAATTGTCAGAAGCTCAGGCACTACGCATCGGAATGCCGCAGCAAAAAGCACGTCGACGAAGCGAATCTGACCATATTCCACGAAGATGAGCCCATGCTTATGTTCACTCAGCAGGAGACAAACGTTGAAGTGCAGAGAGTCGAGAAGACAAGCGTCGAAGGCGACATCGACGCTGAGCCCGGGCGAGAACCGGTCAGAGAGAAGACCGACCTGGAGGAGCCAGTCGACGTGAAGTCGAGCCCGGAGCCCGAGCTAATGATGGCCGAGAAGAGGCTCAGCCCGGAGAAGATGACCGACGAGATGGTCATGCTTATCGAGGACAAGGTTATTGCAAACCTCCTCGTAGACGGAGAGAATAAAGTCCATACCGACGTCTGGTATTTAGACAATGGTGCGAGCAACCACATGACGGGAGATCGAGCTATGTTTGAAGAGCTCGATGAGAAGATCACCGGAGCGTGAAGTTCGGCCATGAATCGATCGTCAAAATCAGAGGCAGAGGGTTCATCCTGTTCCAGTGCAAGAACGGAAACCAACGCCTACTGACCCAGGTGTACTTCATACCAAAGCTGAAGAGTAACATCATCAGCCTTGGTCAGATGACGAAAGTCGGCAATACGATGGTGATGGCCGGCTCGTACTTAAAGATGTGGAACCAAAGTGGCGCCCTGTTGATGAAGGTGAAGAGAACGCCGAACAGGTTGTACAAGATACTGCTGGAGACAGGCCAACCCGTCTGCTTAATGGCATCCCTAGCAGACCCGGCTTGGTTGTGGCACGCACGACTTGGGAACGTAAATTTCTACGCGCTCAAGATGATGGGAGAGAAGAAGATGGCCTTTGAGGTACCAAAGATTGAGCATCCCAGTCAGCTATGTGAATGCTGCATGGTCGCAAAACAGGCGAGAGTGCCGTTTCCGATCAAGGCCAAGTTCCGAGCAGAGCGACCCCTCCAACTGGTGCACGCTGACCTATGTGGTCCAATTACCCCGACTACCTTAGCTGGAAACAAGTATTTTCTGCTACTTGTTGACGACTACAGCCGCTGGATGTGGATTTATACGCTCAAGGAGAAGAGTGGAGCCTTTGAAATATTCAAGAAGTTCAAGAGGCTCGTGGAGAACCAGTCAGGACATAGACTGAAGACCCTGCGAACAGATCGAGGAGGCGAGTTCACGTCTCAGAATTTCGCAGAGTTCTGAGGAGAAGAAGGTGTAGAGCGACACCTTACTGCACCGTACACGCCCCAACAAAACGGTGTGGTGGAGAGAAGAAACCGCACTGTGATGGACACAACAAGGAGTTTGCTGAAGAGCATACAAGTTTCTGCGAGGTTCTGGGGAGAAGCAGTACGACACACGGTCTACTTGTTGAACCGTCTACCGACGAAGGCGCTAGGCGAGCGCACCCCTTACCAAGCGTGGAAAGGGAAGAAACCTCATCTGGAGCATTTGAAGGTGTTTGGGTGCACCGCACATGTGAAGACTGTGGGACCACACCTCAAGAAGCTCGATGATCGGAGTCAGTCGATGGTGTACCTTGGCGCCGAAGAAGGGAGCAAGGCACACAGGTTTTATGACCCCCGACGCGTTAAAGTTCATGTGAGCAGAGACGCCGTGTTCGAAGAGGAGAAGAAGTGGGACTGGCGCGACGAGAATGGAGAGCCCGAACAAAACTCGGTGGAGTTCATACTCGAAGAGGAAGAGGCGGTCGAGCAGGAAGAGGGAGAGAACCCCTTCCAAGGACTAGCAACGCCCAGTTTGACAAAAATTCAATTCGCCTGGAATTAGCACGACTGGAACGAACTCACCACCAGGCTCGCCCAACCCAGGATCAGGGATGATCACTCCGATCCAAAAGAGAGATAGTTCGGGAGGAACCGGCTCGGGAGACTCGTCGATCAAGGACGGACCAAGAGGGTTCCGTACCCTGTCCGACGTCTACGAAGAAGCCCAAGAGCTTGATTTGAGTCCAGAGAAGTTCCTGCTAGTTAGTGGAGATGAACCAACCAACTATCGCGAGGCACCCACCGAGACGGAATGGCAGGAAGCGATGAAGAGAGAGCTAGAGTCGATTGAGAAGAATCAGACATGGGAACTAGTCGACCTTCCAAAAGGTCACAAGTCCATTGGTCTAAAATGGGTCTACAAGCTCAAGAAGAACTCAGAAGGCAAGGTCCTCAAGCACAATGCCAGACTGGTCGCAAAGGGCTACGTGCAGAAGCAGGGAGTAGACTTTGAAGAAGTCTTTTCTCCAGTGGCCAGACTCGACACAGTCAGGCTAATCCTAGCCCTCGCAGCTCACCAAGGCTGGAAAATCCACCACCTGGACGTCAAATCGGCGTTCCTGAATGGTGAACTGGAAGAAGAAGTCTATGTTGCTCAGCCGGAAGGCTTCGTCGACAAGACCGCATAACACAAGGTGTACAAGTTGTCGAAAGCTCTTTACGGGCTACGGCAAGCACCACGTGCATGGAATACTCGACTCGACAGGAGTATGAAGAGTCTTGGTTTTAAGAATTGCTTTCAGGAGCAAGCGGTCTACACGAGGAACTCAGGAAAGGAGGTCCTCATCGTTGATGTGTACGTCGACGACCTGATTGTGACCGGATCCAGTGCAGAAGGCATTGATGAATTCAAAAAACAGATGATGAAGGAGTTTGAGATGAGAGATCTCGGACTACTCTCATACTACCTTGGCATCGAGGTCGATCAGAAGAAGGAATTTGTCACGCTAAAGCAGTCGGCTTACGCGATGAAGATTCTGAAGCAATTCAAGATAGCGGATTGCAACCCGAGCAAGTATCCGATGGAACCGAAGTTAAAGCTCGGGAAAGATGAAGAAGGAAACCTAGTGGATCCCACGGAGTACCGGCGTGTCATCGGGTGCCTCAGGTACCTAACCTACACCCGACCTGACATCTCATATGCAGTTGGCATGGTAAGTCGTCACATGGAGAAGCGTACTAGTCTACACCAGTAGGTTGTGAAGCACATACTTCGTTACGTGAAGGGAACGACGAGCTACGGGATCCAGTATGGAAGAGGAAGTGAAGCTGAAGAACTGGTCGGCTTTACCGACAGTGATCTAGCCGGTGATGTCGATGATAGAAAGAGTACCGAAGGTATGGCATTTTATCTCAACGGTAATCTAATCACCTGGCAATCTCAGAAGCAGAGAACTGTGGCCCTTTCTTCTTATGAGGCCGAGTTCATGGCAGCGACCGTAGCGTCGTGTCAAACGTTGTGGCTGAGAAATTTGTTGAGTGAAGTTACCAGGCCGAGCAGAAGCCAGTAACTCTTTACGTGGACAACAAGTCCTCAATCGCACTGATGAAAAACCCGGTTTTTCATGGACGCAGCAAGCACATCGACACTCGCTTTCACTTTATTCGCGAGTGTGTGGAGAAGCGAGAGATCATCGTGGAGTTTGTCAACACAAGAGAGCAACGTGCAGGCATACTCACTAAGGCTCTAGCAAGAGTCAAGTTCGCAGAGATGAGAGAGTTACTCGGAGTGAACAACCTCGAACCACGTCAAGCTTACGGGAGAGAATGTAAACGTAAGCCATGGCGTTTGTTTACTATCTTATCCATATGCTATGCAAGTTGCTTTATTAAAATATTCATAAATAATGCTACTTGAAGCACAACTTACATTATCAACAAGTAGTTTACTTGCCTATCAAGTATATAGCAAGGTTAATTTTGTAATTCTACAGCATGTTGTTTCACTATAAAAGGTCACCACTTGTTGTATTGAAAGCACTCTCACTTCAATTAGTAATTCGACAGTTTCTATTAATTTTTCTCTCTTGCTTCATATATATATATATATATATATATATATATTTATACACTTTAAGAGAGTGGGTTTCTTTGTGGTCATTATTGTCGTTTGATTTATTCGCCGATTTAATTTCGGCGCAGCGTATTTCAGTAAAGCGGTTCGTAAAGTGGGAATCAACAGAGGATAATCGAGAAAAAATCGAACTTTGGTTTACATCTTTTTTAAGGGCACATGCTCAACAATGCTATACACTTTCCTAGCTCATGGCGGGATTTATGGCTCCAGTGGGAACATACCCTCAAGATGGACTGGCGCACAAAGCATGACGTTTCAACCATGATGGAAGACGCGGACGTATTGGAGGGTTTCCTCGGGATGATGGGATCTTCATCAACATGAGAAAAAAGCGATGGAACCCATGCCGCCTCAATTGACTTAAAGTCAAAATGATAACAATTATATTTGATGAAAATAAGACGCAGAAGAATAACAAGAACGAACAAAAAAAAAAAGGTATATCTTTAATGGTTGAACATTTTAACGATAATTCAAGGTGGTAATTACATTTTAAATTTCATGTCGTGTCACACATAAATAATAATTTTTCATGCACACAGTAGCTAAATAATTTTTAATAATGAAGGTGGTAATGATAATGGGAACATATTATTCCTTAAATAAAGCAAATAATTTACTTTATTTAATGCAACTAATATTTATTGAAAACAAAAAGGACTACAACATAAACTTTATGAAAGAAATATTAAAAATATTGTCCACGCTCTACAAGAAGTCCTACCAACTGATTTATTCCAAAGCACTATTACTCACTACTCACGGCTTTTTCCTTATTTCCCTAATAACCAACCCTCTTTTCCCCAAACTAAGTAGGGCCATATATATATATATATATATATATATATATATATATATATATATATATATATATATACACACACATATACTTTGAGGCTTGAGCAGTCCACAAACGGGTAGACGCGGGTTGCCGAGGCCCACTACCCCTTTGGACACACATTTCGTGGCCGCGGGTAGCCTGCACCAACACTCACTGCGGGTTTGGTTGCCCGCGTTTGTAATCATGGATGAACAGGTTTTGTCTGTTCAGAAAAAATAAAAATTAGAAGAAGTAAAGATTTAACTTTTTTTTTTACGGCCAGAACAAATTGTCCGTTCTCAAACTTGGTGGGCGAGTTATGCCCGCTCAGATTTCTCTTCAGAATTGGACGGACAAGCCCACCCCGTAGAGTTGCCTATGAGCACCAAAAATATGAGACGGACACGCCCACCGACGTACTGCCGGTCCCGCTTGGAAAGCACTACATAAAGTTGTAGTTATATATACCAAGGTTCGACTTACCGACGATTATCGACGATTACCGATAGTCACCGATAAATAATCCACTACACTAGTTGTCGTTTTGGTAACTTATCGCCGATAATCGAGATAATCGATAAATCATTTTCCAATAGATTATCATTTTTTGCAGTGTAAAATTGAGGGACGTTTCGGTGCAATTAAAAAAATATTTGGCAAAAGTTTGCAAAGTTTTGATTTAAGCGTTTTTCTCCGAATTTTTTTCAAATTTGTGCGAACTTTTTGGTAAATTTAGGAGTTATAATCATAGATATGTATGAATCGTGCATTTTTTTCTTTGATATTTACTCATTTTTACGATTCTTAGAAGATTTACATGAGTTCAAAACTAAAGAGTTAGTTGTTCACATATGAGTTATATTATTCAATGGGTAAAGATTAGTACTTTTGTGATTTTGAGTTATTTTTTTGCATTCTTATGAATATATATTGATGAAAACTTGTTTTGATGACTTAGTTTGTAATTATTTTGTTAGATTTAAAGGAAATTCGGATTTGTATGCTTGTTAGGCAAAAGTATACAAAGTTTTGAATTTTTAAATTTGCTCAAAATATAGATATTTTTTTATGATTTATTGTTTGTGTATGCTTTAAAAGATTGTAGTTAGTATTTAGTAACAAATATGTGTTTGTTGGTGAATTTTTTAGGCAGATTAGATGATAATTTTGGATTTCCTCATAATTGCGGCAAAAATATTTGAAGTTGATCTTTTTGTGATTTGTGAAGTATTCTACTCATTTTTTTGGGTGTTTTCATTTATTAAATATTTTTGGAAATATTAATCTGAGTTTTTGGTGTAATTTATTTTCAGATTTGACTGTAATTCGGCCATTCACGTAATTGCGGCAAAAGTCATCCAAGTTTATATTCTTGTGATTTATCCGGTAATCTACTGACTTTTCTTGCTGTTAGCTTTCATTAAATATTTATTCCTACAATAATGTGAAATTTTGGTGGAAGTTAATTTGTATTTTGAGGTAAAATTGTTTTTTCTGACAAAAGTACCTAAAGTGTGCATTTTGTATATATTTTTTTTAACTATTATTGTCATTCATCTTACTGTTTAGGTTCAAAATGAGTAAGGACGAACTTGCGAGGCAGCATTGCACTCCATTTGTTTGTATGATATTATAAAAATATTTTGTAAGTTTTCCGTCGATAAGTATCGAAAAGTGTCGATAATCCGTCGATAATCCTCGATAAGTATCGGTAATCGGTAAGCTACAATATTATTAGTTTTCCGTCGATAATCCGGTAATCCATCGATAACGGCAAACGATTTATCGGTTATCTCGATAAGTTGAACCTTGATATATACATTCCTTGAGTGTAGCATGTGCCACTTTTTTATTCCATTGCATGCATGGATAGTGTATGCATGTGTTTATAGCAGCCTTGCTAGCTCACCATCCCCTTATAGATAAACCCTAATTAAAGAAGAAGAAAAAATAAAGGAATGAAAGTAAAGTAATAATAAAGTATTTGGGCTTGTCTGATCTATTCCTTGCTTTGTCTGATATCTTGCTCTTTATCACTTTCAAATTTCAATATTCATGAATCACATCACACACCAACCAATGAAGCCCTTTATAAATATCACTTCCCTATTATTCTTTCACATTGGATCTTCATTTTGTTGCTGCTTTGATCTCTAGGTCCCACTTAATTTATAATTAAAGATAGAGTTTTTACCGGCATAAGTATATCTTAAATTTTCATGCTGATTTTCATAGTCTATATCAAGGTTTAAAATACCGCTTGCCGTTTTCGTTTCGCATTTTCCGTTTTACGGATATATCGCTTGCCGATGGGTATGTCGATGGGCAAAAGGAAAAAAAAGGGCACGCCGCATACCGCATTTACCGCACTTTTCGCATGAACATACCGCATTTACCGCACTTTTCGCATGGATATTTTGTAAAAAATATTTGAGTATTTAAGCACGATATTTATGTAGGTTCAAAACTACATATTTAATAAATACAAGACATAATTGTATACAACAAAACACATTTGTAACTTAAATATGTAGGTGAAATGTATAATATTAAGTCACTTTATTAGTTTAAGTGTATAATATTAAGTCAAATTATTATGTGAAGTGAATATGTATGTTAATTAAGTGTGTAATATTAAGTGAATATGCATGTTAATTGTATAGGTATGTTAACAAATTTAATATTAGTTGAAGTGTATAATATTAAATGAATATGTATATTAAGTGTATATGTATGTTAGGTGAAGTTAATATGTATGTTAAGTGTATAATATTATTTGAAGTGTGTAATATTAAGTTAAATTATTAGGTGAAATGTATGTGTATGTATGTTAAGTGTGAATGTGTGATATTAGTTGAAAACAAAAAGTCCCACATTGATAGATGACAAGAGTTTGGTGATGTTTATATACCAAATATTAAGGACAAGGGCTTGGGCCCTTAGGGTCATAGGATTTTGTGGATGGGGGAGGACTCACACAAATGTTACACCACCACACGCGCGCGCCGCCGCCGCCGGGCGGGGCGGGGTGGGGTGCTCTTGTGTGAGTATAATTATTTTTGCCGAAAGCTTAATTGGTATTTTTGCCGAAATCTACCAAAAATGCGAAATTCGAGCACCATTTCGTCGTTTTGAAGGCAAAAAAACGACAAGAGATTTTCTTTCCGAATGTCGTTTCGAATTTCGCGGCATTTGGTAAAACGACAGCGAAACGGAAAGAATGTCGTGCCGATGTTCCACTGAAAACGAAAATCGACGCGAATTTCGTTCGATTTTCGTGACATTTCGCACCTTGGTCTATATTGCTTATCTACTCCAAAATCATGTCTATTTTTTTAATCGGTTAAATATTTTTTTTAATGCATCGGTGCCTTTAAGTCTCGGAGATGTGCTATTTCTAAAAAAAAATCAAATATATTCTTTTCTCTTTTCTATTACTGGCGGGTACTTCAGCGACAAGTTGATGAAATTTTAGAAAGAAATAAAATCGTGGACAATGGAAACTTTCATCGTAAAAAAAAAGTGTTTATTCTACTACAAAGATCAAAACATCGGGTATTTACGTAGCTATTAACCCAATATATTACTTTTATTAGATATAAGTACAAATAGTATTATTTACAAAAAGATTGGCTAGCTAGGATATTCATGTTTGTGCAATGAAGCTTTTTGCACAATAATAAACTAATTAATAAAGTCAGTGAGCTGGGAAGAAAAGTGGCAAGGAATCTCTTTGAAGCTTCCCATCCAATATCTTAACTTTACTCATCTTCTCTTCACACCAATGCATTTGTTGTTCATTCAACTCCTTCATTCTCAAAACCCTAGACACCACCTTTAGGTCTATCAACCCCATAACTATCTCCATCCCGTCGTTAGCTTTCAACTTCCTTCTTCGTAAGCATCTTCGACTTCTTCGAAGATCCTTAAGCTTCGTCTTCTTCTGCGGAAAATAAAAATTAAAAATAATTATGCATTCTCGAGACTCATAATTAAGAAAGAGTCCGTTTAAGGCCGGACACAATACACAACACGGTTACGATATATGTAATGATGAGTTTGCAGGGACCATGACCTAATCGCGTGAATCTGGCACAAACACATTTTATATGTATCCGTTTTATTTTTAAAGTTATGTTGTAATGATGAGTTAAACAAGTCACGACACGATTAACACGGTTTATTAACGACACGTTTAACACGAATAGCAAATATGGCAGGTCTGAATTTATGAATATAGAATTAAAAATAATAATAAAATGGCACGAACACGACACATGACCAGAATCGTCAACCGTGTTAAAAAAAATTAGAAAAGTTAAAAGATGTGTTGAATGTGAAAAAATATAAACTCACTTTATGGTTGACTTTCTTCATGAGATTGAGAAGCGTTGGGTCAACAGAGCCTCTGCGTTTTCTTGTGAATAAGGATGTGATGATTTGGCATGCTTTTTCCTTATCAGCTTTAAGGAAATTCATGAAAGTGTGAATACAATCCTCCATGATTATAAGAAACGACGTTGAAGGAATCTTCGATGCTTCCCTTTCATTATCTTCTGAATCTTACAAAACGCATCAAATAACAATATTCAATTTACATAATTACCTCATTAAATCAATAAGGCCGAGACCATATATTTATTATATTATCGAGGCTATTAAAAATTTTAGTATTGAATTTAATCACGTTAATTCGAGTCGTTAGTCAAGATTATTAATTTATCAAAATTCTACTAAATATATATAGGACTTTGGACCCCGTAATTCAGTTAACCTTGTGAACATTAGATAATACCAGATTTTGATTATGTTTTGACCAAATTCGGGTGAATCTGAAATCAGAATATTCAGGTTTCCGATCTTTAAGTTTATTTATTTTTATCTAACTGCTCATATACTTTAAAGTTTTTATCTTATACTAAGTGTAATACGCAAATATATGACGTCCAAGACAGCAAGTTTTATTTTTTTTAATTCACAACTGAAAACAATTATCTTATAATGTTAAGTGGGATTATAAATATATAATTATATTTTAATGATTAGGTTCCATACATACAAAGTAAATAACTAAAGCATGCACCAAACAAAGTGGGATCCTATAAATATCATATATAATCATATTAGAGCGCAACTTTTTTTTTTTTTTTTTTAATGTGAAATCTTTAAACTATATTCCTTCCAATAAGAGAGTCTCATTGACCCTCTTTGATTTATAATTTTTGAAATTATATGGACTCTGATATCATATTTTAATTATGAGATCCTTAATATGTTGTTCTCTTCAGCTAGTGATTGATTTATTTCTTGAGATTTATTTTCTCATTGAGTTATTGAGCTTCAATACCATATATAGTAGGCATCATATATGTTGAAAACATATTTTCTTTGTGAGCAATATACCTCGGTATTCGGGTACTTGAAGCAGATTTGGAGCCAAGAGCCTCATCCTTGCGTAGATCTCCGGTCTCCTTCCCTGCTCGAAGGGCTCGTTCTCGACGTAGCGCTGAAGAAGAACTTGAAACTGCTGAAACTGTTGAGCAACCTGGCCGGGACAGCCATCGTCAACATTGCCTCGTGAAGCTCGCTTCTTATGGAAATTGGTGTAGTTCCAGTTCAGGGCTTCCCACGTCAAGCAGATCTGCGCCACATAAGCTGTCTCGAGCTCGTGATAAGGGTTTTTCCGGTTACCCTTTGGTGCTTTGTTGACCGGTACTAACTTGTGCACAATCCTCTCCGAAACCGATCTCGGAGTGACCTTGATCGACCTGAGTGATTCTGAATTTGGTTGCAATAAAAAAAAAAAAAAAAAAGAAAGAAAAAAAAAAAAAGAAGAGAAAGATTGTGAGGATTTCTTTCTTTCTTATAATATGTGCTCTTATGAACACATTATTTTTATGAATAATCGTGAACATGCTTATATGTAATATGTTTATTTTATATGAACATGTTTAAACTTTTTATTTGTTTATTATGTATATTTGAGTTATATAACATCTATAAGTATAAAATAATCATACAAGAAACTAGAATCATATAAAATATATAAAAAAAACTTAAAAAAATTAGCGACGGATTGTTCAATTGCAATTTATGTTACATTCCAAGGCTTAATTAACTGCTGTAAAAAAAAAGGCTTAATTAACTAGTGATTATTCAATAATTAAATCTATTTAGCAATAGCGAATATCACTAATACCCTTAACTTTCACTATGTATCAAACTGCCCGTATATATTTTTTTTGTATCATATTATACCCTGAATTTATTTTTTGCATCAGTTTGTCTTTGTCTTTTTTTTTTTTAACTTTACACCAAATTATCCATTAATTTTTTTAAAAATTAATTTAGAACTTGATTAGTGTTCTTGCAATAAACGAGATCAAGTGATTGATATTGGACTAAATACGACACTAATTTTATCTTTTTTAGAAATTGTACGAAATGCCTATTTTTATAATCTTTTAAGAAATGTCCATTTATGAGAGTAAAAAATACACACAATAGGTAGTTTATAAAAAGTTTTGACACAAAATGGACATTTTGTTCATTATTTTTTTTTTATTTTTTTCAAAGAACACTCACGCATAAAAAGATTAAATTTAAATTGGTGAAAAGCAATAAAGAAGATGCAATAGTAATAATAACACTTTTTTTCTTTTGACTGATTTAGAATCTTGATAAATTTGTTTCATTTAATTATTATTATTATTATTATTATTATTATTATTATTATTATTATAATAAGTTAAATATGTAAATAGAATAAGTTAATGAATGTGTGATTATATATCACTCACCAGTTTCATGAAGCTTTTGGGCACTGACTCTGTCGAAGAACATCATTTCCTCATCATACTTCTGGAAAACCGTGTAAGATTCCCAGTTAGGGCAACTCCTCCTCGACCTCGACGACGACGAGAACGGGTCGTCCGTCCCGGAATCCCGGCAGTTATTGATCGAGCTTCTCCAGTCGGACGAGCTCTTCGAGGTCGATCCAACTGTGCACGAGTCGCCAAACACCTCCTCATCACGATCACGATCACGATCACGATGATGATCATGGATGACATCTTTTTGGTTGATGACTGGCTGGTACTTGTTTGTCTCCAACTGGGTCGGATTGAAACTCAGGAACTTGTCTTCCATCTTCTTCGTGCTGATCTCATCGAAGCCGTAATCTACAGACACCAAAAATGGAAATAAAAAACAAATTATATTCATCATCATATATATGCTTCAGATTGCAGCATGTGACTGTGAGTGCGTGAAACTGTTTTTACCGGTTACCGGTTTGAATACCGGTTTTGAGAAGGGGCTGGGCGGTTTTAACAAACCGGACACGGTAATACGGGTCGGAGCTCCATTTATATTAAAATTTTGAGACCGGATTACTTTGGAATAAAGAAAGTACCATAAGTTAGTCTTTGTCGGGACCGATTTTGAGAAGCGGGACGAGGACAATAATACAGGTCCCGGTTTTATTATATTAGATTTTTGAAAATCGATTTTTTACGGTGTCAATTATGGTTTTAAACCGATACGTTTTTTTTTTTGTTTCTATATCAATACCGGTAAATACCGGAAAATTGAGACCGGGACAAAAAAACCTCTCAAATTGGTCCCGGTTTCAACCGGCGTGTGTGAAGTAAAATAGTACCGTCGCAGATGATTCTGTCACTGCCCGCAAATTTATTTCCATGATTCCGCAGGTCTATCGTCGCCGAATCGCGAAGTGAATCTGCATTATTTTTTCTGTTCACTCTTGCTGGGATCTTTTCCGCTTCGTGATTGGTGTAATGATTTTGATGCTCCGTCTCCGAATCACTCTCGGTCTCGTGCATGGACAAAAGTTCAGTGACATCGTTTCGGTTCGTGTTATAAACACCGTCTTCTTCTTCTTCTTCTTCTTCTTCTTCCGCTATGCTCTCTTGAGGGCTCACGAACTCCTCGGAGACGACGTCGAAACCGACGTCGTTCCGGAAGAAGAGCAAAGATTCGCCGCCAAGAATGATATCAGCCACTAAATGATCATCAAAGCTTCTTCCTTGAACTTCTTCCTCTTCCTCCTCCTCCTCTTCCGACGAAGAGAACTCGTATTCGTTTTGGCTTCTGAAGTGAATAAAAAAAAAACATGAGTATATTTTGATAGAACATTCTCATATGAAACCGGGACATGATCCCGTATTTGTGAGTTTGGTGTTTCGCTAACTAGAAAACTCGTAATCCCCGGTTTTGGACCGGTATTAATAGTGTTTACCAGTATTAAAACCCTAGATATATATACACGTAGTGACGGAGAATCTTACCTTGGAAAAACGGGGTTACTGCCAACGAATCGGAAGAACTTGTAAAGAAAAACGAAGGAGAGAGAGAGGAAGAGAAGGAGGAGCTTGAAGGAGGTAGAGACATTGTAGAACAGGCTGAGAAGAGCTTCTTCTTCTTCTTTGGACAAGCAATAAAATGGCATTTTCTAATCTCTCTCTCTCTCTTTTGTTTGTGGTTTTCTTCAACTTTTATTTGCCTGAAAACGAGCTCTTAGGTAGCTAGCTAAGCACTACTTTCACAAAGCAAAGTGGAAGTTCTACGTGGACGTGTTAAAGTGCCTTCTTATATTTTGCTTGCTTTTCATGTAATCTCTTCCTTCTTGCTCAAATTTGTCCATTGTTTTCTCTTTTTATCAAATGACGAAAATGTCCTTTAAGCCTTAATTACTAGGCGAAGAATATTACGAAGATGGAAGGGTAGAAATTGAAAGATTGAAAACAAATTAATTAAATGTTGAACGTTTATGTTTTTTTTTACTCTCTTAAAGATTGTGCGTACCAAGGTTCAACTTACCGAATTTGCCGATAAATCGCTTGCCGTTTTCGACGGATTAATCGATAGCTTACCGATTAACCGACAGAAAACTTATAATATTGTAGCTTACCGATTACCGATACTTTTCGATGATTATCAACGGATTATCGACACTTTTTGATACTTTTCGACGGAAAACTTATGAAATATTTTTATAATATCATACCTCAAAACATATGTAAATAAAGTCATACACACACATATAATTCCATCACAAGTCTCAAATCTAAAACACTAATAAAACATAGCCTCACAAATCTCAACTATCAAACACATAGTCTAAAAACTCAAACACATAATAGATAGATAATACTCAGACCAACTTCTCCGACCTCAGAAAAACGACGATCTCATGTGGGCTTTCATAACACCGCTGACACCACTTGTTTCTAGATGCATGTTCAGATATGTGTTCCAAAACAAGCCATGTGGTTCGAAGTGCGTACGGAAGTAACTCACGTGGTAATCATATACGTGTTGCTCCGTAAAGATGCCACGAGATGGATACAACGGATGCGCCCAGACACCGTTCTGGAACACAGGGTTCGGAGTACCAAACTGAGTGCTCGATGAAGTTCCCATCGACATCGTCTCGAAGTACCCAGACATCTCGTCGATGGGGTTCTCGCTCTAAGAGTGATAGTCGCTTCCAAAGTAGAATCCAACAGCAGAAGACGCGTCGCCTTGTTGTTGAGGAGGATCAGGAGACTGCTGGTCGCCATACTGTCGATCGGGAATGTATCCCATGTTGGCAGGGTCGATATTGTAGTTCGGGTTAGAGCGATACGTATCACCTGTTTTGTAATCATATTAGTTGACATTCATATGTACACGCAATCAACTAAATTCAAATAAACGGTATATTCAAAGAAAAATAGTAATCACCTGTATCAGACCCTCCATATGTAGATGCTCCCCACCCTCCCTGGGAGCCACCTTCTGCGCCACCCCATCCTCTCTGGGTGCCACCTCCTCCGCCACCCCACCCACTATGCGAAGAGCTATGGGAAGGGGAAGTACGGTGAGTAGAAGTCGTACGAGTACGATGCTGACTGGCACTGGGCCCAGCAGCGCTTGAGCCGCAGTCAACTCCTCCATGAACTCACGGGGGATGGACGGTGGGACCGAGTCTTTGCTCACCAAGGACTCGGCTGATCACAACTCTGAATGTTGCAGCCTCCTCGACGATCTCTAGGTCTGGGTTACCTTCTTCGTCATCGAGGTGGACTAGTCGGATCCACTCTACAATTGCATCCTCGAAGTCACAACCTGCAGAAGCCATAGCCAAAGACCGAGTGAGGTACTCATAAGGATCGGCTTTGTCCACCTGGTCATACTGCGCCTTCAGGTCTCTCCGCGCCAGCTTATGATTGTAGTTGCAGAATACTAGCTTCTCTAGTGTTGCGTACGCCAGACGATTGCGGAGCTTGGTGTGGATCAGGGAAAAAGTGCTCCAGTTCGTCTCGCATGCTGAAGCGGATGCGGTCTACAACAAAATCCTTACTGGTAGCCTCTGCAACGTGGGGCATAGACTCCCGAAGATGTTCCACCACTCGGCTGTAAATAAATCAGAAAATTAAAATTTAGTTAGATTAATGTTTAAAACTTAGCATGTTTAATATTGTTTTACAATCTCTATATTTTTTCTTACTGGGTGCAAGAGTCTTTCGTGCTGCCATGCATGACCGCTCGCGCAACAGACCTATAGCGTCACGAAACCGCACACACTACAATACAAGAAAGTAAGTTCTATTTTATTTAATCACAAGAAATAAAATTACACAATTAAATTAAGATCTTACCTCTTCTGCGAGATGTGTCACGTCCTCGTGAGGAAACAAATGGTCATAGACCCTGGTGACATATCGGATTGCATTATCTGGCATCACAATATCTAGCTCGTACGCGAGTCTGGGGTTCAAGAAGTGGGCCACAATATGCAGTGGATGCTCCAAGTTTCGATGTCATCCCGCTTCCACAATATCGATAGCCCATTGCTTTCCATGAAGTGCACGCAGGTTCGACTGGATAATTTCGAACAAGCGATACACCATACTCATCGTTGGATGCACCTCGGTGTCGACGAACCGGAGTGCTTTGTACATTGGGGTGAAAACGGCGATGGCCTTGTCAACCGAAACCCAAAAAGGCTCGCTCAAGCAACGCGTGGCCGCGGCTCTCCCTTCTCTCAAATCCTTGAACTTGGAGTTCTCCTACCAATCAGATACAAACATCGCCTTTAGTCCGGCCTTCTTCTTCTGTAAGCTCTGCAGCGAGAGAAAGTTTGTGGCAAACCTCGTCGCCCCTGGACGGATGATCTCACCATTGCATTTATTCCTCATGCTATCGAGCACCTGGCCGTGGTTGTAGATAAACTTCGTGATGTGCCCGCTGTTGGACATATGTGTCCTTAAACAAGATATTTTATCCATTTGTAAAAGATTATGACAAGTCGTTGAATAAAGATGATACTTATTATGATAATCTTATTATAGTTTCTGGTAGAGTAAAATAGAATGTTTGATCCTTAGTTCATAAAGGATGCAATTATGAATTATTATCACAACAGAGTCAATGTGAAGAAGAATTAATAATCATAATAAATGAACTTAAAATGTCCGTGACCTGATTAACTGGGTAGGAGCCCATTAATCGTATAAGGTCATTAATGTGACTAAGTGACAATTCTATTCTGGATTTTGTGTGTGTCACACTCACTAGAAGTGCATTAAGTATGAAGTGTCTTCATACTGGACTGGACCTGACTTAAACTCCGGAAGTTATCATATAAGACCGTCACTGATAACTTGGAGTTGAGTCACTAGTAGATGATCAAATGGATATTCGATCTACGTCCTGAGTGATCTTGAGTCCAAGCTGCTGGCTTGATTGTTCTTTGATTTAACCGTTAAAGAACACGAAATATTACCGCTGTTCCCAACACTATTATTTTGGGAACATGATAGTCAGCAGTAAGGGTAGCTTGGTCATAGACATGGGCATCACACAACTCTCTTCAGAGTGATGATGATTCCCTTGATTGTCGATGGTGAGATGTGAGAGGTACCCGTGCCCAACTTATGAATAGAAACCATAAGTGGGTTACTCATAATATTATTGACTGAGTCAAGGATGAAAATGCAATGAGGGGCATAACGGTAGAAACCGCCTGCTCGTGTGTGGATCATCAAGTGAAAGATCAATAACCCGAATTTGATTGTATCAATGGACACCCTGCTGTTATAAAGGGAATAATATATACCGTATCACTAAAGAATGCAGCCTCGGGTCTATAGTGGAATCACTTCGAGGTTTGACGAACAACTAGCAGTTCGTTGGAGCTTAAGTGATACGGGTCCATGGTCCCCAGGATAGCTCCGTAACGGATGATACGTACGTGATTAAAATACATTCTGGATAATGTTTAATCATTTGGCTTGACTTATAAAACTGAAAGGTCTGTGGCAGACGTCAGATAGTTTTATCGTTAGCGTGGCAAAAGTACCATATTTTGGTACACGAAATTAACTGATAACAGAACGTTAGAATTTAGATTTTCTATCCACACCATGTTGTTGGAAATTAAATTCTAAGCAACTTTTCTTTTTGAACCAAGTCATTTCGACTTACGGTTAGTGATTTATGGATTTTCTAAGTTTGTGATCGGTTCGATGAACTTTGAAATTAAATCACATGTCACGAATTTAAATGATGGTGTGGCACCATGACATTTTAATGTGTGATATTGAGATCAGGAAATATTAATATAATTTAATTATTTATATTTAATTATTAATATCTTATTAATAATTAATTAATAATTAATAGATTTATATTAATAAATAAAAATATACATTTATATATATTTATATGTGTAAATTCGAATTAGGGTTTCATGATATGAAACCCTAGCAAAATTCGAATGGTATAATTTGGTCTTTCCATATTTGCGGCATAAGTACCAAATGTTTTGGTATTTTAGCAAATCCCTAAAATCAATATTATCCATTGGATCGGTTATGATTTAATATCAACCGTTGAATTAGGATATTGATAAATTAGAAATTAATAACTTGGTGACCAAGTTTCATTTTTCGAATTTGGTTAATTAATTATATCCGTTAGATCGGTCTAAGATTTAATCTTTACCGTCGGATTGAAAATTAATTAATTATATATATTTATATATTTTTCGAATTATGGTTTATGGATAAATTCGAAATTGTTTTTAATAAATCTTTTTATATTTTATTTTATCCTAAACTAATTTGATCCATTAGATCGGTTTAAAGATTTATCTCAACCGTTGGATCTAGATAATGATAATTCGAATTTTAATATATATATATAATTCGAATTTTATAAAGATAAAAAGATAAGATTGGATTTTTGATTTTATCCTAATCTTTCTTATTTAATTAAATCCCTAATTAATTATATCCATTGGATTTAGATGAGATTAAATCTGGACCATTGGATTAAGATAATTAATTATATTTAATATATGAAATTCGAAAATTAAGGAGGGAATTTCTCCAATTCGGTTACGGTTTGAGCCTATAAAAAGGAGGCTCATTGTACACATTTTTCACACCTTTCCCCAGAGAAAAATTCGAACTCTCTCTCTCCCTCAGGGTCTGCGAATTTTCTCTCTGATCTCCTTTTTCTGGTTCGGCTTAGGAGACTATTTCTCCGGAAGCTTAAAAAGAACCATCAGTTAAAATTTTGCGACGGATTCCTGCCGGCGAAGCCCACGCTTCGGTACGAGGATTCCAGGAGAATATCCCGGAAGATCACGGGAGTTTCCCTCAGCACCGGCGAAGCCCTGCCTGATTCAGAACGCGCAGCCGGAAGTCGTCAATAGAGGTACGGCCTTATGCATTGGGTTAATAAATGCAACCATTTACTGCTTTCTATTTATTTCCTATTATGACTAGATTATTAATAATGATATATGAATATTAAATTACATAATATTTATCAGATCTTGGAAATGGTTATTATCCGATATCCGGACCGTTGGACGGATAACAAGTTATTCCGCTTTAAATTAATTTTTAAATGTTATTCGGACGGTTCGGAGGTACAATTCGTGATAATTTTCAAGGAATCCGAGACGTGATTCCCAACACCCGCACCCCTTCACGGCCTTATCGATGCTTGGCCTTTTTCTGATGTAATAAAACATCAAGTCAACGCTGTGACCAGCACACGGTATCCAGTACAAATTGTACTTCTCCATTAAATCTTGGTCGGCTTTTTTGTAAGCCGCGGCGTTGTCCGTCACAATTTGCACGACGTTGTGCGGACCGATCTCCTCGGTCACTGCAGAAAATATCCTGAACAAATAGTGCGCATTTTTGGCGTGGGAGGACGCGTTGATTGTCTTAACAAACACTGTCCTCCCCGCCGAAAAGACCCTTATGTTCAAAATTGACATATTTGTCGGTCCGGTCCAACCGTCCGGTATGATCGTCACGCCAAATTTCTGCCACACGGGAATCTGGTCCTGCTTGTACTTCTGTCACTCCTCGTACTCGAGCTTCAGATACTTGCCCGTGATGTCCTTTGACGATGGATACGGGCATCGAGGGCCTACAATCGTAAATGAAATATTAATAATACATAATCAGAAATTCAAACCGACATAAAAATAAAATCACAAATTAAGTTACCTGCTTGGGCTACGCAAAACAACATGTTGTGGAAGTGAATATCATCTGCGTGGCACCACGGAACCCCTTTGTGGATTAAGTATTTCGCTATTGACTTTCCCACCTTCAAAATAGTCTTCGATAAAAATATCAAATCGACCCTTTTTTGTTTTCCCGAAGGCCTATCGAACAGCGCAGGGGCGGTGGCGGCACCGGAAGCACTTTCGTCGCCTCTGGTTTGGTCCTCTTCCCACTGTTGGGCCGTGGCCTCCCTACGGGTTCTCTTCGCTAGCCGTGCCACTTCTCTTTCAACGTCCACAGGAACGGTCTCGTCTTCATTGGAAGAATCACCAACGCTATGCAAAATATTCTCCCGTATGTTAACCTCTATATCGTGTTTCTTCTGCTTCTTCCTCTGGGAACTCAACAAAGTCTCCCTAATGAGGTTACGCACGTCGTTAGGGATTTCAGTACACGGCGTGACATTTTTGTTCTTATCGGTGCCGTCCAAATGTTGTTTCATTCTGGTGATTCCGCCACCTCTGATCTCTTTCCCACAATAATTGCACTTGAAACCCGAGTTGTTGCTCGGATCCCCATAGGGAGTGCAATGCTCCCTCGCAACGTTGTATTAACTCATCTTCAACCTATAGTCCTAAATAACAAGAAGAATTATGAGAATAGTTAAAAGCAGCAAGGCAAATGGCAAAAATATGTACTTTTGCCGTAAAATATAATTTTACCTCAAATATGAAATTAAATTGCACCAAAATATCAAATTATTATGGGAATAAATATTAAATGAAAGCTAACATCAAGAAAAGTCAGTTTATTACCTCAAAAATAAAAAAAATATAAACTTTGAAGACTTTTGCCGCAATTAAGAGCTTATCCGAATCAAACTCAAACCTGAAATTAAATTGCACCAAAATCTCAAATTATTATTGGAATAATTATTTAATGTAAGCTAACAGCAAGAAAAGTCACTTGATTACCTTTTAAATAAAAAAGATAAACTTAAAGACTTTTGTCATAATTATGAGAATAGCCGAATTATCGTCGAATCTGAAAATAAATTACACTAAAATATCAGATTATTATTTCAAAAAATATTTAATCAATGAAAACACTAAAAAAAAAATGAGTAGATCGGCTCACAAATAAAAAAAGATCAACTTAGAATACTTTTGCCGCAATGATGAGAAAATCGGATTTAAGCTCAAATTTGTAAAAACAAATTCACCAAAATCAGATATTAATATTCCAATAAGTTATTAATGAAAGAGAAACATAAAAAAATTGATTAAATTACTTTAATTTTTTTAAAAATTCAAGACCTCAAAGCCCTACAAACTCATATTTTTTACTAACTACAACCTTCTAAACCCTATACAAACAATAAATCATCAAAAAATATCTATATTTTTTAGCAAATTTCTAAATTCAAAACTTTATATACTTTTGCCTAACAAGCATAAAAATCTGAATTTCCTCTAAATCTAACAAAATAATTACAAACTAAGTAATCAAAATAAGTTTTCATCAATATATATTCATAAGAATGCAAAAAAAAAAAACAACTCAAAATAACAAAAGTACGAATCTTTATCCATTTCCAAACATAAATCATATGAAAAACTAACTCTTAAGTTTTGAACTCATCCAAATCTTCTCAAAATCGTGAAAATGAGTAAATATCAAAGAACAAATGCATGATTCATATAGATCTATCATTTTAAGCCATAAATCTACCAAAAAGTTCAAAAAAATTCGACCAAATTCGGTGAAAAAAGCCTAAATCAAAACTTTGCAAACTGCCTTTGATCGAATAATCAGTGAAAACCAGGGAAAGAATCGAAAAAAGCCTCACTTACCACTTCGATTTTTGGTGTTTTCCTCCAGAAATGGCATTCGGCGGTCGAAAAGGGCGAGAAACTAGGGTTTTCATCGATTCTCGCCGAGAAAAGGGTATTTATACCTCAGTAAATATTTTTTTTATTTAACCAAAAAATACCTCTTTTATACACTGCAGAAAACAATAATCGACTGGTAAAATGCTTCTCGATTTTCGCGATAATCATCGAAAAACTCTTAAAACGAGAACTACAGTAGCCGAATATTTACCGGTGAGCATCAATAAGACCGAAAATCATCGATTATCGACGATAATCGTCGAGAAGTCGAACTTTGGTACGTAGTAAATGTTAGTGATGATATTTTTTTCTTTTTCGCAATAGTTTTTTTTTTCTTTCCTAAGAATGTTTGTATAAGAATAGTTTTAACATAAATATCTAAAAGAAATAAATTGTTTCATGCCAACATATTTTCCTTTTCTTTCGGCAATTAATATGATTCCTTCTAATACGAAAAGAGCGCGTTATCGCGCATTTCCATCCACGGGTTTTCCCCTAGCTTTGTTGAGAAAGAGAGATAAGACTAATTTCGTCCCTCTACGTTTCCGGTGGTTCGCACTAACGGAGAGTGTAATTATTTTTTGGTATATGACATGATAAAGGTACATTATATAAAATTGGAGCCCCAAAGGGTAAATTCGACATTGACACTGTAGATACAAATCTAAAGCTCCGACAAGGAGCAACTTATCACTTGCTTTTCTACTTTCTAACTTATTTTCTATACTTATCTCCTTTACATGATTTTCTTTTTCTATATATATATAGCCACTTCAGAGAGACCTATTGCAAATACTACTAAAATACCTGTATATTTCCTCTTAATATTTGTTATTTTGAAGGATTGCATTATAATCTTTTTTAATATATAAAATAAATTATTTTAGATAACGATAAAAAATCAATTTTTTCCTAATATAAACAATTTTTTTTTTTTCCTAAAAAAATTGTTTATTTATGAACTAATAATTAGTAAATACCGACCATTTTTAATGAATATTCGGCAATTTGGCAAATATTTGGATTTTGGATCGGAATATATACTTCAACTAATTATAATCTACTTAGTACACTTCAAGGTTATTTTATGACTGTTTTTTGCGCTTATATATGTCGAATATAGAGTTGACTTCCACATTGCAATTGCTATTACAAGAAGTATAATACGTTGAGGTTTAGGAAAATCCGGCATTTAAGATTCTCCAAAAACTCCGATGCATACTCGTGTACTTATAGAAAATGACAAGTTTTCCCGCATAATGTACGGACAAAAAAAAATTAAAGATACGTTGATTCGCCGAGAGAGTAATTGCGAGACGATTTGATCATAAGGTGAATAGTATATATATATATATTGCAATGGTCTATCCTAGGGCTGAAATCAGAACCGGGAACCGGGAATTTGACTATTTTTTGTCCCTGTCCCGGAAAAACCGGGACACAGTTTTCTGTCCCGGTTCTGGTTCTGGTTCTGGTTCTGAAAAGTCCTTGTTTTTTATTTAAATCAGAACCGGGACCAGGATCGGGACACCGATTAAAATCCCGATTTTTTTAGGACCAAAATTCAGGACGAAAACCGGGACAAATCCGGGACAAAATCCAAGATAGAAACATGAAAATTACCAAATCCGAGTAAATCCAAAATGTAAAATACCAAATCCGAGTACAAAAGCAAAATACAAAATAAACAAATGCAAGATCCGAGTTCACGTCGTGAATTTCACAATACCAAATTCAAATCTCAGTGCAAAAAACTGAGTCTAAAATGCTAAATAGTAAATACCGAGTTCAAACAAATTATTTTTTATAATGAAACGACATATAAGAAATGACATGTTAAATAAAATACCGTGTAATGGCTGAAAAATAAATGACACGTTAAAATAATGGGATGAAAAAAAAATGGGCTGAAAAAAATAAAATGATGGACTAAAAACATAATAGTCAACGACTTATGAGAAATGACATGCTAAAAAACGACAAACTTATAACACAACGACATAAAACCGGAACCGGGACAAGAAAACCGGGAATTTTATATTTTGAATTGGTTTTGGTTTTGGTTTTTCAAACCGGAACCGGGACGTCCCTTTTTAGGTTATACTAAAAAGAAAAAACTGATTTTTTGCCAAAAACGGTCCGGTACCGGGACCAGAACCGGGACAAAACCGGGAACCGAGTACAAAATTTTCACCCCTAGTCTATCCTAGGATCGAGTGATGATATTGCTATATATTATTATTCCATGCATGTGCTTGCATTTGATCGTGTAAAACAAATGACAAAGAATCATTCCTAAGATGCATTAAAGAGGAATATATCATGTAATTTGTATATTAAATTAGTTAAGAGATCCTTTAACCCTGAGGAAAAATAAAGGTAAAGAGGACTGAATGAAATGTTTGTTCCTAAAAGTGAAATAAAAACAATAATAAAAAGAAGAGACTAATACCAAAGCTACTTACACGTAAAGATTCCACTTTTTAAGATATTCTCTGATTAACTAGTTGAAAAAATAATGATTGAGCAGATTTCGAGGTTTTGGGTAGTGTTTGATGCGCAGACGACAACCGCCGGCACACCGGAAAAGTAGGACCACCGGTAGAAAAGGCCGGAGTAATGCCAGCCAACTACAATTTTAACTTCTACAATAATACTCAATTTTTATTCTTATCCTCAACATACTCATTAGTTAACAATATGTATACTCGTAAAATTTAATCGGTACTGGCATTTAAAAACATATAATTCACCCGCTAGTATACTAATAAAATCATACCAGATCTTGATATCTTATCGACATCAACATTTAAGTCTTGGTTTGGGTAATTTTAGTGATGATGCAAGAGCAAATATTGAGTTTATTTGCAGTGTTCGAGGTGCATGCCGCAACTGCGGATACACTGGAAAAGTGGGAATACCGATAGAAATGGAGTGATACCGGCAAAAAATTACAAATTAATTTTTTAAATTCAAAATTTTAACTCTTGTATTCCAAAAAACCAGTTATTAATTATTTTCATTTAATAATAGTTAATATTTATAAATTATAAACATTTAACAACATAAATCAACATTTAAAATTAACTGCAATTCACGAGTCGGCATACCTGCAAAATTTTATCCACTATTGTGCATTATTTTAACTTTGGTTTAGGGTATAGTTTAAGTGGTGATTTGCGGGTATTCTTAGCTTCATAATGGAATAAGAGCTCTAATTAAAGTTGAAAAGGTGATGATTGTGCTAAAAATTATTGTGATTTAATGATCTTCTTTCTTATGTTTGTCTTTAACTTTGACACTACGGTTTTGCATGCATTTAATTGATAGCTCTATGGCACGCATCGAAGGACAAACAAATAATATATATTTTACAAATATTCTTTGAGTAGTTACTAGTTTGAGTCAATGTCACAAGATGACCATCATTTTACTAAGTACCACTTGGTCACTATTAGTATTTATTAGTCAAGAAGTATACGACGGGTCGTCACCCATTTGGCACGACAAAAACGCGACGCGAGATGGGATCCATGTGACGCATGCAAGCGTTAGACTTGCGAGGCGTTGTGAGTATGTGTCACGCAACGTGAATGCACCATAAGACATAGAATCTATATATATATATATAAAAGCAAAATAATTTCATGTCTAAAAAACCACGTATTTAACCCTATTCTATTTTCTCCTTTTTTTGAATTTTTTTTAATTAGAAAAAAAAAAAACTCGCTCGACGTGTTGCTTCAGTTTCACGTTGGAAGAGAGGCACCTCCTTATCATACCCCTTCGAGAAGCATTTCCTCTCTCCCTCGAATCATCCTTCAAAGAACAAAAAGATCCTCCCATTTGAAGAGAAAAGAAGCATTTCAAAGAGAGGTTGTGTCTCCTCATTCTCCCTAAGCGATTCTTCGAAGCACGTGCGGTTATTCTCCACGAAGCCATTTCTTCTCCTCGATTCAGAATAGTTGGTGAATCTTCTCTATGTGGTTTGATTTGAAGAATCGATGTACCCTCTCTTGCCTTTTGTTCTCTGCTGTGACTACCCCGGCATCTTCGACACTGTCGCCGTCAAGGTCTGCTCCTTCGAAGGCCTCGAGACATTCGCCCACTTCATTATTCTTCTTCTTCTTCTTCTTCTTCTTCTTCTTCTTCTTCTTCTTCTTCTTCTTCTTCTTCTTCTTCTTCTCCGACGTGATTCGATCTCCATCGTAGTTCGTGGAAGATCGAGACGGTAATGTATCTAAACGATTTTTTTATTTGTTTTCTATTTTGTTGTTCGATTTTTTATTTGGGACTAGCGACACCGTGCTTCACGTTTCCTTCTAGAGTTCCTTGGAGGTTCCTCCCTCTCTCTGTTTCGCTTCTTCTTCCAGGTGCCATTTAAGTTTTTTCCCATCACTCTTTGCGAACATTTCGTTCCGAAGGATCTCAATTGTGGTTAGTTGGGGTTGAATCGAGTTTTTGTTTTTGGGTCGCTTTGTAAGGTTTATGATCAAAATTTGGTTTAATTTGTTCTTGCCAGTTCGCTTTCGATTTGGTTTGGCTGGAGCGTTTTCGTATCTCTGTTTCTGCTTCGCTTCCGACGAGAATATCGAGGCCGTTGGACATTTCGCAAGGCCATGTGAGTGTTTCTTTACTCTGTTCTTTGTGTGGATGCTTTTTTTCTTCTTCTGTTTGGTAAGTTTGGTGCTAGATTATGACTTTAAAATTAGGATTTAACTAGATTATTCACTTTTAATTAATTGAGACAAATCCGGGAAAAAAAAATTATGCCATCTGGATCGATGTTATACTGGAAAACCGGACATTTCCACTTTCATCTTTGTTTATCATAGGAAATTGACTTTTAACGAAAGATACGATACAAACGCTTTTGTTTGTTTTTGGATTGATTGGGGTTTCATTTGTTTGTTGCAGTTTGCTTTCGATTTGGTTTGATTAGAGCATTTTTGCATCTTGGTTTCTGCTTTGCTAAAGACGAGAATGTCAGGGCCGCTGTACCGTTTCACGAGGCCATCTGCGTGTTTCGTGAAGCCAAATGGTTAGTTAGTTTTTCTCAAAACTTCAAGAATTAACCATCTCTGCCTTTTCTCCTCCTCGGTTGTACGTTGGGCCATATGAGTACGGAGTTTCCTAAATGTTGGCTAAAGCGTGACTGTTTTGTTGATTCTTATGTCTCATGATTTAGACACACGCTCTCCTACTGCCAGTGGTGGAAAATGTTGCAAGTGCCATGGCCACCGGTTGACACCAAAACCGATTGACGTAGTCAAACAGACGTGACCCAGGCGAGACCCACATTAACCAAAGTTTTACTTTCTTATCTTTAAAAAATACGTTGAATTTATATAGTTGAGATCAAAAGGTTGCAAAATAAAGTTGGAATATGATATGTGTTTCTTTTACGACTTTGGGTAATAGTTTACGAAGAAATTCTACAACTCTCTGAATTTGGAGTTTTTTTGCCTGTATTTTGTTTGATAAAATGTCTAATTAAATATTTGTAGTATAACATTACATGTGTAGCCTTATAGTTATTTGCTTTGACGTGTTGAATCTGTTATGTGATATCTCTGTCTTTCCGCCACAGATTCAAGTTCTAAAGTTCGATTTGAGTTTTAAGGTTAGTAGATATTGTTAGTTTTGAAATTTAGAATTATTGATTGAATTATGTTGTTAGGAGAAAGTTTTCAAACTTTTAAGTATATGATATTAGTTTATATATGTGGTTATAATCAATTTCAAATCACTGCTGGTCTGGAATATATAAATAAAGTTTTGATTCATGGACGACATTTAATAATTATCTGATATATTTTGTTTAGTTGTGCTATTTTTAAAATTACTTCAAAATAGAATTTTGTGATTACTAAATAAGAATCAACACTCAATGCATTTAAATTTATAGACAACCCATTTTTTTTATCTGTAGTTATATTTATATATAGAATTAAACGTAGTATTGGGTTGAGTGAATTGTCTTATTGCGAGCTCTGACAAGATCGCTTAAATTATTCATATATGAACTTGAAATCGAGTAAACTTTCAGATGGTTTCATGGAGATATAATTCAATGGTTTTATAATTTATTTATTTTTCATTTTATTTCTTTTCTAGATTTTAATTGATTAACAATTGTCAAACTTCAAATTAGTTGATATTGTGTGTTTGAAGCTATTCTTTACATGGAGACGGAGTTTACGTGCATGGAGCCTATCAACCGCCTACTCATACCGAGAATTGTAAGTGTTAAAACTACATGTTTTTTACATAACAATGATAAGCTCATTTATTTGGGTATTTGAGAATGTGAGGTATGGAAATGAAGTATTAACTCAACGAATAAACTATTTAAATGTAGTTGTAATGTCTTCATTTTATATATATATTTTATTATTTTTTAATCATAATTAAAATTTATAATGATCATTTATATTGATCACAACGGAAACTCAATGCATATATTTATACATTACCATTATATAGATATTAGGTAGTGGATAGGAGCAGTAATGAAATTTTGTAACTGGCTTATTAATATGTTGGTTTTCAGAAACGTGTAAAAAATTATAACTTTTCATTTTCATTTTTGCTTTGTTGATTTAATGATGCAGGATCAAATTTATTATCGAGCTTACATAACTTCATAGATAAGACGTTATAGAGTTTTTCCTGAGTTGTTTGACAAACATATTTTAGTAAATGAGAAAGGTAATTACTAACAGATATCTTAATCAGTAAAAATAACTACAACTTTATTAGTATCTCTAATTGAGTAACATGAATTATGGGGTGCTCGGTTCTTGGTTATAAAATTGCGTTTCTATTTATAGCTTTTTAAACTATGTTAGAGGTTTGTATAAACTTTGAGACATGTGTGATTTTATTAAAAAATAAAGGAGTCATTAGGGTATAGTGTAAAACAATTTGCATCAGTCTTCACCTCGACCACGAAAATCATAATATGGATCTGTTAACCTGGCCTTCTTATAGGATTGGAAGAGAGACTCTATTAGAGTTGGACTTGGTGTTGACATTTTACTGTTTTGTTAGGTAAACTATAAGAAACTCTGCAAAGGCTATTGAGATAAATGAAGATTGATTTGCAATCTGAAACTGCAGGATTTAAATAATATCTTACAATCTTTTAAGAAAATATTTTTCTAACGACTAATTTATGATTACATTACTGTCTCATATTTGAATGTAGAATAATTAGAATTGTGGCTGCATTGAAAAACTAACAGTGGTTAATATTTGTGTCAGTCTCCGCAATAGTGGTGTCCGGTGGTGGTGGAGGATGTTACTAACCGATTTATATCTCCAAATACACCAACTTCTTTCTCTAACTCCCGTTTTTATTTTTCTCAAGAAATTAGAAGAGAGGAAAACTGGTGCGAAATTTCCTTCTGGTAAAAGCATTTTCATTTTTTTTTTCTTCTAGATTTTAAGCATTCTCTAGGTACTTACTTTTCTTGTGTTTGATTTAGATTCTTATCTTCTTCCTTTATATAACTTTTGTTATACCTACCTGTAGTGGTTTTTCACACTAATTTCTTTCCTAAACAGTGAGAGAAAGGTCGAGAAATTTGTAGCATTGCAAAATTACCAATGCGAAATATTTATCCTGTCTACGACTTTTGATCAAATCATGTCGATGAAAGTTTTGATTAGTTATTTTTATTGAGTGGATTGTATTTTTTTAAGTCTAGAACTAAGGAAGCAAGAAGGTTTAGCTTTAAGGTCTTTATAACATTGGTTTTTATTTGTATGGTTAGTGTTAATGTGGCCTTTTTTTAATAGCTCTCAAGTTGGATTTTTAAATATGATGAAGCGTATGGATCCGCACTAACGTCGTCACCGTTGGGTCTCAGGGATTCTGCTTCTACACCGTCAAGCTTCTCTTTTCTTACTGACTTGGATACGCTCGGTTAATCGTTGAGAATGGCTATATCAAGGTGGGTACTTCTTTAGATTTCAGTCATTCTACGATGTGCTTAGTTTGCCATTTATGGGCTTCAGTTTCTTGAAGATGAACTATGACATTAGTGATAAAATGTTCATCATGTAAACTTAATATTCTAAGTCTAAATGTCTAATCCTTTCTGATTTGGCTGTCTTATATTTTTCTTTGTTCCTTTTTGTAATTAGGTATAAGAATTTGGTTATCGCTTTTCTTTTATGCAATAGATTAAAGTGATATGGCAAAAATTAGAAACGTTTATTTATTGTTTAAGAAATACTATTTATTTAAAATCTTTTATATACTAAAAATACCGAGATCAAATAAAAAGATAATATTTCAGAAAACAACCTTTTTAAGAAATACCATAATTTAACTTTTTTATATTGAAGTATAGACTTAGTGTGCTACATTTAAATTAACTTGGTAAAATATAATCATTTATATATCATATTATGAAACAATTTTTTTTTTACCCTACACCTATTTAACTTTTGTTATTTTCTGTGCACAATTTTAGCTGTTAAAAAATATGAATTAATGTGAAATGTACAAAAATTCTTTATTTGCAAATCAAATCATCAACTCTTACTTTCTTTTCTTTTCATGTTACTATAAATGAATAGAATAAAAATACAATCATTCGTACATTAGTTATAAACAATGGCTTTGTTTTATTCTTCACATATTCAACTTTTGTTAATATGAATAAAATTGATAGGTTTTTCAATCAACGTTTATTAAAAAATATTACCAGTTAGACAAATTTTCTTATAAAAAAATTTGGTTACATTATTCTATTTTTAAATTTCCAATTTTAAGGATAACATTGTGATTTAATTTATATATAACGCTTTTGAATATATATATTTAATAATAAAATGGATAATAATGTTGAATAACAATTATTAAATTCCATTTGTATGTTCAAAAGTATGTTGCATAAGAATATAAATAAATTTTAACAACACTATAATAAAAAATAGATACGACATATTGTATCCATCTTCGACATATTTTTTTTCTAATATAAAAAAATTCAGAATAAAAGAGAAAATAGAATGGGGTTAAAAACGGTGATTTTTAAAGCCTGAAGTTATTTTTCTTTATATATATATATATATATATATATATGTATGCCACCGCGCTTCGCGCGGTGCTGGTCCACTAGTATTTCTTAATATCAATTTCTCTTTCTCCTTTGTCGAGCAATGAGGGATTCTCTCTTAATTTATGATTTTTGTATAATAAAAATCCAATCCTATATTTTTCTTATACTTTTAGACCTTGAGGTTCCGGTCCCGTAAAAAAAAAAATCCTAACTAGGCCGTGTTTTCCATAAAAAATATATTTTATTTTATTAAGCCATTGAAACGATCCAACGACTCTCATCATTTAAATTTTGTTTTTAATTATTTTCTAAAAATAGTTTGAATTATTTAAAAAATTAAAGGTATTATATTATCAAAAAATTAGACGATAAATCTGGACCTGTTTCGTTTTGTTTTTCTTCAGAATACCCAGATCTTCGTAGTCTGTTTTTTTGTTTGGCAGTTTGGGACCCTGCTACATTTCCCAAAAAAAATTCAACTCTATCTCGCCATAGAGCAGGAGTTCAGCAACAAGACTTCCGACGAGGGATCATGGTGTCTGCTGGTATCATCGACCTCGACGACGACTTCTCCACCATCCAAAACCTCTGTTTCCCAACGTCCTCAATAGATTATGAAATATTGTATGTATGGTATATATAGGACTCACAATTTGACACTGCGTTGCGAGACGGGCACCGGTTCGTTGGAGCTTCTGGAATTGGTGTTTCGTTGCATAGAAGAGGCTGCCGTTAGCATTGTCTCGCGACTCACAGAGGCCCCTAGATGCGTGGCCTGTTCATTATTTAGTAAAATTGAATTTTGTACATAAGAAGAAAAAATATTATTGCCTTACTATATATTTATATATATATATATATGATAATAAGTTAAAATAAATTTATTAATAAGAATAACCGAAAATATAGTGCATGATTAAGGTTTATAAAAACCCTTAACTTATAAAAAAGAAAATGTTAGAAATGATAAGCAATTGACTGATCCTAATTGAAGATCATGTGTTTCTACATTGGAAAACTACATAATTTTTGTTACATTGGAAAATGACATAATTGATAATTTGCAATTTGTGATTATGACGAATTTCACTCAATGTTGAAAATGTTAGAAATGATAAGCTATAGACCGATCCTTATTGAAGATCATGTCGATTCTACATTGGAAAATGACATAATTTTTGTTACATTGGAAAACGACGTAATTGATAATTGCAATTTGTGATTATGACGATTTTGCGATTTGTGATATGTAATAGTACGCTAACAAATACGTACGACTATGACATAGTACAGAGGCTTGACACATGATATTTTTTAACTCGGTTCCTGATACTTTTAGTGGTATCCTATTTTACCGGGCCTTACGTACTTAAATACTTTATTCCACGGTAAGAATCACAACATGAGACAAGTTACATGATATTTATTCGAGTTTCTAGTATAAGTAATAAAACATATAAATACTCCTCGCTTAATATCAATTGAAACATATGGTCCGACTAGCTGTACAACTTGGGTAAAATGCAAATTCGCTTCTTCAATGATGCGAGTTAATAATTCTCGATAGGATCAATAAGTGTCTTCTTCAATCAAGTGTAGTCTCCACCGCTGATTTTAGGAGTTCTCTCCATGAAATGTTGAACATGCATATTTCCACCTATAACGAAGTTATATACGCCGAGATTGCAAAATTGAAGATAATAAAGTACTATCAATTAATTTTCACAAATCGCAATCATTAAAGAAATATTTTAATTAATTTACCTTTTTCAATCAAATTAGCTTACAAAAAGTCCACATAAATGTTTCGATCTTCATTCGGCTTCGATCGTTTTAGATTCATAAACAATTAATATAGTTAATGTTAAACTATACTAATTGTGTATGAATTTAAAACCGCAATAACTAATGATAAAACTTATGCCAAATTTTAGAATGGCGACACGTTTATATAGATTTGGCTAGATGGACAAAATCGAGAAGTTACCTAAAATAAATATAAGGGTTAATGACGACAAAAATACTCAAAGTTTGGTCAAAGAACCCCTAGTGTACCCAAAGTTTAAAACTGGTGGCAAAAATACCCAAAGTCACATTTGGGGAGTTGACCACTCCATTCTCGTAATGCCGTTAACTTACCTGCTAATTCTGGCCACGTGGATAAATCTGTTTTGTTAAGTGTAATCATTAGGGGTTCAATTAGTGTGTTAAATAGTATTAATTAGGGGTTTAATTCCTTGTTTTGTCGTATACGAAGCTGATGTAGGCTCGTTCACGTGGCAAAAATTATTATGTCAGCAACCCACGTTTGTCCACGTGGTCAGAGTTAACGAGTAAGTTAACGGCGTTACGAGAATGGAGTGGTCAACTCCCCAAATGCGACTTTGGGTATTTTTGCCACCACTTTTAAACTTTATGTACACGAAGGGTTCTTTGACCAAACTTTGGGTATTTTGGCCGTCATTAACCCTAAATATAAACCATGAGAGAGAGTAGTATATATGTTGTTTCTAGAAACATGGTTATGCAGGGTACAATACAACAAGTACGAATGAGCATAGATTGGAAGATGTTGTTAGGATTGAATTTAAGAGAAGCTTCCAAGACAATGTTCGACTCCGAGACAGTCGTGTGGGTTGGTAACCATTTTTTAACCACTCCTCGATCCTAGTAACTCCTCTCACCATCAAGTAGTGTATCATCATTCACAAAACACCTTTGACCCTTTCCATGGCTAATCCAATACTACGTACCATCTCTTGGCAAAAGTAATTCAATTTTTTCTCCATATTTAGCGTCTTATTATTTGTCCATTTTTTCACTTTTTTTTCTTCTTCTGCGTATGAGCTATTGTAGCCTCTAAACATATATATAGGTCACAACACATAGGTCATCATACATGTTGGTAAAAAAAGAACAAAAACTTGATCAAAAGGAGCGAAAATGCGAACAAATCATATGTTTCAATTAATTAGAACTCTAAGGCAGGGAATTAACCAAAAAAAAAACTTAATTATATATTGTTGCCAAGATTTTCTTATATTATTGAAAAAAAATTCGTCATACTTGTTAGCATACATGGGTATTTTCGCCGCAAGTATATCTCTCTATATATATTAGTAGAATTGGTCTTTCCATTATAGGAGGAATGTGCCTAAATGACCCTTAATTGAAGATATAGTGACAATAATTCGTACCCTTCCATTATGAATTTGGCGCAGATATGACCCCTTAGTTATAAATAGTTATAAAGGAATAATGACAATAGCCCGCCATTATAAGGGTATTAAACATGTACTGAAAGTTTCAAAATTATACGTAACAAGATATTATAACATCGTCTTATCCTTCTTAACTAAAGGGCAAAATCGTCAATAACTCTCTCTGTGTATATAATATATATTATATATGCACTAGCTGTAAGAGGTAACATATATTATTTGACATTTTTTTATGTGGAACAAGCAATATCTAATGATACTACACGTATAGGCTATTAATAAGTAAATTATAAATAAATAAAAGCATATCGCGATGATCAAATCAAGCTTGTCACTGAGAGCGTGCTATTAAAATAAAACTATATATAGCCGCCAAATAAATTTGTAATATATATATATATATATATGTATGTATGTATGTATTTTATATAATGTAAGTGTGTAATATGTGACACACACACATACATTGATAGCGACTATATATGAGGAGTGATTTAATTGAAAGGATCATAATATAAGATGTGTTTGTTCTGATTGGCCTAGCGTGAGGAGACATACAAATCCTAGGGTTTGGTGGGTGAAAATGGGTGAAAGTAGTTGGACGAAACCATACAAGAAACTATGAACACAATTATATATATAATTATAATTATAATATTAATATATCTCATGAATAAAACTGATCCAAATAGAGTTTTCCATATCTGCTTTGAATTCGAACCAAAACCTTCACCAAGTCAATGCTATAGGTGTTTTGTTTCTCTGGGACTGGGTTAAATCAAACCCTAGGGGGGTATTTTCGTAATTTTGTGGCGTGTGCAAACCATCTTTGTCAATGCGTTAGCTCATAGCTATGAGAATAAAATTTAATTTGTCATTTTATTTTAGAAACTATATATTATATGGTTAAGACAGCTTCTTGTTGAAGCCTTGGATCATAGATATTATTAATTAATATAAACCAAAGGCCATTAATACCGTACATTGGGACGAATACTAACCCTAATGAGTTTCAGTTTTCATAATTGACAAGCTCTTTGATTCAGAGAAAGATCGCAAAGAGCAAGAGATCCCGGCCGGAAACATGGGAGAGAATCTTCCGCCCGGATTCCGGTTCCACCCGACCGACGAAGAACTGATCAGTTCGTACTTGGCTCGGAAAGTTTCGGACCCGAGCTTCACAGCGAAGGCCGTTGCAGTTGTTGATCTCAACAAGTGTGAGCCTTGGGATCTCCCAGGTAGACTTGTTCTCTTCTCTCTTGTTCTTGGTTTTTTAGATGAAGGGTTTTTACCTAAATATTGCGTGATTTCCTTGATCAATATCGCGGTGCCAAGTCAAAACTTGGGTATTTTTTAGTATAAAAAACTGAGAAATAAAATCCGGTCCTGACTTTGTTCCCGGCTTTAGCTTTCCGGGTTATTTTAGCCCTATTTTGACAAAGCGATAATTTTTTCGGATAGTTTTGTTTGGCCGGATTTGGAAAATGCAAATGAAAACTTAACTTGGACCCATTTGAGTAATTTTTTTCTTCTAATATTTCTATAAGAATACCTCCTTATTATCACTTTTTTTTCTTTTGTGATTGCTAATTTTTTTCTCCTCCATTTTTGATTTGAGCATTTCCATGGAAAGAGAAAACAGTGGACTTTTTTTTTTTTTTTGGCAACTTGCTAATTAAAACTACATAGAAAATAGTTTGGTATTTATGGTTATATATATAAAAGAACAACACGTAATTTAACCATCTAAAAATAATGTTGCACAAATAGTTGACCAAGAAGATTACTAGAGCTTCAAAATTGAAAATATGTATCAATTTTGATGTGTAGACAAAGCTTCCATGGGGGAGAAGGAGTGGTACTTTTTCAGCTTGAAGGATCGAAAGTATCCGACGGGGCTCCGTACGAATCGAGCCACCGAAGCCGGGTATTGGAAAACGACGGGGAAAGACAAGGAGATCCTTCGCGCGGGCGTGATCGTCGGCATGAAGAAGACTCTCGTGTTCTACAAAGGGAGGGCTCCCAAGGGGGAAAAGAGCAACTGGGTTATGCATGAATACAGGCTTGAGAACAAGCACCCTTTCAAGCACACCAAGGTATATACTTCTAACAAAATTATTAGATATTAAATTGTTTGTTTTAAACGATTAAATTATGAAATCTTAATGTATATGAATTATGTATAGGGAGGTATAATCAACATGTCATTTCAAACTATTTCAGTTGGTTAAGTATTTTGAACTGATTTTTCTCGATAAAAATATCAAGCAATAAATTAATATACATACAAAAATTTGAAAAACGCTCAACCCGGGTTCAAGTCAATGAGTTTTGTAACGTCTATGGAACACATTTCCCGTTCATGATATCTTCTTACTTCACAATGTATAATATATCCAAATTTATAGTTCGTCGACATTCTTATTTTTCGTCGATTGATTATAAGAAAATTAAAGCAGTTCATAGGAATTATATTTACTCAATCCTTAAATTTGCAGTGCTAGTATATGAGTTAAAGGTCATAATTAGTTGTTTATCTCATTGCGATCGACTTTAAATAGAACTACTTAACATCGTTTCATATAACCCACAAAGCTAAAGTGAGCACCGTTTCAAAAAAATTGAATTCGACTCAATATAGTGAGTCAAAAGAGACGATCCCGCGTCAAAGAAATTAATGAAGATACATGCATTAATGTTTATAGTTATACAATCAAGGATTACTATTCTTTCAGTAATTTGATTTTGAGATGAACTCTTAAGTCTTACGAGATACAATATAAGCGAGCCATAGAAATTATTATTTTGTCTCGTTTCTCTATTTTCTTATTAGATGCTGACTTTGAATGTTTGACTTTTTATTTTATGTAGGAAGAATGGGTGGTTTGTAGGGTTTTTCAAAAGTGCGCTGCGGCAAAAAGGCCACAACAAACCCCATCCTCACGCGAGCCGTCTATTGAATCGCCATACGACACAACTGAGCTCGGAGATTTCGACCTTCCGAATCTCAACTGCGTGGCAAACTCGTCGACTGATCATTACGCTGCTAACAACTTATCCGGGCAAGGTTTCATCATGTCAAATGAAAACAATATCAACCTCACAAACATGATGAACTTGAACAATAATAATCTGAACTGGACAAACTCTCTTCCCTCGCTCTCGTCGTGGCCTTCGAATCTTCTGAATCCGAGCCTTTCGATGAACTCTCTCCTTCTCAAGGCCTTGCAGCTAAGAAACAACCCTACCAATAGCAATATTTATCACCAGCAGCAGAGAGATTTATTAGGGTTTGGGAATGAGAATTTCGTATCGTATAATAACATGGCACAAGGGGCACCGGTTTCCCACTTAGCCTCGTCTTCGACTTCGTCGCCAAAGATCAACAATAACGCAGCATCGGAGCAGCCACCGCCGGAGCAACCATTCAGCTTGGACTCCATTTGGTGAAGAGAGACGAGTAGTCTTTCAAAACCCTAATACCATGTTTACCATGTGTAGATATAGCTGACGAAATGTGTAGAGTTTGTATGATCATCTTGTGTACAATAATATAGCTTCGAAGGGTAAACCAGGAGTGACGTATTGGGACCTTTCGAAGTGTCGTGACTTTGTGTATTAGGTTAAAAAATGGCCTTTAATAGCTTTCTAGTTCATGTACCTAGTACTTTTAGTTTGGAGAAGTGAGTTCCTTAACTTGTATTTCAATTCTAGCTAGATTTCTTCGAAATTGTATTGACTTTCAAAATCCTTTTCTCGTCATTGTCGATGTGGTATATATGGAATTTCGTTCGGTATCTATAAATTTAAGAAAAAACCCTGAATTTTGTTTCTGATCTTTTTTATATATATTTATTAGAGTTTCGAGTCTGTATAAATGTCTAATTAATCTCGATCGTCGGATTGATTGAGATTAGTTAGACATTATTTAAAATTTTCTTATTATTTTAGGCAGCTAAATTTTTTAACTAACATAAAAAATGAATAATTCTGAAAAGGGAGCTTAAGCTAAATAGCCAAGTTAATGGTTTAACATTGGCAAAATAGCCAATGTTTGGTAAATATTGTGCTATAACCAATAAACCACATTAACTGATATAAAATGACTTATCTACCCTTATTATTAATAATAATTAATATTAAAATTCATATTTATATATTCATTATTTATATTTAAATGCTCCTAATTATATGGTACAAATTTATTTTAAATTTTTAAAAAAATTAATAAAATAATAAATTAGGAAACATTAAAAAACATTAGTTCGAATTTCAAATTTCAAATTTAAATATAGAAAACATTTTTCAATTTTTAAAATAAAATTTCAAATTTCTTAACAAACATTAATTCGAATTTGTTGGATCCCAATTCACGGATCTGCAAAGAACACGAATAACACCAAAGAAATCGAACAGAAAAAATAAAGGACACAAACTTTTGGGAGAAGAAATTCTCTGATTAATAATCGAAGGCTAAATACAAGGAGATAAACTCGAAATTCTAATGGACTCAACACTTTACAAAGTGTACATGCTAGGTATATTTATAGCCTCACATAGGCGAAACCCTAGCTAACCAAATCGCACAAAATCAGGAAACTACCCTAAACAATCCTATCAAATCTTTGACTTGATTTGCTTGCTCCTCAATCTACGCATCTTCCTTTCTGGGTAGAGTTTCCCTTTCCTGCCCGGACAGCTTCTCTGTCCCCGAGCTGGCCTGCTCGTATGCTCCGGGCTGAGCTTGCCTTCTATCCGGACACTCTGCTTGTGTTCTCCCGAGCTGGGCTGAACGGCTGTCCGTCTTCTGTTCTGGTCGGTACCCGGGCTGACTCCTCGCAAGTGTTTCTGCCCGTCCTGGGTTCTGGTCGTCACCCGGACTAAGTCAAGCTTAAGCTCACATTCTCCCCCGTAAGCTTGACTTGCTTCCACTCTCTTCACTCCGAGCAGCTCTCTCATCTCCTCGAACTTGACTCTCCCTAGAGCCTTGGTAAGAATGTCTGCCCGTTGCTCCCTCGTGTTGACGAACTCCACGATGATCTCTCGCTTCTCCACACACTCACGAATGTAGTGAAACTTCGTGTCAATGTGTTTGCTCCGTCCATGGAACACTGGATTCTTCATCAACGCAATTGCAGACTTGTTGTCCACGTAGAGAGTAGCTGGTCTCTGCTCGGATCCGGTCATCTCTCTGAGTAGCCCCTTCAACCACATAGCTTGACATGCTGCTGCGGTTGCCGCCATGAACTCTGCTTCGCATGAGGATAGAGCTACTGTCTGCTGCTTTTGAGACTGCCAGGTGATCAGGTTTCCGTTGAGGTAGAACGCCATCCCTCCGGTACTCTTCCTGTCATCGATATCACCGGCCAGATCACTGTCCGTAAAGCCGACTAGTACTTCTGCTCCACTTCCTCGGTTGTACTGGATCCCGTAGTCCGTCGTGCCCTTCACGTAACGCAAGATGTGCTTCACCGCCTGCTGGTGTGCACTCGTGGGCTTCTCCATGTATCGACTGACTATCCCGACTGCGTGTGAAATGTCTGGTCGGGTGTGGGTGAGATACCTCAGGCACCCGATCACGCGTCTGTACTCCGTGGGATCCACTCTTCTCCCTTCAGCATCCTTCCCGAGATGCAACTTCGCCTCCATAGGGTACTTGCTCGAGTTACAGTCCGTCATCTCGAACTGTTTAAGGATCTTCTTCGCATAGGCCGACTGCTTCAGCGTAATGCAGTCCTTCTTCTGTTCCACCTCGAGACCGAGGTAGTACGAAAGTAATCCGAGGTCACTCATCTCGAATTCGGCCATCATCTGCTGCTTGAATCCATCTACGCCTCCTGCGCTGGATCCTGTGACGATCAGGTCGTCCACATACACTCCCACGATCAGAGTTTCCTGCCCGGTACTCCTGGTGTAGACTGCCTGCTCGCTCAAGCACTTTGTGAATCCAAGATTCTTCAAGCTCTTGTCAAGGCGGATGTTCCACGCTCTTGGTGCTTGTTTCAACCCGTATAAGGCCTTGGATAGCTTGTACACCTTCTGCTCCTTGCCCGTGACGCCGAACCCCTCTGGTTGCTTGACGTACACTTCTTCTTCGAAGTCACCGTTTAGGAATGCCGATTTGACATCCAGATGGTGAATTTCCCAACCTCGATGAGCTGCTAGGGCTAGGATGAGTCTGATCGTGTCCAGTCTTGCTACTGGAGCAAAGACTTCCTCAAAGTCTATGCCTTTCCTCTGCACGTAGCCTTTAGCTACCAGCCTTGCCTTGTGCTTAAAGACATTCCCCTCAGTGTCCTTCTTCAGCTTAAACACCCACTTCAGGCCGATGGGATTATGACCTTTGGGCATGTCGGTAAGCTCCCATGTCCTGTTCTTCTCAATGGACTCCATCTCCTTCTTCATTGCTTCCTGCCACTCCTGCTCGGCTGCTGCCTCCTGGAAGCTGGCTGGTTCTTCTGCACACAACAAAGAAAGTTCCTCCAGGCTCATCTCCACTTCTTGAGTCTGATCGTAGACGTCTGCTAGAGGTCGGAATCCTCTTGGGCCGTCTTTTATGGAGGAATCTCCCGAGCTGGACGGGCTGGTCCTGCTCGGACTTGGTGTCCTGGGTGTATCCGGGGTGCTCTCTCCCGGGCTGGGTTCCCTCATTTCTGGCAAGACTGTTCCCGAGCTGGGTGTTCCGGGCTTCTCTTGCTCGGCAACATCCTGGTCGTCTTCGACAATGAACTCCACTGAGTTCTGCTCGGGTTCTCCCTTCTCGTCGCGCCAATCCTACTTCATCTCCTCTTCGAACACAGCATCTCTGCTCACTTGGAGTCTGCCGCGTCGTGGATCGTAGAGTCTGTGTGCCTTGCTTCCTTCTTCAACGCCAAGGCACACCATCTTCTGACTCCGGTCGTCCAGCTTCTTGAGATGTGGCCCCGCAATCTTCACGTGTGCGGTGCACCCGAACACTTTCAAGTGTTCTAAGTGGGGTTTCTTCCCTTTCCACGCCTGGTAGGGGTTACGCTCTCCTAGCGCTTTGGTCGGCAAACGATTAAGCAGGTAGACCGCATGTCTTACTGCTTCTGCCCAAAACCGGGCTGGAACTTGCATGCTCTTGAGCAAGCTCCTCGCTGTGTTCATCACAGTTCGATTTCGCCTTTTCACTACGCCATTCTGCTGGGGCGTGTGGGGTGCAGACAGGTGACGTTGAACTCCTTTCTGGTCGCAGAACTCTCCGAACTGCTGGGAAGTGAATTCTCCTCCTCGGTCTGTACGCAAGACCTTTAACCTGTGCACCGAGTCATTCTCCACGATCTTCTTGAACTTCTTGAAGACCTCAAAGGCTCCGCTCTTTTCCTTAAGCATATAAACCCATATCCAGCGACTGTAATCATCAACAAGTAAAAGAAAGTACTTGTTACCTGCCAAAGTTGCTGGGGTGACTGGACCACATAGGTTTGCGTGCACCAACTGTAAGGGTTTCTCTGCTCGGAACCTGGCCTTGATCGGAAACGGTATCCTCGCCTGCTTTGCGATCATGCAGCATTCACATAGCTGGTCGGGGTGTTCTATCTTGGGAACCCCGAAGGCCATCTTCTTCTCGCCCATTATCTTGAGCGCATGAAAATTCACGTGTCCGAGCCGTGCGTGCCATAGCCAAGCCGGGTCCGCCATCGATGCCATGAGACAGACGGGCTGACACGTCTTCAGGAGAATCTTGTAGAGTCTGTTGGGTGTCCGCTCCACCTTCATCAACAGCTCTCCTTCCTTGGTCCACATCTTCAGGTAGAACCCTTGCAGCAACACCGTATTCCCGATCTCAGTCATCTGCCCTAGACTGATGATGTTGCTCTTCAACTTCGGGATGAAATAAACCTGGGTCATCAGACGCTGGTCCCCATTCTTGCACTCGAACAGGATCGACCCTCTGCCTCTGATCTCTACGACTGATCCGTCGCCGAATTTCACGCTGCCCGTGATCTTCTCATCGAGCTCTTCAAACTTAGCTCGGTCCCCAGTCATGTGGTTGCTAGCTCCGTTGTCTAAGTACCATATGTCGGTACTGACCTTCTTCTCTCCGTCTACGAGGAGGTTTGCAATAACCTTATCCTCGATGAGGAAAACCTTCTCGCTGGTCTCCTCCGGACAGGTCTGCTCGGCCTCTGGGCTGATCGGCACACTGATCACTTCTGCCCGGGCCTTGGCGTCACACTCGCCATTCTGTTCGTCCAGGTGCGTTTCCTGCTCGGCAAACAACAATGCCGGCTGGTCGTCTGGGAATCTTGCTAGATTCGCCTCTTCTCCCTGGTTCCTGCTCCGGCACTCAGATGCAAAGTGCCCAAGCTTCTGACAATTGTAGCACTTCACTGTGCTCTTGTGTCTCCTGGTCGTGCCTTCCTGACGGGTAGATCCACTGCCGCGACCTCGCATGTCCCGACCTCGACCTCGTCCACGACCCTGTCCGCGTCCTCGGACTTCTCCACCAAAGCTGTTCCGACCTGAGGGTCTTGTAGAAAACTCGGCTCCCCCGGTTTTCCGCTGTCTGGCCGTCCACTCTTCATGCGTGAGCAGGAGGTTCTTCTCCTCGTTTTTGTCACCGTAACCCCGAAGTCTCTCTTCGTGGGCCTTGAGACGACCAACAACCTCCTCGACCGACATGGTCTTGAGATCGCCGAACTGCTCGATCGATGTCACGATCTGCATGTACCTGTGAGGCACTGCTCGGAGAAACTTCTTGACGATGGTGGTCTCCTCCACCTTGTCTCCCAGCGAGCGTATGCCGGTCACAATGGACGTGAGCCGCATAGCGAAATCATCAATTGATTCGATCTCCCTCATCCTCATGACCTCGAACTCACTCTTCAAGGTCTGGACCTTTGCCTCCTTGACGCGATCTGCGCCCATGTGCATGGTCTGAAGAGTTTTCCATGCTTCCTTCGCGGAATCTTTCTCGGCAAGCATGAGAAGAACATCTTCCGGAACTGCTTGGTAGATAGCGGCTAGAGCCATTCTTTCCTTGCGCCCTTCGACACCGCCGTTCTCTACGGCCTCCCATACTCCCTGCGCCTGCAGATTCACCCTCATCTTCAACGCCCACACGGCGTAATTGCTCTTCGTGAGCATGGGGTAATGGAGTGTAACTGTGCCTTCTCTGGTGTCTGGTTTCGGCGCGACCAGAGCTCTTTCCATCGGTGACTCTGATGATGAAGACATGTTCTTCGATTGAAGCTCTGATACCACTTGTTGGATCCCAATTCACGGATCTGCAAAGAACACGAATAACACCAAAGAAATCGAACAGAAAAAATAAAGGACACAAACTTTTGGGAGAAGAAATTCTCTGATTAATAATCGAAGGCTAAATACAAGGAGATAAACTCGAAATTCTAATGGACTCAACACTTTACAAAGTGTACATGCTAGGTATATTTATAGCCTCACATAGGCGAAACCCTAGCTAACCAAATCGCACAAAATCAGGAAACTACCCTAAACAATCCTATCAAATCTTTGACTTGATTTGCTTGCTCCTCAATCTACGCATCTTCCTTTCTGGGTAGAGTTTCCCTTTCCTGCCCGGACAGCTTCTCTGTCCCCGAGCTGGCCTGCTCGTATGCTCCGGGCTGAGCTTGCCTTCTATCCGGACACTCTGCTTGTGTTCTCCCGAGCTGGGCTGAACGGCTGTCCGTCTTCTGTTCTGGTCGGTACCCGGGCTGACTCCTCGCAAGTGTTTCTGCCCGTCCTGGGTTCTGGTCGTCACCCGGACTAAGTCAAGCTTAAGCTCACAGAATTAACCATATTAGTAATTTAAAACAATTTGAATTAAAAAAGTATTAACCAAATTAACAATTCGAATCAACATACATTTACACGAATAAATACGAATAAACCAATTAACACACATTTACAATTCGAATTAACATACATTTACATGAATAAACCAATTAACATACATTTACAATTCGAATTAACATACATTTACACAAATAAACCAATAACATACATTTACAATTCGAATAAACACGAATAAACATAAATTACACGACAAAACCAGAGAAAAAAAATCGCCATCGAGCCAACGCTGCCGCCCACGCCTTCCGACCGAAGATACGATGTTCAAATGGTCAATCACCTGAGGTATCTTTAATGGCCGAGAAAGCACGTACATATATTACCTAAAGCCTCGTCGCCGTCTCTCGGAGTAGTCCACCTTCCCCGACGTCGTGGACGATATTCCTCAACACGCAACCATCACCGGTGACATCCTTAATCACGTGGACGATCTTCCTCAACACGCAACCATCACCGGTGACATCCTTAATCACACTCCAAGAAATCAACTCGATATCGAAGACGAGCGTTGGGTTTGGCGGGACCAAATGAGGAGATCTGGCCTCTCCGTACGCCATTTTTGGCAACTGTCGGAGAAGGAAGTCGAGAACCACGGGAGAGTGGGCGAGAAGCTAGCGAGCACGACGACCTCCTCCGGAAGAACCGTCAGCATCTCGAGCACGACGACTTTTCCCTCCTCGTCCTGCAAACCCCGCAGGTGGAACAAGAGCCGATCGACGACCTACGATTGCTTCCCCCGGAGCGTGAGCGCCGACAGTGCGAGGCAGATTTGCGTGAGAAGCTGCAAAAAAAAAATAAAAAAAATTCCCAGGGTTCAGCAACCAGTCCGAATCAAACACGATTGCTTGCACTCGCGGTTCCGGGATTACCTGCGGAGGACCGGAAGTGAAGGTCTTGGCCGCCAGGAGGAGCGCGTTGAGCAGAGCGTCCCTCGCTTCTCATTGCAACGAACACGCCTCGCTCTGGATCTGAAAGAGAATGCCGATGAGAGAGAGAGAGAGAGAATGCCGATGAGAGAGAGAGAGAGAGAGAGGAGCAGAACGGGAGGAGGATGCGAGAGAGAGAGAGAGAGAGAGAGAGAGAGAGAGAGAGAGAGAGAGAGAGAGAGAGAGGGTCCACTGTTTTGGGTATACCATTTCAAAATTTGGTACAATTTTATCCTTAAAATCATGCATAATTAATAATAAAAAAAAAGATTAACTAATTTAAAAATAAAAAACAAATTTTAATAGGTTGAGGGGCAATTTTGGGTATGGAGAAATTAGTTTTCTATGCCACATCATCCTGATTGATTATTTTACTAATTAAAAACTAAAATGTAAAGTTTGAAATATGGTTATGTGTTATAATTTCTCTTCTAAAAATTACCCACTAAATATGTAACGTAATAATGTTATTTTATGTTACATTACATATGTAGTAATAACTTGAGTAATTTCTCTTCCAATTTTTCTATTTAAATGTGTGTACATAAATTTAATTAAAATTTGATAGTTTTCTCGTATTTAACATAGATAATAATAATTTAATAACTTTGAATGCGCATGGCGAAAGAGAAGAACGGAGAGAAAATGGTGCGATCCATCAACACATGGCTTGATTTAAGCATGACACGTCTCTTTGACGAAATAAACTAACATTTGTGGCACTTATTGTGCATTTTGGAACTATTGCCAACACAAAATAATATTTGACGAAATAAACTAACATTTGTGGCACTTATTGTGCATTTTGGAACTATTGCCAACATAAAATAATTTGCAATATGCCATCAACTTTAAAGTATGATACTTCTGCCGCAAATATTTAAAAAATAAATAAACCCCAAATAATTTGAAATATGCCATCAACTTTAAAGTATGATACTTCTGCCGCAGATATTTAAAAAATAAATAAACCCCAAATCAATTTTAAACCCTAAAAGCTCGGCATTTTAATCTGAGTGAGCTCTGAGAATGGCGGGAAGGCAAGTCACCGACGATGGCTTGCCGGCGAACCTCGCCGGAATGTCCAAGAACCAGCTCTATGACATCATGTCTCAGATGAAGGTTCCGATTTCGATCGCCATTTCCGTTCTCGAATGTTATCACTTCGTGTTCCTTTCTTCGTTGTTCGCTCGAACTTAGTTTTCTCTCGCTCAATTGCAGACGCTGATCGAGCAGAACCGGCACCAAGCCAGGCAGATCCTCATCCAGAATCCGCCCCTCACGAAAGCTCTTTTCCAGGTTTCTTTCCTTCTTCCACTTTCGCTCGAAGTTAAGGTTTTCGATTTCTTGAGGAATTTGTGTTTGAAATTCGATGAATTTTCTTCATTCGAGCGTAATTATCTTTGTTTGTTTGAAGTTTCAAGCTTTCATTGGCCTAGTAGTTTTGTGGAGTTAGTGCTATGAGCGATTTCGTTTTAGCCGGGCGTGTGTTTCGGTCGCGGAATTGCTTAATTATTTATTGATATTTTGGGATTTTGGAGCACAAATGAGTTTCGTATCTCAGATTAATCAGTTCCGTTTCTCGATTGAGAGAAGAGGAGGGACATGATTTCGAGCATAGGGATTTTGTTGTTTTGGGGCTCGGGTTTGGGCGCGCGTTTCGATTGTGGAATTGCTTAATAATTGAGTAACGACTGCTTAACAATTGAGTAACGACGGCTGATTCCTCAGCCCTTCGTTTCTCGGATTAATCAGTTCCTTACGATATTGTTCTCGTATGCTTTGGTAGCCGATTGTGTTTGTGCTTTTATAAACATCTTTGCAAAGAGGAAAATTAATCACTAAAAACTGATTAGGAATATGAAATTAGAACCTAAAAACCAATTTCATCTCAAAATCCGATTCTTGGGCAGAAGTTCTGCAGTTACTTTGATGTTCTCTTGGTTTCTAAGATGTTCTCTACGTGATTCACTGAAACGCTTGCTAACAATGCTGTTTCATATGAACTTTCTGAACTTTCTCTAAAACGTTATTTGTTTCTTCAGGCCCAAATAATGCTTGGAATGGTGCAGCCTCCTCAAGCGGTATACTATCATTCCCTTCAATGTTCGTTGTTATTGATTTGGTTATTCCTAGTAATTCCCCCACGAATTTACTCGGTGGTGGACCCCTTAAAACTTTAATTTGGTGCAGGGTACCCCCTGAATTCTCATTTTGGTGCAGAATAAGACCTTCTTTGTGTTATAAAATTGATTGAAACAGCGTAGTGACTTAATTAAGGGAATTTTAGTACTAATAATACACTGACATAAAGGGAGAATTTTTTATTTTTTATTTTTCTTAATAATGAGGTTATATAATTAACAAAGTTTATTAATTTTAAAACTGAGAAGGGGTATTCCGAATCAAATTGAAACTTCAGGGGGACAAAATGCATCAAAATAAAGTTTTGATGAGCATGGTTGAAGTGAGATTTCTGCCAATCACATGTATATTTTTCTTTTTATATCGAACTTCGGAATTCGGATATTCTACTTGTAAAGCTGATTTAATTCGTATGGTTTTAGGTTCCAAACATCCAGCCACCACCATCGCAACCAACACAACGTTCCCAGCAGCCAACGGTTCGGCATCAATCATTTTCCGGGCCAGCGGTAAAAGACCAAAAAGGGCCTCCCAACTCCTCAATTCCTTCTAATACGGCGATTCCCGGCATTAATATACAACCTCAGCCTTTGTCTTTGCCTCTAAAGACACCACAAAACCCTAATCCCCATTCGATACCCCAATTAAACCAAGCGCCTGTTTCGCAACCCCCTCAGATTCCAATTCCACATCATCATCCTTCTTCACAACCACCGCCTCATCATCAACCTCAGATCTCCACAGGCCCGATGCACCACATGCCATTGCAGCCACCGCTGCCTCCACAGCCGCGACCTACTTCTTCGATGGCGTCTTTCCAACACCAGTTTCCTCCTCCTCCACCTCCTCAAATGGTTGGTAATATCAATTACCAACACGGAAATGCTCCTCCGCAGCATCATTCTCAGCCTCCTCCGTTTCATGTAAGAAAACGTTTTCTTTTTTCCATTTTAATATTGCTCGTGATTGACTGGACTAATCTCTTTGCAACATAAAATAGCAGGCGAGCAATAAACCACCGAACATGGGTCCTTCTTTTCCTCATTCACAGCTCCCGCTTCAAAATCAACCACCTCCACAGTCTCTTTATCAGGTGCGTCTATATTTAAAATAAAAAATCGCCTTTCATCATCCGGCGTTTTAATTATGACCTAAGTTGTCACATTTTTTCCTGATCGGATTTTTTGTGTATGGCTAATTCGTGCTATATTCTCAGCCGGGAGGAATGCAGTTAGGAGCGGAATTCAATGGTCAAGGCGGAAGCTCCATGCAAGTGGACAGCGGATCGTCATGGATGTCGGGTCCAAAAGAAAATCCAACACTGCCGCAGCTCTCAGGGCCGCCGCCATTGGTTCCAGGACAGATGGGCCCTGGAAATCAGCCTGCTCGGCCCCCATCGGTACCGTCTCTGTTGCTCTAGGCCTTTGGAAATTAGAGTTCTTGAGTATAAAGATAGTGAAAACAAATTTAGGAAAATGAATAGAATAGGAACAAATATACTTTTGCTAGTTTGAAAATTAGAGAAAATTTGCCAGGAATTTATTTCTTAAATCCGTTGAGCGCCATGTTAAGTTCCGACCTAAAGTCAATGCCGTGTCGAGTGTTATAAAAGCTATTATTGAACGGAAAATACTTTCCTATAGTTTCTATTAGAAAAATAATCTTGATTTTTCGTCAAGTTTTTTTTGTTTTGTTTGTTTCCTTTCGTGAAGGCCTAGAGGTTTCAGCTGACCTTGTTCTTGAGAATTTTTTCATCGGAAAATGACTCAGAATTCGGCTTCTATTGTGCAGCTGAGCCCAGAGATGGAGAGCGCGTTGCTCCAGCAAGTGATGAGCCTCACGCCCGAGCAAATCAACCTTCTCCCGCCCGAGCAGAGGAATCAAGTACTCCAGCTGCAGCAGATCCTGCGCCAGTGACCATATTCGGTTTAACGAGGCCGAACTTTCACCGACCACTCCGCGGAATCGCAACACCTGAGCTTACAATTCTGAAACGGGCCGAGAAAAAGTTGCCGAGTATTTTTTACTCGGAAATCTCAGTGATCTGTATTCTTTACTTGATGCTGTAGTGGCCTGTTAGTTCTACGGTGTATCCTATCGTTCTTGAGTATCTTGGGTGCCGGTTCGCTGCGGTTTTTTTTTTTTCATTATACTGTCTTTACTTAATGTTTATGCCCCACATTTTCAAGCAAATTTGACCTTTAGAAAACAAATATCATATCAAACGATCTAACTGCTATATGTTAATTTGGTTAGACAGTTCTATCGTAGCCAAAATAAAGAAATATTGAATATTAAATAAAATTATTAGCAGCAATTTCATTTTACTTTAGCTCTGTACTTCTCCAATTGAAGTTACTTTTGGTGTAGGATTTTCCTTGTGTTAGAATATATATTTTGTAGAATTCAAGTTAGTCAAAGCAAAATAAATATTTAGAAAATTGTCCAATCATTTAATACACTAGTCAAATATTTAACATGCAAGTAAACGTTATGATATTTTTGAAAAATAGACGCATTATTCCAAAAATTATAATTCATGAGTCAAAGGACATATTTACATTCACATAGAAGAAGAAAAAAAAAAAACACTTGAGACTTTGACTTGTTCTTGCTAAATTTGTATTTGCAAATCCATGGCCTTGAAATATAATTTTACAGTTACTGAATCAATAAATTTAGCTCATTCAATCAAAGAATTACATGAAAGTGACTAGTTTAGTGTAACAAATACGCATGACTTAATCACCACCGTCTTCCCATTCGCTATCTCCGTCACTGTCATTCTCATTTTCGGAACCTTCGTCTTCAATCTGCAAATGGAAATACCGGAAGATAAATATAATGTCGGATTCATAACTGGAGAACTTCTGATCATGTAGATAAAACCCTAATTGATACCCTAACGCGACTACTATACTCCGGTGATTGCTAAGGCCTAAAAAAATCATTTACTAATATACCCTTTTAAGTCGTTTACTATGCTTTAAGTAATTTATATGACTGAAGTAATTTGGAAAAATTTGACTGTGTTCTCGAAGGATCGGTACGTTTATTCGTTCCCTTGCAATGAAGTTCCGGGAAATCAGATTGTGTTTTTTATTTGGTTTCGACCTAGCTTCTTTAGATTTTTTTTTTTTCATTCACTTTTTTAGACAGAGAGATCTTACGTCGAAATCTTCTGTGACATCATTATCCGGGTTATAGGTATCCTCGTCCGAGCTATAGGTATCCTCGCCGTCTTCAAGTTGTGAAGAACTCTGCAGATATATCAAGATGAAACGCCTCAATTAACATGTAATAAGCTCAAGGGAAGCACATAATCGAGCCAATCAGCAACGGGAAACCGCCGAAATGATGAATGCGTATTTATTTGCTTTATTAATCACTAAAGCGCGCGTAGTTCGACTTACCATTTGACTTGTCATTTGCTCAATGGTATTTTCCAAATCAGCTATGTGCTGACTGAGAGCCTACAACAACACACACAAAATATCAGAGAGATCATAGAATACGTGATAAGGATTGACCATTAATATATTCCATGGTAAGTAGTAGGGTGTAGCCGGTTTCCCGGTTCTGTTATTTTTGAAATTTTAAAACTGTAACCGGATTTTTTATTTTTGAGATGATAGCCGGAATCAGATTTTGGGTTTTTAGGAATTAAAAACCGAAATCGTTTGACATGGAGCCCGGTTTTTCCAAGTGTAAAGCTAATCTTAAATAAACAAAATAAAATAAAAACCTTGAAAACAAAAATGGAGTAAAAGGTAACTGGTTTCTGGTGTAGAACGAATCTGTACTCAGAAACTGGATTTTTTGGATTTCCCTGATTCATAACAAAAATCGTATCTGAACCGATTGTAACCGTTACCAGTTTTAAAAACCGGTTGCACAGTTTTTGTCATAACACCTCGAATTTTTCGGTTTCGGGAGACCGGGTTAATGAACAAAAAACCTAGTAACTGGCAGTATTGAGGGAAGGGTTTTGGAGGAGATACCTCATGGCGTTGGATGGCCACTGAACGCTTCAACGCTTTCGCCTTTGTCAAAAGATTTCTCGGCCTGATGGTGATGGGCCGCCTGTAATTCTTTCCACGGTAGTAAATAAGAGCATACCCTTTTGGGACTCGCTCTATCGCTACTAGAATCCCACCACTCTCGTATTCCAATAATCTGGCTGTCTCTTCCACAAAAGATAGGGTCTTCTGTTTCGATATTAGCTTTACGAGCTCTCTGTGTTTCCAATGCAAATGCATGTTCTCTATAACACCATCAAAGACGCCACGTATTCCTGTGCATATTGGATTTACAGATCATACACAAATCCCTAGGTAACGGAATGTGTTGACTGATTTAGGGTCAATAACTTATAATCTAGCTCAAATACAGATTTGAATGATGATTTTCTCTTAAAAAAAATCCGGAACCGCAACAGTTAGATGAGCCAAGGAAATTGTTATTTTTTCGTCAAAGAGCTTAGGAGTACATACCGAGAGGTAAGTATGCCTTCATTCGCAAGCCAACTCTTCGGAACATAACACGTTCTTCATCAGTGATTGTTTCTTGATCATAGTCGGGACCTGCAGGAATCATTGATGCTTCTATCTTCGATAAGAGTTTCTCTGCTCTAAGCTTCTTGGCTTGGGCCTGCACAATAATTTACATATAAAAGCAAAGTAAGAACCCATTAAAACCGAAACACCAAACACCGAGACACCAAAAAATTTGGTCTTTCATAAGGAAACCGTGTGATTCTGTTTTAAATCACACTGAATTCTAAAACCTGCACAGGTTTCAGTTTATGTAACAAACAGACATGAATCACCGAATAATTAGTTAAGTATCATGTAAAATGCTCTAAAAACCTCATGTCTTTAGATCAAAAGTCAATCAGAGAAATGAGTACTTACAATAGAAACTTTATATTCAACCCGTCTGACGAGCCGAGCAGTTTTGGCTGCAGCTGCTTCTTCAAGCATCTTCTGACGCTCTTCATTGCTTATCTCTTTTCCCCATCTGGCTTGAGCCTCGTAGAACTCAGCCAAAGTACCAGCGAGTGCCTTATTCTCTTCGCCCGATGGAGCCATTTCCACAACTACCCTTTCGATTTTCTTAGCGTTTTCTTGAATTCTTACTTCCTCTTCAAGGTCTTGAACTTTTTTGGTCAATTTCTGTCTTTCGGCCAAAGCAGTAGCCACAGTTGTTGGGAGAAAGTCTTTTCCTCGGTAAATAACAATGTAGTATTTGTTTCTGAGCAGTAAAACACCACCTGTTAAGTTCTGCAGATATACAAGGCGACATTTAGATATAAAATTATGCAAAAACAATCATGCATCACTGCATCTGAACTAAGAAGAAACACGATTTTAAGAAGAACCGGGGTTCGAGCTAACCTTTAGCTCTTCGGCCATCAGTTTGTTGTTTGTATTCTGTATGCCTCGTTTGACGGCAATCTTAGCAATTAAACTCGTCTCCCATACCTTGAGTATCGCAGCAGCCAGACCTTGATGGTTCCGGTTTCTCCCTAAATTAAACAACTCAAATAAAAGACTCATATCAGAAATTCGCTCGTAGTTTAATCAAGAAACATAAAAGACTTAAGAATTTTACCAAGGGCAAAATGACAAGGTAATGACTTAGCAAGCTTTCGTAAATTAGTCATCTCTGCATTCGTCAACCGTGATCTCATCCCAGAAGGGAGAAGTCTGAAAGGCGTTTTGTAGTCCGGGATCTTCTGAGGAAGCAAATCTGCATCAACGGGAATCACTCCCGTGCCCCACCACTCATCAAAGCGAGGACCTAAGGAATCTAAGAGCCTATGGAATTCACGTTCTTCCTCCGACACCTCCACGGGAACTGGATTTCTGACAGCCTTGTCGATATGTTTGGAACTTGAAGCCTCACTGTCACTACTTCTCTCCGTGGGATTTTCCGTGGAAGAAACATCTGGTATAATGAAAGGAGCCTCTTTTTCTTTATCAATGGGCTTTTTCTTCGAAGGCCCCTCATAGTTACTGCCTCGGTAAACCACCATAACACTCCCTGATCTCCATAAGACTAACCCTCCTGTCCGACGCTGGCATTACTACAAGCAGTCAGCTTCATATATCGTGATTCAGCCCTAAGAGTTATATGTGGAAGGTGCTGAAATTCGAACAGATAGGCATTCGAGCAAGCCCGTTTAGCCCAGAAACAAGCATCTTCATCCAGAAATGTTGAACGGTTATTTGATATAGGATGAGTAATTAAAACTGTATCAATTCGAAGCACTTCGATCACAATTTCTACATTTGAACAACAAAAGAACGAAATGGGTATTGAAAAACCAACCTCGACGATCTCGTGAGCCGTCTTCATGTCATGAGCAAGAACCTCATGGAACTTGAGCCTCACCAGCTCCTCCTTCCGCCACTTGTCGTGAATCTTATCGAGAACCGCCTGAATGAGCCCGGCTTTCGGCACACTGATCCTGTCCTTTAGAAACATTCCCTGTCTCCTCAACCGCCTCAGCTCTTCGTCCTCAATGGTCAACTCCGCCAATGACGGCGCTCTCACTCTCCTCTTTCTCAAACCCCTCGTCTCTTCCTCGTCGCCTCTGCCTTCCTCTTCTTCCTTCTCCCATGGCAGAGTCGCCTCGTCCTTTCCCTCATCCTCTTCCAGCACGAAGTCGGGCCTAATCCACTCTCTCTGCAGCAAATCACCGAGTTTTTCCTCTCCGGTCACCGGAATCGCATCCTGACCGTCCAATCCGATGTCCTCCTCGTCCACATCTTCATCCTCATCGTCCGAACCGAGCCCTATGGATACAGTGACTCAATCAGAGTCGCCTAAATGCTCAGGAAATATGCACATATATCTATATAATCAACATATACAATGCTATTCATATGATCCACAAATCAACAATGCTTTACCTAAATTCCTCAACCGAAGAACGATCCTCTCAATCGCGTTCTTCCCCCGGTCCTTCGCGACGTACCCGACCGTATCGGCGCGGTCGGTCCGGTCCCGGCCGCTCGGCTCCGCGACGGCTTTCTGGTCCGGAGCCTCCGGCGGCGGCCACTTGTTCAGCCACGGCGCCGAAGAGCCTCGGGTTCCGCCGCCGCCGCGCGAGGGCCTAGGGCTGTGGACGCTCCACTGGCGATTGGAGGAGCGGTTGCTCCGGTTATTCCTGTTGCCGCTGCTCTGCTCGGTGGTCCTGACGGAGCAGAAGCACTTGCGAATGAGGAAGGAAGGTTTGGAAGAGGAGAAGAGGAGGCTGAGAGACGGTGGATGAGATGACAGAGGGAGAGAGTTTCGTAGCGGAAGCTCGGAGAATCTGGTGGCTGTGAACGCCATTGTTGAGCTGGTTCCAGGTTCAGAGGTGCTTCGCTTTCTCTCTCATGGCGAGAAAGCTTCAGTGAGAAAGAAGAAGAAGAAGAAGTGTTTGGATTGCGAGAAAGTGATGATAAGATTTTCTCGGAAAGTTTCGGATATGATTGTCGGAAAATAAGGGGTTCGGTCGATCAAGACGACACGTCGTTTTGTATCGTAATAAAGGAAAATGGAATTATTGCGGTGTAAGTACTTAAATTTAAATAGCTCGTAAAATAAATAGCTCGGTGGGGGAGTTGAAAGCAAAAAAAAATAATTACCTACTTCAAAAAAAAAATTACATGACCTCTTCCGAGTACTCTCATTTTTTTTTGTAGCATGTCGGTATTTTTGCCGCAAATATCCCAAACCACAAAATTAAAATCTTATTCAATGAAGGCCAAAATTACATGACCTCTTCGGAGCACTCACTGTAGTAATTACAATTAGATTTACAAAATGTACTATATATTTTTTTTATTGCAGTATAATTTAATAAGACCGCAAGGCAACACAAGAGAAAAAAAAAATTATATATATATATATATAAATACTATATATGTATATATATATATATATATATATATCAAAGCTTTCATGTACAAACTTGGCATGACTAAGGTGAAAGCTCTGTTTTGTTTTGTTTTTTTCCTATTTGGTTGAGATTAGGTGTATGACTTTACGTCAAAATGAGTAGATCATTATCCCGTCGACGACCTTGCGCTAAGCGACGGCGACGAGTTGAACATCTCTTGGCCGAGCTCCTTGATCTTGTTGAGGAGAAGCGCCTGCTCGCTCTCGAGCTGAACCATGTACTCCTCTTGCGTATCCTCTAGGGTTTGCAACTCGCTCAGCGACGCTGAGAGCCCTTCGATGTTGCCGTCTTCCACTAAAGACTGTAACTTGATCATCATTTGTTTCATCTGAGGAAATCAAACCCGGTAAGAAACAGATCAGGATACTAATTCGGAGAGAACTGCTAAAAAGTAAGAGAAAAACCATGATAACTCAGAAATGAGCATAACAAGAATGCTATTCAGAATGGAAGCAGTAAAGTTGTAGAAAACGACCGGGAACTTCTCAGGCGGTTTTCTCACTAACAAACGTTAAGGGTAAATAAGTAATAATCGTACCTGGCTTGAGATCTCGTGCGCCTTGGTCAGCGAGGGTTCCGAATCGAGACTGGCCTTCTTCAGAAGTTCCGGAACTATCCTCGTGATCTGAACGTGAATCTCCCCTCTCTTCACCCCCTGAAGAGGGATCCACTTGTCGGCCATCTCGTTCGGCGGTAATCTCTGGTATTCAACAACACAGTCTCCTATACTTGACGTGGGCAACAAGGCATTGTGGTCTTTCACGTGCAATGTTAGAGGGCTGTTATCATCTGGGAACTCCAATGTCTGGTTCCACTTTGGATTTAGGGTTTTATACATAACCTGCAACCGAGAGAAACGTGAACACTTCATTGATAAATGTAGCCTCGGTGGTCTCTAATTCGGGAGTTAGACCGGAAAGTCTCACCAAATGACATTCAATAGGAATTGATCAACATGGGCTAACCCTTACCGTGAGCGCCTGATCTAGGCTTACATACCCTTTATTAACGCTATACCTAAAATACCCCTAATGAAAAAAAAATACAATTCATGACTACATTGTCATGATGCACCTAAGTTTCTTAAAGGAAAAAAAAATAATGATATGGATAATCTTCTATAGTTCAACGGCATTTCCAGTCAGAATATTTTCCTTTAGAGTTATTTCCGTTTATGTTATTCCCGTATTAATTATGTCATTTAAGTAGTAGGGTTAGTTAATTAAGGAAATAAATAAAGCTAAGCCTTGGTATTTAAACACCATTTGCGGCCCCGTTTAGTTTATGTTTTTGATTGTTTGATTTTGAACCTCCACGGCTACATTGGGAGAGTTCCCGGTCTAACACTCTAATTTGAGACCGGAGTATCAGTTATCAATAGAGAGTTTTCATTTTAGTTTGATCATCGGTTTGATTCCTATCAATAGGTTTTTAGACATAACCTGTAATGAATAATGGCATTGCAACTAACGGAACATTTCGGGTCAACGGCTGAGTAAAAAATATATTTTCTTGGAAAAGAAGAGACTTTTTTAAAAACAATTACCTTCCGTACAAAAAGTGAAAATTCTCGAAGATTTACATAATGCAATTAAGTTTTGAAATGGTGATGTCATGTTTCGAACCTTTGTTCTTTTTTTCATATTTCCGTACTGAACTCTGACGTACGGATCACTCGTTCCTCTGAGATCAGCCGCGATAAGATCTCTCGCTTCGATTAGAACAAGCTCAACCAATCCTCCAATACTCGAACCATTCTGAAAATGAAAAGAAAAGCGAGAATTTTTTAAGTGAAAAAAAAAAAAAAAAAAAAAAGTCGAAATCTTTTATGTGTTTTAATTGCTACAAACCCTTGATCGATCGGCGTCGTCTTCAACTCTGACCGCTTCGATTTGAAGCCTCAGTTCTCCGGAGTTGACTTTTTCCAGAGGGACCCACACGTCTCTCACCGATCCCTCGATAAGCCCTTCCAAGTTCACACGTGCACTTCCGATGTTATCGTCTCCGAACGTCTCCTCACTGAAGCATTTTATCTTAAGGTATTCACCGCCTCCTAGTTCGTCAAATTCAAACTTCTGATTCCATGTTGGACTCATGGCGGGCGCTGTTCTTGTTCTCTGGATCGCCTGTACGTATCGGAGGTATCAAGTATTGAAAACCAAATGGGATTATGAAAAATATAAAAACGAGTTATTGGCTCTGTTAAAGGGTATGTGCGGGAATGATCCCTCTACTCGCCGCCTCCTAGTCATTCACCATTAATTTGGATGGATTAAAGTTTTTACCATACAATTGAAAGAATTAATGGTATTAAATACACATTTACTTCTGTAATTTCCCATAAGAGTTACAAAAAATAAATAAAAATCCAATTTTCCAACCAAATTAACAGTAACTGACCAAATCTGCATCAAAATGCTGCTACCGATTCTAGGGACCATTTCTGAACATACCCCTTGATAGATAGAGCGATCGGTGGGGCCATAAATCTACAAAAACACTACCTTTCCGTACTGGATTTTGACGTATGGACCGGATTTTCCGTTCCTGTCTCTCATGCTAAGGCTTTTTCCTTCCATAATAGTAACGTTTATTTTCCTCCCGGTTCTTGAGAGAAAATTTGAGGAACCGTACATTGACCGCCGTGTGCTACTGCGAAGGCTGCTCAAGCTGTGTGAACCGTCTGCGAATTGCCATTCTTTTAAAACGAGCTTCACAGTCAACTGCCAGGTAAACGGATAAAATTAGGCGGTGATAAAAAAAATTTATTCTTCACAATCAAGTTAAACTTTATTAATATCATTCATAGAAAATAGGGAGCTTTGCTTGTTTATACCCTCTATTTTGTTTTTGCAAAAATATGCCCACTATAGTCAGAAAAGCCAAAGTATACCCTCTAAGTGTAATTTTACAATACTACCCTCTATTTTTCTACTTTTTGATTCATTTTGTAAAAGAAATTTAAATCCCTACCTAGTACCTAATTGAAAATTGATAATATTTTGAATTATTGGAAAATAAATGGTATATTTTTTTACAAAACAAAACTAGAGTGTATACAAGAGCAAAATTCGAAAATTATGAATAAGGGGCGATTCTAGGTTTCTGAAAATTATAATGATGGGACGGTGTAAACATAAAACTAAAGTACACTTCGAGGTTATATTTTAGTTATTTTAAAATAGAGGGTAAATTTTTACGAAAATTAAAAATAGAGGGTATATAAATGCAAAATTCCGAAGAAAATATGTAACCTTATAAGCTCAACTTCCATAAACTATTTATGATTAATTACCTCTCCGGAACTGACCCCTTCAAATGGAACAACCATTTCAACCTCCTGTCCACAAAAATCCGCCTGCTTGGCGATCACACCGGAATCGGCTCCAATAGCCCAAAATGTTGTTGAGTCGTCTTTAACATACTTCACCTGCTCAGCAAGAAATATTAATTAAATCGGTACTATACACAAACCAATGAAGCTAGGACCGTCGGGTTAGTACAAAAAATACTGTATATACAATTTTATGCTTTCGATATTGAATATTCTTCCGATAGAAAAAGAAATGAATATTATATAAATAAATATCATACCTTAGTTACACAATTAGCCAAATAATCATACTCGTGCATTATTATATCCACTCTTTGTATCCTCGACGGTTGCAAGTGAATAAACATTCCTAACTGAATAAATTCCGACAGAAAGCGAAAGGATATTCTACAGATATGTATATATTATATATATATATACATGTATCTGTGTGTGTGAGAGGACCCGGTATCGAAAACACAACAGAAAACGGAAATAAACAATCCAAGAGCGAAAGCCAAACGGGAATGTGATGAACGCCGGGTATTTTATCGCAATGAATAATGAACGAAAATAATAAAACAGCATGTTCCTTCGAGAGCACGACCAAGTTTCTCTTCCAAAGACAAACCCTAGCTCCGTAGACAAGTAGTTTTACTTCATATGATTGAGAATGAATATTATACACACACACACACACACACACACACACATATATATATATATATATGATTGTCCGTACCTTAATTTCGCAACTAGCCAAAAAGTCGTACTTCACATTGTTCGGCGTGCATTCGTAAAGGTTGAACTTCAGCGATCCCATTTCTTCATGCAAAACCATATTAAAAGTCGAATCCCATCTCGGAGTTGACCCGGATTTTTTGTTAGTCCTTCGGGTCAATTCTTCAAGTTCAACCTCGACGAACGTCTGCAAGTCTCTATCTGCAAAAGAATCTTCCGGACTTCTATCGGAACCGTTCTCGTGCTTTCTTGAGGGGCTACCTTTCAGGTTACTTCTGTACAGTTTGTTTCCTGAAAGGACGGTGACGTAAATAATACCACCGACAGCCTTTTTCTGCAAGTCCACCGCCGGCAGAGAGAAGCAGCGCCGGCGAGGCTCCACCATTGTCTTCACTATTGTTTCGGTGAAAATCTTGACCTGAAGAAGCAACGAAATTAACATTTTAGAACAAGTTATTATCCAGTTTTCTGGTAGTCTTAGAAGAAACATGCAAAAAGCCACATTTTCTCGATCAGTTATTCGCATTAGCCGGTTTTTCGTCGAGGTTGAACTTGATGAGAATCATATTCATCTTACTTTTATGTATTTTCATTATTATTAGTCATTTTTTTTAAGTAAATTCTAATTTTTCAAACCTGAAGCAGATTAATCAAAATTCTAAAGTAAATAATTAGAGCTAAATTCTGTGTTAAGAAGTGCACCAGCCAAGATGAAACACCGGGAAGCTCTGTGGCTGGTAATGATTGGCTTCCTCCGCTCCCAAAGGCAACTCCGATTCTCACTTCCGGAGCTGATATGAACGAGTAAAGAACGGCTTTTCCACTCAGGACGGGCATTAAAAGAAGCTGCAAAATTAATTAGCAAATTTTATAACTTAAAATTTTGAAACTTAAATTCTTAGTAAAAGCATAAGGATTTATAATAAAGTTCGAAAAAGAAAATATATCACTCAAATTATATATACAAAAGCTTAAATAAAAAAGTGTACATAACCTAGTAGGATTTGGTACAAAGAGACAAAACTTTACTTTATTTAGCTATTAATTAATATGGTTTTGTGCTACTATTAAGAAGAAAATTTACGTACATCGCCCTTTATATGCAGACTATTTATAACGATCCGTGCCGTCCCAAGAAACGGCTTTGCCAGCTTAGCAAGCAACAATATACTCATATCGTTTGTGTCCCAATCGAACCCCAAACGCATCATACGCTGTCAAAAAGCACATGAAATTAATAATCATGTGAATATACAATCGAACTATAATTAAAAAAAAAATACTTATTACATTGTCATCAATACGAGGTGAGGAAAAGAAAAAAAAGTCAAACCTGATCATTTGAAGTTGACCAACGAATCCCCTGAAGACCTAAGCTTGGCGGGCACGATCCAAGTGAAAATTCCTGAAGCTCGATTCTTTCCTGTATAAATATTAATTTTTCATTATGAGTATGGGCAAGAAATATTTCCGGTCAAGTTAGGGAAAGAAATATGTGCGACACTCACAATCAGTCCCGACTTCCGGTTCTTTAGGCGTTTCTGTAGAAATTTAAACAATTCATTAAAGACAAACCCGATTCGAACATTAAAAAAGGTAAAATCAAAGCAATGATCACTTATGTCCACATGATCTTTTCTCGGGTCTCTTAAAGAAGTTCAAAATGAGTCGCCATTAAGACAATGCACGCAACATTCTCTCTCATCACCATATGCGGAAAAATAATCAAGAATGAAATGTAAACTCGTCAAACAGCCGCCCTAAAATAATCTAAAGAAACATATGAGAAAAATTGTAAAATAAAACATATGAAAGATATTATCGGCATCAAACAAAAGTCAAAATTAAAAGATTTTTACCTCGATTATGGACGAGAATCTTATCGCAAGCTTCGGATTAATGCAGTTAGGCCATATCTCCGTCACGAGTCTATTCAGCCACTCACACTGCTCTAGTGGAGTTATCGGCTAAACGCATCGAAATTCCGTACTTTAGAACACAGTCAATAAAGTAATATTTCCAGAATTAAGAAAATGATAAACAAAGAAAAATAACGTATTATGTACCGAGGTGTTCATAACAATCCGCTTCCATTTCTTCGTCAAGTCTTCGACGAGTATTCGACGTTGGTGATTTCCATACTGCAATAATACGAAAATAATATTAATATCATGTAAATTCTTTTGCAGTCTATATCTAGCAATGTATATGATTTTCGAGAGTCATAAATTAAAATTTGATTAAACACTCAAAAGGGGCATGAATTAATGTTTTTAAGGTACTAATCTATTCTCCTAATTAATAACTAATGATGAATTAGTAACTAATATAGTCAGATAGCAATTTATTCAAGACCTTTCTTCGCTATGAGGTAACCACTACTTTCCGAAAAGTCATTAAAAAAAAAAATCAAATCAATTCAAATTATATATATATATAGAAAGAAAGAAAAAAACCATCTTGAATGAAACTCTTCCTGGTTCTCCATAGAGGAGTCACAAAACACAAAACCAGAAAAGAAAATTGAGAAAATTCAACAGAGACAAAAATATAAGAAATGATCCAAAAATTTGATTCACCAGATTATATTAGTGACTCATTTAGTCAGATCTTGACCAAATTGATACAACCAAATGAAATGTATTCAGGACATTTCTTTCTAATTAGATAACCATTTTCTGAAAACTCTACAGAATATTACAAATAGAAAAATCAAATTCCAACCAATAAAAAAAATTAAAAAGAAATTATTTACAAGAAATTACCAAAATTATATCCCTTCCTAGTTAACCAGAAAAATTATATAATCCATCAAAAAAACCAGAATGACCCAAAAATCTACAGCAATTGAGCAATTAAACCTAAAAATTGAAACAAAACAAAAAATTAATATTTGGCCCAAAAATTTACATCAACTGACAGTTAAACCCAAAAATCATAAGAACTGTGATCATTCACAAAACCAGAAATTGAACAAAAAATTTCAGAATTGATCCAAAAACTTCCATCAATTAACAATTAAACCCAGAAATCATAAAAACAATGATCTTTCATAAAGCTACAAATTGAACCAAAAAAAAAAACAGAATTGGCCCAGAATTTCCACCAGTTGAGCAATCAAGCCCAGAAATCACAAGAATGATTCAACTGAGACTCCAAAGACACATTTTTTCCCACATTCCATGAAGACATGAACAGAAACAGAAAAAATTCATAGGAGAGAGGAAGTGAAGAGAGAGAGAGAGGCCTGAAGAGTTGCCCAGACAGCGAGAACCAGAGGAACCCAAGTGGAGAGAGAGAAGAGCCACTTCTCCACAGCCCAAGCAAGCAGAACCAGAGGCACCACCAATGGAAGTCGAGGCTTGCTCTCTATCAAATCCTTGAAGAACTCCATGGCCTCCTCAGTACTCAACAACCCACCTCTCATCTTTCTCATATATATCTATCTATATATATATACACACTTTTGAAGCTTATTCAGCTATACCCACAAGCTGATTCACCAGTTTGGTCTTGCCCATGAAGGGGAAAGCTTCGGGATTCACTTTTGACCCTTCAAGCTTGAAGCCATAGGAGAAAGATTGGAGCTTTATTGGGGGAAGATCACTGATCAGAGTCAGACATTATTATTATTATTATATGGGCTTTTACTTCCATGGAAGCTCGAAGGTCTTAAGCGGCTCTCTGGAGCTTCCAAGGAAACAAAGCAGACAAAGGAGAAAAGTCAATGCAAGAGAGGAATTACGCAACGGTTTTTATTTTTTATTTTAATTTTTAATTTTGGACGTTGGATTTACTTTCATGAATAAGGAATGGATTTCTGGTAGTGTTTGGATTCCATTTCCAAAATGATTTTGCAAGTTATACACTTGATTGGTTGATTTTTTTGATAAAATATTTTCTCAAAATGCTTTTTTATTTTTTTCTTTTTACACATAAAATAAAAACACCTCTTGAGGTGTTTTTATTTTCTTTCTTGCTGTAAGAGCTTGAATGGACATTTTTCCTATTTATTAAATTGTGTTTAATTGTACTTTGTATGCTACATTTTTTTGTTATTGTTAATGTTATGGTTAATTTTGGGCATGATGCATGATTCGGTAGCTTATGATTATATTAATTATTTTCAATCAGCTTATAAGATGAATTTGGTTAATGAAAAATTATTTTTATTATACTAAATTCCTTCGTTTTGTTTCTCATGTATACTTGTAATGAAAATATTATAATTCTAACACGTGAAAGAATTCGATAAATATACGATAACTATATTATGAAATAAATATATTATTTTTTAGTTATAGTTGCATATATTTTCGTATATATTACACTATTATTATTTGAATTTGTATCTATATCTATTATTTTTATTAATTTATATCATAGTTATAGATAGTTGCATATATATTTATCAATATAATTATTAATATTACTCTCACTATCAATTATTTCTTATGTTAAACTAATGACAATTAAATTTTTTTAAAATCAATTCTAACAAAAAAAAATAACCAAACACTGTTTTCCTTTTTCTTTTCAAAAAACAATCTAACAAAACAAAACAGTAACCAATCCCATTTTCAAAATATTTTTATAAATTTGTTTTAAAAAATAAAAAATACAAACACAAAATGAAAATACAAAACGCTTCCAAAAACTACCTAGACTTTTTTTTTTTTAGGGAGGATTTGTACTTGTTTGTTTTCTGATTGAGACGCTATTAAGTAGGGAATTTTCATAGTAGGTCTCTAATAACTTCAAAGTCAATGCAAAATATTCAAATATTTTTCTAATTTATTTATGAATCAATAGAAAATGCAAAGTAATTTCTTACGACAAGAAGATGAAATAAAAATCCGCGATCGTTCTTATTCATAAAAATAAAAAATAAAAAGGACGATTCTGCCTCTAAAATAAAAAAATTTATATATAAAATATCTCTATAAAAAAATACTCAAATTATGTAGTATTTTATTGAAAGAAGTCTCAAAATAATTTTAACAAATTTAATAATTCATTTTTTGCCCAAAATTCTACAAATTATTGGGTCGGACTCCAACAATCTACATTATTTTTTTTTCAAAAATATTTAACCCGATGAAAAGTAGTTGTAAATTTTATATATTTATATACTATTCGATTTCTAAACTTTAAAATACTGGAATTACGGGCGATTATTTTGTGAAATTAGAAAACTCATCCAAAGTTATATTTCCTAATGTATCAAACTTCCAAACCTGATTGAATGACGAAACAAAATCTATTTTATAAGTGAAGTTTGATGGAATGTTTTTTGTCTACTCGAAAGGTAAAATGAATAATAGCTTATTTGGGTACATTATTACCCCAACAAAACTACAAATAAAAAAAAACAAACAAATAAAGTTTATACTATTCAAATTTTGCTGTCTTATTTATCATATGAAATCGAACACTTCTTTGTCCTTTAGTTACTTTCTTTGAAAAATTGAAAAGAAAAAAAAAGTGTTAAAGTTATCACTACGTTTATTGGTATAGTTTATGAGTGACAACTTGAATTCCAACTTTTGTTCTCAATTCCTCATTATGTAGTGTATTTATCTTCTCTCAAATTGTTAAATAATATAACCAAATAACAACACGGATATTTTATCTTTTATTAAATAACCGAATAAATATTGAATATTGATATGCTACAACAGTTCTATATACTGTTTTATCTTATAAATATTTATAGTGACTTCAAAATCACTTATGTAATGTTTGAAGTTTGAACTACTTGTTTATATATTCTGTTTTGAAAATTATTATTATCTTACAAATTTAATGAATTATTAATTGATATGTTAGTTGATGCCGAGCAAAAGGAAATGACGGGATCACGCTCAATCTTCCATTGATTTTCCAGCTATAAACTCGCATATTCTCTCTTCATTTATCGCTTATTGTTTTCCGTTTATGTATATTTTAATTATTCGTAATTCTTGCGATTATTGCACTTTTTTGTCATTATTTTCTTTTATCATTTTGAGACCTCTCTTCTTCACATAGGAGCAAGAGGAAAAACAAACTTCTTAAGTTCATAATGATAAGAAAAATCGAGTTTTTACTTGTGTAGTCGAGTTTTATCTCACATAGACGTGTTCTTCGTGTCATTTATATTCCGTTCTACATCATTGGTCCGAGTCGATCCCTTCATTTAAAATATCCTAGATTCATATAAAAAAATCATCCAAAAGACAAATTAAATGTATAAAGTATATACTATATAGTAATACTATGTAAGATATGGAAAGTGAAAAACGAAAGAAGAAATGTCAAGAATTAATCCATGGAGAAAAATGCGCGCATTGATGAGAATATTGTCGTTTGTGGGCGTACAGCCTCGGAATTGCTGGATCTAAATACCCCTCTTCTAGATTTAATGTCCAACTATTTCATAACAGCTTTTCAATCTTCAAAATCTTATATGGCCAACACCAGTCACCACATAATCAAAATCAAAACTTACCGGCATAAGAACCAAATATATATATATATATATATTCACCGTCATAGTTTCCAATATTACTATTATGCTTTCTAAAAAATCTCGGTCACTTTTTTAATTGATTTAACAAAATTTTGAACATGCTATCAAATCATGGATACGAGTCACGAAGGAAAGGTAATTTAGTTAATAACACATTCATAATTCATAATTATTGGCGATTCGGGTTTCGTGTCGTGTTCGTGTCGGATCTTAATCATTTTTTACTTATTTTATCTAGACCTAGAGGTGAAACTCGCGACGGCACTATTCACGTCGCGACGAGTCGCGATGTTTGGGCGGGAATCGCGACGCATCGCGATGGCGTGGCGAGAATCGCGACCAGTCGCGAACACGTGGCTGAATCGCGACGTGCGTTGGTCGATCCGCGTGAAGAAATGAATGGCCAGGATCTCGCCACGTCAGCGATCCGAGGGTTGTGCGAATTTGTGTTTGTTGGTGGCAATAATAACATACTTTTTACCCGAAATTTATTACCCAACCACAATTATTACCCACTTTACTCGAATTTCAACCCTAAAATTTCAAATTTAAATATTTTTTCACCCACTATCTCCTTACAATTATTCACCCACTTCACCCACCACAATAATTATTCACCCACCCCACTCTCTCCTCAAACCCTATAAATACCACATCTTCCTCCCTCATTTCCTCACCAACAATCTTCCATCTCTCTCTCAAATTCTCTCAATTCTCTAAGTTTTTTCCACTCTAAAGCTCTAAAGTTCTCAAGTTCTAAAGTTCTAAATTTCTCAAGTTCGCAAGTTCTCTCATTATGTCTCGAAGAAGCGGCGGTAGTTCCGGGGGTCGAAGGACGGCTAGGAATTTGCAACCCCAATTTCAACTAGGGGGAACATCGCAGCCTACGCCCGACGGCTACATTCCCGTTATGCTACCCCAAGAAATATTTCCATCCCCTCCCAATCCAGATTATCCCGATGATACAGTACGGTCTCTAAGACCTAGTCTAGTCCGGGCGATGGGCCAGCACGACGCCAATCCCCAACGTGTGTCCCGAGAATTGGTCGAGGCGGTAGCTCAATCTAGGGGGAAATAACGATCCTTTTTTCAATCTCATGTTTCAACAACACGCCGATTACGAATCTCAACGTCCCGAAGGTGCCGATCCCGACGAAACTCAACGCCCCGAAGATGCCGATCCCGACGAAACTCAACGTCCCGACGATGCCAATCCCGACGACTTTCAAACGCCGCCCTCGGTCCATGGTTCAAATGTTGGGGTTTACAACCGCGGTTCTCCTCTACCTTCCAATCAAGATATAGTGGTGAAGCCTCCGTTGCCCGTCCTCGACGACATCGACGTCCTTCAACCGGGTAATAACCTTTAGTCATTTCTCTATTTATAGCTATTAGTCATTTTTCTATTTTATTAATTAATAATATTTAATAATTAATAAGTTAGTACTTAGTAATAAATAATAATTAATAATTAATAATCAATAATTAAATATTAATAATCAATAACGAATTTTTGAAAGTCTTAGTATGCTCTGTGGTTGCAGTTCCGACTGATCTTCCACATCAGAAACGGATTTCTTGATATTTTTTGTTAGATCGCGGGGAAGCAGGGGAATCCAGTACGGCTCCGGCACGGGCGGACATACCGGAAGGCGCACTGGAAGAAGTGAAGCGGTACTACGGCCTACGGTTCGACGACGATTCAGCCGAGTTCGATGTCATAAAGTGGTGGAAGAATCAACGGGACAGATTCCCGATATTGGCGAGAATGGCGAGGGATATACTATCCATCCCCATTTCAAGCGTTGCTTCGGAGAGCGCATTCAGTACGACTCAGTATGTCATAAACGACCGGAGGGCGTCAACCACCAACACACACGTCGAGCAAATAGTGGTGTTGAATGATTTGTTGTTCCACAACCCCGTGATTGCCGAACGGTCCGACCAAACCGAACTGGAGCTAATGACTGAAAGGTTTAACGCCTTATTCCCCGAGTAACGCAATGTAAACACCAATATGATGTGCTCTTTCCTCTCTTGGTTTTATGTCCCTAAGGAGGGTTTTACAAGAGAGGTTTTAGTGAGGCATCTTGTAATATTTACACTGAATATTTACAGCTTTCTTCCACCTTATTGTAATATTCACAATGAATAATACAACTTTTTTTTTTAAAATATCTCGTCTTATCATATTTATTTATATGTTAAGTAAATTTGTTAAAATTATTAATATCTTACAAACTAATATTTATTAACATATGTTACAAATTAAAAATTAACAATAAAAATCAAGATTATTAATATGTTACAAAATATTAAATTATAACATACTTAAATATTAATTTTGAAAAAAATAAATAAAGATAATTATTTTAAATAATTAACATACTTAAACAAATTTTTGAAATAATTAATAAAGTTTGATAATTAAATTCGGGTAAAAAGGACTAAAAATAAACATTTCAAGAAAACAGGTACATTTGCCGCAAACATCGCCCAGCGAGTTGCGACAAAATCGCGAGCCGTCGCGACTGCACGCATTGCGATGGGAACAGTCGCGACTTTTGGCGATTGGGTCGCGACCTGTCGCGACGTCGCCACCCCCAGCTCTATCTAGACCCATACCCGCCCTATTTTATTAATCGTGCTAGAAGATGAGACCCATACCCGCCTCATTTAAATACCGTTTTTATCGTGTCTACCCATTTAACAGATTCATGTATTTTAAAATGATAAATTAATTCAATTTATACTCATCTAACTTAATTTATTTAATTATATTATCTAAGATTTTAAAATTTACTAACAAATTTTTATTTTCATCAATTTTATGACGTAATGAATAAAATATAAACATAAATGTCATATATAATAAGTATTAAAATACTTAATAACATATATAAAATGCATAAAATGTAACTTTTTGCTTCTTAATCGTGTCCAAATTGAGTCTCGTCGTGTTATCGTATTCGTGTCGTGTTTACCTGCTATTTAATCGTGTTTGACACGGTTGGACCCCAGATCCATTTATGGTAGACCCAGACCCGTTTAAATCTTGTCGTAAACGTTTCGTTTTCGTGTCCGGCCCCAATTAATTCTATTAGATTAATTGAAATAATTAAAGAAATTTTATGAGAAGTAAAATGTAAATATTAATCAATTTGATCGTGATTTTTTTTTAATAAATATTATGCTACTATAAAAAAACATTAATTACGTATACCAATATTACCCCTAATTTTTTTATTTTTTATTTTTATTTTTTTGTAATCGGGATGGCACTATTGACTAATGTTACAATGCACTCTTGCATTACTAGATATGTTAGTCAAGAGGCACACATTTGCGTCCAAAAAGTTCGAACTCAAACCAATTAAATAAGTATGCAGAGAAATCAACACGAGATGAAACTGACTTGGTTATTATTAGCCCTAATTTATGAGAGTTCAAAGTTGATAATTTTTGGCGTCATATCATGAGATCAAAGCGCGTTTTTCGCTAAACTTTGATCATTCTCTCCACTTTCTTACCTCAACCAACCAACTTCTTGAACTCAATACTTTGTAATGAATGGGGACCTCTTTTTTGGAATAAAAAATATTCCAATACCAAGTCACTTCTATAAAAGATTTAAGGGACATTTACTTTTCTAGGCCTTTTGTTTATATATATATATATATATATATATATATTTTTTTTTTTTCAATACCTCTAAAATGCACTTATTTTTACAATACTACTCTCTATTTTTCTAATTTTTAATTATTTTTTTATATATTAGAAGTTTAGAACAAAGATTGGAGATAGGTGATATTTTGGCTTTTTGAATAATATATGCTTTTGTATATATTTTTTCTGAAAGTAAAACTAGATGATATATAAAAACAAAAATCTAAAAAGTATGAATAAAGGGTAATCTTGGGATTTAAGAAATTAAAAACGGTGAGAGGGTGATGCCGACACAATCGGACTTGCTTTCTTGGAAGTGTGGGACCGAAAGAACACGAAGTGACGCATCCCGAGACAAGCCCGAGCACGTTTATTTCCCGTTTTTAGCGATTTTATTTTATGTTATTTTAGGTTTTATTGCTTATTAATTATTTCTTTTATCTAGAGAGATTTTAGGGTTTAGTTTCCTTTTATTTAGCTTTCGGTTTAAACCCTAGTTTATTAACAAGGTATTATACGATTTTATTATTCATGTTTTTGATCAATAAAATTCGAGCTATTGCTTTGAAGAAACCGAGTGTTTTACTCGTTGAGACGCGTTCTTGCTTAAATCGTACATTACTCTACATCAGAGGGTATAAAAATTAAACTAAATTACGCTTTTAATGTATGGTTGAACTATTTTTTGCAAACAGAAGGTATATAAAAAGCAATATATATGTTTTTTTTTTCTTTTCTAAATTTATATATATGAAAATTTTATACAAAAAATAGATATCAATATTGTTTGTTTTTTATTATAAATATATAGTAAGTCATTTATGTCATTGTGATCACAATCAAAGAGATCTTCGTTTATTAAGTTTTTAAAATCTTATATCGGGAGTAATAGGTTAAATACATTGACACGTGTATGCTTAAATTATTTACCTATAGCAACATATACATTCAAAGTTTTATAAATATGACAAAAGGGCTTTCAGTTTCAACGGTGCTCTTATGATTTGAGGTGGTGTAAATTAACATTCAGCCGCAGAAAACATAATTCAAGAGCCAATGTATAAGACTTCTGCCGCAATATTTCGAATGGAGAGGACAAATATGAAGCTCAAACACCACGGTATTATGTTTATTAATTAGTAAGTAGTTATAATATAGTAAAACTTTTACAAATTAATATTTAATAAATTATTAAATTTTTTTAAGATAGTAGTTTTTTTTTTCAGTCTCAATTTGAATCGGTGTAAAAAAAATCAATTCTGTATAATATATTTTTTAGAATACATTGAATATACATATGTACAATACAAGTGTTTTATTTTAATTACAATCAATTATATTCAATTATTAAGAAACAAAGAACATTGATATAAGATACAATGAATTTGTACACAAATAATAAATAATGCTCTTAATTTTAATAAAATCTCAATAGTCAATACTAATAATTTATAAATGTTTGTTCTACACATAAAGCTTAAATATGCTAATGCAAAACGAAAAGTTGCAATATGGCAAAAGTATTAGAAAGTTTAAATATATGAAATAATGCCTCGGCAGCTTCACATTATAGTAATATACGATAATAATATAAAGTTACATATATAAATAACTCCTCGAATATATAGTAGTATAGTATCTTCGAAACAGTGCCACGTGTCCTACAACCCATGTTTCAACAAACCAAGCTTATAGGAACAGACCAAGAAGCTCTCCTAAAAATACTCAGTCCTCAACACCTAATCGATTATCAGCAATAATATTATTCTATAAATAAATAAATAAGATTAAATATTCTAAATTTCCCTGAGATCTTAACTCTATAACATCTTACCTTTTATGTAGACATTTTATTTACTCTCCAAAATTTATTACAAATTTACAATGTATCTTTTTCCCTTGAATATACAGACACTAAAAATATAATTATGGGAAATATGTAGATGCAAAGATAAATATAGCAATTAAAATAAACATATGAACCTTATGGTAAATAATATGATACATAATAATAATAATAATAAATTGAGGGGTCATCAAACTAAAAAAGAAAATTACAATCCTCAAACCCTAATCGATTAATGAATAAAATGATTATTAAAATAAAAAAAATCCCATATCTCCTGAGCTTATAACTCTATAACGTCTTACCTTTTAAGTAAACCTTTTTTTGTATTAATTTACTCTCAAAATTTATTACTAATAGCCTAATAATATGTATCTACTAACCTTTTAATATAACGATAATTAAATGATGGTAAATGTATAAATATATTATATAAAGATGAATATGAAAACTATGATATTGTGATGTACAGAATAAGAAATTGAAGGGTCAAATAAAAACTAAAATAAAATAGATGCAGTCCTCAAACCCTAATCAATTAATAAATAATATGATTATAAAAATAAACTTATCTACCTTCAAGTAAACTTTTTATATCAATTTACTCTCCAAATTTATTACTATGTGTCATTTGCCCTTTGAATATAAAGATAATTAAGTTATGGACCTACGGTAGATATATAAATACATTATATAAGGATGAATACATAAATTATAGTGTAAACATATAAAAAAATTATGGTAAACATAATGTGATACAAAAAATAAATTGAGGGTCAAAATTGATTAATTTATTTTTATTAAGAATCTGATTTGATAATTTTAATAAATTAAGGAATATTATTGTTATATTCTCTCTAATAATAAAATATTTCCAACAAATTCTCCACAAAAAGTGTAACCCTAATAATAATAACCATTGAAAAGTTCAAATCTCTCCATCACCATGAGTCCATCGAGAACCAATATCTCGCATTCGCACCATGAAAGCACCAAGCTCGACGGTGCTACGTGGCCGGCCCTGAAGGTCTGCAAAGGCTCGCACGCCGTCAAGAAACCGTCCTCGTCCCCGACACCGGCTCCGCAGCAACAGCAACGGCAGCCGGTGATAATCTACACGCACTCGCCGAAGGTGATCCACACGACCCGGAGGGACTTCAAGATCCTCGTGCAGAAGCTCACCGGCCTCTACAAGCCCATCAAGGACGCCGCCATCGCTGTCCTCGACCCCGCGGCGACGCCGTCCCCTCCCCCGAAGCAGGACTCCGACGAGACGGCCTCGTCCAGCTCGGGACACGCGGCGCAGAGCGCGTGCGACAGCGGCAGCCTCGTGAGCGGCGGCGGCGGCGTGGCGGATTATCTCTGCCCGAACGCGTCATTCTCCGGCTACAGCGACCCGTTTATGTTTACGGGGTCGAACGGGCCGTCAAGTACAGTAAAGCTCGAAGGGCTGACGGAGTTCCGCGAGTATTGAACGGTTGTTGTTCTCCGAATTTCTTATTTCAAGATTCATATCTTTGATTTCTGGATATTTTTTTTCTTCCATTTGCGAATAAGAAATTCTAGTTAGATTTGTGTTTGAGCTAGATTTTTTCTTTTCTTTTTCATTTGAATGATTAAATCTCATTATAATCAAATATATATATATCATAGCACTACTTGCATGCAATATTATTTCTGATTCATTTCATATATCTTGATCATCTGGATTATTAATCCATTCGAATAAGAAATAATTAGTTCCTTATATGATAATGAAACTTGTTTAAAAGCTCATTGAAACGTTGATTATATTGTCTTCTGTTTGTTGAGAAAATGGGTGTATATGTTACACGTGTGTACGACGTTCTTCGATGTATTTTTGCACCGGTAATGGCCTTTTTACCGCCTACTTGGGCGAAACGTGCTGCTGAAAGTTTAATAGTGTTTGCTTTTACCCTTTTCCCTGCTCGGTTCGTCTGACGAGATGGCCGTGAAGGGTCCACTACCCTCTTACCGGCTACTTTATATTCTCATAATTTGTGTCGCTGAAAGTTTGTGTCGAATTTAACGTAACCTCTCTTTTCAGTGGCACCTTTCCGTAACGTGCCGCCCGCCATAAACTCTTTATGCGGCGTGATTGGTAAAAGCTCAAAAAGGCGCCGGTGAAAATGATCATTCAGTGTAATAGGATGACTTTATCTGGCGAAAGTTGCGAAAATATAAAACAAGAAGCGATTTTGAAGAACAAAGTCAAAACGACATCTTCGTGGAATTTCGTTAATAACTTTAAACTTTCAGCGGCGTATTTTTGGCATTTGAAAAACGTATTTTAGGAGCACATTTGAAGTACAACGGAACCGGGAAAAGGCAACCGGCCCGTTTAATAGAATAATATCACTATAAAAAAGGTTGAAGAACATGTGCGGGGTTGTAACGAAAACCCGCAAATGCGGGTGTAAAACCATATCAAGACAGTGTTCGGTTTTGAAAAAAAAAACCATATCCGGATTAAACCCGTTTCCAGAGTTATATTAATGGAATGTTATTATGGAGAAAATAAATATTTTCTGACATATTCATGAGAACAACAATGTTCAGAGAAATAATCATCTATTGGAAGAGAAAAACGACAGGGAAAAAAGAAAGAGAGAAGGCAGAATCTCTCAAAACGACAGGATAGTGACAAAAACGACAGAAATTGCTATCCAACAGCATTTGGACCTTGTTCTCGAAGAAAATGTCTTTTTTTGTGTTCCGGGTTTATTGAATAAACAAAGAGGATTCACATGACAGCGTCTTCTTGTATTCTGATTTTGGGACAAGTTTAATCTGGTTTTATAACTAGGGGTGGCAATTTGGGGCCGGACACGAAACACGACACGATTTAAACGAGTATGGGTCTACCGTAAATGAATCTGGGTCCAACCGTGTCGAACATGATTAAATAACGGGTAAATGCGGCACGAACACGATAGGACCCAATTAGACACGATTAATGAGTAAAAAGTTACATTTTATATATGTTATTAAGTATTTTAATACTTATTTTATATAAAATTATGTTTTTTACTTATTTATTACATCGTACAATTGATGAACACAAAAAAATGTTAGTAAATAGTAAAATCTTAGATAATATAATTAAATTAATTAATTTAAATGAGTATAAATTGAATGAATTTAACATTTTAAAATACATGAATATGTTAAATGGGTTAAACGGGTAGACACGATAAACACGGTATTTAAATGGGGCGGGTCTGGGTCTCATCTTCTAACACGATTAATAAATGGGGCAGGTCTGGGTCTACATAAAATAAGTAAAAACCGATTAAAACCCGGCACGAACATGACACGAAACCTGAATTGCCACCCCTATTTATAACAAATGTTATATAAGCCCACCTTTATATCTATTTCATATGTTATCCAAAATCACATTATTAACATCAATTCCCGATTAGCTTCCTGTAGTAGCGGCGAGCAATCTGGGAGCCTACTAAACTGCAAAAACGGAGTTGTAGGAGAGCAAACAAACATTGTGCCGCCAGGCGTAGCAGTGGAGCCTGATGAACGATCAAGGAATCGAAATATCACATAAAACACACATAAACGATTCCGGCCAAACGGGAGCTCACGGATATAATGACTTCCCTTCCTCGTTGAATAAATTCAGAAAAAGTAATCAACGAACGACCAATCCTTCGAGAGCTAGATCCGTGATGCGAAAGTGAAACGGAATCCAAAACGCGGCATAAAAATTTGGCAATTGCTGCTTGGTCGATGAATTCCAAACTAAAAAACCAAATTGCAATAATAGAAAAATACGGAAGTAACAGCTAAAGAAATAAAATTAATAGCCGAAAGTATCACTAGCTAGGCTCTGACCCGACTTGTGTGGGACATGTGGAATCCCGTGTTTATTAGAAAAAAACCGATTTGTGAAAAGAAAAATAAATATAAAAACGCTACACATCAACAGAAACTTTGCGTAATTTCCTTAATTTTACGTATAAAAACCCATTCTCTCTATTATTCTCTTCTTTCTTGTAATTTAATTTTCCTCGGTAAGATATACAATCCCACTTTACAAGAACATCTATATACACAAAATCGAAATGGCGAATATGATATCATCTTGCCTTCTTGTCTTCGGTCTCCCGTTCGAGAAACACCGGAGCCGCAGGTATGCTGAACCACCATTCTCTTAACCGTCTCATCCATCTTTCGGTGCTCGGTTTTCTTGGAGGCGAATACCGAGTAAACGCCTCCAAAAACAGAAGAAGAACAAGGTAGCGGCTTGGAATCAAGCTCAGAACCAAAGCCACCACAACGAGAGCCATTGCGAATTTCATGCTAGCCTGAGAGATTACACAAAACAAGAGGAAAAGCTTAGAAGAATGGGAGAATAAATATGTACTTCTTAGTTTTATAAACATAATTGATTTGTTCCTTTTTCATTTTTGTCTTTGAAGTATTTTGCTTTAAAAACGTTTGCGATCATAAGCGAATCAAAATCTAATATCTACTGACTTGTTTGATCTGTTTTGATATGCAACAGGACCGTTAAAACCGGCATTTTTTTTCCTTCTGAAGATGTCCCATCTTAGATCGATAATATTAAACTCAAGCATGTGGGAACAACCAGATGAATTTATTTTCAATAAAATTCACAGAATTCGATCTAGTCGAATTAATCAAACCGAGTGCAATTTCGTCCGATGTACAGAAATCAAGGCGAGAGAAAGGAAACCTGAGGGAAAATTGAGAGCAAAAGTGCGCGTATTTTGAGGAGATTGACGTTTGCGTCCTGAATGAAGCCTTCGGCTTGTGAAATGGCGTTCTGGACGGCCAAAAGCTGTTCCATTTTGTTCAGTGGTGGAGGCACCACCACCTTAACCTCGTCGACGGGGGTTCCTCTCGTTAAGAATCGCGTTAGAACCATAAACACGGCAGTCAGGACAAGCGTCACTGCAAATGCATAGCCCACCCATTGCCTGGCAATGGAAACTAACTCTATAAATACATACATATATAGAAGTTTATGGAAGTTCCGGCCTTATTTACTTCCTCTGACATATAGACAACTTAATTCGACACTCTTTTTTACTAGACTGGTCCCGTTGGCTTGGCTGTATCAGTTTATATTACTGTCGTTACCGATCAGAATTTCAGATTCATAATTCCGCTTGGTAATTACCTCTCATAACACCAGAAACCGATACAAGTAGAAAATTTACCTGCAGATAATGTAAGCAGTAACGCAACAGAAGATCAAAGATTCGCGAGGGTCCTCCCAAAACGCTAACAAAAGAAGACAATTCCCCAATTCCATCATCGGATGAAGTAATTCCTGTAATCGGATTTAATAGGATTTAATTTAGCGTATTATTCGTTTACTCCTTTCTAAATATTCTGGAAAATTCTATTAAAGCTAGATATCCTCTCAACTGAGTTGTACTCTCTAAATAGTATAGAGAATTGTGATACAATGAAATCCCATTAGGCCAAAGAGAATTCACCAAGGTGATGATTCCCGTTTCTTTATTCAATAAACCGAAGAAAAATGACATTGCCTTCAAGAGCAAGGTCCATAAAACAAAAATCGATCAGCCATAGGTTGGCGCCTAAGGTTGCTAATAGGCTATAACCTAAATGACCAAACTGTCCTCAATGACATACATTTTAGCCTAAATCCCGATATCTTGCACTCCTCCACTTATAGACTAGCGCGGATTATCAATTAGACAAGCATAATTATACAATTCTGATAGGACCCGATCTCTAGTTCAAGAGTCAGATCGGAAAGCTCTTCTGATGCGGCGGAATAATAGCGTGCACGTGCATGGAGCATGCAAGCCAACTTTCTCATCTTAATGAAGTATACGTATATGGAGCATGCATCAGTTTCAAAATCCCATTATTAGAGCACTATTTTATTTGTTTTAGTTATATTGCTTTTCTTTATTTGTTGCTGATTTCCATTGCTTTATTTATTTGACTATTTCGTCTTATTAGTTCGATCAGTTTCGCGCTTTATTAGCAAGTAGTTAGGGTTTAAACTTTCATGTATTTAGTCGACGAAACAGAGGAGGATTGGATCATTATTTTTTGAATAAAAACTCAGAGCTTTATTGCTTGACTTATTGCGTTTTCTCCTTCCTATATTCCACCCTACATCATCTCCCAATGATGTTCAATAGAAATTTCCACCAGTCAAACACGACGGTTAACCCTGACGGTAAGCACCCTATATAAGCTTAGAAACCCTTTATTATCCCTATACCTCATACCTAAATTACCCCCTAATGAAAGAAAATAAAATCAATGAAAAAATACTGCGAGACAAACAAATTCCTCTCTATTTGTACATTGACATAGTAATTTACCTTCATAACAGCCAAATTGGTGTCAATTCCCTCGACTTTAACTTCATTAACCGTGGCTTGTGCTACCACCACCTTCTCGTAATCGCTTTTCGATTCCTTCACTACCTTTTCCAGAGAAGTCATTTCTCCCACCATTATCTCACCCACAACGAGCCTTGCCTCTTTTGGGCTACTAGAACTTGGGCCCAGCACAAAGCCCAAATTAGAAACCATATCCAAGGCCGATATCGAATACATTCCCGTCCTAGATTGACCATTATTCGTTGAAATATTTGCCAAAGTCTCCAATATCAAGTCACCACCTGGAAGTTGGTCACAGAGGTTGAACATTAGAAGTCCTTCACAGCGTAACAGAACCGATGAGCAGATTTCTTGAACGGCTTGTAGCCTGAGAATCCCGAGCACGGCTTTTGAAAGTGCTTCGTCTCTTTCGACTCCTTTGATGTGAAATTTCTTGATGAACCGGTGAACGTTTAGAATTTCTCTGATGATTGCTAACCAATAATCACGACGAGAATGCCCTTTCAGCTCGGGAAACTCTATCACAACCGGTTCTGATCTATACAAGAAAATTTAAGTTCCTTAAATCAATGAATGATTTAAATAAAGAAACGGTAATTGTAAAATGGGCGTAGATAGCTTACAGCAAAATCGATTTATAGGACACCGCCTTATCGAAGAGTCGAGTTCCCCATGGTCCAGTCAGCTCGGGTTTGACTATCTGTTTTAGATCGCCAGATAAATCGTAACGCTTTGCCTTGTCATATGATACAACACGGAGAGCTTCGAAATGGAGAGCATGATCTGTCAGAATTAACCGCCCTGAATTGCAACCATAATAATTAAAGAATATTAGATAATTATTTGGAAATTCCTATTTAATAACATAGTTCTTAAAAGTAATATAATATTGTCTTGAAAATTACATATTCTAACAATGTCATGAGAGCATGATAACAATATTGTCATATATTAACATGATAATTTATATTTTAAATTTTAGAATAACCCTACATATACAGTACGGGTGCTGTTATTAACATGATTATCCTGTTTTGTCTAAAACAGTTATTGGCAAATGATACTATAAGCAGTTTCGGTTAGCCATAACCCATTTCCATCAACCAGATATGGCAAAAAAATATTTTTATTTTGGTTAAAGTTCAGTTGGTTTTTGTTCAGGTTATCGGTTATTTTTTCAGGCCAAACTTCTCCGAGAACAAATAGTGATATGAACTTACCGGGCCATGTAGAGATTCCTACATGCTCCAGAACTGGTTGAGTCGTAACTGTTCCATCCACTTCCAGAATTCTCTCTCCTTCCGTTGATCGCATCGAAGCAAGAAGAGACGAGTCTGACTGTGTCTTCATTTTCCTAATTGCTCTGCAGTATAAACAGTTCACGTTCAGTTTTTTTTTTTAGTTCAATAACTCCTTTTGAAGAAAATTAATAAGACTAAGCACGTAAAAAAAAACGTCCCTGCAATAATACTGATAACTATTTATGCGTTTTCTCTATGATTATTGATTCGGATCCTATAAAAATCTGAAGCAACCAGCATCGACATAACTGCATATCCTTACAAAAACTGAAGCAATCAACATGAGATTTTCGGAAATTTCAGAAGTAAGCACTAATCATGACTTCTTCCTTTTTTTACCTTTCAAGACCACTTAAGTATTTTTCATAGACGGGAAACTGAAGCCGCCCACGAGTTGGCTTAGTCAACACCTCAAAGAGATTCTCACTAATGATTACATCTGCAATAATCGGGATCGATGGTGCTATTCTTGAGAATGCCTCTCTGCCAACAGATATCTCCTCTTCAACCTAAAACAAATAGGAAAAAAAACTTTAAAACTAATTATAAAGTGCTAAAGGTACAATTAACCCGATACCCACGATTAAATTTTGAAAATAATAATAATAATTATCCAAGATTGACGTTTTATGCTAATGAATTGTAGTACTTCATTATTGATGATTAAAATAGTAAATGAATACTAACCTTAGTGGACGGTTGATTAAAATCAGCCGGAGCCTCCCATGCTATCATCATGTCAAAAGTCAACCGTCGGAACTTTTTATCGGCCAAATGACCAGTCACTTGGACAGATAGAGAAAGTGCTCGGAAACAACAGTACTCCAAAAAGTTCCTTGCGTATTGTTGTGGATGCTTTATTGAATCAGAAGCCTCGAAATTGAAGCTTTCTTGAAGCTCGGTCGTGGGTATACCGAGTATTCTGCATTATTTATCTCTTACTTCAATATAATTGAATAAAATTATGCAAAATTTGAAGAAGTACTATACCAAACACCGGACCAGTTTACGATTCATTTATAATTTTCCAAAAAAACAAAAGCAAAAACAAAATCTATTTAATGATTTATCTCGTAATTCATTATTAAACCAAAACAAGTATGGCCATTCGAAAAAGCTATGCACAAACTTACTATACGAAGCACCGAACAAAGTTTAAATCATTTCTTTCAAACATTTTTCCAAAGAAATCACAAACTCGTGCATACTTTATGTTCTAGTTCTAATTATCAATATGGACACTGTTATGGCGATTTGAAGAAGCAATGCATAATACTATACCACACAAGTCCATTTCATTCATTCACATTTTTTTTCAAAAGAAAACACAAACTAGTGCATAATTTATCTTTTATTTCACAATTATTGAACGAACACAGCGATAGCGATTTGAAGAAGCTATGGATAATACCATACCAAACACCAACCAAGTCAAGCTATATGTATGTGTTAAGTGCAGATCATTCATTCACTTAAGTTAATTGCTTAGTGTACATACTTTGAGCACCGACGAATGACTACGTTCGCGATCGGAGAGAGCTCCGGTATCCAATTCTTCCGGGCCGAGGGAGACTTCCCCATCTCCTCAAACTCCTCGTTGAACGAACTCCGGTGACCGAGCAGCCATTTCAACGACCCGTCTTTCACCAGACTCTCTAGCAGAACCCGAGTTTTGCTCGACACGGCCATGGCGATCACGGAATCCACCTTCATTCAACGAAAATCACAATCAAATCATTTCCCCAACAGCACTTCAGCTTAGTCACCAACCACTCCATGAAATGCGAAGCATTTCATCACATTTCATGAATAATCAAAAGCGATCATGGATTACCAAACACATAATCCGGTAGATCGTTGATCAAAACCCAGCTCTCGAATTTTATAAAATTAAAAAACAAAAACAAAAAAACACCCATTTTTTTATTCTCGAACGATCAAAAGGGAATTGGAGGAACTCACCTTTTGGAGAGAACAGAAGAGAAGCTATGATCGGATTTTCGTCGTCTTCTTCATGAATCTGAGCTCGAAGCGAAAACCCAGTTGAGATTAGGAGACTAGCTTCATGAATGAAGCCAAGAAAAAAGTAGGAGTCGGTTCGCGCAGACTTTAATTATTAATATCATTAAAAAAAAAAAAAAGATCTTACTCTTACTGGATAAGTTCTAGCTTTAATTTCTTTAACAAATAAAATTAAGAATAATGATTTATAATATATATTACGTAAGATTAACAGAACAAATATATATTAATTTGTATTTTTATTTTCTATTTAATGTGTTGGCATATTCTTAATATATTATTTTGAAAGTAGAAAGACGGAAAATAATGCTTAAATTCATATTTATTTATGTTTCGTGAAGGTATGTAACAATTAACATGAGATATGTTAATGTTTACGATTAAATTTCAAAAATATTAATTATTCAACATTTTTATTAAACTTAAGACGTACACATGTTTTTAATTTAACGAATGTTAACTCGATTTTTGGACAAAATTGGACTTCCTCGCTATTTTTGTGAGTTTTGAGAACTACTGCCGCTAAAAAACTAAGAATATATCGGCACAACAATTAGTATTATGTCATATATATCTTTTATATTATATAATTTTGAAGATTGCCATTTATGTGTAAAAAATTTGCATGTTTGTGGGGTTTGTCTCTTAAGCTTTAATTTTTAATAGCAATGCTTTCTATGATTATATAATTAGAAAAATAAGGGTATTACTCGAGTGTTAGTCCAAAGATGTACCATCTAACGTTCATGGTATTATTAATCCTTGTTACTTTATAATTAGTTTCTAAAACTATGCCTTTTATCATAATAAAGATATATAAATAACAATTACGCAAATTGTTAAATATGATTATGATCAATCAAATGTAGTGAAAAGGACTAAATATTGCACACGCTTAATTATGCTAAAAATAAAAAATAACAGTTAATTAGGTATGAAAGACAGAGATCGTTGAATCTATATTATATTTTTTTTATAGTGAGTAGATAAATATTGTTGAGGATTTGTTTGTATATTGGTAAAGATGTGTGGACACATATATATACATATACAATATCAGTCATGATATTGTGTTTGTTTGGAGTAACGTGTGAACAATTCACTAATTTTTTATATTTTTTTATATTAGTCAAACGTGTTGAATTAATCGAATACACATCTAAAAATTCTGCTAATGGGTTATTTGCCCCAAAAAATAATTATATTATTTAACTTAAAGATGTTTTTTAGAGACGAAAATATTTCTATTAATTTTTGGTTAAACTGCGGCTAATGTACCCAATGTTTGTTTTTCTGTGGATTATGTACCCAATGTTTATTTTCGACGGCTAATGTACCCAAATTTATTCTGTTAGATTTTTTCGTGTTTTTCGTCACTTGACCGTCAGCGAGTGATATGTACATTTTTTGTATTTTTTTACATAACTCACTTAATTTTTGTTCAAATTTTATGCACGACCTACGGTTGGAAAGATAAGAGATAGATTTACAACTTTGGTGTTTTAAGTTTTGTAAAAGAAGTATATTATTATTCCAATATTTCAATTACAACGTAAAACTGGGCATTAGTTTAATACAAAAATTTTGTTTCGAGCAAATTTTAATATACTTAATGACTTTTTATGATGAAATGTTAAACTACAAAGTTGTAGATAAATCTTTTATCTTTCCAACGGTAGTTTATTTATAAATTTTGGACAAAAGAAGAGTGAGTTATGCCAAAAATATGAAAGATGTGATGTGAAAAAAGCTTTCGTATTTTGGGTATAGCTTACTCATTTGTTATCCAAAATTTATAAATAAACTACCGTTGGAAAGATAAAAAAAATTATCTACGACATTTTAGTTTTACATTTCATCAGAAAAATCATTATGTATATTAAAATTTGCTCGAAACAAATATTTTGTATTAAACTAATGTTCAGTTTTACGTTATAATTGAAATTTCGTATTTTTAATTTTTTTTTTACAAAACTTAATTAAAACACAAAAGTTGTAGATCTATCTCTTATCTTTCCAACCGTAGGTCATGCATAAAATTTGGACAAAAAATGAGTGAGTTATGTCAAAAATACGAAAAGTGTACATATCACTCGCTGACAGTCAAGTGACGGAAAACACAAAAAAAATCTAAGGGAATAAAGTTTGGGTACATTAGCCGTCGAAAATAAACATTAGGCATAATCCTCAGAAAAACAAACATTGGGTACATTAGCCGCAATTTACCCTTAATTTTTTGTTGTAACTTACGTTAAATGTTGTAAGCTGATATGTTATGTCATGTAACATAGTAAAAAAAAGTTTTGATATTTTTTTTTAAAATAACATAAATACTTAATATTTGAAGTTTTTGTACGCGTTATTAATCTAAAAAAAAATACTCACAAATATAATATTTATTTTGTGACACTTAAATACTTAATTTTTCGGTAACAAAATTTGATTTTATAACTATATTGCATAGGACTTTAACTTGAAGACATTTGTAAGATTATCAATTTTTTTTTTCTTTCAAATTTAACACATTACCTTAACAAAATACATTGATCAGACTGATGCGCTCAATAATTTTCAAATACATCGTACTAGTAGGAAAAACGGGTTACACTCAAAATGAAAGAAAAATAAGTTCCAAATAAAAATTCACATTAAAAAAAAAAACACCTTGAAAACAGAGTACAACAACAGAATACAGATGACAATCTCGGATTAGCGGTCCGCCTTAGTTAAAGCAATCCGAAGAGAACTTCTCTCGTGATTCGGCTCCACGCTCCACCGACTCGCATTTTGAAGATTTGAAGGCTGCAAGTGAAGATTATAGGTGAATTTTGCAGGAAAACTTGAAGTAGAAGGCAGATCTGAATGAAAACTATTACCATATGGGAATGGGAGTGTCATGAAGTGAACTGAGTCCCAAAGCTAAGAGTGTGGCATTCCAAGTTTCTAAGGTTGAGCTGTAAATAGGAACACAAAAATAGAAATAAAAAATTATAAGAATCTAAAACAACAATTTTAAACTCGTCGTCGTTTGAGTTTTTGTTTCACTAAGAAGAAAAATTACGATAATTTTCGGCGTAAAATAACTTACCATTACGGCTACTCCGGTCTCGCAAAATTTGGGGATACAAATGAGTCTGACCATTTGCCCTTCAGATCCTATGATGGTAAGGTATCAAACAAAAGGCATGAGCAAGAAAAATTTTCTCCAAATTATAATCCATTAATATTAATGCACAAGATAATTACCCGTGATAACCCGACTATCGTACTTTTTCTGATTTCCGGCAAAATAAACATGAGGACAACTTTCAATCACAAAGGGATCTATATCAGTATAGGGATAACACCCTGCAAAAAAAAAAAGGAAATATAGATTTATATAGTGAGGCTAAACCAAATAAATGCTTTGAGTAAAAGCCTAAAACATCGATAATTTATAGTGATTGGTACTAAAGCCTCCCTGAACTCTACATCTTTGTGCAGTTTACCCTATCTACTTCAAAAGTGATACATTGCCTCCCACGAGTTAAAAATGAGGGAAAAAAAAAATAATTTGTGGGCAGAAATGACTTAATCATTTTTTTTTTCTTTCCAATCACCGAACAATATCAATATAGTAGATTATGGGACGAGACTACTATAAATTAGTGAGTCCAGTTATTCGAGAACTGTTAAGATGAAAGTGCCGCAAGATTGAAAACATAATAAAATTGATGAAAATGCCCTCAAACAAGTCATGTGTATTGTGTAGCACACAAGTTAATTTTTTCCTTCGTTTTTTTAAAGCCTAGGGGCAATGTACCACTTTTTAAAAGTATAAGGGGCATTGCAGCACAAAAACTAATGTTCAGCGAAGCAAAACAGAACACTAAGCCGCGAAAGAATGTAAGACCATACCGAGAGTGTTAGGCGCTGTAGGTGCCAAATGCCTCCATTTGAGTGTCCTTTCCATGAATTCGAGCTTATCCTTCGCCTCCGAATACTTCTCGAGATCATCTATGTTCTGACCCGATGTTCCGAGAAACCTGAAATCAAACGATAATTTTGTCAAAATGAAGCTCCTTCTATCGACAGTGAACACGGCGTTATAGTCTATAAGAATTCACCTTACACCGTCAAGATCGAAGCTGTGAGGATTAGTACAAGAACGAAATGTGTTATAAGCTGACGATCCTGGGAAGAGACATCGATTCAAAGGCTGATAGAGAAAGAGTATTAGCAAATAGCAATGTCTGAGCTCTAGTCAAACAAATATCTATAAATAATATATCTATATACAACCTGCTGTGGTAATGCAAAATTAGCGGGGTCGTCGGGACCTGGCATGATATCCAAAGGCAGCCCGGCGGAAACCTAGCATATAAAAAATGTAACCAATATTATAAACGCTAAATGGATATCAGAAGATATATATGATATACTATTCAGACGAAAATAACCTGTGTCAATAAGATATCCAACTCTTTTATTGGCTGAGACAACTTTGACATATCCTTTGTAGCCAAATTCTACAAAACACAGACAACAAAATAAAAGATAAAAATAGTTTTTGAGTAATAAATCTAGGTGTTTTGCTTTTATATACCCTTAACGTGTAATTAAGTTCTTTTATACCCTCACATAATTTAATTTTCGAAAAACACGGAATAGCCCCTTATTCAGAATTTTAAAACGTGACGAGCCTACGAGAGTCAGAGTGAGGGAGGGAGGCGACAAGCTCGACCAAAACAATGGATTAGGATATTTTGGTTTTAGTTTCTAAAAATTTCTAAAATAGAGGATAGTACTGTCAAATCACAAACTAAGGGTATTTGGGTATAAATTTAATACATAAACACTTAAAACATTTATAGCAATTGTATCAGACTAAACATTTAAACATTTAGACTATGAGATACCTTTCTTCACTGACCTGACCATTAAGGATCTCGCTAGAGATTTCGACTGAATTCCCGGCAATCACAATGTGAACTATTTGTGCTGCAAGACTTTGTTCCTATAAAATTTGTGTTTCTATGAGAAAATAATGTTGAATATAATTATACTTTCTGAGAATCACTCAATCCGAAAAGAGCTTATTTGACTAACCTTCTCATCTCCTAAATGTCCAGTAATGTGGTCAACTAGAAGCTGAAACTGGAGAGGGTTAGATATATCACTCCCGGCACGCAACCCGGACACAAAAACGACATATTTGTCTTCTTCTGCATATAATTAAATCAAACGAATGTCATACTTCCTAGCAAATTTACATTTCTACCACCTGTGTATTCTTCCATAACTAAAATGTACGCAGGATCGTACTGGATTTAAGTGGCTTCTCTAGCTGCGGTGGAAGGCCAGCATCGAGAACATCCTGAACTAAGAAGTCGCCGGGACCCGGCTTTCCATGTAAAGCAACAACGACTCCTGCAATATTAATCTAAGAACATGTTACATTCGTAAAAATCATAGTAGTTTACTTATGTTTATTTTATATTATGTTTTATTAGTTTTTTAAATATATTTGAGCCCGGTAATCTTTGGTCTAATTAAGAGACCCTAAATCAATGAGAAAGGGCAAAAAAATATTCTACAAGATTTAGTTAGCTGTTCTCTAAGCTAAGGAAGAGTGAAGCTGCGATGTGAAACAACATCGAAAGGTTATGTCACGAGATCGACATTCCGGGCCATAACAATTCGGTATCAGAGCCATGATACCATAATAGATAAACGAGCTCCAGTCGTCTCTAAGTATAACCAATACTATGACGATAGTACTTCAAAGTTTTCATGTTTTTTAAACAATATTATGACAATACTTCAAAGTTTTTGTGTATATTCATTCAATGCATATGACTCGGTCAAATGGACACCAAACTAGCTTAGTTTTTCTGAATAAGTCATTTCTAAGATTTTAAAAAAAATGACATGCTGAACAATCATTAAAACAGTGTCGAATTTGTAGTTACATTTTGCTCGTAGAGATACCTGTAACATAGTTGGACGGGGAAATAACACCTCCGCAAAGTTTAACTCTACCACTTCCGTCTTCCAAGATTAGATGGTCATCTTCGTGCATGAAGTTATGTGGCTTCACAAGTGGGATAACAGATCTCTGTAAAAGAACAGTAACATACAATTAGTATGAGGATCCCAATCTCGTAATTTAACTCAAGATTAATTTGAGATTTTAAAAGTCTTATTCGGGAGGGGAGCGACAAAAATCATTCACAACAATAATACCTCCTTCGAGTACTCGTCAAGAATAGTCGGTTTAAGTTTCATGTGCTTGTACAGGGTTCCGACAACAACGCACTCCTTACCGTTTTCCAACTGCAAAACTGTGCACACTGCGAAAATAGACGTCAAGGACGTAATTGAACAACAGCGTCACCGAAGAGATTTCTTGCTCCTTAGCTCAACAAATATCCTTATAATTAACATCACAAACTCTAAGATATGGAACTAGTCACGCCACCAACTTGCACGGGCAGTACCGCCAACTTGAACAAGATTTTCCCATTTTTCCGCTACCTTGCAGATATAACTTTATACTAAGAGTTCTATAGATACATGCTCTCATTTTAAGATCATACATTATTTACAAACTCCATTTCTTTACTCAAAGATCACATCTTTTCGCACGTGGTCAGTTTAACACAGAATGTAGGAAGCAATATCGAAATTAAACCAAAAAACGAGAACTCCAAATTGATAAACGAAACCCCAGTCTCTAATTCGAGAGCTAGACCGAGACCCGCTAGTTGAAATGGATACATTAGGTCAAAATCAAAAGGGAAAGTTGTAAAATGCCAAAGAGAAACCCTAGGTTGTTTGAATCGAAGAGAACCTGGTACATGCGGTTTCCAACTGGGAACAAGTGAATAGAGAATGGTTCGCATCATATGGAGACGAATGAAGTAGATTTGACTGTACTGTTGCCCCTTGTAGGTCTCCTTCTGAATCGCAAACTTCTCATCCTGAACAATCGCGATTCAAGGAGAGAATCGAGTAAGGAAAAGAAAACCTCAGAAAGCTTCGAGTTTTGCTGTTGGTTTCTCGGGAAACAAACAGACAAGGAGATGGAGGAGAAGGGGATGAACTGACCAGGGAGTTGTACAGCGATTGCTTGCGCTGAAGAGCTCTCTCGGAGTCGATTTCCATGGCTTCCATGGCGGGAAAAATGAGCAGAGACCGAAAGTCTCTCTCTCTCTCTCTTGTTAATTTTATTTTCTGTTTTTATTTTTATTTTATTTTTAGAAAATACTACAATTTCATCGAAGTGTGTCCTTGGAGATGGTCTAATAAGTGCTAAAAAAATAAATATAAAAAAAGAGAGATAAACTGCTAGAAATATTTCGGAGATTGAGTTTGTCATGTTTGAATTATGCATAAAAATTATATACAGTATTTTTAACATTATTTCGAGCACCTCCGAAACGTCTTGATGTTTACAAACAAGAATACTACATATACGATCAACCTTAAGTTTGAACTAAGTAGAACGCGAGAAAAATCGAATTTGCTAGCGATATGGGCGATGGCAGCGTGTGAAAGCGAAAAGAGGGCGTCAAGTGACATACTCTAGTTTTGTCACTTGTTTGAGCTTGTCGTAAAGGATTTCATAATTATGTAGCACGAAACACTTGTATTTCTTCAATAAGACTTTTTCGCTTCTCACAACTCTAGGAACATAGGCGGAAGCACCTATTAGCTCAAGTGGGCTCTAGCCCCCCAAAGTTTCTTATTTGCATGTAGTTTACCATTAATTTTTTTAAAATTTTACACTTCAGCTCCCCTTTCTTGTTGATTTTACAGTTCAGCCCTCCTTAAACAAAAAACCTAGTTCCGCCTATGTCTAGGAACACGTATTTATTTATTTTAGCTTCAATTTATTTGAGCGTTTATTGAACACATAATTCAACAATCCTATTCAATAAAACTAATATAGTTTGGTATAGTTCGATTTAAATTCATTTAGAAAACCAATAAGTACTACGTCGTTTTGAGATCCTATCTCGTTCAATGTCGTTTGGTTTTTCTTCTTTTTTTCTTTTTTCTTTTTTTGAAGAAAATGTCGTTTGGCTTTGTTAGATGAAAGCAATGGAAATCTTCTTTGTCGTTTTTGTCCGATGATAAGCAATCAAATATTTTATTATAAAGGCTTTTCAAAGACCCTTCAAATGTCGTTCGAAACACAGCAAATAATTTTGAGCAAATAATAAATTTAATATGTTGTCTCATATTGTTTGAGCATGATTAACAATTAAAAAAAAATGGACCTTCATTAAGATATAAATTAAAACAGCAAAATTATTTAATATTTTTTTTTTTGTTGGCATGATTTTTTTTACAGTAAAAATTATCCATATTTACTATTTTGCTTCTCACATAAATTTTTCTATTTTTTTTTAATTAGATTAACAGAATTTTATATTTGTTTTTAACCAAATCCCCTATCTATCCCCTATCTTTCTCGAAAGTGACACGTGTCCAAGACTTAAAAATATATTTAAATTTTTTGTTAAATCAATTGAAAAAGTAAATTAAATTTTAGAAAGAAAAAAAACGAAAGAGTAAGTATTGAAAACTTCGAGGGTAAACTTAAAAAAAAAACTATTATTATAAAAATAAATAATTAATTTCTTATACAGCTATAAACTGTTAGATGTGTGAAGATACAATGGATATTACAGATATCACACAAATTATTCCAGGTATTTGTATTGATTATTCACTTCACTAAGTCAACGATTGGACATAGTCTACATGTATTAATTTAAGAAAGTTGGCATGTAAATGAGTTGTTTATATCAGTTTTTGATGTTCATAGCTATCTAATTAATACTCTCTAATTTGTTGTTAGATTTCATGTATTTATTTTTCTAGTCTTTTAGAAGCTAAAATTAGATCGTATCTCGTGCATCTATCTTAAATTATTTAATATAATTTTCACTTAATAACGGAAATATTCCGCCAAAATAAAGTAATAGAGAGGCTTAACCTACCGATGTCGTTTCTCTGATCAGTGTTTGACCTTCGATGATTACCAAACAAACATAAATAAGTTTTGACTTAGCTATTGTAACACACTAATACTCTTTATATTCTTCCACTATACTCACTTATCATTGTCGCTTTAATTATTAGCCAAGTGAGTCAATTGACTAAGCTTCAAACATAAATTAAAACTCACTCATCCTTAGATATATTTTGCCATATAAGTATCTAATCTTACGTAGTAAGTGTGCCGGCACATTTATAATCTCGTCTTTTAGCAACAATAGTACTGAAACAGTACAAAACAATGTTGAGGTCCAATTCTGTCCATGTCTTATAGAGATCTATTACATCATAAACACGTGTACATTTACGAGTAAACTCCGAAAACATCAATTACTATTCAACATTATTTTTGTGAATATATAGGCGTATATGCATGACTCTAGCTAGCGTAACAGGTTTTTAAATCGAAATGGACATGATTAGACCTCGACGCTGTTTTGTGACCTTCGGTACTATTGCTGTTAAAAACAAGATTATGAATTTCTCGGCACACTAACTAAAAGAATGAGTACTTATAGCACAAATATCCCTTACTCCTTTCAAGACTAGCCTATATATTCTGTATGCAAAATCTCAACCCTAATGATAACATATACATGAATATGGGATTATATCCTTTTATTTTGGTGGCTACATGCCCTATTTATATTTAGTGGGCACATAGTAATATAACTCCAAAGATTCTTGACAACCTAACTACTACAATCTCCCACTTCCAAAGTTTGATGATAAATTATGATCATGATCATGATCATGATGAGGATGATAAAGAAAAGTCCTTTGAACTTGCCCCATAATAGAGATGTTAGTTCCTCTCCCCCAAAACTCTACCTACTGTACACTATGACCCCTCCAAAATCCAATTAGGAAACAAAGACCCTTTACTTGTGTGACCCCATTTTGACAAGCCCTCCAATTGAAGGGTGTCTTCTTCTCCTCCTTTACTTCTTTTTTTATCTTTTAGTTTTTTTTTTAATATATATAAATTCCTTTCTCTTTGTTCATGCATGAATTGATTCAAGACACAACCAAAAAGAAAAGAAGGGGTCAAAGGAGGGTCAAAGGGGTCCAAGAGGAAAGATTTAGTGGGGGAGAGAGAGTCTTGAGCTTTAGGTGAGGGAAAGATTCACAACTAGGTCTTATCAATTATCATCAAATTTTGCTAATTAAAAGAAAAAAAATATATATATATTATTTTTTTCCACATGACCCCATTCTCTTTTGGGGCCATTGAGTTTTGTCCATTTAAAGCTATGGCCTCCTTTGTCCCTTCCCATCTTCATGGATACATTGTATCTAAGCTCTCTTACTAATTTTCTCAAAACATATATAAATACATATATATATTATATATATGTATACCTTGAAGTTCTATCTACAACAATTGAATGAACAAAGCAACAAAATAATATAATCAAAAGACATTACTTCCTTCCAATCATCCCCTTGATGAATTGGCAACATCCATGAGATCTCATGCATTTTATCTATATGTGGGATCTTAGAGAGTCCTTTTCTCCTAGTGGGATTCAAGGAAGTGACTTACACACGAATTGCTTTCAATTTGTTTGCTCTTCGGTAAAAGGACCATAATTTATATGATTGATTATATATGGCTCTTAATAACGTTCTTATCTCCATTGCTAGAGATTTCGGTTCATGGGTCATGGTCAAACACCCACAAATAATAATAATAAAAAAAATACATTGAATTCTATAGAATTTTATGTAGCTATTGTGATGAACGTCGAGCCGCGCGGACAAAAGACGATAAATTTTGCAGTTCCACGTCGTTTCAATATAATTTAAATACATATGATATTTACAGATTCAGAAGGAAAACCGTATGGATTAGACCAAAACGAACAATATCATATTAATTAGAAGTATGATTGCTACAAATAGAATTAGATTGTGATCGATGAAAATTGTGAGTCACCATTAAATTGTGCAATTCCACATTGCTTGATATTCACGTACAAGAATGGTTCGGTTATGCATCAAGATATGACGATTTTTTGGAGGCAAACTCAAGAACTACATTGTGCGGACGAGACTCAATATGGATAAAATACATATATATATATATCATATGGTGCTAAAATCATTGTACAATTTCCAAAAATTACCGACATGATGATATTTATCAACACAAGTTGGTGGGTGATTTGTATTTTGGCCCCAGGAGAATTGGAAGGTACTTATCAAGTAATCAATTTGCTTGATGACAAAAATTGTTGGACTCGGCTCAAACTATGTGTGTATATATATATCTCATGACATATGAGTGAATTACGCGTATTTGGAGGTAGGTCACTTGTCATGAACACACACATATCTCTATATAATACAACAAAACTACATGATATTAGTAAGAGAAGAAAAAAAAAATGTCCTGTTTAGGGTTTGTTTGTTTTTTTAATAAATTTTAATAAAGGAAAAAAGTGTCATTATTCATTTTGTATAATGGTGTGGAATATTGTTTTTATTGGGGCCAATAGTGTCATGTAGGGAATCGGTAATTGCTGGCGTACAGCTAGTTTTATTTTCAATTATTGTGCAATAAATCTTTCGGTAGGAAAAAAAAAAGAGTTAAAAGAAGCAGATAATGTTATTGTTTGTCCCCTTGTTAATGACCGGAAAAGTGGCCGGAAATGGCTTGCCCCGGTCATTTTCCTTGATTTCGAGGATAGTGGCTTTGTGCAGCTGGAAACTCCGACCGCGTGAGGCTATATATGAATAAAAATTGGAGAGCCCGTTTGCTCTAAGTGGCTTGATTCAATTCGCGGTTAATAACTTTGCCTAGAAAGAAGAAGAAAAAAAAGACACTCGCGTACGCTTATTTCGAACGGGTGATTAGGGTTATCAATTAGCATGATTAGAATATTCATCAGATTTCATGTAAAGTCAAATCATTGTTAACTTTTGAAATATTTTTTTCTTCAAATTATATTATATGAAAAGCAACAAGAGCTTTAAACTTGTTACTTTGAAGCTTTTAGAAGTATTAAAAATTTCAACTTTCTGATAATTTTAAGACCAGACATTGTAAGGGTGAATAACTTTTATATTATTTTAGTAATGTGTGATTGCTTATTTGATCTGAAAATATGATATTACTTTTACATATTCCTTTGTAATATTTTTCAAGTAATACACAAATTAACAAGTGTCTTGGATCATTGCGATTTCATACTACATTATTTGATGTATTATTTTATACATTATATTATAGTCATGTTTGTTGGTTAACTATTCAAACAAAATAAACTATATGATTACTCAAGGTCAGGTTTTTCCGCTAAAATTATGGTTGTAGCGATCATGATAACAAACTGAAACAGGTATCCCGCGGTCACCGTAGTAAGATTTCAGGGCCTTTGCGCTTTTTTGCCTCGGAATGATATCTTGTTTAGTTATTAAGCTAGCTTAAGAATTTTAAGTGTTCTAGTTCAAAGAACAAAGCAAAGTTTTAACTGCTTTCCCTTTTTGGTCATGAACTGTATTATTATTGTAACTTTATAATTTTCCAATTATGAAATATAATTTATGACAATTTTTCACATCTTCATGTGGGCCCACATGTTGGAATTGCAGCCTGTTGCCAATTTCACAATCAAAAAAGAAAAAAAGTGGTAAATCTAGTAATATTGGGAGAAACATTTTGAAAGGCAAGTAGAAGGATCATCACTTCACATAATGTTTAAAGTCTAGTCAATGTTCTCCTTTGAAGTGGATCATACATGCACTTGTGAAAAAGAAAAAAAGATGTAAAATTCTTTATAATTATAGAACTCTAATACTTAAAACATGTTGAAATGTAAAATTCTCCTAATAGGTTCACTTGAGTATTAATAGTTATCATTTTGTGATAATTCAAAATTCAAACCTACACAATGACAAGGGATAAAAACAAAGATATACAAAACGTCTTGTTCATATCCTATCTAAACTAAAAGTTATTCATGTCTAAGACTAAACATCATAATTAATACTCTCACCATCGTTAATCACTTTACTTAACCACTCGTGAGCCAAGGAACTACTTTACACAATTAATTAGTATGATGGCTGATTATATGCTTTAGATAATTATTAAAGAATATTTAGGAAAGATTATAAGCTTTTGTTCCAAATATGTGAAGATTCTTCTTAATTAGACTAACTATGATTTGATCTAGTCTAAATCATGATTTAATCATAGGGTTATTGGGTGGATAAGTACTCAATCTTACACGAAGTGTGTCACCATATTTTCGATCTATTTTTTAGTAGCAATAGTACTCAAGGACTATAAAATTATCGATGCTGGATTTCTTCTATGTCGAGATAGCATCTTTTAAGAAAGAGACTCGCGTACGTCTCAATTTTAATAGAAGTATTGATTAATAATTAACGTTTCTTTATTCTGTTTGTAGACGTACACATATTTCTCGTGTAACATACTTTAACGAGACATTAACGGAATTCTTAAGTAATATTGGAACTATTATAAATATTTTGACACTCTAGATAAAAATTAGATACTTATACTCCAATTATACCTTAATCAATTACAAACTTTTTGTGATCAACAAAACTCTCTCTCTCATCTCCAAATTGTCACAAGTCCATTTCCATAGTAGTTGTCAATCTTATATAGGTCTAGTAGTTATCATCATGAACATAAACGCTAAGCTTCAATTTCAAGTCCAATCAGGATGTTTTATGTTCCACTTATGTCTTGTAAATATACATATATATTTATAATATTAATTTTTTTTTATATAAAAAAAGAGTTCTCTAACAAGGAGAAATTAAGATTATATATATCCCTTTTGTATTAATGTCCATTGGATTTATCCCCACATGTAAGAAATTTTACAAGTATGACATCCCACTTTTTGCTAGACACATTCAGCAACTTGAAGAGCGGAACTAATTATACAATATATATTTCTAATTTTTTTTTTTTTTGGATTGAATAATATTATGATAAATAATAATTGGGAGCATCTTCATGTGTTGTATGGCAATAAGAGGCAACATCCAAAGGCAAAGTCAAAGGGGCCAATTTGAGTGGAAGCAAGCAAATCCTCCATATCCATCTCTTACCAATCGCTCCATCTCTTTTGCCTCATTTGCTTTTGCTCTCTGCAACAATATAATATTTAAAAAAAATTAAATATATATAATGAAATCATCACTCATCAATTATGTATATATGTGAGCCCACATGTAATAAACATACTAACATAGGCTTCATTTATCTTTTTCTTTGAGGACAAAAGCCATTTATTTGCAACTACTTGATTGTGCTAATGCAAATTTAATTTTATTAAGTCTTTATAAATATACAAAACTACAAATCCAACTTTATTATATTTTTTATAAAATTAGTAAAAGCGACAAGTTATGCTTTCTCGGACTCTGACTTAAATTTATTAATATAAACCACTCCGTGTTAAGCGTACATATAGCGTGTACATATTTATGTATTATATATAAGTATCTTTTTTAGATTTTAAGAATGATTAGTAATTTATTAGTTAGTTAGTTGTTAAAGTTTGAGGCTTTACCAATCCCAAGATGATCCATAAATGAAATATAAATAATATTTTTCACAGAATAAGCACCTGAAGCTTCTCCACAGCATCTGTCTCTGAGTCGAAGTCATAGAAAGTACTAGCTGCAGTCAGCTTCATAGAAAGGAACTGAATAATCCACAATAAATAAAAACATAATTAGAAAAATATACTTGGAATAAATATTATAATGAAGAAAGAATGAGAGATTAAATAATAGAATACTAACCTCTACCTGATTCTGCAAGGACTGGACATAATTAATAATCTCATCTAACATTACCGCCATGCCCATAGTCTGCAATAATAATTCATCATCAATGCAAATTAAAAACTCCTATTTTATATATATATATATATATACATATATATATATATATACAAATCTCATAAAGTATACCAGGTATGTCGGTATATTTTTTTATATATTTTTAAAACATTACTCAAACGTCGTGAACAATATCGACGTTCAATTCTATCTATGTCGAGTTAACGTCTGCTAAACTAGAAATTTTGGTAAGTCTCAAGTTGAGTAACATACACATATCCTTTTTACAGCATACTCTAACGCGAAAGTTTGTAGCTTTTGGGTACTAGTGTGCTCGCTAAAAATAGAGATTGCAATTAGTATAAAATTAGAAACTTATGCCGCCTTATCACTTCTTTTTACCTTGTAACATCCTGGGACAATGTCTTGCAAGCATCTGAGCCTCTCATTGATTTTCCCTCTCCTTACCTAAACAACAAACAAAATAACTCATCAATACCCTCCAATTTTCACTGAAAGAGCAACAAATTTTAATTTTAATATTTTTTTTACTGAATTACCCTTTCTGCTAGGCTGTGACTATCTGTGGCTTGTCCTCTTCTTGCTCTAACATGAACAACTTCCTTCAGCTTCTCTTCCTCTTTGCTATTGTTGCCGCTCTTCGCCCGCTTTCCTTTCCCCGAACCCTGCAATTCACCGACAAAAATATTTAGAAACGGAACCCTTTATTTTCGATATGACGAACGTTTTTCAATTTTTTGTATGTCATAAAAGAGAGTTTCAAATACTAAAACATTATTGACAAAAATTGACTTCGTCGTGATTTTTCGTATGTTGTAAAAAGGACTTCAAATAATGAATTAGCCCGTCTGGACTAGATCCGTGTCGTCGCAAACGGACTCCACCAAAAAGGATGGCGGAATATCCGTTTGCATATGTAATATATTTATACCGGCAAATGAATGTTTTTCAATTTTTTGTATATTATGAAAAAACGAGCTCAACTACTGAACTAGCCCTTCTGGTCTATATCCGAATTCGTCGGACTATCCGTTTGCAATATATATGTACATATATAAATATATATAATATATACCACTATATTTTTCTTCTTGATCCCACTTTCAGAGACAGAGCTGCTTTCAGAGGCATCAAAGATGAGAGCTTTTCTCTTCTTGTTCTCGTTTGAATGAACGTGATCGAAGCTCTCGGACACGGCTCGAACAGAGGCGGATCTCATCGTCAGAGTCTGTGCCGAGCTCGGCGGGGCCGCTTCATTCGTAGGGTTCGAGGAGAAGAAGTTGTCGTTCGAGAAGGGCAAGAACGCCTGGAAGCTCATGAGCGTCGAGTTATCTAGGGCAGCGCCGCCATTGATGCAGTTGTTGGAGCTCGAGCTCTGAGAGACGCCGGAGAACTGGGCCATGTCGTCGTCGTTGAACACGTGGTCCAAGAAGGGGAAGGAGGGTTTGATCAAGCTCTGGAAATGGTGATCGGGTGCGAATTCCGCCATTGATGATCGTCTTCTTCTTCTTCTGCTCTCTAGGGTTCTTGAGAGAGAGTTGAGCAGTGATTGAGTGGAACAGTTGATCTCTTCGAGTGTTTGTATGGTTGGTTGGTTTTGGATGATAATGTGGCTTTGGGAGTGTTATATATAGTGTAAGATTATATTACCATGCATTCAATATTAATGGCTTTTTTTATTTATTTTTTGTGGTTAATTGTGAAGTTTACTTATTTCAGTAGAGCTCCTCAAACTTTGCTGATTGGACCAATATAGCTCATTGAATTATAGTTTTCGAGAATAGTTCATTAAAATCAAAATATTTAGCAACGACACAAGGCGCTATAGTTCACATATGGCGATGATCCGATGACAAAGTTTCTCGCTCAAATTACGTTTTTTGTCGTCGTTGTAGGTGACATGCTGCTCCAACCCAACCCAATTTTAGTTAGGTTAGTTTGGGTTGGGTTGGGTTTTCGGGTTGGGTTATTTTTGCTCAGCCCAACCGACGACCAAGTAGAGATGAATTGTCGTTGTCGACTTGTAGTACAACTTTTAGTGATGATACTTGCCGAAATTGTTTCAAGCGTTAAGAAGATGAAGGAATATAAAAGTTTATAATTCGATAATATTTTTGTTAAATGATTATCGACAATGATATTTAATAATTTTTTTTATCTCGCGTTAAATAGATCGGTAGAAATATCTTTATCTAAGCCTCATAATACACACAAGTTGATACTTTCGGTATTTTTTTATTGCATAGACGGAATGTCCTTAAAAAGAATAGAGGGTATTGCTGCTAAAAAAACTAAAATTAAAAGGTAAAAAATGCCAAAATACAAAATTGAAAGGTCAAAATGTCAAATATGATAATTACTCTAAGTATTTTTTTTAACTTTTGAGTTTTGAGGAAGAGACAATGAAGAATGGGGAAGAGAGGCGTTAGTTAGGAGTGGCCACGTGGCAAATCCGGTCTCTCTAGTTGTGTTCCACTGTGGGACCCACCTCAGGGGGATATATCCAAATAATAAAGTGGGCCCATCAATGGGCTTTTGGGCCTATGCTGTAGGCAAAATAATGATAGTAATAATAATTCCTAAAAGAAACGGTAATAATAAATTAAAATAAGGGTTAATGGCGGCAAAAATATCCAAAGTTTGGTCAAAGAACCCCTCGTGTACTCAAAGTTTAAAAGTGGTGGCAACAATACCCAAATTCGTATTTGGGGAGTTGACCACTCCATTCTCGTAACGCCGTTAACTTACCCGTTAACTCTGACCACGTGAACAAACGTGGGTTGCTCACATAACAATTTTTGCCACGTGGACGAGCCCACATCAGCCTCGTTTACGAAAAAAAATAACGAATTAAACTCCTAATTAATACTATTTAATACAACTATTAGAACCCCTAATGATTACACTTAACAAAACAGATTTGTCCACGTAGCCAGAGTTAACGGGTAAGTTAACAGCGTTACGAGAATAGAGTGGTCAACTCCCCAAATATAACTTTGGGTATTTTTGCCACCATTTTTAAACTTTGAGTACACGAGGGGTTTTTTAACCAAACTTTGGGTATTTTTGCCGTCATTAACCCTTAAAATAAATATAAAGTATAACTATAAACTATGAAATAAATAATAAAAATAGATTTTTGTTTGAGAGTTGAAAGGTTGTGCGGCTAGGATAGAAAAGGACGTGTCTTTGGGAGAACAACAGTCATGATAAATTGGTATTTGAGTCTTGTTTATATTGAGCCATGTATAAGGCAATTTTTTATTTATTTTTACTAACACTTATAATACATCTTTACATTTAAGTACAATACTAATCTTTTTATTTTTATTAATTTAAAAAAAAAAAATCTAAAACCTAATCTTGCAAGTATAACATCATTTTCTATCGAGTTTGTCGTCTTCCTTCCTCACCGTCGTCGAGCTTTGTCGCCTTGTGACCTCACCATCTTCGGCTCTTCACGTTCTATACAACTTGTTGTCACATTCTAGTGTTTCTCGATTTAATTCGTATTCGATTTGTGTTTGAAATCTCGCAGAGCATGGTAATAAGAATAAATATTTGGTTGTTCGGCTCACATCAAGTTCAAAAAGTATGTCCCGCATCTCTTTGTGTTTTTGTTTTTCCAAAATCACTTCAGAATTTTAGTTTTTCGGAACATAAAAAACATACTTCCCAGAAATATAAGAATGTACGTGTCTAGATTGTCACGAATTAGGATAATATTTGTACACGCTTGTAAAATAAAAATCTTGATTTTTTGCGAGTCCTATAAACTAGACACAAAAGCTTGACTCCGCTGAATTCCTAGAGATTTCATGGCCACATGATATTCACTTTTAACTGCGTAAGTATTTTCTTACGGTGCCGGATAATCTCGTCATCCCAATATGCATAATGAGTGGAAGCATTGTTTATGCAAATTCAATAAATTTAGGTAAATACAATCTAAAATTTCAATAGTACTAATTATACAATTCCAATCAAAATACCTCTTCAATCAACACACTCGATTTGATAAGTGAATGATAAGGTGAACTTTTTAATTAATTGTATAATTTTAGCATATAGCTATTACCTATAATAAAGTATACTTCCGAATCTGTCACTCCTTTCTATTCTTTACATTCTCAACGAAACATACCAAAAAGCTAAATCACTTATCATTTACTTTCTTTCATTATTTAACATATTTTTTGTATACCTATACATAGAATTTATTTAATAAAATTCTCATCCCACAAGCAATATAAAGCTGTATATTTTTGTAACCTAAATTAATTCAGAATTAATAGCAATATAAGTACTCAATATTTTTTATTTGTGTAGTAAAATAAATCCAAATTTCTATTCACAGATAAAATTATCAATGTTCACTATTTTACTTTTTTTTCTTCTAAAATTTCGTCAATTGTTTAATTTTTTTTAAATAATAACAATTAACAACTTAAATCGTAAAAAATAAATTTATAAGCCAAAATTAATCCCTTAATTAATGCATTTATGGGCGTTGCATATCATTAATCACCACTTGCCTTGTTTTCACAAGAAACCAAAGAGAAATGGATTTTGTAAATCCACTTTGGTCTCTCGAGACACGTGCGTTGTTATGATACTTTGCAGAGTTCGGCACATGTTCCTTGCTTTTTTCCATAAAAGGGTTTAACTCAAATCAATCAAAGTTTTGAAAAACATCATGAGATATACCATTTATCCCATTTATTTCCAAACATTGAAGCGTTTTGGTTTTCAAATTCACCGTCGTTTGCGCCAAAATTTGACGTAAAAAGAGAAGCTAAATTGGAGTCTTGCATTGAATGTAAAACATTAAGTACGCTAAACTTTGTGTCTCTTTCTCATTTATCCCTCGATTTTTTTTTTGTCCGATAGTGCCGCCTAATTTTGTGAATATCGTTCTCCAAAATCCGATATTCCGAATTCTATTTTTAAAAATCATGAATGAATTTCAATATTAAATTTAAAATTATACAATTTATTATTATTTATTTTTATTTTATAACAACTAATTTGTTGGAATTGTTAGAACAAGATCCGATGGATTATCCGTGCCGGTCTCTTCTTATAGAGTAAGTGACGTATATACTTAATTTTATACGTGATTTTATAGTATAAAAATGACATATTTACTTAATTTTATACGTGATTTTATAGTATCACCTCTATATAAAATAAAAAGGAATAATTTTTATTTTAAATTCAATTAAATTAAAAGATCTTTTTCTTTGGTTTGTGTTGTTGATTTTCCACCAAAGATCCATAACAAGCAATAATTATTATGACAAGGATTAGCAAAATATTTAATATTTTTATGTAAAAAGTTTATTTATTTTTCGCTAAAAATTAAATGTGAAAATGTATTCAAATGTAATGCAAATAATGGCCGGTTAGTACTAAAGTGAAGATATTAATCACATTCTCTTTATGAAAGAGGCTTGATATTTATTCAAAGATTGATATCTTTTTGACCAAAATTTAATATTTGAGTCCAATAATGTGCTTTCATAATAGCTACTCTAAATATTTTATTATATCTACGGCAATTAATTAATTAATTTCTACCAGATAAATAAAAATGGTTGAACTCGAGCTCTATAGTTTTTTTGACTGCTCCTTCAATTTATATATATATATGCTAGCTAAACGACAAAAAAAGTTTGGATATCATAAACAACCATAGTAGTTAGGGAAGTAAAGACTAGTTGTTCATCTCTAGTTCTAAATCTAATATTGATGATAATTGCAAATAATTCAACTAAAAAATTAATCTAAGACAAATCTTTGACTATAAATAATTCAATAAATTGGCTCACCTTATGAAATAAAGAAATTTGCAGCTTAACTTTATTTAGACGCTTCACTTATTATACAGCAATTCAAAATAATGGTTTCCACAATTAAAAAAAAAAATAGGGATATTTGTGATATAAGGATTTTATATTATATTAAGTGAGTTGGTAATTTCTAATCTTTTTTAGTTTCGGCCACAAAACAATGTCGATGTCTAATTCTAACCATGTCGATCGAGTTAACATTTATATATAAGCTAGAGACAAACATGCACTCTAATTTAATAAAAATGTTGAATAATAATATTAGAGTGTAATCGTAGATGTACTCGTGCCCCTTGTATAATAGACATGAACGAAAAATAGACTCCAACCCTATTTTGTGAACTTGATAGTATTGTCGCTAAATTGATAATATACCAGTGCACTTTATATTGAATTTTTTTATACCGTAACATCCTAGCAAATTAAAGGCATGGCCTCTCTATATAATTATTGTTTTAGAACTTATTAATTAATTCTCATTTGGTATTTGATGCATTATAGTCTTTAGAGTATTCAAGCATTGTTATATATAACCATGCAGATGCATCGTACCTACATGCTAACTTTTGTTTGTCACTGTAGTTCGTATCTATTTTGTAAACAATGCAATATTTTGGTGCTAAGTTATTATAACTCTACACCAATTTCTCACTAATAATTAGTGGATTCTACGTTTATTTTATGATAACTTAAAATAAGAGCACATAGATACGTGGACCTTAAACAAAATGATAGTTGTGCATCTAAGCATAGGGCCGACTGTGTGTCTGAGCACTACCTAAAAACAACGTGAAAAATAGTTCATAATTTTGGGCTACACGTATTTTATTTATTTTTTTCTTCTTAAAACATTTTTAGTTTTAATTGATATAAAAGGAATATATGTAAAGCAGTGTTATAGACCTAAATATGTTCAAGTTCTACTTGACTTTCTTATAACTAAATATTTTTTTGACATGATCATCACTAAATTAACGCAATTAACGTGATTTCAATTATTATTTTTAACTAACATATTTTCTTTTATAAAAACAAGATCGCATTGAAGATTGATATTTGTTTTTGATTATTCCCATTTTAGAGGTTAAAAAATTCTTCATTTTCCTATCTTATTTATTAAAGAACTATATTATAGTGTTGAATTGGTATTATTTGTACATTGTTGCGATATAACATTTAGTTCGTCAGTTCATGAAAACATATATAAGTCCTTGATTGTTATTATTTATATGCTTGAAGGAAAATAGTCAAAATATAATTCTTTTTTTTTTTCGCAAAAATTTACTAAAAGCTTCAACTGAACCAAAATTCTATCTTGTAATCAGTCGCGAAGTCAAGAAATTTGAGCGGTGTCTTCGATTTTCAAAATATGACGTGATATTGTTCAAATTAATAACATATATTGTATTGAAAGTAATAATATTATATACAACATAAAATTTTAGGAATTGCTCCTTAAAAACAAGAATTGCTCCTACGTTCTTTTGAAGAATCCGTATAGCTCCTGCGTTCTTTTGAAGAATCTTGAGCTATTTGCTTGTTGCTGATAAGTTTTGACATGGTTCTTCTATCGATTGATGAAAATGTAGCCATGTAGTCGGTTTGTTGACCTTTATTAAAATTAGTATACAGAGTTAAAATATGTAGAAATGCAAGTCTGTGATCAACTGAGAGTTTGTGATGGAACCGATTGTTTCGTTTTCAATTTGAGACATTCTTGTACCTGAAAAAATCCTTTCATGTATTCTTTTAAGGAAAATTCAACTGCTCAGACATGGCGATGGGCCGCCCATCTGGACGACGAGCTGTTCGCCGCGCCCACCCCGCAGGGCCTGCTCGCGGCCCAGCCCGCCCTAGAGGCCTCGCTCCCGCTACTCCCCGCCCTGGAGGCCCCGCCCGCCCCGCTCCCGCTGCTCCCTGCCAATTTTCTCTCGCGACCTCGTTCGATCTTGTTACTCAGTGCCTCGATGTGGTGGTTGATTTTCTTGCTATTTGCTCCGAATTGATTTTCATTTACTTCGATCCTCGATCTTGTTACTCTGCTCTGGTGATTGATTTTCTTGCTATTTGCATCGAATTGATTTTCATTTGCTTCAATCCACGATCTTGTTACTCTGATCTGGTGATTGATTTTCTTGCTATTTGCTTCGAATTGATTTTCATTTGCTTTGATTGATTTTCTTGCTCGATCTTAGCTAATAGCTTTCGTTTTAATTTTTTTTAGGAGTTCCGAAAATGGATTTGAATCTGAATTCTTATGAGCGTTTGGCGAAGCATGCTCAAAAACAAGAATTTTAGGAATTGCTCTTGAAAAACAAGAATTGCTCATACGTTCTTTTGAAGAATCCGTATAGCTCCCGCGTTCTTTTGAAGAATCTTGAGCTATTAGCTTTCGTTTTCATGAAATTGGACCTTTGGAAGAACTGCTTATGCATTTTTTTTTAATTTTTTTCAAGAATTCGTAAATATGGATTCGAATCTGTTTTCTAATGAGCATGTAGCGAAACCGAGGCAGGATGCTCAGCTTCGAGTTCAAACTCAGGAGTTGAATCTACAGGTTATCTGTACATTCACATTATTCCTATCCGCTTCATTTTTAGAACAAAATATCTAATTTATTATTTTATTGAAATTAAAGAAACCAATTGTTTTAGGTTATTGTTGTTTGTGATGTTGTTTAGAAAGTTAATTTAGCCAAGTACGATGTAATTTCCGGCTTGATATAAATGATAATGACTGAATAGAACCGTCACAATACTTAAAGTCTCTCTTTTAGAAGAGAAGGTAGATTAGCGATTTTGGTTTATACACTAATCAGTTTCATCCATTTATGATTTGACGCATTCAAAATAGAGTTGTATATTTATATACACTGCAAATTGAGGATCTTTTTCATTATGTAACAGGAAATTGACTTTGTTGGACCAAGTGTGATAGAAGAATGAGACAATTTTTTAGACAGCGCCCCGCCGGCCCTTGAGGCCCCTGTTGCTCTGCTCCCCGCATCAGAGGCTCCTTCTGCCCCGCCTGTCCGTTTACGAGAAGAAGCCAAAACGGCGGCCACTTGGGCGAGCTCAGGGCCTAGTTGGGGTCCTAAACTTCGGCGGCTTTGAAAAGGGTCTTCCGGGTGTCCGATTTCCTATCCACTAAACATGTGCGCTCCTGAGAGTCTTGGGAACGTCACTGTGTTGTTTATTCTCCCTTTAGCTCCTTTTGTCGAAATGATGTGGCATCTCCCGTGAACGATGGTATTTGGTCTTCGAGCTCCGTCTTTTGGGCATTTCCTTTCGTTTTTCGTCTAACGAGCTTGGAGTCCTTTGGGCTTCGACCTTCCTTCGTGGGCTTTGACTTTTACCTTTCGGGCTCATATTTTCAATAGTTCAAAATTACTCATAACATTAACCCCCCCAATTTCTTGGGTAATGATACTGCGCGAGAAACTTTATTTTTAAAACTTGGAAACCTTGTGTTGTTTGGTGACAGTCCGAGGCCGTTAAAGGTTATGATATCCGACCCGGTTCACAAAGAAACTACAAGTTTCCTAAACTGGGTTTCATAAAATATATATTTTTGAAAAATATATGAAATAATAATCGGACGTCTTGATTATTAAATAATAAAAATAAACAAGGGACATATATGAGGTAACTTTTTGGATTTTACTCGATTTTTGGATTTTCAAGAATTTAATTAATCTTTGAAAAATAAAAAGTTTCTAAATGAATTTAAATCCTCGTAAAATAATTAAAAAAGAAATAAGTAAACCGGCCCATACAGTGGCGAATAGGGCTTGGTCGCGCCCCTGTGGGGTGGTGTGCCTCCTTTGGCGGTCGGCGTCCGGCGGAGCTCCAAGCGATCACGCGGCGTGGCTCCTCCTCCGCTGGGCTTGGCTTTCCGGCGGCTGGCAGCGTCGTCCCGGTGGTTCTCGGAGTATATAAATTATATAGAAAATAAATATAAAAATAGCATTATATTAAATATTGACATTTTGTTTCATACATATATATGCTCAGGGGCGGAGCCAGAAAACTTCGCAAGGGGGGCGAAAAAAATAGACAATAGTATAGAGTAAACCGCAAAACTAATTCCGTAACAATAATATACATATAACTCTTTATTGTTTTAATGTGTATATATACATAGTTATATATAATATTATAGTAAGGACTTGTGCTACATGACAACACTTAGTAAGGAGTTTTTTTTTTTTTTGGAAATGTGATAATTGGATCACAATTGTTGTAATATAAATATTATTTAAAAGACAAAATATAAAGAAAACAAAAAAAAGGTATATATGGCAGGCCGCATGTAATAGGTAGAGAGTTAAAAAGTACGCTTCACACCACTGCACCGTTGTGAAAATTTACAATAATAATAATGTAACTTTTGTTATGCGTTTTTTCCGGAGCCTAGAAAAATTAAGGCCCAAGACATATTAGGCCCACTAAATCGACTTTGACCCGGTCAGGAAAAGTCAAAACCAAACCGACCCAGAAAGTCAAAGGGCTGACCCGAATGGTCAATTGAAAAAGTCAACGGCCCGACCCGGAAAGTCAACCCAAAAGTCAAAGGACGGACCCGAATGGTCAACCGAAAAAGTCAACGGCCCGACCCGGAAAGTCAACAAAAAAGTCAATGGACTGACCCGAATGGTCAACCAAAAAAGTCAACGGGCCCGACCCTGAAGGTCAACTGAAAAGTCAACAAAAAGTCAACCCGAACTCACTCGGGAAATGTCGACTCGGCCCGGCCTAAAAACATGCCTTCGGGGCGCGCCGCGCGCCCCGAAGGCATGAAATCGAACATTTCGCACTCTATAAATACGAGGGCACCCCGCCACAATCGGCAAGCATTCCCGAAGCCAAAAAACCTCTGTTTCCCGTTTATTCATAATTTCTGACTCAAATACTCGACTAATGTTGAGCGTCGGAGCGGGCGACAGAGGACCCTCCCTCTGTCCCCCTCTAGAGTTCACGTTTTTTAATCTTTTTACAGGAACGGAGGCAGGTCATACAGGGAAGATTTTCGGCCCATCAAGACCGATGATCAAGCTTCAAAGCCCGTTTCGACTGTCATGCAGACATCGGGCCCGACCCAAAATCAAGACTTGGGCCGCATTCAAATCAATCAATTTTTAGGCATTAACAACTTTAATTATATATTAATACATATTTACTATTGTATTATACTTTCACGCCGGAATCAAGTTGGGGCGGCTGTCCCCGCTCGGCCCACTGTAGCTCCGCCCATGTACTGTATAAGCTAATGATAATATAGTTAAAACATTATTCTTATATTAATTATTTTGAATTAGGCAATATAAGATGTTATATATTAGTTATAACTGGCCGAGCATTGAGACGAGAGAGAGAGAGATGCGGTTAGTTATTGGAATTTAGAAGCGTAGAAACTCGATTTTTAAAGTACGGAGGATATTTATTGGGCCCATTATGAGGTTAGTTATTCAATTTTCCCTAAAATAAAAGAGTTGCAATTAGGATAGAATTTAGATTTGATTAATGATAAGTCAATAGATTCTTTGTCATGTCAAAACTTCATACATTGTTCTAAGAAATACACCCTTTGAACTTTTCTATTTGGTTTAGAAGCTCTCACGAGATTCCAATTTATGTCACGATTAAATATCTTTTTGCCATAATGCTATGTGCTAAAAAATAAATAAATAAAATACACGAACCTCAAAAAAGTGGCCAATGATTAACTAAGTAGCCAATCAATTATAGTCACTTAATATCTTCACTTAAACTATTATTATACAAAAAATTTATTGGTATACTCACCGTTATTAATATACTCGTAAAATTTGATGTTCAATTAGTTATCAAATTTTAAAATCTTATGAAACTCCATCTAAAGCTAAAGTTGAATTCCATGCAATTATAATTTTTTATTTCTAAGTTGGTTCTTCAAATAATTCTCAAGTGTTGTAGTTTTTATTATTAGTGAGGAGGTAAAAAAATAGTAACATCAAGGTTTAAACACTTCAATGATTTTGTGGTAAACTCTTAACATTGGATCGGCACAACTAGTATCGGTTTTTAATTTGTTTAACAAAGATTCCATTAATATTCCCGTTAATTAAACTTGCGGGTGGTTTGCAGATTTTAAAAAACTGCTGAAAAAATTTCACTAACTATATTCATGTCATGTTTTCTCAATCATAAATACCAACATTCTCAAATAATATCAAATACAAGAGTTGGGACGTAAAAGATTTTTAAATTATAATTCTTTGTAATGGCATGTTGGTGTATGAAGATCTAATGGCCTATTTAAACCAGCCCAAAACATCCAATTAAATGTAAAAAGAAATAGAGAGAAATGCTCAGTTTGATAAATAATTTGGATCGTGAGAGATTTTTTTTTTAAATATATTTAAAGAGTTTAAATATAAAAAATATAAAAAAGAGTTGCACCCATTTATAACGTAGAAACTAACGTTGTGAATATGGAATTCTAGATTCCGGATTCCGGATTCTCATCTTAAATAAATAAAAAAAATAGATTCAAAATTTCTGGATCCGAGTTGTAGTACTAATAATAACGTTTTATCGACACAGATCAAAGAGCGTTTTAGTTTTAACATTATATATAATAATAAAAAATCAATTACGACTATAGCCGAGAAAACTCGTGATTCTTTGATATACTCTTTTTTAATTGAGTTTGCGTGTACAAATACCGTTAATCACATACTACAATCTTCTTATATATATATATATACATAATATACAGTATTACTTATCTAGGTAAAACACATACCGTTAATCACATACTACAATCTTCTTATTCAATAAATTAATAATTTATTGTTACAGATTCTTATTTAGTCATCATTATATTCTATGTTCAGGTTATGCCGTTATGGAATAGAAATAAACAAGTCAAAGTATTTAGTCATCATTTAATTAAAAATCAAGGTAATACTATTGAGTATAAGACTTAGCTTGAAAGACTGAATTATAACATCATGAAATATACCATTTATCCCCTTTATTTCCAAACATTTGGTTTGCGAATTCACTGTCGTTTCCAAACATAAGATATATTTCTGTCTACTTTATTGTCTTAGAACTTATTAATTAATTAATTCTCCTTTGGAATTTTATTTGGTGCATTTTACATTTAGTTTGTGATAACTTAAAATAAGAGCACGTAAAGATATCTATGTAGACCTTAAAAAAATATAGTCGTGCATCTTGTGACCAGTCACGAAGTCAAGAAATTTGAATAACGTTTTTCGATTTTCAAAATATAATGTAATTTTGATCAAATTAATAACATATATTTTCTTGTAAGTAATAACATTTATATCTTCTCGATATCATATGAAATTCCAATACTTACGTGTGGTTTCGAAGAAGAAAAGAATACACTTACCTTGCAACGCTGAAGAGGGAGAAAAGGCGCAACGTCGATGATCAATTTTGTGGAGTCAGGAGGCGATTTTATGGCACACGAAGGAGAAAAAAAATATATTTTAAGTTATTATTATGAGATAAAAGCTGAGCATCGAGACGATAGAAAGAGAGTCGAGATTTAGACGAGCGAAATTTAGATTGTGAAGGATATTTATTGGGCCCTATATGAGGTCTAATTAGTCAATCTTGCTTAAGAAAAAGAGTTGTAATTAAGATAGAATTTAGATTCGATTAATGATAAATCAATAGATTCTTTGTCAAATCAAAACTTCATACATTGTCCTAAGAAACAATATCTATCCTTTGAACCAAGCTTCAAAACGTTGGTTTTGCCGATAAATCGGTTGCCGTTTTTGAGGATTATTCGACGGATTTTTGAGAATTATCGATGGAAAACTACTAAAATTGTAGCTTATCGTTACCGAAACATATCAAGGATTATCGATGGATTATCGACACTTATCGAGGATTATCGATGAAAAATCGCTATAATGTTTTAAAAAATATATTTACTAGGATTACATTTGTAAATAAAATAGTCTCACTCTCAAATATGTAAAAACTCAAATAAAATCATGCAATACTCAAATATAAGAAAATAAAAACAAGATAAAAAGATACTACATAATTTGGTAATACACAATTACACATAATTGACTATTTGACTTTGGGAGAAGTCCCACATGGAGAAAATAGAAATGTTTGAAAATTGACATACATATTTGTTTGAATTTGGAGAGTCCCACATGGAATAATACAAAAAAATAATAATAACATCGCTCGTATATAATAACAATCTCCACGTCCAAATGCAAGCAACTCAACATACATATTGACATGTTTACCTATCTTGATAGTTGGCTAGTAACTCACACAAAGTTAATTTTTTTTCCTTGAAAAGTACTTTTTTATTTTTTTTATTTTTTGCTATCAAGGTACTTTGACCGAAAATTACTAAAAAGTGCAAAATTTCTTCATGTCGAAGCAAATAGCGATATCGAAACAAGAAAATCAATACATAATGGTTCACCAAATCTAAGTCAAGAAGAATCATCGGCAAGCAATAGAAAATCACATATACACCTATTAGTAACAAGATCGAAGCAAATAGTGACATCGAAGCCCGCCCCACTCCGGCTGCTCCCCGCCCCAGAGGCCCCGCTCGCGCTGCTCCCCGCCCCGCCCGCCCCCACTGGCCCGCTGCAGAGCCTCGTTTTGCCCCGCCCGCCCAAGAGGCCGGTGTACGAGAAGAAGCCCAAGCAGAGGCGCAACAAGCTGCAGAATCAACTCTAGAGGAAGTTGACGACATTGATTTCCGTCCTGTTTAGGCAATCGGGGTTGCTGAGGCAATCCAATGATAAATCAATGGATTCTTTTTCATGAATCAAAACTTCATACGTTGTCCTAAGAAACAATATATCCTTTGGTGAACTTTTCTGTTTGGTTGAGAAGTTCTCATGAATTCCAGTTTACGTCACGACTAAATATCTTAAGGTGGTCAATGATTCTGTATATATCTCGTTATTTCTCATGTGTATGGTTTGTCAACATTCAAGCAACTTTCCACGAAGTTGATAGTTTCCCAACACCACGGTCCTATGACTTCCAACTTTTTATCAGTTGTGACGTGGTATATACATATACACATACACATACATATATATATATATTATAGTGATGTTAATACTCAACATGAGCATAAAAGTATGAGACTGAAGTATGCATGTTAATAAAAAAATCTGACTCCGGGGAAAAACCGGGCTCCATGTCTAACAATTCCGGTTTTTAATTCCTAAAAACCCAAAATCTGATTCCGGCTATCATCTCAAAAATAAAAGAATCCGGTTACAGCCTTAAAATTTCAAAAATAACAGAACCGGGAAACCGGCTACACCCTACTACTTACCATGGAATATATTAATGGTCAATCCTTATCACGCATTCTATGATCTCTCTGATATTTTGTGTGTGTTGTTGTAGGCTCTCAGTCAGCACATAGCTGATTTGGAAAATACCATTGAGCAAATGACAAGTCAAATGGTAAGTCGAACTACGCGCGCGTTAGTGATTAATAAAGCAAATAAATAAGCATTCATCATTCCGGCAGATTTGCTTCCTCAGAAGATCCCGGACTACAAAACGCCTTTCAGACTTCTCCCTTCTGGGATGAGATCACGGTTGACGAATGCAGAGATGACTAATTTACGAAAGCTTGCTAAGTCATTACCTTGTCATTTTGCCCTTGGTAAGATTCTTAAGTCTTTTATGTTTCTTGATTAAACTACGAGCGAATTTCTGATATGAGTCTTTTATTTGAGTTGTTTAATTTAGGGAGAAACCGGAACCATCAAGGTCTGGCTGCTGAGATACTCAAGGTATGGGAGACGAGTTTAATTGCTAAGATTGCCGTCAAACGAGGCATACAGAATACAAACAACAAACTGATGGCCGAAGAGCTAAAGGTTAGCTCGAACCCCGGTTCTTCTTAGTTCAGATGCAGTGATGCACGATTGTTTTTGCATAATTTTATATCTAAATGTCGCCTTGTATATCGGCAGAACTTAACAGGTGGTGTTTTACTGCTCATAAACAAATACTACATTGTTATTTACCGAGGAAAAGACTTTCTCCCAACAACTGTGGCTACTGCTTTGGCCGAAAGACAGAAATTGACCAAAAAAGTTCAAGACCTTGAAGAGGAAGTAAGAATTCAAGAAAACGCTAAGAAAATCGAAAGGGTAGTTGTGGAAATGGCTCCATCGGGCGAAGAGAATAAGGCACTCGCTGGTACTTTGGCTGAGTTCTACGAGGCTCAAGCCAGATGGGGAAAAGAGATAAGCAATGAAGAGCGTCAGAAGATGCTTGAAGAAGCAGCTGCAGCCAAAACTGCTCGGCTCGTCAGACGGGTTGAATATAAAGTTTCTATTGTAAGTACTCATTTCTCTGATTGACTTTTGATCTAAAGACATGAGGTTTTTAGAGCATTTTACATGATACTTAACTAATTATTCGGTGATTCATGTCTGTTTGTTACATAAACTGAAACCTGTGCAGGTTTTAGAATTCAGTGTGATTTAAAACAGAATCACACGGTTTCCTTATGAAAGACCAAATTTTTTGGTGTCTCGGTGTTTGGTGTTTCGGTTTTAATGGGTTCTTACTTTGCTTTTATATGTAAATTATTGTGCAGGCCCAAGCCAAGAAGCTTAGAGCAGAGAAACTCTTATCGAAGATAGAAGCATCAATGATTCCTGCAGGTCCCGACTATGATCAAGAAACAATCACTGATGAAGAACGTGTTATGTTCCGAAGAGTTGGCTTGCGAATGAAGGCATACTTACCTCTCGGTATGTACTCCTAAGCTCTTTGACGAAAAAATAACAATTTCCTTGGCTCATCTATTTCATGTCTTGTGTACCAACTGTTGCGGTTCCGGAATTTTTCTAGTAGCGATAGAGCGAGTCCCAAAAGGGTATGCTCTTATTTACTACCGTGGAAAGAATTACAGGCGGCCCATCACCATCAGGCCGAAAAAACTTTTGACAAAGGCGAAAGCGTTGAAGCGTTCTGTGGCCATCCAACGCCATGAGGTATCTCCACCGAAAAATTTCGAGGTTTTATGACAAAAACTGTGCAACCGGTTTTTAAAACTGGTAACGGTTACAATTGGTTCAGATACGATTTTTAAAACTTCAAAAATAACATAACCGGGAAACCGCTGTCGGGTATATTACTTGGTTTTCTTTGGCAATCATCTGCCCGAAGGAAGAAAAGAAAAAAAAAAGTTTTCTTGTCGTCAATTTTTTGTCGCAGTTTCTCCCTCAAATTTAGTTCATATAAATTAAATTAGCGCTCTGACCAGTAATTAATCTACGTCTTCGTCACAGTCGAAGCCCGTCAACTATCTAACCTTGAAGTGGATAATCACTACAGTTTGTAAGTTCCGAGGGAAAATTGCTACAAATAAAAGTATTACGGCCGCAATTGTGACAACACAACTTGTTCGGGGGTTGTAGCTAATAATTACTATTTCTCGTCTCGAGTTCTGTTGTCTTTTTCAACGCAACTGACGGAAATTAAATTTAAAAAATCTAAAGTTTATATTAAAAAACATTTATTTGAAAACAACTAATTTTTGTTAAGAAACTACAAACTATAAAAAGTGAATATCTAGTTTACTACCAGGCCCGTAACCATCAAGACTCAATTTTTCGTATTAATAAAAAACAATTGATTGCCGCTATTTTCCGCAGTGAAGCTCCATTGGGTCGCCATTCTCGCAGGAGAGAAACCCTAAATACAAAAGAGTGTTCGAGTGTACAAGCGTGGGTTCAAACCGAAACAGTATCGGCATGAGTAATCAAACTTTACAAAGTCCAGCCAACGGTTCCAACGTGACGGTCTAGGGATTGCCACGTGGCACGCCAGCTCGCTATTTAAAAAAAAAAAAATTATTTTTAACACAAAACTTGAATTCAATCCAAATTCCAACTCCTAAATTAGTACAAACCCGTCCGTCGTGCAGTTCTCTCTATAGAGTAAAGCTCCGGAATTTTTGCACTGCAGTTCAAAATTCGTGGTGTAATCTCATCTCATATTCGAAGCGATGAGAAAAGGAAAAAAGAATTTGACACAAATGCAAACAACTAAATTGATATGTGATAGATCCAATTTTAAAGAGTGAAAAAATTACCTTGGTCTTAGAGCCGGCGAGATCGAATCTTGGAGGAGAGAATGTTAAAGAGAGCGCCTTTATAAGCTACAGAATTGGCTTCCGTTCAGGTCGAAAGATCCAAAAACGTTTTATTATTTACATATTTGCGGCATAAATGCCCAAGGTTATCATTTGGTGCGCTTAATATTTTAATTCGAAATTTTGTGGCAAAAAGTTTATCACCTTTTTTTCAAATCCCATGTTCAAAATTTGATGGCGAAAATACTCGAATTTTATCACTTTATTCTATATATATTTATATAGATTTCTTTTGAAATTAACGAGTTAGGACAAAAGGAGACGTTTTGGCAGCAAAACTTATGCACGGCTTAATGTCGTTTTTAGCAAACGTGTCCTTTAAGTTTTATTAAATTATACAATTATGCATGTTCTTTTAATAAGTAGAACAAACCTAATATTTTATATTCGTTCATCTTTTTTTTTTTTTTTTTTTTTAAAGGAAAGAGTAATACTCCATATTCCCTAATCTTTTGTATCGACTAGTCTTATTAATTTAATCCTAAAAGTTCTTCTAAAATTATGCTAGTCTTCGACCGGTTTCGATAATTTCATAGTCTAGTTTCACCCATGACCTCCGCCAATAACTAATTACCTATTTATTTTTTTATCGACTAAGTCAAGAAGTGTTGCGCACATGTTCCTTGTTTTTTTTTTCCAAAAAGGGTTTAACACAAATCAAACAAGGTTTTGCAAATTCCCCGTCGCTTGCGCCAAAATTTGACTCGTTTCGGTCGCCGGAGATTGGGTGTGATTTTTTATCAGTTTCGTCACCGTGGTTTCTCTTCTCCGTGCTTCTGTGTCCTTTGATCGCATGGCGTTTTCCTCTTCCTTGTTCGTTAGTTACTGGGACGGCTTGAACGGGCTCGCTCGAAACAAGCCAATCATCACCGGTGTTCCAATCGCCGGTGTACTTCGGTTGGTCCTTCACCGAGGTGAGGTTAGGTTAGGCAATCGGGGTTGCTGAGGCACACTTGAAATCTCGACATTCTGAGTAACATTTGAAGTCGTTGATTCCGTTGTTGTCCTTTGCCGCCACGAAACATGACCTTTTTCCCTGCTTATTATTGTGCCTGCGGAAACTTCCTTTCGCAATCCCGGTACTTGCGTGTGGTTTCGAAGAAGAAAAGAAAACACAGAAGAGGGAGAAAAGTCGAAAAGTTGATGATCAATTTTGAAGTTGATATTATGGCACACAAAGGAGACACAAAAATCACCAACAAATAGTGTTTTTTTTACAACTTTATGTAAACGTGGCTTACTTCTAGCCAATGTTGGAGTTGGAGAGCCCGGCCGAGCACGATGGTAACTCGCCGGGAACTTGGATAATTTTGGAGAATGATAGTCGGACCGCTGAGGTCGGTTGTCAGATTTATCGTTCTCTTTTAATATTTTAACATTTACACTTTTAGTGCAATTTTAGTGAAAAAACCCTTTCACAATTAAATTTTAAGTAAAAAAACCTAAAGTTTTCAAATTTATTAATATAAAAAATTCAAAGTATGTGATTTTCAATTAAATATTTTATTAAATGATTAGTGATAGTGAACCTTTATGTAAACTATTATTTTACGAAAAACTTATTAGTTTATCCATCAGTATCGATTTTGAAGAAGACTACGAAAACCATATCGATATACCCATAAATTTGACTTCCGGACGGATTGCGGATTTTAAAACACTGCTTACAGTCACTGATTAGCTAGGTAAACATAATCTCCATCATGAAATTTTTCACTTATTATATTCATGTCATGTTTTCTCAATTATAAAGACCAACATTCCCAAATTATATATGTCTAGTACAATAGTTGGTGTCATATATCTTATGGCCCATTCAAACCAGCCCAAAACATCCAAGAAGTTGTCATAAATAAGACAGAAATGCACAGTTTAATAAATAATTTGGATTATGAGAGGATGAGAAAATTATTTTTTTAAGATTTTAAATATGAAAATAAAATTAAAAAGAGTTCCCACCCATTTAAACAGAAAACTTTTGTTGCTTTCAAAAAAAAAAAAAAAACTTTTGTTGTGAATGTGGAATTCTTGATTTTAAATTCTCACATTAGGTTAAAAAAAAATCAGATTCAAAATTTATGGATCCGAATTGTTATTGATAACATAGGCGGAACTAGGATTTAAACTTCGGGGTGGCTAGTTTAAATTTGTAGTACAAATAAAAGGGGTTTATTTGTAAAAAATTTAAACATTAGTACTGTAGAGGGCGATTTTTACCGCCGTGCAGTCACAAAGATAATCGAAATAATTAAATAATTATGGACAATACGAATATCTCTGATTTATTATGATTCCGAGAGGACCCGGTTTCTTCCGTTTGATAGCTTGGACAATCGAAGATTACACACTCTAACCCTTGGGAGATCGAGAATGCTATGAATAAGCAAACTCGAAGACTCAAGGATTTATTCTCTCAAACTCACGATTATAATGGATACTGAAAATTGGAATATATATATGCTAGGTTTACATTCGTATTTATAGGTTTGAAGGTCTTCTAGAATATTCCTCAAATCTTGCTAGGGTTTCCTTCTGAATTGCTATGATCGTTGTTGACCTTCCTTATTTTGCGTTGGATATCCCACGAAATCTTTAACCGAATAAGCCAATCTTCCCTTCTTTCTCGCGATCTCGAATGAATTCCTCTTTTAACGCGATTAGGCTTTCCCGAAGAGCTTTTCCTCGATGAACTTCCCTTTTTGCGACGAGATGTTGGGCCGGCTTTATCGGATGCTGTCTTCTCGTGGGCTTCGCTTGCTGGGCCTTAATTTCTTTATTCTTTCATGGGCTTGGGTTCTTCAAGCAATCCTCCTCTCGCTTTATGTCGTTTATTCCACAAACGACAAAGGGTGGTGTTAAGAAGAGATTTGGCCAAATCTGACCTTAACAGTTAGTCCCCTATTTTATCGAGTGTGAAACAGTTGATAAAATAAACCAAAATTACTCCCCGACAAGGTTTATATCCGATGAGGTTTTTCCCCGATGAAGTTATGCCTTCGAAGAGGACAATTCCTCGAAGAGGTTTTTCCCTCGATGAGGGTTGTGTCCTTCGAAGACTCTTCCACTTCTTGCATGCTCACTGATGGCCTCGAGTTCCCACGTAGTGCTGACTGGGCGCGATTCTCCAGGCTGTCAGATCTTGGAAATCGCCGTCAATCATTTCGCATTAAATGCGGGGTTTTCTCGCACTCGAGTGCCTTCGGGCTTTGCAACGACTCTTTTGATCTTCACCGTTGGATGATTTCTCCCGCTTCGATCCTGGGCCATTGGATCCAAAAGTGTCTCTTCAAATTCGCAAGATTTCCTCTATAAATTCAAACCTTGCCTTCGACTCAAACACTTTGTTTCAGACTTTCTCTCTAAACTCTCTCTGCAATTTTCTTTCTCGACTCTCTTCTTCTCAAGAAAAAATCTTCAAACTTTCTTTCTGTTCACCCTCTTCTTTTCTGGTCAAGAAAATGTCGAATCCGGGAAAGGTTTTCAAGACTCGATCGCCGAAGTCTATAATGACCGAGAGGCATCTCGAGGATTTGAAGAAACACTACGTGGACTCCAGTCCCTGTTACCTGCGTCTCCCTCAGTCCGGCGAGCTTGGCGACGAGCCCCCGGAAGGGTACATCACTCTTTACGAACACTTCTTCCGGTCGGTGGAACTGCACCTTCCACTGCCTCATCTCATCGTGTGCTTCCTCCATGCGTACAAGATGCCGATCAGTCAGGTCAGCCCTAATTCGCTTCGCCTTCTCGTCTGCACCATGGCCATCGCTCTTGAGCAGAAAGTGGCCCTGACCTTGGAGGATTTGATGCGGCTTTTCAAATGGTCAAAGAACCCGAAGAATCTGGGCCGGTTCTTCCTCTCCTCCGCCGCGGGTGTCCACGTCATCACCCACACGTCGAACAACGAGTCCGGGTGGGAGAATAGGTATTTCTTCGCGCATCTCGATCGTCACACCCTTGGGCCGCATTGGGAGGCGCTTCCCACCAAGTGGGTCGACGAGAAAGAAGTGCCGAGGTTCAGGCCCATCGCGAATAAAGAGGACGACGAGCGCTTCGCTGGGGTCATTCGGGCTCTGCTGGAAAATCCTCGTCGGTATTGGACGACGGACTTCTTCGGGACCCGCGTTCAAGAGTCGGGACTCTATCAACTCTGCCACATCGTGGGTAAACCACCGGCATCTTTGTGGCCGGTTGGGTTCCGCCTCGAAGAGGTCAAAGATGTGGACCCTTCGTCCCCCGCTGTTCGGCAATCTCCTAAGCCAAAGAAGAGAACTCAAAAGTCCACCCGTGGATCATCGGAGCCACGGCAATGTCAAGGCCAAGATCCAGGACAAGGCCAAGATCCAGGACAAGGAGGTGGATCCTCCGATTCTCGTCGGGATCTATCGAAAACTGGCTTCTTGGGCATCGGCCCTCGGACTGGTGCTGACCGGTTTGTTTCAAGCGATAAAACTCTTCCTCCGAAGAGCAGTTCGGAGAAGCGAACAAAACATAAGCACGACGCTGGTGCTTCTCGCTCTTCGGGGGTATCGACTTCCTCGGGGACGACTCGCTCTCGGGACGCGCCTCGTCCCTCGGAGAGCCGTCGCGAAACCAAGACTCTTACTTCTTCGCGGGCACCTCCTCGCGAGAAAGTCGTCTTGAAGAGGAAAATTGCCGAAGAGGTACGCGACGCTCCTCCTCCGAAGAAGAACAAGACTTCCGAGTCATCTAAGGAAATCGATGCGACTCCTCCGGCTTCGGAGACTGTCACCGTCGCTTCTCGCGAGGGGACCGTTCTCGCCGGGGCGACCGCGTCGACCGTTCTTGCCTCGACTCCTCCAACCGAGGCCGGCGGAACCGTCGATGGGGCTCATGGGACCCCCCGTCCTTCTCCCACTTCTCGGGAGCGTTTCCGCTTTGATGACGACTTCATCGATTTGGTGTCGTCGCTGGACCTCTCGGCCTCCGAGGTAACATCTAGTTTTCCCTCTGCACTTTTCGCAATGCTCCCAAATTTCGTGTGTCTAATGGGTATGTATATGTATATTTTCTTCGTAATTTCAGACTCCGGCTCGCGCCGACGCGCCTCCTTACTTGGAGGTTTCTTCCTTAGCACCTCCCGCACCTGCCGCGGAAAGACTTTCAGTCGCCGTTCCTACGGGTGACGAGGAGGGTTTGTTACCCGAAGAGGTACTTGATGCTGCCGACGCGCTCCTCGTCTTGGAGCCCGTCGGACGGCCCGGTGCTTCGGAGGGGGCTCCCCTACCCTCTGAAGAGGTTTTGATCGAGGGCCACCCCGAAGAAGAGGATGGCCTTCTTGCGGACGTCATTCCTCCCGATGTTTCTACTCTTCCCGAAGTGCCTCGTCCGGAGGGCTCTTCGGAGCCGAACGACGATGCCGGTGCTTCTGGGGTTAACGCCTCTTCGTCCGACGATGTCGGGATTTCTCTTTCTCCGCTGCCGAAGTTTCTTCCCAACTCCGGGCCAGGAGGTTTTTCTCTTCCTCCTTGGGAGCGATTTCCGGCAGTTCCTACTTCGGAGTCTCCGCCGGAAGAGTGGAAAGCATACTCGCTTCGGGTCTTTCGGGACCTGTTCTGGCCCGAACCTTCTCGGACTAACGGCTTGTCTCTGAGCGATGTCAGGGGTTATGGCCGGGCTGCCGCTACGCTTTTCCAGGCCCTCGCCCGCTTCAACACCGTTATTCTCGAAGAGAACATGAGCAGGGGCGAGAGCGCTCAGGAGATGAGCGACCTCCGAGCTAAGCTTGCCGACACCGAATCACATCTCGGGGTTTCCGTCCTTGGGGAGCGAAAATATCGGGAAGCAGCCGAGCGGGCGTCCAATGAACTGGAGGTCGCGAGGGCCAAATTGGCGAAAGAGGTTTCGCTTCGCCAAACTCAGGAAAAAGAGCTCGCCGAGTGCCAGGCTAAAGCCGAAGCGGAGGTTGCGGCGCTGAAGGCCGAGTTGGATGGGGAGCGTAGGCGTCACTCCATGATAGTGAAAAGCTACGAGAAGCATCTCGAGGCGAAGAAGTGGCGGCTGGCCCAAATCAGCGAGGCGGTGGGCGCACCTGTCGAGCAGGAGAGCCGGCTCGCTTCTCGAGTGGCCTCGTGCCTGAAACGCCTCGGAAAGGAACTCGAGGTATCACAGACAGAGGCGAAGTCTGAACGCGAAGCGCGCCTACACCTCTTCGACCGGGCTCAAGACAAAGCGCAGCGCGCCTTGACGAGGTATAAAGCTTTGGAGGAGTCTATCAATTTTCATCGCCGCTCCGCCGCGTATGGGGCCAACGCTCGCCTTCTTGAGAAAGTTCCTCCTACGGCGACCATTGGGAGTCTTCTGCCTCGTCTTCCGAAGTATAAGACTTTGTTTGAGGAGAACGAGGCTAAGGCCCGCGAGCTGGATGACAGATCTCTCATCGATCCCGATTCTCCTCCGCTTACCCCCGGTGCTCCTTCTTCTGCTGGTATCGATTGGGCGACCCGCTTCGTAGGTGGGGATGCCTCTTCGGCCTCCGATGGCCTTGATGAGTATGGTACCAACGACGGGGTCGTCACTTCCACCAACGGAGCGGTTGCCACCGAAGCGGTCGCCTCTACCGTCGAAGCGGTTACCAACGAAGCGGTAGGGGGGGAGGAAGTTTCTTAGGCCTTTTCTTATGGCTTTCCTATGTACATTTATTTACACTGTCCTTTCTTTGTAACTCCTTCGACGGATTTTATTAATGAAAAGAACTTTCTTTATCTTTAAATTGTTTCTGTGCTTGTTGCTTCTCTCGTGTTCCTGTCATTACTTCCTGGCTAAACTTCTTTCCTCAGGGTGACGAATTTTTCTATACCTCGGAACCGCTGTTTTACTACGAGGATGTTCTAGCTTCTTTCCTTGCGATTGACGAAGAACATCCCGCCATACTCGAGGAGTTTGTCCAAGATATGATAAGGCGTGCGGCTGCCTCTCTTTCCGGAGTCACGGACGACGAGACTCCCTTTAGTCCTTCTTCGGCCTACGTGATCGAATTTATGATGCTGAGGCCTGTAAATTATGTCGCCGTAGAAGATCTTCTTCGGGACGTCCTCTCCGAGAATGGGGAGTTCGTCATAGAACAAATTGCCGATAGGGTTGTTCGGGAGGATTGACCTTCCCCTGCTGTATCTGGATAGATTTGTATAAAGTATTGTATTTGTAACGAAGTTTTATCAATAAAATCTATGACTTTCGTACGCTATCGATGAAGTATGGGAGTATGTGTACTCCGCTTTTTTTTTTTTTTGGCGATGAGCTTGTCGGTGTGCACCGGGCTCTGTCGCGACGAAGTGCTTGGCACTGATTTGTCGGCGATGAGCTTGTCGGTATGCACCGGGCTCTGTCGCGATGTATCGATCGGAATTTGCGCCGGAGCGGCTTTGTATTTTCTTTTTGATTTATCGGCGATGAGCTTGTCGGTATGCACCGGGCTCTGTCGCGATGAAGTGCTTGGCACTGATTTGTCGGCGATGAGCTTGTCGGTATGCACCGGGCTCTGTCGCGATGTATCGATCGGAATTTGCGCCGGAGCGGCTTTGTATTTTCTTTGATTTACCGGCGATGAGCTTGTCGGTATGCACCGGGCTCTGTCGCGATGAAGTGCTTGGCACTGATTTGTCGGCGATGAGCTTGTCGGTATGCACCGGGCTCTGTCGCGATGTATCGGTCGGAATTTGCGCCGGAGCGGCTTTGTATTTTCTTTTTGATTTATCGGCGATGAGCTTGTCGGTATGCACCGGGCTCTGTCGCGATGAAGTGCAGTCACAAAGATAATCGAAATAATTAAATAATTATGGACAATACGAATATCTCTGATTTATTATGATTCCGAGAGGACCCGGTTTCTTCCGTTTGATAGCTTGGACAATCGAAGATTACACACTCTAACCCTTGGGAGATCGAGAATGCTATGAATAAGCAAACTCGAAGACTCAAGGATTTATTCTCTCAAACTCACGATAATAATGGATACTGAAAATTGGAATATATATATGCTAGGTTTACATTCGTATTTATAGGTTTGAAGGTCTTCTAGAATATTCCTCAAATCTTGCTAGGGTTTCCTTCTGAATTGCTATGATCGTTGTTGACCTTCCTTATTTTGCGTTGGATATCCCACGAAATCTTTAACCGAATAAGCCAATCTTCCCTTCTTTCTCGCGATCTCGAATGAATTCCTCTTTTAACGCGATTAGGCTTTCCCGAAGAGCTTTTCCTCGATGAACTTCCCTTTTTGCGACGAGATGTTGGGCCGGCTTTATCGGATGCTGTCTTCTCGTGGGCTTCGCTTGCTGGGCCTTAATTTCTTTATTCTTTCATGGGCTTGGGTTCTTCAAGCAATCCTCCTCTCGCTTTATGTCGTTTATTCCACAAACGACAAAGGGTGGTGTTAAGAAGAGATTTGACCAAATCTGACCTTAACAAGTACTAAAAAAGATCAATTTTTTTTTTGGGGGTGGTTCTAACCCCACCACCCACAAGGGTAGTTCCGCCTATGATTGATAACAAATTTTTATCGACCCAAGAGCGTTTTAATTTGAAAATTGTGTATATAAAAGAATTTAATTGAGTTTGCGTGTACAAATAACTTATCTTGATTTAAAATAAAATAACATTTTAATTATATAAATATACATATTACATACTATATAGTTATATACATATACTTATCCACGTAAAACACAGACCGTTAATCACGCATGAATAATTGTCGTATTCTTGTTTCTACAATCTTCTTATTTAATAAATTACTCACTCTTTGTTGCATATTCATATTTAGTCATCATTATGGACTAGAATTAATATTTATTCTATGTACGTTATGGACTAGAATTAAACAAGTCAAAGTATTTAGTCATCACTTTAACTCTAAACTAAGTAATATTATTGAGTATAAGACTTAGGTTGAAAGACTGAACTTATTATAATTGGAAAAAGTTAATTAAGTATATTCAATATATACATATAATTGGAAAAATTAACTATGCTTGGTTTTTCATAAATTGACTCAAATGCCTTTATCAATTTTTTTGACCTTAAAGTTTTACAAATCATTTCGTACGCTATTTTTCTATCTCAAATTATTTTGAGTTATTTTTCAATAAGTTACGAAGCTGATCTTTATATATGAAAAAAAATTCATAAATATTTCATACTCTGTTTATGATATAGTTAAGAAAATAAATAAGGGTGTTTCCGTCAATTTAAAAAAGATATACATAATTACCAAATATAGTGTCGTTTATTTATTTATTTATAAGACATAACTGCAAACGAACAAACTGAATGAGAAAAAGAAAGGAAAAAAAAAAAAACCTCTTCTAAAAGTTTAAAAAGAACTTGAAGATGAGTAAGAATTTCATTAAAGAAATATCAATCACGATCAGAAATCTTTTGATAATACTTGTCATAATTTATGTTCATGCATTTACTTGGTCGTCCTCTCAAGTAACTAGTGTCGTTTTCATTGACTGAAGCTCCTGTGTAGATTAATGTCATTAGATAGTGCCAAAGAGGACATTAATTTTTATTAATATTATAATTAAAACAAACAAAAAAAAATATTTTTTTATTTTTATAATGCTAGAAAAATCGCCATAACTTTGATATATATTCTTTCATGAATATTAACGCATACATATTTAATTAATTTGTTGAATATCATTATTAATAGAAGTACAACTATTTTTAGTTTATAGAATATTCACCGGTTACTCATATACTTATAAAATCGAATCGGTAGAAATTGACGTCGGTATCTAAATATTTATAATCCCTTATCCTTCGATGTATTCACGAAATTGTAAATTAATATATCATGATTAATTAACAATGTTTTAAATCTTAGTTTGTATACATACATACCTAAGCAATAATCAAGTGCATGGTAGTGATTTTTAATTAAGTTTCATACTTTTGCTCATCATACACATGAGTGGTTGTTCTTCATAGACTTTAATTAATGAAGAAGAGAAAAATCAAGTCTAATGGTAATACAAGTCTTACATAACATATATATATATATATATATATACATAATATTAATTATTATTTAGTCGGGCAATTTCGTGGCACATAATATGAGACTAACCCATTATGAAAACCAATTATACGTAAAAGAATTATGTATAATTAATAGGGCTCATTTTCTTCACCACTAAAGAATTATTCACCTTAATGGCGATTAATATTTGGCCATGCAATCAATCATAATTTGCAATAATATTTTTCATTACACACACATAGAAATTGTGCTTCTCAAATGGCGTCAATTTTTTTAGGTGAACTATACTTAGAAATTAGAACATATAATAGTCTTCGGTTTATTTGGTCAACGGCCGGCACTCATTTTGCAGCATTGGCCGAAAAAAAACTGCAAATCCTTGATTTGGCCGGCCATAAAAGTTTGAAAATTGAAAGGGGGAAGCCTACTTGGCCGGCTCTTTGTTTTAGTTCGCAGCTATGGTCAACGTATTCGCGGTTTTTACGTAAAAACATGCCCGTAGTTTTCAAGATTATTTTGGACAAGTTTTGGTCTTGGCTGATTGATACTTATTATTTACTATTTATAAAAAAGAAAAAAAGATAAGAGACAGAATTTTCAGTAGACCTGAATTTTATATTTAATTTGGTTTATTAATAAATGAAGCACAACCATAATTTTATAATGTAGTCCTAGATAATTGAATATTTGAATTATTTTGTGAACAACTCTTCCATGTTGATCCAAAAAAATAGCAAATTATAAGTTTATAGTCTCTCACTATCTTGCAATTTTCTATCGAAGAACAGAAAAATTGGTGATATGTATGACAATAAAATAGTCTCATAAAACTATAATCTCACCAATATTTAGTTCATGAATAGTAAGTGTTATTAATTTATAAGTCGAGTTTGCAATAAAATACAAACGGATTAAAAAACGAAACTAAGCGTATAAACGAAACGGAAACTGAAACTGAAATAAAAAAGAAAGCAAGACAGCCATTTTAGAGGGTGGTTCAACTGACCAACGTTCGAATTTCGATTTTCGACAGAAATCGCTGAAACTTTGCATTAAGATATTGTCAACATTAATCGACGAACCCTTTAAAGATTTCACTAGGATAGAGAAGAGAAAAAAAAAACAGAGAGCTAAAAAATACATAATTAAAAAAACCCGAGCAAAGAACCATGAAGAACTTTTTCGGGAGAGACGAACAAAATTGCTCATCTCTTCTTTTTTAATCATTTAGTGAGTTTTCAGAAATGGTATAATGAATTTGAGCCGTTGCATCGAACTTCGTCAACGATACCGATTTATCTCCAACTTTAACGATACGTGACCAGATGTTTTCATTCCTTTGTTGCTCAGGGCCCGTGTGCTTCATAATTTAGCTGTAAGATTTCGTTATTTTTGGAGAAAATGTAAAGTTTATTGTATCTTGAAATATCTATCGGAATGCAATATAAATTGGTCACACATATATATATATGTATATATTACAACAAACTAGTCTGATACATATATAATGTAACCAACATTTACTTTATTTGTAAGTATTTGTTATAACTTATATATAGGATGAAATTATAAAACTCATTGTGTTTTGCAAATATATATCCAAAAACAGTCTAATAATATTGGTGATAAGTATGACATATAAAATAGTCTATTACATCTATAATCTCATCTACATTTAGCGTATGAATAGTAAGTTTTTGAATATGGGGATAAAATTGAAATAAAGTCAAATTTAGCTGCACTAACATTTATCAAAGTACATCTTTTTTCTTTCCCATTTTTCACATCTATTTATTTTTATTTTCCCTTTGTGTCTGTAATGGGAACCACACAAATAGAGCAAAGAGGAGGGGTTAAAAGAGGCAATAAAGTTTCCAAAGTGGACTCAAACAACAAAAAAGAAAAATATGAGGTCACGAAGTTGTAGAGGGCGATTCGCACCGCCGTGCAGTCACAAAAATACACAAACCAACACACAGATTTGCACAAATGGATGAGTATCTTTGATTGATTGTTATTACGAGAGGGTTCGGTTTCTTCCGTTTATAGCTTGGAACTTCGGAGAGGAAAAACGAATACACACGCAGACTAACTCAGAGACGTCTTTCTCTTTTCTAACAAATCCCCGTCCCCCTTTTCTTCGATGACCCTTCTCCATTTATAGAGAAGCTCTTGCGCCTTAGGCTCGAATCCCGTGGATGATCCTCTGATGGTCCCCCCCAGATATTCCGTGGTCCCCTCTTCTGGCACCCTCTGTTGAAACCAAGGAGGCTCGTTTCCACTAACGTTGTCGCCTGCCACCTCCTGAGCGCGCTGCCCATCATTTAATGCCTGAGTCGTACGCTCTTGTCGTATCTTCCAGGGATGCACTAGGCCCTAATGGGCCTCCCCCTCGACCGTGGGCCTCATCATCCAAACAAGCATCAACGAGCTCGGGCTGTCCCCCCCATCCATCATCCTCTTGATGGGCTCAGGGCCCATCACCCACTTGCCGACCTCCACCCCGTCGTTTCATTGTAAAACGACAAGTGTAAAGTTGAGGGTGGATTTGACCAAATCCGACCTTAACAGTCAGTCCCCCATTTTGTCAAGTGTAAACACTTGGGAAAATGTGGAAGAAAAATGCACGACGCGACAGCCCTCCTCGGGCGACAAGACGATCTGTATGAGGGCCAGCGTTCGACGACAATCTCCTCGCGACGAGGGACTGACCCTGCGCCGACGTGTCGAAGCCTGATCACTGCGAAGGCTGTCACATCTCGAATCCCATCCGCATTTAATTCGGGGTTTCCCAGGCACTCGAGTACCTGCTTTATGGGATTTGCAACGGACCCATCATCTCGACCGTCGACAGGTCCCACACACCTTGATTACGGACCGTCTGATCGACTCGCGCCTCTTCACCTTCTCCACGCGACCTTCCATATAACCGTGCCTCCGTCTCTTTCCTCGGATTACTCATTCTTTCCCAAACACCTCAAACTCTCTCCTTTCCGGCGATTCGCGTAACTTCCTAACTTCGTTCATCCTCGCCTAGCCATGTCTCTTGCCGGCAAGATTTTTCAGACCAGGTCTCCCCTGTCCATCGTGACGGAGGCTAACCGTGAGCATTTCATCGAAAACTACATCGACAGCGAGAAGTACTTCCTCCGGCTCCCGCACCCGGGTGAGCGCGCCGACGAACCTCAAGACGACTGCATCGCAATCTACGAGCATTTCTTCACCGACGTCAATCTCCACCTCCCGGTGCCGAACCTGATTGTGGCCTTCCTAGCTGCTTTCAAGGTGCCGATAACCCAAGTGAGTCCCAACTCCCTCTGGCTCCTCTTATGTACGCTCGTGCTGGGACTCGAACAGGGGGTAGAGCTCACATTGGAGGATCTTATGAGCCTATACTTCTTTTCGAAGAATCCCAAGAACGTAGGGCGCCTCTCTTTGTCTCATCGCAGCAAGCCCCACATCCTCCTGAATCCGCCCAACAAGGAGGCGATGTGGGAGAACCGCTATTTCTTCACCCGCGTGGATGCAAGCTCGTTCGGGCCTAACCATGCCATGCTTCCCCGCGACTGGATCGTCGACCAGGATCTCCCCAAGTTTTCTCCGTCGACCGATAAAATCGTCGAGGCCCGCTTTGCGAGCGTGCGCGGCGCTCTTCTCGCCAATCCTCTTCGCGACTGGTCCCTCCATTTTAACGGGGCTCGAGTCATGAAGTCTGGCATTTATCGACTCTGCCACATCATGGGCCCGCCCCCCGCTCCTTGTTTCCCCCAGGGTTCCGAGCCGACGAAGATGGGAAAAGCTCGTCGTCTCCCCAACGGAAGAGGAACCCCAAGGCTCCTACGAGGGGCCAGAAAAGAAAGTCTCGCTTCGACGAGACCGGCGAGGGTTCGCCTTGCCAGAAAAGCAAGACCGTACGACCGCCGCCACCGCCTCCGAGGGACCGGTCCCAAGACGGCTATCTGGGATTAGTCCCGCGAGAAGGGAAAGACCGCATGCTCTCCCGCGATGAGCTGCCGTCCCACGGGGCCTCCCCCGAGCGTCGCTCCGAGCACGCGTCAGACGCCGAGGCGTCTCATCGGGCTGCCGACGCGCCACAATTTACCGGGGACCGCCGCTCGACGGACGCTCCTCCCAGTCGGGAGTCCTCTCGGCGCGACGATCTTCCTCGCGACCCCACAGCCTGTCGAGCCCCGCTAGAAGCCTCTACCGATGAGGCTGTCGTCTCGACGCCTGCCCCCGCAGAAGTGCGCGAAAACTATGCTTCCAAGGAGTCCGAGGCTCCGACGAAGGTGTCGACCGATAAGGCGTCTGAGGCTCCGACGAAGGGGTCGACCGATAAGGAGTCCAAGGCTCCGGCGAAGGTGTCGACCGATAAGGAGTCCGAGGCTCCGGCGAAGGTGTCGACCGATAAGGAGTCCGAGGCTCCGGCGAAGGTGTCGACCGATAAGGAGTCCGAGGCTCTGACGAAGGTGTCGACCGCCTCCGACCCTATCATCGTTCTTCCCTCCGACACTCCCGCGACCGGCTTCTCTCGTCGCCCCAGAAGGGAGGTGATATTCGATGAAGATTTTGACGATGAGGATTTTACTGACGCGAGCCGACTCACCGACGAAGCTCACGCGACTCCGCCTCTCGTCGACCTTCTCCCTCCCATCGCGGAGGTTTCTGCGCGGATCCTTCCAGAACCGGCTCCTAGGATTTTCGCCGGAGGGGATCCAGAAGTCACTTCCGCCCTTGGGGCCGAAGAGACCCCGGCTCTTTCGCCTTCTTCCCGCGGGGCGGCTGTCCCGGCGACCGAGGGTGCCCTGGCGGTCGCCCCCGCGCCGGCTTCAGGGCCAGACGAGCCCGAGGAGGCTCGGCCGGATGCTTCGCCGTCGCGGGTCGGGCCTCAGGACGGAGAGCCTCGAGAAGACGAAGATCTCCCTCTATCTGACAACCCCCCGTTCGGGTTCAGCGCTCCCCTCGAGCCGTCGTCACTCGAGGCTTTGCCTGGCGCGGAGGAATCGATGGCGCTCGAGGCAACCGGCGCCGAGCTCCCCTTCCCGGCGGTTCCTCCTCATCCTTGGAAACTCGCCGAGCCGTCGAAAAGCTGCGGCCACTTTGAATCCTCTTCTTCCGATTTTCCCATCGGGCATGGGAAAGGCTTCGACGATTCTGACCGTCTCACGCTTCCCAGATCCGCCTACTCTCGCTTCTTCCTCGCAGGATTGGGAGGATTACTCTACCAAGGCGCTCCAAGGCCTGTCTCTATCCGCTCCGAGGTTCCGCGAATTCTCGGACTCTCTCGGCGACTGCTCTCGCTATCGCAAGGTCACCGCTCTCACTTTCCAGGGCATGGCGCTCCTGAACAATCTGATCCTCGATGAATGCGACAACACCTACGTCGCCGAGCGGAGGGCGGACGAGATGAGTGACAAGGCCGGGGAGGTTGAGCGACACCTCCAGATTGCCATAGCTGGGGAACGAAGGTATCGCGAGGAAGCGACCCTGCTCCGTCAGGCGCTCGATGACGCCAAGGCCGCCTTGGAGAAGGAGGCTTCTCTTCGTCGAGAAGCGGAACGGCAACTCGAGGAACAGAGACGCGTTCTCGCCGACGAGGCGGACCGCCATCGCCGTGCGTCTCATAGCCTCTCCGAGGCTCTCGAGAAAAAGACGAAGAGGCTCGCTCGCCTAAGTGTGGCTATCGGATCCCCTCCCGAGGAGGAGAGTCGCCTGGTTTCTCGGGTGACCAACGCTTTGAAGAGGCTGGCCGGGGAATTTGATGCCGCTCAAGCGGAGGTAATCGAGGAGCGTAGTGCTCGGCTGCGCCTCTTCGAGAAGGCTAAGGCTAAGGTACAGCGGCGTGACGAGAGGTTCGCGGCTCTTGACGAGTCAATCGACCATCATCGCATGGCGGCCGGCTACAAGGCCTATCTCGACATGGTCGCGAGGCTGCCTCCCGTCGCGACTGTGGCGAAACTTCTGCCCCGTGTGCCGAAGTGGCAAGGGATCTACGAGGAGCATTCCAAGAAGGTGAAGGAGCTAGATGCGAGGTCAGCTCCTCCGTTGGGTTCTCCGCCCCTCTCGCCGTGCGATCCCCCCGCCGTCGCGTCCGAGAGGCTTGCTGCCTTCGCCGTGGGGGCGACCGCTTCCGCTTCGGATTCCGTCGATGAGTACGGGACTAACGATGAGATCCTCTCGACTCAGGAGCCGACGGTACAAGACGATCTTCCTTTGGAATTTTTCTATTTCTTTTCTTTTTTCTTCCTGTTGCCGATCTGGCCTTGGGCTCTTTTCTTTTGTTTGTAATTCCGGCTACTTTACTGAATGAATACGACCTTATTTTATTCTGCTGTCGCCTCTCTTGCGTTTCTCCCTTTATCGGATCTGGCCATTCTTAGATTTCTTCTCGCAGGACGACGCGATTCCTCTCATTTCTTGCCCTTTGAGGTATGACGAGGAAGTGATCGCGTCATTCCTTGCCGAGGATCCTGAGAATTACGCCCTCGTATGTGACCTCGTCAACGTCCTTGTCCTTCGGACTGCGGTGCCCCTATCGGAGGAGAGCCATGGGAGCTCCTCTGCGACTCGTCATTTGGACGTGTCGCCGCAGAATGCTTTGACGAGGTTCCTTGTCCGAGACCCGCGTCATCTGGCTGCCTTCTTGAACTTTGTCGAGGACATCCTCGGACGAGCGGCATTGGACATTATAGAGGAGATTGCCGACGTCGTCGTTCGTTCTGACGAGGGCTGAGTCTTTGCTGCTTTTGTTCAATCAAGTTACACAATTTTGTAAAAGTTTGTCTATAAGGCTTTGATGCAAAAGAAATTTTGTGAGCTGCATCTGACGTGGTGCCGTCGAGACTTTTGTCGAGGCCCTTTTTCTTTTTTGCTTTCATGGTGCCGTCGAGACGTTGTCGGGGCCCTTTTTTCTTTTCTCTTTCATGGTGCCGCCGAGACTGTTGTCGGGGCCCTTTTTTTCTTTTCTCTTTCATGGTGCCGCCGAGACTGTTGCCGGAGCCCTTTTGTCTTTTGCTTTCATGGAGCCGTCGAGACTTTTGTCGAGGCCCTTTTTTCTTTTCTCTTTCATGGTGCCACCGAGACTGTTGTCGGGGCCCTCTTTTCTTTTCTCTTTCATGGTGCCGCCGAGACTGTTGTCGGGGCCCTTTTGTCTTTTCTCTTTCATGGTGCCGCCGAGACTGTTGTCGGGGCCCTTTTTTCTTTTCTCTTTCATGGTGCCGCCGAGACTCTTGTCGGGGCCCTTTTGCCTTTTGCTTTCATGGTGCCGTCGAGACTTTTGTCGAGGCCCTTTTTTCTTTTCTCTTTCATGGTGCCGCCGAGACTGTTGTCGGGGCCCTCTTTTCTTTTCTCTTTCATTGTGCCGCCGAGACTGTTGTCGGGGCCCTTTTGTCTTTTGTTTCATGGTGCCGTCGAGACTTTTGTCGAGGCCCTTTTTTCTTTTCTCTTTCATGGTGCCGCCGAGACTGTTGTCGGGGCCCTTTTGTCTTTCTCGAGTTGCGAGCGGTGACGAGTCCGATGATAATGTCGTACTCGCCACGGCGGCGTACTCGAAAGAACGGCGACGAGGTTTCTTTTTGCCTCTCTTAATTGGCTTTTGTGCCGTATCTTAATGCTATCGATATTGTTGTTGATGCCTGTGTCGTGGCTGTTCGTCCGCTGTTCTTACTTTGAGCTTATTCATAACTCGGGACCTGTCGAAATGTTAGAACAAAAATCGCGTTTGCCATAAAGGCGAGCCTCATTAAACCCTTCGAGTCCCCCGTACGGGTGCGGCTCGCGAGGGAAGAGTACTCCCAATCTGATTAAATACAGGCCGGAGCCGTGAACAATCCCGAACAGGTGGGTCAGGATTTCCCATTTAAACAGATAAGATAGGCTATTTGAAATGTAAAGGCTCAGCGATATACACTGTAAATAGCGGGGGTCGGGCGACAAGACCTCTCGAGTCTATTGATAGAACTTCTTGAGGTGTTTGACGTTCCAGCTCCGAATTACCTCGAGGCCGGCCGTGTTCTCGAGTCTGTAGACGCCTGGCTTGACCACCTCGATGACTTTGTACGGGCCCTCCCAGTTCTGTCCGAGCTTGCCCGCGTTCAGTTCCGCCGTGTTTTGGAAGACCTTGCGGAGTACCAGCTCGCCGACCCGAAACTGTCGAGGGCGCACGCTCTTATTGTAGAAGCGGGCGATGGTGTTCTGATAGTTGGCGATGTGCGCTTTGGCCCGCTCTCGTCTCTCGTCGATGTGGTCGAGTTGATGGAGCAGGCCTTGGCTGTTGTCGTCTGTGTGGCTTAGAGCCCACGCTCGTCGCAGGCTAGGTACTCCTACCTCGGCCGGTACCACCGCTTCGACCCCGAAGGCAAGGGCGAATGGGGTCTCGCCGGTGGCTGAATGGGGAGTAGTGCGATAGGCCCAGAGCACTCCGGGAAGCTCGTCGGCCCACAAGCCCTTCTTCTCGTCAAGTCTCTTTTTGATGCTGTCGACGATGGTACGATTGACTGCCTCCGCGTTCCCGTTTCCCTGGGGGTATCGTGGCGTCGACGTGTTCATCTTTATCTTCCAACGAGCGCAGAAGTCCTGGAATCTCTTCGAGATGAACTGGGACCCGTTATCGGCGATGATCTCCCGAGGCATTCCGAAACGTGTAACCACGTTTTTCCACACGTATTTTTCGATATCGGAGTCTTTGATGTTGGCATACGCCTCTGCTTCGGACCACTTAGTGAAGAAGTCCGTTACAACCAGCATAAACTTCCGCTGCCGGGTGCCGGTGGGCATAGGACCGACGACGTCCATCGACCACTTCATGAAGGGGTACGGAACGGACACCACCGACAGCTTTTCCGCCGGGCAGTTAATTGCCGGGGCGTGGCGTTGGCATTTCTCACACCTCCTGGTGTAGCTGGCGCAGTCCGCGACCATGGTTTCCCAAAAGAAACCTTGCCGCTTGGCCTTTCGCAGGAAGGAACGGCCGCCGAAGTGATTTCCGCATTCTCCGCCGTGGATTTCTCCCATCACATACTCGGCCTCTTTCTCGCCCAAACAACGCAGCAACATTCCTTCAAAGCTCGCCCTGTATAACCTGCCATCCAGAACGGCGTACCTTGCGCTCTTGGCTCTCACCTTCCTGGCCTCCTGTCGGTCATCGGGTAATGTTCTGTCGTGGATGTATCGTCGGAAAGGTGTGCGCCAATCCTCTTCCTCGTCGTCGTCCACCACACCCTGTTCTTCGGGACCCGGGCCCTCACCTTCGATGTCGAGGATTTCGGGGGTATCGTCGCCATTTCCCTGCCTCTCGGACGGGTTCTCGTCGGGCTTGTGCTTCTTCTTTGGCGGGCCCTCTTCTCGCTGGATGCTTGGCCTTTCGACCGTCTCGACGGTGATCGATCTGAGCTCGTCGATTTCAGTCGTCGAGCCCAAACCAGCCAACGCGTCGGCGTGGTTGTTGTCACCTCTAGAAACCTGTGTCAAAGTCCAAAAGTCGAACCTTTTTGACAAGGAAGCGACCACCCCCGCATACGCTTCCATCCTCTCGTCGTTCTTCTCGTACTCCCCGTTCACCTGTTTGACAACCAACTGGGAATCCGAAAACGCATTTACCTTCCTAACGCCCAAGGCCAAAGCCGATTGCATCCCGACGATGAGAGCCTCGTACTCCGCCTCGTTGTTGGTGGCCCGGAAAGCGAGACGACAAGCCTTTTCTATCACTTCCCCCACCGGGGAGACGATCCTGATCCCGATGCCTGATCCGAGCGATGTTGACGAACCGTCGACAAGAAGCCTCCACATTCCAATCTCATCGCGCGAGTCGACGAGCTCCCTCGGCAACTCGATAAGGAAATCGGCGAGGACCTGAGATTTCAAACTGGTTCGGAGTCGGTACTCGATATCATAAGCTCCCAGCTTGATTGACCACTTCGTGATCCTTCCCGATTGGTTCGGGCTATGGAGGATGGACCGGACGGGCCTGTCCGTCATGACGACGATGGTGTGCACCTGAAAATGGAACCTCAATTTCTCCGACGCGTCGTAGAGCGCGAGTGCCAGCTTCTCGACTTGCGGGTACCGCGTCTCGGCATCGAGGAGCTTCCGCCTAATGTACGAGACGGGCCTCTGCTCTCCTTTTTCTTCTCACACCAGAACCTGACTTATCGCGTGATCAGACACCGCGATGTACAAGTACAGGGGTTCCCCCGGCTCCGGCTTTGTCATGACGGGCGGTGACGAGAGATATGTCTTCAACGCCTGGAAAGCCTCTTCGCACTTCTCCGTCCATTCAAACTTCTTATTCTTCTTCAGCAACTCATAGAAGAGAAGGGTCCTGTCGGTTTGCCTCGAGATAAAACGGCCGAGCGCGTTGATTCGCCCTGTCAGCTTCTGGACTTCTCTTCGATTTCGAGGCGACGGCATGCTCTGGAAAGCTTCAACCTGGTCGGGGCTAGCCTCGATTCCGCGACGGGTCACTATGAAGCCCAAGAATTTTCCGGACGAGATGCCGAAGGTGCACTTTGCCGGGTTCAGTCTCATTTTTTTTGCTCGTTGAGGACCCGGAAGCAACTTTCCAAATGCTCGATGTGCATCGCCACTTTCAGCGACTTTACGACCAGGTCGTCGATGTACACCTCCAGCGACTTCCCTATTTGCTCGTGGAACATCTTCGTCATGAGCCGCTGATAAGTGGCGCCGGCGTTCTTCAGACCGAACGGCATAACCTTGTAGCAATATGTCCCTCTCTCGCTGATGAAGGCGGTTTTCTCCTCGTCGTCGGGGTGCATTCTGATCTGGTGATATCCGGAGTAGGCGTCCATGAAGCTCATGAGCTCGTACCCGATGGTAGCCTCGACTAAGCGGTCGATATGGGGCATCGGGAAGCTATCCTTTGGGCAGGCCTTGTTGAGGTCGACGTAATCCACGCAGACCCTCCACTTGTCGTTCTTCTTCTGTATGACGACAGTGTTGGCTAGCCATTCGGGGTACTTGACCTCTCGGATGGTTCCCATCGCCAGCAGCCTGTCCACCTCGTCGTTGATTATCTTGTTCCTGTCGGCCGCCATCTTTCTTCTCTTCTGAATGACCGGTCTATGATTGGGATCGGTGTTGAGCCGGTGGGTGATCACTGATGGGTCGATCCCTGGCATGTCATCGTTGGTCCACGCGAAACTCCCCTTGTTCCTCTTCAGGAACTCTATCAGCTGGGCCTTTACTTCTGGATCAAGCTTCGCGCCTATACCGATGGTCCTTGTCGGGTCGGTCTCATCGATACAAACCTTCTCGACTTCTTCAACCTGTGGCCCTCCGCCTCGCTCTTCCGCCGCGTGATTTTCCACGTCCTCGGCGCTAAGGATCCCGGGAATTCCGGGGTCTCCCCCATTCCCTTTCTTTTTACGCCTCTTCCTACGCTGTGTCATTGGCGGAGGCGGAGCGGCCACGGCTAATTGCTATAAGCCGACGGCGCGGCTTTCGACGGCCTTCTCGGGCTTCTTCCCGCTACTTGCCGCCCGATGGTGCATCATATAACAGATGCGGTAGGCGTCCCGGCATCCTCTGAGCTCCTCGACAGTCCCTTCCTCTTTTCCGGGGAACTTGATGCATTGGTGATAGGTGGAGGGCACGGCTCTCATCGCATGAATCCACGGTCTCCCTAGGATCACATTGAAGTGCGATTCTACGTCGAGGACCATGAATTCGGTCATCCTCCTTACGCTCCCCGCATACACGGCGAGATGAACCGTCCCCATCGAAGTGGTGACATCCCCGTTGAATCCCGACACCTTTCGGGCTCGCCCCCCGATGGTGAGGTCGTCGAGCTTCATCCGGAGTAGGCACTCGTGAGTGATCATGTCGAAGGAGCTGCCGTTGTCGACGAGAACTCGCGCGATGTCGTATCCCCCGATGTTGAGCTCGAGCACCAGGACGTCGTTGTGCATATCCGCGCAGTCGTCGTCCTCGACAAACTCGATCGTCGTTCCCGGCGCTGCGCACACCGTGTCTCCTCGGTTGTGCTCTCGTCCCCGCCTCTGGTAGGCCTTGATGCTGTTAACAGTATCCTCGCAGAACCGCAATCCTCCCATGATCACATCGATCCTTGGCCTGTTGGCGGGACGGGCTGCTTCGACGCGGGTCGATGGCTCCGTATCAATAGCGAAGCTTCGCTTTGGCGCGCCTTGGCCGCCCCCGGCATTCTGAGGGGGAACTGCGTGCTGGTTGGGAAAGGCCCGCTTCTCTCGTTGTTCCAGGGTTGCGCGCGCCCTCGCATCGTGTCCCCGTAATCCCCTCGCTCGATCCCCTTCTGGATGAACCTCTTGTAAGCGGCGCAATCCTCGGACGAGTGACCCCAATACCCGTGGAACGAACAGAACTTGTTCATGTCCCTCGGACAAGGTGTTCTCTCGTAGCCTCCTCGGCCTCCCGAGCGCCCTCCTCGGCTGCCACCGGATCCTCCTCGCCCCCCGGAGAACCCTCCTCGGCCGCCGAAAAATCCCTGCTGGTTCCCGTCAGCATTCCCCTGCGAATATCCTCCCTGACGACTCTGGGATCTGCTGTCGTGTAAGTCCGTCCGCGGTTGGCTCTCGCGATCGGCGTTATCGCCTCTCTTCTCGTCTACCTGGTAGACTTTGTGCCTCGGCGCCTCTAGGGCGCGCTGCTCGCCTTGAGCTTCTCGATCTTCTCTTCTCGCTCGCGACGACGAGCCGTCTCGTCCGTCCCTGCTCTTCTCGTGCTTGGCCTTGGCCTCTCCCTTGTCTTCGCTTTTCTTCTTGACGATGATACTCTCCTCGATGTTCATGTCGATCGTCGCCCTGTGGAGGGCGTCCTCGATCGTCGCTGGCACTGTCCTCGTGATTTCCTTGCAGAAATCGGAGGTGCAGAGCAAACCGTGCCTCAAGGCTTGGACAGCGACGACGTCCTCCAGGTTTGGTACCCGAATCATAACTGCCTTGAAACTCTCGACATACTGGCGCAGAGTCTCGTCTTTTCCCTGCTTGAGATCAAACAGAGAAGCCAACGTGGCTTCGCTCTGGGCGTGAATGGATGAAAAGACGGCATAGGATAGCCTCCCTCCTGGTCTCCTCGCCGCCTATGTGGTCCGTCGCTATCCTGTAAGATTTCACATGGGTCGTCGGGTCAGTCCCCCCTTTGTACGGCGCGAGCTTGATCTTCGGCAGCTCGTCCACTTCCACGTTCCGGATCCTGGGCGTGAAGGGAGTTTCCCTGGCGTCCCTCACCAGCTTGTCGATCTCGGGCCCGGCACTCGTCGCCTGGTGCACCCTCGATGCCACCTGCCCTATTTTTGCCTCTAGGGCTGCTGCCATGGCCGCCATCGCCTTCATGATCTCTTCGGTCGCCGCCGGGTTGCTCGCTGGTGCCGCCGCTGGCGTGCTCGCTGTCGTAGCGGGCTGGGAGGTCGTCGCCGGCGTCTGGAACAAGTTCCTGACTAGAAGGTCCCGTGTCGCATTGAACGCCCCGTTGTTCGTCGCCTCTCGGGTTAGGGTTCCCCCATTCACGGCGATGGAAGAGTCGACGGCCCCGTTTGCCGCGTTCCTGCTTTCGGCTTGGGCTAGCAAGTCGGCGAGCTTCCGGCTCTCGGCTGCTTGCCCCTCCGCCCTTCTCGTGGCGTCCTCCGCCCTCCGGTCGGCAGCCTCCAGCCTCTGCATGACCTGAACCATTTGCCGCCTCATCTCGTCCAACTCCTCGCTCGGGGAACTTCGGTCTCCATCTTGAGACATCTTTCGCTACCTCTCTTCCAGCTCCTGGCTGTGCGACAGGAAGAAACTAGAGCCCCTCGGTGGGCGCCAAACTGTAGAGGGCGATTCGCACCGCCGTGCAGTCACAAAAATACACAAACCAACACACAGATTTGCACAAATGGATGAGTATCTTTGATTGATTGTTATTACGAGAGGGTTCGGTTTCTTCCGTTTATAGCTTGGAACTTCGGAGAGGAAAAACGAATACACACGCAGACTAACTCAGAGACGTCTTTCTCTTTTCTAACAAATCCCCGTCCCCCTTTTCTTCGATGACCCTTCTCCATTTATAGAGAAGCTCTTGCGCCTTAGGCTCGAATCCCGTGGATGATCCTCTGATGGTCCCCCCCAGATATTCCGTGGTCCCCTCTTCTGGCACCCTCTGTTGAAACCAAGGAGGCTCGTTTCCACTAACGTTGTCGCCTGCCACCTCCTGAGCGCGCTGCCCATCATTTAATGCCTGAGTCGTACGCTCTTGTCGTATCTTCCAGGGATGCACTAGGCCCTAATGGGCCTCCCCCTCGACCGTGGGCCTCATCATCCAAACAAGCATCAACGAGCTCGGGCTGTCCCCCCCCATCCATCATCCTCTTGATGGGCTCAGGGCCCATCACCCACTTGCCGACCTCCACCCCGTCGTTTCATTGGAAAACGACAAGTGTAAAGTTTAGGGTGGATTTGACCAAATCCGACCTTAACAGAAGTGAAGCTTAAGCTTTTAACTCGCCGCCTCTATTTAATTAAAATAAAACAAAATAAAATAAAAGGCCATGTTTTCTTTAGAAATACACATATCTTATTAAGTTATTTGTTTAGTCAAGCATGTTTCTCATCTCTTTTGTCAATTCTTAGTCATTGAACCCAAAAGCAAAATCATCTAGAAAATATGAAAACTTGGAGAAGTGAATGAGTCCCATTTTCCCACAACAAATGCTCAAAAAGAATTTGACAAGTTAATAAAATTGCCTTTTTCTTTTCTTTTTCCATTACAACTCTTGATTTGGCCTTGTTAGGGTCAAGTTTGGGATTATATTATTAACAATGAAATTGAGATATTTAAGGCTTAAAACCACTCCCAATGAGGTGACTAATACAACATTTTATCTTGGTTTTTGATGGTATATTATTTGATTCCTATAGTGTAACATTTTCCCTTGTGTCTTGTCTTATCTTATCTTTGACCAAGAATTAGATCTCAAGTACTATTACTACATATGCTTGTAAATGTGAAGTAAAGAGGTAAGTCAATAACCACCTACTTAGTCACTAATTTCATTTTTTTATTGCATTGTATATTAAAAAAATAGTTGAAAATATCAAAGTTATAGTCAATTGTATCGGTGGGTATTATTTTTTTATTATAGCAAAAAATACGCAAGTTCAGTAAAATAGTAGCTTTATCCAGTTTCTCTTAAAAAAATTAATGGAAGTGCGACCTAAATAATAAAATTATATGTAAACTTTGTGAGTGATAAATGTTCCCCTATTAACATTTTTAGCATAAATTTGATTGGTCAATTTATATTTTTTGAACATAAATCGGTGAAGTATTTTTTTTTTTAAGGCAGCTTTAGTATAGTGGGGATTGAACCCACAACCTCCACTTTGGAGGTGGTGTGGAATTATCACTAGGCTATCCTAGCAACTACAGTGAAGTACTTCTTAACTGAACTTATATATTATTTTGACCACAAAAAGATCCTTAATACCAACTTAAGTTGTTGACTACAACTTAAGTACTTTAGTACTACCATCCCTTAAAAAAATATGCGCTTCTATAAATACATATTTTCCATCCTCTTCTATTTGACATTTAACCTTTGATCAAAAGCAATGGAAGCTAAGTGGAAACTCTTCAAATTATTTATGCAACCTTTTGAAAAGTTAGAGGTTTACTTACAAAACTGAAGAAGCTACTAAAGGTTTGAACTTTTCAAGCACATAAAACTTCCTAGTTTCTACCCACTTTTGCTTCACTTTATAGCTTCAAAGACTTCTCAAACCCCACTCTCACTTCACAATTCTCATATATATATAAAACCCTTCTGTGCTTATTCTTGTTGAGTCATCCTCCAAAAACACAAGGCAAAACAAGGCTACAAAGCCTTTGATCTATGCGACTATGTCTACTGGTAGTGCGAAGAGCGTAACCACAAGCTCGAGCGACGATGAAAACGCCGTTTGTGAGCTCAGGAGAGGGCCTTGGACCATGGAGGAAGACACCATTCTCGTCCACTTCATAGCGTACCACGGTGAGGGACGGTGGAACTTGCTTGCCAAGCGCTCAGGTATATGTCGAATGTTTCGCCTCTCTCTCTCCGATAACGTATTAGCGAACTTGAATTGCCCGTCGCTAAGTTTCGTACTAAGACACCGAAAACATTAATTTAACGACTGAGCTACCCGTTATTCAAATTAATAACCGATATATTATTTATTCCGATAAAAAAATTGGCGACGAATTTTGGCCGTTTTGTTTAAAAAAAATTCGCTCTCTTTGTCTCCTTGTGTTTGTCTTTAATAAAATCAGAGCTTAGAAACTATTTTTTCTTGCATGAACTTATGGTAACATCCTTGATCATGCATGTTTCATGGTTTGCAGGGTTGAGAAGAACCGGGAAAAGTTGCAGACTGAGATGGCTAAACTATCTAAAACCCGACGTGAAGCGCGGAAACCTCACGCCCGAAGAACAGCTCTTGATTCTTGACCTTCATTCCAAATGGGGAAACAGGTACTTGATAACAGAGTTTATGTGTAGATGATATTAGTGTTATCGACTAAAACTAATAATTACTTAAGTAATATGAAATATTGATTAACCATTTATGATGCGACGGTTATGATAATATGTTCTCTCTTTTTAATTTTAATCTCATCTCTTGAATGATTGAACCCTTTGATGTATGTTCGTAGACTAGTGGCGGACCTTTTTTGTTTCAAAATTTTATCCTAAATTTTCATAGATATTTTTGGGAATAATTTGCTTATTAATACAATTAATTTACGCTCTATTTGTTTAATTTTATAATTAATTTCATGAGGGATTAGAATCTCTAAGGCTTAAACTTAAAGATACTGGATTTTTTTGGATTTTTCGGAAAATAGATGGCATATTTTATTTTTAAAAATAAAATAAAATTAGAGTTTATAAAATAACTTCTAAAAAATTAAAAATAAGAACAGTTCTTGATTTTTAAAAATTAAAATGATTGGAGTGATCAAAAAGTACGACATATTTAGTTGTTTTTAAAATAGATAGTATAATTATATGAAAATTAAAAATAAAGAGTATGTGAAAGCAAGGTTATAAATACCGCTTGCCGATTTCGTTTCGCATTTTTCGTTTTACGGATATATCGCTTGCCGATGGGTATGCCGATGGAAAAATTGTAAAAAAAAGAAATACCGCATGCCGCATATACCGCACTTTTCGCATGGGCATACCGCATGCCGATGGGGTTTTCGACGGATATTCTATAAAAAATATTTGAGTATTTAAGCAAGATATTTATATAAGTTCAAAACTACATATTTAATAAATACAAGATATTTGTAACTTAAATATGTAGGTGACATGTATAATATTAAGTCACTTTATTAGTTGAAGTGTATAATATCAAGTTAAATTATTATGTGAAGTTAATATGTATGTTAATTAAGTGTGTAATATTAAGTGAATATGCATGTTAATTGTATATGTATGTTAACAAATTTAATATTAGTTGAAGTGTATAATATTAAATGAATATGTATATTAAGCGTATATGTATGTTAGGAGAAGTTAATATGTATGCTAAGTGTATAATATTATTTGAAGTGTATAATATTAAGTTAAATTATTAGGTGAAGTGTATGTGTATGTTAAGTGTGAATGTGTGATATTAGTTGAATGAATAACAAAAAGTCCCACATTGATAGATGACAAGAGTTTAGTGATGTTTATATACCAAATATTAGGGACAAGGGCTTGGGCCCTTTGAGTCATAGGATTTTGTGGATGGGGGATGACTCACACAAATGTTACACCACCACGCGCGCGCCGCCGCCGACGGCCGGGGTGGGGTGCTCTTGTGTGATTATAATTATTTTTTCTGAAAGTTTAATTGGTATTTTTGCCGAAATCTACCAAAAATATGATTTTTACCGAAATTCCAACCAAATTTTGCACTTCTTACACTGAAAAACGAAAAAAGATTTTCCACACCCGTGCCCATGCGAATTTCGCGAAATTTGTTAAAAAGACAGAGAAACGACAAGGTTTTCGAACCGCAAACCCTCGAAAAACAAAATTCGAGCGAATTTCGCACCGAATTTCCTGAAATTTAAAACCTTGTGTGAAAGTAAAAAATTATTTTTAAAAAATAATTATATATTTCTCTTCATTCTTTGTCTTTCAATTTTATTTTTATTACTCCAAATATATCGAGAGTTCATGTGTCATGAATAATGTGTCATCAAAATTCAAAAGGGTATGTAAGTCTATACCCTTAAAGGTTCTAATGTTGCTAGTTTCATCTTTATCTTCTTGTCTTTGTCAACATTAATTGTCGATTGATGTTGATAATTGATGAAACGTTTTGTTCTTAATCTCCACAAAATTATTGCCGACTCATTTGTCAAAGGAAATAGTGTTTCACTCAAACACATTAATCACACCCTATATATGTACTAAACACAACCATCAGAAAAGACCGTTCAAGATTATGAAAACTACAAATCAATCACCATCAATACACACATATGCTTATCCCATCAACTTTTCTTGTACGTTTAGGTGGTCCAAAATAGCGCAATACTTGCCGGGACGAACCGACAACGAGATCAAGAACTATTGGCGGACTAAGGTTCAGAAGCAGGCCAAGCACCTCAAGATTGACGTTGAGAGCGACGCGTTTCAGGACATAATCCGGCAGTTTTGGATGCCAAGGCTGATCCAGAAGATCAAAGGCTCGTCGTCTAATACTTCTCCAACGGTTTCGGTCGATATTCTCCAAGAACCGACATCTCTCGCTAATCCTGTCGACGTGCCTCTCTCGAGCTTGGAGTCGATGAATATGTCGAGGGTTTCTCAGTTCTCCGAGCAGCCAAGTGACGTAGCCTTTCAAAAAATGGCAAACGATGGCCAAATTACTTACACAAACGACACGAACACCATGTTTTTTGAGGAGTGCTCTTATTATAACGCGGTGGACACGTTTGACCAGACGGGGCTTATTGATGCAAAGGCTCACGAGAATCTCGCCGGAGTTTGCCACATGGATGGGGAAGATTGGGCACACGGTGATTTTTTCAGTGGCGTGTGGAACGTGGATGATTTATGGCAAAACAAGAGCTAGCCAGTTGTCCATAAAATTAATGAACAAAATTAGTCGAGTATTTGAACTATTACTTTTTAGATACAATCACTACAAGAAAATAGGGTATCCGAGACTAATTATTTAGTCTCTGATACTTGCAAATCAGTCTCGAATGAGTATCCGTAACTGATTGTTAGTCCCGAAGGCTAGTCTCGGATACCTACTCCCTAATACTACTATCGAAGACTAAACGTTAGTCTCAGATACCCTGCAATATTCGTGACAATGAGTTAGTCTCAGATACATTATTTTTTAGTCCTTAATAATATTGGCGAAATCTTATGTTTAGTCACTGTTAATCGCTTTTCAAGACTGATTATTAGTCTCGGATAACTATATTGTTAGTCTCAGATACAGAGACTGATTTTTAGTCTCGGATAACGTGGCTGATTGTTGGCCTTTTAAGACCAAATTTTAGTCACTGATAACTTGATTTGCAACTGATTTTTAGTCTCCAATAATATAATTTCAAGTCTGATTTTTAGTTACCGTACCCATTTTTTCTTTGTCTTCGATTTATAGCTTTAGATAGTCCCCAATATAGTGGTATGTGTGACTATTTATTTAGTCTCGTCATGCTACTTTGGAGACTAGTATTTAGCCTTAAATATGATGCCCGTAAGACAAACATTTGTCTATACAAGACTAATTTTTTAGTGTCTGAAAAAATCAAACATTACATAAGAATGTAAAATAAGCTTCCCCTGAATAGCTTCTGTACCTACCAATTTGTAATTAAATTTAATATAAAATTATCCATATTCGTCAAAACAATATTCATGAATAAACTAAGAACAAAAAACAATCCAAACAAATCTAAGATAAATGAAATACTAGAGTGGAATCCGATATCTATAATTTACTAACGCCCTTGACCTGATATGCCGTTTGAGTTCTCATTTGTTTGATCACCACTTCCTTCATTGCTCGTAGATGAAACCATGTTGATGTCAAAATCGTCAAACTTAGTAGCAAGAAATTCTTGTAGTCGGTTCAACTTCTCTTGATTGCGTTCCTTTTCCTCCCTAAGTTTATTCTCTAGATCATCAACTTGATTCCGTAGCTCTTCATTCTCATTCGAAGCTCCCAGACATGGTTCGGTCGCCGAAATGATTAACCTATCTTTCTATCGAAAAAGCGGTCCTTTCATTACCTCAAATCCAGATTTTCTTGTTGTTTCTTTGCGACAAATGCTATTGATTGCTTCCTCTTCCAACTCATGCTCCAAGGCAGTAGTAATTTCCGTGTTTTCCGCTAGTATTATATCCATGGCATCCTCCTTGTGTCGAAGAATTTTTTCCTATCATAAAATAAATTTATTAGGACTTAAGCTTAATAGAAACTACACTATCCAAAAACACATATAAATTAAAAGTCTATCTTACAAATTGGTTGAATTTTTCATCGTTCCTCCAACCACCTTTCTTAGGGTTATTATGAAGAGCCTCATATACTTGGAATGGACTAGGCAACATCTGGGTCTCGGGATTCCTCTGTCCTTACAAAATAATATTATGAATTCCATGTACGTATGTAAAAACAAGTTGTTTAAAAACTTAATAGAATCAGTTTAAACTAACATCTTACCATATCATATCTGTGATTAGCAATGGATTTAGAGCCTCCACAGCTGCGCGTCACTTGCTTACTTCGATTAACTTTCATTTGAGCACATCTTATCTGAAATAAAATGTAAATAAATGACAAAACTGTGATAAATAGACTACTTCTACAACCCTAGTCCTAATATCTTAGTGTCTAATAACATTTACCTGATGATTTTCAGACTCCCAGAGATCACACAAGGCATTCCAGTCTTCTTCGTTCCGACAGTCATCTTTCACTTTAGTTCTTGCAAGATATGAATTGGTCATTCCACTATTATCCTCCCAATGTTTCTTCAGTTTATTCCGTGTGCGCACCTACTGTTTTTTGCATTTTGTAATCTACACGTGACATAAAATCTGAATCTCTGCGGTGTATTTCGAATTTTCCCTGCATTGATTGAATACATTGTAACAAAAGAGAGGACTAATTACAAGCGTTTGAATGCATTGTAACAAAAGAGAGGACTAATTACAAGAGTTTGAAAGCATTAGGGTTTGATTATATATATAGGACGTGTATGAAATGTTTTTCATTAATAATATGTACATTTGACATTTCTTTGTAGCATATGGAGACTTGTTAATTTTCTACGTGGAAGTTAAGTTAGCTCTCGAAACCGTTGACCAAATTACGGGATTAATTTGATCTTAATAGAAGTGGATCTTTAAAAAATTTACTACTATATATAGCTATATTATTGAAATTTTGCTCATATATTAACTAAAAGAGTAGAAAGAGTGGAAAAGTGACGCATTAATAGCCACCACAATTATAAGAACGTGCCATTTGAATGAAGTGTCATGGTCCCAAAAGTATGTCATTTGACCTCTATTATGGCCTCATTGCATGCCGCCTTTGCTGGTGTATCGCCTCTTTGGCTCTGGCTCGGGCTCGGGCGGATCGATTTGTAGGCGAACACTTGCACGATGCATCGAGGCGATCTGCATAGGCTCGAGTCTCAGGCAGTGTGTCGAGTCTCTGTCCAAGTCTCTACTCGATTTTTCTTCCCATAACGTTTTTATTTTTATTAAAAATAAAAAAATCGAAATTAGGCCAAATCTGGTCTCTCTATGTTAGAACAAAATTCGGGACCGGGCTGAGGAAAACAATCTAGTCCTGTCCCGGTTCCTAATCTAAGTATAATATACTTATTTTTGAATTAGTAACTTTTATAAGACAAGGCTATAAGTTTTAATTTTTTAGAGTAATGTAAAGTATAAGTTTTTATTTTATTTTAATAAAAGCGTCTTAAAGATAAGTAGGCTTGGTTTCAACTCGCTCTCTGCCTAACTCTAACTAGGCTCCCAATTATAAAGAAATAAAAAGTAAAATCCTATCTCCAAAAAAAAAAAAAAAAAAAAACTTTAACTGGTTTCGGAAAGCCCATAAGACTAGAACCATCGTGAGAGAAAATGACCGAAACACCGGTACATGGTCCCGATTGCAGCCCCAAATGAACTGAAGTTGATAAAATCAGAAGTATGAAGATCTTTAGATATTACAAACTGAAAACGACAGGATTATATAATGGAATTTGGCTGCTACAACCAATAATGCGATTTCCACAATTTTCTTGCTCTAATTAATAAATACATGAATATGATTTTCTAGCAAAAAAAACATGTTGCATATGATTTTAGCAACAAAAAAGTAAATAAATTAAATTTATTTGAATTGGGATGATGAATTAAATTAGAGAAATTACTCTTAATAGTCAAATTGAAACGTTTAGTTAGCCAAATAGTCAACTCGCTCTCTGCCTAACTCTAATTAGGCTCCCAATTATAAAGAAATAAAAAGTAAAATCCTATCTCTAAAAAAAAAAAAAAAAAAACTTTAACTGGTTTCGGAAAGCCCATAAGACTATAACCATCGTGAGAGAAAATGACCGAAACACCGGTACATGAGCCCGATTGCAGCCCCAAATGAACTGAAGTTGATAAAATCAGAAGTATGAACATCTTTAGATATTACAAACTGAAAACGACAGGATTATATAATGGAATTTGGCTGCTACAACCAATAATGCGATTTCCACAATTTTCTTGCTCTAATTAATAAATACATGAATATGATTTTCTAGCAAAAAAAACATGTTGCATATGATTTTAGCAAAAAAATAAAAATAAATTAAATTTCTTTGAATTGGGGTGATGAATTAAATTATCATGAATTGACTGGTCAATTAGTGATTCGATCAACAATGACCACAAATAGAGTTTATGATTATTAGTTATTAGGAAAAATAGCGGCATAAGTACCCAAAGTGTTTTAAAAGTTGACATTAAGTTCCCATTCTTATTTTTGGGATGCGAAAATAGCCAAACTCTTATTTTGTGTCTCCCGTTATGTTTTCATCCAAAAACGTACCATATGTCACATTTTCTAACCCGTCAGATATACCTTTGTTTATCATTGATAAATAGTTTCATTTTTATTTTACTAAAGATAGTGTTATGGGTATTTTTGCGTAGCCCGATAATTAGGCCCAAAGAGATAAAAAGCCCAAAAAGTAAGGACACTCTTAAAACGGGCTCCTTAGTAATGAGCGCTTTAGAAATGGGCGCCCTAGAAATGAGCACCCTTGACGTGGGCTCCTTAAAAACGGACGCGCTTAAATGAGCGGGCTTACTTTTTCATAACATTTACTTAATTGCTCAGGGGCTTATAAAGTTATTTTTAATTGCTCAGAGGCCCCTAGACCCTTCTATAAATAGAAGCTTCAAAATCATTAAAACGGATCCGATCCCATTCGAACTCGGAACTATACACAATCCGCTCAAACGCTCTCTAGAGCGATAAAAGCTCAAAAACCTCAATTGAACTACGTGATGACCTGAGGCAGCCTCGCACACGAGGTCCGACATCAAATATTACAAAACCTTTTCTTTTTTAAGTTCTCAAGCATATTAACGAAGGCGGAAAATCAAGTTTCAAGCTCAATCTGACCGCCAAGCGGACATTGGGCCCGGCCCAAAATCGAGACTTGGGCCGCTTTACTATTGATCTATTTTTCGGCATTAACAGAAGTATATTTAATGAGTTTAAAAACGTGATACGTGGTGCGATTCTGGACAAAAACATGAAGGAAAACACAAAATAAGATTTTGGCAACTTTCGCCTAAAAAAATGGGAGCTTAATGTCAACTTTTGAAATACTTTGGGTACTTATGCCGTTATTTTTCCTAGTTATTATTACAAGTTGTATCGATTCCCTAAGAATATCGTATCGCATTTCTCATTTTTTGAGCACGTTGTGGATATATCGAGTACATATCCAGATATTTAAAACTATGATTTCAACGTACAACCAAACAACACATTTTAGAAGAAGAAAAAATTGTCGATAAATTGGGCTGTAAAACACCAAAATCAACTATTCGAGGACTAAAATGTCAAAATCTTCAGTTTGAGGCTTAGTATGCAACTAAGTACTAACTATGCATTAGGAAGTCTCAAGTAATCCTGTTATTTTAGTACAAATTCAGAAATCATATTCTGATTTTCGTAGTTTCTGTTTCGAAACCAGAACTAGAATTCTGGTTTCTGGTTTTGTTTCGGAACCAGAATTTCTGGTTCCGGTTTTAAAATCGGAACCAAAATTCTGTTTCTTTTTTTATTTTATTTTTAATCTCGAGTTTAAATATATGTTTGACTAACTAAATTAACATTTAGGGATTTAGATCATTTGATGTGATATTTGTTTTCTAAAGGTCAAATTTGCTTGAAAATGCGGAGCATAAACATTGAATGAAGACAGTATACAATGGAAAACCCGCAGCGAAACAGTCTCGGAAGGCCTGAAAGAAACCAGGATACACCGTAGGACAAACAGGCCACTACAACATCGAGTAAAAGAATACACATCACTGAGATTTCCGAGTAAAAAATACTCGGCAACTTTTCCTTGGCCCGTTTCAGCATTGTAAGCTCAGGTGTTGCGATTCCGCGGAGTGGTCTGTGAAAGTTCGGCCTCGTAACACCAAATATGGTCACTGGCGCAGAATCTGCTGCAGCTGGAGCACTTGATTCCTCTGCTCGGGTGGGAGAAGGTTGATTTGCTCGGGCGTCAGGCTCATCACCTGCTGGAGCAACGCGTTCTCCATCTCCGGGCTCAGCTGCGCAATAGAAGCCGAATTCCGAGTCATTTTCCGATGAAAAAGTCAAAAGTCTCAAGAATAAAGTCAGCTAAAACCTCTAGGCCTTTACGAAAGGAAAAAAAACTCGATGACAGATTTTTTTCAAATAGAAACTATAGGAAAGTATTTTCCGTTCAATAATAGCTTTTATAACACTCGACACGGCATTGACTTTGGGTCGGAACTTAACACGGCGCTCAACGAATTTAAGAAAAATATTTCTGGCAAATTTTCTCTAGTTCTCAAACTAGCAAAGTATAGTTGTTCCTATTCTATTCATTTTCCGAAAATTTATTTTCACTATCATTATACTCAAGAACTCTCTCCAAACAAAGGCCTAGATCAACAGAGACGGTACCGATGGGGGCCGAGCAGGCTGGTTTCCAGGGCCAGGGCCCATCTGTCCTGGAACTAATGGGGGCGGCCCTGAGAGCTGCGGCAGTGTTGGATTTTCTTTTGGACCCGACATCCATGACGATCCTCTGTCCACTTGCATAGAGCTTCCGCCTTGACCATTGAATTCCGCTCCTAACTGCATTCCTCCCGGCTGAGAATATAAAACGAATTAGCCACAAACAAAAATTTCGATCAGAAAAAAATGTGACAACTTCAATAAATAGATCATAATTAAAACGCCAAACTGATGAAAGCGATTTTTTTTTTTTTTAAATAAAGACACACCTGATAAAGAGACTGTGGAGGTGGCTGGTTTTTGAAGCGGGAGCTGTGAATGAGAAAAAGAAGGCCCCATGTTCGGCGGTTTATTGCTTGTCTGCTATTTTATATTACAAAGAGATTAGTCCAGTCAATCCCGAGCAATAAGAAAGTGGAGAGAATAAAACGTTTGCTTACATGAAACGGAGGAGGTTGAGAATGATGCTGCGGAGGAGCATTTCCGTGTTGGTAATTGATATTACCAACCATTTGAGGAGGTGAAGGAGGAGGAGGAAACTGGTGTTGGAAAGACGCCATCGAAGAAGTCGGTCGCGGCTGTGGAGGCAGAGGTGGCTGCAATGGCATGTGGTGCATCGGGGCTGTGGAGATCTGGGGTTGATGATGTGGCGGTGGTTGTGAAGAGGGATGATGATGTGGAATAGGAATCTGAGGGGGTTGCGAAACAGGCGCTTGGTTTAATTGGGGTATCGAATGGGGAATAGGGTTTTGTGGTGTCTTTAGAGGCAAAGGCTGAGGTTGTGTATTAATGCCGGGAATCACCGTATTAGAAGGAATTGAGGAGTTGGGAGGCCCTTTTTGGTCTTTTACCGCTGGCCCTGAAAACGATTGATGCTGAACTGTCGTTTGCTGGGAACGTTGCGTTGGTTGCGATGGTGGAGGCTGGATGTTTGGAACCTAAAACCGCACGAATTAAATCAGCTTTATAATTAAGAATTAAACTTATTCAAGTAGAACTTAGTTAATAATATAACCTCATTATTAAGAAGTATTATAAATAAATCAAAATTATCCCTTAAGTCAGTGTATTATTAGTAGTAAAATTCCCTTAATTAGGTCACTATGCTGTTTCTATCAATTTTACAACACAAAGGTCTTATTCTGCACCAAAATGAGAATTCAGGGGGTAATTTGCACTAAATTAAAGTTCAAGGGGTCCACAGTGAGTAAATTTGTGGAGAAATTACTATAAATAACTAAAACAATAACACCATAATAGAAGGGAATGATAGTATACCGCTTGAGGCGGCTGCACCATTCCAAGCATTATATGGGCCTGAAGAAACAAATAATGTTATGGAGAAAGTTCATATGAAACAGCATTGTTAGCAAGTGTATCGATGAATCACGTAGAGAACATCTTAGAAACTAAGAGACGAAAAATTACTGTTGTAATCGTTGCAACAAATATGTTTCCTAATCCAAACCAAATTAAATTAACTGCAGAACTTCTGCCCAAGAATCGTTTGTTCAGATGAAATTGGTGAAAGATCATATGATGAAATTGGTTTTTGGGTTCTAATTTCATATTTCTAATCAGTTTCCAGTGCCTAATTTTCTTCTTCGCAAAGATGTTCATAAAAAGCACAAACACAATCAGCTGCCAAAGCATAAGAAAACAATAATATCGTAAGAAAAACGATTCACATATCTTATATAAACCCGAGTCCCGAAAACAAAAAAATCCAGGGGCTTGAAATTCTCAATCGAAGAAAGGAACTGATTAATCCGAGAAACGAAGGGCTGAGAAATCAGCCGTCGTAACTCAATTGTTAAGCAATTCCACATTCGACACACGCCCCAAAACCAACATCCCTGGGCTTGCAATCCCCTTCTCTCGATCGAGAAACGGAACTGATTAATCCGAGAAACGAAGGGCTGAATCAGCCATCGGTACTCAATTCCGCGACCAAAGAACGTGCCAGGCTTAAATGAAATCGCTCCTAACACTAACTTCACAAAACGAGTAGGCCAATAAAAGCTTAAAAATTCAAATGAACAAAGACAATTCCGCTCGAACGAAGACAATTTATCGAATTCCATCGCCAAAGAAACCGAAAACCCATAAATTCGAGCCGAAATGGGAGAAGGAAAGAAACCTGGAAAAGGGCTTTCGTGAGAGGCGGATTCTGCTCGATCAGCGTCTGCAATTGAGCAAGAAACTGATGAATTCCGTTTATGAGTATACGAACGCTAGAGGCCACGGTGGATTCCTTCACTGGCATGTTAAAGTTATTTAAGTATTCGGATATTTTGTAATTATTCGGTCGACGTGTTAACATTTTGGAAGGTCCGTATTGGGTTTGACAGTTTTTTGGTAAAAAGTTAAATGAATCAACGTAGAAACTTTGCAAACAGGGCTACCTTCGTTTGGCACTTTTTGGCTTCGGATAGGACGGTTTTTAGTGGACTGTTTCATGACTCAGAGTAGACACTTTGCAAAAAGTTAGCTACCTTGGTTTGACACTTTTTGGCTTCCGGGAGGACGGTTTTTAGTAGTAAAATGGACAGTTTTTGTGTTTTCCCATTTTACTACCAAAAACTGTCTTCTCCGAAGCCAAAAAGTGTCAAACCAAGGTACCGCACTGTTTGCAAAGTGTCTACCCTGATTCACTAAATTGTCAACTTTTTTCTTATACATTGTCAAATCCTGAAGCAAAAAATTGTCAAATTCAAGATTTACAAAGTGTCTAACCATGATGTTACCCTTAAAATCAGAAGATTTGTTTCTGTGGTAGCAGAACTAACAAACCGTGTGTCTAACCATGATGTTACCCGAAGTATAATACCCGAGGTTACACAATTCCGTGAGGTTAGACAATTTTTGTAGTCTGTTTAGACATTTTGTGTAGTACAATTTTTTAAGTTCCGGTTAGATATATACGTGTAAAATATAAACGTGTAAGAAATACAATTTTGGGTTGGACAGTTTTTAAGCTCTGGTTATATAATTTTGTGTATCTAAGGTTACACTTTTTGAGTTTACAATAAAAAAAATAAATTCTAAGAATGACCCGTTTAGGCGAGACACTTTTTAAGTTCTGGTTATAGTGTTTTCCGTATTGAGGTACACTTTTTGGGTTTAAAGCTAGAAAGTTAAATTAAAGAAAGTTAAACAACAAGCTAAATCAACTCCCAAGTCGTGAAACGACAACACTCACACTCTCGCCTCTGCATCCATCAAAACGACAACCCAAACCAACTCCCAAGTCGTAAAACGACAAAAATGTCACTCTCGCCTCTGCACTCCATCGAAACGACAAGGAATACCAACTCCCAAGGCGTAAACCGACAACGATGAAAGGCCTCTGTCTCTGTGCTTCAAAATTCCCCCATACCCATTGCTGTTCCGGGAACGACGCGCTTAACAAGGGCGTAATTCTACCTTTGTGGCGAGGGCAAATGCGACATTAACCAGGAAGTGGAAAATGCCTCGAGGGCAAACTAGTAAGTTTAATCATAGTCACTGTTTAACTTCGCGCGCCATTCTGAAATTCTGAAATTCTTCTCAGTTCTCACTCTCCAGTCTCCGAGCTCTCAGTCGGCGATTCTCTCCACCGATCATGTAAGTTCCCTCCCTCTTCGATCCATTCGATGATGTTGATAATAGTTAATTGATCGTTGATTGAATGAATTCTCCCCATTCTGATCCAGTGATTATGTTCATAATATGCTGTTAATTGATCGTTGATTGAATGAATTCTCCTCGTTCTGATCCACTGATTCTGTTCTTAATATGCTTTCCAAATGATTCTGTTAATTGATTGTTGATTGAATGAATTCTCACTGATTCTGTTCATAATATGCTTTCCAAATGATTCTGTTAATTAATCGTTGATTGAATGAATTCTCCTCATTCTAATCCGCTCATTCTGTTCATAATATGCTGTTAATTGATCGTTGATTGAATGAATTCTCCCCATTCTGATCCAGTGATTATGTTCATAATATGCTGTTAATTGATCGTTGATTGAATGAATTCATCGACTGATTCTGTTCATAATCTGCATTCCGAATAATTCTGTTCATAATATGCATACCGAAATTGAATGATTGAATTGATGGTGTTCATATAATTGATTCGATAATATGATTCTGTTCTTGCATTCGATTCTCTTATTATCGTTTAATTGATTCTCTTATATGCATTGAAGGATTGAATGTTCACATTATGCATTGATTCTGTTCATAATATTATTCTGTTCATAATTCTGTTCATTTCGATTTGGTAAATTGAATTATTCTGCTTATTTTTTTTAGAGATTCAAATGGAGTCGGACGATGCGCAAGTGGATGGATCAACTGGCGATTGGGGAACTGTTGACCGCGTGATCCCCGACCCCGACCCCGACCTCGTGATCCCCAACCCCGACCCAGTGCCGGCCTAACCTATGGGCGAGTTGGGCGGTCGCCCAAGGCCCCTTTTAGAGTAGTCTATTAATGCGTTGTATAAGTTTTTCTATATCGTATAGCTCCTGCAATACTGTACGTAATAACTCCTGCAATATTGTATTGCAGGCTCTCAAAAGAAGTCTCATATTAATGATTCGCTCAAGGCCCCCAAAAGGGTTGGGCCGGGCCTGCCCCGACCTCCCCCTCCTGGTCCCCGGCCCCGACCTCCGCCCCCGACCTCCCCTTTCCGCTCCCCGGCCCGCTCCCCGGCCCCGACCTCCACCTCCCGCTCCCCGGCCCCAACCTCCGCCCCCCGGTCCCCGGCCCCGGCCCCGACCTCCCCTTTTCCGGTCCCCGGCCCGACCTCCGCCCCCCGCTCCCCGGCCCCGACCTCCCCTTCCCAGCCTCCCACTCCCGCCCCAGCCCGCCGAGGAGGCCCGTGCTGGCGCGCCGGAGAGGCGCCGTGCGGCCCGGAAGGCAAAGCATGCTTATGAAAAAAGGCGAAGCAGAGAAGGAACAAATTGGAAAATCAACTCTGAGAAGAGTCAAGAGAAGATGAATTAACAATTGACTACACTTAGCTATTCTGTAATGTCTTTTGAAATTTTACTATGTCTTGAATTCAAACCAATCAATTTTTGAAGTCTTAACTTTTGGAATTAATGTCTTTGAGCTTTTACGATACGATACGCATAAATATTATGCGTCTATTTTACAAAAAATATCACAATGTTAAGTTGCGTGTTAAATATTGGACATTTTGACTGTTGTATTAAATTTATGGATATTTTGTAAATATTTATTTTGGTGACTCATTTTAATTCTACAAAATATATCTTCAAAAACAAGGAAAATAATACACCAAAACTAACTTTAATTGGAGAAGTACAGTAAAATGAAATTGCTACTAGAAATTTCATTTAATATTCAATATTTCTTTATTTTGGCTACGAATAGAACTGTCGAACCAAATTAACACATGGCATTTAGATCATTTGATATGATATTTGTTTTCTAAAGGTCAAATTTGCTTGAAAATGCATTGCATGCCATAAACATTGAGTGAAGACAAAATAATGGAAAACCCCGCTGCGGAACGGATTTGGAAGGCCTGAAAGAAACCGGGACCAGAATAGCACCCAGATACTCGAGAACGATAGGATACACCGTAGATAAACAGGCCACTACAACATCAAGTAAAAGAATACACATCACTGAGATTTCCGAGTAAAAATACTAGGCGACTTTTCCTCAGCCCGTTTCAGCATTGTAAGCTCAGGTGTTGCGATTCCGCGGAGTGGTCTGTGAAAGTTCGGCCTCGTAAAACTAAGTATGGTCACTGGCGCAGAATCTGCTGCAGCTGGAGCACTTGATTCCTCTGCTCGGGTGGGAGAAGGTTGATTTGCTCAGGCGTGAGGCTCATCACCTGCTGGAGCAACGCGTTCTCGATCTCAGGGCTCAGCTGCGCAATAGAGGCCAAATTCCGAGTCATTTTCCGATAAAAAGTCAAAGTCCCAAGAATAAGGTCAGCTGAAACCTCTAGGCCTTTACGCAAGGAGGGGGAAAAAAAACGACGAAAATCAAGATTCACTTTTCTAATAGAAACTATAGGGAAGTATTTTTCGTGCACTAGCTTTTTTAACACTCGACACGGCATTGACTTTGGTTCGGAACTTAACACGGCGCTCAATGGATTTAAGAAAAAATATTTATGGCAAATTTTCTCTAGTTTTCAAACTAGCAAAGTTTATTTGTTCCTATTCTATTTATTTTCCTAAATATTGTTTTCAGTATCATTATACTCAAGAACTCTAATTTCCAAACAAAGGCCTAGAGCAACAGAGACGGTACCGATGGGGGCCGAGCAGGCTGGTTTCCACGGCCAGGGCCCATCTGTCCTGAGAGCTGCGGCAGTGTTGGATTTGCTTTTGGACGCGACATTAATTCCTAACTGCATTCCTCCCGGCTGACAAAAAATCCGTTCCTAACTGCATTCAATTCCGTTCCTAACTGCATTCCTCCCGGTTAGGCCAAATCTGGTCTCTCTATGTTAGAACAAAATTCGGGACCAGGTCGAGGAAAACAATCTAGCCATGTCCCGGTTCCTAATCTAAGATAATACATTTATTTTTGAATTAGTAACTTTTATAATTTTATTTTAGCATGGTCTCATTTTAGAGTAATGGAAAGTATCAAGTGTTTTATTTTATTTTAATAAAAGCGTCTTAAAGATAAGTAGGCTGCTACAACCAATAATGCGATTTCCACAATTTTCTTGCTCTAATTAATAAATACATGAATCTGTTTTTTCTAGCAAAAAAAAAAAAAAACATGTTACATATGATTTTAGCAACAAAAAAGTAAATAAATTAAATTTATTTGAATTGGGATGATGAATTAAATTAGGGAAATTACTCTTAATAGTCAAATTGAAACGTTTAGTTAGCCAAATAGTCAACCTTTCTTTTTTCTTTGCAAAATAGCTAAATTGATGAGGTGGTTATTTAATAACAAATTTTATATATATAATACCGTGTTAACTTAGTTAATACACATTAATAAAAGGGTATTATAGGTATACAATTTGTTATTAAATAGCCACCTCATCAATTTGGCTATTTCGCAAAGAAAAAAAAAAGTTGGCTATTTAGTTAATTAATTTTTCTTATTTGACTATTTGGCTATAACGCCCATTAAATTATCATGAATTGACTGGTGAATTAGTGATTCAATCAATTGGCCTATTTAGCTAAAGAGCTTATGATTATTAGTTATTACTTATTATTACAACGTACAACCAAACAACACGTTTTAGAAGAAAAAAAATTGTCGATAAATTGGGCTGTAAAACACAAAATCGACTTATTGAGGACTAAAATGTCAAAAATCTTCAGTTTGAGGCTTAGTATGCAACTAAGTACTAACTAATAACTATGCATTAATAAATGGAAGTCTCAAGTAAAGTTTTCCTCTTTTTATTTTTGGTCAAACTCCATTTTTCGTTAGTCACAACTCACAAGTTATATAGAAAAATAATCTAGATTGTAATTTCCGCACTGAAAAAAGTCTATTAAACGATTTTTTTTCTTCAATTTAATCCTTTGCTAAAAATTCAAAGTTAAGAAAAAAAATCATTTTTCTTTTGACTGGCTTTAGTGATGAAAGTTTTCGAAATAAATAAACAATATTTAAGACATTATATTTGTGGAGCGATCATTAAAAATGTTTGGGCAATTAATTTGCTATATAAATATTAAATATATATATTATTGTTGGGTTTTTCGATGACTTTTCTCAACCCCGAGGCGGAAATCACGGGATATCATCGAACAATAATGATCTAGAATAATTACGAGAATCAAGATATCGTTTACCAAGCTAAGTTCGAGCGAACAACGAAGAAAGGAACACGAAGGGATAGCAATCGAGAACGGAAATGGCGATCGAAATGGGAACCTTCATCTGAGACATGATGTCGTAGAGCTGGTTCTTGGACATTCCGGCGAGGTTCGCCGGCAAGCCATCGTCGGAGACTTGCCTTCCCGCCACTCACTCAGATTGAAATGCCGAGCCTTTAGGGTTTGAAATTGATTTGGGGTTTATTTCTTTTTTAAATATTTGCGGCAAAAGTATTATACTTTGAAGTTGATAGCAAATTTCAAATTATTTTGTGTTGGCAATAGTTCCAAAATGCACAGTAAGTGCCACCGTTAGTGCGGAACAAAATTTCTCTGTTAGTTTATTCCGTTGCGAGCACATGTCATGCTTATATTACTTATTTTTTGACTCATAATAAACACTCATTTTAAAGAAAATAAAGAATGAAGGTAGAGGTGTCAATTGGGCCGGGCCGGCCCAAGCCCACCCGCCCCGACTCGTAAAAAAAGCGGGTTTGCCCAGCCTCGTTTGTTTGTGGGTTGGGCTAGGCCCGCCCCTAGCAAAAGGGTCAGGCTGGGTTATGTTTTCATAGGCCCGCCCCTAACCTGCCTCGCCCCGTCTAAAAGCCCGCCCCGAAGCCCACATAAACCCGCCCCGTGGCCAACCCGCCTCGTCCCGTTTAAAAGCCCACATAAATCACATTTTTATATAAATAAAGTATTAAGTGGTGATATTAATACTACTCTAAATATTTTATTATTGTAGAATATAAAAATTATCTTTATATTACACATTTGTTCTTTAATTTTTCAATCAAACAATTTCAACTCCATTAATCAATTTCAAAATTCGCTAATCGATTTAAATTTTTTTGTTTTATAACTAGAGTTTTGGTATGCTATAATATATAATTTGTAAGAATGTGTTTGAATTTCGAAGTATGTGATTGAATCTTATTTGCATTATGTTACTCGACTTTCAAATTGAGAATTCGAATATCGAGCAAATACAAAAATATTAAAGGTATTATTGTTCATTACTCTATTCGTTATCTTCTATGTTTATATTAATTTTAATTTGTATTGAATTTCATTTATACTTTCCACTTAAAGATGTAAATCATTATTACATATCAACCCAGAAAATTCCAACCCGTTTTGGTTTGTGAAAAGCCCACTAAATTCAACTCGGAAAAGCCCACAAATTTTGACTCGTAAAAAGCCCGCCCCGCCCCGTGACATTGTGAGTTCGGGTTTATGGGCCGGGTGGGCCTTGATGGCTCTTCCAAAACCCGCCCCGCCCGCCCCGCACATTGAGCGGGGTGGGTTAAGCCCGCCCCGTTTAACATGTGGGCTTAACAGGTTGTGGGCCGGGCCGCCCGCCCCGGCCCACTTGACACCTCTAAATGAAGGAAAGGAACCCTGTTATTTTTTTTTTTAAGTAATGGTTATCATTTTGTATAAGAAATAGGACATTTTATTTTTTTATTGTCGTTGACTCATTCAACTCTCATATTTAAAGAGAAAAGAAAGAAATGAAGAAACCCTCTTTGTTTTATTTAAAACAACCAAAGGGCAATACAATGGTTGATATTATCTATCAACCCATTCAGAGTCCAAGATGTGTATATTACAAAGAGATTAGTCCAGTCAATCCCGAACAATAAGAAAGTGGAAAGAAGAAAACGCTTGCTTACATGAAACAGAGGAGGCTGAGAATGATGCTGCGGAGGACCATTTCCGTGTTGGTAATTGATATTACCAACCATTTGAGGCGGTGGAGGAGGAGGAAACTGGTGTTGGAAAGATGCCATCGGAGAAGTCGGTCGCGGCTGAGGAGGCAGAGGTGGCTGCAACGACATGTGGTGCATCGGGGCTGTGAAGATCTGAGGTTGATGATGTGGCGGTGGTTGTGAAGAAGGATGATGATGTGGAATCGGAATCTGAGGGGGTTGCAAAATAGGCGCAAGCAAAACCTTTGTTTCAATTGTGATGATTTGTTCACCGCTGGGCATGTGTGCAAACCGGTGTTATTTTACATTCGGCCATTGGAAGCTAGCGATACCACCGAATTTGAGGAGGATTTCACTGAGCAAGAGTTTGCCTCGGCCTCGGCCTCGATCTCGGAATGTGCACTCATCGGCAAGGTAACGGCCAAGACCTTCCAAGTTTGCAACACGATTATGGGGAAACAAGATTGGACGCTCCTCGACACGGGAAGCATCCACAACTTTATCAAGAAAAGTTTTGTAGAAAAATCGGGTTTGCCGATGCTCCGGAAACCGGGCCTTTCCATTGAGCTTTCAAAAGGCGGGCGACTCCTCATCGAAGGGTATCGCAAGGGGGTTTCCGATGTCAATACAAGGCCATGAGTTCCAGGAAAATTGCTTCATTATTTCCCTTGAGGGATTTGATATTATTTTAGGTATGACGTGGCACAATGCTCTTGGCTGTGTGTTGTGGTACGGCGGGGTTCTTACGTTGTCATTTACGGAGGGCGGCAAGGAGGTAGTGTGGACTAGCGAGGCCGCTTCAAAAGACGATGCACCACGTCTTAACCAAATCGGCGATGGAGACACGGGTTTGACAAGAGATTTTCATGACGGGCTCACCGGAGAGGAACATAGACATAGAGTCGGCTAAGACCCGCAAGAACGAGAAGATCTCATTTGGATGCTCGAAAATGGAGGTTACGAAACCGTACTCGGTCACCTTCTCACGGAGTTTGAGGACGTGTTCGCTCAAATGAAGGTTAAGAACGGACTTCTACCCCCCCGGCGATGTGACCGCCACATCCGTCTCCTCACCGGGACCGATCCCGTAGCCGTACGGCCGTACCGCTACCCCCACCTCCAAAAAGACGAGATTGAGCGCCAATGCGAAGAGATGTTATGCTCGTAGATTATCCGGCGTAGCACTTCGCCATTCTCATCCCCGGTTCTCCTTGTCAAGAAGAGCGATGGAACTTGGCGGTTTTGTATCGACTTCCGCGAACTCAACAAAGTCACGGTCAAGGATAAGTTCCCTATTCCGGTCGTCGATGAACTTCACGGCGCGAAGTATTTCACTAAGTTGGATTTGATCGCGGGCTATTACCAAGTTCGCATGCATGAGCCGGACATCGAGAAGACGGCTTTCCGAACCCATCACGGGCACTTTGAGTTTCTTGTCATGCCTTTCGGGCTCTCTAATGCCCCGTCAACCTTTCAAGGGTTTATGAACGAGGTATTCCATGATATGATCCGGAAGTATGTTCTAGTGTTCTTCGACGATATCCTCGTCTATAGCCGAACGTGGGATGAGCATCTCTCTCACGTCCGGGCGGTCTTCGACAAGTGTCGGAAACATAAGTTTTTTCTCAAACGTTCCAAATGCGTTTTTGGCAAAACGGAGGTAGGCTACCTCGGGCATGTGATCTCCGGTGACGGCGTTTGGGTGGACGATAGTAAGGTTCGTGCCGTGACGGATTGGCCACAACCGAGCACTCCACGGGGAGTTTGGGGGTTCCTCGGGCTCTCCAGGTATTATCGAAAATTTATCCGCAACTACGGCGTCATCGCCGCACTGCTTACAGGACTCTTGCGTCGCTCGGGTTTCAAATGGGACGACGCGGCTACCAAGGCTTTTGAGGAGTTGAAAGTAGCGCTCTCCGAATCTCCGGTTCTCACGTTACGGGATTTTGATGAAACTTTCATCGTGGAGTGTGACACCTCCGGTACGGGTATTGGGGCCGTCCTCCAACAACACGGACACCTCATTGCTTTCTTTAGCCAGAAACTTGCCGACCGCCACACAAAGCTCGCCGCGTACGGACGCGGACTCATCGGGCTCGCTAAGGCCATTATCCATTGGCAACCTTATTTGTGGGGGCGACGGTTCGTCATCAAAACTGACCATTCAAGCCTTAAGTTCCTTCTCGAACAACATCTCACGACATCACCTCAAATCCATTAGATTAGTAAGCTTCTCGGTTATGATTTAGCAGTCGAATATCGCGCCGGGTCGTTGAACAAGGTTGCCGACGCTCTTTCTCACCACGACGAGGATACCGAGAGCGGGAAATGCGTGTTACATGCCCTTGGCATCGGAAGCCCGAGTTTCCTCTCTCTTTTGCGCCGGGAAGTGGCCAATTCGACCGAGTCCCAAGCTCTCCGCACGCGCGTCGAAGCGGGGGACGCTCTACCATGTTTGTCCTATCGGGACGGTCTCCTTTACTACAAGGGACACTTATATATAGGTGAGTCTTCCTCGTTGATTCCGGATATTATCGAAGCATTTTATTGCCTTAGCTACGAAAGGGTCCAGAAGACTATGGCGCGTATCCGAAAGGATTTCTTTTGGAAGAGATGGAAAAGTTCGATTCAAGACTTTGTGCGCAAGTGCCAAACTTGTCAACGAAACAAATGGGAGGCATTACAACCGCCCGGGCTTTTACAATCTCTTCCGGTTCCGGATCAAGTTTGGAAAGACATCTCGATGGACTTTGTCGAAGCCCTTCCAAAGGCTCATGGAAAAAGCGTCATTCTTGTCGTGGTCGACCGCTTATTGAAGTATGCCCATTTTTTTCCATTGAGCCACCCGTTCACCGCGTCGTCCGTGGAGAATGCTTTCTTTCGCGAGATTGTTCGCCTCCACGGGTTTCCGGCGTCCATTGTCTCCGACCGGGATAAGGTGTTTCGTAGTACTTTTTGGCGCGAGCTATTCCGCTTAGCGGGCGCGGACCTACATTTCTTGTCGGCTTTCCACCCACAATCAGACGGCCAAACCGAGGTTGTGAACCGTACCCTAGAGATGTACCTTCGTTGCACGACGGGCCAACACCCTCGCAAGTGGTTAGAATGGCTACCTTGGATAGAGTTCGTGTACAACACCTTTTTCCATTCGAGCCTCAAGACGTCCCCCTTTCACATGGTCTACGGACGCGAACCTCTGCACCTCTTGAACTATACCCCGGGCACCACCCAAGTCAAAGATCTTGACACCGCTCTCGGCCACCGAAAAGTGTTCATCGGCGAAGTGCGTACTCGCCTCTTGGAGGCCCAAAACCGGATGAAGGCGATCTACGACGGAAAACATCGCCATGTGGAATTTTCGGTGGGGGATTTGGTTTGGTTGAAACTTCACCAAACTCTCTCCCTGTTTCACCAAATTCGGATTTGATTTGGTTTCGGCGGCTCGTTCGGCCTTCACCAAACTCTCTCCCTGTTTCTATGGACCCTTCGAGGTCATTGGCCGAGTGGGTTCGGTCTCATACCGCTTGAAGCTTCCACCGGAGAGTCGTATCCACAATGTCTTCCACGTGTCTCTTCTCAAGGGTCACAAGGGATATCCTCCGTCACCTCCGGCAAGCCTTCCACCGGTTTTTGAAGGCCGCACTCTAGCGGAGATCCCAGTGAAGCTACTCCGGGCAAGGACTAAGCTTGGCGAACGCGAGGTGCTCGTTCAATGGGCGAATGGAGGCCCCAAATCTGGGACGTGGGAGAAGTCTGCAACTCTCGTGGAAGCCTTCCCGGAATTCGAGCTTGAGGACAAGCTCGTAGCGGAGGAAGGGAGTAATGACACGGGTTCCCGCTTCGGGATTACGTACCAACGCCGAAAGATTGTCACCAACGCAGCATCACCGATAAATTGTGTATCGTTTCAACCAAGGTTCAACTTACCGAGATTGTCGATAAATCGGTTACCGTTTTCAACGGTTTAATCGATAGCTTACCGATTAACCGACGGAAAACTTATAATACTGTAGCTTACCGATTACCGATACTTTTCGAAGATTATCGACGGATTATCGACACTTTTCGATACATTTCGACGGAAAACTTACAAAATAATTTTATAATATCATACCACAAAACATATGTAAATAAAGTCATACACACATATAATTCCATCACTAGTCTCAAATCTAAAACACTAATATTAAGTCACTTTATTAGTTTAAGTGTATAACATTAAGTCAAATTATTATGTGAAGTGAATATGTATGTTAATTAAGTGTGTAATATTAAGTGAATATGCATGTTAATTGTATATGTATGTTAACAAATTTAATATTAGTTGAAGTGTATAATATTAAATGAATATACATATTAAGTGTATATGTATGTTAGGTGAAGTTAATATGTATGTTAAGTGTATAATATTATTTGAAGTGTGTAATATTAAGTTAAATTATTAGGTGAAGTGTATGTGTATGTTAAGTGTGAATGTGTGATATTAGTTGAATAACAAAAAGTCCCACATTGATAGATGACAAGAGTTTGGTGATGTTTATATACCAAATATTAGGGACAAGGTGTAACGACCCAAATTTTCATACTACTAGATCCTTAAGGAATGTTAGTAATTATCTTTGACTTACAAGATACATTTTCATGTGAATTGAATGTTATATTATGTGGATGTTTATATTATATTGCGTTGATCTTGTAATCAAATTTATGTGGTCGGAGAACATTTCAGTGAAACATTCATCGATGTGGGGCTGCAATAAAGCTCATAAAGATGAAATGATAATGTCTCGTGCCAATGAGTTTCTATAAGAAATGGTATCGAGAAATGTAGAAGGAAAATATATTATATGAAAGACATTTCCATCAAGAGAGAAAATAATAAGTCAAATTAGAGAAACAATAATCCATGAAAATTCCATGAACAAGTTAGGTCGGAAAATGCGATCAAAACAAAGTGTCATAAAAGTCGACTAAAAAGTCAACTATGGCCGGAGTGAATATTTCCGAGTCCCGAATGAAACCAAAAATATCATTTTTGGAATCTACACAAAATTTTATGGAGGATAGGTGTGTTTAAATTAAATTTCCTGTCAGGTCCCTAAACTTTTAGAAAAATTGTACTTTGGCCCATAATTGCCAAAAAGTTTGCAATTATGCCCCTAATCTGATTTTTTTTACATTTTAAACTCACTCAATAAGTCACCACACGTTCCATTGACCCTATGAATTTTGAAATGTGAATAAATTCCCTCCTAAATTGCCTTAGTGGTCAAAACAACACTCAAGTATCATTTTGTCCTACATGCTTGGTTTTTATGGTTTCAAATGGACCAATAGAGTGCATAGCAGCAATGGTAAACCATCAAGAAACCCCTACCACGACTTAAATCAGAAAAATAGGTACAATAATAGTCTTGGGCTGATTCCATGAATGGATAGGGCAAGTATGATGACCCTTATGAGTCACACTCCACCTTGAACATACAAAGTTCTCTCTCACACACAAACTCATTTTTCTCTCTCTCTAGATCAGAAAAGAAACTCTATTAAGCCCTCTATATCTCTAAGAATCCCCAAGAACATTTCCTTGAAGAAACCCTCCAATAAGACCAACAAGATCATCATCTTTGTATCAATTTTTCCATGAAGAAGAAAAGGGTAAGATCACCTCTTGCATGTCGATTTCCCTAACTTTTTCTCTCTGAAATTTATGCTCATTTCTACCCCATCTTGTTTTATGCTAAGGCCACGAAATCATGGAGAAAGAATCGTGAAGATCCGATCTCAAACACATCTTTTACTCATCAAACCAAATCATTGTTCAAAGTTCTTAAGAATATGTAAGAACACCTCTTGCATGCGGATTTCTTTCATGATCTTGATCTATGAACTTATGTTCATGATATATTCTCTCATTTTAGCTCAAATCCAAGCTCACTTTGACCAAAATCGTTGTGAGGATTACACAAGTTCCCTACCTAAGAAAAGTTCGTAACTTTGTTGAAGAACACGTTAGAAGGTATAATCTTTGGATTAAAAACCCCATCTCTCTTGATGAATATTTACTATTCTGGTTGTTAATGCTTGTTTATGTTTTAAACAATGCATGCATGAATGTTTTTGTGTGTTTTCATGAATGAGGCTCAAGAGCCTTATGTTTGATGATGAATGAGTTACATGCATGTTGTTGGAATTAGGGTTATGGTGAAGTCCGATTTGGTCAGCGTCTTAACCCAGCCAAATAAACTCCAAATTAAGCAAATTACATATTTATGGATAGATCTAGATGTCTAATATAACATACTAAAAATTTAGGAACATCCATCGTACGGTTTTTAAGATATAAGCCACGCACCATTCATGCTCCAGGCTGTTTTTCACTTCCAGGCAGATCTGAAAATTGAGAATTAGAACACGTTTTCATCACCCTAAAGTTATTTTAAATTCATAATAAAATTGTATGATTAAGGTATTGATCTTATAGAAGTAATCTAATTGGTTTTACTGAAAAATAATCAATGGTTAATCAGAAAACAATTATGGAGTGACGACATGCAAAGTCGTTTCCAGTTCTTATGAAGATTGTGATTGGTGTTGGAAAAATATTTTAAATGATGATCAAATATTTAAATAAATATGGGGATAAAAATATATGTTATATATATGTGAATTAAGGAGCTACAACAATTGGTTTTGTTCCAAAATAATCTCTGACTGATTTTATAAAAATCACGCACTGAAGATCGTGAATCGTTTCATTAAAAAGGGCAGATTTGAATGATGCTTAAGAAAAAGTATGTACAACTAAATAAATTAAAGTATTTTCTAAAATTAAAAGTACAAATTGTATAAGATCAGTATAGAGCTAACAAATTTTGTTTCATGTTAAAACGAGCTTCCATTTATCGGATTAAAATTTATAGAGCGAACGTATACGAGTAACTTATTATTGGGGCAGATTTGTAATTCGAAATTAAAATGGTTTTAATTGCAAGTACTTGAATTATTTTATGAAAATAAAACATTGAGTTTTAAGTTTAAGAACTTATGAAAGGTAAATAAATTGATGACCATGAAGAATGCTCATACTCGAGGTTGTTTCGGATTTTCAAAGTAAATATTATGTTTTTGAAATATGAAGATACACAACTCAAAATTTTATTGAAAGAGAATTATTAATAACAAAGTTTCATATATTTTCAAAATAAATAAGTATGATACTTTCATATGTTATAAATAAGAATACTCAATCGACCGATCGTTCGGCCGATCTTCTGGTAACTTTTTAGGATGATTTATATTATTTAACTATAATCTAAATGATCAAAACTATTTTATCAAATATTTAACCCATTTTGGGTAATTGGTTTAAGTTTTAAAGAATTTAGGTTTCAGAATAGATGACTTGGCCGATCTATGCTATGGGTCGAACCCCTAAACGACCTGACAAACTAGTCAACCGATCGCCAGTTAACTTATCATAACCCGATGAAAAATAATCACTTCCTAATCAGCTCGTTGAGCCGATTGGCACCTCTAGGGATTAGTCGATTGTGTAATCAAAGTGTTTCCGATCGACACCATCAAGATTGCCTTATTGATTTCTAAATGACTGAAATGAATAAAGGGATGGATGTATACCTAGATATATAACATTATACCATAAGTACCCTAGGATTCCAACAACGTAGAGTATGCATGTCAACCTGGATCCAAGAGACTGGCGAGTTGTCTGGTCGGATCAAACAGGGAAGTAGGGTGTCCACATTCACGATAGAGTGTAGCTTGAAGTGCAGCGAGGACACCAGGTGAGTACAGATCTCACTACAACATGAATAGTTTTCAAAAGGAAAATGGAATATGTCATGATATGAATGTATGTGACGTTTGGGAGAATTGACTCCAATGCATGAATGATTGATATAAGTGATCCCCTATGGTCACTTATAGAATTACGTGGATTGATGTGAATATCATGATGTTAATGTGTCATGTTATACCAAGTAAAAATATTGGATTAATGCATGATGAAGTATAATGAAACTAATGATTGACGGAACTTGATTTAAGTCATATTGCATGTAGGCATGAATAGGGTCACCTTAATTAAAAATATGACCAACGTTTTCAAAGATCGTGTCGTGCCACCCGATCGGGGTATAAACATGTTATAAATGGGGCTTAAAGCCCAATGTCGTGATGGTTGGGGACCTTGCAACCCTCGGAAAATTTGCGGCTGCGCGCAATTGGCACGTACACATATGGGTGATCACCAGGCAAGATAGGGCCAATCATTTGAGCTATTTAAAGAAAATTAATGAAATGTTTTCAAAAAGAAATAATAATCAAGCATAACTTGACATACATATATGCATGATTGACATATGTTTTTGTGAGGAAATTGTCTGTACTCGCTGAGCGTAAGCTCACATTTATGTGTTCATGATGTAGGTAAGAAACCCATAGCATGATGGGCTCGCGAAGGAACGGTGATGTGCGTTTTGGTTATGGGTCAGGATGGGCAACCGCAAATGTTCCGCATGTTTTGATAAACAAACTATTTTGACGTATGTTTTATTAACTATGAATTATGTTTGGGAGTAGACTATTTATATTAACTCCCTATGGTAAGAATTTACGTAAGAAATTACTATCTCGGGTTCATAATCCGAGTTAACGAGTACAAAGTGTCATAATGAACTTTTCTAAAATAATTTTGGTAAACCATTTAACAAGCCTTCAGATTTTATGAAGGTATCATGTTTCGACGATTGTCCGATAATGTTCCCTTTTAAATATTTTACGATGAACTGTTAATCTTAAATTCTTTATTGTAAGTTTAAGACGTGCGTACTTAAAAGTACAAGCAAGACGATGTTTAAAAAAAAATATTCCTAAATTTCACAACAAACTTTTTTTTTCAAAGTTAATAAAGAAAGCAAGTTTTATGTCGTAACGGTCGGCGCTAGGCCGGGTGTTACACAAGGGTTTGGGCCCTTTGGGTCATAGGATTTTGTGGATGGGGGAGGACTCACACAAATGTTACACCACCACACGCGCGCGCCGCCGCGCCGTCCGTCCGACCGGACGGACGTGGTGGGGTGCGGTGCGGTGCGGTTGTGTGAGTATAATTATTTTTGCCGCGATATTTTTTTTTATTTGCACCGAAAAGACCCTATTTTTAACACATGTTTTACCGATAATCGGTTGGAAAATGTTTTATCGAGAAGCTCGATAATCGTCGAAAAGCATATAAAACGATAACTGTTAGAGCCGGCAACTTACCGGTAACTATCGAAAAGACTGAAAATCAGAGATAATCGACGATAATCGTCGAAAATGCGAACCCTGGTTTTAGCTTTTGGTCGTTTAGACCAAGCTCCTGTCGTTTGGCTTAAAGTTGTCGTTTTTGGCTTTGGTGTCGTTTAGACCCAGCCCCTAGAGTCTGTCATTTTTGTGGCAGAGCCTTGTAGTTTGGAGGGGGTATTAATACCTCAGTTTAATCGAATGAAAGGGGCCTGAATTTACAAACTTAATCCTTCAATAGGGTTAGGGTTTGTCAGGTGTATTATCAAAGCCTTCTTCTCGCCTCCTTCTTCTTCTTCTTCGTGTGGTCTGGGTTGAACATGCAGGTCCACAACGGCGCGCAGAGGGAGGAATCGGCAAGGGAGAGCTGCAGGTCAGTTCACGCAGGGAACTTCACCGCCGGTAACTCGTGCAAACGCACGGGCTCATACCAGCTTCAAACCCATTGAAATAAGAAATTACAAAAAATTACCTAATCTGCCCCTGAAGCTTCATATTGCTCTCTTTCAAGTTCCAATATTTCGAGATCCTTTTTCGTTCTCTGTACATGGAAGTTCATAATAGCCTATAAAAAAACATACACTACACACAGACATATGCACACAAATAGCTACAGAGAGGAACACCAGACCACGTAGTGCTTGCTCTTTCGATCGATCCTTATAGTTATTTGATAATCGATAACTAACCGAGAATAATAATACCACAGAAAACAAACCTTCCAGAAACTTATGAGAAATAAACCATAGACTTCGAAAAAGACAGCTTCTCTAGAAATTATACGTGGTCTTTGTCTTCGATTGACTGGAATGCCACTTCATGTATTAGCATGCAAACATATTTGACCGTGAGAGGCAGTGTAATTGGTACTCCGGAGAGAGGCAAGAGAACATTTAGCGACATTATATCATAAAAATGAGATGTTATATTTTAGAAGTTGTAGATAAACTTATCACATAAATATTTGTTGTTATATTAAAAACTTATACTCTTAACTCTCTTCCTATCGTAAGGGTTAGCCTCTGTGGGTTTCTATTGAAGGCAACCATCAGAACTCACAATTATACGTTAGACCAAACTATCCAAAACCAAACACAATGTGCCAACAAAAATTCTAAACATCTTTCTAATTACAATATGTCAAACTAAAATACCAGACAACAAATCTTGCATCACAAATTTTCAAAGCGAGAAATATTTCAAACAATTTTAAATTAACATTCCAATAAAATTTCAGACACCTTCAGCACTAAAATAGACTCAGACATGATCAAGAAAATGTACCTGCATGTTGAATTAAATCTTAGACTCAGTTATGATGTTGGGGGACTTTTGAGTTTACAGTATGATGAAATTTTTTATTAAATAGGAAAAAAAAATCACTCCTAACCCTTCGAATCAATGGCCACAAAAATAAACCCAACAGGAAAAAAAATCATTCCTAACCCCTCGAATCAATGGCCACAAAAATCAACCCAACAGAAGAAAAAACAAACCGAATTCTCAACTCAAAAACAGAAGCTGTAGTTCCAAGTTCCAATATTGCAAACACATAATAAACAAATTTAAAATCTCGAAAAGAAAAATCTCAATCGCAGATCCGTAGTCGAGGCGACAGCGAGATAATGCACGCACTGTATTTTTTATTTGGGGCGGCAATGAGTCAAAGCCGGAACAACAATTAGACGAGCCGAGGCAATCATGAGTCGATACATCTGTGATGTTGAAGATGAAAATGAAAATATGTTTTCCAAATCCAAATTCAATTAATCATAGATAGAGAATATGACTTTTATAAGTATTTAATTAGGAGGTTTATATATAGATAACAAAAATTATACAAAAGTATATCATGACACTCATCCTTGAAATCATAATTTGATTCATAAGTTTGTAGTTTCTAAATGCAAACAATGTTATACAAGGCTTAGTATATTAAGAAATAAGAATGGCTCATTCTTATTTCTGTGTACAGTTTCTGACAATGAAACATTGCTAACAACATTTTTTTAGAGCTTTTAAGATTTTCCCTTAAATCTTGAAGAAGCAAATGAAAACCAACCCGAAGAAATCAACGTAAATTTTTTTATCTGTTTTGGCACCCCTATTATATGTTTCCACTATTTCACATATATAAACCGCGTACATAGTTTTTATCCTTTTATTAAAAAGTATTTGGATAAAGACATAAAAAAGAGACCTTACAATTCATCAACCAAGAAATAAAAATTTGTGCTATTCAATCCAACATTCATTGAAAATGACACTCACCGAATAACTACAGAGAAGCAAATCCCGGTCCGACACAACAGAGTATGTTTCGTCAGAGTGCAAGACATAGGCTGTAAAGATCTGGAGTGCCGAAGAACACAAATATAATCAGGGGAATATCCAAATTCCAAAACTCACCTCATATTTTTCGTGGTAGTTGGCGGTAATCAGTAAGTGAAGATATTAGTCAAGATAGAACTTTTAACATGATTTCCAGGTTTCTAAGGGACTAACAATGAGCACTTGATCATTTATAAAATTATCCACATCAGCCCCATGCCCTTAATCATATTCATAAAAAGGCATATTTATACAGATATAGAAAATTCATAAATTCCCTCCCTTGAAGAGGATGGTCATAACTGCGTAAAAGACTCTATTTTAAAATCAACTGAATATAACTATCGAATGACTACTACCTTCCAACCAGTAAGAACAATTAGCATAGTAGCGATTGAAGCCGGAAGAATTTCGGTCTAGATTATGACTACACTGTATATCTTCACTGCTATGGTTGGCATTGCTCTTCTTCTTCTTCTTCTACCGAAACAAATTCAAAATCGGTGGTTCTTGGATTGGATTAGATCAAATCCAATTTCCAATCCTGGGGATCACATAGGATTTGGCTTCTGGCTACTCGAGTTAGCCTATGAAGATGATGAATCGATGACCGGATGCTTTCAAATCCAATTTAGGGAGAAAGAGAGAAATACATGCAGGCATCTTTGAAAGCATCTCTCACTTTATTTATAGTGTTTTTGTCGTTTTAACCGAAGAGGGTAGTGAAGAGAAGCATCTCCTAGAAGGGAGACGACGAATGAACCGCACATAGATACTGAGAGAGAGAGAGAATGAAGTGTTGCATTTTTTTGGAAGAGACACAACGACCGAACCACAAATACATTTATTAGATTTTTTTTATTAAAATAATTCAAGAAATGGAGAAAAAAGAATGAGGCTAAAATTGTTGTTTTTTAGGCTATGTAGCTATTTTGCTTTTATATATATATAGATTTGCGGTGTCTTTCGCTCGCAGTTGTTTTGCATTTCTGTGGCCCCTCTATTCTCTCTCCATCGAAGTTTATGTTTTAGATATTTTCCTGTGAGTTTGAATTGACTCACGGTGTTTCTCGCTCCCTCATTTACGTCACGCGTCCATTCTTTCTCAGTTGAGTTGTTTTGATTCTCATTATTTTTTTTGTATGTAATTGACAATTGTAAGTAGTTATGATATGAACATAATTTAATTTGCAACAGTTAGTAACTTTATTAATAGTTATTATATAAACATTCTTAATAGTAATTACACGATAAAAAGTCTTTAATAGTTTGTGAGTTAACTTTATTATTGCGTGATGGTAAGTCAACATGTTAAAATGTGAAGAATATTTTATATATTGTATCTAGAGTTGGGGCTGGCGACCTCGCGACGTGTCGCGGGCAAAATCGCGAAAATCGCGAGGAGCTGTTGGTTTGTTTGCGGCATATGTACCTGTTTGCTTGATATGTTTTATTTTATTAGTTTTTACCCGAATTTAATTATCAAACTTTATTAATTGTTTAAAAATTATATTTAAGTATGTTAATTTTTTAAAATTATTATTTGTAATTTATTTATTTCAAAATTAATTTTTAAGTATGTTATAATTTATTATTTTGTAAAATATTAATAATTTTGATTTATATGTTAGTTTTTAATTTGTAACATATGTTAATAAATATTAATTTGTAACATATGTTAATAAATATTAATTTGTAACATATTAACAATTTTAACAAATATAATTAACAAATAAATAAATATGATAAGACAAGATATTTTTTTTAATATGATAAGATAAGTTTTTTTTTTAAAACAATCTTTTTAAGACACCATAATCTTTTCTAGACTGAACTCCCCGAGGTTCCCAGGCTAGCTTGGAGGAGATTGCAAAGAAAACCTTATTTAAAAACCAATCTTTCTAAGACACCATAATCCGTAAAAACTTTATAATTATCACCACAAATAAAAATTACAATTTTTATTTTTTGTAACTTATTTAATTAACTAATTATTAATTTATTACTAAGTACTTAATAAGTAATTAACTAATTATTAATTAACTAATTTATTAATAAAAAAATGACTAAAAGTTATACATTATTAATTATTACCCGGTTGACGGACGTCGAGCACGTCGAGGACGACCGACGGAGGCTTCGCCGATTTCTTGATGGGATAGTTGAGGAGAACCTTGGTGGTACGAGCCAACAACGGAGGAACGCCGCGGAGTCGGAAGGTCCTCCTCGGCACGATCGCGTCGTTGAGATGAATCATCGGGTCGTTGAGTTTCGTCGGCGGCGGCTTCTTCACGGATTTCGTCTTGAAACATGAGGTTGAAAAATGGATCGTTGTTTCTCGTCACCCTAGCTTGATGTACCGCGTCGACCAATCCTCGGGGCACACGATTCGGATTGACGTCGTGCATGCCCACCGCCCTGGTTAAACTAGGTCTAAGAGATCGTTGGGTATCATCGGGATAATTTGGATTTGGTGGGGAGGGAAATATTTCTTCCGGTAGCATAACGGGAATGTAGTCGTCGGACGTAGGTTGCGATTCTCGCCCAATTTGAAATTGGGGTTGCAAATTCCTAGCCGTCCTTCGACCCCCGGAACTACCGCCGCTTCTTCAAGACATAATGACTAAAAAATAAAACTTTAGAACTTGAGAGCTTTAAGAGGGAAAAAATTTAGAGAGTTGGGAGAATTAGAGAGAGATATGGAAGATTGGTGCGAAGAAATGAGGGTGAGAGAGGTGGTATTTATAGGGTTTGAGGAGAGAGTGGGGTGGTTGAATAATTATTGTGGTGGGTGAAGTGAGTGAATAATTATTGCGGTTGGGTAATAAAATTCGGGTAAAAAGTGTTATTATTGCCACAAACAAACACAAAAACCACCTCCCTCACGCAGATTGCTGACGTGGCTCATTGTGAGCCGTCGATTGCCCATCACGCGGATTGCCATCTCCCCATCGCGAACAGCACTCCACGTCGCGATCGTTTGCGATTTTCGGGCCCACGTCGCGATTTACCACAAAACGTCGCGAACGTGAATAGTGAATCGCCAGCCCCAGCTCTAATTGTATCATTTGAATAGTTAACTCTATATATGATAATCACTGTGATAATAAAGGTAATGAAGAATTCTATTTTTATTTACTTAATTATTGTACGACGTGTAATAATTATTTTTTCTTTAAAGTAATTTTTTTGACATTTATATTAAAGATATAAATAATGACTTTTGCATTTTTAAATTATTTTTCACATACTTTTTCATACGCTCACCCATAGTTTTTATTTTTATCAATTAGATTATATGGTTTTTCCTTCATAATCAGGTTTTAACAATAAAAAAAATGAGATAATTATTGATATCTTTTGATTTTTCCCTTCTTAAGTTCTAAATAATTTCTTTGTATGTCGCGACTTTTTAGTTTTTCCCTTATCTTAAAGTATAAATTTATTTCTTCATATTAACTATTAATTCATTATAGTGTCTTCTCATTTTCCTTTTTCCATCATACATAAATGAACGATAATATTATTCATTTGTCCGTTCTCGGTGTCATATTATTTCTTGGGTAAATGAACCAAATGCCCATTTGTGACTCAAGGTTTATAAAAAATGCCCATTTTTATTTATGGTAATTAAAACCACCAGCTAATTGAAATATGGACCAATTTACCCTTGTAATTTTCAACGTGTGAAATTAAAGTTTGAAATTAATTAGAAAATTAATTTACATGTAAATAATTATTCGTATTTTTTTAATAAAATCAAAAACAAATTTTTACCTTAAATGTAGCAATATTAATAATTGATTACTCTTTATTTTCAATAACTTCGTTATTTAATTTTCTAATATTTTCCTTAAAAAGAATTAATTCGAAAATATATTTAAATATAAAAAATTAATTCAAAAATTACGTTTAAATGTAAATATTTACTCTTTAATTTTCCTTTAAAATAGTTGTTGACATGGTTTCCCGCCTGAATCAGTCAAGTGTGACTTGTGAGTGTATGATATGTATCGGACTACGGATTTGATGGAATTCGATCTCTCACGTTGCAAGCTCTCGATTCACTCTCGATATATGTATATGTATATAAGCTATAAATGAGACAAGGGGTTTTTTTTATAGAGGTTCGTCCCAAGGCGGTAGTTGACTACGTCCTTTGTTAGTTTATTGCGATAGATAACATGGACGGACAGCTACAGGCAGCGTATCACGTCTAGGGAAAGAGAAAGGAAGAAAAAGAAGAATGAACAGAATACAAAGAATTCTCAAAGTAGACAAAAATGCCGGGTAGAGAGCTCTCGATGTATTCTCTCAGGGATGTGTGTGTTGATCTGAGCTTGAGCTTGATACTTATAGGCTTCAATTCTTCCCGTTGGACTTCCAAGAATCGTGGAGTCTTCTCTCCGAGCTGACCGGGTTGAATGGCTCATCTTGCTACATGTGTCCCACGACTGCATTCTCTTCGTCGTGTTTGAATTATGCCCGTTGAAGACTTGACTCTGTGCTCCTGGTCTTCCGCTTGGATTTGAATTGAGATGCCGGGTAGAGAATATGACGATTCTACCCTCTTCTTTCTGGGCTGATGACGGGTAGACGTTGGGCCTTTGGTCTCTTTTGGCCGAGTGGATTTGTATCCGTTGGGCTTCGTCTAATTGAGAATTTCAGTGGGCTTCTCAATTGGGCTTTTATGAATATCGATTTATTCCTTTAAAGCCTTTAATCATCATTTGTAAATTTAATTAATTCACAACTTTAACACTTTATGTCATATTAAATAATGACGAATTTGTACATCAACAGTAGCTAAATACATAACTGATCTATTTTCCTTAAAAATAGATTCAAAATATTATTTTCCCTATTTAATAGGATTCTAACGATTTGAAATTTCAAATTTATATTCACAAATGTGTAATCATGTATATGATGTTACAGAAAGACTTTTAATACGACTAATTATATAATTGTAATTTAAGTTACGATTTTTTAATAGTAAACTACCATACCAAAGTTTGTTTCTGTAACTATGTACGATACTGTGATTTACCTTTACGTAATGGTAAATTGTAATTTAACTTACGAATTTTTAATAGTAAATCACCATACTAAAGTTGGTTTACGTAACTATGTTACGATACTGTGGTATTTACCCTTACGTAATAAAACTGACACGATTATGTTAATATAATTTCGGAATTTTATATACGATTACGTTAATATAATTTCGTAACGGTATATACAATTTGGAAAAGTAATATTACATGTACCCGTAAATAAACTTACGTAATTTTAGGGGAATATTACAACATGGTTTACAAAATGCAAAATCATGCTGAAAAATTCTAATCAAAATTATGAAACTTTAATCAAAATTTGCTTCAAAAATTATAAACAAAAAATCATTTTAGTTAACAGTACTTCGAGAACACAACCAATGTTTCCCAAAAGATGTTACATAATATATTGCCAAAACAAAAATAGAAATAAACAACATAGCATTAAATATTTAGTTTCTTCGTCGGCTTCCTCACGCGCTTTTCATATGTCAACAAATCCGTTTTTTCTACGTTATTTTTAGCCTTATTTTTGTTGGGCAGTTTCTGAACATCCTACAAAAACAATAACATCAAGAATCGTAATACAGTTACGTAATTATAATTACTAAACATTTAACAAATATTGCAAACTGTAATTGTAATTACTAACATTTTGTAATTACCACAAAATGCTTGAACTACCAAGACTAATGATTTTGTTCGAAATTACAGTAATTTCACGGTACAATCAGGAATCAATTTGCTGTAATTATAAATACAAAATCCCATTTGGTAATTGTAATTACTAAACATTTTTTTTATTGTAATTACTAAACAAACAATAATTAAAATTACAAAGAACAAAACCCGATTTTTGGCATTATAGTTACATATGAATCGACGGATGGTGAACGGAGAACGATCGACGGCAAACGAACGGAGAACGACAGAAAAATACCTAAATTCAAAAACCTTACTGTGATAGTCATAGTAATACCTAAATTACAGAAATTCAAAATTCCTAAATTACAGTCATAGATAATAATAATTACGAGTAAAGCGACAAAGACATATGAAGAAAAAAAAAAGAGACAAAATAATTACGAGTGCAAAATGCCCAAAAATAAACACACATCAGCTTCATCTTTTGCCAATATCGTGACCCACTCAAATATTCACTAAGAGACAAAATTGAAAGAAAAAGAAAAAGAAAAAGAAAAAGAAAAAGAAAGGAGTTTGCAGAGAGAAGGACGAGCATCAATGGGTTCGAAAACATGAAGCTTGGCCGAAGTCTCTGCTGGTCGCAATGACTGACCATCGTCGCATAGATAGATTTTCTCGGTCAACTCCCAAATGCTAAGTTTGTGTATTTTTGTCGTCATTTACAGAGGTTGTATACACAACAGAGAATTTGACTAAAGGTTAGGTATTTTTACCGCAATTAACCCTTCTTTTTATTGCCCGGACAAATTTCCAATTCTTTAGTTTTTTTGTCCCTATTGGTACCTCCATAAAAAAAATCGTCCTCCACTGTTAATCATGCCACTGTTACAAAATTTTATCCACATTTCCGGAGTAAATTAGCCATCGGAAAGTTGGACGATCAAAGATAATCGTGGATATGTACTTAAAAGGGAGAGAAATTACATCTTAATTCAACATCGAAAACGGCATAATCCATGGTTTGGAATTTTCACGAAAGTGATACGAGGAGACAAAACAAGAGAATTGAAACTTTATTCGGGTAAAAAAAGCATTGGAATACAAAACTAAAACTTTAACGTGGCGTGAATAACGTTGGAGGACAAATTTTTTTACGGAGGTACCTATAGGGACACAAAACTAAAGAATTGGAACTTTGTCCGGGCAAAAAAAAGAATTGGAACTTATTGGTCCGTTATTTGAAAGTATTGGTACTTTTTCCGGGATTAACCCATTATTGAAAAACTTAATTAGGTCAATTGTGCCGGCCCAACCCAATGCATCTGGCCCAACCCCAACCCGACTATTTATTCGGGTTGAACCCAACCCAACCCGATAATTATTGAGTCAATTGAGTTGGGTTAGATTGGGGTTGAGTTCAATTGAGTTGGGTTAAACGGTTGGTAGGGGTGAAAGCGGAACCGAGAACCGAAAAATTACATTTTTTTAGTACCTATCCCAAAAATTCGAGATTTTTGTCAAAAATCATCGAACTTGATCAATACACTAGATTACAAGACTACAGGACTATCTTGTGAATTCTTTTAGTAAGTCAAGTTATTCAAGAACCGAACTAGATCAAGCAATCTGCACGCATTAATTAAAAGTTACTGATTTTCTTAAATAGTAGACAATGACTATTTTTTTAAATACACGAGAAATTGATGCCAAAAACTAAAATTAGTGGACATTATTTTCAATTACTCTTAAATCTTTTAGTGCTGTCGTGAGATTCCAATTTATGTCACGACTAAATATCTTTTTGCCATAATGCTATGTGCTAAAGGCACGAACCTCGAAAAGTGGTCAATGATTAACTAAGTATGCAATGCAATCAATAATAATGACTTAATTTCTTCAAAATTGGGTTTATTTGCCTCCAAATATTTATTACATACTAACAAATAGGGTTTATTTGCCTCCAAATCTATGTCTTCGTCAAAGTTTAAGCCCGTCAACTACTTAACCTTCAAGTGGATAATCACTACAGTTTGCAAGTTCTGAAGGAAAATTGCTACAAATGAAAGTATTAGCGCCGCAATTGAGACCACGCAACTTGTTCTGGGGGTGTAGCTGATAATTACTATTTCTCGTCTCAAGTTCTGTTGTTTTTTTAACGCAACTGACGGAAATTTTGTGCACGGATACAGGATATGTTAAAAAGGATCAACACTAGCCCAATGGATTTTCTAGCCCAACAAATTATGAAAGCCCAACTATGAAGAAGCTTAATTAGCCCACTTGGAGAATAAGCCCATTATCTAAAAGTTTCTTAGTTAAGTATAGAAGTATTAGAATTATGTAGAATCTTTAGATATGTGAATGTCCTAGAATGTTTTAGATGTCTAGATATTTTAGGAACATCCTAGAAGGTGAGAAAATGTGTGGTTGAAATTGTTTCACCACTACTATAAATACCCATCACCACCTTCACATTTTGTATCCAAGAAACGCAAAGTGTAATGTCTCCTAAAGAGTGTCCTAAAAAGAGTCTTAGAGTAGTCCTAAAGTGTGAGTCCTAAACACCAAGTATTGTAATCTCTCCTTGAGTGGTCTTAATAAAAAGTGTGAGTGTTCCCACGAAAGTTTTGTGTTCAACAGGATATACTCTGCAACGATTGCGACCGGAAGGGTATTGCCCGATTCCACTGGCTCTACCACAAATGCTGGAGTTGCGGGTCCTACAACACCCGAGTGATCAGGATGACCGACCCCTAACCTTGACTGCTCTACCCCGCATTGACCACGGCTTTCTTTTCTCTTCTCTTTCGCTTTTTTCTTTTCGAGAGGCTGTTTTGAAGATACTACTTTGTAATTTGTATAGGAAATCTGATTTTGCCTGCTGAAAATTATGTTATCTTTTCTCTCCAAATCCGATATGAATCTAAGATATTACAATTACGATACGGGAAATTGGCTTATATAAACCACTGAAGAGATAATCTTTTCTGACGGTTCGGAGATTGTTGCTAAGAATGTAAGCTTAAAGAGAGAGAACTAGTGCGGAGATCTCCGTCGTCAATGTACCTTTTCCCGGTGCTGCGGATTTGTTTTAAGTTGATCTGTAAACCGGCTTTGGCTCCCTTTCCATTGTTTAATAGTAAGATTTTCTCCGTTTTTTAGTAAAGATTTTTATGGCTATGCCCGTGGGCGCGCGTGAGAGCGTGCCATGGCATGTGGGACCTCCCGGGGCCCCCGTTTCGCGTGCCGATTGAGCCGTTGGTCATTTTTAATCTTTTTCTATATTTTGGGCTTTTCACTTTCTAAACTCGTTGACTATTGTATTCAAAATTTTTAATGAAGGGTTGGTCTTGTCTTTTTATTTCGGTTAACATAATTAATTGACTACTCGATAATATCAACCAAATGTTGTCTATTTTGCCAATTTTATGTTTCAATTTAGCTCGAACGCTATAGCTCAACAATATTAATCCAATTTTATGTATTCATAACTTTATGTTTTGATTTGGCTACTAAACAATATTAATCCAAAAAAAAATGTATTTATTTGTCCTCTTTCAAGAATTCTCATTGCAAGCTCTTTTAGGACAAAAGAGTCGTTTTGCCAGCAAAACTTATGACACAACTTCATGTCGTTTTAAGCAAAGGTGTGTTTTAGGTTTTATTAATTTTTAGAATATTCCGGGACTTTAATCTTAGCAAGAATTATACTAGTCTACGATTGGTTTCGATATTTCATCCATAGCCTCCTTCAATAACTAATTGACAATATTTGTATCGACTAAGTCAAGTGTAAGTTGAAGTGTTGAACAATACCTCCTCAAATCTTTTTTTTTTTTTCTTTCAAGGAAAGAGTAATAATCCATATTCTCTAACCTTTTCTAGTTTCATGTCAACCAAACAAGCTACTTAATAGCCACTCGACGTCGACGAAATCAAGTGTTGTGCACGAGTCAGCATATTGTATCGTTGAGCACCGTAATGCCCGATATATAGATCAGCTCAAACAAAGAGAAAGTTTAATCTGATCTCATAAATTCAGATTATATCATGTGTACTTTGTTCACAAATAAATTAACCCAGTAACCAAACCATTTGCTAACATAACTCAAAATCTTAACTCTGCGCTATCTTAAGACGAACCATACCATCGCTTTCAACGGAATTATATATACCTCATTTGGTTTGACTACGGGAGTGCATATGGTTGCCATAAAACGAAGCGACACATGGACAAGAATCACCGTAAAAACGCCATTGCTCAATGCAGGATTTGTGAAATATATGCTTGCAATTCATCCGTAAAGCCCCTTCACCAGCAAGTTTTCCTAAGCAGATGGCACAACACTCGTCTTCATCTTCGATTTGCGCCCATGTGAAGCACCATCCTATCTCGCTCATCCAGGCTTTCTTCGTCTGCTCGATCTCATCAGAGGGCATCACCGAGCCGCTGTGAGGTGCACTACGAGAGGCACCTCCGTTGAGACCAGGCTGAGCGCGAGCCGGCAGAGGCCCTCCTTGTCCAGGCTCTCGGAATCCGCTAAGTTTTTGGGGATTTTTGAGAGTGCGTCATTAAAGATGCGCTCAGCCTTCGCTTTGAAGAATCCAAGGGGATACACATTATTCATACACATAGTTATGATTGCTTGAGGTATTCCTTCCGCCTTCGTTGAGAAGAGTTGAAGCTCGCAATCGACGAAAACTTTCATTGACCGAGTGCGGAGCGCCTTAAGACAGTTATTGCCGCAATTTTCCGCAGTGAAGCTCCATTGCGTCATTCTCGCTAGAGAGAAACCCTAAATACAAAAGAATGTTCAAGTTACAAAATTCCAAAAATTGTTTCACTATATATAAATTAGGGGTATTAGCGGCAAAAATAGCCAGACTTAGGTCAAGTGGGCAAGCGTGGGTTCAAACCGAAACAATATCGGCATGAGTAATCAAACTTTACAAAGTCCATCCAACGGTTCTAACGTGACGATCAAGGGATTGCCACGTGGCACGCCAGCTCGCTATATTAAAAAAAAAAAATATTTATTATTTAATAAGTAACCCCACCTATCTCTCTCTCGGCCGAAGCCTCATGAACACTAAATATAAATTTAACACAAAACTTGAATTCAATCCCTAAATTCACTGCTCCAGTACAAAACCGTCGTGCAGTTCTCACTATAGAGTAGAGCTCCGGAATTTTTGCACTGCAGTTCAAAATTCGTGGTGTAATCTCATATCATATTCGAAGTGATCAGAAAAAGGAAAAAAGAATTTGACACAAATCCAAAAACGTTTTATTATTTACATATTTGCGGCAAAAATGCCCAAGGTTATCATTTGGTACGCTTAATATTTTAATTTAAAATTTAGTGCCAAAAATGCCTAAGTATATCACCTTTTTTTCAAATCCAACGTTCAAAATCTAATGGCGAAAATACTCAAATTTATCACTTTATTGCTTAATCTTATTATAACTATATAAATTTCTTTTGACATCAATGAGTTAGGACAAAAGCAGTTGTTTTGCCAGCAAAACTTATGACACAACTTAATGTCGTTTTTAGCAAAGGTGTCGTTTGAGTTTTATTAAATTCTACCATTATGCATGTTCTTTTAAAAAGTAGAACAATACCTAATATTCTTCATTTTTTTTAAGGAAAAAGTAATACTCCATATTTCCTAATCTTTTGTATCGACAAGTCTTACTAATTTAATCCTAAAAGTTCTTCCAAATTATGCTAGTCTTTGATTGGTTTCAATAGTTTCATAGTCTAGTTTCACCAATAACGTCCGTCAATAACTAATTAATTACTTTTTTATCGACTAAGTCAAGAAGTGTTGTGCACATGTTCCTTGCTTTTTTCCAAAAAGGGTTTAACACAAATCAAACAAGGTTTTGCAAATTCCCCGTCGCTTGCGCCAAAATTTAACTCGTTTCGGTCGCCGGAGATTGGGTGTGATTTTTTTATCAGTTTCATCACCGTGGTTTTTCTTCTCCGTGTTTCTGTGTCCTTTGATCGCATGGCGTTTTCCTCTTCCTTGATCTTTAATTACTGGAATGGGTTGAACGAGCTCGCTCGAAACAGGCCAATCATCACCGGTGTTCCAATTGTCAGTGTATTTCGGTTGCTCCTTCACCGAGGTGAGGTGAGGTTAGGTTAGGCAATCGGGGTTGCTGAGGCACACTTGAAATCTCGACATTCTGAGTAACATTTGAAGTCGCTGATTCCGTTGTTGTCCTTTGCCGCCACAAACCATGACCTTTCCCTGTTTATTATTGTGCCTGCGGAAACTTCCTTTCGCAATCCCGGTACTTGCGTGTGGTTTCGAAGAAGAAAAGAAAACACTGAAGAGGGAGAAAAGTCGAAACGTTGATGATCAATTTTGAAGTTGATATTATGGCACACAAAGGAGACACAAAAATCACCAACAAATAGTGTTTTTTTTACAACTTTATGTAAACGTGGCTTACTTCTAGCCAATGTTGGAGTTGGAGAGCCCGGCCGGGCACAATTGTAACTCGCCGGGAACTTGGATATTTTTGGAGAATGATAGTCGGACCGATGAGGTCCGTTGTCAGATTTATCGTTCTCTTTTAATACATTAACATTTACACTTTTAGTGAAAATTTAGTGAAAAACCCTTCAAAATTAAATTTTAAGTAGAAAAACCTAAAGTTTTCAAATTTATTAATATAAAAAATTCAAAGTATGTGATTTTCAATTAAATATTTTATTAACTGAATAGTGATAGTGAACCTTTATGTAAACTATTATTTTACGAAAAATTTATCAGTTTATCCATCATTATTAGTATTGATTTTCAAGAAGATTATGAAAACCATATCGACATGCCCATAAATTTGACTTGCGGACGGATTGCGGATTTTAAAACACTGCTTACAGCCACTGATTAGCTAGGTAAACATAATCTCCACCATGAAATTTTTCACTTATTATATTCATGTCATGTTTTCTCAATTATAAAGACCAACATTCCCAAATTATATATATCAAGTACAATAGTTGGGCCGTAAAAGGTTTTTTTAATTATAATTCCTTGTAATGGCATGTTCTCATATATCTTATGGCCCATTTAAACCAGCCCATAACATCCAAGAAGTTGTCATAAATAAAACAGAAATGCACAGTTTAATAAATAATTTGGATTATGAAACAATAAGAAAATTATTTTTTTAAAAGATTTTAAATATGAAAATAAAATTAAAAAGAGTTTCACCCATTTATAACGTAGAAACTAAAGTTGTGAATGTGGAATTCTTGATTTCAAATTCTCACATTAGGTTAAAAAAAAAAAATCAGATTCAAAATTTATGGATCCGAATTGTTGTTGATAACAAAATTTTATCGACCCAGATTAAAGAGCGTTTTAATTTTAACATTATGTATATAAAAAAAAAATCAATGACGACTATAGCCAAGAAGACTCGTGATTCTTTGATATACTCTTTTTTAATTGAGTTTGCGTGTACAAATAACTTATCTTGATTTAAAATAAAATAAAATTTTAATTAAATATGTATATATATAGTATATAGTATATATATATACTTATCCACGTAAAACACAGACCGTTAATCACGCATGAATAATTGTCGCATTCTTGTTTCTACAATCTTCTTATTTAATAAATTAATCACTCTTTGTTACATATTCTTATTTAGTCATCATTCTATTCTATGTACAAGTTATGTAATAGAATTAAACTAGTCAAAGTATTTATTCATCATTTGAACTCTAAATTAAGTAATATTATTGAGTATAAGACTTAGGTTGAAAGACTGAACTTATTATAATTGGAAAAAGTTAATTAAGTATATTCAATATATACATATAATTGGAAAAATTAACTATGCTTGGTTTTTCTTAAATTGACTCAAATGCCTTTATCAATTTTTTGACCTTAAAATTTTAAAAACCATTTCATACGCTATATTTCTTTCTCAAATTATTTTGAGTTATTTCTCAATAAGTTTCGAAGCTGATCTTTATATATGAAAAAAAAAATCATAAATATTTCATACACTGTTTATGATATAGTTAAGAGAATAAATAAGGGTGTTTCCGTCAATTTTAAAAAGATATACATAATTACCAAATATAGTGTCGTTTTTTTTATTTACAAGACATAACTGCAATTCTGCAAACGAACAAACTGAATGAAAAAAAAAAAAAAAAACCCTTCTAAAAGTTTAAAAAGAATGCGAAAAAATTTATCGAATCATATATTTTTGAAGATGAGTAAGAATTTAATAAAGAAATATCAATCACGATCAGAAATCTTTTGATAATACTAGTCATAATTTATGTTCATGCATTTACTTATTACTTGGTCGTCCTCAAGCAAGTAATGTCGTTTTCATTGACTGAAGTTCCTGTGTAGATTAATGTCATTAGATAGTGCCAAAGAGAACACTAATTTTTTATATATTATAATTAAAACAAACAAAATAAAATTATTTTTATTTTTATAAAAGAAACAGAAGGTATGCTAGAAAAATCGCCATAACTTTGATCTATATATATATATTCTTTCATGAATATTAATGCATACATATTTAATTGATTTGTTGAAGATTATTATTCATAGAAGTACAAATATTTTTAGTTTATAGAATATTCACCGGTTACTCATATACTTATAAAATCGAATCGGTAGAAATTGACATCGATATCTAAATACTTATAATCCCTTATCCATCGATATATTCACAAAATTGTAAATTAATATTTCATGATTAACAATGTTTTAAACCTTAGTTTGTATACATACCTAAGCAATAATCAACTGCATGCATGGTAGTGAGTTTTAATTAAGTTCCATACTTTTGCTCATCATATACATGATGAGTGGTTGTGCTTCATAGACTTTAATTAATTAAGAAAAGAAAAACCAAGTCTAATGATAATACAAGTCTTACATAACTTATATATATATATATATATTATTAATTATTATTTAGTCGGGCAATTTCATGACATGAGAGTTGAGACTTGAGACTTACCCATTATCAACACCAATCTATATATATATAAAAGGAAAATCTATCAACAATAAATAAGTTACTTAGAAAGCTTGGAAATAGAGAATCCTAATTCTCTACAATTTTCTATTTTATAATTCTTTAACACTAATTTCATTTATTAAATGACTCAAAATTAAGCTAAATGACACTAAAATTAAAATCACATTTAGTACACGTTGACGTTATAGTATCTTAATTCTCTTTCTTTCCCTTTCACACCCACTGCCCCTTCGATTCATGACTCTCCCGTTTCACTCTCTTTTCATTTCCATAGGTTTTCTCACATTTCATCCTCCAACAAAATCGAGATTCTTCAGGATTTGCCCGGCAAAGATTTGAAGGAAACTGTGAGTTCTTTCAATTCCTGGTTGCTTTTCGATTTTAATTTTTAGGCGATGAATATTTGAGATCGATTCAAACCACTCCAAACCGAAATCCGATACCGGTAAAGAACAAACCACGTATCTCGGTATTTTGTTACCGATTTTGATTCAAAAGTATATCTATATGGTACCGGTTCTTGATATTGGTTACGTGTTTCTACTTTGAAATTCTGGTTTTGTATCTGTATATGAATTCAGAACTAAAAACCGGTAAACTGTACAAAAGTTTTCACTCTTCGCTATCGTATCCAAATCCTGGATTTGCATAGAAGTTTTGTGGTGTATTTGATGATTCTTTTGGTTTCATTCATATCCGAATCCGTTTTGTTTTTTATCCTCTGACTATGATGATTTTTTTACAGGTTTAAGAGTGTTACGAGCTCTATGGCGAGTACGAAGGAAAGCACGACCTGAGAAACTCGAAGAGCTCGGCAATATTCTGACGAGCTTGGACCCGGGCGATTCGATAGTCATCGCGAAATCATTCTCTCACATGCTCAGTTTGGTGATTCGATAGTCATCAGCGAAATCGTTCTCTCACATTCTCAGTTTCGCCAACTTGGGCGACAAAGTCCAGATCGCGCACCGCGGGCAGAGCAAGCTTAGAAGGGAGACTTTGCCGACGAGAACTCCGCGATGACCGAGTCGGACATTGAACTCCGCGACGAGAACTCATTAGGTATTTTCGTCGCATTTTATTTTTGTATTACTGTTTTGGCCGTTGATTATCCATTTCTTGATTTTTTAGCGTGTTTTCTTCTATCAATTGGGAGGTCACCATGATCCCGGTAAGTTTCTAATTTGTTGTTGTTTGGTTTAAGTTATTTTTGGTGAATTTAATTAATTTCATTTAAATTATTTCCAAGAGGTCATCATGATCCCGTTGTATGGAACTGTCGATCCGGGCAATGAGCTTAATGTCGTTTGGTGGCTTAAGAGGTTCAGGTGTTGTTTGTCGGATTCAAGCTATCTCGCTCTCACTATATATATATGATATAATATTTCAAATTTTAACATTTCAATCCCTAAACTTAAATCTCAAGAGAAATATTGCAGTAAAAAGCAGAGTTATATGTATTTACACACTAATCTCAAATTTTGACAATAGTTTATGTCTTTCTAATTTTTACTTATCTTTTTTTTTTCACGCTTTAATCAATTTATTTAACAGGTGAGAGTTGATATATTATTAAGGTTGTGGTGCGTTCTTATGCCTTCTACTTTCTTCTCTTTGAAATTTATTTCAGTTTATATTTGATTTAACATTTCTTCTATTTGTAATGCTTTTTTATCTACATGTATGTTCAAGTAGTCGTTCACGGGAAGATGAGATAGATTAATGATACTGTTAAATACTACCTAAGATTCCGTAAAACTTTATCTGGTATGAATTGTTGGATTTTCACGGCGATGAGGCGGTGAAAAACCACAATGACAACTTGATGAACAATGTTGACTATGGAGTAAAGAACAACAGTGTAAAAAGGAGAAACATAAATTTTAATTATTGTAATAATATATATTATATAGTACAGTATCATAATACAAGAGTTATTCATAATCTAAACGGGGCTATATACAAAAAGTTTCAAATGTCATTTGAGTTTGACAAGAGTGATTGTATTTTATGTTTCTTCATTTATGACTGTAAAACATGCCAACAATGAATATTCATGGACCCGTTATTTAAATGTTGCAATAGTGTTGAAAAATTACTGTTATTTAATTAGTAAGTGTTTCATTCAATTGCTTCTTTATTTACTTATAGAATATACATTAATTCATATATTTGGAAAATTAAAACGTTAATTTTTATATCATTCTTTGGAAACAAAGGACTTAAGAAATTGAGATCTCAAATCCATGTATATTTAGATTCTTAAAGAAAGGAACATTATTAGTAGCGTCGTGGCTTAAGCCTTATAATGATTTTTTTTTTTAATTTAAAATTTCATCTTACTTATTGTTTCATTCAATTGCTAGGGATTAATAGCAATCCTTTTTTTTTAGTGGCTTTTCATGGCATTTACGCCATAAGCTTTAAGATTTGCATGGCTTTTCACTGTTTTCCTATATTCATTACAGATAAATGGTATTGCTTTTTTGTTTTGGTGGCTTTTCCTCCTTCTCTACGTTTCACTTTTATATCTACAATTATTATTCATTTATAGCTAAATTGGTTAGTGTGATATTCAATGTTCACTACTAATGCCTTTTTATTCTTTTCGTTTCGTCCAATTAAATTGGTTAGTTAAATGGTTTCATCTAAGAAGAATTAATAACATCTCAAAATATGTAAAATTAATGCATATAATACATATTTTAAACCCTCTGTCACACTCATTATATAAGATGAAAGCAACTTTTTTAAATAGTATCATCGTTGTTATATAATTAGATCGAATTATCTTGATTAGATATAAGTCTTTTAATTAATTATTATGATCGAATCGAGGTAAATTTTACTTCTAAAGAGCCAACGCAAAGATTTTTAGTCTTGAAATAATAAATATGATGTTTGACTTCTTATATGCGAGTTTTTATCTATCAACCACAAATTGAAAATGATAAATTGAGAATTTGAATTCATGGTATTAGATTTGTGTACAAGATAGACGGTTGTGTAATTTTGACAATATGACTTTTAGTATGGAGCCTACGATAATAATAAACAAGATGTTAGTGTGGTAGTTGTTTGAATCTAGAATGCAGATTTTCTTAAATTTACATGACACACTACATTGCTTTGGTTTTCATATTTCCTTGCATAAAAACAAACCAATTGATTCGTAATTCCATACATTCACAATGTTGTAAGCTTTACGCTCAGAACTTTGTTTCCAAAATATCAATTTGTGTATGGACCGTTCTATTGTCATTATAAAACACAATAGAACTCTACTAATGTTACTGGATACTTCGTTTCCGCAAGTTCAATTTACAGTTACATTTTAAAAAGGGTAAAGATAAAAGGGGCAAACAAAAAAAATGACAACATTCAAATCCCAGCTCAATAATAAAAAAAAAAACAAATAACATATATGAGCATAAAAAATACAATGCCTATGTGTATTACCGGTTCAAATTTATAAATCGCCACCGCGCGAAGCGCGGTGCCAGTCCACTAGTTATACGTAAAAGTAAAAGAATTATGTATAATTAATAGGGCTCATTTTCTTCACCACTAAAGAATTAGTCCCCTTAATGGGGATTAATTGGCCATGCAATCAAAATTATAATTTGCACTAACATTTTTGATATTACACACACACGTTAAAATGGTGCTTCTCAAATGGCGTCAATTTTTTTAGGTGAACTATACTTAGAAGTTAGGAACATTAATAGTCTTCGGTTTATTTGGTCAACGGCCGGCAAACTCATTTTGCGGCATTGGCCGAAAAAGCTGCAAACTCATGATTTGGCCGGCCATATAAGCTTGAAAATTGAAAAGGGGAAGCCTACTCGGCGGGCTCTTTGTTTTAGTTTGCGGGTATGGTCAATGTATTCCCGGTTTTACGTAAAAACATGGCCGTTGTTTTCAGGGTTATTTTGGACAAGTTTTGGTCTTGGTTGATTGATACTTTTTATTTAATATTTATAAAAAGAAAAGAGATAAGAGACAGAATTTTCAGTAGACCTGAATTTTATATTTAATTTGGTTTATTAATAAATGAAGCACAACCATAATTTATGAATATGGCCCTACATAATTGAAGTCTTTTGTGAACAACTCTTCCATGTTGATCCAAAAAAGCAGATGATAAGCTTATATTATCACACTATCTTGCAATTTTCTATCGAAAAACAGAATAATTGGTGATATGTATGCCAATAAAATAGTCTCATTCAACTATAATCTCACCAATATTTGTTTTATGAATAGTAAGTGTAATTAATTTATAAGTCGAGTTTCGCATTAAAATAAAAACGGAACTAAGCATGTAAACGAAACTGAAACAAAAAAGAAAGCAAGACAACTATTTTAGAAGGTGGTTCAACTGACCAAGGTTCGATTTTCTATTCTTGACATAAGACCATTCTCGCTTCAACAGAAATCCTAGAAACTTTGCGTTAAGATATATTGTCAACATTACTCGATTAATCTCTTAGGGCATCTCCAACCTTTGCACTATATTTGGTGTTAAATTACACCAAATTTGGTGTAATTTTAACACCAAATTTATTTCATCTCCAACCACAACACCAAATTTCACACTAAAAAGAATATTCTCTATAATTATATTATTATATCAAAGATTCTTTTTATTATTTAATAATTTTGATAAATCTTTATTATATAGTTAATATTAATATTACATAATTAATCAATAATTAATTAACACATAATTAAATAATAATAATATTAATTTTAATAATAATACAAAATTGAAAACAAATTCAAATTTAAATAAAATTACATTACTCGGAAAACATATTACATTAAAATAACTAAGAAAACACACAAGATAAATTACATTGTACTAACTCTCTGAATTACCAAATTCACTCCACAAGTGTTCAATTAGTGCATTTCGGAGTTCAAAATGAGCTTCTCTATCCTTGATTTGTCTGTGTCGAGCTAAAAATTCTTGAAATCTAGCATCCTCACTACCCATCATCTCAACTCCTGCAGGTGGGACTTCGGCTCGCTCTTGAATCATTGCATTAACATCACGTTCATCCTCTATGACCATATTATGCATAATGATACAAGCTGTCATTATATCATGTAACACTCTCTTACTCCAGGAGTGTGATGGTCCGGCCAGAATTTCAAATCTTTGTTGTAGTACTCCAAATGCACGCTCCACATCCTTTCTACACGCTTCTTGCTTCATTGCAAATAATTTTTTTTTTGGACCACGTGGATCATGAATTGTTTGAACAAGAGTGGACCATTTCGGATATATACCATCAGCAAGATAATAACCCATATTATAATTTTTTCCATTAATGACATAATTTGCGGGTGGAGCAGTACCTTCAGCTAGATTAGCAAAAAGATGTGACGCTTCAAGCACATTAATATCATTATTAGATCCCGGTAGACCGAAATATGCATGCCAAATCCAAAGATCATAATCGGCCACAGCCTCTAAAATAATAGTAGGAGATCCACTACGACCAACATATTGTCCTCCCCAAGCTGTTGGGCAGTTTTTCCATTTCCAATGCATACAATCTAAACTACCCAACATACCTGGAAATCCTCGGCGTTCACCAATGTGGAGTAGCCTAGCAACATCGTTTGAGTCAGGTGAACGAAGGTAACGGGCTGAAAACACCTCGACAATAGCACGACAAAATCGCTTCAAACTTTCCAGAGCTGTAGACTCCCCAATTTTGATATACTCATCGGTATAATCCGCCGGTACGCCGTACGCCAACATTCTAAACGCAGCAGTTATTTTTTGCAAACCAGACAATCCAAGTCTGGCGACTCCATCTCTTCGTTGGACAAAGTAATTATCATGCCGTTGTATAGCATCATAAATACGAAGAAATAAAGGACGACCCATTCGAAATCTCCGCCGGAACAACGCCTCTGGGAACAAAGGGTTCTCCGCAAAATAATCGTTGAAAAGATTGCGGGAAGCTTTTTCCCGGTCACGGTTGATAACAACACTAGTACACCCACCACATTCCAAGACGAAGGTCGTAATTTTACGTCATCTCCATCATTTTCAATTGATCTTGAGTCATCGCCATCCCCTGGTATGAATATAATTGATCAAAATATGAATGATGAAGAAGCCACTTTTAATTTATCTCCAAGACCTATGGGTGTGAAAAAAGCAAAAAGAAAACAACATTCCGAGGATCAATTTAAAAAAATGATGGAGCAAAATGATAAACTCATCAAAGCTATTACTAAAGGCACTTCTGAAAGAAATGAAATTCAAAGACAGAAGGTCGAGGTGGCAAGAATGAAAGAAGAGAATAAAATAATATTCGCAGATATGAATTCTATTACCGATCCAGCGGCTCGTGCCTATATTGAAAAAGAAAGAGAAAGAATTTTTAGCAAAAGAGCACAAACAAACCAATATGGAGAACAAGGAGAAGGTTCCCAATATCGCGCATCCCGTAATCAAGGAGATCCAGCTCAAGATGAAGACCAAAGATCACCAAATGACCGCAACGAGTTTACCCAATATTATAATTATCTTGGTGGAGCTGAAAATAATTTTCCCGGCTATTAGATTATTATTTAAGTTTATTTTATGTCTTTATGAACTATCGTGTTGCATTTCGTTTTTATGTTAATTTTGTTTGGTTTTACTCTTGTAATTTGTGTTGCTATTGTTTTAATTGAACTTTATTGTGTATTTCGTTAATCAATTTGTGTATTAATTTTGATGTCTTCTACAAAGTTATATTTTATGTTAATTAAAATTTAAAATAATTAAAATCATTTTTCGGTAAAATAATTTAATCCACTATAAATTAAAAATACAAATCATATAATCACTCATTTAGGTAATAATACAAATCATATTTAATTTAATACCATTAATTAACTTATTTTAACTCAATATTCTAATTGATAAAAAAAAATAAAAAAAATTGCCGTTCGTGAACAGTTTCCCACTAAATATAGTGGGACACTATTCAAAAAGCAAGAATCACGCTATAATAGCGCAAGAAATGCAGCATCGTTGGAGTGGCAATTGCCCTCCACTAACACTAAATATAGTGTTATCCCGCATCCTTGGAGATGCTCTTAAAAATATCATTCGGGTAGTGAAGAGAAAAAAAAAACTCTAGAGAAATAAAAGAAGAGCTAAAAGATACATGAAAAAACATGAACAAAGAGCCATGAAGAACTTACTTTTTTCGGTTTCAGAAATTGTATAATTAGTTTTGAGCCGTTGGATCGAACTTCGTCAACGATATAGATTTATCTTCGACTTTAAATATAAGTGACCAGTTTTTCGCTCAGGGCCTGTGGGCTTCAAAATTTAGCAGTAAGATTTTTTGTTATTTTTGGAGAAAATACAAAGCTTATTATACCTTGCATTTATATATCAAAAGACAATATAATCTGGTCATTTATATGACAACAAAATAGTCTAATACATATATCATTTAACCAACATATGTGGGATGAAATTATAAAACTTATGGGTATCTTGCAACTATCTATCCAAAAACAGTCTAATATTGGTGATAAGTATGACATATAAAATAGTAATATACATCTATAATCTCACCAACATTTAGTGTATGATTAGTAAGTTTTTTGTCAAATTTAGCTGCACTAACAATCATCGAAGTACATGACTTTCTTCTTTTCCTCTTTTCACATTTTTTTATTTATTTTTATCCTTCCCTTTGCGTCTTTAATGGGAACCACACAAATGGCAAAGAGGGGGTTAAAAGAGGCAATAATGTTTCCAAAGTGGACTCAAACAATAAAAACAAAATAAATATGAGGTCATGAAGTGAAGCTTAAGTTTTTAACTCGCCGCCTCTATTTAATTAAAATAAAAGACCACGTTTTCTTATTAAGTTATTTGTTTAGTCAAACACGTTCCTCACCTCTTTAGTCAATTTTTAGTCATTGAACCCAAAAGCAAAATCATCTAGAAAAGATGAAAACTTGGAGAAGTTAACGACTCCCATTTTCCTACAATAAATGCTCAAAAAGAATTCGACAACTTAATAAAATTGCCCTTTTTTTCTTTTTCTATTACAACTCTTGATTTGGCCTTGTTAGGGTCAAGTTTGGGATTCTATTATAACAATTAAATTGAGATATTTAAGGCTTAAAAGTTAAAAGTTAAAACCACTCCCACTGAGGTGACCAATACAACATTTTATCTTTTGTTTTGGATGGTATATTATTTTATTCTGTTAATAACAGTTTCCCTTGTGTCTTGTCTTATCTTATCTTTGACCAAGAATTAAACCTCATGTACTATTACTACATATGCTTGTAATTTGTAAATGTGAAGTAAAGAGGTAAGTCAATAACCACCTACTTAGTCACTAACTTTCATTTTTTTATTAATTAGAAAAAAGAAAGAAGAAGATAATAATGATAAAGTATTTAAGTTATTGTCAACTGTGTTGGGGGGATACTTATATTTTTGTAACTTGAAAAGCATCCAACTTAATTCAATAAAAATAGTAGTTCGGTAGAATTTCCAATTAAAAAAATGTATATAGATGAGAAACTCAAATAATTATAAAAAAAATCAAAATAAAATTGCAAAGATGTGATAAATGTCTCTTTATTAATAGTTTTTTTTAATAGCGCATGAACGAAACTACTATTTTACAACTTAAGTTATTTTTGCCAAGCAAGTTTGGCGTAGTGGTAACTCCATTACACCTCTATTTTAGAGATCACGGGTTCAAACTCCATGAGACTCAAATGAATACCCCCTTTACATATATGTAAACTTCGCCAATAATGTCATATGTTCTTACACTGAATATATCTAGTAATGCGAGAGTATATTGTAACCTTGGTCGATAATGCACCCCCATTAAAAAAAAAAAAGGGTAAACTGCGGCTAATGTACCCAATGTTTGATCTACTGCGGATTATGTACCCAATGTTTATTTTCGGCGGCTAATGTACCCAATGTTTGATCCGTTAGATATTTTCGTGTTTTCCGTCACTTGACCGTTAGAGAGTTATCCTCCTCTATATGTACACTTTTCGTATTTTCAACATAACTCACTCATTTTTTGTCCAAATTTTATGAACAACCTATGGTTGGAAAGATAAGAGATAGATCTACAACTTTGGTGTTGTAAGTTTTGTAAAATCAGTTTTAGAAAAATACGAAATTTCAAATACAACGTAAAACTGGACATTAGTTTAATGCAAAATATTTGTTTCGAGCAAATTTTAATATACTTAATGACTTTTTATGATGAAATGTAAAACTAAAAAGTTGTAGATAAATTTTTTATCTTTCCAACGGATGTTTATTTATAAATTTTGGACAAAAAATGAGTGAGTTATGCCAAAAATATGAAAGATTATTTCGCATCACATCTTTCATATTTTTGGCATAACTCACTCATTTTTTGTCCAAAATTTATAAATAAACACCCGTTTGAAAGATAAAAAATTTATCTATAACTTTTTAGTTTTACATTTCATCATAAAAAGTCATTAAGTATATTAAAATTTGCTCAAAACAAATATTTTGCATTAAACTAATGTCCAGTTTTACGTTTTATTTGAAATTTGGTATTTTTCTAAAACTGATTTTACAAAACTTAAAACACCAAAGTTGTAGATCTATCTCTTATATTTCCAACCATAGGTCGTGCATAAAATTTGGACAAAAAATGAGTGAGTTATGTCAAAAATACGAAAAGTGTACATATAGAGGAGGATAACTCTCTAACGGTCAAGTGACGGAAAACACAAAAATATCTAACGGATCAAACATTGGGTACATTAGCCGCCGAAAATAAACATTGGGTACATAATCCGCAGAAGATCAAACATTGGGTACATTAGCCGCAGTTTACCCCAAAAAAAAAACTTAAGTTACTTTTGGATACAAGCCTTGTAATAATAACTATAACTTGATTACTTTAATACTACCATCCCTTAAAAATTTATGCGTTTCTATAAATACATTTTTTCCATCCTCTTCTATTTGACATTTAACCTTTGAATCAAATTATTTCTTAAACCTTTTGAAAAGTTAGAGATTTACTTACAAAACTGAAGAAGCTACTAAAGGTTTGAACTTTTCAAGCACATAAAACTTCACTTTCTAGTTTCTACGGCCCACTTTTGCTACACTTTATAGCTTCAAAGACTTGTGTGCTTATTCTTGTTGAGTCATCCTCCAAAAACACAAGGCAAAACAAGGCCACAAAGCCTTTGATCTATGTGACTATGTCTACTAGTAGTGCGAAGAGCGTAACCATGAGCTCGAGCGACGATGAAAAAGCCATCTGCGAGCTCAGGAGAGGGCCTTGGACCATGGAGGAAGACACCATTCTCGTTCACTTTATAGCGTGCCACGGTGAGGGGCGGTGGAACTTGCTCGCCAAGCGTTCCGGTATGTCGAATGTTTCGCCTCTCTCCAATAACATTTTAGCGAACTTGAATTGCCCTACTTAGCCATGAAAATCTTAGGGACTGATTTATAATCGGTTTCTAAGCTTTTTACTTAGCCATTGAATTTTTTTTATCTGTGCGACTGAGCTACCCGTTATTTAAATGAATAAGCCGGTAAATTATTTTTTCCGATAACAAATAAGCGACGGATTTCGGCCGCTTTGTTTATCTCCTTGTATTTGACTGTAATATAATCAGAGCTTAATTAGAAACTATATTTCTTGCATGAACTTATGGTAACATCCATTGATGCATGATTCATGGCTTGTAGGGTTGAGAAGAACCGGGAAAAGTTGCAGACTGAGATGGCTAAACTATCTGAAACCGGACGTGAAGCGCGGAAATCTCAGTCCCGAAGAACAGCTCTTGATTCTTGATCTTCACTCCAAATGGGGCAACAGGTACTCAATAGCAGATTTTATGTGCAGATATTAGTGTTGTGATAATATTATTATCAACTAAAATAATTACTAAGTAATATGAAATATTGATTAACCAAATGAAATGCGACGGTTATAATAATATGTTCTCTCTTTTTATTCTTAATCTCATCTTTTGAATGATTGAACCCTTTGATGTATATTCGTAGACTAGTGGCGGACATTTTTTGTTTCAAAATTTTATCCTAAATTTTCATAGAAATTTTTGGGGAAGATTGGCTTTCTTATACAATTTATTTTGCTCTAATTGTTTAATTTTTATTTAATTTCATAAGAGATTAAAATCTACAAAGTTAAAGACATTGGATGTTTTGAATTTTCGAAAAATAGATGGCGTTTTTTTTTTTTTTGTTAAAAAAAATTAGAGTGTATGAAACAAAATCAAGTTATAAAATTATAAGTAGGGGCAATTTTTGGTTTTTGAAAATTAAAATAATGAGAGTGTTTAAAAAAGAAAATAAAGTACACAATGATGATATATAATAGATAGTATAATTTTATGAAAATTAAAAATAAAATTATTTGAAAATAAAAAATCATTCTTAAAAAAATATTTTTATGTTTTTTTTTTTTTTCATATTTTGTCTTTCAATTTTTTTACTCCAAATGTATTGAGAGTTCATGTGTCATGAATAATGTGTCATCAAAATTCAAAAGGGTACGTAAGTCTATACCCTTAAAGATTCTAATGTTGCTAGTTTCATCTTTATCTTCTTGTCTTTGTCAACATTAATTGTCGATTGATGTTGATCATTGATGAAACGTTTTGTTCTTAATCTTCACAAAATTATTGCCGACTCATTTGTCAAAGGAAATAGTGTTTCACTCAAACACATTAATCACACCCTATATATGTACTAAACACAACCATCAGAAAAGACCGTTCAAGATCAAGACAACTACAAATCAATCACCATCAATATATATATATATATGCTTATTCCATCAACTTGTCTTGTACGTTAGGTGGTCCAAAATCGCGCAATACTTGCCGGGACGAACGGACAACGAGATCAAGAACTATTGGCGAACTAGGGTTCAGAAGCAGGCCAAGCACCTCAAGATCGACGTGGAGAGCGACGCATTTCAAGACATAATCCGGCAGTATTGGATGCCGAGGCTGATCCAGAAGATCGAAGGCTCGTCGTCTAATACTTCTCCAACGGTTTTGGTCGATATTCTCCAAGACTCATCATCTCTCGCTAATCCCGTCGACGTGCCTCTCTCGAGCGTGGAATCAATGAACATGTCGAGGGTTTCCCAGTTCTCTGAGCAGCCAAGTGACGTAGCTTTTCAACAAACTACATACGATGGCCAAATTACGTACACAAACGAAACGAACACCATGTTTTTTGAGGAGTGTTCTTATTATAACGCGGTGGACACGTTTGACCAGACGGGGCTTATTGATGCAAAGGCTCACGATAATCTCGCCGGAGTTTGCCACATGGACGGGGGAGATTGGGCAAACAATGATTTTTTCGGTGGCATGTGGAACATGGATGATTTGTGGCAAAACAAGAGCTAGCTAGTTTGTCAATATAGTTTATGAACAAATTAAATTAGTCGAAAAATAGTCGAGTATTTGAACAAGGTTCAAATTACACAAGATTATGGTGCGTTAGGGTTTTAAGGCTTCTTTTGATGTAACAAAAGAGTGGACTTACAAACGCTTAAAAGCATTAGGGTTTGATTATAAGACGTCTATGAAATGTATTTCATTGATTATATACATTTGACATTTATTTGTAGCATATGGAGACTTGTTAATTTTCTACGTGGAAGTTAAGTTAAATTAGCCCTCGAAAAACCATTGACCAAATTACAGCATTAATTTGATTGTTTATATATATATATATATATATATATATATATATACAGCTGAATTGTTGAAATTTTGTTCATATATTAAATTAAATAAAAGAGTAGAGAAAGTGTGAAAAAGTAAGCACCTCAATTATGAGACTGTGCCATTTGAATGAAGTGACATGGTCCCAAAAATATGCCATTTGAACTCTATTATGATTTATGGCCTTATCACACGCTGCCTTTGCTCGTAGATATCGCGTAATTTGGCTCGGGCTTGGATCGGATCGGGGATGGAGGCATGGGTGTAGAGGTGTACTTGCATGTTGATGCACTTAAGCACGATGCATCGAGGCGATCTGCATAGACTCGAGTCTTAGACTGTGTTTGTTTGCACTTAATGAATCTCTTAATCTTAATGGGTCAGATTTAGAGTCATTAAGTGCATTTGTTTTTTTACTAAACATCTTAATGAGTCTGATTATCACTTATTCGGTAAGATCTACACTCAAGTCTTATCCATTAAGAGCTATATTTTGGCATTTCTCGTTCAGTTCTCTCCTCATATTTTCTCTCCAAATTTATTTTTCTCTCTCCTTAAAACTTTAAAACTCCATAACTCTTAAACCGAGCATCGGATTGACTCATATGATATACCGTTGGAAAACTTACGACGAGATGAATCCATTGATAGGTGGGAAGATAGATTTTTGACGCTTTTTAAAAAAAAAATAGTTTCGAAAATATATAGAAAATATATTAAAAAATATTAAAATAAAAAAATTATTAGGAATTTGTAATTAAAAGTTATCAAATATATCAATTAGTTTATATATATATATTACGTTTAAAAAATATATTAAAGTAAAAAAATTATCAAGAATTTGTAATTAAAAGTTATCAAATATATCAATTAGTTTTTATATATATATATTATATATTTTTAATGGATATATATATATATATTTACGTTTAAATTTATATATTTCCAAATTTATTAATATAATTAATTAAATAATCATTAAATTTTTTTACATATAATTAATTATCATAAATAATTTAATAGACGATATAATTTTTTATAGTGTACAATTTTTCAAATAAATTTTTAAAAATTTATTATATTTATGTGTTATTATAAAATATTTTCAATGGAAATTTTATGAAAAATAAAATAATTGGATATTATTAAATAAATTATTTTAATTTAAATTATTATTATTATTAAAAATAAACGTATATATAAAGGTGTATAATAAAATTTATTTTTTACAAGAAAAATGTTATTCAGATCTGCATTCAGATCTTAAAAAACAAACACACTTAATTATTTGTCATTCAGATTTCAGATGTCACATCTTATTATTCAGATGTGCATTCAGATTCAGACGTCTTAATCTTAATGTAAACAAACGGACCTTAAATGTCAAGTCAATTCTAAAAAGTTGATTGAATCTCTGTTTTTTGGCTCGAATCCGGTTCTGTCTAAGTCTCTTGTCGATTTTTCTTCCCAGATATTTTTTTTATTATAAATAAAAATGGAAATTAAGCCAAATCCAGTCTCGCTATGTTGAACAAGATTCGGGACCGGGCTGAGGAAAACAATCTAGCCTAGGCCCAGTTCCCAATCTAAGTATAATATATTTTTGAATTAGTTTTAACTTTTAGAATTTTGTTTTAACATGGTCTCGTTATGTTATTTCATGGTAAAGAGTAAAGACAAGGCTATAAATTTTAATCTTTTAGAGTAATGTAATTTTTTTTATTATTTTATTATTATCATAAATAAAAACGTGTTAAAGATCAAGTAGGTTTGATTTCATCTCGTTCTCGTAACTCTAACTAGGTTCCCTATTATGAAAAAAAAAACTAAATCTATTTCGAAAACAAAACTGGAACTAGTTACGGAAAGCCCAAAAAACTAGAACCATAGTGAGAGAAAATGACCGAAACACCGGTGCACGGTCCGATTTCAGCCCCAAATAAAAAGACGGAGTCTTCTTTCAGAAAAAGAAAAAAAGAAAAGAAAAAATGGAGTCTAAGTTATGCATTGTTGGGTGGTTCAATGCTTACAATTACCTTCATTCTCCGATTGAAGTCAATAAAATCAAAAGTAGGAACATTTTAGATAATTACAAAATGAAAACGACAGGAATATATAATGGAATTTGGCTGGTGCAACCAATAATGCGAATTCCACAATTTTCTTGCTCTAATTAATGGATACATCAACATGAATCTGTTTTTTCTAGCAAAAAAAAAAAAAACATGTTACATATGATTTAAGAAAAAAAAAATTATTAAAATTGGGATGATAGTGATACATTAAATTATCATAAATTGACTGGTCAAGTCAAGTAGTGATTCGATCAACAAAGACCACAAATAGAGTTTATGATAATTATTTATTACAACGTACAACCAAACAATACGTTTCAGAAGAAAAAAATTGTCCATAAATTGGGCTGTAAAACCCAAAATCAACTTATTGAGGACTAAAATTGTCAAAATTTTCGGTTTGAGGCTTCGTTCGTATGCAATGTTTTCCTCTTTTTTTTTTTTTTTTTGGTCAAATTAATTTTTCGTTAGTCACAACTCACAAGTTATATAAAAAAAATAATCTAGATTGTAATTTCCACACTGAAAAAACAAAAAAGTCTATTAAACTATTTTTTTTAATTTAATTTTTATATTAAAATTCAAAGTAAAGAAAAAAAAAATCATTTTCTTTTAATTGACTTCAGTCTTCAGTGATGAAAGGTTTCGAAATAAATAAGCGATATTTAAGACAAACATTATATTTGTGGAAGCGATAATTAAAAATGTTTTGCGAAATTAATTGGTATATAAATATTAAATATGCATCATATTATTGTTTTTTTTTTCTTTCTTTCTTGTGAATAGAAAAACTTTCTAGCAAAATTTCTTAGCTACAGACAGGGGCGATTTTACATTGGGCCGAGCGGGATCGGCCGCCCCCACTCAATCCGAGATTCCGAGTTAAATTTTTTAATATTTTAAAATATTTATGCGATCATTAATATTAAAAAATTACTCATTAAATTGTTAATATTACATTGTGGTGTAGTGGAAAAAGATGTATAACTTAACTTTACTTTTTGATGAGAGGTCCAATGTTCAATTCCCACCATAGACATAAATATGCATTTTTTTTCCTTCTTCATTATTTTTTATTTTCAATGGCAAATCTATATAAATTACTGAAAAGTTAAAAAAAATATTATCTGTCACAACTAATACATATATTTAATAATTCACACACATTTTATTTAAGCTCTATTATTAAAAATTATTTTAACACATACATCATTAAACTATCCCATATTCATGTTATTCAAATATTAATTTATCATACAATGACTGAATATTCGACAATCTTTTTAAAATTATCTTTCATAAAAAAAATTAAGAATTAAGTATAAGAATCTAAGAAAATATATTTTATTGTATCGATAAAGAGATTATAATAAATTATATTAGTTGATAAAACTTTATAAATGACAATTGTAATGTAATATATGTTATTATATTACGCGTTTTAATATTCCATCTTATTTTAAAAAATTACGTTATGTTATTTTTCGCCCCCACTCCTGAAGTTTTCTGGCTTCGCCCCTGGCTACAGATGTGTTAAAAGCTTAAGAACAATTAGCGTACTATAATTAAATATCTTTTCTTAATTAATTGATTGGCACACACAAATACACACTCTTTAGAAGCCTTAAGTACCGCTGTAATCCTTTTTAGTATGAGTATTAGCGGTTTGTGGTGATCCTCTTAAGTGCCGCTTTAATCTGAAAATTGGCTTTGTGCTCTCAAATTTGATTTTATTAAGAAAATTTCATATTTCTTCCATTTTTTTATATTAACTTTTTTTATTTTATCTTATAAATTCTTTAACTCCTCCAAAATCCGATCTCTATAAGAAATTCGTTTTTTTTTTTTTCGTTCAAATGTATGATTTGTTTTTATTTTGTAAGTAATGTATTCTTTAATACTATTTGGTTTTGCGATAGATCTTAAAAATCAGATCGACATAATTAGTAACAATTTTTTAAAAATCTTACAAAATTCTAAAAATACTCATAAATTAGAATTGCCCTTTACGGACTTTAAAACACTGCACACACGAATGTTAAATTAGAGGAACAAATAGTAATCCTCTCTAAAACACGAATTAAGTGAAAATTTCAAGTTCTCGATTCATTCAACTATGTGAAAATGTGGTTTATAACTTTATATAGTTCAAGCCAACAAAATAAAAATAAAATATAAAATACACACAATTTATAAGATTTATAACGTACATTCACATTTATCAATTTACTTTACTTTAGTGTATATATATATAAATAAAAATCACATGTATTTATATATATTTTAATTTTAATTTCCAAGTTTTTTTATTTTCGCATACATATAATTTATGATAATTTTCCTTGTTTGTAGGGGCTCTTTAACGAAACGACGTCGTTTCCATCTGGAATATCATCGAATATATTCAGTCTTCTTCTTCAGCACCAAAATCTAGGGTTTCTAGTCTAGGGCTTTCGCACTCCGATTCTCCAAGCTCTGCAGATTTCTGCGAATCCAAATTCTGGTACATTCAAAGCCCTTTCGTTACCTTCAACTGTAATCTATGTAGCTTTCATGCTTCAATCGTCTTCTTCTTCTCTGATTTGGGGTTTTGTTAAGTTTTGAGTAATACACGAGGCAAAGCCTTCGCCTTTTTGCTTTGGATTTTTTTGTTGGCTGCTTCGAATGTCCAAGGAAATTATTGCGAAGTGGAGTGAGCGAAAAATTAGAGTTTATCAGAGCTCACCTGTGCTGTTTCTTTGTTGATCAGTGCAATTGGTGATTTTTTTAACCTATTTTCGCCTAAAAGCTTAAACCTTATCAATGGCTGTTCATCGTGTTTCGACTCTTTTGATTTAATCGCTTTTATTCGTAATCGATTCATTATTTTTTCCAGTTTGTTTACGGTTTACGGGAATTGGGGTTCTTCGACGAGTTCACCATTTCCGTGGATTGTGTTGCTCAATGCGTGTTTATCGGATATTTATAGAGATATCATCCATAACAAGCTGGAAATCCCTCTTTTAACATTTTTTCGGGTCGTCTTTCAGGTTTTGACAATATGTACACCTCGAGGAGGAAGATTCACAAGGATAAGGATGCGGAACCGACCGAGTTCGAGGAGTCGGTGGCTCAGGTAATTCATCGTAAATTAGACGTTCAACGCATCCTTTTTTTTGGAATATGCAATTGTCGCAGTTATTATTGTTTAGTAATGTTGTTTGTTTTTAGGCGATTTTCGATTTGGAAAACACCAACCAGGAGCTGAAAAGCGACCTGAAGGATCTTTACATCAACTCTGCTGTGTAAGAGTTTTAATTGGATTCTTTCGGTGGCAATGCTGTCATTCTTTCGAAGATTAAATGCGCTGTCGTTTTGCTCTGTTGCAGCCTAGTTGATGTCCCCGGAGGCAGGAAGGCTGTGGTCGTTCACGTTCCTTACAGATTGAGGAAAGCGTTCCGCAAAATTCATGTTAGGCTCGTGAGAGAACTCGAGAAGAAGTTCAGTGGCAAGGTAATTAACGATAATACGTGTTCTCTGTTTCACTTCAATGAGTAATAGGAAGAAATGTCCCTCGAGCTATGTTTATTGGTGCATTTTACCCCTTTACTTTATTTGGCGCACTTTGCACCCCTGAGCTTTTACTTTGGTGCAGAAATAATGAGATTTTTTTTTTTTTTGTGCATATGAGCTTGACGGACAAACTATTCTAAGTTCTAACCTTACCTTATATAATCGTCAATAATGATTATTGGATGTTATGTCAAATAGGTAATGATTTTTTTTTTTTTAAATCAAATTAAAGTTAATGGGTAAAGCCATGCAAAATAAAACTAGGTGGAAAAAGTGATTTCTGCTTATTAATTATTTTAAATTTATGATGCTAAAGGTTTTGGCTCTGATTTGTTGGCTTTTGATATAGGATGTCGTGGTTCTTGCCACACGTAGGATAATGAGGCCCCCGAAGAAGGGCTCTGCTGCGCAAAGGCCACGCACGAGAACCCTCACTTCCGTCCACGAGGCGATGCTCGAGGATGTTGTCTTGCCTGCCGAGATTGTCGGCAAGCGCATCAGATATCGCCTCGATGGATCTAAGATCATCAAGGTAAACAGATTGGCTACTTCTTAGTTGTGGTCACTTAATTTGGAGTTTTGAAGTAAAGTTAATATAAAGTAAAACCTTGAAACAGTTTTATATTAGCGGTTAAACTGGTGATACTGCCCTGATCGATTCTCAGAACAAAAAGTTTGACAAATATTTGCGTAGCCACTATATTTCATTGGGAGTCGATGAAATTAATGAAAGCCCAAAAGTACACAAGACCGCCTTTGCTACTACGAATATCTCACAAAGGCATCCCTAACAACCGGTTATAAAACCGTGTTTTAAGTGTACAAGTGATCACATATTTTTTCTAATGAAATTTTCAGTGTTTTTGTTTGAGTCGGTATTGCACCGATGTTTGTTGAATCTGTTGTCTTTACCTCATTTTTTTACACTGCTTATTATACAGGTGTTCTTGGACCCGAAAGAACGAAACAACACAGAGTACAAGCTAGAGAGCTTTTCGGCTGTGTACCGTAAGCTTTCAGGCAAGGATGTCGTGTTCGAGTACCCACTCACAGACGCGTAGAGTGCTCGTTTCTAGGCGAAGTTTTGTTAGAGAAAGCTGTGATGGATCAGTGATATAATTTGTTCAGGGTTATTTTGAAGATGATTTTTGGATGCTCGAATCGAATTATATTTATGAGGGGTTTTCTTTTATAATGAATCTTACTTTTGAACTTTTTATGATTTGTTTAACTCATTAAAGTTCTAGATAGTGAAAAAACCCCATTTTCAATTAAATTTATTCATAAATGATTAATATTAAAAATTAATTTAAAATATTATTATTTTAAATACAGATAATAATCTAATTAGATCTTATGCTCTTTCACATAACAATTGCACTACTAATTCTTATATTTACAATTGAAGCCTTTATTTTTTTCCCTGAGGAAAATAACCCCCTTATAGTAAACATTGACTTCCAACACCTAGTCTTAATAAGAGGAGGAGAAAAACATAACAAATAATCAAAGATTAAATTCATGCCCTTCAATTCAAACTAAATGCTCAACACTTTTTCTCAAGTGACAATTTTTTTTTTTGATAGAAGATATATGGACTCAATTCAACATTTATGTGATGTTTCTTGCCAAAAATGAGTAAATGAACACCGCAAACGGGTGAAAAGAATGAAGAACCCACGTCAGCTTTCTTGACCGAAACGGAATCGGTATTTATGGCCTCCCGGAAAGATCTAGAAGAAGGGTCAAAGGGTTAGTTCACCAATTCTTTCAATTATTTCTTACAGAAAAATAATGAAGCTTAAAAGAGAGCACATTGATTAATTTATTAAGCTTATTAACCTAAATGAATTAATCCCTTCAATGTATCACAAGTATTTTCTAGAGTGGGAGCTTTCCTTAATCATCTTCCATTAATTAATAGATTGTGAAGTTAATCATTGAAATTGAATTATTTGAATCAAAATCACCTTGAGAAAAGAATATGTAGGACAAGGCTTATGACAATATGACAAGACCGAGGTACATTGCGCCGCACAGAAAGACGAAAGATATCAAGCCCCTGCATTACCGTTTATCCACGATCAGGTCCAAAAATTGGTACTAATTCCCCTTTTACTGCTTGTCACGGGTGTAATTTTCCCCTTAAAACTTTATTTTGACGCATTTCACCCCTGAACTTCCATTTCAACGAGAGTTACCCGTCTCAAGTCTCAACCATTAAATTGATCAAACTCGTTATCTACACGACTTTATTAAGGGAAATATAATTAGTAATTTCATTATTGGTATAAGGTAAGAATAAGATATGCTTTTACGCGTTAACGAGATCATGTAAATAACGATTTCTATCGATTTTATTATGTTCAGGGGGCAAAGTGCATCAAAATAAAGTTTAGGGGAAAACTTGCACCGATGAAATTGAACTCTTTTAGGCAATAAAGAGGCTTACCAAATGACTCCCCATCCGACGCCATTACACGGGCAAGGGCACACTTCTGCAAACTTTTCGGCGTCGCTAGAATTAACTCTTCGAGAAATCAAATCATCGTAAATATCTGCAAATATAACACTCATAAGCATAAGTTTTGAGGATAGAACTTCAAGTAATTGACGGTAAACCCCCGTGAATTTTACTTGTTGGTGTAGTTTACCCTCAAACTTTTTTTGGTGCACTTTTGGCCCCTGAAATTTCATCTTTTTCGGTTCTCTGCCCTCTGAATACCAGGGAGAAAGTGCACCAAAACAAAACTTGTGAGACAAACTTCACGAACAGTTAAATTTGAGGGGAGATTGGTTCCGATTAATGTGACACACACATACCATAAACTGAGAACAAACTGTTCATTACACCTGCAATGTGACAATATCAGTTAGCACCATTCAATCAGATCAAAATAGAATTGAAACTCGATTTTGGATTTACCGATAAAGAGAATGACGTAACGGAGTACACGAACTTTCGTCGTTTCTTGCAGAACCCAAACCACACCGAGGAGAACAATAAATCCTGGTCCACCAGAATAACTAAGTAAAACTTGCAAAGCTGGGAATGTTGAATACTCTCCCATGTTAGAAAATACTCACCGATACACAGTCCTCGGAGCGTCCACTGTGAACCGGAAAAACAAATACAAAATTTTTAGTATTGTAAGAACGCAACACTAAAGAAGGTAGGGATGAAACCGGTAGTTTTCTAGACATTTTTACTACTAGTTTCGGTAAACAAAAAAATAATAATAATTGAAATCCGGTACTTCTTTTCTTCTTCTTTCTGAAAACTGGTTATTCTTGTAACTGGTTTTCAAACAGATACCACTAAATAACTAGTTTTCAGCAGACCGGCTTTTTGAGGGTTTAGGGTTGTAAAATCGGTAACCCAGTACCAGTAGCGGACTGGTTTTTTGACGGGTAAAAACAGATTTTTCCCGGTAACCGGTTTTCACGATAAATGATCTAAGATCTGAAATAAGAAGCGTCCCGATGCATACTGTATATACCGTACTATGAGGTCAGCGCAAAATGGAAAGTCAAAAAGTCGAAAGCAGAAACGGTTTTACAAGATAAAGGACTAGAAACACGTTAAACTTTAGCTCGTGAACTTACATTTTTGGCGACGAAAACAAGTACGATTGTCAAAGCGGTAAGAAAACATCCAGCAGCAATCCTTGCAGTGAGAAGATTTGTGGATGCGAGAATCAATAGCATTCCCCAGAACGACGAACCGAGGTCTTATAGAAAAGAAAATGAGACAGAGAGTATAAGAATATTACAGTTCTCTGTAATGAAACTCTAGCTCAAAATGCAAATAATATCTATCTATATATGAATGTTTTATTAAAGATTATACATCCGGCAGGAAGGATTATCCAGTAAACGCCGCCACGGGTTTGTGTGGTTCCGCCTTCATCTGCGTGCACCTGAATTCCTTCTACCTGAAACGTAAGAATTATAAGTGTGTCGAATAAAAATGAGAATAATATTGTTTATATATATATATATATATATATATATATATATATATATTCAACTATGGAAATTCAATAAAATCCTAATTGAGTATATTATTCACATTTAATCCTAATTAATCTAAGGATTGTCTACACACCCAATTCTGATAGGAGCCGGATCCAAAACACGAGACAAAAGCCAACGGGAAATCGGAAATGCGATGATTTCTCGGATACTTTATTTCAACGAACGAATATACGAACAAATCGTTCCATGAAAATGATACGAGCCCGAAGATCGATAAACTCGAAATGGAAATATTAAAAATCTCGGCCAACACTCACAAACCCAATCTGTGAGAGATCAAAAGTTTTTGAATGTTTATTGACTCCTTTTTCATTAGCTTAGTCTCTCTTAAATAGAGCATGATTACAACCTAATAGGCCGGACCGGGCCTGACTAAATAAACCCTCTAATTTAATTAAAAATACCTAATAGCATAATTAAACGACATAATCAAAACAACAACTCAACTTATTTATCCTAAGACCTAATTACTTAATCAAATACGACGACATAAAATTAAACGATGCTAATTAATTAAACGACACAAAGCTTAAACTTGGGGCCGTATCACAAAATCACGATCAAAGCACTTCAATAGTGTCCGAAACCTATTATTGCCTAATCACACAAATACCCTTAATGACGTAATTAAAAGGAAAAGCCAACAACGGACATAATAACAAAATTAAATGCCATCTTGGCCAAGCTTCGATAGACCGCTACCGCCGGTCCATCAGATTCATACGAGATGAACTTACATAAAATAAAAATAAAAAATCCGTCTCATATGATGCTGAAAACAAGAACATTCTCCTTAATTTTATTGCTTAAAAGCGATAACGGATTATGGCATTGTACTAATCAGAAGCCGACTCTTATATAGAAAGAACCATTATTGTTTACCGGAAGATCACATGATGTTACTACTAATTAACAAAGAAAAAATATTGATTTCCAAGACTAAATTATGAATCATTGAAGTTTAGCATCTGCATTGTACATGTTTCCACATGGAATGTTTGATACTTGAAAAGAATGATAAGCTTACATTACCACATGTGAGTTTGCAGGCAATGGCATGGCTTGCCTCGTGAAGAAAGACGGTCACGAGTTTGAACGGCCTCAGCAATATCGTCCTCCAAAGCTGCAAACAAGATCGAAAACTTACATTTCCGGAGCTTTATCCGATTTAATCTCGTAAGAAATCGTAATTTTTTTTTGTTTGTTGAAATATACCTAATCCTGTTTAACTATGAGCAAAAACTTCCAAGTCATGCCCCCAGGCCATACTGTTGAATTGTAAAGCCTAATTCACTAGAACCGCTACGAAGACTCGATGCAGAATAATCAAACAAAGGCTTTATAGACGAAGGGTACTTTGGGAATTGAAAATGTATCTTGGATTTGCCGTAGTTTGTGCCGTAAACGCTTAGATGCCGATTTTATTTGCAAACAACAAGTTGATTTACTTCTCACTTTGGGAGCGAACCATCATATATTTTTTTTTATTACCTTTTATTTTTGTTTTGTCTTAGAATTTCTAATTTGGGTTTGAACTTTCTACTAATCAAGATAGAAGTGTAATATTTGGAATAAAGATTTCTTTTTCTGGATCATTTTTGTTTTTATTTACTGCCAGTCCAGTCTTCCCGGTTTTTTACGGAACTGGAATATCAAACCAATTATTGATTTTTCCGGTTCCATTTCCCTTTTTTTTTTTTATTAGTTTCTGGTTTTTAATAACAGTTCGTTAATCTGTACCCTTAGATCATAAAGGAAACAGAAATTTCGATTATGATTTTTTTTTCCTGTTCCTGTTTTATTTTTTTTAGTTACCGTTTTTTCAATATTTATTGATACGCCAGGTTAATAGACTAGCCGTTTATTACCGCTAAAGGTCCATATCTTTTTAAGGAAACGGAAACTTCGATTATGATTTTTTTTCCGGTTCCTTTTATTACTAGCTACCGCTTTTTCAATACTTATTGATAACTGTCAGGTTAACTAGCCGTTTATTACCGTTATAAACGACGAGAACATATCCATTAATACCCGGGGAAAAAAAAAACATAAGTATTTTTAACTCCAATTGAGTATCTGAAAAATGTAGGAACAATTACCGCAAGTATGACGACGGTGCAGACCGAGACAGTGATGAGGAACACAACTTGTTCATGGTTGCAGCATTTCTTCAGCTCCCAATTGGGTCTCATCTTCCTGCTATGGAGCTTCAGATCTTGGGAAGCTATCTATCAATGGAGTGGAGGTCAGTTCAGTTTGGTGGGAAGATGAAGATTGGTTGGGAAGCAGAGAAGAGAGATCCCATGCCCTCTCGTCAGAGACAGTGATGGCGATTCTTCACTTGTCTCGACTCTCTTCACTCAGTCAATCTCTGTGGACTTGAAAAAGGATACATATATATATATATATATATATTTATTTATATGTATATGTATATGTATTATGTATACGTATATGGTAAAGGGTCAATCTTGGTCGGTGATTATCTGAGCTCGAAACTCCATAAGTTGTTGACCTCATGAGTCAAATAAGTATATGATTACTAGTACATGAACTTGTACGAACTTTTCCGGCATAAGTACCTTATATTATTCGGTCTAATTAAAAAAATATTTATTTTAGGCAAACCTTTTAATAAATTACCTGTAGTTTTATTTTATCATTTTTATGACCATTTCTCTTCTCATTTTTACTAATTCGCCCTTTTTTGTTAATACTAAAAAAGTATAAAAACATTGGATCCGTAATAAGCCACAAATCATGATACAAGTTCGTGATTAATTATAAGTTTTTTTCTTCTTGAAAGTGCGTGTAATTCAAATCTCCTTGAGAACCACGTCACGTTTAATCTCCAAGTTTACCACCGCCACATGGCCTTGACGTACTATATAAATTATAAAATAAAATTTAATGTTTATATACATACAATTTATAATAATAATAATAATAATAATAATAATAATATATTTTTTAAAGATACTACATGATGAAGGGCATGAGGACTTAATAGCTGGGATTTAGTCCTGATTTTTCAAATACAGAAAAAAATAAAAATCGGAACAAGAATATTATTAGAAAAAATCACGAACCAGAATATTCTTGTTCTAGATTTAGTCGATTTTTTGTTTTTTAAATTTTAAACTCCAGATCCAAAACATCCAAATCCAGATTTTTGGCAAAAAGGAAATTTCAAACTACTGGGTTATTCCCTCCCTTGTCAATTGATTCTACAATAAAACTCCATAATATTTAACTTAGATTAAGCTCAAATTAAAGTTAAAAATAACGAGATCCGAGCTTAAATGAAAGAATCAAAAGAGCATAAGATTTATAAGGTCACGAGTTAGTTTCTATTGTCGCCAACTGATTTTTAACGGCTCATACTTAACAAGTAACCCCTTGCCTAAGTAAGTAACAAAAGAATATGGTTATTGAATGCAAGTCTTCAAACAAATATGATATACACAATCACAAAATCCTACATCACTATACTATACACCCAAAAAAGCCGGACCGAGTTGGATGTTTCTAGAATGTTCCACTTCTACCGCCCGATCACCGTCCTTCGTCGATCGAAGAAACCGATATGGAGTTTCTAGAATATTCCTCGGCGTTCGTGCTTCCGCTGGCCGAAGCCTTGGAGTATGCGCTGGTTATACCGCTGGTTGCGTTGGTGGCAGTTATGGCGGAGCTGCTAGTGGTGGTCCAGCGGCCGACACGGCCTTGCAGGGCAGGCCTGGTGGGGGCGGGAAGGTGGAATGAGTCGGTGGAGAGCATGAGGTGAACCGCGTTCATGTCAGGGCGCTCCGGGACGCTAGCCTGACAGCAGAGGAGCCCGAGCTGGACACACATTGCCACCTCATCGCGATTGAATTTTGTGAGTCCCGAGTCAACCATCTCTAGGGCCCGGCCCCCTTGGTGGAGTGTCCATGTCTAAGGAGGAGAAAGATGCACAAATAACACGATTAATAAATGAGGCACAGACTACTAAGACATGGCACAAACATGAGACCCAAATAACGAGAATGATCAAAGATATGCACAAAGTATTATACAAAAAAGGTAAACTTACATAGCTCAAAAGGTCAGTTTTTTCCACCGGAAGTCGGTGATCGAAATTCTTTCTCCCACTAACAATCTCCAACACCAAAACCCCGTAGCTGAAAACGTCAGTCTTCACAGATAAGTATCCACGCATTGCGTATTCAGGAGCCATGTAACCACTGCCCGCCAAAACGACATCAAAACGAAACCGATTAGAAACCATATTTATGGGTGAAACCAAGAACATGTGCGAGCTTTTGCTTTTTTTTGGGCTTTCCTAAGCCATGCATGGTCCCAATTTTGGTTTCGGAATATCCCATGTTCTGAACGGGCAAAAGAAATCGGACTGGCTTGAAAACCGGGCTAGTTGGGTTTTAAAAATATTTTTTAAATTAGTTACTTATAAGTAAAAAAAAAATACATTGAAATTAAGTAATAAACATAGTCTACTTCAAATAATACATTACTTAAAGCTAAAGTAAACCCTAAAATCCGGCCGGAAACTAGGAACTGGTCTGACCCGGTTTTTACAATTAATAAAAATAAGATAAAAATGGCCTAGTCTCATTTTTTTGGGTCAAAATGGCCGGTTTCTAGACCGAAATCAAGCAAAAACTTGGCTTTGGGTGAAAACTTTCACCCTGAATAATCACAAAGAAAAACCTGTGACGAAACTGTAAACATATGATCACAATCAAGAAAGAGTATTACTCACTGAGTTCCTGAAATCCTTAGCGTGTTCACATGGGTGTCTTCGCCGGGAAAGAGCCTCGCCAAGCCAAAGTCTGAGATTTTTGGATTGAGTTTTTCATCCAACAATATGTTGCTCGCTTTGATGTCTCTGTGGATGATTCTTTCTGGAGATTCTTCGTGTAGGTAGAGAAGACCTCTGGCTACACCCGTAATTATCCGAAATCGGGTTTTCCAATCCAGAGAAGGAGACTTTTTTATATCTGAAAATTGTAACCAGTTCACATATCAGCCCATCTTTTGGAGTGTTCAAAATGTTTGGATAAATGTAATTAAATAGATGTAAAATTAATTAGGTTGACTTAAGGGTATATATGTCATTAGGTAAGCCTAAAAATAAAATCCACAAAACCAGATTAAAAAATGAACCAAGATTACTCAGTTTAAAAAAACGATTTGGTAGAAATCCGGACACCCAGAACCAGAGTGAGTTCCGTTTCAAGTAGTTTTGGTCTAGGGGTCTGGAAAACTGAAACCCAGTTAATAGGTTCCTTTAACCAGATTCCCTACTTCGAAATCTGGTTTCTTGTTCTATTTTTTTGAACCCGGTACTTCGGGTCCGGGTTTTGGGTTCATTAAAAACCCGCTATCACCGCTACAAAAGTTCATTTAAATATTACAAGAGGCCAAATTATTATAAAAAACTATACAACTTATGCATCAATATGATCATAATTATGATCTCATTTTAACACAATCTAACTACTATTCTCTTACCCTTTATTAAATAATAATTTTTTAAAAAATATTCGTTATAGAAAAGCAGTTCATAATTTTATTTTTTTTCTAACGTTATATTTTTTAGTGTCACGAGGCTTGAACTTTGGACCCCGAAGGTTCAGTTTCAACATGCGTAATCACCGAGCTATGTGTTTCTCGAATTTCTCATATTTATACTTGATAATTAAACACGTAAAATGCGAAGATCTTGACGAAATAATCATATCATTGAGAAGAATGTTACCAAAGAGAAAGTAATCAAGGCTTTTGTTGGGCAAATACTCGTAAACAAGCATCTTCTCCGGTCCTTCAACACAGCATCCCAACAAAGTAACCAAGTTCCTGTGCTGAAGTTTCAGTAAGAGCTTCACTTCGTTGGTGAACTCCCTCACTCCTTGTCTCGAATTCACCGACAGCTTCTTCACGGCTATTTCTTGACCGTTCGGCATCAACCCCTGAATCAAGTTACAGACATTGTGTCAGTAACGACATAACGATTAGGTCAGTGGTCGAGCATTCAAACTTGAACACACGAGATACAAGGTTCAAGCTTTACTCGGGGGTCGATCGTTTCGCATCAACCCCTGAATAAAATTCGGATAATTTGAGCAATATAAAATAATAAAATAAAACAAGATCAAGATCAAGATAGACATTGCATAACAAAGCATTTGAATTTAAATCATGATATCTACCAAAGCAATCACAACCATCACATATAATTTGTATATTATATACATATATAATATATGTATATATATATATATATATATATGATAATAAATAACCATATAAGCTAGCTATTTTGTCATATTTGTATAAACTTTTTTTGACTTTTATATTTGTATAAACTTGATGAATCTTCATGACAATATTCCCAGATAAATGGTATGTGAATCTATAATAATAATGCTAACATATCAAACAAAAATAAATCAGCAATCATCGCGCAAAATTTCCCAAATCTTCTCGAACCAGAGAAACCTGAGCTCGAAGAGAGGAGAGGGTGAAATTACGGGAGTGACCTTGTAGACGGGGCCAAAGCCGCCGTGGCCGAGCTTGTTGAGGTCGGAGAAGAAGTTGGTGGCGATTTCGAGGGACTTGAGCGCGAAGAAGAGGTCCACCGTGGCGGGGCCTTCGTCGTCGGCGTCGCTGTCGGCGGAGGAGTCGCCGGAGCAGCGGAGTCTCAGCGCTTGCAAGCAGGCGCAGAAGGAGGAGGATATCCCCATGGAAGTCTCATGCCCCGATCGTACGGCAGATACCAGAGAGAGAGAGAGAGTTGACAATGTCAGCGTTTGAAGAAGTAAGGAAGACGAAGCTCTCTCTGTATTTGCTTCTTCTCTTGATTTGTCCTAACGCTTCTAAACCTTCGTCTACTAGCTTTTATTATTATTAATAATAATGATGATAATAATAAGGGATAATAGCGGCTAAAGTAGCCAATCTTTCATCACTTGTGTCAATAAAGGTCCAAACTGAATTAATAGCGGCAATAGTAGCCAAACACGACAAATGTGTGTTCAATACCAATTTCGTAATTCAGCTCTATGTCTGTTAGTATCTTGCCATGTCGTTTTCACGTGTCAAACCCTAATTCTTGCGTTTTGCACACATATTGGAATTTCCAGGATGCTAATGGACGTGGCAAGATACTAAGTCTAGTGGATGGAATAGGTATTGAACACACATTTATCGAGTTTGGCTACTATTGCCGCTATTAATTCTGTTTAGACCTTTATTAGCACAAATAGTGAAAGATTGGCTACTTTAGCCGCTATTATCCCTAATAATAATTATAAGGTTAATAGCGACACAAGTACTTAATGTTTTTATTTTTTTAGTAACATAAACTAATTTCTTTTTCATAGCTTGAGTATTCAATGTTTATTATTTTACTTTTTATTGATGTTCGTGGGTTCTACCGGTTGAGTTTATTTGTTATTTGACGTTATCACTGACGAAATAGTAAAAAAAAAAAATTAACTGAAAAGTGGATGAGGTCTACATATCCGCTAAAAAAAAAAATTAACTGAAAAAGTGGATGAGGTCTACATATCCGCTAAAAACGGATAATTTATTTAAGTTGACTCGATACTGTCAATTTTTAAATAACTTAGATATTTTTGCCGCTAATAACCCTAAAAATAATAAAGTTAGTAACGACATAAGTATCTAATGTTTTTATTATTTAGCAACATAAACTAATTTCTTTTTCATAGCCAAAGTTTTCCATGTCTACTATTTTACTTCTCACCAAAACTCCATCCCTTTCTTAATTGATCTAACAAAATTTTAAATATAAATTTTACAAAATTTCTTTTCATGTGTTCGACATAACGACACATCAAAAACTCTTATATATCTATTAAAAAAAAAGTGGATGGAATTTTGAATATAAGTAAACAATAGAATTTGGTAACTTCGGTGTGAAAGATGGTGATATAGAAGAAAAAAATTGGTCGTAAAAAAATTTAAATTTATGCACCACAAAATAAAATAGCAAATACTTATGCCGCTATTATAATTAGTATTTTATAATACATGGGATGGGAGTCTATTTGTCTAACGATCTACTGAGCATGCATTTTTTATTCGTACTAAACTAAGGTTGTTCTTCTAAAGATTCAAATACGGATATGTCACTAACATGAATAAATAAATAAAAATAATAATAATTGGTCCTCATATTTTACACGGAGTTTAAATTTGAACATTAGATTAGTTTGTAAATTAGTTGACTAATCAAAAGGTTTCCAACATCATCTTCATAAGTTTCAACTAAGTAAACTTTTACCTCTCTTTACCAACTAAAGATAAAATGAGCTACTCAATCGCCACGTAGGTTTCGATTGTTTTTATATAATACAACAATAATAAGGTATTATAATAATCATAAAAATATTTTTCTAATTTAAAGTATCATATCGCGTTTGATAATATTTAAAACTGGCAACGTGGAGGGTTAATTAGTCAAGATTTTGTTGTATTATTATGTTTTAGATCCCTCACTTTCACATTTGAATACGTGGAAACATAGTTGTCGTGAACGAAAGGGTTGAACTTTGAACTGTAAAGTTCTCCTACTTTGCATAAACAAATAATAAATGATTTCTCTGAACTTATATAAAAGTAAAATCTTTAACCGGGAATCGAAGACTTTGATCGGAATCTTTAAATGACCACCTTGCCCTTGGCGCCTTTTCTTCATTTGTACGTCAACAAAGTGGGTCCGGATCAATCGAATTTGATCCGTTTCTATACCGAACTCCTCGACGTCTTTTAGATTCAGAAGGCGGATCCCGCAACTTGTTACCGTACAGCTCCCAGCTTCAACACAAAAATAATCAGAATATTGATCATGTCCCGTGGCACTCACGTCAAACTTCAACAACAGCTCCGCCACATCGTGCCAGTTGAGGTAGTTCTCATACTTATACCACATGAACAAATTCTCCGAGTTGTATCGGCCGCCGTACCTATGAAATAGACCGCTTCGGGGAAGATTCTCGGTGAATTTCCAGGTATAACTTAAGCTCTCACCTTGGTTGGTTTTCACACAGATGGTACAAGATAGCCCCGTGACATCCTCGAAAACACCGATCCTCCCGCCTGCAACAACGGCGCAGACAGCAACGCCCAAAAAGTCCTCATTGTGCCAGCTTGAAGGGAGCTCAACGTCTAAAGATCGTGCCTCTGACTGACGGTCGAACCATTTCGGAATCTTCTTCCCCGGGCAGCACACGTTAACATAAGCATAATCTGACACCTAAAGCATAATAAAATCATTTAACCACATAGCCAAAACCGAAAACTCAATTTAAATATCCTAATTATTTAATTAAATAACGACATTATTCTTAAATACTCGGGATGTATCGAAGTTATACCTTCAGTTTGCTGTGCTTTGATGCAGATATATCAGCAGTGTATAGACTTCTAATCTGAAATTCAGTAATGATTGTATTGCACATGTTCTGATCCAGCTTTGAGCAATCATAATACAGGAATTCCTTGCGTTTAAGAGAGTTGTTATTCCCCCATCTACGTGCGAGTTCCGACGATGAGTCGGATATTTTTTCTAAATTCACACATCCCGAGGTGTCGAAAAATTAGAGAGACAATGGAAGACCAGGGAGGGATTTTAGGTTCTTGCAATTGCACATCTCAAGCGTAACAAGGCTACGAAGTTGGTTGAAGTTTTCGGGTACGCTCTTGAAAACGTTTCTGCTTAGAGTTAACTTTTCCAATGAAGCTAAATAGGCGATCCCATTCGGAATTTGTGATATAATGCAGCTACGCAAATCTAAATCGGTCAAAGAGCGCAAACCATCCGTCAGGGGAGGCAGAAGCTTGAGTTTAGAACACCCAAAAAGGTTGATCTCTCGAAGACGGCTTAAATTAGAGATGGTGCGCGGTAGAATCTTGAGATCTATGCAATCCGACATTTCCAGACGTTGAAGTCCTACTAGATTTTCAATTGTGGAGGGTAGCTGTCTGATCCCGGATCGTTCTAACAAAAGAATCTCTAAATGCTCCATGGGCTCCGAGATTTCTGGAAAAGTTACGAATTTCCGGCAAGATGAAAGTTTGAGCTGTTTAAGGGATTTCAACGTCCATACGTTAGAAGGCTAGCTCCGAAGTCTTGTGCAACCATGCAGATCGAGTTCCTCAAGACAAATGAGGCTCTCAATCGACGATGATGGCAGCTTTTCTATATTGATCTCGTTCAAATACAATTTTACCAAACTCTTTGGAAGTTCCAGAAACGTTTCCAAGGACGAGCATTTGCTCAGGTTAAGATGCTTCAAAGATCTCAACTTTCAAATATCGCTCGGAAGATTCTTGAGGAAGTGACAATCACTCATATCCAGATATTCGAGACTTTCGAGAGACCAAAACGATGAAGGAAGTTCGGCTATTGAAGATGAACCACAAGTTACTTCCTTGACAGTCCCTGAAATCTCCGGGAAAATTTCAATTCTACTGCAGCTTCTCAAGTCAAGGGATCCTAGATTCCAGCATTTCCAGTCATTACATTTGCTGTGGCATTGATTCAACGAAGCAAAATTGTCAACAACTCGAAATCTTAGGGGGGACCGAAATCGGCGTAAGTTCCCGCAGTATCTGAGATTTACACTCTCCAAATTCGAAGCTAGAGAGAGATCTGGAAGTTCATCGAGTTTGCTGGAGTTACTAAGATCAATATATCTTAGATTCGCAAGGTCCTGCAAAAAAGTTCCAAAGTTTAGTAGAAATTATTATTGCATCTCGACACTCCATGTCCAACAAATCTAAATTAATACGTACATGTACGCCGCTCCAAAGTTGCTCGAGGTTGCTCCGCGGCATCTTAAGTACAGCAAGTTTATGCGGTTCAAAATATGTCGGAATATATTTCAGAGGCCAAGAAAACCATACAAGACATGTGAGTGTATCAGGAAGGTATTGGAGACCTAGAGGAAGCTTCACTCCGTTACTGTATGTATTATGATTTAGCAATCTTAGCTTATTCATGCCTTCGTAGAAAATTGGACTTAATTCCACCTCGGAAATCGTCCCGCTCATGTCAAGAGATATTCCTTCAATTTTCGCGGTACCCTGAAAATAAAAACAATATTTACCAATCTCTAGAGTATATCACTAGATTAGCACGTACCCTACTGTATTTGTAGACGTGAGAAACGTCTTTAGTGCCCCATATTCTACTACGCTTTCCAGGCTCTTCGACAAATTGCTGTCGAACAATTTCCTGACCCATTTCCCGTACCAAATCATGCATTACAAGAGCATTGACTTCGACGGATATAAGGGACTTGTCTATCAGAGAATCTATACCGATATCCGCAAATGAATCGCCACCGCCGACGATATACTCCACGCTATTTCGGCTCACATGTCCTTTTATGCAGCAAGCTATGTCAAGAAATATACTCTGCTCCATTTTGTCCAATCCATCAAAACTTATCACATTGTGAATTTTCTTGTTAGGCACTTCTTTGAGTTTATCTAGTTCGTGGTCCCATTTTTCTCTTCTCTTCAAACGAAGAAAGGATCCCAAAACTTTAAGCGCTAACGGGATTCCTCCGACATAGTTTACCACCTTCTCCGATAATTTAATGTCATCGTGTGTAGGGGCGCTTCTCTTGAAAGCATTAAAACGAAAGAGCTTGAGCGCATTATCGAAATTCAAGCCCGTGAGTTCAAAAATCTCATCTGCTCTGTCTCGGAGTACTTCCGCGTTTCTCGTTGTAACGATTATTCTACTTCTGAGGCCGAACTTGTCGCCATCTCCAGCTAAAAGTTCCAAATGCTCCGGATCATTTGCATCATCGAGAACAATGAGAACCCTTTTAAGGCGCAACCTGTACTTATGAAGCGAGGTAGTCATCTTGAGATCATTCTCTCCCAACAACTCAGAAACTAGTCTTTGTTCTAACCTATCAAATGACTGTCTTCCTGATTCTTCCCTGACATTTGCGAGAAAGCAACTCCCCTCAAACTGGCGAGACAGTTTGTTGAATACGAAACGAGCAAGAGTTGTCTTACCCAAATGCCCACGGTTAAAACATTTGGCGTGTGGATTGATAAAAGCGAGCTGACTTGTTCGAAGGTTTGGTCAATGCCGATAAGATCCTCGAAATCATTATTACTTGATGATGCTTTACTCAACTTCAGCGAAATGTCCTCAACAATCACATCAACAAATTCAGATTCAAGCCTGGGATCAAGGAAAATACTAGTAATTAGTACAAAAATGCTTCATAGCTTAACACAAAGAATGGGTTTTGAGTAATCACCAGTCACTTTGGGGCTTCAAATGGCGTCCAGTAGTCCCTCCCTCCATCTCTGGACCGTCTCCTCCTCGAACCGTCCCTCAAATCGAGCAAACGCAGCCTCGTAGCTGCCCGACTGCTTCCCCACCGCAAGATGTGCGCGAGCTCCTTCAAGCACCACGACGAGGTCGCGTACTTCTCCGATCTCCTCGCCTTTCTCGAGCCTGTCGTCGACGAAGGTTTCGATCTGCTCCTTGCGCAGCCGCGAGTGGAGATGGCTGATGAAATCGGTGCGCACATCCTCGCCCCTGAAGCTGATGAACACTTGGTACTTCGCCATTGAAGCATTTTATTGGCCAATATTAAACTTACACCGCTATTAACTTAAAATTAACATAGTCTTTGACTGAAACATTTTAGTCTCTTTTATTTATTTATTTATAAAATGACATTATTAGCGAATATTATATGTACTCAAATTACAAGATATATTTTCACGGTAAGAACAACCGGCACTACTGGTCGCAGACAATATCGGCGAAGATTACATATATACAAAATTTTTCTGTCTCAAAGAATTGAACCAATGGCCTCTCGAAGAATCTTATATCGCTATTATAAACATAAAAACTTATGCCGCTATAATAAACAAAAAAACTTATGCCGCTATTATAATTAGTATTGCATGGGATAGCCAAATTGAAATGTTTGATTAGCCAAATAGCCAACCTTTCTTTTTTCTTTGCAAAATAGCCAAATGGTTATTTAATAACATATTTTATACCTATAATACCCTTTTAGCATATTAACGTGTATTAACGTGGTTAATTTGTTTAAAAAAAAATTAATTTTTTTTATAAAAAAAAAATTAATTTTTTTATAAAAAAAAAATTAAATTTTTTCTTAAAATTTTAATCACGATTTTTTATTTTTAAACAAATTAACTCCGTTAATACGTTTATTAACGTGTATTAACGGAGTTAATTTGTTTAAAAATAAAAAATCGTGATTAAAATTTTAACAAAAAATTTAATTTTTTTTCAAAAAAAAAAAATTTATTTTTCTTTTAAAAAAAATAATAATTTATTTTTAAACAAATTAACTTCGTTAATACGTTTATTAACGTGTATTAACGGAGTTAATTTGTATAAAAATAAAAAATCGTGATTAAAATTTTAACAAAAAATTTAATTTTTATTTAAAAAAAATTATTATTTTAACAAAAAATTTAATTTTTATTTTTTAAAAAAATTATTATTTTAAAAAAAAATTAATTTATTTTTAAACAAATTAACTTCGTTAATACGTTTATTAACGTGTATTAACGGAGTTAATTTGTTTAAAAATAAAAAATCGTGATTAAAATTTTAACAAAAAAATAATTTTTTTAAAAAAAAAAAATAATTTTTTTTAAAACAAATTAACCACGTTAATACAAGGGTAATCCGGTCTTTCGTGATTTATTAACGTGGTTAATTGGCTATTTGGCAATATTAATTAAAACATTGGCTATTTGGCTAATTAGAGTTTGAAATTTGGCTATTTAGCTATTTGCCCATTTATAATACATGGAGTCTATTTGTCTAACGATCTACCGAACATGCATTTTTTATTAGTACATTTTTTATTCGTACTAAACTCAGGTTGTTACTGTAAAGATTCAAAGACGCATATGTCACTAACAAGAAAATTAAATTAAAATTAAACTAAATTGAATGTCAGATTAGTTTGTAAAGGAAACCTCATAAAATAACATTCAATCCATCATAATTTTTATTATTAACCTTCAAATTTTCATAAAAATACCCAAAGTTTGGTTAAAGAACCCCTCGTGTACTCAAAGTTTAAAAGTGGTGGCAAAAATACCCAAAGTCGCATTTGGGGAGTTGACCACTCCATTCTCGTAACGCCGTTAACTTACCTGTTAACTCTGGCCACGTGGACAAAAGGGTTGCTGACATAATAATTTTTGCCACGTTGATGAGCCCACATCAGCCTCGTTTACGACAAAACAAGGAATTAAACCCCTAATTAATACTATTTAACACAACTAATTGAACCCCTAATGATTATACTTAACAAAATAGATTTGTCCAGTGGCCAGAATTAACAGGTAAGTTAACGTCGTTACGAGAATGGAGTGGTCAACTCCCCAAATGACGGCTGACGGCTGACGAGATGACGGCTGACGAGATGTGCATTTAATGAAGCCCACCTACCCATTAAGGCAGTCTGCTCGGAAGTGACGTAAAGCATGGGCTAACCACGCTTCTCTCAAATCACTCTGGGAAAGCTAATGATTAAAAAGAGAAAAGGGCGGAAAAGATGCGAGGGGGCATAATGTAAACTCTATAAAAGGCAAGTTAAGGCTCGTTTATAGAGGTTCGGAAAAATAGGAAAGAAAACCAGAGAAAAAGAAAGAATATTCTATAAGAGAAAGGCAGAAAAAATAGAGAAAGACATTGTTCTTGATCATTCAACTGTCCAGCTATTTAACGAAAGGAAACCGAGCTCTTGTCGGAAATATAATAAATCAAAGATATTCACTGATCGTTATTGTTAACTTGTTATTTGTGATTATTTTTGTGACTGGAAAAGGGTGGTGAAAAGCGCCCTCTACAGTTTGGCGCCCACCGATGGGCTTTGTTTTCTTTCTAACTCACAGCCAGGAATTTGAAGGAGCAAGATGTCATCGAGCGACACCATCGTCAGCATCGAAGGGGACGAGGTCCCAGTTATGGAGAGACTTCAGCAGCAGTTGGCCGAAGCCATTGCAAAAGCGGTAGAAGCAACGAGGATGGCCGAGGAGGCGGCCAAGAAAGCGGAAGATCAGGAGGAGAGGAACGGGCAACTCGTCGCTCTCATGGATCGCGCGATGGCAAGTCAAAGGAGGGACGGTCCGGAAAGCACAATCGCAGGATCTTCGGCTCGAGGAGAAGGGAGAGTCATAGCCGAAATAGAGCAAGGAATTTTGACGCCGCAAGCGCCGCCAATCAACCGGAATCTTTTCAACGCCGCCGGTGTGACACCGGTGATCACGACGAACCCGCAAAGAGGCTTGACAACCACCATAGCGGAGACAATCCAAGAGGAGGTCCGGAGAGCAATGAGGGAAATATCTTCGAGCATGGAAGCAAAAATGGGACACGTGGCCTCGCAGGTGCACAGGGCGATGAGCGCAGCACCTGAGATCGATAGATTGGTCAGGGAGGCTAGAATCACTCCTTTCTCGGCAAAGATTCGCAGCGTGGAGCTAGGAGAGTTGCCGAAGGTCAGGCTCTCGCAATATAGAGGGACGTCGGATCCAAACACCCACTTAAAGTCCTTCTGGATCGCGACGGAGCGTATAGGTGGCGAGGAAGCAAAACTGGAAGCTATCCTGTGTCACCTCTTCGTCGAAAGCTTGCAAGGTCTAGCAAGCGATTGGTTCGCAAAGCTACCACCGCAATCCATCAGCGATTCCGACAAGCTCGTCGCGTACTTTTTGCGACACTATTCAATGTACGTGCAGAATGATGCAATCGTCACAACCTTATGGAATCTCTCACAAGGACGAGAAGAAACCCTCCGGCAGTACGTCGGGAGATTCAAGGACATCATGGTCAGAGTCCCGGGGCTCGATGACGTCGTCGCAATCCAGGAACTGAAGCATGGACTGTGGTACTTGGCTTATTTCTGCGAGGAGCTGATAAAAATGCGCCCGTCGATGATCGAGGGCGCACTTCACAGAGCAACGCTCTTCATGGAGATAGAGGAAGAGACGCTGGCCCAGAAGAAGATTCACGAAGGTGGAGGCAAGGGGAAGTAGCACGGAAAAAGGGAGAGCGGGGACGGAAGAGACGCCCCGTCGTCTAGAACGGGAAGAGGAGAAGAGGATCGAGGAAATTCCAATGAGCGACGAGCTCGAGAAGTCCCGAGGCAAGAAGTCTACCAGGTAGACGAAGGTAGGGACCGCGACTACAATCGGGGAAACCAACAGCGAAGAGAATATTCAGATGATCGGGCAGGACAAGAACGAGGAAGTCAGCAGCGAGAAGAACCCTCCGGAAACCGAGGATGGTTCTCCGAGGACCGAGGAGGATTCTCCGGGAGCCGAGGAGGATTCTCAGGAGGCCGAGGAGGCTTCGGGAGGAAGCCTTGGCCAAAAGATATGGCCAAAAGCATGGCAAAACCGGCGGGAGGGCCCGACACATAATGATGGAAACGATCAAGGTGGAGCAAAGAGAAATCTTGCGATTGAACCATCGACGGCGAAGCACGACGAAGGTGAGCGACCGGTGTCTAGGACGAGAATCGAGCTGATCATGGGCGAATCGCGATTCTGTGAAGATTCGGTCAACAGTATCAAAGCCTACCAGCGAAGAGGGAAAGAGCACGGCCGCGGAGATGTGACGATGGCCGGCTCGGGTGCGAGGATAGAGTTCGTAGAAAACGAAGATTGCACTGACATGCACGACGATGCTCTGGTTCTCGAACTCAACATCGGTGGTTGCGAAGTCTGCCGCATCCTTGTTGACAATGGGAGTTTGGTCGATGTCATTTTCTACGAATGCTTGATGAAGATTGGCATCGAGGGGCTCGTGATTTGGAGGACATCCTCGCAAGGTGTCAGGATTTAACGGGGATGTTGCCGTCTCGATGGGGACAGTCCATCTCCCGGTCTACGCGAGGAGTGTCAACCGGATGACGAAGTTCATGGTGCTAAATGTTTCGTCGCACTTCAACGTGATCCTAGGGAGACCTTGGATCCACTCCATGAGAGCCATCCCATCGACGTACCACCAGTGCATAAAGTTCCCGGGCAAGAGGGAAGGGGAAATTGAAGAGCTCAAGGGAAGCAGAGACGCCTACCAAACTTGCTACATGATGCACCATAAATCGATGGTTAACGAAAAGGGGTCAAGCAGGTAGAGAAAGGGGAGCCAACCGGTTTATAGCAATTAGCTGCGCCCGCCCCAAGAACCCCAAGGCGAAAGAAGAGGGGGATGAAAGGTACTACCGAGACCGCCAGGATACTTAGTGCGGAAGACATCGAGGCGCAAAGTGCCGAGGAGAGAAAATGGGGAGCACAGATTGAAAAAGTAGAACGAGTATGTATCGACGAGTCTGATCCTACTCGGACCGTCGATATAGGCGTAGAGCTCGACTCGGAAATCAGGGCCCGACTGATCGATTTCCTAAAAAGAAATCGGGGAAGTTTCGCCTGGTCTCACGAAGACATGCCAGGGATTGACCCCTCGATGACAGCTCATCGCCTTAACACCGATCCGAAACACAAACCCGTCGTGCAGAAGAGGAGAAAGATGGCCCCCGATAGGAATAAGATCATCAACAACGAGGTAGACAAGCTACTCTCGATGGGTACCATTCGGGAAGTAAAGTACCCTGAGTGGCTAGCTAACACCGTCGTCGTAAAGAAGAAAAACGGCAAGTGGCGAGTATGCGTGGACTTCACCGACCTCAACCGAGCCTGCCCAAAGGACAGCTTCCCGATGCCACATATAGATCGCCTCGTTGAGGCTACCCATGGCTACGAGCTTCTCAGCTTTATGGATGCTTACTCGGGATACCACCAAATAAGGATGCACCCGGACGACGAAGAAAAGACTGCTTTCATCAACGAGAGGGGCACGTACTGCTACAAAGTCACGCCCTTCGGGTTGAAAAATGCCGGGGCAACCTACCAAACGCTGGTAACGAAGATGTTCCACAAGCAGATTGGGAAAAGCATGGAGGTATATATCGACGATATGGTCGTCAAATCCCTGAAAGCGGCGGCACACATCGAGCATCTGGAGGAATGCTTCGAGATTCTGAACCAGCACAAGATGAAGCTGAATCCCACCAAGTGCACATTTGGTATGTCCTCGGGAAAATTCTTGGGCCATATGGTCACCCGGCGAGGAGTCGAAGCCGATCCCGAGCAGATCGAGGCAATTAAGAGCATGCCCTTGCCGTGAAATTAGCGAGAAATTCAAAGATTGACCGGGAGGATCGCCGCTTTGAACCGATTCATCTCACGATCGGCCGACAAGACTCTCATCTTCTATGAATTGCTGAGGAAGAACAAGAAGTTCGAGTGGACCGAGAAGTGCGAGGAGGCTTTCCGGGCGCTAAAATCTTATCTATCGTCGCAGCCCATCATGACAAAGCCAAAACTAGGGGAGCCTTTGTATTTATACATTGCCGTGTCCGACCACGCGATCAGCCAAGTACTTGTGCGTGAAGAAGGCGGGGAGCAGAAGCCGGTCTCCCACATCAGCAGAAAGCTCCTCGATGCCGAGACAAGGTACCCACAACCCGAGAAGCTCGCCTTGGTAGTATACGATGCATCGGAGAGGTTGAAACACCAATTCCAAGCCTACACCATCGTCGTCATGACCGACAGACCGATCCGTTCTATCATCCATGGCCCGAGCCAGTCAGGAAGGATCACGAAGTGGTCGATAAAAATGGGGGCATATGACATAGAGTACAAACTTCGGACGAGTCTCAAGTCTCAAGTGTTCACCGATTTCCTCATCGAGCTACCAAAGGAGCCGGTGGACCTCAGCAACGAGGCCGGCATCTGGAAGTTACAGGTCGACGGGTCGGCAACGGCGCAAGGATCAGGGGTGGGGATCAGAATCGTCTCTCCAATAGGAGACGTAGTGGAGAAAGCTTGTCGCCTCGCCTATCGATCCACCAACAACGAGGCAGAGTATGAAGCACTCATAATCGGGATGCAGTCATCTTTAGCAGTCGGAGCAAGGAACTTGCACGCTTTCTTGGATTCTCAGTTGGTGGTAAAGCAAGTCAATGGAGAATACGAGAAGAACGACGAACGAATGGAGGCCTATGCGGGAGTGGTCGATACTCTCTCAAGGAAGTTCTACTATTTCAGCCTATCACAGGTGACCCGAGGAGACAACACCCACGCCGACGCGCTAGCAAGCCTGGGTTCGACAACTGAGGTCGGCGAGCTGAGGTCGGTCACAGTGGAGACGGTGGAGAGACCAAGCATCAAGAGAGAAGAAGGCCCCGCTCAGAAAAGAGCTAAATGAGGCAAAGAGGCTGAGGAAGTGAGGACGGGCAATGCCAACATGAACGAAATCGAGGACGAGGAGTACGAAAGCGATGAGCGAGGAGTCGTGGACGACGATGAAGCAGAAGATTGGCGAACGCCCCTCTGGAAGTACATTGTCGAGGGAACGCTGCCCGAGGATCCGCAGGAAGCCAGGAAGATCAAGTCAAAGAGCTCCAAGTACACCGTCCTCGACAACATACTTTATTTAAAGAGCTTTGCAGGTCCCTACCTGAGATGCCTTGGCAAGAAAGAAGCTGAGTACGTTATGCGAGAAATCCATAGCGGGGAATGCGGGAACCACTTCGACGGACGTTCCTTGCTGAGGAAGACTAAGCGGCAAGGTTTCTTTTGGGAGACCATGAACGCCGATTGCATCAGCCATGCCAGGAAGTGCGAGAAATGTCAGCGGCATGCTCCAGCGATAAATTGCCCGGCGGAAGAGCTCTCTGTGGTATCTGTGCCTTACCCGTTCATGAAGTGGTCAATGGATATCGTCGGCCCCATGCCCATCGGCAAGCGGCAGAAGAGGTTCATGCTCGTCGTCACGGACTTCTTCACCAAGTGGACGGAGGCTGAATCATACGCCAACATCAAGGATTCCGACGTCGAGAGTTACGTTTGGAAAAACGTAATCACTCGCTTCGGATTTCCTAGAGAGATAATTGCTGATAATGGATCTCAGTTCATCTCGAAGAGGTTCGGAGATTTTTGCGGGCGATGGAGGATAAAGCTCAACACGTCGACACCACGGTATCCCCAAGGCAACGGGAATGCCGAGGCGGTCAATCGAACCATCGTTGACAATATCAAAAAGAGGCTCGACGAAAAGAAAGGGCTATGGGCGGAAGAGCTGCCGGGAGTGCTATGGGCTTATCGGACAACCCCTCATTCCGCGACCGGCGAAACCCCCTTCGCCCTAGCCTTCGGAGTGGAAGCGGTGATCCCGACAGAAGTTGATATCCCAAGTCTCCGTCAAACTTTAGCCCCCAATAGCGAGGAGGACAACGAGCAGAATCTCCTTCACCAGCTCGACCACATCGATGAGAGACGCGTGCAAGCGAGAGCGCACATTGCTAACTACCAGAACACGATCGCGCGTTTCTACAACAATAAAGTGCGCTCGAGGATATTCAGAGTCGGGGAAATGGTCCTCCGACGAGTTTTTCAGAACACCGCCGAGGCGAATGCTGGAAAGCTAGGGCAGACTTGGGAGGGTCCTTACATAGTCACTGTTGGACATATGTGTCCTTAAACAAGATATTTTATCCATTTGTAAAAGATTATGACAAGTCGTTGAATAAAGATGATACTTATTATGATAATCTTATTATAGTTTCTGGTAGAGTAAAATAGAATGTTTGATCCTTAGTTCATAAAGGTTGCAATTATGAATTATTATCACAACAGAGTCAATGTGAAGAAGAATTAATAATCATAATAAATGAACTTAAAATGTCCGTGACCTGATTAACAGGGTGGGAGCCCATTAATCGTATAAGGTCATTAATGTGACTAAGTGACAATCCTATTCTGGATTTTGTGTGTGTCACACTCGCTAGAAGTGCATTAAGTATGAAGTGTCTTCATACTGGACTGGACCTGACTTAAACTCCGGAAGTTATCATATAAGGCCGTCACTGATAACTTGGAGTTGAGTCACTAGTAGATGATCAAATGGATATTCGATCTAAGTCCTGAGTGATCTTGAGTCCAAGCTGCTGGCTTGATTGTTCTTTGATTTAACCGTTAAAGAACACGAAATATTACCGCTGTTCCCAACACTATTATTTTGGGAACATGATAGTCAGCAGTAAGGGTAGCTTGGTCATAGACATGGGCATCACACAGCTCTCTTCAGAGTGATGATGATTCCCTTGATTGTCGGTGGTGAGAAGTGAGAGGTACCCGTGCGCAACTTATGAATCAAAACCATAAGTGGGTTACTCATAATATTACTGACTGAGTCAAGGATGAAAATGCAATGAGGGGCATAACGGTAGAAACCGCCTGCTCGTGTGTGGATCATCAAGTGAAAGATCAATAACCCGAATTTGATTGTATCAATGGACACCCTGCTGTTATAAAGGGAATAATATATACCGTATCACTAAAGAGTGCAGCCTCGGGTCTATAGTGGAATCACTTCGAGGTTTGACGAACAACTAGCAGTTCGTTGGAGCTTAAGTGATACGGGTCCATGGTCCCCAGGATAGCTCCGTAACGGATGATACGTACGTGATTAAAATACATTCTGGATAATGTTTAATCATTTGGCTTGACTCATAAAACTGAAAGGTATGTGGCAGACGTCAGATAGTTTTATCGTTAGCGTGGCAAAAGTACCATATTTTGGTACACGAAATTAACTGATAAAAGAAAGTTAGAATTTAGATTTTCTATCAGCACCATGTTGTTGGAAATTAAATTCTAAGCAACTTTGCTTTTTGAACCGAGTCATTTCGACTTACGGTTAGTGATTTATGGATTTTCTAAGTTTGTGATCGGTTCGATAAACTTTGAAATTAAATCACATGCCACGAATTTAAATGATGGTGTGGCACCATGACATTTTAATGTGTGATATTGAGATAAAGAAATATTAATATAATTTAATTATTTGGATTAATTATTAATATCTTATTAATAATTAATTAATAATTAATAGATTTATATTAATAAATAAAAATATATATTTATATATATTCATATGTGTAAATTCGAATTAGGGTTTGATATATGAAACCCTAGCTAAATTCGAATGGTATGATTTGGTCTTTCCAAATTTGCGGCATAAGTACTAAATGTTTTGGTATTTTAGCAAATCCCTAAAATCAATATTATCCATTGGATCGGTTATGATTTAATATCAACCGTTGGATTAGGATATTGATAAATTCGAAATCAATAAATTGGTGACCAAGTTTCATTTTTTGAATTTGGTTAATTAATTATATCCGTTAGATCGGTCTAAGATTTAATCTTTACCGTCGGATTGAAAATTAATTAATTATATATATTTATATATATATTCGAATTATAGTTTATGGATAAATTCGAAATTGTTTTTTAATAAATCTTTTTATATTTGATTTTATCCTAAACTAATTTGATCCATTAGATCGGTTTAAAGATTTATCTCAACCGTTGGATCTAGATAATGATAATTCGAATTTTATTATAAATATATATGATAATTCGAATTTTATAAAGATAAGAAGATAAGATTGGATTTTTGATTTATCCAAATATTTCTTATTTAATTAAATCCCTAATTAATTACATCCATTGGATTTAGATGAGATTAAATCTGGACCATTGGATTAAGATAATTAATTATATTTAATTAATGAAATTCGAAAATTAGGGAGGGAAATTCTCCAATTCGGTTACGATTTGAGCCTATAAATAGAAGGCTCATTCTACACATTTTTCACACCTTTCCCCAGAGAAAAATTCGAACTCTCCCTCTCCCTCAGGGTCTGCGAATTTTCTCTCTGATCTCTCTTTTCTGGTTCGGCTTAGGAGACTATTTCTCCGGAAGCTTAAAAAGAACCATCAGTTAAAATTTTGCGACGGAGTCCTGCCGGCGAAGCCCACGCTTCGGTACGAGGATTCCAGGAGAATATCCTGGAAGATCACGGGAGTTTCCCTCAGCACCGGCAGAGCCCTGCCCGATTCAGAACGCGCAGCCGGAAGTCGTCAATAGAGTTACGGCCTTATGCATTGGGTTAATAAATGCAACCATTTACTGCTTTCTATTTATTTCCTATTATGACTAGATTATTAATAATGATATATGAATATTAAATTACATAATATTTATCAGATCTTGTGAAATGGTTATTATCCGATATCCGGACCGTTGGACGGATAACAAGTTATTCCGCTTTAAATTAATTTTTAAATGTTACCCGGACGGTTCGGAGGTACAATTCGGGATAATTTTCAAGGAATCCGAGACGTGATTCCCAACAGTCACCAACGTCGTCAGGACAGGAGTCTATGAGCTCAAGAACACTGAGGGCGCAAAAGTAATACGGAGTTGGAGCGTGAAGCACTTAAAGAAGTTCTACCAGTAGCCTCGTCTCTCTATTTTCCCTCTTTTCATGCTCGTAGAGTTTGTTTTTTTTTCCTGTTGAAATGTATACCCCTCCCCAAAGCAAAAAGCCCATTCATCAAGCCCATGCAAAATCTCGGCCCAGATAGGAAAATAGTGTCCAAACAACACCAAACAGCAGCACGACAAGTAGTTCAACCCGGGAGCGACAAACCTAAAAGAGCCTCACATTATTGGTTAGGGTTTCGGCACGAGTTTCTTCGAAATCACACACACTCTCTCTCTCTCCTTTTTCAAAACCGCTCTCTTAGGATCTCTAAGGCGATGCAGACTCCGCCGACTACCGATGACGCTACGATGGTACGCCGAACAAGTAAAGCTTTGCTATGGGAAAGCGCCTCCAAGAGGGAGCGACTGATGAAGGAAGTTGCTGATCGGACGACTCCCAGGAATGAGATGGAGAGATGGAAGATGGAGATTGCTCTTGCGGAGTACCGAGCTTCCGTGGCTTCATCGGCCTCTCCGGCCGCTCCCGAAACCCAGGCGATGCCAACCCCGCCGATTGTCGATGACACCCCGGTGGCTCACCTGACCCGCGCCAGGACCAATCGAGCCCAGCTGTGGAAAAGCGCCTCCAAGAGGGAGCGACTGATGAAGGAAGCTGTTGATCGGATGACTCCAAGGGACGAGATGGAGAGGTGGAAGATGGAAATTGCCCTCGCCGAGTATCGAGCTTCCGTGGCTTCTTCAGCCCTTCCGGTTTCCCCCGAAACTCAGGATCGGGGTTGAGCTACGAATCGATCCTCTGCCAACTCAGGACGTCAACGGGAGGCTCAGCGGTCGACGTTCTAGATTTTTCCTTTTTCACCACTTGGGGAAGTCCTGACCCTTTCTTGTTCGGGGCTATTTTTGCATGGCCTCGACTTTTATTGAACTGATTTGGAGTTTCTGGTATGCATAACCTTTTTCTTTGTCTCAGACTCGAGGAGAAGGTAAAGGAAATATATATATATATATGTATATATACATAAAGGCGAGAGTACCTAAGAGAAACTGCTCGGTGAGAGTGCCGAGCAGGAAGAAAAAGAAAAGGAAATATACGGCTAGGGCGCCGAGCAAGCCCATACCGGCGAGAGTGCCGAGAAAATTAAAAATATTTACGGCTAGGGCGCCGAGTAAGCCCATACCGGCGAGAGTGCCGAGAAAACTAAGAAAATATATATATGCATATATAGATAAAGGCGAGAGTGCCTAAGAGAAACTGCTCGGTGAGAGTGCCGAGCAGGAAGAAAAAGAAAAGGAAATATACGGCTAGGGCGCTGAGCAAGCCCATACCGGCGAGAGTGCCGAGAAAATTGAAAAAATATTTACGGCTAGGGCGCCGAGCAAGCCCATACCGGCGAGAGTGCCGAGAAAACTAAGAAAATATATATGTGTATATATACATAAAGGCGAGAGTGCCTAAGGGAAACTGCCCGGTGAGAGTGCCGAACAGAAAGAAAAAAGAAGAGAAAAGTATACGGCTAGAATGCTCAAAGCGAGTCCGTCGTCGCAAGGAGCATGTAGCCAGCTGGAAGAAGTTTACCGCTGTACTCGTTTTTCATTTTACCAAGTGTATACACTTGATAAAATGGGGGACTAACTGTTAAGGTCGGATTTGGTCAAATCCATCCTCAACACAACTCATGTCGTTTTGTCCATTAACGACACGGGAAGAGAGCGTGGAAGTTCGTTGACCGATGGTCAACCAAGGAATATCCTCGAGGAGGTTCAATCTCGAGGAAGTCTAAGAGCAACCCTCGAGGAAGTCTGAAAGCAACCCTCGAGGAAGCCTAAGAACAACCCTCGAGGAAGTCTAAGAGCAACGCTCGAGGAAGTCTGAAAGCGTCATGATGAAACATACAGGGCTGAATGACGGCTGACGAGACGTGCATTTAATAAAGCCCACCTACTCACTCGACGAGGGGCATCAGCGTTGAAGCGTGCAGGGTCGAATGACGGCTGGCGAGATGTGCATTTAATGAAGCCCACCTACTCACTCGACGAGGGGCATCAGCGTCGAAGCGTGCAGGGTCGAATGACGGCTGACGAGATGTGCATTTAATGAAGCCCACCTACCCATTAAGGCAGCCTGCTCGGAAGTGACGTAAAGCATGGGCTAACCACGCTTCTCTCAAATCACTCTGGGAAAGCTAATGATTAAAAAGAGAAAATGGCGGGAAAGATGCGAGGGGGCATAATGTAAACTCTATAAAAGGCAAGTTAAGCCTCGTTGATAGAGGTTCGGAAAAATAGGAAAGAAAACCAGAGAAAAAGAAAGAATATTCTATAAGAGAAAGGCAGAAAAAATAGAGAGAGACATTGTTCTTGATCCTTCAACTGTCTAGCTATTCAACGAAAGGAAACCGAGCTCTTGTGCGAAATATAACAAATCAAAGATATTCACTGATCGTTATTGTTAACTTGTTATTTGTGATTATTTTTGTGACTGGAAAAGGGTGGTGAAAAGCGCCCTCTACAATTACTATTAATTTTGCTAATTACTAGTTTTATGTCACCTTTATTTTATCTAAACAAATAAATTTGAAATACGATCAAGTAAATAACTAAAGGAAAATAAAAACAAAAATTGAAAGCTTTGGACAAATAGAGAAATATAGGATCTCAATCATTCCTTACACTTCACTCGATTTTTCATCCTTCGATCACCAAATTGCTACAAGTCGTTAACCAATACCCCTAATGCATCAAAAAGAACTCTTCCGATATTCAATTCGAGTTATCTTTCCTAACTAACTCACTATATTCCTATGTCAATTAAATTACGAACGATTCATTAAGCATGTGTTCTTAACGGGTTACACATGTTACATAGGTATATTCCATCCTACATAAACTCAAGACTTCCATCATAGATCATGTGTCATCCTATCTACGGCTAAACACAAATTTTCTTTTCCCAAAGTTTCTAAGGTTTACCAAATCAATTTAATTGGTGATCAAGCAATTAAAAACATGAAGAAAAGGATAGAATTGTGATACCCCGTACGGCTTATAAAACTTTACTTTTTTTTTTAACTCATATAAGTGAGCCATTGAAAAACGCTTCATTTTTTTTCCTGCATAGATATATGTACCTATTTTATATATTTACATATCAACACGATATATTATTATTTACATGTAACGAACGTTAGACTCCCACGTCTAACCAGTGTCACTATTTATTCAAAACGATGAGGCATAAACTACTATTTCCTCTCTTTTGCTTTCTACCTAGCGTAAAGACGCTCAAAATACTCCAAGTACAAAACGAGCCATCCCACGGTCGTTATCTCATATGCATCAGATCTCTAGCTCGGAGTCTTCAACCAACAACATCAAGCGTCATTTGAATTACCTGTAATGTCTGCATTACAAGAATTCTAATGATCGAAAGCTCAGTAAGTAAAGACAATTAAAAGATCATATAGTGTCGTTCATATCATATGCCCTTTACCCATATAGGAGGGCTAACTTTCATATCATAATAATATAGCACATTTAATATGCATTATCCAATTCTTTTTCATAGTGTGTATCTCAAATGCTAAGGCTTGTAGACGTTGTTCTGGACGCTCCTGTTGCACAATTTCCCATAATTCTTTTAACTGTGACCCTCAGGTCCTTTCTTTTAACTGTGACCATCCGGTCATAACTTTTTAATTCTTTTAACTTCGACCGGTCGGTCGTAACGTTTCAATTCTTTTAACTGTGACCGGTCGTAACATTACACGCAGACGTGTGGGGAAATTCTCAATTACATTCATGGTGATCAGTCGGGCTTCCCACACTGCGCCATAACATATCATAGTCTCGTTATAGAGACATCGCAAGAGGCATGCCACCTACCCAAACTTAGCAACTGAGATACACTGTCATTTAATCTTTTAACATATACTCCATTCATAATGACAAACATCGGAGCAACGATGCAACTATATGCATACATTAACATGAAAATCACCATTCAATTTCATTCTTGTAATGCAAGTAAAAGAAGATCTTTACTTACCTCGAAGCCTTTGGTGAATATGACTGTGCGAAAAGCGCCGACCTTACTCAAATCTCGATGTGCTATTACTTTGATTTAGAAGTTAATATGATAACTTAACGTCAGCCATTAATGGTAAAATATATCATAGAATGATTTCTCAAGACTAGACTCGTGACAAAATAAGTCTTGAGTTTCACTACTTTTTACCTAAATTTGTTTAATAAAAAAAAGGTTCCCGCTCTTTTATTCACGTCTTACATTAGAACCTTAGCAAGATTCTACTTCCACTAATGCTTTTAACTCAAGAAACAGTGTGAATAAAACTCATATTTCACCATTTCAATTAGTAAGCAAAGTCAATACAAGCACAAATATGCACATTAATCACACATATTAATGAGTTACTAACTCTTTTATCATCATCTTAAACAAGACTAACGTTTTTATATAATTAGAACAAAACAAAACTATTCTCCACAAGTGTTACACTTACACATACCATTAATAAATTATTTGACTCAAAAAGATTTATTGTGAGAAATTATTATCATTAAGAAACTTAAATATATTAATTATCAGTAAAAGAAAACTTAAATGGAATAAGTTCCCAATTTCTTTACCATTGAAAAGCTCTAACAACTTGGTAAGAGAATAATAAAATTTATAATCACACGTGCATGAATTAGCACAATAGTATTATTCTAAATTGATTACAAACACTTCTCACATGATTAAAATTAAGTTTTCTTCAGATTCTAAACATCACCTTAAGCTTCAAAATTAATATTTACAAGCTTAGCAAAGTTTTGTCGAGGAGGGTTTGGGAGCAGCCGATAGCACAAAATCAACAGAGAAAAGTTTAAAGTTTTTGATGAGGAGAAATGAAGAAGAAGAGATGTTTCAAGACTCTTTGGTGAGCAGCTCGGGAAGAAGGTTCGAGAGAGAGGATATGTGTACGTGTGATGATATACATTCATCAGGATAAAGTTTCTCTTTTTTTTTTAAAAAATTATTTCTTTATGATAAGGAATGGATTCTTAATAGCTAAGCTAATGGATAAAGAAATATGTATCTAATATGTTAGACTTTTAAAATGCACTACTTATAAGACTACTATTTCCTTCTTTCTTTCTTTTTTTTGTTTCTATTTTATTTTATTAATATTATCACTTATGTATGTGGTTAGTAGAAATTATTAATTTAAAAGCTGATGCTTTTAAAATGAATCAAGGATAATCCATTAAAACTTCATGGTAACATTAATATGATATTATTATTTATAAAGTACTAAATTTATGTTATTTGTATTTACTAAGCACACCGATCTTGATGTAAGGTTCTGCTTTTCCGCAATGCACCAAACCTCAAAATCAACATTAGAATTTTCCGATGACTTTTGTCAAATTAAAAGATATAACAGTTAAAATCTATGACTATTTTCAAAACACACACATATATAAACATAACCTGAAATATAGAAATTATGCATTTTTTTTTAAACGTGCTCATGAGATTATTGGGCATTATAAGAATAAACAAACTTAAGCAATTGTCATTAATAAAAGAAACAATAATCCAAAACAAGCTACATGCGAGTTTCGATTGCAATCCTATGAACGGTTTAACTCATGATGAATCTAGAGCATAAACAAATCACAAAGATAAACATTATGGAGAAATAAATTCAGCAAAGAAAGTGATACTAATGGAGAGCATCTCTGAAGTGATCTTCGTCTCCACCGTTCTTCTTCGCAAAACCCGATCTCCAATGGCGTTCTTCGCGTTTCCTAGCCTCTTGTAATGTTTTTGTCTCCCGAAATTCGCCCATTAATCCCTCTTTATGATTCCCTTATTTAACCTCTTCATTAGGTTAACAATAGGCTAAAAAAAGCTAATTCGCGAAACAATGGTGCTGGGGCACGGGAAATACTGTGCTGGGGCACAGCGTGAATTCTAAGCTTCTTGCTGGGGCACCGAAAATCTGTGCCCCGGTACAAAGCTGCTGCCTGGTATTCTCAATTTTGGATTTTTGGGCATGTAAAACTTCGTCCAAATGACTCTATTCGTCTTAATCTTCAACCAAATCACAATCCACTCATGTAACTCCTAAAACAAACAAAAACACTAAAAGAACCACATTAAATAGCTCTTGGATAAACGAAACTCAAAGTGAAAGTACTCGATTTATCGGTAACCAACTCATTAGATACAAATCCGTAACTATAAATACAAAATCGTAACTACAAATATGAAACTTTAATGGTAAATGCAATTACAAATACAAAACCGTAATAAATGGCTTGCTTCGATGTCCATCGCCGATGCAGCCCAAACCCTTCATTGACCTCACACCTGCCACGATCTTTTCCACACCCTCGGCCTCCGACCAGCCTCGACCTCTATTACCTCACCGGGGATCCTCGGTTCCTCCGATTTTGTAATTTCATTTACGCATTCCTAAGGAAAATATTACCACTGCAAAATCATGTAAAACCACTCCAAAACATGTAAATTCATTTACCAAAATCATGTAAATCAATTTACAAAATTGTATAAATTGATTAACAAAATCGTGTAAATCCATTTACCCCTCCAACCAATATTACCACTCAAAGGTTTTGTAAAACGAATTACAAAAAATCGTTCTGTTTTTTGTCCGGCGACCGAGAGACGGCGACTGCACGATTTTGGGCGAACGAAATTTCGGACTTACGATATTTTGGGTTTAGGAGAGAAGGCAGCGCGAGGGAGGGCGACTGCGAGGGAGGGCGACGACGATGGAGGGAGACGGAGGAACGAGGCAGCAACGGAGGGAGACGAGGAACGAGGCAGCGACGGAGGAGGATGAAAATCAAAGGAAGAGAGAACGAGGGAGTGAGGTCGGGGGAGGAGGGAACGAGTGTTGGAGGGTCGAAGAGAGATAGAGTGAGAAATAAAGAGGAGAGAGAAAATTTTAAAATTTTAGGTCAAAGTAACAAATTAAATAAAAATCTGAAAACAAGGGGAATAATTCAACCATAATTTTAGGAAAATATACATTTGCAATTAAAATATATAATAAATAATTAATAAACGAAAATACAAAAATATAATTAAAATCATGGTTAATATGGTCTATTTTTTTTTTAATAAGTATAAATGAATTGTTTAAAAGTATGGACAATTCTTTTAAACCTAATGTGATTTTTGGGCATTTCATTTCATGAGTTTTGTTTAATTTCAATAACATTACAAAATTGAATGAGACTTAAAAAAATCTGAAAAAATAAGATTTGAGAATACGTTAGATCTCGTGTCAATTTCCAAAATTCTTTTTATATATAGATTCTTGGATTACTTATATTGCACATGCTCACTTCATATGTTTAATTCCTACTTTTTGTCATTCCGAATTTGCCTTTGTCAATCATGACGTCAACAATGTGGGTCCGGATCTATAACATCGATCCGTTTCTATACTCCTTTATGTCTTGTAGACTCAGAAGCCGGATACCACAACTTGTTACTCTATAGCTTGCAGATTCAACAGCATATACATCAGGATAACACCTAGATTCAACAGTACATAGATCAACTCCTGTGGCTATCACGTTAAACTTCAACGACAGCTCCGCCACAGCGTGCCAGTTGAGGTAGTTCTCATACTTGTACCACATGAACAAGTTCTCCGAAATGTAACCGTAGCGGTATGTACGTGGCCTAACAAATAGACCGCTTTGGTGCGGATCCTCGGTGAATTTCCAGGTATAACTGAAGCTCTCTCCTTGGTTGGTTTTTACACAGATGGTACAAGATAGCCCCATGACCCACTTGGAAAAATCATTCCTGCAAGCTACAACGGCGCAGACAGCAATGCCCAAAAAGCCGTCATTGTGCCAGCTTGAAGGAAATGCAACGTCTAAAGAATGTGCCTTTGACTGAAGGTCGAACCATTTTGGAATCTTCTTCCCCGGGCAGCAGACGTTAACATGAGCGTAGTCTGATACCTAAAGCATGTTTTTATTTTAATTTCTTAAGTGATTAGTTCAATATTAGTAGAGAAATACATTGAATTATAACGAAAGAAGAGTACTGATGCGTGCCCAAAATACATGAACTCGTAACGGTAATTCGGCCAATCTTCACTAACTCAATCTCCGTTGTTTTGAGAGAGATCAAGTTAATAAATGGTTATTGGCTAATTTTTCATTGTAGTAAGCTCCCTAAAATAAAGCAAAGATTACATACATCTAAATGGACCGGATTGAGCCCAGTTCAATTAAACTCTAAACATAATTAACTAAACTAAACATAATTACATAAGGACATTAAATAACGACATAATCAAAACGACAAACTCAATCTAAGTATCCTAAATTAGTTAATTAAATAACGACATTATTCTTAAACACTTGGGATGTATCGAAGACATACCTTTAGTTCGCTGTGCTTGGATGCAGATATAGCAGCTGTGTGTAAACTTCTAATCTGAAATTCAGTAACTACTATGTTGCATATATCCTGATCCAATTTGAAGCAATCATAATATAGGAACTCATTGCGTTTTGAGTTGTTATTCCGCCATCCACGTGCAAGTTCCCACCATGAGTCGGATATTTCTTCCAACTTCACACATCCCGAGGCGTCGAGAAATTGGAGAGACGATGGAAGACTAGGCAGATATTTTAGGTTCTTGCAATTGTATATGTGAAGCGCAACAAGGCTACAAAGTTGGTTGATGCTTTCGGGCATGCTCTGGATAAAGCTATTGCTTAGAGTTAACTTCTCTAATGAAGCTAAATGGCCGATCCAATACGGAATTCGTGATATAATGCATTTACTCAAATCTAACTTGGTCACGGCCGAAAGCAAACCGTACGTCAGGTGAGGCAAACACTTGAGTTTTGAACACCCGTGAAGGTTGATCTCTTGAAGACGGCGTAAATAACAGATGTTGCGCGGGAGAATCTCGAGATTTATGCAATTCCACATTTCCAAACGTCGAAGTCCTGCTAGATTTTCAATTTTGGAGGGTAGATTTCGGATCCCCGTTCTCCGCAACGCAAGAACCTCTAGATTCTCCGAAGGTTCCCAGATTTCCGGAAAATATTCTAGTTTCCAGCAACACGAAATTTTGAGATATTTGAGGGATTTCAACTTCCATATGTTAGAAGGCAAGCTCCAAAGGCTTTTGCAACCTTTAAGATGGAGTTCCTCAAGACAAACGAGGCCCTCAGTCGACGATGATGACAGCCTTTCTATATTGATCTCTTTCTAAATACAATTTTACCAAACTCTTCGGAAGTTTCGGCAACGTTTCTAAGGACCAGCAATATCTCAGGTCAAGATGCATCAAAGATCTCAAATTTTGAGTAGCGCTCGGAAGATTCTTGAGTAAGCGACAGTCACTTATATTCAGATATTCAAGACTTTGGAGAGACCGAAACGATGGAGGAAATTCAGCTATCGAATATGAACCCCAACTTATTTCCTTGACAGTCCCTGAAATCTCCGGGAAAATTTCAAGTCCACGGCAGCTGCTAAAGTCAAGGGATCCGAGAGTCCAGCATGTCCAAGCATTACATTTATCTGGGCATCGATTCAACGAAGAAACATTGTCAACAACTCGAAATCTAAGTCGGGTACCAAAATGGCGTAACTTCCCACAGTAACTAAGATTCACGCTTTCCAGATTCGAAGCTAGAGAGAGATCCGGAAGTTCAGTGAGATTCTTGGAGTTCCTAAGATCAATATATCTTAAATTTGCTAGGTCCTGCAAAGAAGTTCCAAAGTTGATTAAAAAAATTATCACATCTCGACACTCCATGTCCAACATTACAAACGTAAATTAATACATACATGTATGCCACTCCAAAGTTGCTCGAGGTTGCTATTCGGCATCTTAAGTACAGAAAGTTTATGCGGCTCAAAATGTGTCGGAATATATTTCAGAGGCCAATAAAACCATACAAGACATGTGAGTGTATTAGGAAGGTATTGGAGACCTTGAGGAAGCTTCACTTGGTTATTGTATGTATCAAGATTTAGCAACCTTAGCTTATACATACCTTTATAGAAAACAGGACTCAGTTCCACCTCGGAAATTGTCTCGCCCCAGTCAATAGATATTCCTTCAATCTCCAAGGTACCCTAAAAATCGATTTTTTTTTTTAACAAGGTTACAAAAATAAAAAATAAAATAAAAAACATCGGTGTTTTACCAATCTCTAGAGTAATTCACTAGATTAGCACGTACTGTACTGTTTTTGTAGACGTGGGAAACGTCTTTTTCACCCCATATTCTGCTACGCATTCCAGGCTCCTCAACGAATTGCTGTCGAACAATTTCCTGACCCATTTCCCGTACCAAATCATGCATTACAAGAGCATTGCCTTCGACAGATATAAGGGACTTGTCGACCAGACAATCTATACCGATGTCCGCAAATAAACTGCCACCGCCGAGGATACACTCCACACTGTTTCGGCTCACATGTCCTTTTATGCAGCAAGCGATGTCAAGAAATATACGCTGCACCCTTTCATCCAATCCATCAAAACTTATCTTTAACGCATTGTGAATTTTCTTGTTGGGCACTTCTTTGAGTTTATCTAGTTCATGGTCCCATTTTTCTCTTCTTTTCGAACGAAGAAAGGAGCCCAAAATTTTAAGCGCTAACGGGATTCCTCCGACATAGTTTACCACCTTCTTCGAAAATCTTATGTCATCGTTTGTAGGAACGCTTCTCTTGAAAGCATTCAAACAAAGGAGCTCGAGGGCATTATCGAAATTCAAGCCCTTGAGTTCAAAAATTTCATCTGCTCTATCTCGGAGCACTTCCGCGTCTCTTGTTGTAACGATAATTCTACTTCCGAGGCCGAATTGGTCGTCATCTCCAGCTAAAAGTTCTAAATGCTCTGGATCATTGACATCATCGAGAACAACGAGAACCCTTTTACGGCGAAGCCTGTCCTTGTGAAACAAGGTAACCGTGTTTCGAACATTCTCTTCCAACAACTCAGAAACTAGTCTTTTTTCTAACCGATCAAATGTCTGTTTTCCGGATTCTTCCCGGACATTTGCGAGAAAGCAACTACCTTCAAACTGAAGAGACAGTTTTTCGAATACGAAACGAGCAAGAGTTGTCTTACCGACACCGCCCATTCCCCAGATGCCAATGGTTAAAACTTTTGGTGAGTGGATCGATAAAAGCGTGTTAACTTCTTCTACGGTTTGGTCAATGCCGATAAGACCCTTCGCATCATTATTACTTGATGATGCTGCACTTAACTTCTTCAGAATGTCCTCAACAATTGCATCAACAAATTCAAATTCAAGCCTGGGATCAAGGAAAAGACTAGTTAGTAAAGAAATGATGCAAGTAAGAATTCAAACTCATGTCAACATAGAGTCCGCGAAATATCTTGGGTAACCCGCGAAATGTGGGTGTGCGGCTTGATACCGACCTACTCAGTTGTCGTTTTACCAAAACCCCCATGCCGCATACACATATAAACTCTTAATAAACCCCAAAAACGACATAAAAATTTATCACAACCCCAAAATTCTACATTTTCGATTAAATTTATTTACTATTTCTGAATACTACGACTTTACGAAATAAGACCGGCACAATCGATAACGCTTTTATAAAATCCTACGAAAACCCAGCTACCGCTCCCGGTATGCCTGTAAATTAGACTCAGCGGGTGGTTTGCGGTAACCGGTCTCTCCGACATTGCTTAAATCCTACTCTCCATCACCATTCTAAAACACATACACAAAGAATGAGTGTTGAGTGTAAATACCTGTAAAGCTTTGAATCCCACCCTGCAATGTTGGCAGCAACGGTCAGTGCCTCCCTCCATTTCCGGAGCACCTCCTCCTCGAACCGCCCCTCGAAGAGAGCCAGCGCCGCCCCGTAGCTGCCCGACTGCTTCCGCACGTGTGCCGGGTCAACCCCGTAGAAGACGGGCACAGCAACCTGCCCAGACTCCCTGCACCGCAAGATGTGCACGAGCTCATCCAGGCACCACGACGAGCACGCGTAGTTCTCGGAGAAGACGATCACGGAGATCTTCGACGCCTCGATGGCGCTCAGCAACGCCGGCGAGATCTCGTCGCCTTTCTGGAGCCTGTAGTCGATGTAGGTTTCGATCTTCTTCTGGCAGAGCCGCGAATGGAAATGGCTGATGAAACCGGAGCGCGTGTCCTCGCCCCTGAAGCTGATGAAGACTTGGTACTTCGCCATTGAAGGAGCCAGAAAGGTCTGCGAATCAAAGCACGAAAACTTGAAGACGACTTGCAATGCAACGACTGGTTGATGGATCTGAACTAGTCAACATTGAAGTGGTTTAATATAAATAAAAAATGTGTTATTATCACCATTGGTCCTCTATTATAAATAAATGTATAGAAATGGCATCCCCGTTATGAAAATGACAGAAATAACCCATCGGTTATAATTCTTACGAAGATATGACCTTTCCTTTATGAAAATAATAAAATAGCCACTTGGTTTTGATTTTCAATATTTCAAGTGAAAAAAATTATGGCCCATACTTCTTCTGGCATAAAATTAAAATTCCATCTATTTTTTAGATGTTCCGTTAAAATAATATGACCATATAAAAATAACAACAAATGTTTTTAGATGAATCTTCATGACAATATTCCCAGATATTTGGTATATGAGAGTGGTGAAGAGCTAGAGTGTTAGGTTGGGTCAACGACTGGTTGCTTGATCGAAAGTCAACATGGAAATGGTTTAATATAAAAAAAAAGAAAGGAGTAATTATCACAATTGGTCCTCCATTATAAATAAATGTACAGAAATGGCCTCCTTGTTATGAATATAGCAGAAATAGCCTATTGGTTATGAGTATTATGTGGAGTTAACCTTTCCTATGTGAAAATAGCCTCTTGATTATGATTTTCGAGTGGATAATGTGATTAAAGTCAGAGAAACTAATTCAAGATCAATTGGAATCTAAGTTTTATATCTTGGTACTTCAATAAATTTAGAGCGATTTGTGGCATCACAATGAATTATGAACGAAAACTCCAAAAAAATATGCTTCTAACAATAATTATAATTGTCGGATTAATACCAATACTAACGGGCATAATTCGCGAATTGTGTGGAATTTAAAAATAGGCAACTTACCCTAATCAATTACACCTTTAGGCCCAGTTTGGCATTGATTTGTTTGGTTAATGAAAATAAAAAATAATTGGTTTTTTTTTTTCAAAAGTTCCAGTTTAGTGTTTGACAACCAGTTTTACTTAATTAGCTTCTAAATGTCAAAAAATATTGAAGTAGACATAAAATAATATTAATTAAATCTCAATATTAATATAAAAAGTTAAAAAAGAATAATTTAAATAATATAATTACTCAATATATAAAATAAAAAATATTGCTTAGTTTATTATGCCTTTTATGCTTTTAATTGACAATAATTGTGGTGACAATACCAATTTTTTACATCCTCGTTTCTTCCGTCCACGATAAAAAATTAGTACTTTTACCAACTAAAAAGAACTAATGCTTTAACTGCAATAATAATATGTATTTGTTTTTTTTATATACGTTTATCTTCCAAAAAGAATTGGTAGTTTAACTATAATAATTTAAGAATGTGAACAAAAAAGGGTACTTTTACCACTTATAAAAATTGGTACTTTAACCGGAATGGTAAAATATTTTTGGTACTTTTACCACCCAACAAGAATTGGTACTTCAACTGAAATAATTCTTAAAAATGGATCTAAAAAATTGGTATCTTTACCATCCAAAAAGAATTGGTACTTTAACCACAATAATTAAAAAATATGGACATAAAAAATTGATACTTTTACCACTTAAAAAGAATTAGACTCTTAACCGCAATAATAAATATATTTTTGGTATTTTTACCACCAAAAAACATATTTATAGGATAGAAAAGAAGAAAAGCAAAAGTAGATTCTAGCAAAATAATTTATTACCAGCTTTTAAATTTTGCCTATAGAACAGCTAAACTTTTTACTGAAGTGCTTCTATTGTAACTTACCAAACACAAATATTGACTTAAAATTCTAAAAAAAAAAGTACCTGTTATGGGTATTTTTCGGAGCCTAAAAATGTTAAGGCCCAGCCCAATAAACACATTAAAAAAAGGCTCAAACGCCAAAGGCCCACGAAGGCAATCCGGGTCCGCCCCAAAAAAGTCAACTCTGACCAGACTCGGAAAAGTCAATGAGACCCGCCCCGATAAAGTCAACCCAAAACCGACTTGGGAATACTAATGCGGGATCTATTCCGAAAACATGCTTTTAGGGGTCGTTACGACCCCTAATTAGGGGTCGCTGCGACCCCTAATAAATAAAGTATGAATTTAGGGGTCTCTACGACCCCTAATTAGGGGTCTCTACGACCCCTTATAAATAAAGTATGAATTTAGGGGTCGATACGACCCCTAAAGATAAAAACATGGTTTTAGGGGTCGTAACGACCCCTAAAACATAAACCGTGCCTTACGACACCTAATTAGGGGTCGCTACGACCCCTAAAGATAAAAACATGGTTTTAGGGGTCGCAACGACCCCTAAAACATAAATCGTGCCTTACGACCCCTAATTAGGGGTCGATACGACCCCTTAGGGGTCGCACGAGGCTCTCTATAAATACGAGAGCCCCCCACCACAATTCGGTAAGCTTTCTCAAGCCAAAAAACCTCTGCTCGCCATTCTCACTTCCCGATCATAAAGTACTCGACTAATGTTGAGCGTCGGAGCGAGCGACAGAGGTCCCCCCCTCTGTCCTCCTTGGGAGTTCACGTTTTTTACACTCTTTGCAGGAGCGGAAACGGAGGCAGAATATCCAGAAGCGACTTTCAACCCATGAAAGGCGAGGAAAGGAGCTCTAAGCCCATTGTGGCCATCGCGCGGTCATTGGGTCCGGCCCAAAACGGAGCTATGGGCCGCTTTTCACGTTGATCCAAAAAACAGCATTAACAGTACCTATTAATAAGCAATGCCAAAACGGGCCTTAATCTCGTTGAAGTAGCACTAAAAAATATATAACAGTCTAAAAAAAATACCAGGTGAATTTATTGACTAAGAAAATAGCACGTAAAATGTAAATGAAAAATAAATTGTGTGAAATTTAATATTACCTTATCAATTACATCTTTAATCTCGTTGAAGTGGCAATTAAAAAAGATATAAGTCTTAAAAAAAACCAAGTGAACACTATTGAATAAGGAAAATATATAGCACGTAAAATGTAAATGGAAAAGAAAATCATGATTCATTTACAAAGCTTAAATATATCTGGACCTTAAAAAATGAAAGAAAAAAAAATGAAAAAAATCATGCAGAGCCGACTATATCAATATCGGAATAAAAAAATCACACAATGACACAATCACATACATGCTATCATTCAATTTCAACAATAAGTGAATTGAAAGTTAGAGAAAAACAACATAATAAATTTGAATTACTTTTAACCATAAAGAATAGAATTAAATTTAGGCATTGGAAAAATCAAGCATGAAATACTTATTCCACTAATAACCCATAAAATTAACAGCATAATCAATTCTTAAAGATGACTATTTTGCACATGTCCACTTCAGATGTTTAATTCACACTTTTTTGTCATTCTGAATTCCCATCTGATATTTTTCACTTATATTATTTCAAGTCTCGTTTTTTCCTTTGTGTTTCTCAGGTGCCAATCTAGTAGGGATTCAAGCTCATCAATCACATCGATCCGTTTATATACCAAACTCCTTGACGTCTTGTAGATTCAGAAGCCGATCCCGCAACATCTTATGTCAATAAAACTAGCTCTCATGTCAAACTTCAACGACAGCTCCGCCGCATCACGCCATTTGAGGTTGTTCTCGTACTTGTACCACATGAACAAGTTCCCCGAACTCTTACCGTAACCGTACATAAGGCATGGGCTGCTTTTGGAAAAAAATTCGGTGAATTCCCAGGTAAAACTGAAGCTCTCACCTTGCTTGGTTCTCACGCAGATGGTACAAGAAAGCCCCCATGGCCTTGTCGAAAGAACTAATCACCCCGCCTGCGACAACGGCACAGACAGCAACGCCCAAAAAGCCGTCATCGTGCCAGCTTGAAGAAAGCGCAACATCTAAAGAACGCGCCTCTGACTGTCGGTCGAACCATTTCGGAATCTTCTTCCCCGGGCAGCACACGTTAACATGAGCGTAGTCTGTTACCTAAAGCATGTACGTATATATTAGTGAAAAAAATATATTTAATTATAACGAAATAAGACTGATACGTGCTCAAAATCGATGAACTCAGAAAAGTAATTCGACCAACATTCACTAACTCAATCTCCCCTCTTTTGAGAGAGATTAAGTTTATGAATGGTTGTTTGCTACTTATGAGTCGGATCGGGCCTGATTCAATTAAATCTCTAAATATTATTATTATATAAGGACATTACATAACGACATTATTCCTATATACTCGGGGAGTATCGAAGACATACCTTAAGTTCGTTGTGCTTGGACGCAGATATAGCAGCTGTGTGCAAACTTCTAATTTGAAATTCAGTAACTATTGTGTTGCACATGTTCTGATCCAATTTTAAGCAATTATAATATAGGAATTCCTTGCGTTTAGGAGAGTTGTTATTCCCCCATCTACGCGTGAGTTCGGACGATGAGTCGGATATTTTTTCCAAACTCACACATCTCGAGGCTTTGAGAAATTGGAGAGACAATGGAAGAGCAGGCAGGGATTTTAGGTACCTGCAATTTCTCATATTAAGCTCAACAAGGCTATGAAGTTGGTTGATGTTTTCGGGTAGGTTCGTGAAACCGCTATCGCTTAGAGTTAACTTCTCTAATGAAGCTAAATGGCCGATCTCATACAGAAATTGTGATGAAGAACATTGATGCAAGCTGGATAGTGGAGCGAGTGTAGGAAATAGAAAGAGAAGTGTAGAACTGTTAATCTTCTGCTTAGATTCCAATTTTGTACTCGAAAAAAATAACTCTTCTCCCGAACCGCAACTGAATTCCTTGATCGTCCCTGAAATCTCCGGGACAATTTCAAGTCGGCTGCACCTTCTCAAGTTAAGGGATCCGAGAGTCCAGCAATACGTGTCATTACATTTGTGGTGGCATTGATTCAACGAAGCAATATTGTCAACAACTCGAAATCTTAGGGGGACCGAAATCTGCGTAAGCTCCTACAGTCACGCTCTCCAGATTCAAAGCTAGAGAGAGATCCGGAAGTTCGGTGAGATTGCTGGAGTTACTAAGATCAATGTATCTTAGATTTGCAAGGTCCTGCAAAAAAGTTCCAAACTTAAGTAAAAATTACCGCATCACTCCACGTCCAACATTGATACTTACATGTACGCCGCTCCAAAGTTGCTCTAGGTTGCTCAATTGCATCTTAAGTACAACAAGTTTATGCGGTTCAAAACATGTCGGAATATATTTCAGAGGCCAAGAAGGCCATACAAGACATGTGAGAGTATCTGGAAGGTATTGAAGACCTTGAGGAAGCTTCACTGCGTAACTGTACATTTCAAGATTTAGCAATCTTAGTTTATACATGCCTTTGAACAAAATAGGACTCAGTTCAACCTCGGAAATCGACTTGCCCCAGTCAATAGATATTCCTTCAATCTCCGCGGTACCCTGAAAATCGAAAATAATTTTTACAAAGTTAAAAAAGAAAAGAAAAAGATTTTCAACAATCTCTAGAGTTATTCACTAGATTAGCGCGTACCGTATAATGTTTAAAGAAATAAGAAGCGTCATCTGCGCCCCATATTCTGCTACACTTTCCAGGCTCTTCGACGTATTGTTGTCGAACAATTTCCTGACCCATTTCCCGTACCTAATCATGCATTACAAGAGCATTGCCTTCGACGGATATAAGGGACTTGTCTATCAGAGAATCTATACCGATATCCGCAAATGAATCGCCACCGCCAACGATACACTCCACACTATATCGGCTCACATGTCCTTTTATGCAGCAAGCGAAGTCGAGAAATATACTCTGCTCCATTTTATCCAATCCATCAAAACTTTTCTTCAACACATTGTGAATTTTCTTGTTGGGCACTTCTTTGAGTTTATCTAATTCATGGTCCCATTTTTCTCTTCTTTTCGAACGAAGAAAGGAGCCCAAAATTTTAAGCGCTAACGGGATTCCTCCGACATAGTTTACCACCTTCTTCGATATTCTAATGTCATCGGTTGTAAGGGCACTTCTCTTAAAAGCATTTAAACAAAAGAGCTCGAAGGCATTATCGAAATTCAAGCCCTTGACTTCAAAAATCTCGTCTGCTCTGTCTCGGAGCACTTCCGCGTCTCTCGTGTTTTGATCATTCTCTTCCAACAACTCTGAAACTAGTCTTTGTTTTAACTCATCAGATGTCTGTTTTTCGAATTCTTCCCGGACATTTGCGAGAAAGCAACAACCTTCAAACTGAGAAGACATTTTTTTGAAAACGAAACGAGCAAGAGTTGTCTTACCCATGCCGCCCATTGCCCATATGCCCACGGTTAAAACTTTTGGCGTGTGTATCGACAAAAGCGAGTTGACCTGTTCGACGGTTTGGTCAATGACGATAAGATCCTTCGAGTCATTATTACTTGATGATGCTTTACTCAGCCTCTGCAGAATGTCCTCAACAATTGCATCAAGAAATTCAGATTCAACCCTGGGATCGAGGTAAATACTAGTTAGTACAAAAATGATGCAAGTAAAAATCAATGTTTCATAGGAAAACACTAGGATGCTAAAATCCAATTTTATATGCAGAAACAATAACATCTAATGTCACATGGAAACTCACGTGGGCTTAGCATTCATTGAGCGGAAACGGTCGAACAAGAACTCGGCGATTCGCCCTGAGTCCCCGGGATTTTGGCCTAACTCCATCGTCCCGGGCCACAAATTGGCAATTTTCATGATTTTACACTTTCTATTTCGGGAATCAAGAATTTGACAAATATTATACCATACTCTCCAATCTCCATCAACATTCTATACACAAAGGTAGTGTTGAGTAATCACCTGTAAAGCTTTGAATCCCACCCAATAATCTTCGTAGCAGCGGTCAACGAATCCCTCCATTTCCGGAGCACCTCCTCCTCGAACCGCCCCTCGAAGCGAGCAAGCGCCGCCCCGTAGCTGCCCGACTGCTTCCGCACGTGCGCCGGGTCAACCCCGTAGAACACGGGCACGACGACCTGCCCGGATTCCTTGTACCTCAAGATGTTCACGAGCTCATCCAGGCACCACGACGAGGACGCGTAGTTCTCCGAGAAGACGACCACGACGACCTCCGACGCCTCGATGGCGCTCTGCAATTCCGGCCAGACCTCCTCGCCTTTCTCGAGCCTGTCGTCGATGAAGGTGGCGACCTTCTTCTGGCGCAGCCGCGAATGGAGATGGCTGACGAAAGTGGCACGCGTGTCCTCGCCCCTGAAGCTGATCAAGACTTGGTATTTCGCCATTGAAGGAAGCAAAGAAGTCTGCGAAGATTGCAAGGGATGAATGAAGAGCTGTAGTCAACGACTGGTTTTAGGAGGGAAATGGTTATTTTAGTATAAAAAATTAAATAAAAAATGAATTGGTATCCCTTATTTATTAATTTTTTTTTTGACTTTTTTGTTATAAAAATAACTTTAATTATAATTTGTAGGGAAATTTGTTTTTATACCCTCTATTCGCAAAAATATACTCTCTAAGTCTTAAGTTTCAAAAAAAGTAGTATAAGCTTAGTGTATGATTTGACAGTTTTACTCACTAATTTATTATTTTTTTACTATTAATAATTTAAATAATTCAAAAAATAAAATCCTAAATATTGTCTTCTTCTATTTTCATGAATATCTTTCTCTGCTTGTTATATACTAACCGTTAATAAGGGGTAATTTTGGATTTTAAAAAATTAAATTATTAGAAGGTATATAAAAAAATTAAAATAGATTTTTAAGGTATATTATAGTTGTTTTTGAAACTTGAAGGTATATTTTTGCTAGAAGTGAAAATTAAAGGTATATATAAAAAAAAAAAAAAAAACCCTAATTTCTATGTGGACTTGGCTCTTTTAGTATAAAAATAATGGAAATTGCTTCATAATATGCTCGTACTTCCTGCGTCATAAAATTTAAATTTAAAATTTTACGATAAAAATCCTCAAAATATATTATTTTGTTTCTCTAAAAATTCCGTCCATTCTTTAACCAATTTAACAAAATTTTAATGTGTTGTTAAGTCTAAGACACGTATCAGTTTAAATAAATGGTTAATGTGTCCCTCCATTTCCTGAGCACCTCCTCCTCGAACCGCCCCTTGAGACCAGCAAGCACAGCCCTGTTGCTGCCCAACTGCTTCCGCACTTGCGACGGGTTAATCCTGTAGAAGACGGGCACAACAACCTGCCGAGATTCCCTGCACCGCAAAATGTGCACGAGCTCGTTGCCTGCCAAGATTCCCTGCACCGCAAAATGTGCACGAGCTCGTCGCCTGCCGAGATTCCCTGCAGCGCAAAATGTGCACGAGCTCGTCGAAGCACCACGATGAGCATGCGTAGTTCTTGGAGACGACGAACACGGAGACCTTCAACCCCTCGATCGCGTGCCCTCGCCACTGAAGCTGATGAAGACTCGGTACTTCTTCATTGAAGGAACCGAAGAATTCTGCGAATAAAATCTCGTAAACTTGAAGGAGACTTGCAATGCAAGTGATGAAGAGCTATAGTCAACGACTGGTTTCTTGCTCTAAAGTCTGAAGTTCTAACTTCTATTAATATATATATAAAAAAAGGGTCACTATCACAATTATTCCTCTATTATAATTTTTTTTTTTTTTTTGTATAGATTTGGTCTTTCCATTACGAAAATAACAAAAATAACTAAATGATTATGATTTTCATGTGGATTTAACCCTTCTAATATGAAAATAATGGAAATAACCTCTTGAGGATATATTTTTGCCAAAAATAAAAAGAGTAAACTGCGGCTAAAATACCCAATGTTTCATTTTATTTTAATTATGTGCCCAAAGTTTTTTTTTTTTTTTGGCTATATTACCCAAAGTTCATTCTGTTAACGCTAAACGTACTCGCCGTCCAATTCTTGTGAATCTCCATTACTGCTCCTACGTGGCATTCACATGTCATTTTTAAACCGCCACGTCAGCTGCGGCTAAAATATCCAATGTTTTCATTTTATTTTAATTATGTGCCATTTTTTTGTGTGTGGCTATAATACCTAAAGTTTATTATGTTAACGCCAAACGTACCCGCCGTCCAATTCTCTTGGTATTCATGGAAGTGTTTATCCAAAGAGATATAACGAGAATTTAGAGAAGAAATATCAATTTGTTGAGAGAGTAAGAGATTTTTCGATAATATCTTATGAAAAAAATTAATATTCTAACTATTGTGAAATTAATAACAAAGTGCCGGAACTTACTCAAGTAAGGAGGGCGATTTGAGGACGATTTCTCAAAGGGTTTGGTATGAGTAAATAAAGTGGGCTATGATGGCGAAGAATTGTTATATTAGATGAAATTTATGATATTTTAGTATGTCGGGTGTTTTATGTGAGCAACCGATAAGAGATATCATAGTTTGGCTCGTTCAAGTGTAAAAGGTAGAGACAATATGTTTACAGAAATTTTATTTATCTTCTTAAAATTATAAAATATTTGTTTAGATTAAATTAAATGCACTATAAATTATAATATATAACAAGGTTTAAAATGTAATGGTGATAGAATATCGATAATCCGATTTTATAGGTATGATGATGAGTTATTATAAATTTATAAGTTTTTTAAAAAGTAGTGTTAATTTTTTTCGATCACGAGTGTAATAATAATTGACGGGATATGAACAATTTTAAAAGTCCTAATATATAACAAATAGGGGTTAGAAAGTGATATACAAAAAAAAAAACGGAATATGTGGTATGAAATATCAAAGTCTCTTGATATCGTACAATCTTAAATTATATTGAATCAAATTATTATTATCTTTGTACTTTTCATAAAAAAGAAATTCAAGTAGGAAGAATGCGACAATGTTCTTAAGGAAGTTTTTTTTTTTTTTTTTTTTTATAAAAAAAAGCGACAATCTTAATTCATACATAAGTCGTTATATTAAAATTATACAAGTATATAAATAATTTTTATTTCACAATTCATTTGTGATGAAATAGTTAGAGTCAAGAGTCTAAAACAGAAGCACGACAAAATGCCCCGCCACCCAAACCGCGTCACATGTGCAAGATTGCACGTGTGTGTTGTTTCTTTGATTATTTAATCAACTATTATTTTAATTTAATCAAATTACATATATCTCGTAACACATTGAAGATTGGACCCACTCGTTGTTTGTTATGTTATGTTTTTTTTATATTATTATTTTAATACACTTAAAATAATAAAATAGCCACTTGGTTTTGATTTTCAATATTTCAAGTGAAAAAAATTATGGCCCATACTTCTGGCATAAAATTAAAATTCCATCTATTTTTTAGATGTGCCGTTAAAATAATATGATACTATTGCTAACCATATAATTTGTAAAGATAAAAATAATAACAAATATTTTTAGATGAATCTTCATTACAATATTCCCAGATATTTGGTATATGAATCTATAACAATACAAACATTTCAAACAAAAATTCAATAAATTAGCAATCATGGCGTCAAATTTTCCCAAATTTTCTGGAACCAGAGAAACATGAGCTCGAAGAGAGGAGAGGGTGAAGTTACGGAAGTGACCTTGAAGACGGGGCCGAAGCCGCCGTGGCCGAGCTTGTTGAGGTCGGAGAAGAAGTTGGTGGCGATTTCGAGGGACTTGAGCGTGAAGAAGAGGTCATTACCAGAACGCTTCAGTGCCAAGGTTGCAGCCATCGAAGAGGCCAAAGATATAACCAAGTTGAATTTGGATGAACTCATTGGATCTCTTCAAACTTTTGAGATGAATATGTCTCAAGCAAAGAGAGAAAAAGGAGTAGCATTCAAAACTTCTACTAAATGTGATCACAGAGACGATACAACCAGTGAGTTTACCAATGATGCAGCTGGCGATGCTACAAGTGTAACGACCCCTTTTCTCGGGTCGATTACTTCTCAAACAAGACTCGAGATTTTCCTAGCTTAAGGAGCCCTTTGGCGGTTTTTTTTTTTTATAAAAAAAACTTGTAGCGCGCATTTTTTTTTAATATAAGATAATATTCAAAGATCATAAGATAAGATAAATATTCTTAGATTGTTGAACTTATCCGACTTACAACTTAGAACATGAAGTTCAGATCTTTAGGATGTTGACTCGAGAAATTTGACTTATACATAAGACTCGCCAGGATAAAAACAAAAGGAAATTCACTTGAAAAAAATGAACGAAATACAAGAACTGCGGAAACACCTACAAGAACCGTTTCTACCACCGTATGCACTGTATATACTGCACACGCCAATTCCGCTCCATCCGCCGCTAGTCTGCAATAGGTTTCTTTCCTGTAACTACAACACGACTATAGTGAGCTAAAAAGCTCAGTACGCAAAAGCATATGCAACTCACAATTGAACATACACATCACAAAGTTCAAGCATAGAGGTAAACTTACGACATGTGATACAATAAGACATTTGAAAATATATCTTATAAATGTTTAACATAATATTTGGGCCCTGCGTCCGTACCATTGCGCAAAGCCAACGGGAGACTGGGGGAGCTACCCACCGAGACCACCCGAGGCAAAGATGCATGATGTAAATACGTTCAGAGGCATCGAACAAGATGCATAACGTAGACACATTCAGAGGCACCCAATATGAGACATTAATGGTCTCGGTACGACGCATAAAAAAAATAGGTTTTCTTATAAAAGTATATGCGTATATAATTTACATCATTATCATAACACGCATTTGGAAATCTTCATGATCACCCAACGATATTCATATATGCATAATCCAACCATCATATAATCAATCATATAATATCAACATCCATGTCATAAAGATAAATATCAAGATATGTAATTCATATTATTGTCATGTTGTAGGTGAGTACTTTTTACGTACCTTAGGCTTCAAGAAAACACTCGACGGGAGTCACCGTCTTAAGAACACAATCTCCCTGATATTTACACTTTAAATATCAGTTTCAAGACTTATATATAGTCTTTCCAAACATTAACCTACCCACACTCTTCCTTACAACTAATAATTCTCTCTCTACCCTTACAACGCCTAACTCCGTTTGATAAGATAGGATATAAATGTTGGATACCAATTCACGGATCTGCAAAGAACACGAATAACACCAAAAGAAATCGAACCAAAAATAAAGAACACAAGCTTTTGGGAGAAGAAATTCTCTGATTAATAATCGAAGGCTAAATACAAGGAGATAAACTCGAAATTCTAATGGACTCTACACATTTACAAAGTGTACAATGCTAGGTTTATATAGTCTCTCATAGGCGAAACCCTAGCTACCCAAATCGCACAAAATCAGGAAACTACCCTAAATAATCTCGCCGAATCTTTGACTTGATTTGCTTGCTCCTCAAGTTACGCGTCTTCCTTTCTGGGTAGAGTTTCCTTTTCCTGCCCGGACAGTCTCTCTGTCCCCGAGCTGGCCTGCTCGTCTGCCTCTGGCCGGGCTTGCCTTCTATCCGGACGTTTTGCTCGTGTTCACCCGAGCTGGGCTGAACAGTTGTCCGTCTTCTGTTCTGGTCGGTACCCGGGCTGACTCCTCGCAAGTGTTTCTGCCCGTCCTGGGTTCTGGTCGTCACCCGGACTAAGTCAAGCTTAAGCTCACAATAAAATCCAAAGAGCTCACATAAAAACAAAGTTTATGTCTCAACCACATCCATATTGAAAGGTTAATAAAGATAACTTATAAAATAATAATAATAAAAAGTTTGTATTCCAAGATCTTCATTTGATAGCTTTAAGGGAAAAAAATATAGGTATCGAATATAAAAAAAAATATCTATAATTACCAATCAAATAAACAAATAACAAATTTCTTCATTAAAACATGAAAGCGAAAATATATCTTAACGAGTTTCTTCAAAATCATAATTATACATAGCTTACTGTAAAAAGAAGCCGTTATTAAAACTCCACACTTAAAACAATACCAATAAAATAAACGAAATCTTTTACAAACAACTTTTTAAATACACAACGACACTTCACAAAGCTTTATAACCTTGTAGAAAGATATCTTTATTCGAAAATTTATAGAGCTCATCATCAAGAAAAAAAAAACCTTATTTCGTTGTATATATAAAAAAAACGCAAAGATTAAATAAGATTTTTATACTAAAAATCCAAGTATACGCACGACGACTTCGTTTTCGCAAGAAAAGTTTTCTAAAAATTATCGTTTTGAACTTATCCTTCAAGAGTGCCAAAACTAAAATTTTCCACATCATAAAAAAAAAAAAAAAAAAAACTGATCTAGATAAAAATCTTAATCGCTTTGATTATCATAAAAAGATAACTACGAGCCTTGTCTTAATATTTCCATTAAACATAATTAGCGACTAAAACAACGGCGGTAAAAAAAGCGATAAAACACCATAATAGCTTCACCATCAACTTGTCAAAATTACGAGAGTATACAAAACAATACAAGTAGTATAATAAATATCAAAATTTGCACCTCGCTAAAACCTACAGCCAAGCGTTTAAAAAAAAATTGAAATAAATCATAGCTACCAATCTTTCACAAGAAACATACATTTTAAAACCAGTAATTATCATCAAGAAGCTAAAAAAATCATACAACAAGCTTAGCGCGACGATTCCTAGAATTTCATTAACACGCTATAGTCTAACTAAACCCAACCCCGTAAATACAACTCAAAATAATCAGAAATTAGCTTTTTAAGCTACCTGAAACGCAGCTTAACGACCCTCAAGAAGACGCTTCAGCAACCTTTTCCGATCGACGATATAGCGCAGCCCGCAACGAAGACAGATCCTGAAATCTTTGCTTAACAAATCTGTAAATAAAACACAGATTTAAACCGAATACTTCGGGTTCTAAAATGAACCGATTTCGGCCGATCACGGATCTAGAGTACTTATGGAACTCATATCGACTTCCGAACAAAGTTGCGAGCAGCGAGACGCGGAAAGGCGAGGTCGGCAGCGACTTCGGGTCTTCACGCAGGTTCCACGACGAAGGGTGACGGAGAAAGGATTTTCCCACTCGTCTTGACGGTCAAAAACAGAGACCGATCGGAACCACAAAAAAATCAGATTTCGACTTCGTTCTAAAAAAAATATGGACTGGTATCGAAGTCATTGACTGACCTTGGCTGATTCCTTTGGCTTTGCACGGTCGGAGTGACAACAACCGGAGCGGAAATGAGCGAGCTTGACGACGGGAAGAAGGACAGAGCAAAGAGAGAAAAGCCTCTAACTTCTGTGTGGGTTCAGAGCAGGTTTCGGCGCAAAGACGGTGTTCACGATGAGCTTGAGTTTCCGGCGAGCCAAAAACAGCAACGAACTACGCACCATCGAAGCTCCGGCGATAAACTTTATGAGCAGCTTGGGTTCTTTTTCTCCTTCATTATGAGAGACAAGGGGGTGACTTGTGGTGCACTCTGATTTCGGTGGAAGGGAGTTTTCAGCAAAAGAGGAAGAAGAAAAGGAAGTCTTGACAAAACGTGAGGGAAAAGAAAAGGTGGAGAGGTAGATGTCAGATGAAAGGATGGGTCATGATAGCTGATGTCAAGGGTTGAAAAAAAAAATGGTATAGACCTTGCAGAAGACTCACGTGGGTGAGATTAAAGGGAGAGACAATTTAGATTGAATTGGTGGCAAAAGAGTGAAAGTTTGGATAATGGGTACCAATTAAATTCTTTTATTTTTCCATGACGAATAGGGTATTACAACAAGTGATGTAACCATGGATGACATTGCCCTTCTTACTAAAAATTTTGGTAGGATGTTGAAGAAATTTAACACTCAGAGACCACCTTTCAAAGGAGGAGGAAGTGGTTCTTCACACAGTAACTCGAGCGGTAACCACAGATCTGTGAACAACAATCATAGTCATAATGATGGTCGTACTACCGATGATAAGGTAAAAAGGAGAGGAATCAAGTGCCGAGAATGTGACGGGTATGGTCATATACAATCTGAGTGTGCTAACACACTCAAAAGGCAGAAGGCAAAATCTTATAATGCTACATGGAGCGATGATGACACTGACGACGAACATGACGAAGAAATTGTCAGCCACTATGTTGCATTCACTGCATCACATCACTCTAATGATCAGAATATGGATTCCGCTGATGACTCAGATGGTCAAACGTCATTCAAATATCTCTTCGACAAATGGATCTCTGTATGTAATTTGAGCAAGAAGCTTACCTCTGAAAAAGAAAAGTTGATTGCTGAAAAGCAAACTCTATCAATAACAGTTGATGAGCTTATGCACAAATATCAAAGTCTGATTGATCAAGCAAAATAAGACAGAGAGCAGTTTATTTCTGAACAACAAGTTTTATCCATTTCTAAAGACGAACTAAAAAGACAGAACCAGTTACTTAGCCTTCAGGTGGAAGAACTAAAAGACTCTCTCTCAAAGGCAAACTATCTTGCAGCTGAAAAAGACAAGAAGATAAGTTCAATGGAACTAGCAGTTATGAAGTTCAACTCTGGAAAATCCAAACTTGATGATATTCTTGAACAAGGACGACATTCAGGAAATCGTTCCGGCCTTGGATTCATGAAAGGAAAAGCACTGTCTTACGAAAACAACCAAAACAAATACGATCGTACAAGCTATAATCGTATCTTCAGAAAGGAGTCAGATAACTGGAATAATGCAGAGAATGAAAACAACAGAGACTCTACAAGCACGTCAAGTCCATGTTTCATCATGATGCGAGGTGCAGAAAAATGTACAAGCTATTCTCGAAGAATGTACAGATGACCTTTCCTAATAGGCAAGCAATCAATAGAGGTCGCTCAGTGTGGGTACCAAAATCTTTTCTCTTCCGAATTCCAAAGTCAAAAACTGCTTGGGTTCCAAAAGACAATATCTTCTGCAAAGTTGCCCATACTTCCCTCCGATCATCTATAAATGACGCATGGTACTTTGATAGTGGAGCTTCCAAGCATATGACCGGACACAATGATCATCTAAAGAATTTCTCCGAAAGCAACGAAGGCAAAGTCACTTTTGGAGATGGCAAAAAGAGTACTGTTCTAGGCAAAGGCGACCTCAATGTTTCTGGAGTTAAGAATTTGAGTAGTGTTCTACTGGTCGAGGATCTAAAGGCAAATCTTCTAAGTGTTAGTCAACTTTGTGATGATGGGAACAATGTCAAGTTCACTGCAGAAGCATGCTATGTTATTGACTTAAAAGATAAACATGTTGTTATGACTGGTTTTCGATCGTCTGATAACTGTTACCAATTGACAAAGGATCATGTATGTCTCAATGCAATGACCGACACCTGGAATCTCTGGCATGCAAAACTTGCACATGTAAATGGCAGACACATGTTCAATCTTGCAAAATTAGGTTTTGTACGAGGCTTACCTGTTCTTCACAACCAGAGTAACCATATATGTGGTCCTTGCCAACTTGGAAAGCAACACAGTTCATCTCATAAAGCAGTGCAGATGTTTACCACCAGCCGTGTTCTTGAACTCCTACATATGGATTTAATTGGTCCAACCCGTATTACGAGCTCCGGAGGAAAGAAGTATATTTATGTCTGTGTTGATGACTACTCAAGATTCACTTGGGTTCATTTTCTTAAAGAAAAATCTGAAACTTTTGAAGTTTTCAAGAATCTATGCATAAGACTTCAAACTGAGAAGGAGACAACTATTGGCAAAATCTTGCGAATTAGAAGTGATCATGGAAAAGAGTTCGAAAACGGTTATTTTGCTCAATTCTGCAACGAACATGGGATAAGTCACGAATTCTCAGCTCCTATCGCTCCACAACAAAATGGGGTTGTGGAACGGAAAAATTGTACCTTACAAGAAATGGCTCGTGTTATGATCAACGCCAAAGACCTAAATTCGAAATGGTGGGCAAAAGCCATCAGCACCGCCTGCTACACTATTAATCGTGTCTACTACCGTCCTCTGACTGAAAAAACTCCATACGAGATTTGGAAAGGCAGGAAGCCAAATATCTCATATTTTCACATATTCGGCAGTAAGTGCTACATTCTGAATGACAGAACCCCAGTCACAAAGCTTGCTGCTAAAAGTGATGAAGGAGTTTTTCCCGGCTATTCTCTAAACAGTCGTGCTTACAGAGTATACAACAAGAGAACATGTGTGATCATCGAGTCAATCAAAGTCAAAGTCGATGACTCCGTTGATAACGTCAACAATCATAGCCTGAACACCAGCCCTCCAGAAAATTCCGGAGTCAATACTACAGAATTGGATCTCGTGTCTTCTCATTCTCTAGACCTACCTGATGAACAGATAAATACAAGCAACGAAGGTTCTCAGACAAGTGAACATGTTGAGGGCACCTCTATAAATAATGTTTGTGATTCTAATAATATGTTAACTGATGAGATCTCCTCTCAGTATCATGGTGAACCATCTTCTCGTATCAAGAAAAATCATCCGTCAGAGTTAGTTATTGGAAATCTTCATGAAGATCGTCAGACACGAAAAATTCAGATACCAAACTATCGTGATCCTGCTGGATATTCTTGCTTCACATCTACATTTGAACCGAAAAATGTTGTTGCCGCCCTAACTGATGAATTTTGGATAAATGCTATGCAGGAAGAGCTGGGTCAATTTCAGCGAAATAATGTTTGGACCCTTGTAGAAAGACCCTCTTGGATGAATGTCATTGGCACAAAATGGGTCTTCAAAAATAAGACCGACGAAGAAGGAAATGTTGTCAAGAATAAAGCCCGTCTGGTTGCTCAAGGGTACACTCAGATAGAAAGACCCTTGGATGAATGTCATTGGCACAAAATGGGTCTTCAAAAATAAGACCGACGAAGAAGGAAATGTTGTCAAGAATAAAGCCCGTCTGGTTGCTCAAGGGTACACTCAGATAGAGGGTATTGACTTCGACGAGACTTTTGCTCCCGTAGCTCGCCTTGAGTTTGTTCGTCTCCTTCTTGAAATCTCATGCAGTCTAAATTTCAAGCTTTATCAGATGGATGTGAAAAGTGCTTTCCTCAACGGAGTCATAAATGAAGAAGTGTATGTTGCTCAGCCCCAAGGCTTCGAATATCATTTTCTACCAGATTATGTATATCGATTGAACAAGGCTCTGTATGGTCTAAAACAAGCGCCAAGAGCCTGGTATGATCGTCTTACATCTCATCTTTTACAAGCCGGCTATGTTCGTGGGGAGCAGATAAAACTCTTTTCATTCTCAGACTTAAGCCTCACACTATGATAGCTCAAATCTATGTCGATGATATTGTGTTTGGTTCAACCTCTGAGGATCTGGTGAAAAAGTTTATTTGCATGATGGAAACTGAATTTGAAATGAGTATGGTCGGCAAATTGTCAATGTTTCTTGGTCTTCAAATAAAGCAACGCTTTGAAGGGATTTTTATTTCTCAATCCAAATATGCACGAAACTTGGTTAAAAAATTTGGAGTTAGTACGTCAAGGTCTGTGCGAACACCCATGGGAGTGAATGAGAAACTCATGAAAGACGAAGATGGAAAATCTATTGATCAGAAACTCTATAGGAGCATGATAGGAAGTCTTCTCTATCTGACCTCAAGTAGACCCGATATTTGTCAGAGTGTTGGGGTCTGTGCCCGTTATCAAGCAGATCCTAAGGAATCTCATCTTCTTGCAGTCAAGCGGATCATTAGATATATTCATAGTACCATTGATTGTGGTCTCTGGTTCTGTCGGGAATCTCCTTTGTGTCTTTTTGGATATAGTGACGCTGACTGGGCCGGAAGTGCAGACGACAAAAAAAGCACCACAGGTGGTTGTTTCTATATTGGAAGAAATCTTGTCTCTTGGTACAGTAAAAAGCAAAACTCTATTTCTTTATCTAATGCTGAAGCAGAGTACCTTGCTGTGGGAAGTTGTTGTACTAAACTATTATGGATGAGACAAATGCTCTGTGATTACGGTATTGATCAACAACAACTAACAGTGTTATGCGATAATCAGAGTGCTATATGTATTTCAAAGAATCCGGTTCAACACTCCAGAACAAAGCACATTGATATTCGGCATCATTTTATCCGTGATCTCGTTGAGATGAAAATAATTTCTCTTGAACATGTCAGCACTACAGAACAGTTAGCAGATATTTTTACCAAGCCTCTAGACTCCACTCGTTTTGAAGAACTCCGGAGTAAGCTTGGAATTTGTCGTATCTGAACAAAAGAATTTCTGGTTATAACCCAATTCCTGATCATATCATGGGTTAATAACATGTAAGGACAGTTTTGTAATTTCACAATTTCATAACTGATCCATGCATGCAGAAAATCAGTATTCGTCAAAATATTTGCAACTGTATTCCTACTCATGTGATAGAAAATTCAATCTGTTGGGATTATTGTTGACAAAATTTGGGATTTATTGAAGAAATTTGGGATAAACATTAAAACAAAAAGAATTTCTTTCTTTTTCTCCCACAGAAATCGCGAGCTTCCTTCTTCTCCCTCTTCCTCGCGATTTTCTTCACCGAACTCATCCCAGTCGCTCCAAGATCACGCCGAGTATTTCTCAATAAATTCTCTCAAGAAATTCGAGCTCTATATAGTCATGTCTCTCAGAAATCGAAAAGCCCTCTTTCTCTCCTGCCCTAGGTTTTTCTTCGAGCTCAAGAATGGGGAAGAAAGGTTCCCGGATCATGAACCCAGTCGACAAAGTGAAGAAGAAGGAACCTCGGAGCTCTTCATCATCGCGACCCTCTCCGTCGCTGCCAAGTGATGAACTCGCTCCACCACCGGTCATTGTTTTGCCCGACGTCGCTCCTCCGCCGATCAACAATGGGCTTCCTCGTTCATACTTCAAGCTCAACAGGAAAGAATTCTTTCCCATGTTCGATTTTGACGAGAAACGAAGGATTCTTCTAGCTCAGGTTCTTCTTCGATTTCTCTGAATCTATTCTCTAAGAAGTTTGATCGTTGGAATTTCATGAAGATTGCTGAAATTATTGGGCATTGATTGTGAGATATTGTTTGGGCTGTGGTCTGTTGTTTCGGATTTAAATTTCAATGTCGTATGGATTTGCTCTTCTCGATCAGCTATTATTGGATTCTTGGATTTCTCTGGTTATGTTGCACGTGATAATTTGTTTAGTGATGGATTTCAAGCGATATATCTCTCATTCTTAATCTCTCGATCGACTTCATGAGAATCATCACTCTGTTTATATGTCTCGATGAATCGTTGTGCTTGTGTTGTGTTGCCTGGTTTTGTCGGAATATTAGCGTTATTTATTGAGTATGTTTCACTTCTCAGGGTGCCGAGGAAATCATGTTCCCGTCTGCCGATATCTCGGTAGAAGATTTGGAGAATGTTGAAAAAACAAAAACCACTCCGGTCTTATCATCTACAGAGACATTAATGGCTGATACCGACAACTTGGAAAACCTTGGTGACACACACATGGCCTACGGTGATTCTGACATCAACACGAATGCTGGAAAAATAGAGACCGGATCAGATTTTTCCGAATTAGAGGCTGCTTTTCTCTCCACGGTAGCTACTTCCGTCACGAATGTGGTTGCCGATTCTCTAGCCGAAGATGTCACAGGATCGATCAAAGGAAAGATTTCCAATCCCCGAAACAGTGTTACCACAAGGAAAGAGATTAAGGAAATAGTTCTCGGTGTCGATTCTCCGGTACCGGAACTTGCTCATCGCTCGCTGCTTCGTGTGTCTGCTTCGTCCTTCTCTAAGGACTCAAGTAACTCAGACAAGTCTCCGGATATGCAAGAAACTCCAGCCGTTCTGAAACGTAAATTCTCTAGCTCTCCAAGGACTTCCAAGCGTCGAAAAGCTCCTCCGGCAGCTGAGAAAGACATCATTGACTGCACTGTTCCTGAGCATCACTTGCCTGGCACCAGTTCAGCTCTGTCGCCACCGAGTCATCCTCCCTCCTCGGCGAATCCTTCTCTGACCGCTACTGCTCTAAGTATCAAGTTCTACGACATCGCTTCTGAAGAAAGGTGGGAACGTTGTGAACAACGGCCACTTCACATGGAGAGATATCTCGAGATGCGCTCTTATGACGGTACTAACTTTGAAGAATTTATCAAGGGTGCTAATTTGGATTTTCTGTTCACTGGTCTACGCCGTGCTTTTCCAGCCCTTGTGCGAGAGTTTTACTGCAACCTCCAATCAGCCAGTAGATTGAAGACCAGCGACTGGTTCGGCAAAGCATCTACGAGGTCATCTCATTGAATTTTCTCCTTCCATTATTGCCAATTTCTTAAAATACCCAATTTCGGAGAAAGATATTCCGCATCACGATCGTCAGTTATCAGATCTCACTCCGATTTATCGTGTGCTCACCGGCGATGATGCCGGATTTTGGCCTCGAGGGGCAGCGGCTATTCCAGCGGCTCTCTTGTCTCTCAAGTTCTTTGCATTATGGAGGATTGTTCTGGAAAACATCAGTCCGTCATTGAACAAGTCTCGGGTTATGGTCAAAGTGGCTCGTATAATGTACTGTTTTGCAAAAGGTATTCCATTGGACTTGGGACGTTTTCTATATGAAAACATCATGCAGTTTGCGAATGTCGGTTTGCCGGCTCAGAGTTTACCATCACCCTGTCTCATCTCGGAGATTCTAATTTCTCAAGTACCCGAGATTGCAAAACCCGAAGAAGCAATTCAAAACTTGCCACAAAGTCGACCAACCAAGTCTGGCTATGAGAAGCACTCGGATCTCCATCCCGTCAGTGATGGTCTTTCATTACGCAACAACCATATTTCTCGTTCGTCTGTTCCAAGTGAGCCTCTTCCTCGACGTTCTCCGCGTACCAATACCATGACAATGGCTGAACCTTTGTCAAGGAATAGCACCAGATCTGAGTCATTGCCCAAGACGCGTGCTCACTCGCCTCCTGCGCGCCAGTTTCGACATGCGGATCAGCGTTACTCTTCAAGGCCACCTGGTCAGTATAGTCACTCTTCTACAGGGACTGTTCATCTGGCGTTAGCTGCGGTTCGTTCAGAGTTGGTCAATGTTCAGAGAGCTCAAACGCCGGTGGTCCATACTTTAGAGTCTACTATGGCACAGGTTCACGCTCTCTCCGACCAGATAGCTCTTCTTCAAGAGACTATTTTTGACATTCAGCGGGATCTTCGTCCCCAGTCCGACTAGTCTTTGCCATTTTCCGTCAGCAGAGGGGGAGAAAGGTGACAGGGGGAGCAGAAACATGAGTGACCCGACCAACCATTTTGTTTTAAATTTCTTTTTCTTTATGTTTCCTCTTTCAAGTACTTTGTTGTTTTTGGAGATTTTTGGATTTGGGTTGTATTAAGTTTACTTTTGTTAAACTTTTGTTGGTTGTCGGAACATTGGTCACTCAGTTGGGTTTATCAAAAGATCAAGTTTATTTCATGATCGGTTGTTCGTCGCTACATGTCTACATATTTAATCTGGTCACCGAATTATCTGCTCAACAAAAATGCCAAAGGGGGAGTTTGAAAAACTGTCTTTATTTGACAGTTTAGTGCAATTTTATGTTTGGCAGTATTGTTGATCATACGAATGGTCATGTGTGCGATCTCCTTATCCGTAAAGCGGAATTGGTCCGTTTTGGTTGAGATATTTAAGGAATTCGTTCTCCCCTATCTGCTGGTCAAATATCAGAGTTGAATGAGCTTTGAAATTTGAATTTTGGTGGGAATACTAAGTCTAAGAAAGACTAAGTAATAATGCCTAAAATCAAGGAAAAGTGGTTATCTTGTTGAGAGCTTTGTGGAGTCTATTTCAACTCATCTAAGGCTCCCAAATCGTGTATCCTTTCACCATAAACCTGAGAGAAAATCGTACAAGCTTACAGAGTGTATTCTAGGCATTTTCTCACAATTTCCTTGGATCGTTCGTTGGCGTATTCTTCCCGAGAAGAAGTCTGAAGAGATCTGAAGCACTTCAACATCGTCAACGGAGTTGTGCATGCTTGCACACATCGACACTCGCCGGAAGTCGCCTTACCCGCTTGCCGAGTTGCCATGTCATCGTCATAATCAATAGGTTACAGGGATGGTTACATCACTGGTACTGGTTAGAGTGTATTTTCCAGTTTGTTGTTCGGTGAACAAATCGATTGTGTAACGTCCATCTTGTAATTATCCATGTTGATTAATCTGGGTGAGGGCCCCGCAGAGTAGATAGATATCGAGCTGCGTTAACAAAACATCGTGTGTGTCTCTTTATTTTCGCGTATGTTTATTTGTCGTTATTTTCCGCATAACCGAAGAACGTGACATTTCAATATTTACGTAACTATATTTACGATTCTATATTTATGTAACTATATTTACGATTCTGTATTTTTACGTAACTATATTTATGATTTCGTATTTTTATGTAATTATATATGTAACTATAATTACGATTCTATATTTACGATTCTGTATTTTTACGTAACTATATTTACTAATCATCGTCCCATGTATATAAATCAAAGGCTTAAAAGGAATTAAAAACACAATAATCCAAGGATCTCACACTAAACGTAATTGTTGATTGATTATATTTATGTATATTTAAAAACTGTAAATATATGTACAAAATTTTATTAAAATGTTGAATTGTAAATATACTTACCAAATTTTAAAAAATGTAAATATATTTATGAAAAATTGTAAATATACTATGGCGCGACGGGAAAGGATGCGCGGCGGAGGGCGACCGCGACGGAGAGCGCTGGAGGAACGAGGGGCGACGGAGGAAGGAGGCGCGACAGAGGTAGGAGGTGGTGACGGAGGATAGGAGGAAGGAGGCGCAATGGATTGCTCCCGATCGCTCAAAAAATTAACACCTACGAGAACCAACTCATTGACGAGGGACAAAATGATTCACTGTTCCATTAACTTACATGCATTATATATATATATATATATATATATATATATATATATATATATAAAGTACTGAAGCTTTGGGATCTTACTTACAAAATTGATAAGAATGAATCAACTCCATCAAGTGTAGGACCGCGCACCGGAACACCAATGACCGGCAAAGGAGTAAGTGAAGCTACCATACCTTATATAGAATCATTGAATACAATAACAGACATATCAATTTAAACATGGAGCAGAGTTATAAAGTCAACATAACAATAGAATTATAGGAGATATAGGGTAAGTTAATTCTAATATGTAATAAGTAATTTTGTTACTCTAGACTGGTTAATTTCTTTATATAAAAAGATTTGTGCAGTTAAAAGTTTTAATTTAAAAGGCAGACTTAGATTGGACATATTTTATTATAATTGAATAAAATATTTAGAGAAAAATTCCCAAAAACATCATTAAACTAGCCTAGTAAATGGGCTGCACCACCAGCACCGGCAATAATGACCCGAATCCCTCGGTCCCAAGCTTCTTATGCATAAGAAAACATTAACGTGGGAGTCCGATGCGCTGAAACTATTCGCACTTGCAAACAGGGGCGGACCCAGGAAATTTCATCGGGGGTGACGATGACGAACAATAAATAAAGATCAATACAATAGACTTTAAAAATATCGAATATAATTCGGTCTTTAAACAAAATTAGAGACAATTTCCGGCCAAATCAAATAGCAAACCAAAGAATTTATAGCGGCAAATCAGAGACTGACCCAGACAATTTCCGGCCGAATCAAATAGCTAACCAAAGAATTTACAGCGGCAAATCAGAGAGCTTTCCGGCACAAATCATAAAGTTTCCGGCGAGACACAAGGCGCGGATAAGAGGATATCCGGTGAGTAATGAATAACGACGAACAAGGATTTCTGACAAATAGAAAAACAGAAAAACGTGAGTGACGGGGTATGGAGGTTATGAACTTACACTATGCAAAGAAGTTGTGATGGAGGATTGGAGAGGATAAGAGTAACCGTGAAGTGAGGATTGATGGGATAGAGAAAAAGTCTAGACTCATGTTTCTATTATTTTTAATTAACATATTAAAATATAAAACTTTAATATGAAAAGTCTATTGACTAGGACAAGTTAGGGTGATATACAGAGTCAATATTACTGACAATGATATGAATAAGAGAGAGAGAAATAGTTTGAAAAGTCGATTGAAGAGGAGGACGTGGGAGGGGGTGGCAGGTTTAGCAGAGAGAAAAAAAAATTATTCCCTTTTTATAATTTTTTAATTAAATTACTTGTACAAATTTTTTTTCCCTTAAATGCTGGGGGTGACATCAGCCACCTGCAACAACACGTGGGTCCGCCCCTGCCTGCAAATGATACAAACAAATGCAATGAAGAGTGGAAACTATGTAATAAAACTAAAAAGAGAAAACATCTTGGTCATTTTGTAATACTGAAAATAGCTCACTTCATGAGGCACATTAAACATTTTCAAAATCTTCGCCGCATCCTTCATGACTTGAAGATCTGAATGCGAGCCCATAATAATCCCAACACGTGGTGACCAAAGGCGTAGTATCTATCTTCCCTAGCGAACGCCACGAATTGCACACAACAAGGTCGTGGGATTTCATTGGATGATATAGTATGTACACGGTATTGCAGGAGCTATACGATAAAGTTATGCAATACGCATTAATTGACTACTCTAAAAATAGCATATTTTTAAACTGCGGCCTTCGGAAACTGCCTAACTCGCTCACTGTTGGGCCAACCCTAGAGCCAGTAGTATTTTTCTTGACTATTCTGGTGATCCCGTCATTTTTTAATATCACCCCCATAACGACCATGGGTTGAATGTATTTACGACTTAAATTGCAAATATTCGTACATAAAACCCTAAAAAGATGATATTCGTAATAATAACGTGTGCATCGATTACGGATCTTCATTTGCCTTCACCACAAATTCATCTGTGCTTCAACAATTTAATGGAATTTTGTGCTCTTTATTATTTTGTTTACATGGAGCCACAAATGATTGGATAATATATCTCATAGTTTCAAGTAAAACTTTTTAAAATACCTATGCTGACAAATTAATTTAAAAGGAGTTTAAGCTAAATAACCAATTTGATAGTTTTATTAATTTTGGAAGAATCGCAAATCGAATAAGGCACAATCCTTCGAGAGCTCGGTTGCACTCTCCTGTGACCTCTTAAGGAAATCGACCAATGCTAAGCTAACCAAATCCTAGTTAAACCGGAAACTTTCCATAAAGGGAGATTACTAAAACGGGAAATAAATCCTAATTTAGAAAATGAATTTAAAAAAATATGCCATATTTCTTATTGCGACGCTTATACGTCAATAAAAAGGAACAAGACCTTGCTCGTACCTTCGCAATCAAATCAAGGGCAGAGATGCTCACGGGCACACCAATGATCGGCAGATCAGTTTCCGCAGCAACCGTAAATAAAAAGGAACAAGACCTTGCTCGTACCTTCGAAATCGAATTGAGGGCAGAGATGCTCATGGGCACACCAATGATCGGCAGATCACTTTCCGCAGCAACCGTAACAAGAACACAAGAAAGTAGAAACGCTAATAGATTTAAAAAACCCTGAGAAAGAAAAAAAACAACAAGAAAATGCTAACTATTTAAAAACCCTAGACCGCACACATCAACCATAACTATTACAGGTATCGTGTATTGCATCTTTATCCTGCAATACCGTATTAGAGGATCTGGAAAAAAAAAAAAAAAACCCTCATATTAATGATTTTCCGAAGTCCCCAAAAAGGGTTAGGCCGGCGCTGGCTCCAGAGCCTTGCTGGCGGGCGCCATCGGGGTTGTCACTAGCAGCAGGGTTTCGTGGCGACTTGCTAGTAGTTATACTCTGCCAGCTGCGTTGTAAGCCTTGAGGATAACTCCAAACTTTACATCTATCTAAACTCCACAAAGTACCATCCATGTCATGTCATCTTTTCTTTTCTTTTCCTTGCATTTCTGTTTAATTTTTTCATCTAAAACGCGGCGCCGTTCGCCGTATAGTGTTCGCCTCATCCAAATTATACATGTTCTTAGAATATAATGTTGTCTATTTCTATTCATACCTATTGATATGTTTTAACAATGTTGTGACGCGGGCTGGACTAATTATTTTATGTTTTATACCAATTTTAAACAATGTAGATTTAATTCATTTTTAAAATCTGCAAACTGACCGCATGTCGGTATGTAAACCAATAAATTTTTCGTAAGTTTTTTAAGGAAATATTGTTACCACAAACCGATAGATATTGTGCCGATGAGTTTTTAATAAAATATTAAATATTAAATATTATAAATAACATCGTAGATTTTAAGGGGAAAAGTTTTTTTTTTTTTTTTTTAAACTTTACCCCAAAATGGGATTCAGAGGGGCCTTTTTTAAAATTAATCTAGGATTGATGTGAACAAAATTGAAGAAACTAAGTATATAAATTTTTTTCCGTCAAACATCGAATTTGAATAGAAAGAAATGATCTTTAGCTAAAAGAGGCATATATGTAGTGTTGTAAAAAGGAAAATGGCGGCATAAGTACTCAAAGTCATTGAAAAAGTTTACATTAAGTTCCTTTTTTTTGTTTGGGGAGACGAACATTGTCAAACTCTTATTAATATCAATTTCGTCATATTTTCGTCCAGAAAAGGAACTTAATATCAATTTTTTTAAAAAGATTTTGAGTCCTTATGCCGCCATTTTCTCACGTAAAAATATAACATAAGTGTTATGCGTATTTTCCGGAGCCTAGAAAAATTAAGGCCCAAACCAAAAAAGAGCCCAAGAGGCCCAATAAATCGACTTTGACTCAGTTAGGAAAAGTCAACAAAAAGTCAAAGAGCCGACCCGAAAAGTCAACAGACTAGACCCGAAAAAGTCAACGGACCCGAACCCGGAAAAGTCAACGGACCCGAACCCGAAAAAGTCAACGGATCCGAACCCGGAAAGTCAATTGACGAAGTCAACAGGCCAACCCGGAAAGTCAACCCGAAAAATTCAACCCGAACTCGCTCAGGAAATGACGACTAGGGGCCGGGCTAAAAAACATGCCTTCGGGGCGCGCCGCGCGCCCCGAAGGCATGAAATCGAACTTCCGACCCTCTATAAATACGAGGGCACCCCCGCCACAATCGGTAAGCTTTCCCGAAGCCAAAAAACCTCTGTTTCCTGTTCATTCATAAATTCCGACTCAAATACTCGACTAATGTTGAGCGTCGGAGCGGACGACAGAGGAACCCCCCCCCCCCCCCCCCCCCCCCCCCTTGTCCCCCTCTAGAGTTCACGTTTTCTACTCTTTTTACAGGAACGGAGGCAGGTTTTTGGGAAGATTTTTGGCCCATCAAGACCGAAGATCAAGCTTCAAAGCCCATTCCGACCGTCAAGCGGGCGTTGGGCCCGGCCCGAAATCAAGACTTGGACCGCATTCAAGTTAATCAAATTTTGGGCATTAACAAAAAACATAATCCAAATTTGTAAAGAACAAAGAAGGGGTGATTGTAACATTCAACAAGAAGATTGTCGGTCTTGTTGTTGGCAGAATTAGGAAATGCCGTTTCAAAAAACACTATAAATAAATAGAATAACAAAAACTCCACTTCTATAACAAAAACTTGAATTATAATGGCAAGCTTGAAAACGTTCCAATATTTGTTTGTTTATATTAACTAGTGTACTGTCACCGCGCTTCGCGCGGTGGCGATAAAATTTATAAGTAAATTTCGATTAGAATCTTTATTATTATTTAAATTTTAATCTAGTGTAAATTTTTAATTTTGGATGTAATTTTTTTGTTTTTATTAATAATATTGTATATTTTAATTGACAAATTGACATTCATATCGAATTTATGTGTTGCTGAATAAGTATCATTGATTCGCTTTTTTTTTTTTTTTTTTTTATGGATTCTTGTTGGTAATATTATTGTAGATAAACCAAAATTATATTAGGAAAATTGTGGAACTGATAAAACTCTTCAATATTAATAAAATGAAAATAAAACCTATTGTTTATAAGTTTACTAAATAAATTTTTTGTTTACTATTTAAATTAATTAGTGACTAAATAATTTAACAAAAAGAGATAAAAAAAAATAAGTAAGGAAACATTGTAATTGTCACTAACATAAAAATAGTAAAGAGTAATTTCCACACACGCTCGCAAAAAAAAAAATATAACTTAGCATAAATGCAAAAGTTTTGTTTACAGCAAATATATTTTAATTTGACACTAACATTCTTAAAACAAAATAAATATATATATGCATACGAATTTGCTTTAAAATATGTGCAAAATAAGTAAGGAATCATTGTAATTGTCACTAATTAACATTCTTCTTTGTGTTGAATGACTCCGACCTTCAAGAATCTCAATTTCACATTCTGATATTAATTTTATGCTCTAAAGCTTCTTAAAAATATTAATGCATATTTTAGGAGTAATTATAATGGCAAGCTTCTTAGAAATACATGTTCTCCTTGCTTTATTCTCCATATAAAGTTATATACATAAACACCGTAATTATGTGAGAAAAAAAAATACTATATATGTATATAATAGCATTATATAGCATTGTATATATGAAGATTTATATACATATTTCTTTCCACCTGTAAAAAAATGTAAGTAGTAAATTCGTGTTGAGAAAAGATTCACATACTAAAGATTTAAGTGTGTCATTTGTTATTTGAAAAGAAAATGAAAAAAAAAAAAACCTACGAAATAACAATTAGAAATTCCTTAGATCTATTTTGTGACATGTAACTATTCAATAATCTTCTATATATATGTGTGTATGCATAATATTATATATATAAGCAAAATAAGAAGGAAATTTAAGAGAATAAAAAAAACAATGCAAGCTTTTATACTTTTTATTTAATAAATAACATGTAAAATGAGCGAGTTGTTCTGTGTATAACACTTCAATATGAATATTCTTATAAATATTGTATATGAGAACCGTAATATGCTACAAAACGATGATCAAATAAGAATTATGAAAAGTGAAACTTTCTTCAATCTAAAAGAAGGAGACAGACATTATAAAATTTCAACTTCTCAAAAAAAAAATTTAGGGAACTTCTCAATTTCTTAACTATCACTGAAACAAAAAATAAAAATAAGAAAATAAGACACACAATAAAATAAAAAAATAAAAATTGTATCAATATTTGCATTTTGCATTCAATTTTTTTTTGTATTTGCAATAAGAGAATAAATGATAAAACGAAATGCAAGAAAATAATTTTTTTAAAAGATAAATAAATATGATGTAGTAGGCTAGTCCGAGAGCACAATGGAGGCCGAGCCGATCTAAGAACCCGATGACCACCATGAGTAGGGTAAAATAAACAAAAGTAGAGAAAGCATATATCATAAATCAAACATAAATTCAACTAAAATGGTATCAAAATAATCAGCCGCTGCATATGTATGTAAATTGATGAAGATGGAGCTTACTTGTGATTAACAACTTGGAGATGTACGTAGCAGAGAATCTCCGGCGAGTTTCCGGGTCCAAGGTTTGGAGGCAAGTAAATAAAAAATTCCATCAATTGCCTGAAATATAAAAAAGCAAACAATAAGAAGAAGTAACAATCTTTCTAATTTATCTAACACATATAATTTATATATATAATCATGATATAGAAATCCAAAAACAATCTATAAAATACCCTTCATAGCTCCACTGATGGCATTTTAGTCCGGCATGGGTTTATGCTAAGAATTCAAAGAGTTTAGAGACATTAATTAAATTAACCAGATGATCAATTGTACAAATGACAGTTTTATGTGATGAATATAGAAAGTTATAAATGATAATTATGCGTGCAACACCTTTGGTATTCTTCTCTCGTCATGTTCTCAAGGAAATGAAACTCTTTGATAATTATGTGATGAAAGACAATCAAATACATAAATGGTCATTAATTGCTCCTTGATGTCATATATGTGCGTGATTAATCAAATACATAAATGGTCATTAATTGCTCCTTGATGTCATATATGTGCGTGATTGTAGTGTGATGCGAGGAGGTTTTTTTTTTTTTTTTTTTTTCCTATTTGAAAAAATTAAAAATCTAAAAAAAAGAGTATAAGGATTGCTTAGATCTAGTGGACAACACCGCGCCGTGACGAGAAAATATTTTGTTTAAAATTTAAATAAAAATATTTGATAAATTAATTCTCTAATTTGTGTGTTGTAATTGAAATAACTACATCCAAAACGAACTCTGCGAGGTCATGTTATTGTCAAATGTTTAATAAACATATGAGTAGATAATGTATTTAAGAAAATGCTTGATAAAAATATTATTGACAAAAGACTTACAATGTAAGCATAAAAGAGTTCGTTCCAATTTGGTAAATTAAAAAAGTGAATGGGTTGGCTCTAATAAAAAACAAAAAAACATGCGTATATGTGAAGAATAAAAATAAACAAAAATAATTTATTTAAAAATATACAGTAGTTTAATGGAATTGGCTCTACTAATAAAATATATAGTATTTTTGGCCAAAAAAATAAAATATATAGTATTTTAAAAAGGGTTAATGACGGCGAAAATACCTAAAGTTTAGTCAAAGAACTCCTCGTGTACCCAAAGTTTAAAAGTGGTGGCAAAAATATCCAAAGTCACATTTGGGGAGTTGACCACTTTATTCTTATAACGCCATTAACTTACCCAATAACTATGGCCACGTGGAAAAATCTGTTTCGTTAAGCGTAATCATTAGGAGTTCAATTAGTTGTATTAAATAGTATTACTTAGGGGTTTAATTCACTGTTTTCTCGTAAACGAGGCTGATGTGGGCTCGTCAACGTGAAAAAAGTTGTTTTGTCGGCAACCCACGTTTGTCCGTGTGGTCAGAGTTAACATGTAAATTAACGGTGTTACCAGATTGGAGTGGTCAACTCCCCAAATATGACTTTGGGTATTTTTACCACCATTTTTAAACTTTGGGTACCCATGAGGTTCTTTGAACAAACTTTGGATATTTTTGCCATCATTAACCCTTTTAAACATACCATTACTACATAATTTGAGTAACTAATAGAGAAATAGTTTTATCTATGTACACAAAATTTATAAAATATCTGTGAGATCCCGTATTTTTAGAGCTCTCAAATAGAATAGATAAGTATTTATTCTATTTTTATTCCTAATTAAATTAGGATTTTTATATAAGATAATTGGAAATATCTTTGATATTTTAATAAAAAATAATATTTTTTTATGCTATTTAATTAGCTGCGAAAGTTATTATTAATTAAGGTTATATTTAAACTCAATTAGGTTAGGGTTTCACATATTCTCTTATTCTCTCCCGTAGACTCATTCTCTCCAAAACCTAGAAAATTCTCTAGAGAGAATAGAGTACAAACTCATTGAGTCTTCAATCTCCTCAGCCAGAAAATTTCTTATTCTTCTTCCATAATCAAAGTATGAGTTTGCTTATCAAATTAAATCCAAATTTATTTTCGTAATCCCTAGAGGCGGATTTTTCTTGAATTTTTATCTCCCAAACCACGCAACTTTTTTGGCTGAAATTTTAAAAAATACTTCGATTAGATTCATAGAAGTTCCAGATTTAATTTCATAATTTTTGGAGATCTAAATCGCTTGAAATCGTAATTCTACTTCCGAGTCCGAACCGGTCGTCCTCTCCGGCTAAAAGTTCAAAATGCTCTGAATCATTCACATCACCAAGAACAATAAGAACCCTTTTACGGCAAAGCCTGTCCTTATGAAACGAGGTAACCATGTTTAAATCATTCTCTTCAAACAACTCGGAAACTTGTCTTTGTTCTAACCGATCAAATGACTGTTTTCCAGATTCTTCCCGGACATTAGCGAGAAAGCAACTACCCTCAAACTGAGAAGACAGTTTTTTGAATACGAAACGAGCAAGAGTCGTCTTACCCATGCCGCCCATTCCCCAGATGCCTACGGTTAAAACTTTTGGCGTGTGGATCGACAAAAGTGAGTTGACCTTCTTGACGGGTCGGTCAATGCCGATAAGATCCTTCGGATCATTATTACTTGACGATGCTTTACTCAGCCTCTGCAGAATGTCCTCAACAATTGCATCAACAAATTGAGATTCAAGCCTGGGATCAATGTAAATACTAATTAGTACAAAAAGGATGCAAGTACTCATTCAAACTCGTGTCAACATAGACTCCCCGAAATATCGTGGGTAACCCACAAAAATCGGGTCAACGGCTGGTTTCTACATCTACAGTCAACATGGAAATGATTTAATATAAGAAAAATTCATGAAATGCCCAGAAAACACCTAAAGTTTGAGGGAAATGCCCATACTTTCAAACAATTCATTTATACCCATTTTAAAAATATTTTGGACCATATTAACCCTGATTGATTTTAACTATATTTATTTATTTTTGCATTTGATTATTTATTATTTAATTTAATTTTCGAAATTAAATTATCCTAAAATTTTGGTTGAAAACTTCCCCTATTAATTAGATTATCATTTAATTTTGTTACTTTGATCCAAAAATTAAATATTCTCTCTCTCTCTCTCTACTTCGGACGTGGCTTCGGCGATCGTGGGTGCGGCGGCCGAGGAGGCGACCGTGGCCTCCGTCGCGGTCGCCCTCCATCACGCCTCCTTCCTCCGTCGCGTCCTCCTCTGCCGCGCCTCGTTCCTCCGTCGCCCTTCGTCGCGCCTCCTTCCTTAGTCGCTCTTCGTCGCGGTCGCCCTCCGTCGCGCATCCTTCCTCCATCACTCTCCGTCGCGGTCGCCCTCCGTCATTCTCCTTTTGTTCGTCGTCACTCGGTCGCCAGATCAAACACGGTAAGATTTTTTATTTTTGTAAATGGGTTTACACGATTTTGGATTGGTAATGTTTATTGGATTGGTAATATTTTTTGTAAATGGTTTTACCAAGTTTACAGTTTAACAAGTAATACAATTTTGTAAAAATACAATTTTTTGTAAACTTTGTAGATATTTTTACATTTTTTTAACAAGTAATATAATTTTGTAAAAATATATGCAGTTTTTACAGGTTAATAAAATTTTGTATATATATATTTACAGTTCAAATATACGTTTTGTATTGGTCCTCCATTATAAATAAATGTATAGAAATGGCCTCCCTGTTGTGAGAGAGAGAAGAGAGAAACTGTCGATGTATTTGGAATAATGGCAATAATACAATAATGTTTAGGTTATACTAAAGAAAAGGACTAAATAACAAATAGGAGAAAACATAGGGACTTTAAATGCTAATACCGCCTCTCAAACTCACGATGCTACAGCAACAAGCATTGAGAGTTTGCTAACTAAAAAACGAAAACGAGAAGATGAAAGCGCCTTGGTGAAAAGATCGGCAATTTGAACCGATGAAGAGACAAAAGGCAATGTGATGTTGTTACATTGAAAGTGATGTCTGACCACATGACAATCAATCTCAATGTGTTTCGTACGTTCGTGAAACACCGTATTCCTTGCAATCTGAATGGCACTCTTATTGTCGCAAAACAACGGAGTGGGCTGAGGAGAGCTAACACCCATATCTGCAAGTAACCATCGCAACCAAACAATCTCACATGTCGTAGATGCCATGGCTCGATACTCCGCTTCTGTGGACGACCGAGAGATAACATCTTGTTTCTTGCTCTTCCACGATATAAGAGAATCGCCTAGGAAAATACAGAAACCCGTGGTTGACTTGCGATCAGTGGGATCGCCAGCCCAGTCAGCATCGGTATACGCACGAAGACCCAATGAAGAGCTCGACGATAGGAGTAGGCTTTGAAATTGAGTTCCTCGAAGAAACCGAAGAATACGAAGAACAGCGCTCCAATGAACTGTAGTAGGAGCCACAACAAACTGACTAACCACGTGAACGGCATGAGCAATATCGGGACGCGTAATAGTTAGGTAAACCAAACTACCAACAATGGCACGATACAAAGCAGGATCCGGTAAAGCTACTCCATCAGTCAAAGCATATCGAGCGTTGGTTTCAATTGGAGTATCCACCACTTTGTTGTCTGTAAGCTGTGCACGATCAAATATATCAGCAATATACTTTGACTGAGATAAGATATATCCTTTCGGAGATGAAGCAACCTCGATTCCCAGAAAGTACCGTAGCATTCCCAAATCCTTCATAGCAAAGCAGCGAGCTAACTTTATCTTGAGACATTCAATCTCATCGTCATCATCACCAGTAATAATCATATCATCAACGTACAAAGAGAGAAGAATACGACCTTTTCCGGTGCACTTAATGAATAAAGCATAATCATGGTGACTACGAGATAAGCCAAGTGATGTGATCACGGTAGAGAACTTCTCAAACCAAGCACGAGGCGCCTGCTTGAGACCGTAGAGGGCTTTCCGAAGCTTGCAAACTTCACCAACCTTGTGAGTGACACCGGGAGGCGGATCCATATAAACTTCTTCGTGGAGATCACCGTTGAGAAAAGCATTTTTCACGTCCATCTGAGAGATTTTCCACCCACGAACAGAAGCAACAGCGATGAGAGTTCTAATTGTAGTCATTTTGGCAACCGGAGCAAATGTCTCTTCGTAATCCATGCCATATTGCTGAGAAAACCCCCTAGCAACGAGTCGAGCTTTGTATCTTTCAACGGATCCATCGGACTTAGTTTTGATCTTGTAAACCCATCGGGAACCAATTGTGCGTTTTCCCGGTGGTAACAAAACCAAATCCCAAGTACGTGTTTGACGCAGTGCCAAAAGTTCCTCATCCATAGCATTCTGCCAAAGAGGGTCAAGAACAGCTTCCCGATAGGACGAGGGCTCAGAAATTTTATGAATAGATGTTAGGAAAGACACAAAGGAACTAGAGTAACATGAATATGAAAAATCTGGGAGTTTAGTGGACTTACGGACCCTACTCGATGAGCGAGGTGGAGGATCCACATTCTCTAGAGCTGATTGCGAGACCACTGGTTGAGGAGGCGAATATGTGGCGGGAACAATAGTACCTGAGTTTGTTGCCTCATCACATGGAGCAACAGGAGGCTCGAGATGATCTTCATCAGTATCAAAAGGATCAATACTGACTAGATCTGATTTTGTCATATTATGGGAATTTTCTGGAACCGAAAAGTATGGAATATGTTCAAGGAAGAATACATGACGAGAGACATACAATTTTTGACCAATGGGATCAAAGCAACGATATCCTTTTTGACCAATCCCATAACCCAAGAAAACACACAACACAGATCGAGAAGTCAATTTACTACGCTCAACACTAGGGCGTAGCACAAAACAAGCTGACCCAAAGACACGTAATGCGGAATAATCAGGAGACTGGCCATGAATCTTTTCAAAAGGTGACAAACCTGAGTTATGTGAAGTAGGAATTCTATTTATCAGATAAACGGAGGTCAGAACAGCTTCTCCCCAAAACACAGCTGGAACCTGAGATGATAAAAGAAGTGATCGAGCAGTTTCAATGATATGACGATGTTTTCGTTCTGCTACACCATTTTGTTGAGGGGTATCGGTACATGAACTCTGATGAAGAGTTCCGTCAGAGCTAAGTAACCTGGAAAAATCATGAGATGTGTATTCCCCTCCTAAATCACAGCGGAAACATTTTATGACTGACGAATATTGGGTTTTGACAAGAGCTCGAAACATATAAAATATATTCAGAAATTCAGAAAGACGTTTCATAAGGTAAACCCAAGTGTAACGAGTGTAGTCATCAACGAAAGATACATAATAACGGGAACCCCCTTTTGTGGGCAAAGAGGAGGGTCCCCATACATCAGAGTGAATGAGATCAAAAGGTGCAGTTGATTGAGATAAACTTCTAGGAAATGGTAATGCCGAAAATTTAGCAAGTTTACAACCACTACAATCAGACACATCATGAGTTTTCAAATTACCCAACACACCCGTAGAAACTAAAAACTTTAAACGAGATCCCGAAACATGACCCAAACGAGAATGCCATAAGTAAAAATCAGAAGACGAACGACTCAACCGAAAAGATGACAAATCGACACTAGAAGCGGCAACACTCTCGGGCACTTTAAGTTCATCCACCACATACAGACCTCCTTCCCTATGGCCTGTCCCAATCAGCTTCTGAGCATGTGGATCCTGTACAAAACAATGAGATTTAGTGAAGATGACAAAATAGTCAAAGTCGCACAATTTACCAACCGAAGCAAGATTCAAAGTGAGATTCGGAATATAGTAAGCATGCGGAAGGTTTAGGTGGGGTGTACGGATAGGACCAACACCGACCAATGGCATATGATTACCATTAGCCGTTGTTATGGATACGGATGAATTTGGAGACAACGAAGAAAAACATGATTTCTCAGGGGACATATGATCAGTAGCACCAAAATCAAGAACCCAAGTGGGAGAAGATATACCTGAAGGACCAGAGTTTTTGAGAGAGGACAAACCGACAGGGGAAGCAGCGGATAAGGCTTGAGGTTGCGAGGCGAGAAACTTTTGGAATTGCTCAATCAACGATGGATCTGATGTAGACACTTCAGCACTACTCGTTTGAAAATCTTGATTAGTAGCTTTCCATGGAGGCTTCTGAGATACCGACGACGTGCGTCGATGCGGCTGTTTTCCTTTATTGACCAATAAAGGACATTGTCCCTTCCAATGCCCTTTTTGCTTACAAAACGCACATTCATCTATGCCCACACGAGTATTTGAGCGACTCAGATGGTTACTAGATGAACTCTGAGGGGAAGCAGCAAAAACAGATGGAACAGCCGTTGAAGAAGTCTGTTTGTCAGTGCGAGTCTTCAGCCGAATCTCTTCTGCCATCAATTCATTCACAACGGAGTCAACCGAAGGCAAAGGGCTCCGGTGTAAAATGGACCCGCGTAGAGCTTCGTAGTCATCTCGAAGCGCCATCAAGAACTGAACAAGACGTTGTTCCTCTCTGAATTGGATGTAAGGCTCCACTGAACGTAAATTGGCGGGTTCGATCTGAGCCAACTCATCCCATAAAGCAGACATAGCATAGTAGAATTCCTGGATCGACGAATCATCTTGCTTGAGAGCCTGAATGTCAGTTTCCAATTGATAGCGTCGAGCAAAATTAGACTGAGTATACAATCTCTCAAGATGCTCCCAAACAAGCTTTGCTGTCTCAAATTTTGCCAATTGAACGCCTATCGAATGAGTCACAGAATTGTTTATCCATGTGATGATTTTCGAATTGTCGGCTTCCCAAATCTCCAGTTGCGCGTCATAAGAATCATTCGACTTGTCAGTGGGCGGCAATTTAGTACCCGAAATATACCCCCACATAGATTTCCCCTTCAGAAAGTTCTTCATCACGTAACTCCAATACGAATAGTTCTTTCCATCTAACTGTGCGCTAATCGACTGAAGCGAATCATCCTTTCGACTAGCCATGACGAACAAGTACCAAACAAACCAAATACAAACAACAAATTGACCAATCTAACAAAAGCCCCAAATTCCACAAACCCTAGGCATCAAAATCACAGAAATCGAAGCACCAGATTGCATACCAAATTCGCGATGAACAGTGCTATGAACAGTACCGAGCAGTGCGATGAACAGTACCGAACAGTGCGATGAACAGTGCCGAACAGTGTGATGAACAGTGCGCGATGAACAGTACACAGATTCAATCTTCCTCAAGATTCATAGCTCTGATACCATGTGAGAGAGAGAAGAGAGAAACTGTCGATGTATTTGGAATAATGGCAATAATACAATAATGTTTAGGTTATATTAAAGAAAATGACTAAATAACAAATAGGAGAAAACATAAGGACTTTAAATGCTAATACCTGTTACGAAAATAGCAGAAATAGCCTATCGGTTATGAGTTTTATGAAGATATGATCTTTCTTATGTGATCATATCTTTCTTTTGTGAAAATAATAGACTAGCCTGTTGATTATGATTTCAGTGGATAATATGGCCCGTACTTCTTCTGGCATAAAATTATATTTCATCTATTTTTTAATTGATACCAGGAAATACTAGATGTGCTGTTAAATTTAATATACGCGTCTTCACACAAAAGATATTTAATTTTTTTTTTTAGTATTAATGAGATTTTTAACGGTATGTGAATTTAAATTTAGGGAAAATATAGATAATAAACTTTATTTACTTTAACAGTGAAAAATAAAATAAAATCTATGCATCACAATTCGTAAAAAAAAAATAAAAAAATATTAAATACTATTGAGTAATGACCCTTAAAATGTACATAATTCTTGACTGAAATGACTATACTTTGCACATGTTTACTTCTAATGTTTAAGTTCCATTTTCTGTCATTCCGACATTGCCCTCGCCACAAATGTAGAATTATGTCATTGTTAACCGTGTCATCCCCGGATCGGCCCGAATCCGAGCAGCCATTGACGACTTTCCTTCCCTTCTCCTCTGCGAGCTTCCTTCGATTATCCTTCCTAGCCAAGGGGGGTCCATTGTCCCCACTCGGGGAATGCCTCGTTGTTTACGAATTTCGTCTTTGTCTTCGAGTTTGTAGGTGACTGAGATTATCTTTGTCTGAATTGCTCGAGTGTATATGAAATTTCTGAATGCCTAGCAAGAAGTACCGAAATCGGTAGGTTTATCGAGGGTTTTGGTTGCGATTACTACAGTTGATGCTGGGCATCAATTTCATGTCAGTAAAATGGGAAAGGAAATTGTTAAAAATAGAAATGACAAACGAGTATTAATGAAATCGAAACTAATACGAAAAAGCAATACAAAGCAGCCGATATCTCGAGTCCGTATCAGCCCTCTGTTATGAAAATAGCAAAACCACACCCTCCAATTATGACTTTCATGTAGATTTGGCCCATCCATAATGAGAATACTAGAGTAGAAATAACATCTTGATTATGGTTTTTTAATTAGTGGATAATATGGCTCCGACTTCTCATATAAAATTAAAATTTTATCTATAACGATCAAAGTTCTTAATATTTCAGCCATTACATCGATCAATTACATCGATCTGTTTGTATACCAAACTCCTTGATGTCTTGTAGATTCATAAAGCGGATCCCGCAACTTGTTACTTTAGAATCGGCATCAAAATTGGTAACAGAAAGATAATTAGCAAATGGATAAGGCACTCCACTGGCTCTCACGTCAAATTTTAGCGACAGCTCTGCCGCATCGCGCCAGTTGAGGGAGTTCTCATACTTGTACCACATGAACAAGTTCTCCGATCTGAAGTAATCGTCGCCATACATCATAATAGGCCTATGATATAGACTGGTTTTGTTAAGATCTTCAGTGAATTCCCAGGTATAGCTGAAGCTCTCACCTTGGTTGGTTATCAAACAGATGGTACAAGAAAGCGCCTCGATACCAGTAGCGCTCGTGACAACGGCGCAGACAGCAAAGCCCAAAAAGCCGTCATTGTGCCGAATTGAAGGAAGCGCAACATATAAAGAACTTGTCTCTGACTGACAGTCGAACCATTTCGGAATCTTCTCCCCCGGGCAGCACACATAAACATGAGCGTAGTCTGATACCTACAACATGATTTTTTATTGTTATTATTTCTTGGGTTAACCAGGGAAATGCTTATTAACAAGCCTTATAATAAACAATATTACAAATTTAATATTAATAATTATGAAACTAAGGGCAATTTTTAAAAAGATTTTTATATTTATGGGCATTTCGTATGATTTCCTTTATTTCTTTAGTGGTTAGTTCAATATTAGTGAAAAAAAATTAATTATAACATGAGGATACTTGCCCAAAATCGATGAATTCGGAAAGGTAATTCGGCCAACCTTCAGTAGCACAATCTCCCTTTTTTTTTTAGAGAGATTAAGATTATGACTGGTTATTGACTATTTTTTCATCAATTTAAGCTATTTTAAATGGAGCAAAGATTACAACCAAATAGGTCAAACCGCGTCCAATTAAATTAAACCTCGAAACATAATTAATTACACTAAACATAGTTATATAAGGACATTAAATAACGACATGATCATCAAAACGACAAACTCAATTTAAATATCTAAATTACTTAATTAAATAACATTATTCCGTTAATAAATTTTAAACGGGGTCACGACACGAGTCAATTCCGGCTATTCTTAAAAATAAAAAAAAACATTATTCTTAATACTTGGGATGTATCGAAGATATACCTTAAGTTCGTTGTGCTTTGATGCAGATATGGCAGTTCTATGTAAACTTCTAATTTGAAATTCAGTAACTATTGTGTTGCACATGATCTGATCCAATTTTAAGCAATCATAATACATGAATATATTGCGTTTAGAAGAGTTGATATTCTCCCGTCTACTTGCAAGTTCGGACGATGAGTCGGTTATGTTTTCCAACTTGTCACATCCCGAGGCATCGAGAAATTCGAGAGACACTGGAAGACTAGGCAGAGATTTTAGGTCCTTGCAATTGCATATATCAAGCGCAACAAGGCTACCAAGTCGGTTGATATTTTCAGGTACACTTTCAAGAGGGTTACCGCTTAGAATTAACTTCTCTAATGAAGCTAAATAGCCGATCCCATCAGGAATTTGTGATATATTGCATTTACTCAAATCTAGCTTCGTCAAGGAAAGAAAACCGTCCGTCATGAGCGGAGGCAAACACTTGAGTTCTGAACACCCGGGTAGGTTGATCTCTTGGAGACGGCTTAAATTATAGATGTTGTGCGGGAGAATCTCGAGATATGAGCAATTCCACATTTCAAAACGTCGAAGTCCGACTAGATTTTCAATTTTGGAGGGTAGATTTCGGATCCCCATTTCTCGCAATGAAAGAACCTCTAGATGCTCCACGGGCTCCGAGATTTCCGGTAAAGTTTCTAGTTTCCAGCAATACGAAAGTTCGAGATGTTTGAGGGATTTCAACTTCCATATGTCAGAAGGCAAGCTCCAAAGTCTTACGCAACCTTTTAGATGGAGTTCCTCAAGACAAATGAGGCTCTCAATCGACGATGATGGCAGCTTTTCTATATTCGTCCCATTCAAATTCAATTTTACCAAACTCTTCGGAAGTTCCGGCAACGTTTCCAAGGACAAGCAGTTACTCAGGTTAAGATGCTTCAAAGATCTTAACTTTCGAGTAGCGCTCGGAAGATTCTTGAGGAAGCGACAGTCACTCATATCCAGATATTCAAGACTTTCGAGACACGAAAATGATGAAGGAATTTCGGCTATTGAAGATGAACAACTTATTTCTTTCACAGTCCCTGAAATCTCTGGGAAAATTTCAAGTCCTTGGCAGCAGGTTAAGTCAAGGAAACCGAGAGTCCAACATTTCCAATCATTACATTTTTCTGGACATCGATTCAACGAAGCAACATTGTCAACAACTTGAAATCTTAGTCGGGAACCAAAATTGCGTAACTTCCCACAGTAACTGAGATTCATGCTTTCCAGATTCGGAGCGAGAGAGAGATTCGGAAATTCCGTGAGATTCTTGGAGTTTCTAAGATTAATATATCTTAGATTCGCGAGGTCCTGCAAAAAGTTCCAAAGTTTAGTAAAGTTTATCGCATCTTGACAATCAATGTCAAACATTAAAAACCTACATTAATACGTACATGTACGCCGCTCCAAAGTTGCTTGAGTTTGCTCCGCGGCATCTTATGTACAACAAGTTTATGCGGCTCAAAATGTGTCGGAATATATTTCAGAGGCCAATAAAACCATACCAGACATGTGAGTGTATCAGGAAGGTATTTGAGACCTCGGGGAAGCTTCACTTGGATATCGTGTGTATCAAGATTAAGCAATCTTAGCTTATACATCCCTTTATAGAAAATAGGACTCAATTCCACCTCGGAAATTGTCTCTCTCCAGTCAGTAGATATTCCTTTGATCTCCGCGGTACTCTGAAAATCGAAAACAATTTTTACAAAGTTAAAAAAAATCAGGATTCTCACCAATCTCTAGAGTAATTCACTAGGTTGGCACGTACCGTACTGTTTTTGTAGACGTGAGAAACGTCTTTTGTGCCCCATATTCTGCTACACTTTCCAGGCTCTTCGAGGGATTGTTGTCGAACAATTTCCTGACCCATTTCCCGTACCAAATCATGCATTACAAGAGCATTAACTTCGACAGATATAAGGGACTTGTCGATCAGACTATCTATACCGATATCCGCAAATGAATTGCCACCGCCAAGGATATACTCCGCACAGTTTCGGCTCACATGTCCTTTTATGCAGCAAGCGATGTCGAGAAATATACGTTGCTCCATATTATCCAATCCTTCAAAACTTATCTTTAATGCATTGTGAATTTTCATGTTGGGCACTTCTTTGAGTTTATCTAATTCTTGATCCCATTTTTCTCTTCTCTTCGAACGAAGAAAGGAACCCAAAACTGTAAGCGCTAACGGAATTCCTCCCACATAGTTTACCACCTTCTCCGATAAATTAATGTCATCGGTTGTAGTAGGGGCGCTTCTCTTGAAAGCATTTAGAGAAAAAAGCTCGCGAGCATTATCAAAATTCAAGCCCTTGAGTTCAAAAGTCTTGTTTACTCTACCTCGGAGTACCTCCGCATTTCTTGTTGTAACGATTATTCTACTTCCGATACCAAACATGTCGTCATCTCCAGCTAAAAGTTGTAAATCATCTGAATCATTGACATCATCGAGAACAATGAGAACCCTTTTATGGCGAAGCCTCTCCTTATGAAACGAGGTAACCATCTTAAGATCATTCCCTTCCAATAACTCAGAGACTAGTCTTTGTTCTAACTCATCAAATGACTTTTTTTCGAACTCTTCCCGGACATTTGCAAGAAAGCAACAACCTTCAAACTGAGGAGACAATTTTTTGAATACGAAACGAGCAAGAGTTGTCTTACCAATGCCACCCATTCCCCAAATTCCCACGGTTAAAACTTTTGGTGTGTGGATCGATAAAAGCGAGTTGACTTGATCGACAGTTAGTTTGGTCAATGCCGATAAGATCCTTTGAAACATTATTACTTGATGATACTTTACTCAACCTCTGCAAAATGTCCTCAACAATTGCATCAACAAATTCAGATTCAAGCCTGGGATGAAGGAAAATACTAGTTAGTACAAAAATGATTCAGAGCTTTATTTAAATAGGAAAACACTCATGATGCTAAAAACCTTAATTTCGAAGTAGTTGGACATCTCAATGTTAGACTCACGTGTAGTGACTCATTGAGCATATTTAATTAATGGGTTTAATAATAATAAGATAAATCTAATTGGTTTAATTAAATAAAGGTAAATTCCTATTATAGTATGATGGTGATTAGTGGGTCTATATAAAGAGAAACCCTAGGAATTGGTCATCTCTTTACCTACGTATGTTTTCCTCTCCATCAAAGAAGCTTGTCACTCTAAAAAGATTAAGAGAGAGAAACACAATTCTTGTGATCAATCGTTTCCGCTACTATTCCGATCATGGATCAAGGTACGCTTTCTCGATCTAATATTCATATGTGAAAATCATCTCGTTCTAAGATCTTGGCTAATAATGTTTTATGCAATATTATGGAATCGTTTTGCATAATCATGTACGCCATTAAATTAATGCTTACATGTGGTATCAGAGCCTTGATTGATGAACCTATGATTTTCCTATAACGTGTTTGATTTATTTGTTCAATGCCGTGAGTTGCTTTTATTGTTGGGATTATAATCTGCAATTTTTTAAAATATGGATTATGTCTTCGTATAGTCTGCAATTGATTTGCTATTGATTTGGTTTATCATGAAGTGTCGAATCAGGTGTACGATTTCATGTTCATATTCATGATCGACTAAAGTTTTGGATTTATCATTCGTGTTATTATTTAATGAGGATCGATACTGAGTTTAGTTTTCATAATAGTCTGTATCGTATAAGGCTTGAAAACTTACATGATCAGTGTTTTGATCTGGTAAACATGTATAAAGTTTTAAAATCGTGTTTATGATTTAAAATAAATAAATAAAAATAATATATTTTGTTAAGGTTAAAAATTACGTGCGATTTATTTGTGGCTAATTTTATTTATTTATTTTTAAATAAAATTTGAACGTGGCTATTATTTAGGAATAAGTTACCACTAGTTTTGGGTTTTCTATAACCAACCTATTAGTCAAATAATTGTTCTTGACTGATCGTTCCTTTATTTAGAATAAATTTAAGTAATATAATTATAATAGATAACCATCCTTGAACGTTTAAATTTACATTTATCAAACGTATGATTTTAATTTCAACTGTAGCCAATCAGGATGATGTGGCATTGAAAACCAATCTCTTCATACCGAAATTGCCCCTCAACCTATTATAATTTGTTTTTTTATTTTATTTTTAAATTAATTAAACTTTTAATTTATTATTAATTATGCATGATTTTAGGGTAAATTTGTACCAAAATTTGAAATTGTATACTAAAAAAAGTTGACCAGCTCTATCTCCCTCTCTCTCTTTTTCTCTGTCTTCTCTGCTGCGACTTGCGACCTCTTTCTCTTTTCCTCTCTCTTCTCTGCTGCGACCTGCGACTTCTCCGACGAGATGGGCGGCGCGGATCTCGGCGGGAGGCGTGTGTTATGATGCTAGAGAGCGTGATTCCGATGGTAGTGTACCTAGTGATCGGGAAATCGAGCTCCTGGTGAAGCCGGCTCGATCGCTCTCCAGCGAGGTATCGGCGGAGGCCAGCGACTCGGACTTCGCCGAGGCATGGAATAAGGTGACCCCAACATCGAGCCTCCGAAGACCCATCTCTCCTTTATGAAGCCCCGTCCTCCGACTACGTCGACGACCCCTGCCAAGCTCACCGTCTACTTCATCCTCCCCTGCTCCGGAACGATCCGCCATTCCCTTCGGCGAGGACACCGTGTGGGCCGACGTCACGCCACTTCTCGCCGCCGCTTGCGGAGGTCAGTTAGGGTTTATTTTTTCATCTCGATGAGCCGAGCACGTACTCTTCGTACTGTGACTGACTCGCTATTTTGTTTTCTTCGTTGACGTGATTGATTCGTTTCATCGATCATAATGCGCTTCTCATATTCTTAGCATCAGTTTCTCTACAACTTTGTAAACTTTTTTTTTCATTTTTTGTTTGGCAAGTCTGCAGATGGTGAGCTTATCCATGGTGATAACTTCAATCTCTGTTATTGGGAATTGGGTCGGAGCGAGACGGCGATGGGTCGAAAGGTGTGGGTGGCAGTGTTGGCTCGATGGCGATTTTTTCTCTGGTTTTGTCGTGTAATCTCTGTTATTCGTGTTTATTCGAATTGTAAAAGTATGTTAATTCGAATTGTAAATGTAAGTTTATTGGTTTATTCATGTAACTGTAGGTGAATTCAAATTGTAAATGTATGTTATTTTAGTTTATTCGTATTTATTCGTGTAAATGTATGCTAATTCAAATTGTAAATGTATGTTATTTCGGTTTATTCGTATTTATTCGTGTAAATGTATGCTAATTCGAATTGTTAATTTTATTAATGTTTTTAATACAAATTGTTTTAAATTATTAATATGGTTAATTCGAATTAATGTTTGTTAAGATATTTGAATTTTTATTTCAAAAAGTGAAAAACATTTTTTATATTTAAAATTTTGAATTTTATTTTGAAATTTAGAGTTCAAATATTTGTTTCCTAATATATTATTTTATTAATTTCTTAAAAAAAATAAATTCGTATTAATTATTAATTATTAAAATAATTTGCTAATTCTAATTTTAATATTAATTATTATTGACAATAAGGGTAGATAAGTCATTTTATATCAGTTAATGTGGTTTATTGGCTATGACACAAAATTAACCAAACAGTGGCTATTTTGACAATTTTAAACGTTTAACAAGGCTAGTTAGCTTAAGCTCTTTATTTTTTATTCAAAGAATTATTTGCTGCTATATTTACGTGGTTAATTCGTTGACCCATTATTTGGGTTTTGGCCGAAAATTAAGGTAGCTTTCAATGACGCCACATTTTGCCACCCATTATGGAACCAGAGAATAAGAAGTATATACAAATATATATGTACATATCATTATTTAGATTTAAAGTTTATTCTCTGGGCTTATTAGAAATAAATGTGGGCTTATGTACCTTACAGAGTTATAGCTTAAGTAAATAAAATTAATTTCTTTATTTACCTTTGATCTTTTAGTTGACTTAATTCGTTGACCGTGTGCTGACATTTAAAGTTAACTCAATTTGATATCTATATTATGAATAATTTGTTAGTCACCAAAGTGGCCAAATTAGAATGTCCAATAGATATTAAATTATTAATGTTCAATCACCCCGATTAAGTGACGCTTTACTGACATTTCTGGATCGCCCAAAGGTTGATTATTCGTTTTATAATTGATGAACATTATCATGGTAATCTATTTGACCAGTTATGTATGTTTAGTATATCCAAAGATTACAAGCATATCTAATATGAGTATGTTGGTTACCAATTATGTGAAGTTAAATTATGCATCAATCATGTTTCGTGTATATTGTTGTTTCACCCAAATGTGATCTTCAATATGCATCTTATGTCAGCATCTGTTATTAAGTTCAATGGGCTCAATTTCTTAGAATGGTGTGAGCAGATTCAGTTTCACCTCGATGTTCTGGATCTTGATCTTGCACTCTTAAGTGAGAAACTTGGTGCCCTTACTGATGCTAGCAGTGCCGAGCAGAGATCTTTCCATAAAGCTTGGGAAAGATCTAACAGACTAAGCCTAATGTTTATGTGAATGACTATAGCAAACAACATTAAGTCCACACTGAACAGAACTGAAAGTGCTAAGGAATTTCTGAAGTCCATGGAAGAAATTTCTCAATCCGAATCGGCTGATAAGTCGTTGGCTTGGACACTGATGGGTACGTTAACCACTATGAAATTTAATGGTTCTCGTACCATGCATGAGCATATCGTCGAAATGACGAACATTGCAACAAGATTGAAGACCATGGGAATGGAAGTGAAAGAAAATTTCCTAGTAACGTTCATCCTCAATTCCTTACCTTATGAGTACGCTCCATTTGTTGGACATATTTTATATATGCCCTCTATTCAGATGTTAATCCCGCTTGTATAAGATTGTGGTCGTTTGCCTAGGAATGAATAGTACTTATTAAAGTTATCTTATATAGTTATCTTTGGATTATACATAAATAATATTAATTGAATGTTTGATCCATAGTTCTTTAACGTTGCTATCGTGCTTAGTTATCACAAGTAGTCTATTGTGAGGAGGTTTTACTATCACGAGTAAAGAATTTAAATGGTCGATGGTCTAGATTAGAAATGAGAATTTCTAAGGCATGAACGACTATTGGTGAACTTAATCACATTTATGTGATGATCTATTACCGAATCATAGTGTTGTCCGTGTACTGTTAAGTTTATTAAGTATGAAGTGTCTTTATATTGGACGGACTAGACTCACATCCGAAATCATCAAATAAGTCTGTCACTGATGATAGTACGATAAGGTCACTTAGATGATCAGATAGGAATAGGTTGACGTCCTTAGCATTGTGGACTTGTACGGTTCAACTTGTATAATCTTTGATCTAATCGTTACAGAGTACAGCTTGGTACTCCTAATACTTTTATTTTGGGATTAGACGGTTGACTGGATAAGTTGCACAATAGCAGATATGGACAATATCTTTATGATATTCTTATTGTGATTCATGGAAACAAACAAGTACTCATGATCAACTCATTAGATTCATCGTCTTATGAGTGAGTAGTTTGTAAGGATCATAAGAATATGATAGTGTCATAAAAAAGGACAGAACTGTAATGATCAGCCTTTTGATGAGTTTCATAATAACACAAAAACCTAGCATACCAGAAATCTTATTGAATCACTGGACACCTGTGTTCAGGAAGATTATAATCATACACACTTGAGAGTTCAGCCGAGAGCTATAGTGGAATGTAATCGAGGTTGGTAAAAGTCTACGCTTTTACCGTAGCTCGAGTGTGTACGTCCATTAGTCCCCTTTTTAGCTCCAAAAAGGATGACATTGCAATCATATTCAAATGTGTCATTTGAATGGATACTCCTATTAGACTCAGTTCGTGATTATTATCACGAATTACTGATTGCCCTAAATAGTGGCAAAAGTACTAAAGTTTGGTATGCCAGTGAAACTGTAAAAATATGATTGAATTTAATCCTAAGAAATCCCTAGAGTTGTGGGAAATTAAATTCTGGTACAATTATCTTTTTGAATCGTGTCAATCTGACAGACGGTTTGAGAGATATGATAATAACAGTTTTTTGGTCTTAGATTAAATATGACACTGTTATTTGAATCGAAAATTAGAGAAATTAAATATTGGTATTTATACCTTAAATATTTAATAGAGAGAATAGTTAAAATCGATTTATATTTATATAAGAAATTCGATTTTAATAAATAAATCTTGAAAAATAAAAGATTTGATTTATTAAATCTTTTAGGGTTTTTTTAGAAAATATTTAAATTGGATTTATTCTTTATTTGATTTAATCAAATCTTTAAGTGAATATCTCCAAGTTGTTAGAGTAAATCTTTCATAATTGGTTGAGAGATTTTCTCTAAAGTGGTTGGGCCTTTCCCTATAAATAGGGTAACCCAGAAACCACAGAACACACTACACAATACTCTCTTAAGAGAAATCGAATTCTCTCTCTCTCTCTCTCTCTCTCTCAGCAGTTTCTGCGAAATTATATGGGCTTCTCTCAGGGATTTTTCGATTTAGGGCTTAGGGTTTTTATCCAGTGGGAGCCCACACCTCCTAGCGACGTAGTCCTGGAGAATACATCGGAAGACTTCTGGAAGCATCTTCTTCACAGAAATCGCAGGAAGGCTTGAAGAACGGAGTCAAAAAGCTTCTCAAAGAATCAAGATCCGTGTCAGAAACTTCAGGAAAAAGGTACACGCTCTTGAGACTATTGATTAAGATTATTTATTACTACTCATGGCTCATAATTAAAATTAAGAACGGGTTAAATAAATTAAAATAATTAATTCATCACGATCGGGAAAAATAATTTTAAATTGATTTTGAAACAGACGGTTTGACATGGTTATTGGTATGGGACTCTAACCCAGTAAATTTTTTAAAAGCTCAAACCGTGTGACTTAATCAATGATTACAGTTTCTTACGAGTCGGCGATTTCGGTATAGATCCGCAGCCACGACTGACACCATTTCATATGAACTATAATACTCTGAAGGATAAATGAAATGTGCATGAATTACAAAGCATGCTCATTCAAGAGGAAGCGAGGCTTAAGAAACCGGTAAGTCATTCAGCTAATATCATTGGTCATAAAGGTGCTGGAAAAAACCTTGGAAAAAGGATGGAAAGGGCAAGAAAAGACTATCAAGGCTTAATCAGTCATCTGCCCTAAATCAACCAAAAGGAACCAAGCAACGAAACGTGTCGGTTTTGCAAAAATACTGAACACTTTCAGATATATTGCCTGAAACGTAAGGCATGGTTCGAAAGAAAAGGTATACATTATGTTTCAGTATGTTTCGAATCAAATTTAACTGAAGTTCCTTATAATACCTGGTGGATTGATTCTGGTGCTACCAGTCATGTTTCAAATACGATGCAGGGATTCTTTTCAACCCAAACCATAAGCGAAAATGAGAAATTTATCTACCTGGGAAACAGAGTCAAAATTCAAGTTGAAGCTGTTGGAACTTATCATTTAGTTTTAGACACCGGGAGCCGTTTAGATCTTTTTCGAACTCTTTATGCTCCTTCTAGTTCTCGTAATTTGATTTTCGTGTCCAAACTTGATAAAGCTTGGTACACTTCTAAATTTGGCAATGGATGTTTCAGTATGTTAAAATATAATCTTTTATGGGTTCGGGTATTCTTTACGATGACCTCTACATATTAAAGATTGATATTGTTTATGCAGAGACTCTATTAACCTTGCATCATAATGTTGAAACTAAACGTGGTATGTCTGATGAATCATCAGCTTACTTGTGGCATAAACGTTTGGGTCATATATCCAAAGAAAGAATTGAAAGATTAGTAAAGAATGAAATCTTGCATGATTTGGATTTTACTGATCTTGGTGTTTGTATTGAATGCATTAAGGGAAAGCAAACAAGACAGAGATTTAAGAAAGAAGCCACAAGAAGCTCACAGCTTCTTGAAATTATTCACACCGTTATTTTTGGGCCTTTAGATGTTCCATCTTTTGGTGGAGAAAGATATTTTATCACCTTTATCGATGATTTTTCATGTTATAGATATATCTATTTGCTGCATGAAAAATCTCAATCGGTAGTTACCCTTGAGGTGTTTATCAATGAAGTTGAAAGGCAGTTAGATAGAAATGTGAAAATTGTCAGATCTGACAGAGGTGGTGAATATTAAGGAAGATATGATGAAAGTGGAAAGTGCCCTGGTCCCTTTGCTAAGTTCCTTGAAAGTCGTGGTATTTGTGCTCAATACACAATGCCAGGAACACCGCAACAAAATGGTGTTGCAGAAAGGTGTAACCGTACGTTAATGGATATGGTTAGGAGTATGTTAAGCAATTAGTTTTTACCCAAATTATTGTGGATGCATGCTTTAAAGACTGTGGTGTATTTGTTAAACATGGTTCGTAAGACAGTTCCTCAGACACCTTTAGAACTGTGGACGGGAAGGAAACCTAGTTTAAGGTACCTGCATGTTTTGGGTTGCTCGGCAGAAGTAAGAATTTATAATCCACATAAAAAGAAACTGGATGCAAGAACAATCAGTGGTTTCTTCATTGGTTACCCAGAAAAATCTAAAGGGTATCGATTTTATTGTCGTAGTCATAGTACAAGAATTGTTGAAACTAGAAATGCAATGTTCTTTGAAAATGGTGAAGTTAGTGGGAGCTTGGAACCACGTAAATTGGAAATTCAAGAAGTTAGAGTGAAAATCCCTATGCCTTTATCTTCTACTCAAGTTGTCGTTCCTGCACATGTTGAACATGTTATTGATTTGCAAGAACAACAAATTAACTATCAAGCTCAATATGATGAACTTATAATAGCAAATGAACGTACTATGGGTGAACCACAAGAAATCACATTAAGAAGATCTGAGAGAGAACGAAAATCTGTCATTTCATATGATTATTTGGTTTATCTGATGGAGTCTGAATTTGACTCCAGAATTGAAAATGACCCAATTTCTTTTTCACAAGCCATAGAGAGTGAAAACTTTCATAAATGGTTAAATGCCATGAAAGAAGAGCTAAAATCAATGGATCACAATGATGTTTGGGATCTTCTTGAATTGCCAGAAGGTTGTAAAAGAGTTGAATGTAAATGGGTCTTCAAGACCAAGCATGACTCGAACGGCAATATCGAAAGACACAAGGCCAGACTCGTTGCCAAAGGTTTTACTTAGAAAGATGGTATTGGCTACAAAGAGACTTTTTCACCCGTTTCTAAAAAGGACTCCTTAAGGATAGTCATGGCGATGGTGACTCATTATGATTTGGAGCTCTATCAAATGAATGTGAAAACCGTCTTTTTGAATGGGAATTTGGATGAAGATGTCTTTATAGATCAACCTAAAAGTTTTAAAGTTGATGGTAAAGAACATATTGTGTGTAAACTCAAGAAGTCAATATACGAACTTAAACAAGCTTACAGACAATGGTATCTTAAGTTCAATGATACCATTACATCTTTTGGATTTACTGAAAACATCGTTGATCGATGTATATATCTAAAGATCAGTGAGAGCAAGTTTATTATTCTGGTTTTGTATGTTGACGATATCTTGCTTGCTACTAATGATCTTGGTTTATTACGTCAAACCAAGGAATTTCTCTCGAAGAACTTTGAAATGAAAAATATGGGTGCGACATCCTATGTGATCGGAATAGAAATATTTCATAATAGATCACAAGGATGGTTGGGATTGTCTCAGAAAGCATATAGAAATAAAGTTCTAGAGAAATTCAACATGGACAAATGCTCTTCAATTGTTGCGCCAATTCAGAAGGGAGATAAATTTAGTCTCAATCAATGTCCAAAGAATGAATTGGAGCGCAATCAGATGGAACAAATTCCTTATGCATCTATTGTTGGAAGCTTGATGTACGCACAGACCTGTACCAGACCGGATATTAGTTTTGTTGTCGGGATGTTGGGAAGGTATCAAAGTAACCCAGGAATAGATCACTGAAAAGCTGCAAAGAAAGTACGGAGGTATATGCAAGGAACGAAAGATCATATGCTCACTTACAGGAAGTATGATCACCTTGAGATGATTGGATATTCAGATTCAGATTTTGCTGGATGCGTGGATTCAAGGAAATCCACTTTTGGCTATTTGTTCCTTCTAGCCGGAGGAGCAATCTCATGGAAGAGTGCGAAGCAGTCTATCATTGTTGCATCCACTATGGAAGCTGAGTTTGTAGCATGCTTTGAGGCTACAGTTCATGGTTTATGGCTGCAGAATTTTATTTCAGGACTTGGAATTGTCGACAGTATCGCCAAGTCGCTGAAAATTTACTGTGATAACTCTGCAGCAGTCTTCTTTTCTAAATACGACAAGTATTCGAAGGGTGCTAAGCATATGTAATTGAAATACTTTGACGTTAAAGAAGAAGTTCAGAAATAAAGAGTGTCAATCGAGCACTTTAGCACAAAACTTATGGTTGTAGATCCATTACCGAAAGGATTGCCCCCTAAGGCTTTCACTGAACATGTTGAAAGAATGAGGATCCTTGGATGTCATCATTAACGTTATTTTACGTCTTATGTTGTATGTGATTGACACTTTGAGCTCACTTATTTTGTTTCCGATATGAATGAATGGATCTTGTTTCTTATGATTAGTATATACATGAATGCATTATGTGAACCAAACAAGATCTTTAGTCTCTGACAAAGAAATTATCGTCGGACCATTATGTATTACCTTATTATGTGTTATGTTGAGTATGAAACTAGTATTGTGATACATGCATGGAAGGGACTATGTCGAAAATTGATGTACAACCGCTATGATCCATATTAGTCGTCATGCTTGATGATAACTTTATGATGTAATTAAACATTACGATGGATTTATCTTAAGTATGCGCAATTATGTTTAGAGAAATTATAGGTAATAGCCACATTACTACGTTTAGACTGCATTTTAACAAACGTATGATTCTAATTTCCAAAATAGCAAATTTAGATGATGTGGCGTTAAATATCAATTTCTCTTTACCCATATTGCCCCTCACCATATTATTTAATGATTATTGGCGCTAAATACCAATTAAAATTGGAAATATTAATTAATTTTGTGGTTTATTGTTGGTAAGTTCAATAATTTTAACTATTATTTTGACAATTTGAATATTTCATGCCAATATCTCGTTATCTCTCTCTTTGAATATTTCATTCTCTCTCTCTCATTTTTTCTCGATAAGTCTGCATCGCATTGATTTACATTGCCTATTCTGATAATCAAAGGTGCGTTTTCGATGCATGTTCTTCCGCCATTGTCCATCCACCGTTCTGTTTTTCTTCATTTTTTCTTCAATTTGGTGGAGTGTTGATGGTGCATCAACAACTTGCTGAACGATGGTGGAGTGTTCATACACAACTTGTTGATGGTGGAGTGTTCATCCACAGCTTGTTGAATGATGGGTCTGAGGTTCTTCCAGCTCCCATCGACGACCGATTGGGCCTCCAAGAAACCGCGCATGATGGTGAGCGTCGGACGACAGAGAGTCGGTGGAAGCTATACCTCCCGACGGCACGGCGGGTTGCGTGTTGGCGATGAATCGATTATTCATTTGCATTTTGACGACAAGTTCGATCGCTTATGGTGATCCACGACCTTCTCTGGCGAATTGTAGATCCGCGTCCGGCGAAGTTCAGCAAGTTTACGCCGGCTAACAACCTCTGGGTCAGAAACCTCGCCATCGACATGACCGCCGCCGAGCTCATGAACGTGTTCGGCGGAGCTACGCTTTCGTCTTCTTCAAGCGTGTCGAGGACGCCAAGGCCACCAAAGAGGATGAAATCTGTACTTTTTTTTTTGTATTCAGTTTTTCTATATTGATTTTTCAATTTCAGAACTCCAGTGCTTATGAATTTAGTTTATTTTCCCTTATTTGATTCGTGTTAATTCATGTTTATTTTGTGTTTCTTTTAGTTTATTTGTGTTAATTTTGTGTTTATTCGTGTTAATCTTGTGTTTATTCATGTTTATTCACATTTATTTTGTGTTTGTTTGCGCTTGTTCGTGTTAATTTACGTTTATGTTTATTTTGGTTTATTCGAAAATAATTTTGTTTAATTCGTTGTAGACTCGTGTTAATATTCATTATGTGCATTAACTGATATTAGCGTGTAGTAAGAGATATTAATTCTATGAACAAGTATTAACCATGTCCACGTACATTAACTACATATATTAGTATAAAAATATTAAAAAAACAAAGGGTGGATTGTGGGGGAATCGTGGAGTGAAGATGGATGAATAATGGCATCAAAAAATTTAGTTTGGAATTTTGAAATTTATTTTTGGAAAGTCATAATGCATGTTTAATGGGTATAGTTAGTCAATCCATAAACCCTTCAAAAATTTGCCAACGCATTAATCATCGTATTAGTTTTGCTATTCAAAACTTTGTTACCTATTTAGTAGCATTATTTAAATCCAATTTTAATATATATATATATATATATTTAATCACGTATTGTATGGAAAAATAAGTTTGAATCCTTTGATATTACATGTGTATATATAGGTATTCAAAATTGGTTGTTTCCTATTTTATAGTCTAATATATTTCCTAATTATTTAGTTTTTAAACTATTTCCTAATCGTCATTTAATTCAAATTATTTGAATTTAATTTATTTTTTAATTTGAATTTTAACACGAATAACTACATTTAATACATATTTAAATTCATTTTTAATATTAATGATTATTAATAATTATGGGTAGTAAAGTCCTTTTTATGTTGGTTAATATGGTTTATTGGCTATAGCACAATATTTACAAAACAGTGATTATTTTGACAATTTTAAACCATTAACTAGGCTAGTTAGCTTAAACTCACTTATGTTTATTATTAAATTATAAAGGATACAATGGCACATGGTGTTGGACGTATTTTAATATGCCCTCTATTCAGATGTTAATCTCATTTCACTAAGATTATGGCTGTCTTTCCTTTTAAAGATATACAACTTATTAATGACAGTCTTATCATGAGATACTGTAAAATGAATGTTTCTTCGCAAAGTTCTATAAACGTTTTACAATTATGCAACGTCATCGCACAGAGTCTATTGTGTGAGGAGGTTTGACCTGCATAAGTTGAGAACTTAAAGGTAATCCGTGGCTAGATTAGAATGTGGGAATTTATAATTGGTAAAAGCCATTAGTGAACTCGAATCACTATAGGTGATGATATTTTACCGGATCAGGTACTGGTCCTGCACCTTTGAGAGTCACTAGGTATTGGAGTGTCTCCATACTGGATGGACAAACTTAACACCCGAAATCATCAAGTAAGACCGTCACTGATGAAAGTAAGATTAAGTCACAAAGATGATCAGATGGAATCGGTTGATGTCCCGAGCATCGTGAACTTATACGGTTAAACTCATTTGATCTTTGATTTGATCATTACGGAATACATCGGTATTCTTAATCACTTTCATTTTGGGATCAGAAGGTTAACCGGGATAGGTTGCACGAATGCAGATATGGATAAAAAAAATTATGATTTTCTTTATTATTTTTCGAGAGAAACAAACAAGTACTTATGTACAACTCATTGACTTAATAAACCAATGAGTGAGTAGTTTTTAAGATTCATAGAATAAAGACGGTGTCATCAAAAGGGCAGTACGGCAGCTAGTACCCTTTGATGAGAATCATAATAATACGAAAACCGATCAATCCAGAATCTGATTATATCGATGGACTCATGTGTCAGGAATATATTAATATTATTATTCAAGATTGTATTCAACTTCGGGCTATAGTGGAATGTAACCGAAGTTTGGTGAAACATCTTCATTTCACCTAAGCTTGAATAATATGTCCATTAGTCCCCTTTGTAACTCCACTAGAGTGAAACCGCATTAAATATTCACTTATTGAATATGGGGTGGATCCAATTAGACTAGATTCGAGACTTAGGTCACGAAATGTCTATTTATTCTAAATGGCAAAAGTATCAAAGTTTTGGTACAGTCCGGGAAATGAAAATTGATAAATTGGAATTTGACCCGTAGACAATCACAATATTGTGGGAAATCAAATTCTAAGAATTTATCATTTTGAATCTGATCATTCTGATGTGCAGAGAGAAAGTTATGGCCAAAACGGTAATCCGGGAAAACCTGGATTAGGATACGTTTAAGGGTTGCGAATTTGATGATGAATTAAATACAGGATTTATATCCAGAGTATTTAATTAATAAATATAATTGTAATTATTAGATTTAATTATTAATATTTATTAATAATTAATTATAATTAAAAAGATTTATATTTGATTTTGGTTTAACCCTAAATTCGATTTTCGAATTTACCATTATTTTCGAATTCAAATAATATATATTTGTTATATATTAATTCGAATATTAGGGAGATATAAATCTTGGAAGATTTGATTCCAGAAAAGATTTGTTATCTTATCTTTAGATTTAAATCTTTCTTGAGAGATTTAATAGATTTGATATTATTCATTATCTTTTTAGATAATGAGTAAATATCTCCCGTTGGTTAAGATTTGGTTTACACCTATTAATAAGCTAGACCTGAAACCATAAAACACACTCTCAGAATTCCAGAAATCAGACATTCGAATTCTCCCTTCTCTCTCTCTGCAAGATGTTCATAAGCTCGTCCAGGCACCACGACGAGGACGCGTAGTTCTCGGAGAAGACGACCACGGCGACCTCCGACGCCTGGATGGCGCTCAGCAATTCCGGCCAGATCTCCTCGCCTTTGTCGAGCCTGTCGTCGATGAAGGTCGCGATCTTCTTCTGAAGCAGCCGCGAATGGAGATGGCTGACGAAAGTGGCACGCGTGTCCTCGCCCCTGAAGCTGATGAAGACCTGGTATTTCGCCATTGAAGGAAGCAAAGAAGTATGCGAAGATTGCAAGAGCATCGGGTCAACGACTGGTTTTAGGAGGCAAATGGTTATTTTAGTATAAAAAATAAAAATAAAATAAAAAAAATGAGTAGGTATCCCTTAGTTATTAAAAAAAAGGTAAAAAAAAAAAAAAAAGAGTAAAGGAGAGATATGCTCATTTTTTACTCAAGGTTTAAAAAAAAATACCCATTTTTATTTTTAGTAAGTAAAACCACTAACTAATTGAAATATGAACTAATTTATCCTTCCAATTAATTAATGGGTTAATTAACGAAATACTCATTTTGTGCAAACCTTTTAAAAAACTACCCATTATGGGTAGTTTTTTACACACACAATGGGTAGTTTTTTAAAAGGTTTGACACAAAATGGGTATTTCGTATAATTTCCTTTAATTAATTAATATTTGGAATTTAAATTACATTTAAAACTAATTAATAATTCGAATTAATTAATAAAATAAAAGTAAAAAAATTTCCTTAAATGTAGCTAAATATAATAACTGATTAATCTTAATCATTCCTTAATTATTTTTGAATATTTTCTCCTTATTAATCAGTATTCTAACGATTTAAATTTTAAAATCAAAATTTCAAAATTCCTAAAATCGTAGGAAATAATGAGCACAAATTAATATAAAATCTACAAACAGAAATTGTATTTAAATATACAAATTCCAAGTTGTAAATTTAATTATGAATCTTTTATATGTATATACGAATACTTTATACGGGAACTCTTTGTGCAAATCGTAAATATCAACCATAACTGTGTATATATATACGAATAACAAACTGTCAATATTTACAAAACATATTTAAACTGTAAATATATATACGAAATTTAAACTGTAAATATAATTACAAGGCTGTAAATATATATACCAATATCAAAACTGTAAATATATATATCGATATATATACCAATACCAAACGTATATTTAAACTTTAAATATATATACAAAATTTTATTAACCAGTAAAAACTGTATGTATTTTTACAAAATTGTATTACTTGTTAAAAAAATGTAAAACTATCTACGAAATTTTATAAAAAAAATGTATTTTTACAAAACTGTATTACTTGTTAAACTGTAAACTTGGTAAAACTATTGACAAAAAATATTACCAATCTAATAAACATTATCAATCCAAAATCGTGTAAACCCATTTACAAAAATAAAAAATATTACCGTGTTTGATCCGGCGACCGAGAGACGGCGAACAAAAGGAGAATGACGGAGGGCGACGGGGACGGAGAGCGATGGAGGAAGGATGCGTGACAGAGGGCGACCGCGACGAAGAGCGACTGAGGAAGGAGGCGTGACGGAGGAACGAGGCGCGATGGAGGGCGACCGCGACGGAGGCCACGGTCGCCTCCTCGTCCGCCGAAGCCATGCCCGAAGTCGAGAGAGAGAGAGAGAGAGAGAGAGAGAGAGAGAGAGAGAGAGAGAGAGAGAGAGAGAGAGAGAGAGAGAGAAATTTATTTTTGGGTCAAAGCAACAAAATTAAATGATAACCTAATTAATAGGGGGAGTTTTCAACCAAAATTTTAGGATAATTTAATTTCGAAAATTAAAATATATAATAAATAATTAAATACGAAAATAAATAAATATAATTAAAATCAGAGTTAATATGGTCCAAAATATTTTTAAAATGGGTATCAATGAATTGTTTGAAAGTATGGGCAATTCCAACCTTACGTGGTTTTTGGGCATTTCTTGGGTTTTTCTTAAAAAAAAAATGGTATGAATTTGACTTTTTTGTTATAAAAATAACAAAAATAACTTTCATTATAAATTTTAGGAATTTTTTTTTATACCTCAATTTTTACTTTTAGCAAAAATATACTTTCAAATTTTAAAAACAGCTAAAATATATCCTTAGTGTATGATTCGACATTTTTACCCTCTAGTTTCTTATCTTTGCTATTAATAATTTAAATATCGTCTTCTTCTATCTTCATCACCATCATTTTCTGCTTGCACATCGATAAATATTATATACTTAACGTTAGTAAGAGGTTATTTTGGATTTTTTTTTAAAATTAAATTTTATTGGAAGGTGTATACATATATAAAACAAAATAGAAGTTCAAGGTATATTTTAGTTGTTTTTGTAACTTGAAGTTGAAGGTATATTTTTGTTAAAAAATAAAATTAAAATATAAAAATTAAAATAACTTAATTTTTATGTGGACTTAGCTCTTTTATTATAAAAATAGTGAAAATAGGTTCATAGTATAGCTCGTACTTCCTCCTGCCTAAAAACAAAAAACAACCACGATAGAAGTTTGTTATGTCTTGTATCATTAAGAATTTTCTTTCCTCTTTTTTGGTACTTGAAATTTTAACAATAAGGGAATTCCAATTTAAAGAGAAATAAAATAGTAGACTTTAATTACTATAATTGTGAAAATTAAGATAAAATTTATGCATCACAAAAACCAAAACATTAAATACTTACGCCGTTATTAACTTTAAAAGTAACATAATTCTTTATATCATAATGAAAATGCTTTGTTTGCTCAAAATACTTTGTATCATAATGAAAATCTAGTAATTTACAAAAAAGAAAAGCTACGTGAATTGATAAAACCACATTGATTCTCTGTCAGCTTAAAAAACTAGCAATTCAATTGCCACTTGGTTCGGGATCATCGCTAACGGATTGCGAGTTCCCTGACGGTATCGATCTTAGCTTGTAACCAAAACTGTGGGAACACCAAAGAACGTTGAACGGCAATTCACCAACGAGATGAATCCCCGGGTAATCATCGATAACAGAGGGCAAGTTTCTTCGAGACTGCGAACAAGACTCTCCGACGGTGAAGATTAGAATTAGTCTTTAACCGAGAGGCAAAGTCTTTGATCGGAATCCTTTAAATGATCAGTTCCGGGTCAAGGTATATCACATTGATCTGTTTTTATGCCAAACTCCTCGACGTCTTGTAGATTCAGAAGGTGGATCCCGCAACTTGTTACACTACAACTCGCAACCTCAACATCATCAGTGTCTCTCAAGTCAAACTTCAACGATAGATGCGTCGCATCACGCCAGTTGAGGTAGTTCTCATACTTGTACCACATGAACAAGTTATCGGATCTATAGCTGTTGCCGTACATATGAAATAGACCGATTCGGGGATGAATTCCAGCGAATTTCGAGGTATAACTGAAGCTCTCACCTTGGTTGGTTTTCACACAGATGCTACAAGAAAGCCACGTGGTCTCCTCGAAAACACCAACCACCCTGCCCGAGACAATAGCGCAGACAGCGACGCCCAAAAAGCCGTCATTATGCCAGCTTGAAGGAAGCGCGACGTCTAAAGAATGTGCCTCTGACTGACTGTCGAACCATTTCGGAATCTTCTTCCCCGGATAGCTCACCCAAACATGGGCGTAGTCTGCTACCTACAACATGATTTTTTTTTTTTTTAATTTTATTTCTATAGTGATTAGTTCAATATTAGTGAAGAAATAAATTGAATTATAACAAGAGGACACATGCCCGAAATCGATGAACTCGGAACGGGAATTTGGCCTACCTTCTCTAACCCAATCTCCCCCCTTTTGAGAGAAAGTAAGTTTATGAATGGTTATTGACTACTTTTTCATTAACTTAACCTCTAAACATAAATAACTAAACTTAACATAATTATATAACTAAACTCAATTTGAATGAATTACTAAATTAGATAATGGCATTATTCCTAAATACCCGGGATGAATCAAAGACATACCTTAAGTTCGTTGTGCTTGGACGTAGATATAGCAGCTGTGTGTAAACTTCTAATCTGAAATTCAGTAACTACTATGTTACACATGTTCCGATCCAATTTTAAGCAATCATGATACAAGAATTGCTTGTGTTTGGGAGAGTTGTTATTCCGCCATCTAAGTGCGAGTTCGAACGATGAGTCGGATATTTTTTCCAAATTCACACAACACGAGGCGTTGAGAAATTGGAGAGACAATGGAAGAGCAGGCAGGGATTTTAGGTACTCGCAATTTTCAATCTCAAGCGCAACAAGGCTACGAAGTTGGTTAATGTTTCCGGGTATGTTCGTGAAAACGCTATTGCTTAAAGTTAACTTCTCTAATGAAGCTAAATGGCCGATCTCATACGGAAATTGTGATGTAATGCAGCAACTCTGATGCAGAAAATCAAAACAATCAGGAGATGAACCGCAGCTTAATTCCTCGACAGTCCCTGAAATCTCTGGGAAATTTTCAAGTCTGCTGCAGTTTGTCAAGTCAAGGGATCCGAGAGTCCAGCAAGTCCAATCATTACATTTGAAGCGGCATTGATTCAACGAAGCAACATTGTCAACCACTCGAAATCTTAGCGGGGACCGAAATCGGCGTAAGCTCCCACAGTTCCTGAGATTTACGCTCTCCAGATTCCGAGCTAGAGAGAGATCAGGAAATTCGGTGAGATATCTGGAGTAACTAAGATCAATATATCTTAGATTCGCAAGGTCCTGCAAAAAAGCTCCAAAGTTTAGTATAGATTATCGCATCTCGACACTCCGTGTCGAACATTACAAACCTACATATTAAATACTTACATGTACGCCGCTCCAAAGTTGCTCGAGGCGGCTCCATGGCATCTTAAGGACAACAAGTTTACGCGGTTCAAAATGTGCCGGAATATATTTTAGAGGCCAAGAAGACCATAGAAGACATGAAAGTGTATTAGGAAGGTATAGAAGACCTTGGGGAAGCTTCACTTCACTATATCGTGTATCAAGATTTAGCAATCTTAGCTTATACATGCCTTTATAGAAAATAGGACTCAGTTCCACCTTGGAAATCGGCTCGTACATGTCAAGAGATATTCCTTCAATCTCCGCGGTACCCTAAACATCAAAAACAGCTTTTACAAAGTTAAAAAAATTCGGGATTTTCACACATCTCTAGAATAATTCACTAGATTAGCATAGCACGTACCGTACTGTTTTCGAAAACGTGAGAAACGTCTTTTGTGCCCCATATTCTGCTACGCTTTCCAGGTTCTTCAACGCACTGTTGTCGAACACTTTCCTGACCCATTTCCCGTACCAAATCATGCATTACTATAAGAGCATTGTCTTCGACGGATATAAGGGACTTATCGATCAGACTATCTATACCGATATCCGCAAATGAATCGCTGCCGCCAAGGATACACTCCACACTGTTTCGGCTCACGTGCCCGTTTATGCAGCAAGCAATGTCGAGAAATATATGCTGCTCCTTTTCATCCAATCCATCAAAACTTATCTTCAGTGCATTGTAGATTTTCTTGTTGGGCACTTCTTTGAGTTTATCCAGTTCATGGTCCCATTGTTCTCTTCTCTTCGAACGAAGAAAGGAGCCCAAAACTTTCAGGGCTAACGGGACGCCTCCGACATAGTTTACCACCTTCTCCGATAATTTAATGTCATCGGGTGTAGGGGAGCTTCTCTTGAAAGCATTAAAACGAAAGAGCTTGAGAGCATTATCGAAATTCAAGCCCTTGAGTTCAAAAATTTCGTCTGCTCTGTTTCGGAGCAATTCCGCGTCTCTCGTTGTAACGATAAGTCTACTTCCGAGGCCGAACCAGTCGTCCTCTCCGGCTAAAAGTTCTAAATGCTCTGAATCATTGACATCATCGAGAACAATCAGAACCCTTTTACGGCGAAGCCTGTCCTTATGAAATAAGGTAACCATCTTGAGATCATTCTCTTCCAACAACTCAGAAACTAGTCTTCTTTCGAACTCATCAGATGTCTGTTTTTCGAACTCTTCCCGGACATTAGCGAGAAAGCAACTACCTTCAAACTGAGGAGACAGTATTTTGAATACGAAACGAGCAAGAGTCGTCTTACCCATGCCGCCCATTCCCCAGATGCCCACAGTTAAAACTTTTGGCGCGTGGATCGATAATAGCGAGTTGACTAGTTCGACATTTTGTTCGATGCCGATAAGATTCTTCGAATCATCATGACTTGATGATGCCGTACTCAGCCTCTGCAGAATGTCCTCAACAATTGCATCAACAAATTCAGATTCAAGCCTGGAGTGAAGGAAAAAGTACTAGTTAATACTTATATTTATGTTAGTATCGAGTCCATAAAGATAGGAAAACACTTATGATGCTAAAAGCCTTGTATTTTGACAACTTATGCTCATACGAAATAATCACATTGATGCCATACAAAAGGAGTTTGCATTTATGGACTCGTGTGACATTTATTTGTTTCCGATTTTCTACTTTTTATTCGGGTGTACAAATACTCTGTAGTTTTCTTCTTTCCTATTCAGTTTTCTATGAAATGAAAGTTCCGAAAATGTGGGTATGCGGGTTAATACCAAAATCCGCAAGTAACCCGCATGCCACGTAAGAACCCATAATAACTGTAAAAAAATGTATAAAAACTCATAAATTCTATAATTTTTTGTAATTAAATTTATTTATAATAATTAATAGTTCTAAATATTATTATTTAGGAAAACCCCATTTACTCATAAAATAAGATTGGCACAATCAGTAACGATTTTCTTTTTTTCAAATTTACGAAATCCCATCGGTATAAACATAAAAGTTCAATTTGTGGACGGAGTGCGGTAAACAGTCTCTGCAGCCACATTGCTTATACCTCCATTAATATTCTAGATCATAATTCATTTACACATATAATAAACATTTCTAAATATTCCTATTTTACGAAAACTCTATAAGTGTACCTCTAAAATCGAATCAATTACGTTTTTTTTTTTTTAGGCTTACGACAATGGAGTCAATACCTGTAAAGCTTTGAATCCCACCCAGCAATGTTGGCAGCATCGGTCAACGCGTCCCTCCATTTCCGGATCACCTCCTCCTCGAACCGCCCCTCAAGCCGAGCAAGTGCAGCCCCGTAGCTGCCCGACTGCTTCCGCACGTGCGACGGGTCAACCCCGTAGAAGACAGGCACGACGACCTGCCCAGATTCCCTGCACAGCAAGATGTCCACGAGCTCGTCCAAACACCACGACGAGCAAGCGTAGTTCTCCGAGGAGACGACCACGGAGACCTTCGACGCTCCGATGGCGCTCAGCAACGCCGGCGAGATCTCCTCGCCTTTGTCGAGCCTGTGGTCGATGTAGGTTTCGATCTTCTTCTGGCAGAGCCGCGAATGGAAATGGCTGATGAAACCGGAACGCGTGTCGTCGCCCCTGAAGCTGATGAAGACTTGGTACTTCTCCATTGAAGGAAGCAAAGAAGCATGCGAGTGATCAAATAACTTAAACTTGAAGTAGACTTGGAATGCAAGGGATGAAGAGCAATAGCATCGGGTCAACGACTGGTTTTAGGATGGAAATGCTTCTATTCCTATAAAAATAAAATAAAAAAAATAAGAGTTGGTATCCCTCAATTTTATAAAAAAAAATGGTAAGGATTTGACTTTGTTGTTATAAATATAACAAAAATAACTTTTATTCAACTTTTGGTTTTAGCAAAAGTATAACCTTAGTGTATGATTTGAGGGTTTTACCCTATAGTTTTTTTTTTTTTTGTTATTAACTATTTAAATAGTTCAAAAATAATCTTCTTCTATTTTTATCAATATTCTCTTCTTGCTTGCACATCGATAAATGTTATGTACTTAACGTTAGTAAGGGGTAATTTTGGCGAAAGAACTAGCTAAAAGACTTCGGTTGGGATTTCATTAAAAAAATATACCTTCCAATACCCCCGCCAAGAAACAAAATACTATTTGAAAAAGGTATGAATCTTAATGAAAATCCAAATAAGGCTATTCTCCAAAAAGGCATAAATTTTGGTTTTTATAAATTAAATTTTTTAGAAAGTACATAAGAAAAACCAAATAGATTTTAGAGTATAATTTAGATTTTTTAAAACATGAAGGTATATTTTTGCTAAAAGTTAAAGTTGAGGGTATGAAAATAAAATACCTTAATTTTAATGTGAGCACGTCGATCGAACTGACGGCAAAAAATAAAGTAGTGGACTTGAGATTTTTTTTTTTTTTTTGGACAGAAAAGAGCAGTTGGAGAAGACTTTTGTTATAAATCTTATAGGCTACTATAGCACGATATAGAGTTGAATTATAAAATACAATTGGCCAGAATTAAGCCCGATTTTATTAAATAAGGACGTTAAATAACGACATTATTTTAAAATCGGATACGGTTACCCACAACGGGTCAAAATTCGGTTACCAGTTTTTCTGCTCACTCCTAATCAAAATTAACTACATATACATAAACCGCAACGCTACAAATTGACTTTATAATATTGTAACATAACTTACTCATTATGATACATACATGTTGATAAGTTATATGATCACCACTTTCATAGCATAAAGCAATTAAAAATAGATCAACTACGTTTTCTTTATTAATAAAACCATTAATTCCGTCCTAACTCTAGATCAAGAAACCAGTGATTGACCCGATTTGGTTTGATTTAATATCTCTTCATCACTTGCAAGTCTTCTTCAAGTCTATGAGATTTGATCTGTGAACTCTTTGGCTTGCTTCAATGGAGAAATACCAAGTCTTCATCAGCTTTAGGGGTGAGGACACGCGTTCCAAATTCACTAGCTATTTCCATTCACGGCTGTGTCAGAAGAAGATCGAAACCTACATCGATTACAGGCTCGAGAAAGGCGAGGAGATCTCGCCGGCACTGCTAAGAGCGATCGAGGGGTCGGAGATCTCGGTGGTCATTTTCTCTGAAAACTATGCCTGCTCCTCGTGGTGCTTGGATGAGCTTGTGCACATCTTGGAGTGCAAGAAATCTGGACAAGTTGTTGTGCCTGTCTTTTACGAGGTTGACCCGTCACATGTGCGTAAGCAGTCGGGCAGCTACGGGGCTGCGTTTGCTAGTCTCGAGGGCCGGTTTGAGGAGAAGGTGATCCAGAAATGGAGGGACGCGTTGACTTATGCTGCAAATATAGCTGGATGGGATTCAAAGCTTCATAGGTATTTAATACTCATTATAGTCCCCTTTTCAAAAAAATTGTTGAAACATACAACTTTTATTGAAAAATACATACAAATATTAATTACAAAATACAAACCAATGGAAATTGAAAACATACATTCATAACACATTACCAATTTGAATTATAATCACAAGAAATATTAAAACCATATATGTAGATATATACATTTGTAAGAGCTAGGAACAATATTCTAACTCATATTGATCTTCTTAATGTATTTTTTTTAAGGAAGATCTTCTTAATGTATTGATGGAGCATCTGTGAGAACAATATTCTAGCTCAATGTATTGTTTATTTTTAATGTACTCTTTATTAAACTATAATATTTATTTTCTATATATTAAACTTTATCTAATTGAGTGTGTCAAAATACTTCAAGTTAGGCTTTCTTACAAGGCTTTTTCAGTGTCTAAAACAGGATTTTAGCATCATAAGTGTTTTCCTATTTAAACATTGAAATTGAGTTTGAATTTCACTTGCATTATTTCTGTACTAACTAGTCTTTTCCTTCATTCTAGACTTGAATCTGAATTTGTTGATGCAATTGTTGAGGACATTCTGAAGAGGTTGAGTGCAGCATCATCAAGTAGTAATGATTATAATAAGGGTCTTCTTATCGGCATTGACCAAACCGTTGAAGAAGTCAACTCTCTTTTATCGATACACTCACCAAAAGTTTTAACCGTGGGCATATGGGGAATGGGCGGTATCGGTAAGACAACTCTTGCTCATTTCGTCTTCAAAAGACTGGCTCCTCAGTTTGAAGGTAGTTGTTTTCTTGCAAATGTCAGGGAAGAATCTGAAAAACAGACATTTGATAGGTTAGAACTAAGACTAGTTTCTGAGTTGTTGGAAGAGAATGATCTCAAAATGGTTACCTCGTTTTATAAGAATAGGCTTCGCCGTAAAAGGGTTCTCATTGTTCTTGATGATATCAATAATGCAGAGCATTTAGAACTTTTAGCGGGAGATGACGACAAGTTTGGCCTTGGAAGTAGAATTATCGTTACAACGAGAGACGCGGAAGTCCTTCGAGATAGAGCAGATGAGACTTTTGAACTCAAGGGCTTGAATTTCGACAATGCTCTCGAACTATTTTGTTTGAATGCTTTCAAGAGAAGCGCCCCTACAGCCGAAGACATTAAATTATCGGAGAAGGTGATAAACTATGTCGGAGGAATCCCGTTAGCGCTTAAAGTTTTGGGATCCTTTCTTCGTTCGAAGAGAAGAGAAAAATGGGACCACGAACTAGATAAACTCAAAGAAGTGCCCAACAAGAAAATTCACAATGTGTTGAAGATAAGTTTTGATGGATTGGATAAAATGGAGCAGAGTATATTTCTTGACATAGCTTGCTGCATAAAAGGACATGTGAGCCGAAACAGCATGGAGTATATCGTTGGCGGTGGCGATTCATTTGCGGATATCGGTATAGATAGTCTGATTGATAAGTCCCTTATATCTGTCGAAGACAATGCTCTTGTAATGCATGATTTGGTTAGGGAAATGGGTCAGGAAATTGTTCGACAACAATCCATCGAAGAGCCTGGAAAGCGTAGCAGAATATGGGGCGCTAAAGACGTTTATCGTGTCTACAAAAACAGTACAGTACGTGCTAATGTATTGTTTGCTCTAGATATTAATTTGCGAACTTCCCGAATAAATAACAGCGAAAAGTAGATCCGGATTTTTTTTAACTTTGTAAAATTGTTTTCAATTTTCAGGGTTCCGCGAAGATTGAGGGAATATCTCTTGACATGTCTCTTGACAGGAATGAGACGATTTTCGAGGTGGAATTGAGTCCTGTTTTTCATAAAAGCGTGTATAAGCTAAGATTGCTTATTCTTGATACATACTACAACCGAGTGAAGCTTCCCGGAGGTCTCGAATACCTTCCTGATACACTCACGTGTCTTGTATGGTTTTCTTGGCCTCTGAAATATATTTCGACGTATTTTGAACCGCATAAACTTGCTGTACTTAAATTGCCGGAGAGTAACCTCGAGCAACTTTGGAACGGCGTACATGTACGTATTAATGTAGGTTCGTAATGTTGGACAACAAGTTTCGAGATGCTATAATTATCTCTAAAATTTGAAACTATTTTGCAGGACCTCACGAATCTAAGATATATTGATCTTAGTAACTCCCACAATCTCACCGAACTTCCGGATCTCTCTCTAGCTTTGAACTTGGAGAGTGTAAATCTCAGTTACTGTGGGAGCTTACGCAGATTCCGTTCTCGCCTAAGATTTCGAGTTGTTGACAATGTCGCTTCGTTGAATCGATGCCCACGCAAATGTAATAATTGGAAATGCTGGACTATTGGATCCCTTGACTTAAGCAGATGCAGTGGAGTTGAAATTTTCCCAGAGATTTCAGGGACTGTCAATGAATTAAAGTGCTCTTCATCTTCAATAACCGAACTTCCTTCATCGTTTTCGTCTCTCGAAAGTCTTGAATATCTGGATATGAGTGACTGTCGCTTCCTCAAGAATCTTCCGAGTGCTACTCGAAAGTTGAGATCTTTGAAGCATCTTAACCTGAGCAAGTGCTCGTCCTTGGAAACATTGCCGAAACTTCCAAAGAGTTTGGTAAAATTGTATTTGAACGGGACCAATATAGAAAAGCTGCCATCATCGTCGATTGAGAGCCTCATATGTCTCGAGGAGCTCCATCTGAAGGGTTGCACAAGTCTTTGGAGCTTGCCTTCTAACATATGGAAGTTGAAATCCCTCAAACATCTCAAACTTTCGTATTGCTGGAAACTAGAAACTGTTCCGGAAATCTCTGAGCCCGTAGAGCATCTAGAGATTCTTTCGTTGCAAAGAACGGGGATCCGAAAGCTACCCTCCGGTATTGAAAATCTAGAAGGACTTCAACATTTGGAACTGTGGGATTGCAGAGATCTCGAGATTCTACCGTGCAGCATCTCTAATTTAAGTTGTCTTCGGGAGATCAACCTTTCCGGGTGTTCAAAACTCAAGTGTTTGCCTCCCCTGACGGACGGTGCTCTCCTTGATCAAGCTAAATTTGCGTGACTGCATGATATCACAAATTCCGAATGGGATCGTCTATTTAGCTTCGTTGGAGAAGTTAATTTTAAACGGTAACGCTTTTGAGAGCGTACCCGAAAACATCGACCGACTTTGTAGCCTTGTTGAGCTTGAGATTTGCAATTGCAAGAACCTAAAATCTCTGCCTGATCTTCCATTGTCTCTCCAATTTCTCGACGCCTCTGGATGTGTGAATTTGGAAAAAATATCCGACTCAGCATCTGTGCTCGCAGATAGACGGGCGAATAAAGAATCTCCGGAACGCAAGGAATTCCTGTATTATGATTGCTTAAAATTGGATTTAAACATGTGCAACACGATAGTCAATGAATTTCAGATTAGAAGTTTATATACAGCTGCTATATCTGCATCAAAACACAGCAAACTGAAGGTAAGTCTTCTTTTGTTACCGTTTATTGTTGCCGTTTTTCCATTTGCCGACAACTCGTCGTTGGTATGGCGGCGACTTGTCTTTTTAGAATAAAGAGTAAAAATGCGAATTTTTATGGACAAGCTGTTTTCTGTAACGATATTCAGAACCTTGGTTATAACGCAATGTATTGCTTCACTAATATTGATTATAATTCATGCTTTAGGTATCGGATTATGCTCATGTTAACGTTTGTTGCCCGGGGAAGAAGATTCCAGAATGGTTCGACCACCAGTCACAGACACGATCTTTAACCGTCGCGCTCCCTTCAAGTTGGCATAACGACGGCTTTTTGGGCGTCGCAGTCTGCGCCGTTATCGCGGGTCAGACTAATGGTGCTTCGGATAGCGTTGTGGGATTATCTTGTACAATCCGTGCGAAAACCAACCAAGGTGACAGCCGCAGCCACACCTGGAAATTCACTAAAGATCTTCCGACGAGCGGTCTGTTTCTTTGGTACGGCGGCCGAGGCAGGTCGGAGAACTTGTTCATGTGGTACAAGTATGAGAACTACCTGAACTGGCGCAACGTGGCGGAGCTGTCGTTGGGGTTTAACTTGAGCGCCACGGGACTTGATCAATATTCTGATTATTATTCTTTCGACGCTGGGAGTTTCGAAGTAAAATGTTGCGGGATCCGCCTTCTGCATCGGCAAGACGTCGAGGAATTTGGCGTAGAAACGGACCGATACGTGCCGGGGAATGCAAGTGTTAGCGCTGATCCCGAACCAAGTGGAAATTGAATTGCTAGTTTTTTTTTTAAAAAAAAGTTTGTGCATGGTTGTTCATAGTATACCAATTTGCATGTACTGGGCAGAAATGCCCAAAAGTTTTGCTTTGTAGCACTTTGTCCCAATAGTTTTGTTTCGTACCATTTTTTCCCTGATCAAATAAAGAGTTACGTAATGAACACAAGAACGAGAGAGTTTTTAATTAGACATAAAGTATCAAAGTATGCGTATCATTCATTTAAATATGTTATTAATTGTTTTAAAATGGATTCTGTGTCAAATTTATGATCTATACTTTATGAAGATATGATTCAGAAATAATATTACTCACTAGTTTTAATACAAAAAAAATGGACAAATTTATCATTAGTAAGAAAAAAAAAACACAAGCACTACACAATCACGAATGGCAGTGAAACCATTAAAAAAATATTACATTTATAATATTAGCAATAACTATTTAGCTGATAAGTGATAAATATCACTAATTTCATGATCGTTATTGACAACAATTAAGAATCTTATTTTCAAAGTCAGCAAACCGCCGCCGATAAATCTAATTTTACAGGTATAACGAAGGCGGTAAAGATACAATGATAGAATTTTGGCAAGATTATTAAAATCGGTTGCAAAACCGATGGAGTTTTCATAAAAAAAATAATATACAAAAATACAATTAATTTATATAAAAATTATAAATATGATACACACTATATTTGTGGAGTCTTTCGTCGACATTTGACACTCTCGGGCTACATGCGAACTATCAGCGAGCACCCACGACATTCGGTAAAACGACTTCTCATCGAGTCGTTTCTTCACTGTAAATCCGAATTTGCGGGTTTTCCGTGGGCAACCGGCAGCGTGCCCCGGGTTTTAAAACAATGATTAAGAATAAAATGGCTAATTTGCACTTCATTCAGATGTTTAATTTCAACTTTCCTGGTCAATTCCGAATTTGCCCTCACCACACATGTAGAATTACGTCCTTGTCAAGCGTGTCGTTCCCGGATCAGCCCTCTTCACCGAACCCGAACCAGAGCAGCCATTGACGACTCCTCCCATTTCTCCTTCCTTCCTCTTCGATTCTCCTCCGCGAGCTTCCGATCACGGCGAAAGCTCTTCCCGGAGAAATAATCTCCGAGAAAGTAACCAGGAAAATCGGAGACGATGAGGCCTTCGTCGGAGGTGATCGACATCTCCGCCAGCGCTCGGAAGCTCGTCGTCGATAACGGGATTTCACTCCGCTACTACTTCCGGATCGCCGATAACGTTCTCCGACAGGTTTCGCTTACTCTCCAGATTCTAATTTTGTCATCGTCTTCAAGTTTGTAGGTGATTGGGATTATCTGTGTATGAGATTCTTGTTGGAAATGCAACCGAGTGATGAATGCCTAGCAAGAATAACATGAATTCTTAGGTTTATCGAGGGTTGTGATTGCGATTACTACTTTTGACGCGTGTTGGGCATCAAATTCACGTCAGTGCTAATGCATTTGAGCAACAACGAGATACTATTAGACTCGGAGACTAGCCATGGACTGAATTATGTCTTTTTACATGTGCAATTAGTAACAATGAATGTTTTTGTTCATCGCGTTCAAGCTTTAAGGATGTTCGATGTTCGTGTGACGAAATTGAAACTTCCGTGGCGGAGTTAAACAGTAGGTGTAAGTTTGGTGAGAAATTTAGGATTAGATGTCAATTAGTAAGTGATCATAGTTATACCATCAACATTCGATTGTGGATCAGTTGTCAGTACATATTGGACGCAGACTCGATTTATAGGTTAATTCTTGTAAGATCCTCGGTATTGCACGTCCAAAAATATACAATCATTGTTCTTGGGAGCGAAGTAAATTTACATTTTGTATCTCGACTGGATCAAGATGATATTCTTGTTGAGATATAATTGACAATTTAGGTAGAGAAGCTAACATTACATATCATTACTCAACAAGAACTCGACCCACTAGTGCACCGTCCACGCCCGTTCTGATCGTTGCTTACTAGGAATATAGATTCAGTCGGAAGTGGTAGTGTCGAGAGGAGATTTTTTTTTTCTTTCTTATTGGTAATTTCTTTTCTGAAAGCTGAGATTTAGAATCCATCATCTGTTGACCATCGCATATATAATTTAGAATAAAATTTCATCGGGTTTATGTTCTTGTCTTGTGGAGATTGTCTAATCCAAATATGGGTCCGAGAAACAGAGCTATTTTATTGTTTAACCCAAACATAGGTACGAGAAACATAAATAATGGGCAGTTAATAAGTTACTTGAGCGTATAAAGAAATCTTTGTTGAAAATTACGTTGAAATGATAAATATAATTTATGTCTTGAATTTATATCTCATTTTGTGTTTTCTCCTAAACCAACTGAAAGAAAACAACTGCATCCTATGCCATTTTAACTCATCTGTATTTGTATATTGCAGGCTCACATCTTTCGACAAGAAAGAAATATCATTGATCTTTATGTTATGCTCCTAAGATATTCAAGGTAAGAAACGACAAATAGAAGCAATTGAAGTATTCCTGTTATCAGTTTTTATGTTGCAAAGTATTACTTACACATTGCCTTTTGTTCTGCTTTAGTTTGGTCACTGAGACAATTCCTTGCCATCGAGATTACAAAGCATCTGCCAAAATCAACAAAGATTACCTGAGAAGGGTAATACGGTCACATATAGCCTGATTAGATATGTTTTGAGAACATTTTGGGAATATAATTTTAATTTCTTGCAGTGTTTATTGAATGCCTTAACGGAGCTGGAGGAGTTAAAGCCGGCAGTTAAATTGAAGACCATAGAGTTGAATAGAAAAAACACGTATCAAAACAATGGATGGAGCCAGCCCTCTATCAAAAAACAGAGTATGATTGGATATGATGTAGCAAAGGTGCGGTCTGTCGTTATAATTTGGTATAATTACTCTGGCATTCAACTGTTTCGTGTTCTTTTCACTGTTAATTGTAAAAAAAATCTGCAAAACTTTAAAAAAAATTAAAATTGTGTTGTGCCTAATGTTGTCTTTGTTCTTACAGACGGGTAGATCAGCTAATCCCAGTAATTTGGACGAACGGTTCAAGAAATTGTAAGTTATTGATATATATCTTGAATTTTTCAATTAAGGGATATATATGTTGGGTTTTAGTTAAAATGTTTTATTTAAATGCTATGCAATCGGATATCGTTAAAGCAGGCCTTTTGAATATAGGCATACTTTAGTGCTGTTGCATTGTTTTCAGATAAAAGTATATATATATACATATATATGTATATAAATATATAACAATACGGAATCAATGTTGTAAATTACTTATGTATAAGTATTCCAACTTTGTATGAGAGTCTGCGTTCAAAAAAATTGTTTCACTTCTCAGGCATCCGTATCTGTTTACATTTTCTCTAGTATTTATATCTTCTTTTTTGACCATTATCTTTGTATTTTGGTCAAAGTTCCTAAATCTTATATATGGTTAGATTAATTTTTTATTTAATAATTTTTTGCAGATCTTTCAAACCACGCCCAACAAATGAAACCCTCTCGAAACATTCCATTTTGGGTCCAAATGGACTTCATGCGCAGTGGCAAGCACCTTCAAGTGATAAAGGGGTAAGATCGTATCGCTTTTGACTGTCCCATTTGAGTTTCATGCAGAACTAAAGTGACCCTTTGTTTTTTATTTATTTTGCAGATCCGATATCCAAGCATTACAGATCTGAGTCCTATCGAAATCCAAAGGTCTGATTATGATTTTTTTTCTCTGAACATTGTGATTGGACCTGAAGCAAACTTAACAGAAAATATCAAAACACATCAAAGAAAGTGTCGTAACACATTGTTCTGCAGATTGTGAAAGAGGAACTTAGAAATTGTAAAGGCTTTTTGGTTTAGATGGTGAGTTGTGACGATTAATTATTTAATCTGATTATTGTATGGAAATAGCCTGCAGGTTGTGAAAGAGGAACTCACAGTCAGCAAAATCCAAGACTCTTCGAATCCATCAGAGGGAGAGCAAGTTCCTATTAAGAATAGTGATGATAATCAGACTAGTCAAACTGAAGAAGTATCACTCATTTCCTTTGAAACGACAGACGATGATCCCCCATTGGAGAAAATTATCAGACAACCTTCTCCGCCGCCGGTTCTTGCTGAAGTTCAAGATTTGATTCCGGCGGTTTCTGAAGCAGATTGCGGTTTGGATTCAATTTCAACAGATGAAGCTCTTCGTGCCGAATCTCCTCTGCAACTACACATTGTAAGATTCTTAAGGCCCCGTTTGTTTTGATTCATATAATTACAGATCAGTAATATAATTAAACCATTCTCTGTCCTTGTAAATTTAGCTTTATCAATACATTCGTTGTTTCTTTAAAAAAAAAAAGAGAATTATTTAATAAACTGTAATTACTATACAATGTTTTTTAATCCATAAATATCAATTATACAATAAAAATTGCTATGCTTGTCTCTCTATAATATCTCATGTTCTTATTCTACAGTCTACCACGATGATGGATACCTTTATGAGACTAGCTAAATCAAATACTAATAAAAACTTGGAAACGTGTGGAATCCTCGCCGGAACGCTTGTAAGTATTTCAACATATATTATATCTATATATATATAAATATATTTATTGCTGTCTCTGTTTAATTTTTTGTAATTGAATATTTCCAACTTATGCTCTGCAGAAGAACAGAAAGTTCTATATAACAGCCCTCATCATCCCCAAACAAGAGTCAACGTCAGACTCTGTATGTCGCTTTATTTTAATCTTTGCAGCTATCGATTTATATTATATTTCTGTATATAAAAATATTTTTTTAATCATATATATATAATGTAATTTATCATCAGTGTCAAGCGACAAATGAAGAGGAAATATTCGAGGTTCAAGATAAACGATCGCTTTTCCCCCTTGGCTGGATTCACGTGAGTTTCCAATTCCATATTATTTTGTGCTATCTTTTTTTTATTTATCATAATAATATGATTGACCTTGTGTTGATTTTTTTTACCATTCCCGGACTCGCCAGACTCATCCTACACAGTCGTGTTTCATGTCGTCGATTGATGTCCACACACACTATTCATATCAGGTGGGTATCTCTTCGTAATTTATAATAAAAAGGTATATTTTGGCTGACATGAATCTTTTGTTTTCTGTAATTATATATCTTTTGTATAATTATTTTTAATTAAAACCTATTAGGTTCAGACTGAAACGTATATGTAAAAGTTTTTGGATTTGTAAATTTCATTAAAATCAACACTTTGATCGAACCCGAGCCTCAAATTCATAAGAATAATCACAAAAATAATCCTTTAAGCCAATCGGTTACTCACCGAGGTGGTGATCAACCAAGAACTTTATTCCGAATAACAAAAAATAATTCAAATGGTCTATCTTTCGATAACTAGACTAGTACTCTCCCAAGATGCTCTGATGGTATTCAAAGTACTCAAGAAATGCCCTTATTGTCATTATAAACTAAAGACTTAAGAAAAAAATATTATAAATGATCAAAACACTCTACCTCCTCCGGTGAATAATTATCGGAGGTCTCAACTCTTAACCTTATTTGGGTCCTCAAAGAATTTGATGAGTCAACGGTTCGATTTTCATTATTTATAGCATAAAGTTCTTTGAATTTAAAAGTCGAAACTAAGGATACTCTTTCATTTTTATTTTTTATGTTCATTATTAGTCCTCTAAATTTGGTTATATGTATTTTTTCTTTTTTGCAGATAATGTTGCCGGAATCTGTGGCCATTGTCATGGCCCCGAGAGATACCGCAAGGTAGTAACATTCACTCATTTACCAACTTCTCATACGCTTCGACTTAACTAATCGCTAAAGTTAACGCCTCTCTTTTGCCGCCTTTTGCTCAGAAACCACGGCATTTTCCGACTGACCGCTCCGGGGGGCATGTCCGTAATCCAGCAGTGCCAGCAGCGCGGGTTCCATGCACACAACCCGCCTCCTGACGGCGGACCCATCTACAAGAGCTGTACAGAAGTTTACATGAACCCCAGTCTAAATTTCGATGTCATTGATCTCCGCTGATCGCCCCATTTGAAAAGTGTAGTCCATTGATGCAATTGTTCATATACATCTATACATACATCTATATATATATATATAACTATATAATATATATAGGTGTGCAATTATTGGATATTTTGGCCATAACAATGTCGGAGTGTCTCTGTATAGAGAGAAAGGTTGTAGTTTCCAGCTGGCTGTGTATCTGTATCGCATGTGTAGCCATCTTCGAGTCTACAAAGGAGTTGGCTCTCCTCTTATATGTTTTGGTTCCTTTAATTACAAAATGAAGTAAAAACCATTATATTTCATGCTTGTTAAATGGTTCGGATTCAATGAGAAGGTGCATACGAGGTTTTCCCATGAACTAATACATATATTTTAAAGAACGAAAATTGCGATTATCGGCTCTTTAACGTTCGTTGATGTTAAGAATCCTACGTTGAAAAGATACAAGACTTAATTGTGCTTAGATCATGTGTTACATTCTAAGGTGGAACTAATTTAGAAATGACTGCATTCTTTCGTTAAATTCTCATATATGTAACATTTGTATTATAGGGTCATCTTAGAATTGTGTTATAGGGTCAATTGTATTTAGATATTAGATACTACTGTATTATAGGGTCATCTTAGAATTGTGTTATCTATGTAACACTCGGATTGTAGTTGATTATGTTTCAGCAATCACTGTGATCATAGAAATGCTTTTTATTGAAACGTAGATAGTAGATTCAGTTGTATGTATTTATGGTCGACTATGTTTCAACATGAATTTTTGGTCATTTGGTCCCGTATGGATGTGGATTCTTAAGAGGGAATTGCATGGTTGAGTTGGTGAATAAAAATGGTGGTCAAGATTGGAGTGAGATAAAAGTCAAATACCAAAGTTCAAAGAGGAAAAAGGAAAAGAGACAATCTGTGCAACGATATATTATCAACTTTAGTAGGTTTAGCTTTTGAATATTGTTGTGATACTTTTCCTCTTCAGCTTCATCACAGCCAAAAAGTTTTATGCCCCTTGCTTGCTTGGTTTTTCCCAAAAGCATCCATGGAAATACCACTTATCTCTTTCCCAAAAGCAATTTTCTCTATTTTTTTTATTTTTTTTAATGAGGTGGCTCTCTTAGCAAAGTTACAATGCATTCTTGTATTACTAGATACATTCAGTGTAAAAACGTGTAGCATTTTGGCCAAGTTTACATGTGTAAAGAGGGCACGCATTTGTGTTCCATGGATTTGAACCCGATACTTCTTCGAGAGATATGTAATGGAGTTACCACTAGGCCAAGCAAGCTTGGTTATATATGTGTTATTGGCGGCGAATATCTACAAATATTCTTAAAGTTACTTCAATTTGGTGTACTAATGTTAAGGATAAACGTGATACATTCAGTGCCATATTTTCTAATAGAAAATTGCACATCCTGATCTCGTCCAATTTGAACTTTCATAAATATGCCGCAAATATGGAAAGTTGCGTATATTTGCGGCCGAAAAAATTAACATCAATGTACAAGTACACTAATTTTCATAACTCGAGTATATATACCGCAAATATCTATACAATATTTCAATAAAGTGGGCCTTGTAAGTTGTGAGTGAGAAGGAATGAGGCTAAAATAGCTTTAGATATCTCCTTGTAGAGTTTTGTTAGCAATAGGAACATGACATGCAAAATGGGCTCCCACCACCCTCCATACAATGGAATCATTTCACATGAGATGGTCCTTCACATTACATTTGGGCAATAAGATGATGAATGGTGATTATGTCATTTCCATTATTTGGGGTCCACTTAGATAAGCATCAAAACTCTTTTATCAGCACAAAGTTGCAAAGATTGTTCTTGCACTCCTAAGATTCATATAACCCTTGTGAGTGACTTTTAAGAGATTCATTTATCATAAATCTACATCAATGTGGTGTTATATACCATAATCATGTACACTTTTTACCAATAAGATAAGCATTATAATAGAATGATCTGTTTTTAATGTGTGACTAAGTACTTGGTCTATTTATGCTTATTATTTTTCCGTAAAACCCAACGATTATAATGGAGCATAGGTACTTCGTTACTACTGAAATGATTAAATCTTGTTAATGTTTAAAAAAAAAATAAAAAAAAATAGAAGATTAAAGCACTAAAGCCATAGTAGAATCTAAATCCTTGAATAATTATTAAATTATTCAAATAAGAGAGATCAACATATAAGTACTTATTTAAAGTAGTTTTTTAGGATGGTAAAATGTCGTTGTTTGTTTATCACGAGTTAAATATTAAATATTAGGACAAATGTGTCTAAATACACATTTTGAACAATAATAGGAACTAACAGAGTCATCATTTAACCTTGTTGTTTGTTTATCACAAGTTAAATACACAATATCAGGTTAAATGTGTCTTTCAGATACTCAATTTGAACACAAGTAAGAACTGACAGTCGTGGTTGCTAGGATAGCTTAGTGGTAATTCCACATTACCTCCAAAATAGAGGTTGGGGGTTCAATCCTCAGATACAGCAAAGCTGCCTTCAAAAAAAAAAAAAAAACTAACAGTCATGTAAATCATAACATTTAGTACATGTATTATCCTCGTGTCCCGTTAATGAGTAAAGGTGGAATTTTCTAATATTAATTTGTTTTGTTTATATCACTAATAATGATTGAATCCTTATCAAAACTATTAACTTTTTTAATATCAAATTTATGATAGAGATAATTATTAAGCATAGAAATAAAACTCAGAAAGCTGAAGAAAATTCATGACAATTACTCCAATTACAATTATTCTGAGATTCAAGTGCAATAGTGACAAATAGCAATACTATGATCTTATGTCATAACTCATTCTACTTTGGTTTACCAATTCTCTGTGAATTGACGTAAGAATTAGTTGGATTGGCATTTTCATGACAACACATTTTAATTACAGCAATTTTACTTCTTTTTTTTTTTTTTTTTTTGTTTGTTAGAGTTCGTGATTTGAATTCATATTGTTGGCCATGCCCGTTTGAAACCTTAGCTATGCATAAATTTATTAGATTGTAGGGCTCTATTGTAAAAGCGGAGGCAACTATATATCCACGATTTTCGTTATTTGTGTGTTTTTGTATTAGCTCTAGTATTGTAATATTAATTGTTTTAGTTAGAGAAAAGAAGGGACACGGGACGGCACGGTGAACATACATGTCCCGTGTTTTCTGGCCTGCGAGCAACGTGTGCTTGAAGTTGACCCAGGCACGGGTTGGCCGGCCCATGGGCTGATTCCAGGTGGGCATAACCCGCCTGCCCTGGTGGATGGGTTGTATGTTCCTTATTTTTTATACGTCTTATTTGTATTTTTAAACATTCTTTTTTAGTGGGTGGTCAAATCCGTTCATTCTTTTCAATGAGCGTGGCGTTTATCGACGGACAAGAAAAAGGCCAGATGGGCGCGGGCATCCCGCACCTGCCCATCTAGCCTTCATTAGTTTTAGTGGATTTTGCAAAACATAGAGACATGCTTGTATTATTGCTTTAGATAGTGCCATTGGTGAAGCGATGATAAAATTATGGAGGCATGACCAGAACTTTTTAAAAGGTACAATAGACAACTAAATTGGAATAATAGAAATAGATAAATTATTAATATTTATAATATACGTATATAGCTCAGTTTTATCTATTTTTGTGCATTTTTGCCCAAGTCGGAAAAGTGACTATCTTCATGAGTTATCAAATGTTTTTGCTATATTAACCCAATCAAAATATGCAATATTGATTTGGCTCTCATTATATTAACCTACCTCTTTGTGGAAGATATAACGTGAATAAGATTCATGAACCTCTTTTTCTATATTTCCTACGAGGAGTCACAAAGATAAATAAATAAATAACAAAAACCAAAAAACCAAGCAATTCTACATTATTTTCATTGGACGTTTTGTCAATGCATAATTTAGGGACAATTTTGGACGTGTCATTTCTTTAAAGCAAGATGCAACGTCACCAAGCAATTTCTCTTAAAAGATTGAGTAATACTCTTTCGATAAAATTGAATTTTATATGTTGGTGCAATAATTTTTTGACACCATATTAATATCTATATTCTTTTAAATATATATATATATATATATATATATAATGTCTTACTTCGTTGTAAATTGACTATAAAGATGTAGATGATAAGTGTGATACTTTTGAAAAGAATAAAAGAGTAATGTTATAAGGAGGGAAATAAGCTAAATAAGGAGGCAAGTGAGCGAGTTACTCTTAAGAAATTGCAAGCAAATGTCAAACAATAATTGTCTAGCAATATAGTATATATAGGGAAATAACTTCTTAAAAAAAACCCCCATTTCAATAACACTTGATATATATTAACACAATTGCACGTTTACATGTTGCAAAATAATACACATATCATATAATAAACAGAATAATTAATGTCTTCCATGTCTTTGAACTCATATTACTCATATACATATTAAAGAGTAAAACCTTTTCTAACTCACGTTGGAAGTCTAGCTAGGGTCTACTTGTGGAGTAATGTCCAAAATTTCCTTGCTTTGAGGATATATATATATAATATTTCAGGATTGAAATTAAAAAATGATCAAATGACAAAAAAATAAAACACTATTCATCAAAATTCAATAATTATAAATGGAATTAGTAAGATACCCTTGACTTGTCACCTCCACCATTATCTTCCACCTCTTATTTATGTGTAACTTAATTCATTCCAAATAGTTATCTTTGAAACATCTCCTTATTAAGAATACTAAACCTATATTTAAATTTATATTTTAAACACTTTCAGATGAGCCTAGTAACTTACTCAAATAATTTAGATAAAATATTAAAAGAAAAGGGAGAAGGCTTAATCCATTTGGGTTCAAGAAAAAGCATATTCCATGCACTCATTTAATATTATAAGTATTGCTAATATAAAAAGCAATTCATCCAGGGTAACCTGCCCTCGAGGCTGACTCGAGCACGAATTGCCAGAGTATGGTCTTATTCTGGAAGGTCAAAACACGCCCGGCTTGAACTTAAGGAAGGGATTGCCGGTTTCTTATTTTATATTTTTTTTTATCTATAAATAGGTGAACAAACCCGTTCGCCTTTTTGGTAGGCGCAGGTCCAGGCACCACTACCCGAGAAAGGCCATGCTCGTAAGAAAACTTAGTCTTAACTTGCAATAGGCACGGGCAACTGCTGCCTCTCTCATATGTAGTAATATGTATAGTATTTATGACTAAATTAGTGGTCATTCAAGCATTAAATTATAGCCCAATTGGCTATTGCCTAACACTTGAATTAACATGATATTAGGGCTTTAAAATTAGTTTTGAACAGTTAGCTTTAGATTATATATTTGGTTTGTTGGTGAGTTCCTTTCAACTGATGTAACATGAAAGGATCAATGATTATGATTAGATCATCAGAAGAGTTAGTTCCAAAATTCATTGGATTTATTTTATTTTTGGGGATTAAGAAAGCATCCGATCCCACCTTATTGTTTTGGCTCATTCATATACACTTGGGCTCTTTAGCGAACCTCAATATATAGATACATTGTATAGTCGAATCCGTGGAAAGGTAATGCTAATAGGGATGAATATTTTGGCCCCGAATTCCGAATCTAGCCGGGTACTGGCCCGTTTCGGTTTGGTACCTATCCAAAAATTGGTGAATTAGACTCGCAACTCAACTAATAAAAAATTGACCAAACAATTTGCTCCAAAATTAGACCTTCCATCAAATATTTCAAGTTTTAACCTTCTCTCTCACTTTTGATTATAAAAGATTGCACTTGTTAACTCCTTGTTAAAAAAGTCAAAAAGTTTAAGGAAAAAAAAAACAGGGAAAATTTAACAAAAAATTATGTTGATATCCCAATAATCTGTTGCATAATATCAATATTGTTGCTCATAAGACCATTTTATTATTCTATAGCATTATATAAAAAAATAAAATAGATGGTTTCTCTTAAAACTAAAAACTACACATATTTGTAGCTCAAAATTGGCCATTTTTCTAAATTAGATAAGGATGATATAAATAAATAATCATTTTAAGGATTACATCCTTAAAAGAATCTTAAATCGAGAAAAATGTTAAGACATTAACACTCATTTGAAAATTATTCTCTTAGTTTTTCTCATCTAACTCATCTTATTCTCCCTAATTTACATCAGCATTGTCAGTATCTTTTTATTTTTATAATTCTCTTAATTATAAACCAAATATCCAAAGATCTAGTTGCACATAACTTATTGTAATTGAAGATTGTTTATTTATTCAATCTTTTTGACTAGGCAAATGTCAAACTTGTGCAATATTTCCCAACAACCTGAGCTTGGATATTTATTGCCAGGCCTTAAAAAGACTTGCTAACAACAAATCTGATCTCACATACTCATAAAACATATTATATATATATAAGGTAGATGCCATGTTGTTGCACTAATGTGATTTCATAATTAATTAGCCAAAGGAATGCTTCAAAGAAAAAGAAAGATCTGATTTCTTTGAAAGATTTGAAAAGAATAATCTCAAAGAGAAGAAAAAAAAAAACAATGTCACTCATAATCCAACTTATTTTCAATAATAATACAAGAGACCCTTCTGCAAAATATAAATAAAACTAAAAATACAAATATGAATACAAACACATGACAATAGTCAATGACATATTCACTAAGATAATGGGAAATGAAATATACTTTTTTTTTTTTGTGTATGCTTTTTTATAGGTTCTATCTAACTTCTAAGGCAAGTGAATTCATTATGCTATTGGCCATTTGGTGTCTCAATTGCCTACAATTATTAGGATAGTTTTAACATTATTTATTCGGGGCTTATTTTATCTACATATTTATTACGTCATAAGAAATTAAATGGAGCTGAATTTTTTATTTTTGTAAGAGCTGGCCATGAATAGCCTGAATAGCCCTAGTTTTTAATTTATTTTTTATAACTCCTCAGAAGAAGAAAAAAATAAATTTTTCCTCTAAATATACTTGTTTCCTGGTAAATAATTGGCCAGGTCTAAATGAAAAAAAAAAAAAAAAAAAAAAGAGCTAAAATGATATATATGTAGTCAAGTACCATATAGAGTCAACAGAGAAGTAGATAGAATTCAAGAGAAAAATAACAAGAATGATATATTTGTTACCTTTTAATATTGAGATGCCAAGAAATTTAATTTACTTTTGAGAAGACTTTAGTGCAATTTTGAGAGATAAGAAAATGTTATGAGTTGTTAGGATAACCACTTCATGAGGCCTACTTATTGAAGAATAGGAAATTAGAGAAAAATGTGAGTCTCTACATAAAAACATATTTTCCAAATCCTTCAAAAAAAAATACAGCTTAACAAATTAAGAAGTCATGCACACTAATCTTCCTCGTTTCTTATTATATTTTGAGTGAAAACAATATATTTAAGTCATGCATATGTGCGGACATAACATAAGTGTTGCATCATTTTCCTTGTGCACTTAGTAAAACTTTTTTGACATTTTTTTTTACTTTCTGAACTTTTCTTGCAGTGAGTTTTTGGTGATAAATAAGGTAAACCTCTCTCTCTCTCTCATCAATTTTGCTTAACAAAGTGCCCAACCTTCACTTATTTTGAGCCCTTATTTAGCATTGCTTGTCCTACTATTATTTCTTTGGGTTAATTGCGGTAATAATGCACAACCTTTGGTCAACAGGGGTTTAGGTCCCCAACCTTTCAAAGTGTGGGCAAAAATACACAACGTTTGTTGAATGTAAAATCCGTTGGTCCTTCCGTTAGGGATGTTAAATTCTGCGGATGTGGCATCGTTAAACTGCCAAATGGACTGCCAACTTGTAATATTAATTACATAACTTAATTAATAAGAATAAATTAAATCAGATTTTAATTATGATTTAAAAAACAAATTAATACTTTAAATTAAATAAATCATTTTTACTCCTCCCTAAAAATCTAACAGACTCTTCGTCGAACATGACAATTTTTTTGAAAAACGACGGATTATTAAACACAACTAAAATTTGCAAAGATTACGTAACGACAGTTTATTAGAAACGACTAAAATTTTGGGAAAACGACCGATTATTAAAAATAATTGTAATTTAAGATACGACATAGTAAAGATGTGAATAATATTGAAGCACGAGTTTAAAATAGGAACTACGCGTTAAATAAGTATTGCTCGTTAATTTAAAAGTTTAATTTAATTTTTGAATCATAATTAAAATATGATTTAATTTATTCTTATTAATTAGGTTATGTAATTAATATTACAAGTTGGCAGTCCATTTGGCAGTTTAACGATGCCACATCAGCAGAATTTAACATCCCTAACGGAAGGACCAACGGATTTTACATTCAACAAACGTTGTGTATTTTTGCCCACACTTTGAAAAGTTGAGGACCTAAAACACCTGTTGACCAAAGGTTGTGCATTATTGCCGCAACTAACCCTATTTCTTTCAATATTTATAACCCCTATCTTTTTTCCCTCTCTTTTGTTTTGTTTCTCCTCTCCAACAATATACAATAATAGAGAAAGACTCTCTCTCTTTCGCCAAGAAGAGGATATTCAACCACCTCTCTGAAACCTGGATTTCCTCAGAATCCCAAGTTCAGTCCCATGTCACAGACCCTAGAAACCAGTGACCCAAAGATCCACAAAAAAGCTGCATATATTCACTCCTCTTTGTCCATTTTGCCCCCTCCTCTCAATATCCAACCAAACCTAACCAAACCAAACCATCATTATTTTTTTCTTTCTCATTAGTCATTAGACACCTCAATCTCAGCTGGGTTGGTGCCAAGTTTGCATTTTTCGATCTGTTTTTTTTTTTTTTTTCTTTCTTTCTTTTTTCTCATTAGTCATTGAACACGTTAATCTCAACTGGGTTGGTGCCAATTTGCATTTTTCCATCTGGGGTTGGTCAAAAAAGATGTGCTCAGAGACAAGCTCACCCAGGCTATCATTCTCCAATGATGTCCCTCTCCAAGACCACAGGAGAGACTCTTCGCTCATGGAGATGGCCTGCGACTTCGAGTTCAGCTTCATCAGCAGCTTCTCAGTGGAGCAATCCTCCTCTGCTGACGAGCTCTTCTCCCATGGAGTCATCCTCCCCACAAACCCGAGAGAGAGAGCGATCACTGTCAGCAACACTCCGCAGTGCTCTCTCCCTCCGCTTCCGAGCGCGGAGAAGCCGAAGCAGAGCAATGGCGTCGGCGTTGGCGACGGTGATAGCGCCGCGAAGCCTCAGGCGAAATCCTTCTGGGGAAGCTTCAAGAGAAGTAGCAGCTTGAACTCGGAGAACAAGAGAGCTCTTCTCTGCCCGATTCCGCTTCTCTCGAGAAGCAAGTCGACCGGTTCGGTCATGAACCAGAAGAGAAGTGGTTTGAAGGAAGGTAGCAGGAACTCTCAGAAGCAGCCATTGATTACCATGGCGAGATCGTCTTCTTCTTCCTCTTCTTCTTCTTTGCAGCAGAAGCCTCCATTGAAGAGGAGCTATGGAGGGTCCTATGGCAATGGAGTCAGGGTCATTCCCGTCATTAATGTGCCTCCTCCTTATATCTCCAAAGGCACTGCAAAGTTCTTTGGCTTGGGGTCATTTTTGCACCATGATCACAAAGACAAGAGCAAGAAATGAGTTATTGTTTAGTTTTTTTTTTTTAATATATAATTATTATTATTTGTTTAATTATTTAAGATTAGTTTTCTTTGCTTGATTTAAATTTCACAATCACAAGATGGAAAGCTTGTGAGTTGTGACTTGTGAGGTAGGTTTTCTCATTTAGGAGAGAATTCCAATTTCTTGTGATATGTAAGAGCTCACTATTGCATTGTTGTATTGTAACTTGTAGATATTAAGAAAGAAAAACAAAATTCCAATGCCAATGAATTAATCGTGTAAATATGGATTAAAAAAAACGGATTTCAGGTATGAATTTGTCATTTGGAAAAGAAAAAAAAATCAAAACCAGAAATCAGGATTCCGGATTTTACCGGATTCAGAAAGTCCCGATTCTAGTTTTGTATTTTTTTAATATATTTTAGTAAATATAATTTGGATTAAATTCGTAACCAGAAATTTTGGGTCCGATTTTTTTTTTTTTAAATACAGTAATCCGTTTACAACATTACAATGAATATAGTTAAAGGGATTGGAATTGGAAGGTTCATTGCATATTCAAATGCTACAAGCTTAGGAGACAAATAAACAGGGTAGTCTATGATAAAAGGTTTGTCCCATTCTTTATTCTCATATATATAATTATATATAGCTCTTTTTAATCTTGAAATATTGGGTTTCTTCTTTTTCTTCTTTGAATTATACCCTTGAGATTGCTTTTCTTCTTTCTCTCTATTGCTCTAGGCCATCTTAACTAGTCAAGATCTACTTTTTTGAATGACTTGTTTGTTTCTTCTTCATGTGATGGGTGCTTGCTTTTGAATTGGCTACTCATTTTGTTTGTAACTAACATCAAAGATCCTAGCTTTTTGCCTTGAAAGAATTGGGTGTCTCTAATTTAACAATATTTAGAGAGATTTTAAAAAAAAAAATAACATGGTTCTCTATCTTTCTTGTCTTCATTAACTTTTTTTTCTCTGCCAATAGCTCTTCTAATTAAATGATTGGTTAAAAAATTGAGGACCATGTCTTCTTTAGGAATAGCTTTTAAATCAATTTATGGACATGAAGATGGAGAAGTCTCATTAGATTGCTTGGTTGTGGAACTATTCAATTTGTACGTTTTCTTCTACGTGACATGACTTTGTCTTTGCCAAATATTACGTGACATTTACAAGTCACATTGGATAGGATATTTGGTTTATGCACAAAGCCTCACGAGAAAGAAAACTATTATTCTTGTGAATTTCTCTTAAATTATATGATATTCTTGGATAGAATATCCGGCCCGTTGAATTTTCGAAAACAAACGACTTGTCGTTTGACTGATTTTATATTTCTCGCTGTATCTTTAATTAATTTTGCCAGATATGGTTGGAGGTTGAAGTTTAAAAGGTAAGTTAGAATTGCTATTTACATATTTAATAATAATTGTTTATGGAATTGCCATTACAGCTGCAATAAAAAAAAAGTAGTTGAGAGAAGACTTTTGTTCAAGGACCACCTCATGCAATTGTTCTATATCTTTTAGCACGTATATAAATTCAAATATATAACATATGAATATCAAATGAAATAATGTCAGTCTTTTGATATATTTATTGAAAATCTAATGAAAAATCATGAATTTATCCCTTGCATTGAAAATAATTGTTCCGGGACACCGTTTTATATCTATAAATGTGTCTCTCGCGTATCGGAAAAATATTTGTTCCATGATATTTTATGAATTTATCCCGCGTATGTTGGAAGTATACATTTTTTGCAACTCCAAATAATATATATGAATATGTTTCTCGCGTAACAAAGGTATACTTGTAGCCAAGGTTCGAATTTTCGTAGAGTATCCTCGATAATCATCTTTTGCCTGTAGTCATCGGCAAATATTTCATTCCAATAGTTGTTGTTTTGGTACTTTTTCGGCAAGCTTCTTGCCAAACGATTATCTATAAAAATAGTGTAAAAATAACAAAAAATTAGGTACTTTTCGAGAAATTTTACACTTCGATAATTTTTAGCAAAAGTACCTTCAAAGGAAAAAACAACAAAATGTACTTTTCGAGAAAAAACTTAACTTCGTGTGGGCTACTAGCCAAGTATCAAGATCCTAGATATGTATGTTTGTTGCTTGGGATTGGACATGGAGATTGATATTTATATAATAGTAATGTCATTGTTTTTCTTTGTATTTGTTGACTTTCCAAATCCAAACAATTGTGTATTATCAATTTTCATTCATTTCTATTTGTTCCATGTGAGACTTCTCCACAAAGCCAAATAGTTAATTATGTGTAATTGTGTATTATCAAATTATATAGTATCTTTTGATCTTGTTTTTATTTTCTTATATTTGAGCATGACATGATTTATTTACATTTGTTTGAGTCTGACATGATTTTATTTGAGTATTTAGATATGTGAGAGTGAGAGCATATTTTATTTACATATGTAAACTTAATAAAAATATTTATAAAAATATTTTAGCGGTTTTCCATCGATAATCCTCGATAAGTGTCAGTAACGATAGGCTACAGTTTTAGTAGTTTTCCATCGATAACCTTCGAAAACGGCAACTGATTTATCGACAAAAACGGCATTTTGAACCTTGCTTGTAGCCTACTTGTTTTATGACTCCGTTTCATATTTATGAATTTGTCTTTAGCATATCGATTTTTATTTATTTTTTAATGGGGTGGCATTATCGGCCAACATCGAAAATAATATTTGCTTCGCTAATCCAATGTGATTTTTATGAATTTGTCTTTAGCGTATAAAAAACAATATTTACTTTGTTACTTCGTTTGATGTTTACGAATTTATCCCTCGCATATTACTATGGTATTACAAACACGGATAACAAAAATATAAATCTAGCAATTTTTTAAAATTAATCATAAAAGGCAGTGTTATTTTGCCTAATCTAAAAACAAAACTGGGTTGATTTAAAAAAGTATAAAAATAAAAATAAACAAGGAGTGGAACTATTTTTTTATTTTTTATTTACTAAATGTGGTGAAAAAGAATATAAGAAAAGAAATCACTATTCTTGTCTAAATTCTTTAGATACAAAGAAAAAAAAAACATGAAAAGCTTATCTTACTATTAAACAATGGAAAGGGAGCCAAGGCCAGTTTACAGATCAGCTTAAAAGAAATCCGCAGAACCGGGAAAAGCACAAATATTCTGTACATCAACGACGGATATCTCCGCACTAGTTCTCGCTCTTTAAGCATACATTCTTAGCAGCAATCTCCGAACCGTCGAAAAATTATCTCTTCAGTGGTTTATATAAGCCAATGTCCCGTATCGTAATCGTGTTCATATCTTAGATCCATATCGGATTAGGAGGGAAACAAAGGCGAGCTAACATGGTTTTTAGCAGGAAAAATCAGATTGCCTATACAAATTACAAAGTATCTACAAAACAGCGCGTATACATTCCTCTCGAGAAGAAAAAGCCGAAAGAGAAGGGAAAAGAAAGCCGTGTCAATGCGGGGTAGAGCAGTCGGGATTAGGGGTCTCGGTCATCCTGATCACTCGGGTGTTGTAGGACCCGCAACTCCCGCATTTGTGGTACAGCCAGTGGAATCGGGCAATGCCCTTCCGGTCGCAGTCGTTGCAGAGTATATCCTGTATAGGTGCACAAAATTTCCGTCAGTTGCGTTAGAAAAGACAACCGAACTCGAGACGAGAAATAGTAATTATCAGCTACAACCCCCTGTACTAGTCATGTTGTCTCAATTTCGGCCCTAATACTTTTATTTGTAGCAATTTTCCCTCAGAACTTACAAACTGTAGTGATTATCCACTTGAAGATTAAATAGTTGACGGGCTTAAACTTCAACGAAGACATAGATTAATTAACGGTCAGAGTGCTAATTTAATTTATATTAACTAAATTTGAGGGAGAAACTGCGACAAAAAATAGACGATACATCAAGTCTGACAAGAAAACTTTTTTTTTTTCCTTCGGGGAGATAATTGCCAAAGAAAACCAAGTAATATACCTGACAGCGGTTCCGGTATTCCTCTGGAAGCTCCTCAGCAGCCAGTAAGGCATCAAGCATACCAAAGAATACCTAAACGGGACGGAAATCAATGAGGGACAATGTCGTGAAGTTCCGTGCAAGCAACAGATTTGCTAAATTTTATTATTTGTTTAGATACTTATGAAAAGAGAAATGTGTCCAAATAAAGAGGGAGGGAATTCGCTTACCGCCATGTCTCCTAAAGATTTGCTGCAAATCGGACAGGTGTAATGACTGCACGTGTATGCCTAGCCGATATTGAGAAGTACGAAATTAATTTCTCTTATACGAAGAAAATCCAAAAGCGCCATTTAAAATAGAGTTTTTGGCACAAATCATCCTCTTAATATTAGAACAAATGGTCCCTAAGTAAGAAAATTAAACAAATAACAACCATAATCTAAAATAATAACATGTCTGGCCTTTTGAATATCTCGTTGGAAACCAAACAAATTTAAATTAGTTAGGGAAAAAATGTCATTTTTTTATTTACAAAGTAGAATGACTTAATAAATAAAATTCAAAATACATCACCTTAACTCCATCAAAACGTAATATTAAATAGCAGGGGTTATTTTAATAAAATAGCCACTGCTATTTTAATGAAATAATAAAATAGCAGGGGTTATGTGTCCAATTTTCTGATTTGAGACTGTTACAACATGTAGGATGTATCGGAAAGGCCATTTGTTCCAAAAAATATTCTTTATAGTTTTTATTTATTTCGCATAAAACTGAAACTCGACTCTACAGACAAAAAAGAATCACAAAACATAAATAGATAAGACATTAACCTGAAAGCAAGCAGAGTGCATGTAGTGTCCACAAGGTAGAGCTCTAACTGTCAGACTTGATGTGAACAAAAAGTCGCAACAAATCGGGCAGTTAGTTTCTAGACTCTTCTCTAGGCATTTGTGGTTAGCTGACTTGATTGCCAAACAACAATTGCAAGTCATGCAGTGGAAAAAGTCAATCCCAAGACCCTTTCCGACACGGCATAAGTTGCAAAACGGGCAATGATAGACATCCCTACAAATTAGAAATGACAGTCACAATGAGTTGGGTCACATGTACTAGTATCGTAAAGTGTAGTTCACTACAAAGAAAGGGGAAAAAGTCCGAGTTCGTATATTCTCGTGAGTTAATAGAATATGTAACAAATTGATAAATTTGGAACCCTAAGTGTGTATCTTAGTAAATTCTAATACCTTTCATCATCGAAGAATTTGCAAATAGTGCAATAATAGTTTGCCATGGAGAGACCATTGCAGGAGGGTGTCGCACATGATGGTCCAACGGGCTGAATCTCCATGCAACCCATGCAGAGCATTTCAGTCGTCGCCTTCCTGGAATTTAAAAATAAAAATAAAAAAAAATCAGAAGACCATATCCCGACTTGAATGAAAATCATTTCCCAACTTAAATATAAGAATAGATACTAGGGAATTGCCCATCCATTGAAAGTATTGAAACAAAATCATTCAGAAAACCATTTCCCAATTGGAGAATCTCATCGTCTCCGTGAGTGTCTATCATCTCTAGTACTCGAGTTATGTGAGAATGAAAAAAATAGCTACTAGGAAATTACCCATCTATTAGAATAATCGGAAAAAGAGAAGAAAAAAAAATCATTTCCCAATTGAATGAAAGGATAGAATCAGAGAGATAATCACCTATCCATCGAGTGATCGCTGACATTGTCGTGACAAAATCTGCAAGTGAACAGCTTGCCACAGCAAGCAGCAAGAAGCTTGCAATTTCTTTTGTAGTGCTCACACCCGTATTCTTTTTTCTCTGGATCTCGAAATGACCGAGAAAGCCCTGCTATATCTTCAGAGTTTGAAGTTTCTCCTGCTGCTTTTGGTAATTTCTGCTGAGCAGCTATCCATTGGCTAGAAATAAAAAAAAATACCATCAACTACTCATAATTGCATATGATTGAATAGTATTTTTCAAACCAGATTATTAGATGTATGTTGTGTAAATGACAAAACAGTGCTGAATATAAGCTAGGATTATGAAGGGCAGATTAGCAATTAGGCTTAATTTGGTTAGCTTAGCTGTACGGAATACGATTTTATATCTTCAGAAGTTATCGTTTGAGGATTTTATTCAAGCTAAGTAGAGGTTAATTATAGCTTAGTATCTTAGGGAGAGAAGATTGGCCTTCACACATCATATTCTCGAAATATCAATTTGCAGTTGGAGTTTGGAGTATGACAATAATTTATTTGGATTTATTTTATTTTATTTTCAATTTTTGCACTTTCATTTCGATAAAGATTTCCAGGAACCGGGCACTACCCAATTTTGTAACATTCCAGGTTTTCAAAGAAAAAAAAAAAACTAGGCTTTTCTCAATAGTCAAGAACCCGTTTTCACCCCTAAGTTTAACAGTTGAAATTAACAAAACAAAAAAAGAATTTCAACCGTCATGCCTAACCTAGTCATGAGATTCTGCACGAGGTAGTCCTTCCTCCTCGGATCAAGGGTTACATCACCATAGACCTTTCTAATCTCTGACTCAAGCTCGTTCTGGTTCATGCGGAAAATATCCTTCCAACCAGGCTTGAACATCTGATCACTATGATCCAAGCTTTCTTGAATATCCATACCTACAATGAAATAACTTTAATACAGAACATGTGAAGCATTTAACACGAAGAAGAAATCAATCGTTATAATATATAACTATACAATAAGTAAAGCTCAGCTTAGTGGTGAGCATTTCAAAATACCAATCATTTCTATAAAATTATATCCACAAATCAGTCTATTTAAACATAATTTTAATGTCGTCACAATATTTGTAACCAGCCATGGGGAGCTTAGTGGTGAACATCTAAAAACACCAATTATTTATATTAATTATATCTAACCCTCTTTTATTAATAAAATATTGGTTTTATTTTAATTATATCCACAAAACAGTTTTTTTTTTTTTTTTTTTTGTCAATTGAAACAATACCAGATCTTTGCATAAAGGAATATTTGAAACAGTCAACGACCCTTTCTCTTGAACTCGTCCCAATTGAAACTGAACATAGACTCACTCGCAACAGATACAGCTACGTGTGCTTAGGATTTGACGAGAAAAATATATTCTTTCTTCTTGCTTAATGAAATCGAGAATTACAGCATACTTTTAGGCTAATAACTAAATCAGAAATAACAAATAATAAACTAATTATATCTAAACTAGTCTAGGCATTTCAATAATGCTTAAATTCTAATCTGACCAATTTAATGAGTAAAGCCTGTATTGAAATTGAAGAAAGAAAAAGAAAAAAAAGATTGCCAAAAAGGCAATTAAACCGGTAACCTGTTTCCAAAAATATCGGATTCTTTCAGTCTTCAGTTATTTAATTTACGGTGTAAAATTTTCACCTCATAGAGAAAAATTCTGGTACAAACCTTCATTAGGAGCGGAAGCTTCCGTTGATTCAGCATCAGTCGGTGATTCCGGCGATCCTTTCCAACATTCGTTAAGCCACTCATTGAACATGGTATTTTTTGCAGCTTGCTTCCATGTGTCCATCATCTTATTCTGTTCATCCTGAGTCAATGCCGAAGTCACCCACGGCAACATTGATTGAAGAACTTCGGCGCCCGTTGTCCCAATTATCCGACCCACTATCTTTTCTTGCTCGTCCACCGAGAAATGCTTCCCAAACAATGGCCACAGCTCAAGTTCCTCTCTAAATATGTGTTGATCCAAAGTCACTTTGATAGATTTGCACATCCCTTGAAGCTTAGTAGACAGCTCGTTATGCTTTGATAGTTTCTCCTTTTGCAACCCTTCATGAAGATTTGAAAGCTCACCAAGAACCGACGAGATATCTTCAAACAGCTTTTCTTCTTGTTTATGGTCTAGTGTATAAGAGTGAGACACGTTATGAAGGGTCTCTTTAGATTCCAATGCGGGAAAGACTATATCGTCCTCGGCATTACTATGAGCTCTGTATAAACCCCAAAGAAGACGAAATCTCCCAATGAACTGGCGAAGAAACGTCTCGTCACAATCAATAAGCTTTCCGGATTCAACGTCCAAATACTCCAAATCCTTGCGTATGGCTTTGTGGAACTTGAAAATAGTATCGATCGGACGCTCGCCGCAACTGATGTCAAATGTGGTATTATCGGTTTCCCAGAGAAAAAGGCTCGAGTTAAGGGATGGTGCAGAAGAGCTAAACGACAATGAGCGCAAAGACTTGGAGGCAAACAGAGAATTTAAGCCGAGATTATTGCTATTAACTCCTAATTCTGGGACGTGACAGGATTGATCGCTACAGCATTGTATATGGTCGCTTTCTCTCTTTGACGAGCTAGTGGAATTATCACAATTTTTCCGGGATTCAGTGACTGTACGTTTGACCGGTCTTTTGTCGTCATTTTCTTGAGAGGTCGTCAATATATCTTTAGCAGAGAATGAAGATGCGCATGGGCAAACCGATGGGGTGAGATCTTCGTTTAGCCTTCTAACGGGGCAGTAGCCACTGGATTTGGAAGACAAGCATAAACCTTGATTTCGGGCCTTACAAGCCCAACCAGAGAAAAGTGTCACCAAAGCCGAATCCGTAGAGGGAGCTGAAACATATATACCCAATATTGTTAGATTACAAATATAAATATTTGGTGGTAAATGTTAATTCATTCTTGCGCTATTCAGTGCAATATATGGTGATCACAGACCCTAGAGCTAGAATCTGGACTAAATGTTGATTTGGAGATGATTGACTAATCATGATAGGACTAAATTACATAATAATCCTACCTATCTACAGCATAACATTATTTTATAAACAATAAACATTAAAGCAGAAATAGAATCAGATTTAAAGAGAGGATAGATATGAAAATCCCTGATCAATGGTAATGATATTATAACAAGTGACACATGTGGCATAGTAGGTATTAATGACCTGCTAATTGAATGTTTCTGAGAATATCTTGCATCTCATCTTCACTCAGCGATCGAACGAGCCATGGAAGGACACGCTCGATCAACTTCAACGGCATCATGCAAAGACTTTGATACAGAATCTCCTGCTGTTTTTTGAAGCTGAAGAGTTTTCTGGCCAGAGGAAGAACCTAAACAAGCAAAGATTTAGAAAACGCTATACAGAAGTAATTAAGCAAATGCTAACGGTAATAAAAATGGAATACTGAAAGATCAAGGAGCGCAACCTGGACTTCCTCGTTGCTGAAATGCTTCTGTATGGTTTCTATTATTTGATCAGCATGGGAGCACAACTTAGCGTAAAACTCCACTTCTGAGGAGGAGATTGAGCCCGCGTTCTGAATGGTTTCAATTAAATGTCTAAACTCATTAAATTGACTTTCTTCTTCCGCGTGCTCCTGGAAGAACGAAAATTCTCCATCGACAGCTGGAAATAAAACCTTGTCCTCGGCAATACTGTAACCAGAAATGTACATACAATCAGATTCAAAGAAAAGGAAAAACTAGTTTTCATTGTAAAACACCTGAAAAATAATTATATTTAGAAAACAATCAAAATAACACTAAGTAATTGCCCTGTCTGAAATGCTTATAGATGGAAATTGTTGGAGAAAATACATATTTATGACATCGTAATTGTACCCTATCTATATATTAAAAATAACGAAACATCTCTCTTTGGAGCCCAAGATTTTATCTTTTCCCACAACCCCTTTAATTCACGAGCTGAATATATTCTCCAGTCCTTTCTGGTCGAGTTGCCCCTCAAAAAAGACCTAGCATCTTGTTGCTCATAGAGTGTAGATTGCAATCTCTTTTTATAATATATACGTAAGTCCTGGATGATAGATACCAATATTTAATTAAGGGCTGGAAGACACACAAAAAAGGGCGAAAATTATCTAAAAAGAATTTACGAGTCATTAATAGATCTCAGTTTTCATCAACCACATGAGAGAGCAATAGGGGTACCTATGGAAGATGCAAACTTCTGCAATGAACTGCAATCTGTCATTGAAAGCTGATAAATTCGTAAATTTGCCGGAACGTTCGATCTTCCTTGCCTCCTTGGCTATTTCATTTAGCTCTCTCTTGATAGCTTTATGCCACAGCAATATTTCATTTATCGGATGTATCCCATTGGTGTCGGAAACATCTACGCTTGACTCCAAATGCTTCCTTTTGCCAGTCTTACACTCACATGCACAACGAGCTTTGTTCATGGCATCACCCATTGAGCTAGAACCAGGATCACTCCAAGTTTCAGAATCATGGACACAACTTTTTACCTTGTTAATGCTGCTTCTCCCTTCCATCCAGGTAAAAATTACCTTCATTAAGCAAAAACAGTAGTTATATGTCTATTCTAAAAAAATTAAGTAAATTACAACAAGTAAAAGTCAATTCTCACCTGTTGGAGAAGCTTTTCCTCTGGGACTGTTTTCTTTAAACATTTACGCAAATCCTGGTATTCATCAGGTGAAACCGATGCTGAAAGCCATGGAAGGAACTCGGCCATCATATTTACAGGAATGCTGCACAAAAATTGCCACACTAAAGAGGCCTGCTCTTCAGCAGAAAATTTTTCGAGCAGCAAAGGAAAAACCTGGCATAGTTTAGAAAAACATGTTCCATCAATGAGAAGATCGGAACTTTTTGTAAAGCTGGTAACAGTATCAATAAATAAACAGCATGTATACAAGGTATCTCCTGAAAATGGGGTCTTTTGAACGAAAAGAATGCAGTATCTGAACCAAAGATAATAGATTGTAAAGATGCCAATTTGTTTTTTCTGTTCAATTATGAGATATATTTTCTAATGACGATTCATTCAACTGTTAATATTATTGGCGAGAAAGCAGACCTGTTCCTCTTCTTTAGACATGTGCTGGCTAACGGACGTCTGAAGAGCTCTAGTACAAGACGCTAACTTCCTCGGGAAACTTTCATCGTGTTTTGTTTTAGAGCTTATCAGCTCAAATAAGTCGTCGAAAAGATTGCTCTCCCCCTTGTGTTCGAGGGAGTACGTCTGCGCCACGTTCTTCACGCGAAAATCAAGAGCGGGAAAGATAACCTGCAACGTAGAACGATTACACTAACATTATAACAAATGGAAATCATCAAATCGGTGAAAATAAAAAGCAAACCATTCGCAGCTAAACAGGGCTATAGCTCCAACGAAATTCGCATTATCCGCAAAGCTTTAAGATATCAGACAAATAATGTAAAGGGAAACTTCCACACACAACATTATATATATATATATATATACACACACACATATACATATATTCACTCTCCTCTTCATAGTCTGGTGGAAATCACTGACTTACAACATTAATTATGAATAACATTATCAAAGAAACCAGATTGATATTCACACCAAGATCTTCGAGAAGTCCAGAATTCGAGCACAGTTGAGGCAAGCAATGCTTCGAGGCATAATCAAATTCCGACAACCAAAATTCCTGTTCCTCGAGCTTGCTCAGCAACCAAACGGACTCCAAGAATCGAAAACCAGAGACCGAAATTCCCAATCAAACGAAAACGAGCAACGAAAGAGATAGAGAGACCTCGTCCTCGGCATTGGTGTGGTGCTTGTAAATCGAGCGCAGGAAATGGTACTTCTCGAGCAGCGGCGCGAGGTCGGTCCGCTTCCCGGTGGCGACCGCCATGGCCATCCGGTGCAGCGCGTCGAGCTCCTTCCGAATCGCCTTGTGGAACAGCAGGTAAATCAGGAGCGGCGATTTTTGCTCCTCCTCCTCCACCTCCACCTCCAGCTCCAGCTCGGAGCTCTTCGAGCAACCGTTAATGGCCGTCGCCGTCGCCGGTGCCGGAGACGACGGCGCCGAGGAATTGGAAAGCACCGCCACTCCTCCGCCCAAATCGCGGTGCTGCAACGGCGTCGCCATGGAAATCCACGGAGATTTTCTTCAGCTTCGTGTTAAGTCGCGAAGCTTTTCGCTCATTCCATCAATGGCCGAGTCTGTGCTACTTTCTCTCTCTTCGGAATTGGGATTTATTTTTTATTTTTATTTATTTATTTTCGTGAGGAAGCTGAGAGAGAGAGAGTTTGGTCATCGTTCGAAGTGAGAGAGAGGGTCTATATACTTGGCGTGGCGCCACGTGGCGGAGTGCCACGGCGGAAGGCGACGTCAGCAACGACTGTTCACGTGAGCATGAGAGGCACGCACGTGCAGTGGAGCGCATCTACTTAATATTACAAGTTTAAACCCGGAAATGCGGGTTTTAAACCGCATCCGGACCGTAACTGCATTTTAAAAAAATCGGAACTGGTTTATTAAAAAAACCGCATCCGGATTAAACCGAATCCGGGTCCCGGATTTAGCGGATAAAAACTCTGGAACCCGGATAGTAGGTTACTAAAACCCGCTTATTAAATATATATCTATATATAAATATTTATAATTTTTTTACCCAAAAAGTACTTCATTATTTCTCTAAGTGGATTAGTCATGTTTTAGTACAAATTGATGTCGTTTTATTTAGCCTAAAATGATGTCTTTAAATGTTTTTGTGCTATAGCAATCCGGATGTATAGCAAGATGATTAACTATGTTTAGCAAACGGATAATATTTGGTTTATTAATATGTAGCAATGTGAATGTTTTAAGATAAAGTATGATATATGAACTTTGATTATAATTATTTCAAGTTTTTTTTTTTAATATAAATTAAAGTTCAAATCCGGGTTATTACGCGAAACTTTATTTTAAAATTGAAATTGCATGAAATCCGGATCCGGCTTTAAAAACCGGTTTTTCAATACAAAAACCGGTTTTTAACCCGGATCCGAATTTTAGGGTTTTTTGAAGAAAAAAAAATTCCGTATCAAGGTTCCAATAAAAAAAAAACTCGGAATGCGGATCCGGGTACCGGGTTTGGGATAAAATTTAATCATGTTAATCAGAGTCAAAATTATATAAAAATATTATTTTATTGAGATTATTAATTTATCGCATATTAATTTAACGAGATTTTATCGTATATATAAAGTGGAGTCTTTTAATTACACATACATAAATAGGTCATAAGTGAATTGAATATATTGATAAATATAGTTATCATTCATAAAATATTAATATATATTTGGTTGTGATATATGAAATTATTTCGATTAAACATCACAAAATAGTTTAATCACTTTTAATTATATAGTCTCATATACTTCTTTTATTAGTTTATGAGTAAGCATGGCCGGCCCGACCATTTTTGGGGGGCCTTGGGCGAATCATTAATATGTGGTCTTTTTTTGGGACTTGCAATATGGTATTGCTGGAGCTATACGATATTGTAAAAATATGTAATGACGAGAACCTAATAGATCCTACGATAAACTGCATTTTACAATTAAAGTGTTGATCAATAATCTATCAAAATGCTTTAACTATAAGATGCAAAATAAGGTCTTCGATTTGGTGAATGATTCTCTATTGATTCTTCATGACTTCGATTTGGTGAATGATTCTCTATTGATTCTTCATGACTTCGATTTGGTGAATGATTCTCTATTTGGCCTATGATATGGAAGAACTGGTTATGCATTATTTTTAATTATTATTTTTAGGAATTTACAAATATGGCGTCGAATGGGTTTACAGATGAGCAAAGAGCGAAATTGATGTTGGTTGCTCAGATAAATGATGAATTGCTTTCCGATCATCAAGATCAGACTCCGGCGATTGGAATAGCTCTACGCAATGTAACTATGCTTGATTTGATAGAACCAAATGTTTCTGATATTCGTGTATGTTTCCAGTTTGTGATATTCGTGTACTGAAACATCCATTCATGTTTTCTTTTAAATATTTTTCCTTATGAAACAAGAAATACATTTGATGGAACAAGTGGGACATGGAGATGTGTCAACTATCTAGACGGCGACCTGCCCTCGAACCGTGCCACTACAACAAAACTCACCCCTGCCCACCCCACTGTCAATTATCTAGACGGCGACCTGCCCGCCCCGGAGGCCCCGCTCGTGGCCCCGCCCGCTCCGGAGGCCCTGCTCGTGTGCCACGCCCGCCTCGGAGGCCCCGCTGGTGGCCACGCCTGCCCCGGAGGCCCTCGGTGCCCCGCCCGCCTCGGAGGCCCCGCCCGTTCGTGGCCACGCTTGCCCCGGAGGCCCCGCTCGTGGCCACGCCTGTCCCGGAGGCCCCGCTCGTGGCCCCGCCCGCCATGGAGGCCCTGTTGGTGCCCCCGCCCGCCCCGGAGGCCCCGCCTGCCCCGAAGGCTCTCAGTGCTCCGCCCGCCCTGGAGGCGCATAAGCCAAGAAGACGAGAGAACAAGCTCCAGAATCAATTCTAGAAGAGCTTGATTATGCACGTTTGGCTGGGATTGAGACCCTAATATGTAAATAATTGACTGTTTTGTAGCTTAAACTCAGAACTTTCATATCGCACACGAACTTTTGGTGTCTCTGTGATGCTCTTTCGTTTTCGTGAAATTGTTTCTTTCCGAAGTTATCTTGTCTAGTTCTGAAACTAAGTACAGAACCATTATAAATTCGTTGCATTATTGGACCTCTGATTATCATCAATTGGAAGAATTGTACATTGTTATGCATTTTATCTCAGGAAATTTTCGTTGATCATCGTCATTATAATATAGAAGGCTGACCTATTCATTTTCGGGACCTTGGGCAAATCATTAATATGAGTTTTTATTTTATTTTTAGTCATGCAATACAGTATTGCAGGAGCTACACATGATTGCAAACGCTATGTAATAGCGAATACCAAATAGCTCCTGCAATAATCTACCAACACTTTAGCTGTAAGATGCAGGCCCACTTGCCTCCACCCAGGGTAGATAGGTTGTTGTGGCAGGCAACAGAGTCTCTAAGGCGGGCATGTGGACCTCTAGGGGTATCAAGTGTATCTACGAGGTTGCTGGCACCATAGCCTCTAAACTGGGCACGTAGGTCTCCAGAGCAGCGGTGCAGCGGGCAGGTCCTCCAGGGTTGCAAGTGGTGCAGCGGGTACGACCTCAAGTATCAACAATAATAGTAAGACAAAAAATATTTCCCATTTTTTCTATTTCATTTAAACTTTGAGTAATAAATATAATGTGCAAAATAACGGTATAACTTTTTCTATTTTATTGGCTAAGATTGTACTTTTATATCTATATATATTTTTAAATATACCGATTTAATATATATATATATATATATATATATATATATATATTTGCACAATATATTCTCGTGTATCTCTTAATGTTGAATTTTTTTTATACGTATACAACTCAAAGTAATAATGATCTTTTCCTTTTCAAGTTTGAGAATTTTATGTCAAAATCTATTCAAGCGTACACGTGTAAATGATTGAGTGTTAATAGAGACTAATGAGACAAAATCAACCAAAAACAAATAATTTACAAGTTTTGATATTTATTCATTGTAATTGAAAATTTGACAATATGCCGTATAATTTTGGATCTTCGAGTTATTCTTTATTCGCTTTAGTTATATTTTATGTTATATACACATATTGTTTTGCTTTAACTAACACATGATTCATATAGACAAGGAGAGATTAATTATGGCCTACGTGAAATAAATTAGTTGACCTCTAATTAATTACTTCAAGGTATTGTTTTTGGGATGTCAAGTACGTATGTTATGGTCATATGATTCTTAACGAACGTAGGGTATATTATGTAGTGTCTCGTGTACTGAGTGTTGGAAATTGATTTAAATATCTATACTCATGAATTAAATATATTATGAAGTATTTAAATCATTTTTTAAATGTATCATAGGTCTATGAGTAAGAATAACACAGATACAACAATATTTTAAGTTTGACCTACACACACAAATAAAAATATATGAAAAGCGAAAATGTAGGAAAATGCATTTTTTTGTGAAAATATTAGCAAATAAGTCTATTCGGGGGAAAATACTAGCAAATAAATACTAGCAAATAACATCATCCTACGACAAAGTTGAAGTCGACGACGTTGTATTAGACAAAATCAAAATAGGTTAAATGTCTCTGGAACTTGTTAAAATGGAACTTGTTTGATGCCGTACGTCAATGTCAAGGTTGAATTGTAATTTGTTTTTATTTATTTCTTGCATATATGTGAATTTTTTTCTCACGCGTATGGATATATATTAATTCACATTTAACTATTATTATTGAATAAATAAATCCAACATTTCATTACGTATAAAATATAAGTGAATTATGCTAGCTAGTTTTTTTTTTTTTTTTTTTTTTTTAAGAAGTGAATTATGCTAGTTATTTATGCATTATATAAGGTTTTTAACATACATATATTTTGACAAAATTTATCATGTATCAGATGATAATATAATATAAACCAAGGGAAATGTCCATTGTATCATTAATAACATTAAATAATCGTTCATAATTATGCTATTTAGTATTATACCGCTTTAACCATAAATAATTAATCGTTTAGAACTGTATATCGCACTCGTTATTTTTATTTTGTTTTTGTGTTGTCATCGGTTATATATAACAGAAAAAGAAAATTCAATTCTCTCTCCTAACGGAAATTGTTCACAAATCTTGTTTTCATAATATCATATTATATAGTAATTAAATATACGGCTTTAAGTAAGAGAAAAAAAAAACATATAAAGAATAATAAAACATTTTTATTGCGTTCAATTCAAGATATTTACATGTCGAACTACTTTTATCATTTATAAGTAATACAAAAATACATCATGCGTATTAAAAAAAATTGTCAGAAATGAAAAGAATTTAAAATACGTTTGGTGCGATTCTATAATCTTTATAAGGTATTATAAATACATGCAGTATGTTACAGTTCACATAAAATAACATAATTTAATGTCACAAAAAATGCATGTATCTTACTTATGTGCCCATTTCTAGAAGAGAATCTTGCACTCTTATAGACAAAACCAAAGATATTATTTCATTAACTACAAATAATATTATAGCACGTGCAAAATCACTACTAAACAACGAAAATATTATATATATAGAGAATATAAAAGTACAATGTTAAATGAGAAATAAATTTTTGTGATAATTTTTTTCGACGTGCCACAATATATTATGAACCAACCAACTTCGATTTTGATCGGGGAAAAAAATTACGAGGGTACTTAGATCAAAATTTGCAAATAATGAATACGAAAAGGGAAAACACCGAGCATTCTTCAAAGTTGATTCGCATGCTTACAACGGTAAATTGGTTCAGTTTCTTCGCAGATCAAAGACTGTCGGTGAATTAAATACAACTGAAACTCGGCCATGAGATCTAAGGACATAGAAAACAACAGAAGCAAAATTATATAAGTACGTATCGTGAAACTATTTTTTTTCTTTCTATATGCATGTTTGCGGCTTTATATAATTTTACCAACTTATCAACGCAAAAAGAGCATGAAAAAAGTTTGATACAACGTCAATTAACCCACGAACGAAAAATCTTTTTGCTTTCGCTCACGCTCACGCCCCCGCCCCCGAGCCCGAGTCCGAGCAGGAGCTCGTGTCGTTGACTGCAATACCATGAGAAAATTGTATTTGAGCAACAAAAAGTGACAAATGACACTAGCTTGGGACCATCACACGTCACAATGTCAAAATATATGATATTTGATCAGTAGATATATTCGTAATAAATAATTGTAAAATTGTCACTACATTCAATTAAAAATCAATCGTTCTATGTTAACATATATATATATATATAGTAAGTAAATAAATAAACTCGTCTAAACCTATTTTAAGTAACGTGTATGAATGGGAATAATTACGAGGACTAAGAAAACTAATTAATCTACAAAACTAGGTGATTAACAATCAATCGTTTTCGAGTCGGTTTGAACTCAATAGGAGAAATAAAAGACGTATAGTACTAGGAGGCCACAGGGATGGCACGTGAGAAGCGTGCCACGGTTGAGAAGGCACGTGCCACGCTCACTCCCTCGCAAGTCTGCCTTTCTTTTTCTCTTCAACGACACATTCTTATTGATATTAAAGTCTTATCTCGTGTAGTAAATATGCATATATTATATATATAAATATATTTCATATGATTCTTCTAGTTGAAAATTCCCTTTCGGACATCTCTTTCGCATTAAATAAACCTAACATTCATAGATAATATTGCTCTTATTTCACGACAAGCTCCATTAATTAAATGACCTTAAGATACGTAAGAATTTTTTTCTTTTATTTAAAAATATTTAAGAATGAGTATATTTGGTAGTTGTTGACTAAGTATATATAGGCAAAACTATATTAAAGTACACATAATTTCAGGATATATATCCTATTTTATCGAAATAAAAGTATTAAAAGTAACTTTTCTCATGTTCGAAGTGGCTTTCGTTATCACGCACCGTCAAATGTCACTTGTAACATTGATTTCTCAATAATAAAAATCTATACAAATAATAAAAATCAAACTTTCAAGATTTTGATATTTCGAGAAAACAATATTTTCTCACTACAAAAGGTGTTATTATTATAGAGGCACTATATTAATTATTAAGTATTAACATAGTTTATAAAGCATAAACTAGTGTTGGTAGTACAAAAACTACCGATTAAATTGACATGTCATTTAATTTGTCGGTCTAATTTTGTGAATCACGTGAATAAATCGCTAATATTTATTACAAAAAAAAAAAACATTATAAGAAATAGACAAACAGAAACAGACACAACCATTTTTTTCTTAATTGATTTCTTATTAATTTAATATTTAGAATATTCATTGTCAACAATACACTAGCTGCCAAGGGCTCAAGCGATACGATTCCATATTCTCTCATCGATTAATTATATAATAATATGTCAACAACCAAAATTTGTATTAAAAAAAAACTTTTAAGAAATGTCTTATTAATATTTGTAAATTCCAAATGCCTCATTATCACGTATTTATATAGGAACAAAATGTTATATTAATTAATATTTTTGGTATATTGGCGGAATTTGGTAAGTGATAGTAAGTAATAGTATAAGGAAAATTAAGTCTAACAAACCCTAATCTCTCTATATACGATGTTTTTTGTTTACCTCCACTAGTCCATCGAATCAACACATTTAAATTCTAAAGCAATTTAGTCTTGATTCGATAAACATTTTAAGTTGTGTTTCGAAAGAACGGTCTTCTTTTTTATTCAATTTATTCAATAAAATATATGAGGCCCGTATATGTGTGTGTGTGTGTCTATATATATATATATATATATATATATATAGTGTCTTCTTGTGTTAGTGTTTGACTTACAAAAAAGAAAGTTTGGGAATAGCCAAACCATGGATTTTAGAGGTGTTATATGAGCATGCATGGCTTTTCCTTCATATATATATATATATATATATATATATATATATATATATATATATATTACGTGTCTATCGATTATTTTATGTAAGGGTTCAATGAATTTGACCGTCTGAAAGATATTCGTATCTCGCAGCAAACTAGGGTTTGTATACTTAGTGCAAGTTCCTAATAACCGGTTTTACTTAGTGCTCGTTCTTTGTCACCTCTTGTTCGATATTAATTATAATTCGTTTTGTTGTCTTGTGATTTACTTTATTTTATTTCAGATTCATTAGGTTTTGTAGCAATCGGTCGTGTTTTTACTAAGTCTTATGTTTAGTGTATATAATTATTATCGATTATGTATATACATATATTGCATGTTGTTTTTCATGCCATCTTGTCCTAGTTTTTGAACAGAATCAATGGCCATATAATGTTGACATCGTGGTAAGGTATCTAGCTATAACTATAGTATTAATATATATATATATAACTACGGTTATATATATAGGATCACAATTCACAAGTTCAGAACCAATATTTTAAATGATGAATTTATTGATAGCGCTCTAATATATATAATACGTACCTCGTAACATTCATGCACTCAATATATACCAAACATAGTTAGGTCATGAATGTACTACAAATCATGGACTTTGTATGTCACTCATTTATTGTTTACGTACGTGTCGACCTATATATTTTAATTAAGAAGACTTTTATTTATTACTCTTACTTACTAAAACCATTCTAAAAAACAAAAATCACGAGGGACATCGAATTAGCCATTAGCTTTAATACGGACAATGAAGACCACGCTAGATAAAGCTTAATATAGGTATCGCTACGTGGATAACTACATGTTACTATAAAGGAGTAATATTTTTTATTTATTTAAATAAGCTAGTAGCTACATGAATATTTTAAAATATTAATTTCTACAATAGTATAAATTGAAATTTTTGTAGGGTCAACGTTTTTAATATCTATTTTTATATATATATAATTTAACTTCGTTAATTTTTGTTATTGAGTATTTAATAGAATTTTAGATGTATAACTAAATTTTAAACACATGTTATTCTTCAATAAATTTTCTTATATTTATCTTTTCTATTTATTTTTTTTTTGACGCTGGCACGTCTTCAAGGACAAGTGCGTATGCATTTACAATTAAAAATAAAATAATAGATATCAAGAATTCTAGTTGTGAAAAAAAAATATATATCTCTATCACTATCCAAATCAAGATATTAGATACTCACTCGATTATTAGGCCTAAAAAATAGCTCAAGGAATAATATGGTATAAGTAATAAGTACAAGAGATAGAGTGATAAAAAAAAAAAAAAAAGTCAAGCCAATTTAATGCATAGTAAAAATTCAGAGAATATTAGTAATAAATTAAAAATAAACATTTTTCATTGGAAATATCTAATATTTTCTTGGAAACCAAGGGCTATTGATAGACCGTTGTCGTTATGGTGTGAATGTGTGAACCCATTAACTCCTCTATAATTTAATCAATTAAATCGACGTTTAAATATTAATAAAAAAATATCTCCTTTCAGAAGAAAAAAAATCTCTCTCTCATTTTTTCTTCAAGGTTTTAAATGCCCCGGTATGCCTGGTTTTTGAGAGTTGTTCCTTCGGCATGCGGCGTGCCCGTGAACAACTATAACATATCAATACGATGTCTTAAATTTTAATTTTAATTGTAATCATATATTTATATTTTTATAAATATAAGTATAAATCTTATTTCTATATAAATACAACTATAACATGTCAATATGATGTCTTATTATTAGTGTGATTTTTAGTTATTTATGTCTTATGGTGATAATTAAGTTAATTTGAGCCTATATAAAAATCTTCCATAAATACTCATAAAAAAAATTCAAAATTTATGTCGATATTTCAATCAGCATGCGGTATGACCCTGAAATTTATGCAAATTTTGCGGTATGTGGCATGCCTTTTTTCGGATTTGTCCACCGACATGACCGTAAAATGGAGGCACTGGCAGAACTACCCATAAGGGTAGTGGGGCTAGAGTCACCCCCAATTTTTTTTTTTTGATCTTTTTTGTACTAATGTTAAATTTTTTTTACAAATAAACCCCTTTTATTTGCACTACAAATTTAAACCAGCCACCCCGAAGTTTAAATCCTAGTTCCGCTTATGAATGGAGGGAGTGAAAAACGACATTTAACGCCTTGAAAATTACAGGGACACTAAATTGTTTTTGAGAGGTTTAACAAAATTTTGTTCAAATATATGTTGGATCCCAATTCACGGATCTGCAAAGAACACGAATAACACCAAAAGAAATCGAACAGGAAAATAAAGGACACAAACTTTTGGGAGAAGAAATTCTCTTGATTAATAATCGAAGGCAATATACAAGGAGATAAACTCGAAATTCTAATGGACTCTACACATTACAAAGTGTACAATGCTAGGTTTATATAGCCTCTCATAGATGAAACCCTAGCTAACAGAATCGCACAAAATCAGGAAACTACCCTAAATAATCTCGCCAAATCTTTGACTTGATTTGCTTGCTCCTCAAGCTACGCGTCTTCCTTTCTGGGTAGAGTTTCCTTTTCTGCCCGGACAGCTTCTCTGTCCCCGAGCTGACCTGCTCGTATGCTCCGGGCTGAGCTTGCCTTCTATCCGGACACTCTGCTCGAGTTCACCCGAGCTGGGCTGAACGGCTGTCCGTCTTCTGTTCTGGTCGGTACCCGGGCTGACTCCTCGCAAGTGTTTCTGCCCGTCCTGGGTTCTGGTCGTCACCCGGACTAAGTCAAGCTTAAACTCACATTCTCCCCCGTAAGCTTGACTTGCTTCCACTCTCTTCACTCCGAGCAGCTCTCTCATCTCTTCGAACTTGACTCTCCCTAGAGCCTTAGTAAGAATGTCTGCCCGTTGCTCCCTCGTGTTGACGAACTCCACGATGATCTCTCGCTTCTCCACACACTCACGAATGTAGTGAAACTTCGTGTCAATGTGTTTGCTCCGTCCATGGAACACTGGATTTTTCATCAACGCAATTGCAGACTTGTTGTCCACGTAGAGAGTAGCTGGTCTCTGCTCGGATCCGGTCACTTCACTAAGTAGCCCCTTCAACCACATAGCTTGACATGCTGCTGCGGTTGCCGCCATGAACTCCGCTTCACACGAGGATAGAGCTACTGTCTGCTGCTTTTGAGACTGCCAGGTGATCAGGTTTCCGTTGAGGTAGAACGCCATCCCTCCGGTACTCTTCCTGTCATCAATATCACCGGCCAGATCACTGTCCGTAAAGCCGACTAGTACTTCTGCTCCACTTCCTCGGTTGTACTGGATCCCGTAGTCCGTCGTGCCCTTCACGTAACGCAATATGTGCTTCACCGCCTGCTGGTGTGCACTCGTGGGCTTCTCCATGTATCGACTGACTATCCCGACTGCGTGTGAAATGTCTGGTCGGGTGTGGGTGAGATACCTCAGACACCCGATCACGCGTCTGTACTCCGTGGGAACCACTCTTCTCCCTTTAGCATCCTTCCCGAGCTGCAGCTTCGCCTCCATAGGGTACTTGCTCGAGTTACAGTCCGCCATCTCGAACTGTTTAAGGATCTTCTTCGCGTAGGCCGACTGCTTTAGCGTAATGCAGTCCTTCTTCTGTTCCACCTCGAGACCGAGGTAGTACGAAAGTAATCCGAGGTCACTCATCTCGAATTCGGCCATCATCTGCTGCTTGAATCCATCTACGCCTCCTGCGCTGGATCCTGTGACGATCAGGTCGTCCACATACACTCCCACGATCAGAGTTTCCTGCCCGGTACTCCTGGTGTAGACTGCCTGCTCGCTCAAGCACTTTGTGAATCCAAGATTCTTCAAGCTCTTGTCAAGGCGGATGTTCCACGCTCTTGGTGCTTGTTTCAACCCGTATAAGGCCTTGGATAGCTTGTACACCTTCTGCTCCTTGCCCGTGACGCCGAACCCCTCTGGTTGCTTGACGTACACTTCTTCTTCGAGGTCACCGTTTAGGAATGCCGATTTGACATCCAGATGGTGAATTTCCCAACCTCGATGAGCTGCTAGGGCTAGGATGAGTCTGATCGTGTCCAGTCTAGCTACTGGAGCAAAGACTTCCTCAAAGTCTATGCCTTTCTTCTGCACGTAGCCTTTAGCTACCAGCCTTGCCTTGTGTTTAAGGACATTCCCCTCAGTGTCCTTCTTCAGCTTAAACACCCACTTCAGGCCGATGGGATTATGACCTTTGGGCAGGTCGGTAAGCTCCCATGTCCTGTTCTTCTCAATGGACTCCATCTCCTTCTTCATTGCTTCCTGCCACTCCTGCTCGGCTGCTGCCTCCTGGTAATTGGCTGGTTCTTCTGCACACAACAAAGAAAGTTCCTCCAGGCTCATCTCCACTTCTTGAGTCTGATCGTAGACGTCTGCTAGAGGTCGGAATCCTCTTGGGCCGTCTTTTATGGAGGAATCTCCCGAGCTGGACGGGTTGGTCCTGCTCGGACTTGGTGTCCTGGGTGTATCCGGGGTGCTCTCTCCCGGGCTGGGTTCCCTCGTTTCTGGCAAAACTGTTCCCGAGCTGGGTGTTCCGGGCTGCTCCTGCTCGGCAACATCCTGGTCGTCTTCGACAATGAACTCCACTGAGTTCTGCTCGGGTTCTCCCTTCTCGTCGCGCCAATCCCACTTCATCTCCTCTTCGAACACAGCATCTCTGCTCACTTGGAGTCTGCCGCGTCGTGGATCGTAGAGTCTGTGTGCCTTGCTTCCTTCTTCAACGCCAAGGTACACCATCTTCTGACTCCGGTCGTCCAGCTTCTTGAGATGTGGCCCCGCAATCTTCACGTGTGCGGTGCACCCGAACACTTTCAAATGTTCTAAGTGGGGTTTCTTCCCTTTCCACGCCTGGTAGGGGGTACGCTCTCCTAGCGCTTTGGTCGGCAAACGATTAAGCAGGTAGACCGCATGTCTTACTGCTTCTGCCCAAAACTGGGCTGGAACTTGCATGCTCTTGAGCAAGCTCCTCGCTGTGTTCATCACAGTCCGGTTTCGTCTTTCCACCACGCCATTTTGTTGGGGTGTGTGAGGTGCGGACAGGTGACGCTGAATTCCTTCCTGGTCGCAGAACTCTCCGAACTGCTGGGAAGTAAATTCTCCTCCTCGGTCTGTACGCAAGACCTTTAACCTGTGCACCGAGTCATTCTCCACGATCTTCTTGAACTTCTTGAAGACCTCAAAGGCTCCGCTCTTTTCCTTAAGCATATAAACCCACATCCAGCGACTGTAATCATCAACAAGTAAAAGAAAGTACTTGTTACCTGCCAATGTTGCTGGGGTGACTGGACCACATAGGTCTGCATGCACCAACTGTAAGGGTCTCTCTGCTCGGAATTTGGCCTTGATCGGAAACGGTATCCTCGCCTGCTTCGCGATCATGCAGCATTCACATAGCTGGTCGGGGTGTTCTATCTTGGGAACCCCGAAGGCCATCTTCTTCTCGCCCATCATCTTGAGCGCGTGAAAATTCACGTGTCCGAGCCGTGCGTGCCATAGCCAAGCCAGGTCTGCCATTGATGCCATAAGACAGACGGGCTGGCATGTCTTTAGGAGAATCTTGTAGAGTCTGTTGGGTGTTCGCTCCACCTTCATCAACAGCTCTCCTTCCTTGGTCCACATCTTCAGGTAGGACCCTTGCAGCAACACCGTGTTCCCGATCTCAGTCATCTGTCCTAGACTGATGATGTTGCTTTTCAACTTCGGGATGAAATACACCTGGGTCATCAGACGCTGGTCGCCATTCTTGCACTCGAACAGGATCGACCCTCTGCCTCTGATCTCTACGACTGATCCGTCGCCGAATTTCACGCTGCCCGTGATCTTCTCATCGAGCTCTTCAAACTTAGCTCGGTCCCCAGTCATGTGGTTGCTAGCTCCGTTGTCTAGATACCATACGTCGGTACTGACCTTCTTCTCTCCGTCTACGAGGAGGTTTGCAATAACCTTATCCTCGATGAGGAAAACCTTCTCGCTGGTCTCCTCCGGACAGGTCTGTTTGGCCTCTGGGCTGATCGGCACACTGATCACTTCTGCCCGGGCCTTGGCGTCACACTCGCCATTCTGTTCGTCCAGGTGCGTTTCCTGCTCGGCAAACAACAATGCCGGCTGGTCGTCTGGGAATCTTGCTAGATTCGCCTCTTCGCCCTGGTTCCTGCTCCGGCACTCAGATGCAAAGTGCCCAAGCTTCTGACAATTGTAGCACTTCACTGTGCTCTTGTCTCTCCTGGTCGTGCCTTCCTGACGGGTAGATCCACTGCCGCGACCTCGCATGTCCCGACCTCGACCTCGACCTCGTCCACGAACCTGTCCGCGTCCTCGGACTTCTCCACCAAAGCTGTTCCGACCTGAGGATCTTGTAGAAAACTCGGCTCCCCCGGTTTTCCGCTGTCTGGCCGTCCACTCTTCATGCGTGAGCAGGAGGTTCTTCTCCTCGTCTTTGTCACCGTAACCCCGAAGTCTCTCTTCGTGGGCCTTGAGACGACCAACAACCTCCTCGACCGACATGGTCTTGAGATCGCCGAACTGCTCGATCGATGTCACGATCTGCATGTACCTGTGAGGCACTGCTCGGAGAAACTTCTTGACGACGGTGGTCTCCTCCACCTTGTCTCCCAGCGAGCGTATGCCGGTCACAATGGACGTGAGCCGCATAGCGAAATCATCAATTGATTCGCTCTCCCTCATCCTCATGACCTCGAACTCACTCTTCAAGGTCTGGACCTTTGCCTCCTTGACGCGATCTGCGCCCATGTGCATGGTCTGAAGAGTTTTCCATGCTTCCTTCGCGGAATCTTTCTCGGCAAGCATGAGAAGAACATCTTCCGGAACTGCTTGGTAGATAGCGGCTAGAGCCATTCTTTCCTTGCGCCCTTCGACACCGCCGTTCTCTACGGCCTCCCATACTCCCTGCGCCTGCAGATTCACCCTCATCTTCAACGCCCACACGGCGTAATTGCTCTTCGTGAGCATGGGGTAATGGAGTGTAACTGTGCCTTCTCTGGAGTCTGATTTCTGCGCAACCAAAGCTCCGTCGATTGGTGACTCTGATGATGAAGACATGTTCTTCGATTGAAGCTCTGATACCACTTGTTGGATCCCAATTCACGGATCTGCAAAGAACACGAATAACACCAAAAGAAATCGAACAGGAAAATAAAGGACACAAACTTTTGGGAGAAGAAATTCTCTGATTAATAATCGAAGGCAATATACAAGGAGATAAACTCGAAATTCTAATGGACTCTACACATTACAAAGTGTACAATGCTAGGTTTATATAACCTCTCATAGACGAAACCCTAGCTAACAGAATCGCACAAAATCAGGAAACTACCCTAAATAATCTCGCCAAATCTTTGACTTGATTTGCTTGCTCCTCAAGCTACGCGTCTTCCTTTCTGGGTAGAGTTTCCTTTTCTGCCCGGACAGCTTCTCTGTCCCCGAGCTGACCTGCTCGTATGCTCCGGGCTGAGCTTGCCTTCTATCCGGACACTCTGCTCGAGTTCACCCGAGCTGGGCTGAACGGCTGTCCGTCTTCTGTTCTGGTCGGTACCCGGGCTGACTCCTCGCAAGTGTTTCTGCCCGTCCTGGGTTCTGGTCGTCACCCGGACTAAGTCAAGCTTAAACTCACAATATATTGTGATACCGATTCTTAATCACTTAATAGTTGATTAAAATGAGAATTTCTATCATATTATATTACTACTTCTGCATCATATTATATATAAAAATCCTTTCTAAAATTTAGGTTGTATGCCTACAATTTTAGGTCATGTATAGTGATAGAAGTCATAATAAAATACTACTTCTCGAGCTTTGGAAGTAAATCAATTTTATACTAATATATATATATATATATATATATATATATATATATATATATAAGGCTTCGTTGAAATTAGTTTCAAAATCATGTCTAGTACTCATATAACTTTTTCGTATGTAGATGACATTTATAATTTAACTAAAACTACCACATAAAAATAAAAAGTATTACAAATAGCAAACTGAAGAACTGTTATAACACACGCTTCCGCTTTTCTTATCAATCTATACATAACACAGTAGAAATCGATACATGATACGGAAGCTAATTATATTTTGAAATAAAAAACAACCTAAATAGAAGTTAAAAAAATTATTATTATTTGAGTGATCAAATTTTAGGTACTAAATTGCTTCATTGAATTGAATATACTGGTACACAGCGCCGTGACTGAGATTTTTGGGGCTCTAGGCGAGGAGAATTTTGGGAGGCCCTTACCGTTATTGCAAAAATTAATTTTGATACAAAAGTATATTCAATATTTATATAATAAAAAAAATTCATTCAAATAAGACGCGTCTAGCATTTTTAGAATCAAAAGTGCTAATCAACTCTGAATAATCGAGTTTCTCGACCATGTCTTTTTCGATAGACAATGTAGCTAAACCACTCAACCTATCTTCAGACATGGTTGATCGAAGATAAAACTTGATCAATTAAACTTTGAGAAGCTTCTTTCTGCATGCGCAACTGTGATCGGTATGGTTAACGTGATTCGGTAAGCAATCCAAACATTTGGATAACTACAACCCAATACTTGTATGTAATTCAAAACATCGATCGCTCTCTTCCTGTCGGGTGGCACGTTCACACTTAGGATTTCTAATTCCTTCAAGAGATCATTCGCGTCACTGTCTGAAACTTGATTGTGCTCCATTGCCTTTGTAAGGTTGGTGCAGAAACTCTTCAAACTATCTCTATCTACAGCTTTTATCTTCTTCATATCAAGTAAAAGCCCAAATTGCTTTACAAAATTCTGAAATTGTTCAAACTTAAATGAAAAAAAAAAAAAACAGTTCAAATTTTTTTAAAAGAAAAGTAACTATATAAGCCATATTTCAAAGTACAAAATGAGATGTTCTATAATGATATTGAATGAAGATATAACTTTATCAGCAATGTAGAGAAAATAGTGAGTTTTGAATATTTCTTTGCTAGATTGTGTCACTGCTTCACTGCCACTATCATTAGTGAGTTTTGAATATTTCTGGCTCTATTTCTAATTCACTTGCAATCACTGAAGCATCTATCACAGCAGTCTCAAATCTTATTTCTCTGTATTCTCCCAAGTTAAGTGATATTAATTAATTTAGAGGCCCTAATTAATTTGAGAATTAGGTAGGGGCCCATTTATTAAAGTTAAGTGATATCAATTAATTTTTTTGGGACCCTTAAATTTTAATTTAGTAATATTAATATTAACTAAATTTTTTGGGGGCCCCTAAATTTAATTTAAAAGAGTAGTTTTTTTTTTAATATGTGATATTGGGTCCCTCAAATTTGATTTTTGGGGCCCCCTAAATTTGAGATTTTTTTTTTTATTAAAGGCGCGCGCCTACTCCGCCTCCCCTCAGACACGGCTCTGCTGGTACACAACTAAATCATGTGAAAGCTAAATCCATTAACTTATAAAACGTAAATAAATTCTAAATATTCCATATACCTAATAATATTTCATCAATCATTTCTAATAACGTATAAACATCAATAATTCTTGTCATTAAAACCTGAGAATATTTATAAAAAATAATAATATTAAACATGAAACCATTTAGCATGTACGTTTGCCATATATAATTCAAAGGTTTGATGCGTAACTGTTAACCAACATTTTAGTTAGAGTTATTTGCTATAAAAATAATTAAGGTTTTGAGTTTGTTGCACTAAAATACATAACATTAAAATTTTGTAGTAAAAATTATTAACTTTATGTTTATGTATCACTTTAATACTTAACGTTAAAGTTTTGGTAAAAAAAAAAACAATAATATTATGTTTTTGTAGCACTTTAATGGGTAACGCTAAAAATATGATTAAAGTTTTTTTTACTGTATATTTCACTATTTTTTCATGATAAAAAGTTCAATTAGGTATTCAAAAAAAAAATAATTGAATCTAAACTTATAACAATTAATTTTTTCAATTTAATTTGAACGGTAGCTTCAAAATTGTCTTATGTATTTACTTTTTTTTTTTTTGATGTTATCAATAGTAAATTTAATTAATTAAAAATCTAATTGTTATTCATTTTTACATTTACTATGTGACTTTTATCGGGTAGAATGGAAGAAATATTAACGTAAAAATTACGAACATACAAAAATATAATGGTGTATTTTTGTATATATATTAGAGAATTATTATATATAAATTTAAAACAAAGTATCAAATCGAATTATTTATGAGGATATAATTTCATCAGTTTTAGATATCATTTCTTAAACTTTTTAATTCAGAAAATATTAAAAAAATAATGGAAGAAATACTAACGTAAAAATTACGAAAATACAAATCATAATGGTGTATTTTTGGAACAATTGTCAATAATTTTGAATATATATAGAGAATGATTATATATAAATATTAAACAGAGGAACAAATCGAATAGATTATGAGCACGTAATTTTATCAGTTTTAGATATCATTTCTAAAACTTTTTAATTCAGAAAATATTAAAAAATAATTGAATCTAACTCTGTAATACATTTCAACCAATTTTAACATTTGGTATTAAAAAAGAAACTCACTCGAGAAGCGTCAAAAGACAAACATATCTTGGAACTTCCTGAAAAATAATAAAAGCATAAACAAAGTCAGACTTTTTTTTTTTTTTTTACATAAATTGGAATCAAAATCCGCGTAAAAGAAACTCATTATAGAAGCGACGAAAAACTAAAATATCCCAGAACTCCTTAAAAAAAAATAGATGCATAAAAAAAAAAACCATCTCTTTAACGACTTTTAGCGTTATTTGGAACAAAATCTGAGAATAGGAAACTTACCATAGAAGCGATGAAAGGCTAATAAATCCCCAAAACCCTGAAAAATCATCACAAGCACATATAACGTAAATTAAAACCCAAATCGAAGATAAAACTTACCGGAAAAGCTACAAAGGGCTAAGAAATTCTGAAAATCGCTGAAAAATCAATAAAAAGGCATAAACAAATCGACATTAACAATTTTTAACGTAAATTGCAACCAAAATCCAAAAAAGACGTAAATTACAACCAAAATCCAAAAAAGAGACTCACCAGAGAAGCAATGAAAGACTAACATATCCCGAAACTCTTTGAAAAATCAATAGAAGCATAAACAAAATCGAATGATCTTTAACGATTTTTAACGTAAATTGGAACAAAAATTCGAGAGTAATAAACTTACCAAAGTAGCAAGGAAAGGCTAAGAAATCCCAAAAATCCCTGCAAAATAATAATAAATAAACAACATAAATAAAGTCCGAGAAAAAGAAACCCGGCGGAGAAGCAACAGAAGGCTTAGATACACCGAAAAATCAATTGAAGCTTAAACGAAATCAATTCTTTAACGAAGTTTAATGTAATTTAGAACCAAAATCTGACAAAAATAAATTTACTGGGAAGCGACGAAAGGCTCGCTCAATCGCTGCCGTGCTATGACAGTGTTGCAGGAGTGGCCGGAAGAAACTCGCTGGACGATAGAAAATGAGAATGGAAGCAAAGCTTGATAAAGATAAAAGATTTTTAGATGAAACGTCAAAATAGTTTTATTGATATTGATGATATCAATAATTCATGTGCCCATAAAAAGTTATTTGGCAAACTCATTAGAACTGTGCGTGCGTTGCAATTTTCATTGCAAACTCATGAGAAAGCTAAAGGGCATCTAATTAATATTTATTTAATATTACATATAATATTATTTTTCTACCTATGATAATAAATGCTCTACGTTAGGTGTATTATATAAGTGCAACAATAATCACTCTTTCTCATATAATGAAAAATTTATAAAAATTAGGATATGAGAATTCTTTATTTTTATTGTGCCATGTCATCTTAATGAGATTTTCCTTTTATATATATATATATATATATATATATATATATATATATATATATATTTTGGAAGAAAAATAAAATAGTTGAATATTTTATTCTCAATACCTCCCTCTAGTATTAAACTTTTCAAAATTAATTGTTTTTTATAGCTCACGCTTCACTGTTTAGGAGTCTTACTTGGCAAGTAATTACTTATTATTAATTAGCTAATAATTAAAGACACCGTTTAATTTTTAATTTAGACAAAGCCTTCACTGCTAAATACAAAAGCCGAAAGTAAACAATATTATTAAATTTACCAGTCCTATTGGAGCATTCACTGAGATTTTTCCCATTAATTATGATTATTAAGCTTAATTATTTTTATATTATGGTCCTCTTCGTGCATGTGTTAAGCACACAATGGCACACATTATTAATTAAATATTTAGTCATATAATATAGTAAAAAAAATGGATTCACTACTAAAGTACCACTATAATTAATTAATTAATTATCATTATATATAAATCTCATTCTCAGTTGGATAATATCTCTATCAAGCTGGTCCCTTATATATATCCAATACTTATCATAAAAGCACTTTTTTCTCAGTGGCCAAATCTTTGAGTTATATAGCTTCTCCTAATATATATAATATATATAGGAAACTTGAAAAAATATGTATATATATACATATATACTATTTTATTATTTTTTATTGCTCAATCCACTTTGGTTTTAAGATATATATAAGCAATCTACGAGGTAGATAGTCACCGGTAATAATAGCGAATTAGAGCCTAAAGACGATTTAAATATATGATTATATATACCATTCAAAAAAATATATATGATTATATATTGTCTTCTTCTATGTGCACAGCGATTTCAATATACATACATATATATATACATACATGTATATATATATATATATATAAGAAGACTATATCTCTGTGTTGCGGACACCATATTAGCAACATCATTTTAATTTTGACTGAATTTCATGAAATATATCAAGAAGTCAAACAAGCATACAATATGTCCCTCTATAATTCTAAACTCAAAAATAATGAATTCTAAACTCAAAACGGAATGAATGAATTCAAAAAAGTAATTTTAACAATCCTAACGTAAGAATTTAAGGCTCTTTTTTGTATATTAATAATCAATAATGACATTTTATTATATTAGTATTAATCACTTAAAAAAAAAAGGGTATATAAAAAAGTCATAATAAAGTGGAAAAAGATGTTTTCGGAACCAAAAATGAATATAAATATATACAATACATCAAAGTAAATTGGGATATCAAAATTAAACATGACTATAAAAATAAAATTAAAGTGAGCACTTGAAATAAATGGCATGATTTAGCTTAAAAGCAAAATAAAATTCATTCTTGTCCACTTTATATAAAAATAAATAGGCATGTTTCATCAATGATATATACTTTAACTGCTTTTGAAATAAGATGATATATTAATTTTATCTTAAAGTAAAACATGGAAAACAAAATCTCCCAAGATTCAATGTTAATCAAATTTAATCATAATATACGAAAATAAAAAGGGACACGAAATTAATTTATTAATGGGAGAAAATTGAAGTGGGATTTGAAGGAAGGGGCAAATGGCGTTTAAATGATTCCAGATCAGAGGGAGAGTATCTCAGTGGCTTCTCTCTATAAAGACATGAATTTAAACCCAAATGTCACATTCATTTGCCACTACACTACCATCCAATATAATATATGGTAGCCTCCTCAAATGGCATTAATATGGTCTAAAGCTTTATCCATTTTCAATTTCAAAGAAATGTCTGTTACATTTGGCATTTTCTAGTTATTTCCAAGGTTTAAAAATGTCCGCGAGAAAACTTAGTTGATTCATGATTTATGTTTCGTCTTTCGAATTACTAAAATTGTACACAGGGATTAACTAATCTTGTGTTAGATTTTATTCGATAATTAGTTGACAGAAACTCCATCGAGTAAGTCTTGTGTTGTGAAAAACTTTTTTTTTTTTAACTCTCTTAGAGCAATGTGCTATTTTTTTTAAAGGTTCAGAAGCGTTACTGTGAAAAATTAAATTTCATGAGACAGTCTACACCAACGTGCAAAGTTTAGGAGAAAATACTTATAATCATTTAAATTTTTAACTTTTCCTTGAAACATAATTTCTTCAAGCTAGCTCTTGAAAGTTTATTTGCAAGTTATTGACAAAAATTATGACATAATCATATATAGCTTTATTATTTGATCAATAGTCATACATAATGGAATCAAATAGATTGGCAATGAAAATAAATTGAATTTATGAGTGTGACTATGCAATGCATATGTAACAACATGAACCACATTTCAAGGTAAAGTGACTCAAAAATTGATGTCTATGGAAATTTTTAAACCCTGATTTTTGAGCAAATAGCCAAGCTTTCAATTTTTTTGCTCCTTATGAATGAGTGCATAAAAAAGCATGATTTAACCCCACTTATGTAATTATGTTGACTCTTCAATATCTATTATTTGTGGGTCTAGTCACATATGGTTAAAATATCAAATGACTAATTTAGTATGTTGATTTTATACAATAATAATAATATTAATAAAATCTTCATATAGATTATTATGTATATATCTCAAAATTATAATAAAAAATTACGCGTGCTCAACTTATTGTCTAGGGGAAATGGGAAAATTAAAAAATTAAAAGTCAGTTGTACAGACTATAGAGTTCTAATTAGTGAGTTTGAGATTATTATTGCTGAATTCTATCATTTGCACACCATACTTAGAACTAAGAAAAGACTGCTACGGGGTCAAAGTCCGGTTTTGATCCGGTTCCGGTCCAATTTTGTTATAATTTACTTTTAATATTTTTCAGCCTTTAGACTTATTAGCTTGTTTCATATATTATTTAAAGTTTTGGACTATGTTTAGTATTTTATTTGATTTTTTATTAATAATTTTTTTTTTTTTTTTTTTTTTACTTTTAGTTATCTGATTAACACCAAAATATAAAAATAAAAAGTCCCACAGGTTTGGTTTTTGCCGGTTCCGGTTTATATAAAAATATTATTAATTAGGATTAAGTTGAAAAGGGACCGTAAACCCAACATCCGGTCTTGGATTCGCCCCTAGAGTCATCAATTTTAACCACCCTTTCAAATCTCTTACTGTGAGATATAATTTCATATAAAACCCAAAATTAGTTACTTATTCCTATATTAGAACAACAAAGTAAATGAATCGTTGTCATAGAATTATCGATTTGAGACCAGAAAGCACCAAAGTGAAAGTAGTGGGTCAACAAGACTTTTCAAGAATTCAAGTAAATATCATCTTATGTCGGGTGGAAATAATACACACTTCTATTAATGAAAAAAGTTACGTGATTGACCAAATTTGGATAATTTGACAAATATTTATGGAAGGTCCTCATTTTGTAATTTTATTCATATATAGTCCTTTACTTTTTAAAATGATTATATCACACGCTTAACTTTGTATTTTCACTATTATATTAATATATCCCGTGACTTTACACTTAGCCGAAACTATATTTTTCGAATGATGTTTTAAGGGCCAAAGAGTAATTGTTGCGATTGGCCTACGTTCGGTTTTGGCCCCTCCATTTTATACGCAGCGAGTCCCTGTTTTATAATTTTAGTGTTGATTTTGCCGTTCGTTACAAAATCATGAACTACGAAGAGACTAATTCTGTTGAAAAATGACGGATGAGCTACATAGGTACGAAATACAAAATCAAATGTTATATTGTTATTTTACAAAATAAAAAATCGTATATAAAAAAAGGGGTTTAATAAAATTCATTGTTGATAATTATGTGTGTCCGTACCACTTTTGCTCAAGTGTTTAGTGCTAACAGATTCACCTTCCAATAGTATATCATCATGACCTAGTAAGACCATTCGTCAAAACAATTATATATATTTTTTGTAAAAACCTTTGACAAAGTGGCATATTCTTTTATACCTATGGTGAATTTGGATATTTGGAGTAGAAAAAGAGGGTTTTAACTTGTACTCTTCATTAATCGATGAAAGAGTTATATACAACCAACTAATACACGTCATTAAATAATAGATTAATTACATGAATAACTAATAGACTAATTATAATTCTCAACACTCCCCCTCAAGATGGGCAAAAGATATCAATCAAGCCCATCTTGTTACATAATCTTTGTTGGTCAATAGGGCCCAATCCCTTGGTGAGGCAATCTGCTATTTGCTCTCGTGTACCAATGTGGCTCAACTTTAGTTCTCCGCTGTCAAGGTGATGTCTGACGAAGAACCGGTCAATCTCGATGTGCTTGGTTCTGTCGTGTTGCACCGGGTTGTTGGCAATGCTAATCGCCGCTTTATTGTCGTACCATAGCTTCATTTGGGCGCCTTGGTCCATCTTCAGCTCCTTTAGTAACATCTTCAACCACAGCAACTCTGCGACGCTGGAGGCCATCGCTCGGTATTCCGCCTCCGCTGTAGACCTTGCTACGACTGACTGCTTCTTGCTTTTCCAAGACACCAGGTTACCGCCAACAAACATACAGTATCCGGATGTAGACTTCCTATCGTCAGCACAACTAGCCCAATCTGCATCACAATAGCCCTCCACCTCGAGATGGTTGTTCTTCTCAAAGAGCAACCCTTTTCCCGGAGCTCTCTTTAGGTATCGGAGAATCCGATATACTGCTGTCATATGTCCATCTCTCGGATCGTGCATGTAGCGACTCACCACGCTCACAGCAAATGAAATATCCGGACGAGTATGACACAGGTATATCAAACGGCCCACCAGCCTCTGGTATCTCTCACGATCAACTGGCTTCCCCGACTCGGCACTCAACTTGGTCTTTTGATCAATCGGAGACGTCGCGGGCTTGCATCCTAACATACCGGTTTCTGTAAGGAGATCTAGGGCATACTTCCTCTGGTTTAGGACTATTCCCTTTGCTCCTCGAAGCACCTCAATCCCCAAGAAGTATTTCAGTCCCCCTAGATCCTTCACTTCAAACTGCTTCCCGAGTCTCTCCTTCAACCGAGTGATTTCGCCCTCATCATCGCCCGTGATGATTATATCGTCCACATACACCGCGAGTATAGTGATTCGATCTCCTCGCCGCTGATGGAAGACCGTGTGGTCAGCGTTGATCTGCTCGTATCCAATGTCTATCATAGCCTTTCTGAATCGGTCAAACCAGGCTCTCGGAGATTGCTTCAAGCCATACAACGACTTCTTCAGCCTGACCACCTTCCCTGTCGTCTGTTCAGTCTCAAATCCCGGCGGTATCTCCATGTACACTTCCTCCATCAAGTCTCCGTGAAGAAACGCATTCTTCACATCAAGTTGGTGCAGCTTCCATCCACGATTAGCTGCCACCGACACAAGAGTCCTCACCGTACTCATCTTCGCCACCGGTGCAAATGTCTCGTCATAGTCAATGCCGTACGTCTGACTATACCCCTTCGCAACTAACCGTGCCTTGTAGCGCTCAATGCGCCCTTCCGGATTCTGCTTGACTGTGAATACCCATCTACATCCCACAGCCTTCTTCCGCTCTGGTAGCGAGACAAAATCCCATGTCTTGTTCTTTTCCAAGGCATCGAGTTCTTCCTTCATCGCAGCTTTCCACTTTGGATCTGCCTTCGCTTGCTGCCATGTCTTGGGAATAGTGACCGCATCCAGTGACGTGAACATTGCCCGAGCTTCATCCTCAAAATCCTCATACGATACATAATCTCCAATGTCGTAGCCGTATCTGTTCGGAGGACGTCCCGCATTACTTCGGGAACTCCTCCACAAAGTGGTCTCCACTGGTGTAGACGGCTCAGGCATTGCCTGATCCCGTCGCCTCCTCCTCGTATACACCTTCAACTCTTCCCGAGCCGGATCTCCACTTTTATCCGCATTCCTATCCGTCTGAGCGCTCAGCTCCCCCTGAACTTGATCTCTATCCCCGTCATTCACGTACGTCTCCTCCTCAGTCTCTGACCCTGAGCTCTTCCCCTGAGCCTGACCTCTGTCACCGTCTCTGACCTCTGTCACCGTCTCCTCAGTCTCTGACTCCGAGCTCGAATCATACGAAACTGGACGTCTCACCACAGTCACCGTATATGGTCTGGAACTAGAGCTACTACTACCACCATTCTCCCCCTCTCGCGTATCATGCGAGTCTCCGAAGGGAGAAGAAACAGACACGTCGTAGTAGGACTCATGCTCACGGAAGGTCACATCCATGCTCACAAATTGTCGCTTCTCGACAGGACTCCAACATACATAACCTTTCTGAGTAGCAGAGTATCCTACAAAGATACACTTCACGGCTCTATGATCTAATTTCCCGACTGTTGGTCTGTTGTCTTTGACAAAGCATACGCATCCAAAAACTTTATTGGGAATGACGTCTTCCAAACCTAATCCCAACATCTCCCGTGGTGTTTTTCCATCCAACACCCTCGAAGGCATCTTGTTCACTAGGTACGCCGCTGTCAAAACAGCTTCCCCCCACAAGTACTTTGGAACATTCTTCTCGATCATCATACACCGAGCTATCTCGAGAAGATGTCGATTCTTCCGTTCTGCAACTCCATTCTGGGCTGAAGTATATGGACATGTTGTCTGATGATCGATCCCATATAGGGATAGATACTCTCGGAAGGCACTGTTGACATACTCCGTCCCATTATCTGACCTCAGTGTCTTGACCACAGAATGATATCGAGATACTAATACTTTCAACACGGCACCATAACGAGTCTGAACCTGTTTGTGAAAGTCTTTGAAACAAGTGAGCACTTCACTCTTATTTTTCATCAGATATAACCAAGTAACACGAGTATGGCAATCAATAAACGTCACAAAATAGCGATATCCATGTATTGATCTCGTAGGACAAGGTCCCCATACATCTGAATGAATCAAATCAAAAGGGTGAAGGCTTCTTTTTCCCGAGCTAACATAAGAGCTTCAGGTATGCTTTCCGAGTTCACACGAATCACATACAAGTTTCTGTTTATCAGACTTTTCATACAATAATGGAAATAACATCTTCAAGGTTCCAAAAGACGGATGTCCCATGCGTTGGTGATGCAACATCAACTCGCCATCCGCACTTCTGCCGGACATCTTCGCGCCTTCCTTCTCCACTATGGACGCAAGCCCCGCATCCATACCTTCTCGGTCCATGTACCACAATCCGCTACTCCACGTTCCAGTTCCGAGTACCCGACCGGTTCCCTTTTCCTGAAACACCACCTTGGGAATATCAAACTTCACTCTACAGTTCAATCGGATTATAATGGCACTAATGGACAAAAGATTCACTGGAAATGAAGGGGCATGTAGAACATCTGTCAAAGTCATATGATTGGTACACTCAACTACACCCTTTCCAATCACAGGTTGGGATGTGCCATCGGCAGTTTGAATTTTTTCAGGGACTGCTAGTTGAGTATATTTAGTGAATTCACTCGCAGTGCCAGTCACATGCCGAGTAGCACCAGAATCCACTATCCAATCTTTTCTTGGTATAATCCGACCCGAAGAAAGAGCCTTACCAATATAGGAGTTAGCAAACTTCGCAACATTCGCTGTAGAGGAGGAGCCCCCTTCAGTCATGGGCTTCATGCATGCCTGGTTCACCAACCTATCATTCCTGATCATCTCGAGAACCTCATTCTTGGAGTAGAACTGTTCCGTGTCTTCCTCTTCATCGTCTCCAGCCGTCAGGTGTGCACGATGGCTACCATTGTAACCAGCTCTGCGACCACCACGGCCACGGCCTCCAAACTGTCCACGCCCGCGGGCACTAGACTTTCCTCGATTGACGTACTCCCTCTCTTTCGGTGCCTTTGGACATACCGCCCTCAGGTGGCCAGTCGCGCCACAGTTGTAACACTGCCGAGTTTCTCTATGGTCTCTACTGTCACTCGCTCCAACAGTCAGTGCAGACCTCGTACCCGGAGCATCTCCGGCCTCGGCATGTACTCGCATTATGGTCTCTTCCTTGACCATCGCCGCAATTGTCTCGTCCAACGACGGAATTTCCTTAGTCGATAGAAGTATGGACCTCCTCTGTGTGAAGGCTGGGTTCAACTTCTCCAGGAATCTCATCGTTCTGATCTCCGCGTTTTCTCGACTCTTTGTGCACTTGGGAGAATCACAGCTCCCGTGCGCTGAGAAATAATCATATTGAGCCCACAACCTTTTTAGCTCTCTCGCATACTCCCCGATTGACTTGTCTCCCTGTACCACTAGACCGATGTCTTGTAGGATCTGGAACACTCTCATCTTGTTCTCGGTGCCGGCGTAGGATACTTTTAATTTTTCCCAGACATCTCTGACGGTTGGGAGCATTTGAACTTCACTGGCAATCTCCCGAGTCATCGAAGTAAGAAGCCACGTATATACCGCGCTGTGAGTGGCCTTCCATTCCTTCCAATTCGGAGCACATTCATCGGGCTTTTCTTCTTCTCCTGTAATGAAGCTCTCGAGGTTCCTCGCCTCCAAAGCTCTCTCTACTCGGAGTGACCAATCCAAGTAACTGTTCGGCCCATCGAGCTTCAAATCTATCGACTGAAGATCGAGTTTCATCACATTTTCTCTCTTCAGAAGACCCGACATTCCAGTACCTTTCCAAACTTTGAAGAACTCAACCAATTCTCCAAGTTCTGTCTCTGTCATCCCTTTTAAATCGGCCGCCGACATCCTGTTTTTCTTTGAACTTATTGCCGGATCCTAGCTTATGGCTCCCCGGACCCAATAAATAAAAAAAAATCAACAAGAGAAAAGGATCACGAAATGACCTTCAACAGTTCGCGTGCACCCCCAATGGCTTATCACGATAGGTAGAAATACTCACGAATCCTCCACTTGATCTTCCACTCAAAATCCTCCACTGGATTCCTAACTCCAATCAGCACCAATCTTTTATATTCACCAGAAGCTTCCACTCGATTCCAACTCAATCAAGCATTCCTTACAGCCAAAAAAAAAAAGACAACTCCTAGAGCTAAACCCACACTTCTCAATCGATTCTAACTTCTCTGTGAATCGACGCCTCTTCCTCGGGTTCGAGCTCCTCAATCACTTCGTCTTTCTCCCTCGCGATCGGAGTTAGGGTTTTTACCGCAGCCAATGGCGTCGCCGAGTTCTCAGATCGGCAGCAAGGCTTTGATTACCTTCTCTGGTCTAGATCAAATCCCTAGCCCCTCTCTTGCACAGGTTCGCTTTCTCCTCAGTTCGAACGAGCGCCTCTCCTCTACGACCTCCATCGTGCTCCGCCGCGACGACCACGACGAACGCCTTGCTCAGCCCACCTTCTTCTTCCTCTGGCCCGACGCACTTACCCAGCCAGATCTCGTCCAAATCTGCGAACCAGGTCGCGATATCCTCCAGCCCGAAGCTTCCCCTCCGACGCTACCTACAGCTCGTCCTGATCTCCGACCAGGTTTCTCCGGGAACACTCATGCTCCGGTACGAGTTAGGGTTTCAACGAGCCTCAGCTCTGATACCAAGTAGAAAAAGAGGGTTTTAACTTGTACTCTTCATTAATCGATGAAAGAGTTATATACAACCAACTAATACACGTCATTAAATAATAGATTAATTACATGAATAACTAATAGACTAATTATAATTCTCAACATTTGGAAAATAAAAAAACGAGATATACTCTCGAATAATATGATAGTTCGAACGTACGAATATACATACGGATTTAGTTCTTACTATTTCAAGCTACTAATAAATTGAGAGGTATTGATTCGAAGAGAACTTCTTCTTATTATTCCACTTGAAAATTGAAATCACTTTATTGTGCCTTTTGCAAAACCACCATATATATATATATATATATATATATATCCATAAGAAGAAGGGATATTATTTTAGATTTTTGTTCATTTATACCGCTGTTTAAGTTGTAAAAACAGTGACGGAATCAAGATTTAGAGTTAAAAATGAGCATGGTTTGAAGTTTTGGAAACAAACTTATAACTTTTAAGTTCTGTATAAAAAAAAAAAAAAACCTTGTAAGTTTTAAATATATATAAAGCACAAAAGAATACTAATTTAATTTTGGAGGCTTCCTATTGCAGTAGTTATACTTATGCCGGTATGATCAAAGAAATTTTAGAGGTGCATGCAAAAAATCAAAGCATAAAACGTGCCATTTTATAAGTTGTCGCAGGTTATAAGAATCACATTGCACAAGTTTAGGCCTATATTAATCAACTAATAATACTGATAAAAACTCTTGACAATCTCACAAATTTTATAAAATACAAGTGTATATCGAAAGAATACACATCATGGTGTGTGGAGGATATTGAATAAAAACGCAAAAAAACAAAAAAAAAAAACAAAAAAAAAACCCCATTGTTTAGGCCTTACAAATGACACTTGATTTTCCGGCTATAAGCGGCCTTCAACGGTATTTCCTCTTCTATACTTTATACTCATGCAAATAAAAGTATATCGTAGAGTATTATATTTTTCTAAGCTTGTAATACAAATATAATTCTTTTATAAAATATTCATCCGTAGATATACCCGTCGGTAATTGGTATATCCGTGAAATCTAATCCGTAAAAATTGACAATACCAGTATTTAAATACAAATAATTTATCAGTCGGTATTTTCATAAAATCGAACCATATATTAATCAATATCGGTATTTAAACCACCTGAAAACGACTTGACGTTTTGGTATTTTCGTACAAACTTTGGACTTTATGTCCGTGTTCCATATCAACCTTTTAGCCATTTTATATAGCAGTACTAGTACGACTCATTCTTTTATGGGCTTATTAGGAAAACCCTCAATTAAAATCAAACTATTTAAAAGGGTACTCAAATGTTTGCTAAAATTAAAGAAAGCCTCGTTTGGACTTTTTAGGACAAATATACCCCCTTTGTTTTTCAGTCACGTTCGACGAAGCCTTGTTATTCGACTTCTCTTCTTCCGCCATTGTTGCTCGCTTCCCTTCCCCGACATCGTGCTGGTCGGCGGCGAGCCACCGCTCTCCCCCTCGAACTACCTCGCCGATCGCGGCCAAGACTCGAGCTGCTAGGGTTAGTTTCCATGGAATCTGCTTCACAAGCGATTCTCTTCTTCTTCTTCTTCTTCTTCTTCTTCTTCTATGTTTCGGATTCATCTCATGTTCTCGAAGGAGCTCTGTTTGATTGTATGTTCCCGCTCGCCCTCCCCGGCGCAGTCTCGCCGGAATTACGAGCTCCGATCGCGCGGCGGAGGCTCCAAGAAGGCCTCCGGGAGCCGCGCCGGAGGTATCCGCACGCTGGCCGATCTGAATCGTCAGGACGATAAGGATTCGATGAGCGACTCCGACGATCCGCAGGAGTACTACACTGGTGGCGAGAAAAGGTAATTTCTTGTTGATGAATTCGAAATCGGAATCGAAATCGGAATAGGAATCTAGAGATAATGCCCTGAATTTGAAGTGGCTTCGCTTGCAATCTCTGAAAATTATTGAATTTTGAAATTGTTTTTACTTGGGTTTGCAGTGGAATGCTTGTTCAAGATCCGAACCGGTCGAACGACGTGGACGCCATCTTCAACCAGGCCAAGCAGGCTGGCTCTGCGCAAGGAACTTCGGACAACATCCGGCCTTCTAGTTCCACCTCGAGAAGTTTCACCGGGACGGCGAGATCGCTCGCGGGGGAGACCATTTCGTCTGCGCCTCAGCCGCCCGAAGTAGTGGTTCACAGAATCGTTTTCTGGAGAAACGGATTCTCTGTGGACGATGGGCCGCGGCGTAGTATCGATGATCCTGAAAACGGCCCTTTCCTTGAGGTACCCCCAATACTTAAAGTTTAGTGAACTCGAGATTTGAAGAAGATGTACTAATCATTGGCTTTTTCTGCTCGCAGAGCATTAAGAAATCCGAATGCCCGCAAGAGCTTGCCCCGGCTGATCGGAGGACTTCCATGCATGTCGAGATGATGAGGCGTGACGAGGACTATCCTGTTTGTTCCCTTTTCATCATTCAACACTCGTGGATTTGATGATCCTACTATTTTTAATTCTTAACTAGGCCGGGCGGGCCCAGGAGCTACCAGCTGCAGACGGTGGGCTTCCCTCCCAAGCGGCTCACGGAGCTGGACCAAACGATTGAGCAGGCTGGGATCGCCAACTCCGTCGTAGTCCAGAAGCTCTAGTGGCTTCTTCTTTCGCGGTCCGAAGGGACGTTATTGTCATTTTGTATGAGATTGCACTTGGATAAAAGATGTTTAGGCATTGCACTTTCTCTGCTTCTATATTGATTTTATAATTATGAATTAATTATGAATGCAAGATTTTCTAGGTTTGTTTTAATGGCCAACTTTATTTTCCTTCTCCGCTAAATCTCCGACGCAATTCGCACCAAGATGAACTTTCAGAGTTCATTTGTTGAATTTGATCGGGTCCAAAACCCGCTTTTTTCTTTTCATCTTCTTTTGTTTGCTTTTAATTAGTTCAAATCAAAACTGTGGTGCGGGTTAAGAAACCCGGTGGTGATAAAATTTTAGGATCCAAAGCTGGTTCCAGATTTTAATCCCCGAATGAAACACGGCTTGCGGGTTGTTTGCGGGTTGAAAAAATCAAATTTGACTTCGGTTTTAATCATAATTGCCCATGAACTAGAAATCTAGTTATTTGCAGTGCAGTGCCCAACTCTAATATAATTTTCTGGATTGGGTAGTCACGTAACAGAGCGTTCAAATGAGCTTCCTGGTTAGGAAATGGAGTTCCATGCGGCAATATTGGAACAGGTGTTACACTAATTTTATTGGAATTAAAATTTTGTAACCAAAGTTACATTATCGTAACCAAAGTTACATTATGGTAACCAAAGTTACATTATCGTAACCAAAGTTACATTATGGTAACCAAAGTTACATTATCGTAACCAAAGTTACATTATCGTAACTGAAGTTACACTAATTTAATTTATTTTAAATTTTTGTAACCGAAGTTACATTATCGTAACCAAAGTTACATTATGGTAACCAAAGTTACATTATCGTAACTGAAGTTACACTTATTTAATTGGAATTAAATTTTTGTAACCGAAGTTACATTATCGTAACCAAAGTTACATTATGGTAACTAAAGTTACATTATCGTAACTGAAGTTACATTAATTTAATTGGAATTAAATTTTTGTAACCGAAGTTACATTATCGTAACCAAAGTTACATTATGGTAATCAAAGTTACATTATCGTAACTGAAGTTACACTTATGTTTTTTCGGTTACACTTTGTAACTGGAGTTACATTGTTTTAACTGTGGTTACAATTTTGTAACCGGAGTTACAATTTCAATATATTTGTTCAAATAATAATTTAGTGCTTTTGGAGTTAATTTGGAAGTATTAAAATAATTTTTGTAACCGGTGTTACACTTTCGTAATTCTAGTAATATATGGTTACACTTATGTTACATAATTATATTAATCAAGTTTCCATCTAAAGATACGTAGCAATAAGTTCAAAAAATTTGAGTTACAAAAAAGAATTTAAATTGAAATATTGTGAAAAAATAGTGACATACAATTATGTAATAGTATGACCACAATTACGTAATACTATGACCACAATCATTATAGTTACACTAATGTACATGTGGTTACACTAATTTAATTGGAATTAAATTTTTGTAACCGAAGTTACATTATCGTAAACAAAGTTACATTATCGTAACTGAAGTTACACTAATTTTATTGGAATTAAAATTTTGTAACCGAAGTTACATTATCGTAACCAAAGTTACATTATTGTAACCAAAGTTACATTATCGTAACCAAAGTTACATTATCGTAACTGAAGTTACACTAATTTAATTTATTTTAAATTTTTGTAATCGAAGTTACATTATCGTAACCAAAGTTACATTATGGTAACCAAAGTTACATTATCGTAACTGAAGTTACACTAATTTAATTGGAATTAAATTTTTGTAACTGAAGTTACATTATCGTAACCAAAGTTACATTATGGTAACCAAAGTTACATTATCGTAACTGAAGTTACATTAATTTAATTGGAATTAAATTTTTGTAACCGAAGTTACATTATCGTAAACAAATATCCGTAAACAAGAGTCATACGTCGATTCATCATTGAATCAGCGGTCCAAATCACCTCAGGTTAACCAACGCGTGTCCTAATTAGATAAGAGCTTCAATCTCTGCAGTTGTACGGGTTGTTGTCACACAGTTGAAGAATCATGAATAATCGGATTGAATTTAGAGCCAAAACCAAGCCAAAACGCTCGATTATGTGTAGGCAGATATATAAATTGAATATAGATGTGTGTATATATCAATTCATTATAGATGTATCTGCGGCGCCGATGAGCGCGCGCTCGGGGGAGCGGAGGGTGGGGGGTTGGACGGATCTGGAGGCGAAGGGGAGCCTGGCGATGGAGGAGGAGAGCGAGAGGGAGGCGTCGTTGGCGGCGAAGTGGGTGAAGAGATTGGGGAAATGCGGCAGCTCGGCGTCGTTGGTTGATCGGAGTCCCAGCGAGGCTGAGATTCTGGTTTCCATGGCTGCCTCTGAGCTCGTCTCTCTCTCTCTCTCTCTCTCTCTCCTCTGTCTGTGGAGAGAGAAAGTATATCCTCAGTCACAATTGCAGAGACGATAACCAGATCTGAAATTCCGACCAGCCAAGCTCCGGCGTTCCTCCGCCCGCGCTTCTCTTTCGTGGCCGACCCAGATCCCGTCGCGACCTCAGCTCCATCGCAGCGAGCTTCGTCTCCGGTGAACCACTCACTTATCAGATCTCTACGTGAATCTCTCTCTTCGAAACTTCTCAGAACCGAGCATCGTCTTCTCCGATGGCTTCTCTCCGTCGTCTGAGGTCTTCCTCCTCTCCTCGCGAGCTTCTCTCCAGCGAACCTGCACAGCCCTCAACTCATCTTCTCCGGGTCCGAGATCTGCGCACGCTCCTCTGCTCGTCTTCTCCGGCGAAGCCCTTTCGAAGCACATAAGGATTCGACGTGAAGGATAGCTCGCGTTTCAGAGGCTCGAAGACTGCAGGGGTATTTTTGAGAAATAACTTTTAAATTGAGCATGTTTTGGATTAATCAAACTTTGAGTATTTTTTAAAACAGTTTGACTCTAGTTGAGTATTTTGCTAATAAGCCCTTCTTTTATTAATTATCTTTATTATTTTGTATCTTTAATAAAGGTATCATGGTCTATCCTCTCAGCTTACTACGTGTGCCTGTGCCAAATAATAATTTAGGGTCTAGTCTGAAAACTTTTATCCGGCTTTATGTGTTTGTTTTCATGGCTCGGTCTCATCTTTGGGTCTATGAAAAACCGAGTCCGATCCTATTTTCAGAAATGCCCGGATTTTTAAAGAGAAACGAGAAAGAAAAAAAAAATCAAAGGTAAAAAGTGAGAAAAATTTAACGATAAAATTTGAAGAAAAAAATTCGAGTATATTTTAAACGTTTTCCAAAAGTGTTTAGCAGGTATTGCTGACAAAATTAAAGATTCAGGAGACAAACTGTACCGACATGCAAAGTTTAAGGGGCATTATTAAAAAAGAACCAAAACATCCCAACTCCATATCATTACTAAATCAAAAATATCAAAATGAGTTTGATTGCATGACATAGAAGACTTTATTCACATTGCCTGAAACCGTCAGTAGCCCTTGTTTCCCCGGATTCTGGCTCTCATGTCGACCTGCCCGCGCTTGCAATTGAAGTACGTCTCTCTCAACCCGACACACTCGCTCGGCACCGTCGGACTCTTCTCTCCGAGGCAGTCCCTCATCGACCGGTTTTCGACTTTGATGCAGTCCGATTCGCTCAGGCACTTCACGAGCTCCATCGCCAGACCCTTGCAAGATTTCGACATTGTTTTTTCCTTCCACTCCCCTTCTTCAAACGGAGTTTCGCTGCACAACCGATCCGATCGCCGATCGAACAATTACATTGCTTGGAAATGTTGAGCAGAAGAAGAATAAATTGAACAAGCTTCCAAGTTTATATCAGGACACATAGCGGCAAAAATACCAAAAAATCGTAAGAAAATAGGTTTCTGAACCTATTGCCCTGTTCGCCTACGATTTTGCTCATCTTCGACAATTCAATGTTCCCGTGACGGGTAAAATCAAAGGACGTACACATGTCCAGGGCTTACAATTAACGGGCACGGAAATCCGATTATCCGACTTTCGGATATTAATTCAACGGAATTGAAAGCTTGAGAGTACACCGCCTAACATAATATAACATAAAAAGTAAGGAATCATCTCGATGCTTTGATCATCTTCACTTTGGATTTTCATCGAACAGGTTGTGTTCGTTCACGCAAGATCGTGGAGCGAAAGAAACTGAATATATTTGGAGAAGAAACTAAAAAATAAATCCATAAATCAAAGACGAGAAAGAGAGAGCTTACGAATCGGAGAATTTCGATTCTCAACTCTGCTTCTGACTGAGTCGGTGACCGAGTTGATGACTGATTTCGGGTCGAAAAATTGGACTCGCTTTAGATTTTGGAGCACGTAATTAGCAGTAATGCTGCAGATTACCCCCCTGAACTTTATACTATAGGACAGTTTACCCCCCTGGGTTTTAATTTTGATCAATAATGCCCCTTATTCATCCAAAAAGTAGCACAATAAGGAAACTTTTTATTTAACAAATGACTTACTAAGAGTATTTTTTACGGTTAAAATGAGAAGTCTTGAAGGAATTAAGAAAAATAATAAACTCGATAAAAATACTTTCAAATAAACCACGTTTCGTGCACAAGATATTTTCCGTCATCTTTTAACGTGTATGCGACAAATTTGTTTGATGTATCTGAAGCACGAGATGCGCCCTATATTCAAGAACTGTTGGAACAAAACTAGCGAACGCGTTTTATGATCCTTTATTGCTTACTTACCGCGCAAGAAAGGAACTCGTTTTTCGAAAATATAATTTACAGAAAACAAGATACGGAGATCACTTCATTCTTGCTAAGTTAATGAAACCATTATCAAGAATGCCTATTGACCTTATCGTGTTATTGCGGTTTTTCCTTGTTGACGATCGGTAAAAAATTAAACCATTCGTTGTCACATTGGTTTAAAATTTGACAAAAAATGTTAATTACGTAACGATCGAAGAGCTAATTGAACACTTTATAAATACAGTGGAGAAAAAGCTTGAAAAAAAAAAAGTTACGAAGAGAAATTATGACAACATGATGAGTTCAGAGGACATAGCTACAAATCACTGAAAATATGATTTCATGGAAAAGTGTATGAAAACAGAACAAGCAAGCGTTAATGTTCCTCCTCGTCATCGCTGGCACCGCCAAACATGGCGGCCATTTTAAGCGCCAGGTTCGCAGCCATTTCTCGCCTCTGGAAGTCAGGCATCAGCCTCATGTTCTCCCGAACATTCCCGATCCCGGACATCAGCTGTTCGAGCTCATCGAAATCGAAATGCAAACTCTTACCCGTGTTTCCCGCTTTGTCCGGTTCTTCTAGATGACGTGTCGCGCCCTCGGCACTCTCGGCGAGAGACCCGTTCTCTGATGCTGAGACCTCGTTCCCGTTCTCAAGCTCGCAGTTAGGGTTTGGATTTTCCCGAGAACTCGATCCCTCTCCACTGGCGGAAGCAATATTACTACTTGCAGAGACCCATGCATTGTCGGTGTCGTCCCACGGTTCGGCTGAACCGGCAGAGAGCCTTTCGTACTCAAGTTCGTAATCAGAATCTTCTTCTTCGGACAAATCTATAATAAAAGAGAGTATTGAAATAGTCAGTACTTCAATCAAGAAGTCCGATAGTAGCTAAAGTAAGGTTGATAAAACAAAACCTTCTCGTTCCGGCAAAGACGGTTCGTCAATTTTGCCTCCGGACTTCAGAATCATTCCGGGCCACATATTAGCAGAGAGAGCGCCGAGAAGACGCTCAACTCCTTGTAAATCGCCATCAGTTGATAAGCCTTTTCGAAAAGAAAAGAAAAAACGGCATTTTAACATCGTTAAACCATAAAACATGCATTATTTAGTTTTTCTAGTTATAATTTTTTTTTTTTCGGAGCTTCAGCCGGTAATTTGTTCAAATTCAGTAATTATTCCGTGGCATGTTCTGCTATTTTTCAATTAATAAATTTCCAAATGCAAAAACTCGCAAGGTTTTTTTGGGTAAGAATGAAGTTCGGATATATCGTTTCCGTAGTCTATCTTTGTTTCGTCGGTTTCACATGCATTAGTTATTAAAGTTTATCTACGATGAAACTTCAAGATCGTGCTTGATAACAGTATTAACATATATCAGTTTTACTTAAGTATTTACCAGTTGAGACAAAATAAGATTAACGTATTGATAAGCCCATAGGAATCTTACATTTGTCAAAATTAGGGTTTGCGGCACAGGCTTCGATGAACTCAATGTTATGCTCACTGCACCATTCCAAACACGTCCTTCGAATCTCCAAAGAGGAATCTTCAACGTCACCTAACAAACTGCTTCCTTCAGTTTCGGAAATCCCGAAGTCCGCATAATCCGAATCGGAGTTCACGGAGGAGCTTCCGACCTTTAAAAGGCGTCTTCTGTATTCGGAATGAATTGGGTGATCGGGAATAAGGTCCACTTTGTTCCCTATGCACAGCAAAATCTCAAACCTCTGAAGATCATTACGAGATACCCAATCTTGTACGGCAACGAGAGAAGATCGCTGCACAAAATACCATTAAAAAATCATTGAAACCAACCCTTTATCTTAAATTTACTTGTTGGTACAATTGCCACATAAACTAAGTTTTGGTGCAAATTGTATGCTGAAATTTAATTTTGGAGCATTTTTCCCACTTCAATTTCCATTTTACTGCAGAGTGCACCAAATGGAAGTTCAAGGGCAAAGTGCACCGAAATGAATTCGAAAGGCAAAATGCAGCAAAATAAAGTTTGTGGGGGAAATTTTGATCAATGAGAAAAAAAGAGGGGTTTTCAGGGGACGGATGGGAATGACCTACATCATTCATGTTGAAGACCATGACGAGCGCTTCAAGTTGAGTATACGCTGGAAGAGTCGTGATGGAGAATCCCTCGTGAAAATGAGCGACGCTTACGGAAACATCAGCAGTGTAGTACTTTGTGTTTATAGTCCAGCTCCTATTTTATAATAAATAAATAATAAACACCATTAACACTTGACATCGTAAAAAAAGAAGATGAGGTTAATAGAAAAAGAAAAGAAAAAAAAAAAAAAAAAAACGGAAAGGAAAGGAAAGGAAACGGATATGAAAAGATACCTACCTACGAAGTACCTCTTCGGGTGATTCCTCAGAAGTATCTTCGAAATCAACAGAGATTAGTCCTACAACACAAATATCGCCATAAACAACAACATTTTTGAAAGATACATTATAAAAAAGATCCGAAAACAATAGAAGGAAAGTTGCCATACGAGAGAGGAGTGTACGCTTGCCGACGTTAGGAGGCCCGACAAACACGATCCCGGGCCTCTTTTCCAAAGACTGGTGCTCATCATCGCCACCATTGTTCTCTAATTGCATATTGTTTTTCTGTGAAAAATATAAACAAAAGTTTGTTAGAGTTCGTGACCCGAATCCGTTTTCACGGCCCACACCTGTTTCGAAGCATCACATGGAATCATAAATTTATTTAGATTTTTCGGGCATCACTCTCTCTCACCACCATTGTATTTCTTCGAGCAATTTTCGTGTCTGTTTCTTTACTCCGTTGCTGTTTTTATAGTCGAATTCTAACAACAAGAAGAAGATAAAGCTACGCAAAATCTTTAACCATTCAAGGACGTTTCCGACACCATTCGAAACGGAGAATATAAACCGAGCACTCAGCTCAATAATTACTAACGTATAAGATAACGACTATGAAATCATTCATTTCTATCTCCCATAGTATTCCCTGTTGTGTGTTTTCAGTTAGGAATTTCTTCGAACACTGCATGTGCACCACATGAGAGAACACTGAATCAGCTGTAACACAGAAACATGGCGAATCTCCAAACAGTACATACAACATCGCCACCTTTCGATCGAAGAGAAACATGACGAATACAAGCCACGATCTTATTCAATCAGAAAAAAACAGAGGAAAATCACAATCCAATCAGCTTTGCTCCGAACAAGCACATACCTTGTTGGATCTGCGGACGAGAATCGGGGACTGATCGTGGATGAGAGCAGAGGTATTGACCGATCGTTGTGGAAGACTCAGGGGCTGACCGAGAGAGAAAGGGATCGCGAAGGAAGAGAAGAAAGCTCGGTGTTCGATCCGTTGTTCATCAATGGCGGACTATAGATCGTAAACGACGTGTCGTAAAAAAAGTGAAAAAGCATTTCCTGATAATTACGGTAAAAATACTTTATTTTAGAGACATTTGCACTTTGATGACAAAATTACTTAATGCTAAGTTTATATTGCACAGTCTATTTCGGAAAAAGCTCTTGAATTTTGGATTAACGTTATATACGTAAAACAATTGAGAATGCCAATTTGAAAGTATGAAGCGCTATTTTGGAAAAACATTAGGTACTTTTGACGTAATTTTGGACAGTGATACAAAACCCTGAAATTTGCCCCCAAAACCCTTGATGTTCTTCACGACAAAGGAGAAGAAGACCAGAAGGAAGCGAGCGAGCTTGAGCTCGATATCCAACAATGGCGGAGAGAGGCAAGAGCTTGGCCTTGCTCGGAGCTGGTGCTCTCCTCGGCTCACTCTCCACTTTCTGTCTTCTCAAGCTCATCTCAAGGTTAGTCTCCAATACTCGTAGTCTGTTTTAGCTAGTTCAGGACCTTCCATTGCCGAGTCTGGTTCGAGTATTAGTGTTCTTATGGTGTTGGCTGTGTGTGTGATTGCAGAAAGATGATGATCCAACGTAGTATAGAGGCAATGGAATTAACTGGTATATTATCCTTCTCGTTGTTGTCATCGTAATTTTTGAACTAGTTTGAGATTGCGAGACTGTATTTCGGTTCTATTACGCTGTAGGGCAAGGGAATTCCGTAGCAAACGCTAAACGCGAGGAAGATGGCGGGGCATCGGGTTTGGACCTTCTGAGCGACGAGATTGTGTCCGAACACTTGACCAGGTACCTTATTCTCTATAAAGACATGGTTTTGAATGTTTTTGATTTAGGAGCGAGTAATATTGACAACTATGCCCTTTGACGACAACGTGTTGTCGCATATTTTTTCTCAGAACTCGGGGATAAATTATAAACGGTTTTGGTCGAATTTCGAATCATGTACGATACATAAGATCATTGATGAACATTTACCGTCATGCCTGCTATACTCGTTAGAAAGCTCGTCAACGATCATTTTAAATATGGCAATTTTATCGCTACACAATAGCATGGGAAGGCACATTACTCTAAATTTGACAAAAAAACGTCAATTATGTTACTATCAAAACCGAAATTATTATAGTTCACAAGTTCATGGGCGAATCGGGTTAAAAAAAGTTTTACGTTTAAACTCTAGATTGGTAACGCCGTTTATTTGGTACCTTTATATATGTTGTAATTTCTTTTTGACGTTATGTGCTTTTTTTATGGTATGATTAGGAACATTCAGTTTTTCGGGTTTGAGTCCCAACAAAAAGTAACTAAATCATACGTTGTAATAATCGGCCTCGGAGGTGTGGGAAGTCACGCTGCAAACATGCTTTTGCGTTCAGGAGTCGGGAGGCTTCTCCTTGTTGACTTTGACCAGGTACCTTCTAGTATCAACTTTTTCTTTTCCCGATTATTGTTCATGAAATTTTTCGCCACAAATTCGTTCAACAAACTGTGATAACTGTGATCACAGTTCAATATGTTATAAATGTGTGGTAATTTATTGGTTGGTTGCTAAGTATTTCTTATATATTCACCATATATTTTTATTACTTATGCTTTTACATGAATGCTTGTATAGGTACAGAACTGAAGTGATAAAGTTCAAGCCAAACTCTATATGTGTTTATATATGTATATATTAAGCATCATGCAGTTCCATTCATAACTATTTGGCATAACACAATGTAATTTTGGTAATTTTTTTCAATTTATGTATGAGTAGGTATCACTCTCCTCGCTAAATCGGCATGCTGTTGCCACAAGATCAGATGTTGGCATATCAAAAGCCGAGTGCCTTAGACGGCATTTTACTTCAATTTTCCCGGAGTGTAATATAGAAGCAAAAGTGATGTTGTATGACAAATCGTCAGAAGAAGAAATTCTTTCCGGTCAGCCTGACTTTGTCTTGGACTGCATCGATAACATTGATACTAAAGTAAGCTTGTTATCAGCAAATATGAGCTTATTTATAGGATCTCAAAAATTAATTATGTCATCTATCTTTCATTACTTTTAAGTGCTTATATATGGAGAATCGCGGCTTGTAAATTAAATCAATTATTGTGTTCAAATATTCGATGCTTTATATCATTTCTAAGAAAGCATTTTGATAATTAAGCTGAGTTTCTATGTTCATTTGTGAATTCTTGATGTGTTATATGTAATAGGTCGCGCTTCTTGCAGCGTGTGTCCGTAGGGGCTTAAAGGTCTTATCAGCAACAGGAGCTGGTGCAAGAGCTGACCCAACAAGAATACGCATCGCGGATATCAGAGAATCAACAAATGATCCATTATCGCGATCGGTAATTTATCTGAGTTTATGCATTACCTCTATTTCACTCTGTTGACTCTAAGCATTCTTAATCGCGGAGTTGACTTTTCCAAAGCGTCATCAAAGTCAAAATTTCAGGTACGACATCGATTAAAAAGGGAGTACGGGATCGAAGGTGGAATCCCTATCGTGTTCTCCTTAGAAAAGCCGAAGGTGAAGCTTCTTCCGTTCAAGGGACCAAGTGGAGAAGAAGAAAATCCTTCAGATTATCAAGTAAGCATCTTACTTTGTTTGAAATAAAATATGATAACATCCTTGAAATATGGAATTTCAGAGTTAAAGGGAAAATAAGTGATTGACTGTACTCAAACCTTACAAGAAAGTGCACTGTCATCAATAAACTCTGTAAATTTATGATTTTTGTTTCTGTATTGTAGGTTGTACCAGGCTTTAGGGTTCGGATCATACCCGTCGTCGGAACAATCCCCGCAATATTCGGTCAAGTTATGGCATCGTATGTGTTGACCGAACTGGCTGGATTTGAAGTTCAGACAGAACCAGTGGTGAATTTGGATTTGGATCACTATCGGATTCTTCACCACCGCCTGATTGAGCACGAGGAAACGTTATACGGCACTTCCCAGAATGTCCAGGTTCAAAATATCTCTAGTATAAGGGCAAGGGAAAAAATGGCATTGTGATTAATTAAGGGTAATAAGGGTTTTTAATTAAAGTCATCAGCCATAGTTAGGGTTTTTCGCAGCTTGAACCTTCATTTATAGTGTCGTTTTCCCTATGAACTCTCGTTTTGGTGCAGAACAAGAGCAAATAAAAATTCAGAGTTTTATTATGCACTTAAACGGAAGTTCATAAGCAAAGTGTACCAAAATAAAGTTCGGAAAGCGAATACATTTATGACTAAATTTAATGGGGGATTGTTGCCAATTACTCTACCTTTAACTTGTTTATTTATTTATTTTATGATTTCTAATAACTATGCTTTCTCAAAGTGTATTATAGAAGATGATTTTGTGCGTAGATGTTTAATATGTTTATTATTTTGCAGGTAGACGCCGAGGAAGTGATGTATATTACAAAAGAATTATGGCACGGACGGAGCGCTAAAGAACCGTTTGCAAAAGACGTGGGCCGTGTTATGTGGCGGGCTGTTAACGAGCTGATGCTAGTCAGGTATTTTTATATCGGAGTTTGATTTCTTTAACATGAATTATTCCGTTCCGATTTCTGGTTTATTTAATCCTTCTGCGCTTAAGAATCTTGCTCCGACATGCCTTCTTGAGCTTCGTATTCGTCTGTTTTACCTTGATTTAATTCCTCTATTTTCTTTTCCCAGGTGGGATAGTGAAAAACCGGCGTCGGTCTCCAACTTGGTTCTTCTGAAATTTCAAGAGGTAATATTCCGTACGCCATATTCCCATTGATCGAAATGTATGCTTTTTTTTTTTTATCTTCCTGAAATTATTTTCTGTTTTAGGCTGATGAACATGAATCAAGAACGCTTGACGAAATCCGAGAAGACGAACCCGAATTTTTCGAACGAGTGACGAAGGCGCTGAAGCGAGCTGAAAGAGACTTTGGTTTGGCAACTTGACTCAGTTTTTGCTACTTAAACAGACCAATTTTCATTTTGATCTGTTGTAGCTTCAAGAAATTGTTATTTATTTGTCCAAACCTAGAGTTCGAAACCGGATTTTTTTCTTCTTCGTAATTTAAGTGAGTTTCTAATTTTGTTCTGAATCCTAATTTAACAACATTTTCAAGCATATAATTGAAGTTTGTAAGGTTATACTTTCTAAGTGTTAGTGTGTTAGCCTTGAAGTTAGTTCAATACTTGAGTGTTGTGAATGTCCATGAAGACATTCACACCACTCAATCTCTTTGTGCCGTTCTTATTGTGTAAGGTACCCGTTCTTATTGTGCCGATAAATTCTCAATCTCTTTTTTTTAGCGGTAATAGCTTCCAAAGGGCACAAAACAATTTCAAAGTCCAATCGAACCAACTTTTGTTAGGTTAGGTGGATATTACATTTCTAATTTAATTCATAAATGCACGTGTTCCTCGTGTAAACAACCCTAACGGGATATTGACGAAACTAAACTTCGATATTGTTTTAGAAACTTAAATCCCTGTCGGCCTGTCCTCATTTCCCAAGGGAAAAAAAACACAGATTGAAACCGGGATAGGGACATGTTTTCGGCATCTCGATTTTTCTGTAAAGTGCGACAAAAAAAGCTATAATACCGGTTCCGTTCGCGATTTCGCCCCTAGTCCTAAAGTAGCTGAAATTAGGGGCTCCAATCTCCATTAATGTCAAGCTAAAACCAGTAACTTTCGCCGCTATTTTCTGATTTAACTTTACCGAACTTTTTTCATATTTGCTTCAAAATTCACAACAAAATGTTATAACGAGGGTACCGAGCGAAACGACATCTCCGATACCGTCTTTTAGCCCATTCTTTCCCCAGTGCAACAATCGAAAACAGGCAACAACGAACTCCCAAAACGACGATGACCCACAAAGCTTCCGATCCTCCATAACCAACCCAGATCATCAAATCCTCCCCTTCTCCCAAATCCAGAGCTCGAAGCTCCCATCAATGGCGGGTTCTTCCCTGATGGACGCCCTCTTCCAGCGCAGCCTCGAGGACCTCATCAAGGGCCTCCGCCTCGCCGGCGCCGGCGAGCCCGCCTTCGTCGCCAAGGCTATGGATGAGATCCGCCGCGAGATCAGGTCCACCGACGCCGACACCAAGTGCAACGCGCTCCAGAAGCTCTCGTACCTCAGCGCGCTCCATTTCCACGACATGTCCTTCGCCGCCTTCCACGTCGTCGAGCTCATGTCCTCCACGCGCCTCGCGCACAAGCGCGTCGCCTACGCCGCTGCGTCGCAGTCCTTCGCCGAGTCCACCCCTGTGCTCGTCCTCATCACCCACCAGCTCCGCAAGGACCTCTCCTCCATGGCCGAGCCTGAGGTAAGCCTCGCTCTCGAATGTCTCTCTAGAATAGCAACCCTAGATTTGGCCAGGGATTTGTCCCCCGAGATCTTCTCCTTGCTCGGGAGCAGCAAAATCGCGGTGAGGAAGAAGGCCATTGCAGTGACCTTGAGGGTCTTCGAGAAGTATCCGGATTCGGCGCGGGTTTGCTTCAAGCGTCTGGTGGAGAATCTCGAGAACTCCGATCCCGGGATCCTTTCCGCTGTGGTAGGGGTGTTCTGCGAGCTGGCGGGGAAGGATCCGAGATCGTACCTTCCGTTGGCGCCGGAGTTCTACAAGATTTTAGTCGATTCGAAGAACAATTGGGTGTTGATCAAGGTGGTTAAGATCTTCGCTAAGCTGGCGGCGCTTGAGCCGAGGCTCGCGAACAGGGTCGTGGAGCCGATTTGCGATCATATGAGGAAGACCGGAGCGAAATCTTTGGTGTTTGAGTGCGTCAGAACCGTGGTTAGTAGCTTCGGTGAGTACGATTCGGCTGTGAGGCTTGCCGTTGAGAGGATTCGGGAGTTTCTGGCCGAGGACGATCCGAATCTCAAATATCTTGCGTTGCACGCGCTTTCGATTGCGGCGACGAGGCACCCTTGGGCGGTTCTGGAGAACAAGGAGGTCGTGATCAAGTCGTTGAGTGATTTAGATACGAACATCAAGCTCGAGTCTCTGCGTTTGGTGATGGCAATGGTGTCGGAGAGCAATGTGGCTGAGATTTCCCGGGTTCTGTTAAACTACGCGATGAAATCCGATCCCGTGTTCTGCAACGAGATTCTGGGATCGATCCTATCGACGTGTTGCGGGAACGTTTACGAGATCATTGTCGATTTCGATTGGTACGTCTCGCTTCTGGGAGACATCGCGAGGGTCCCGCATTGCCAGAAAGGGGACGAGATCGAGAGACAGCTCGTTGATATTGGCATGAGGGTTAGTGATTCGAGGCCCGAGCTCGTTCGCGTGGCTCGTGATCTTCTGATGGATCCTGCTCTGCTCGGAAATCCTTTTATGCATCCAATCTTGTCTGGATCTGCTTGGGTGTCGGGAAAATATGTGGAATTCTCAAGAAACCCGTTAGAACTCATCGATGCTCTTCTTCAGCCTCGCACGAATCTCTTGCCATCTAATATTAGGGCAGTTTACTTACAGTCTGTGTTTAAAGTTCTAGTGTTTTGCCTAAGTTGTTACCTCTCTCGATCGGCAATATATTCAAGGCCGTTCGGGTCTGGATTTGAATCTCAAAGGGCAGATGATTCAGAAAATGAAAATAAGAACGATGAAGGTTTCAACCCGATTGCTTCCAGTCAGTCGCTCGAAGATATTTCCGATGATTATGGTGATGAGATCAAGGCTGATCCGGATATTTTCACTAATGAATCCATCATGGAGATGTTAAGTAGAATTGAGTCAACTGTTGGTCAACTAGCGGGAAGCGACGATGTCGAAGTTCTCGAAAGAGCACGGAATTTGCTTTGCTTCATCGAGTTGATTAGAAAAGGCATGCCCAATAGCTCGAGCACGAATGGAGACAGTTTGCTGAAGAGCGAAACTGAAACCGAAATCTACGGAATCATTGAAGTGATGAAAGATGTCTTTTCGGGAGAGCTCGGTCCGGTCTCAATGACAGCTCAGCAAAGGGTTCCCATCCCTGACGATTTAGAACTCAAAGAGAATCTCCAAGACTTGCAATCTTTCCTCCCCGAGATTCAAGCACCGCCGTCGGACTCATTCTCTCTCGAAAATCCTCACGATGACAAGAAGAACATTCCTTCTACGACCAACCAGGAGAAAGAAAATTCCGGACCATCGAGTGAATCTACTTCTCTGCTCAGTGAGCACCGGAAGCGACATGGTTTATTCTATCTTCCTTTCGAGAAGAACAGCGTTTCTGGTGATTATCCACCAGCCAACGTCCTTGACTCGAAAAACAATGAAGACGATCTAGTCAAGTTGACTGAGCAATCACTTGCTCTGAAGAAAAAGTCAACCCTCACGAAGCCTAGGCCTGTCGTGGTGAGATTAGATGGAGATATCGCCCCGCTTTCAGCCCCGCATGAGCCAAAGGCCGACTCACTCTCCGAAGCTGTGCATGAAGCTCTTTCAGGAAAACCCGATTCATCTCAAAGCCGTCTTTCCAAAGGGAAGGAGAAATTAGACGCGGATTTTCCTTCACCGAACGAAGATTTTGGCATAAGCAAAGATGATAATCCGAGAAAGAGCAAGAACCAATTGAAAGAGAAGGACGAAAACGGTAAAGAAGGGAAGAAGAAGAGCAGCCGTCGGCACAGTAAGCATAAAGCTCGGCGGAAAACGGACGAGGCTTCGAGTGCGGTTTCTCCGACAGTAGAAATTCCGGATTTCCTTTTGTGACACCGATTTGGGTAAGTTTTTGTTCTTCCATTTCATTTTACGAAGGGGATTTCAGTGTACATTTTTGTCATACATTGTTTTCTCTCAAAGTTTGGATTGTTTTCTTTTGAAATTCTTTCTGAGGTATACATTTTGAAAGAAACTATAATCATTTTTGTGGAATGTGAGTATTATATAGAAAATTTAAGATCTTTGAAGGTATCCGTTCCGGTAGATTTTGGCCGGCCATATTTTTCCATTTAATTTTGCTTCGGGTTCTATCTGTCATATTTATTCGCGATACGTGTGGCGTAAGTTCCCAAATTTGTTAAAGAATAACCTGCTTTGGTTTTCTTAGAACTGGGAACTGGGTCGGGACCAGCTGAGTCCCGTTCCCGGACTCAGTTCCGGTTCCTTTTTTTAGAAGAAAACAAAATCCAATTTTTGAGCTGGAACGAGGCTAGGAAATCGAGATCAATGATCGAAATTTAGACTCCTTAGGTTTGAATTGGATGTGGTATAGTAAATATCTTGTGGATTGAATTGAATTTGCTATAATATCATTTTATATATTGACATTTGAACTAAAAAAATTCTTGAGAATATTCCACTCTCATTCATATATTAATAAGCATTGTATTAGCTGTTTTGACTCGTTACTGAAGTTCAACTATGAAGTTCCATAGATTATACTAGAGATATTTGCGGCATAAATATCTTATCTTATATCATGTGTGGATATTTCATAATTTTTTTTTTCAGCGACAAGAGTACCCAAATGTCAGAATTTGAAGTTCAATTTTGTCCATTCCAATTTTGTCCATCTCTGATGATATTTGCTAAGCTAGGGGAAACACACGTGCAACTTAAGTTTAACATAATAGTTCAATAACTGATGTTTTCGGAGCTTAATCATAAACGTACCCATGTCTTTCATGTAACATACTTTAGCTAGATACTGAGGGAATTGGATCTTGACATCGTTTTGTTGCATTTGGCTACTATTGCCATTAAAAAACAGATTAAGAATAATGTGCGTACGTAGTCCAATTTAGTTACTTATGCCACAAATATCCTGTGATGCTAATTAAGATTAGTAATAAGAAATTATACATAAAAATACGAATTAAAATGACATCTTTAATTTCGTATGTGATTATTCATATGTAATAAGAAATTATTTATCAATGTAATTTTCTATATGTGATTCTTATTTTGTAAAATGATGATATGACATCCTTAATTTTGCATTTTTAACCTTATTTCTCAAATTTTTTTATTTTCTAGCTAATCTTCGTTCAAGTTACCGTAGTACCATCGAATATTATATCCTTAAAATATACCCCTGATCGAGGAAAAGTACAAGGATGATAATACAAAGTTATCATGTGCTACTAGTCCTGTACATTCGGGCGGGCCCTACGGGCCTCAGCCCGCCCCGCCCGAGCCCGAGATTCCTGTAGGCGCTCCCAAGCTGCTTCGCAGGTTGCCCGACCCGAGCCCGTGAGTCATTAGGGCTGCCCGCCCGCCCGCCCTAATTCTTTTTTTTTTTTTTTTAAACCTGATAGTTGCATTTCAGCCCCCTCATAAATGCCATTTAGAGGGATAGTTAGGTCAGAGAGCAAAATAGGTGTTTTGCCAACATTTTTTTTTGTTATCATGTAAAAATTGCTAAATTAATAATGTAATGTAAATTAATAATTATGTAACCTTGCTTCTAATTATATTGCTTGATAAAGTCTTTAACAAAAATACAAAGAACGGTAAAAATTACAACAATTATTCTTCTTCGTTGTTGTCGGTATTGTCGTCACGGTAGAATTGGTCGAATTGAGCGTTGTTGCTTTGCTCGGTTTCGACTCCCTTGTGCTTCCGGCGATCTGCTCTAATCCAATCCCTCAAAATCATAAGCTCCTCGATGTGGTCCTCCGTTAGCGAATGTTGTCGATCGCCAATTAGATTTTTGCTTAGACTAAAGGCAGATTCCAATGAGACCGTCGAAGCCGGGATGCAAACAGGGGCGGATCCATTAAGGGCCCAATAGAGGCTAGCCCCTCCAGGCCAAAATAAAAAAAGCCCACTTGCCACTCCCTATCTCAATTTTTCTACTCCCCAATGCCTATCTTTATCCAAACCCAGCCCAAGCCCACACATTTGATCCTCTCTCTCTTCCCACGTGTACAGCCCACTTGCCACTCCCTATCTCAGTTTTTCTACTCCCCCTCTCTCTCTTCGAAGTTCGTACGACACTCACGTGTTATTAATCACTTTCTATCATAATAAATTAATAAATAAGAAGACGAGAGGTCGACTAAATTATTAGCGACAGACAAACAATATGCATATATTCTAATCTATACGCCAATAAAAAAATGTCGTTTTGCATTATTTTAATATCATAAATAAAAAAATTATCCCGACTCAAACTTAGCTCCGACCCGATGCCGTATTAAAATCATCAAGGTTTTAGGTCCTTACTCCCTAGTCATGGTTTAATTCCTAATAGAAAAAAAATTATAGCCCCTCCCGATACAATTTTCTGGATCCGCCACTGGATACAAAGGAAGTCGCGTGCTATCCGTGATAAAATGGGAAACTCCGTCTTGTTGTCTTCCCGCCACTTGATGATCGGGAAAGTGTGCTCTTCCGTTGAGAAGATGAGTTGTGGCATATTTTTGTACTTGGTCACTTCATCGATGACCCGTCTTGGCTCGTCTCGGCGTACAAAGGAAAGTCTCGGTGGCCCATGACGCTTGTGCTTGGTTGATTTCCATCCGCCACATCATCGTATCCTCTCGTCATTTCGTTGATAAACGCAAAGGGTGACGGGTCCGTTGAAATTGGAGTTTGCGTCGGTTGAGTCGCTACCACCGTGCTTGGTGCTTGTGGTCTCCATCGTTCTTCGTATTCCCTATACATATTATCAAAAGCAATCTTAATGTCCTCAAAATAAGAAGCATAGTACAACCCATCATCATCACCCGATATTTTATCTCCGATTCCACGTAAAATATAATATAAACCGATAAATCTAGCCCTTGGATCTAAGATTAATGCTATAGCGTAAGAAAACGGAATCGGATCCCAATAAGACCGATATTTCTCCATCATGTTAGTAATAATAGGAATAAGCAATGGATTACCAACATAACTAGACCTAGTAATTGTGGATATGATTTCATATAATGTAGGAATGCATAAATATCAATTAGTATTATTTACGTTAGATAGCAAAACGGTATTAGTATAAAAGCATTTAATAAAATCATAAAATGTCTTAGCCATGATCCAATCGTCGTCGTTGATGTACTCTTGCCCCCGGGTTCCTTGGATCCATGTGTGGAACAAGTATCGGTAGTCTAGAACTCGGTGCAACATTTCGTACGTCGAATTCCACCGAGTTGGGCAATCCGTCTTGAATTTCCTAGGTAGAACCTTGTTCTCTTTGCAAAACTCCTTCCACTCTTGGACTCGGTGATTACTAGCTCGCATAAACTTGATGTTGTCCCGGATCCTTTCAATATGCTTGCTAACAAATTTTTCACCGGATCTAACAATAAGATTAATAATATGACAAGCACATCGTTGATGAAATAATTTTTGATATTGTACGGGTATACTATCACCGATTGCTTGAATTGCGACATTATTAGACGATGCATTATCCAATGTGATTGAAACTATTCTACCACTTAATCCCCATTCATTTATAACACCTAATATTGAATACGCTATATTCTCGCCCGTGTGCCTAACATTTAAAGACGGAAAACCAGTAATACATTTTTGAACACTCCAATATTTATCAATGTAATGAGCAACAACACTACAATAATCTTCCGACGCCGGACTGATCCAAACATCGGAAATCAAAGCGATACTATTTGAAAACGAACTAAGACTATCAATTAATTCACTTTTCCTTCGAACAAATTCCCTCTCTATATCTCTAGTTAGCGTGGAACGCGAAACGGGTTCATACGACGGATTAAATCGTTTAAGAAGAAGTGTTTGATCCTCATTTTCAACAATGCTTAATGGTTGACCCGTCATAATAACCCATTTCGTAACCCACGCCCTAGCTTGTTGTGGAGTCAAAGGACTTACCTTGGCGGGACCCGTGGCGGTGGGGTCCCGGGCCGGATTGCATACATCGAGGTGACGTTTGAGGTGGCTCGTTCCGTCGGATCCTTTTCCGCCAAAAGATCGGTTGCACACTTTGCACAAGGCTTTAACATCGTGCTTTCCATTCGATAAAAGATCACCTCGGATGCGGTGGAAAAAATTTCATACTTCGGATTTGACCTTCCCCGGAGCTAAAATGAATTGAGGAGGTGCGGGAGAACGTCCGGTCACCGATTCGCTACGTTGTCGCATCGAGGATTCCGGTTGTGACTCGTCGTGTTGGAATAAGTGGTAGTTGAAATTTAAATCCAATTCTGGCTCTTCTTCGTTTTGGGCATGATTGACTTGAACGTTGTACATGACATTGGCGTCTTGGCTCGGGGTCATCTCCGTATTCCCCTCGGTATCCCTAGGAGTTTCAAAAATAGAAGCACGATCAATAATTGCCGGGTTATAATCGTTTTGCTCGGTTCTAGGTAATCTACGACCCGATTGACTACTTCCTTCGTTTTGACTAGCCATGATAACTTACTAATGCTATGACTAAATGACTAATATATGAAACTGTATTATATGATATCTAAAGTAATAAACGAAACCTGTAATAAAATTTAAACTAATGAACGAAACTGTAATAAAACTAACCTAATTTATATGACTAATGACTAACGTAATAAAACTGTGACTAATTTATATGACTAATGACTAATAATGCCTAACGTAATAAAATTGTGACTAAATAATGCAATTGATATAATATGTTACTGTAAAGTGTAAACTAATGACTAATGACTTATAATGTGCTATTACAGTAACGACTAATAATGTGACAAAAAATGTGACTAACGTAATAAAATAATGACTAATAATGTGACTAAAAATGTAAACTATATTATAATGTGAGTAATGACTAATATTGTGACTAAATAAGAAATTGAGAGCTTGATGGAAAGAGTATGAGTTTGAAGAGTTGCAAAATGAGAGCTTGAGTTTGTAAATTTCAGAAAATTAGAGAGTAGAAGGGATTGGTGTGTTTGAGTTTTTTGAATGGTGTGATATTTATAGATTAAGTTGAGTAAATTAATTAATTTTTTTAATATAATTTAGTGAATATAGCCGTTTTAAAATATTTATTACCTTCTGAAAATTTTATTTATATTTTTTGGGGGCTAAAATAGCCGTTATTAGCATAAAAATGGCAAAATAGCCGTTATTATTGTACTTCTGGTACTTATACCTATTAATTTTATTAACTATTGTCAGGCCCCTTAAATGATAAGGCACTTTACCGTTGCACCCTTTGAAAACACGCTAAGCCCTTCGATCAGACAATCCAACGGTTAGGCTTTATATAAAAAAATAATGCAGCCCGTGGGCCCGTCACTTTGTCAGGCTGCGGGCGGGGCGTGATTACTCGGGCCACGGGCCGGGCTGACCCGAGCCATCTCGGGCTTCGATGCCCGCGGAACCATTCGGCGAGTGACGGGTGGCAGGCTGCCCTTGGGCCCGCCCCCGAGTGAGCATGTGCTACACATGACAAATACAGAAAACTAATTGCACTTAAAAACAAAAATACAAAGTTAGAGAAAAAAATAAAGATAAAAATACGAAGGCATTTTACAAAGGGAGGAGTCTTCCAAGGGCGAAAATATAAAACCGAAGGGTGTCCAAAATATGCATTTTTAATTCAAAATCAAGAGTCAATTCTTTTGCATCGGGTCTTTGTTTAGTGGGGTTGCTAGATTTCTTGCGCAAATTATTGTACAAGAAAGTTATACTTTGCAAAAATACCCACTTTGAAAGTGGAAAATTTAGGTACATCGACATAAGTACATAAAAAGATGGCTTGTATTGCAAATAAACTATTTGAAAGAGTCAAGAGGTTTCAGCAATTAATTTACAGGGGCTTAGTTTGCAGAAGAATTTAATATAACAATTAAAATATAGCAACATGACAATTATTTAGGACCAAATTTCTATACACAACATGACATGTTTTATTATTATTATTATTATTATTATTATTATTATTATTATTATTATTATTATTATTATTATTATTATTATTATTATTATTATTATGATCAACACAAGTAATTACGAGTTCTAAGGCATAAAATATTACATTATTATGTTTATGTATTAAATAAAGTAAATAGCTGCAAATGTACTAAATATTTTACCCAAGTGTAGCAGTGTGTTCCAATTTTTTTTATTTTTTTTATCAACTAATATTACCAAATGTTTAAAATAGTGACAACGCAATTCTCCTTCCACTCTGTCCATAATTTTTTTTTTTGTAATTTTTATTCTTGGTTTAGACTTTATTAATTATGTGGATTTCGCAAATCCTTTTTCTCTTTAAATGTGTGTATATTTATTTATATATACGTTCGATCAGAAACAAATAAATGACTAGTTAGTTCACTTCATCAAGAAGGTCAATTTTTATTTTTACGAAGGAATGGTTTTCCAATAAAAAAACTTATAGTTGAGCTTTTTTGAAACGTAACTCTAAAATCGAGGTATAATCATTCAAACATGCTTATACGAAGAAATGATATAATTATATTTTATGTAATTGTAAATTATACGATATCCATATATTAGTTTAAAATAAATAAGCACATGCAAAATATACAATAGGAGTAAATAATTACTAGTGTTGATCATTACGCATTTAAAAATGCAATTAAATCCAATGACGTTGACATTATAGTGGCTAACATGATACGTGGTATATGAAACTCCTAGAAATAGGTAATGGTGTGATTAATCTTGATTAATTAAACCCTAAATTTGAACAAATAGGGTTTCGGTAATCACGTACGACCAAAAATCACATGCAAGCCATCTTAACTTGCGTTTGAAGTTTCCCGTTAAAATTTCTACCGAACTATAGGATAAAGTATGTATATATATATATATAAATATATATATATATATATTTACTAGCTAAGCATGAAGTGAGCCAAATGGAAAAAAATGGAAAAAACCCTCAATCAAATGGAGAAGATGTTAAGCACTAGTAAAACATTTATCCATTTTTGCCATATTTTCCATTGGGTATTCTTTGTTATTGGGATATTAATAGGAATATCATTTAGCATCTACTATAGAAGCATAATTCTCTCGTTACATGCAACGATCTCAAAGGCATCAATAGAAAAACCCCATGACCTTGTTTTGCCTTCACAATCGTCGCCGCCGCCGCCGCTAGCATCACAACCATCACCACAACCGCGGGAGAAGAAGCCGATTCTTCTTCACGAGATGGACGACACGGAGTTGTTCTCTCGGACCTTGGAGACACGAGCAGGGTCACTGAGGGGGCGTGAGCGCGTGGTGAAGGTGGCCTTCATGTTCTTGACGAAAGGGCCTATGCCTTTGAGTCCTCTTTGGGAGATGTTCTTTAAAGGCAACGAGGGGCTCTACACCATTTATGTTCACCCACATCCTTCGTATGTTGATTCCTTCCCTGAGAACTCAGTCTTCTTTGGAAGGAGAATCCCTAGCAAGGTATTAATTCTTATATATATGTATATATATATATATATATATATATATATATTCTATGTATAAATTCTCTTGTACGTGTCTATTTTGATATCATATCTTTCAACTTCTAGTTATTATTTTCATAGTTTGTTAGGCATATTATGACGTAAGTATCTAATTTCATACTAAGTTGTGCATATTAATATCAATCTCTTCTTTAAGTAGCAATAATGCTCAAAATCCGCAAACAATGTAAAGGTCTAATTTTGTTCATGTGGAGTTAAGAATGTCATTAAGCTAGGCGCGCTAGTGACAAACGTGTATCTCTAATTTAATAAAAGTGTGGAAAATTAATATTTTTAAAAGTTTAATCGTAAATAAACATGTGTCTCTCATATAACAAATCTTAAAAAATCTTAAAAAGGGCACAAATCTTAAAGGGCATGAAGAGAATTAAACACGGAGACTATTTTTTTTTTGTTGCCTTTATTGTTGCTAAAAAATAATTAAGAATATGTCAGAGCAATTAGTTCAAAATTAGGTCCTTTCTTAATATCTCTGATATTTGAGAAAATATATTTGATTTGACTAGAGAAGTCTTCATGACGTTTATTTTTTCATTTATCGAGTGATTTTAATCTAATGATATTTTTTAGTAAAGTTTTAATTAAACAAATGGATTAATAACCTCGCTAAATTAATATACTCAATAAATTCATAACCTCGATAAATAATACCAAAACAAATAAAAAAACAAGCACGCCATAGCTGACCCAACCGTGCAAATCTCCTTAGGAAGCCGAGTGGGGGCGGCCGACAATGGTCGACGCCGAGAGACGCCTTTTAGCCACCGCCCTCCTCGACGTCAGCAATGAAAGATTCACGTTGCTCTCCGAGACATGCATACCTCTCTTTAGCTTCAACCTCACCTACACTTACCTTACCAACGCCCGCACAAGCTTCGTGGGCTCCTACGACGAGCCGGGAAAGTCAGGCCGGGGCCGCTACAACCCGGCCATGTTCCCCCAGATCGACGTGGCAGAGTGGCGAAAAGGGTCACAGTGGTTTGAAGTCAACCGCAAAGTCGCCACTATGATCGTGGCCGACACACAGTACTACCCGCTCTTCTCTGAGCTCTGCAGCGCGCCGTGCTACATGGACGAGCATTACATTCCCACGCTGGTCAACCTTGTTTGCCCCGAGGAGAGCTCGAACCGGAGCGTGACGTGGGTAGACTGGTCCCGGCCCGGCCCGCACCCGGGTCGGTACGTGAGGAACGACGTTTCGGGCGAGCTTCTGGATCAAATACGGTACGACCATAACTGCAGCTACGATGGGAACGTAACCACGTCGGTTTGCTTTCTCTTCGCGAGGAAGTTCGTGGCTAACACTTTGAAGCCTTTGTTAGGGTTCGCTCCATTGTTGCTGAATGTTACTTCTTTGTAAATTTGATGAAATATCTTGTTGATTTGGTTAATTTAATTATATAAAAGTGATTAGTAAAATTGTATATCGTTACTTCATGATTAGCAATATCCAAAAATTCCAAATGAAGAATTTGATTTGACACGTCATGGACAAATTTACAAACAAAATTGAACAACGGCTCAAAGCTTAAAAAAATTAGATACATATTTTAATAAAAAGTCCCATAATATATATATTATAATTTTATTTTTTAAAAAATCCCATAATCATTTAAGCAAGTCTGGCTAGTCTGTAAAATTGTCGGACGGTGTCTGAAATCTCATAATAATTGCATATTCTATTTATAAAATTCACTTACATATATGAAAATTGCACATTAATCTCAGTCTCACTCATATAATATATGATTCGCACGATGATTTCTTTCTCATGAAATTGATCTCTTAAATATTCCAAGATTTATTGTTATATATTTCAAAATCAAGCGGTGGATGCACTAGATGCTTTCTAAAAATTTGGAGACACGAGGATAATTAAGAATTAAGCTTCAAACTGTTAAGAAAACTTAAGAAATTCTCAAATTAGAAAATAATAAGAAAAGATAGAAGTAATAAAAATTAAGAAATTTGACACCAAAATTATAATGGTTTACTTTCAATGTAGAATGTACATTCACTTGTCGCTTGTAAATCTCGATCCTAGCTATTAATTTCTCCATCGTAGTTCTTGGTTACACCATCAATCTCACTCTCTCTGTTTTGTGTTATAAAACACACTAATGACGGTTACACGCTTTATATGCAAAAATAAACGTAGGACAAAATAACTTGTGCGAAAAGTCTAAAATACCCTCGTTAGATAACAGGTCGACCAACTTGACTGGTATGCGTCAAGTTTAAGTAGCATTTCCGTGTACATTAGTCTTTGTCAATACAATTGTAGGGGAATTCTCTAAGTTCTGGACTTTATTAATTTTAGGGTTATTACCGGCATATGTTCCCGTTCTTTTGCAAACATCCGACTTATGTTCCCGTTTTTTTTTGCGGCATATATTCCATAAGTCTTAAAACGTACTCAAAGTCAACCTCCGTTAACACTTCCGTCTATGTCCGTTAGTTTTTGCCATGGGTCACGCCCTTGAGACTGGCATATGTTCCCGTTCTTTTGCAAATATCTGACTTATGTTCCTGTTCTTTTTTTTTGTTTAGCGGCATATATTCCATAAGTCTTAAAACATACTTAAATTCAACCTCTGTTAATACTTCCGTCTATATCCGTTTGTTTTTGCCACATGTCATGTACACCTCGACAAACTTCATCTTCACCGATTGGTTCGAGCAGAGTCCGAGTTTCACAGCCTTGCAACGCTGGGTATTTTTTTTCTAGAGATGATAATATATAAGAAATAAATTATAGAAAAATAGTAGCGAGTAAATTCAAAATATACATATCGATGTGTTATTGAATTTGACGAGCATCGGCTTATCTCTTTTGTCCAAAAATTGTTCTTGATATCCTGTAAATATAAAACGTTAGTGATTCCCGATACGCGTTGGAATCTCTCCTTAAAGCTTGAATCGCCTCATCTACGTGCTTGAGTTTCGTTAGGCAATTAGCTTCCCATGATATAATCGGTCAACCCCAAACTTCGTAACATTTCAAAGTTCGCTAGCGAACTAAGACTCCTTGAACTCCGTTACCCAAAGACTCACAACATAAAACAATGGGAAGCTATAAAAAATTAAAATTACAGAGTTGAAAATTAATAGGAAGCAAACTCATAATATCTAGATAGCTTTCGATACTTCGTTTTGAAGAAAGCGTTCAACTCGGGTGTTCAACGTTTCGACCCACTTAACGCTATCTCAATTTTATTTTCATTGCAATATTTTCTAACACTTCGGAGACAGGTCATTGATGGCTTTTCTATAGTCATCGGTCATGGTGATCCCAGCCTCGGTCCACTAGAACCTCCTTTGTGTCTTTACTGCTTCTGCCCAATGCCAATTCTCCTCGGCACCAAACCCTCCCACGACGGAAGTTCGCGGGTGTCGGTGAGAACCGTGGTGTTGTGGTAGTTCGATTGGTTAGTGCTTTGGTAAGGGTTGGTAATTAAGGATTTGAGAGTTTGTTAGAAGCGGAGATCAAAGACTTCCACGACGAAAGAAGATTCCTGGATTAAAAATGAAGATCAATTCTACATCGATGAGAGAATGAAGATTTAAAAAAAAAGAGTAATTTTACCGCTTAAAAATAATTAGTATCATCTAAAAATGGTACTTTTATAGTCTAAAAAAATATTATTAAGAAAATAAAAAATATAAAAAATTAGTACTTTTTTTAAATGATAAAATAAACTCATAAATAGAAAGAACGGGAACATAAGTAGGATATTTGCAAAAGAACGGGAACATATGCCGATATTAAGGGTGTGACAAACTAACGGACATAGACGGAAGTGTTAACGGAGGTTGACTTTGAGTACGTTTTAAGACTTATGGAATATATGCCGCGAAAAAAAAAGAACGGGAACATAAGTCGGATTTTTGTAAAAGAACAGGAACATATGACGGTAATAACCCTAAACCTTAATTTTATTATTTATATAAATATATATTGTTGAAGCAGTTAAGTAAAATTTATTAATATAATACATATATACTTAGTGTATGATATCTCAAGCTGATTTCCTTATTAATAATGTATGCATGCATCAGTTAACTTTAATGTGAGATATGGAATAAATGTGTTGGCCTCATTACGAAATCCATGTAAATTATATATATTTTAAGAACCTACTTCATTGGTCCACTAAATTCAAAATCTAATTGCATGGTTGAACAAAAAATGATTATATATAAATTCAGATACACAATGCTCTAACTAAAGATACTCATTATTACCAATAGAAAAAATCTGTAAAACCTTATTTTGCAAGTTTATTTCTTGTTATTTGATATAGTAAGAACCAAGTTCTTGAACTTTCAATATTTTTTGATCATTTATATATATATATATATGATATATTAGTTCATAATCTCACTCCTATTTCCATTACAATGGCTACCAAAAGCCATCAATTTGCAGTCTCATTCCCCAAAGTCTTGACCCTCCAAATGCAAATCCAAAAACTCATATCTCAAACCCTATTATTCTGCTCCGTCTTAGCCCTCGGACTCGCTCCATTCTCCTTACACTGAGAATATTTCCGGTACGACATTCAAACCGAGCTCAACGCTAACGCCACAAGCCTATTACCGAGCCCCGATTCCACAAGCCTATGGCCGGTGAATACACAGCAAGGTTAGGTTTCTTATATAACAAATTAATCAAAAAAGAATAAATTTTAGACATTTCTATTCATTTTAACAGTCATACATTATTTGCGCCACTAAATTACAACATAGTGATATTTGGATCATTATTTTTTTTTCTTGCAAAAGATTATTTGCGACATTATTTTTATCAGAGGGACAATTAGTGTCATTGACTCAATATATATATATATATATATGTGTGTGTGTGTGTGCGCGCGTATTTAATACTACTTCTTTATTTAAGTATATTAAATTCTATCACATAGGACAATATTTTCTTTATTTTCATCGTATGCTGTTATTAATTTATTTGATTAAGGATGATTTTTGCGTACTAAAGTTTAGATATCCATTTTATTTACTTTTTGGATACTTACTCTTGAAGTACATTAGTACAAATATAATGTTAATTATATAGCCATTTTATTTTTTATTTAATTTATTAAGAAAAAAATATATTTCATGTAAGGATCATAATTTTAAATAATAATGAATCTTTGTCCCAATTCTTGATTAATGTCCTAGTTAGCTTTGATCTGTGTCTTTTTATATCAAACTAACAAAACATTAATGAATATCCTCGTCCTCGTCGCAGGCCGTGAAATGGGGAGAGATCAGCATGGTGGAAGCCGAGCGCCGCCTGCTCGGCAGCTCGGCAACGCCCTGCTCGACCCGGCGAATCAGCGCTTCGTCCTCCTCTCCGAGTCGTGCATTCCTCTCTTCAACTTCTCCACCGTTTACGCATACCTGATGGGCACTACCAAGAGCTTCGTCGAGGCCTACGACATGCCGGGAAAGGGAGGTCGCCGCCGCTACAAAGTGCAAATGCAGCCACTCGTGAAGCTCGCTCAGTGGCGAAAGGGTTGGCAGTGGTTTGTGATAGGCCGCAGTTTCGCACGGGCGATTGCAGCCGACAATGAGTACTTCCCGCTCTTCCGGAGGGTGTGCCGGGGCCGCTGCTTGGCCGAAGAGCACTACCTTTCGACGTTCCTGAGCATCGAGCTGTGGCGGGAGAACGCCAATAGGATGCTGACTTCGGCAAACTGGACCAAACGTGGGGCCGACCCGGCGAGCTTCGGGCAGCTGGACGTGACGGTGGAGTTCCTGCGACGGCTGAGGCACGGAGGCGAGTACGAGTATGAGGGGTGGCGCACCGACGTGTGCCACCTGTTCGCGAGGAAGTTCCTGCCAAATACTTTGGACAAATTGCAGAGATTTGCTCCAAAGATAATGCAATTCACATGATTAATTCCAAGTATTAAGTTTTTTTTTTCTTTTCGATATTCCATAGATATTCTACATTTTTATGGTAATCGAAAACTTTTCGCTTTTCTTTTATACCTTTTTATGGAAAAGCTACTGAAAATCCAGCTACATTTAAAAAAAATGTGAGTAAATTGTCGAAAATCAACGAACTTTTCCATAAAATTTAAAAACTTGATTAAGGTATATCTTTATAGGAAGATTAAGAAAGTCCTTGCAAAAGCACATTGTACACTTTTGGGGAGAAAAATAATTTTGCCTTCAAGTAAAACTACTGCCTTCATGTTTGTGTTTGATACTTTGTTTACATATGTTAATTGTATGGTGTAAGACATGTTATTATGTTGGTATTTTGTACATTATAAAATTAAATATAATTAAGCATAATTTTTTTTTTATATCTTTTCCATCTATAAGTTTCAATAACGATAACCTGAGGATTATATGTTTTCTATCGACAAATCCGTTAATAAACGATAAATCCATCGATAATGGCAACCGATTTATCAGCTAAAACGATAAGTTGACCCTTGATTGATTCATTGATTGCCATCAACCCATTATTGTAATTATTATAATTAGTTTGATCGATTTAACATTTATCAAATTAATCCAAGGCTAAGTTTTTTTTACAGGAAATAAGCCTGTATTTTTTTTCTTTCTCAAAGGTTTGTCTCAATTGTTACTTTTATCTCTCAATAATATTAGCATGATATACAATTATTATCGATTGTTTTGAATATAATCGGTAACTAATAAAATTTATGAAGGAATATTCATCGGCTTTATATACAGTTTCTCATTTTGTTCTCGGCTTACACTAGTACAAATTGTTGATCCTACCACGGTGTTTCAACCACGGAATTTTTTTTCCATGGTCGAAATCCAAGTTTCTACCATGGAATTTTTTTTCATAGTTGAAAATCGAGTCACGCCGCGGCACGACATATAACGCCGCGGCATGCTCTCAGATTTACTACAGACATATTTTCCGTTGTTGAAAATGTGTCGTAGTGATGTTGATACGCCGCGGCAGATAAATGATGCCGCGGCACGGGTAGTACACAACGACCCTTTTTAAACCGTTGTTCATACCACGAAGTGTACGCCACGGCGTGTATTAAAATACGCCACGGCACGTCGTTTTTAGAGATAAGCCACAGCATTCTCCACGACACGCCGTGGCATGGGTGGTACACGACGACTGCTTGAAAACTAAAATCCTAGTAGGCCGCGGCGTATCTTGAAATACGCCACGGCATTGGGTTTTAAGTGACACGCCCCGGCATCATTTGTAACAAGCCGCGGCACGGTTGGTACACGACGACACTTTAAATACTATAAAAAACCTAGTAGGCCGCGGCGTGGCTTTAAATACGCCACGACATTGCGTTTTAAGTGACACGCCACGGCATCATTTATAACATGCCGCGGCGTGCCTCGTATCATAACCCGCAGTAAAACTCCTAGTATGCCGCGGCGTGTCTTGAAATAAGCCACGGCATTGCGTTTTTAGTAACACGCCACGGCATCATTTATAACAAGCCGCGGCGTGTATCGTATACTTAACCCTAACATCTCAGTTTCTCATTACGCCGTCGAACCCAAAAGCTCGCCTCTCAACCCCTTCGCCTTCGACCTCGCCCTCGACTCCTAACCCTTCGCCGTAGCTCCCGCCCTCGCCCTCGCTCTGGTCCTCGCCGTCGCTCCCGCCTTCGCCGTCGCTCTCTTTCTCGCCGTCGATTCGCCGCAACACGCTTCTCGCCGTCGATTCGCCGCCGTCGCCTCTCAATGTTAGTAGATTTTTATAGCATTTTTTTCGTTTTTTTTTATTATTCGAATCAATACTTGAAAATTGTTTGTATTAGGTTCATGGTATTGGTTTTGTGAGATGAAATTAGGTTTTGAAATTAGATTAGGTTTTGAAATTAGGTTTTGAAATTAGGTATTGGTTTTGTGAGATGAAATTAGGTTTTGAAATTAGATTTTGTAATTAGGTTTTGAAATTAATTGGGTATTGAATTTAGGTTTTGCGTATTGAAATTTAGTTTTGGGTATTGAAATTGCGTTTTAAAATTAGGTTTGCGTATTGAAATTGCGTTTTAAAAATTTGGATTAGTTTTGAAATTGCGTATTGAAATTCGGTTTTGAAATTAGTTTTGTAATAATTAGGTGTTAGGGAATTGAAATTAGTTATATTGATTAGTTTTTTTTGCTTGAAATTAATAATTTAATATGTGACGTTGTCTTTTTTTATAGATTTCAATGGCACCCCAAAGAAAACGAGCACGTGGATATTTAGTGGTTCGATCCGGATCTGGGAGCCGAGCCCAGGTAGAGGTCCCGGAGGATCTACCAGTTGATCCACCACCTCCCGTTGAAATACCGAACTTCAACACCGAAGCGGCGAAGAAACGATTTCTACAAATTAGCACGCGGAAAATATGCCTAGAGCGGGGATTTGCCAAATTCCCGATTTCAGATATGGGTGAACTCGACGAAGCTCTCAATGAGAGCATCATACAACGCGGTTGGCAGATTTTCGTACTCCAACCAAAGATCAAGGCGAGGAGTGTGTTGGTGCACGAATTCTATGCAGCTCTTCCCGATGAGCCAGCAATCGGGTATGTCAGTGTTCGGGGTACTCGATTTGAGATCAATCCTCGAATCATTAATGAGTACCTCGGAACCCGAAATTTTACGGACGAGGAAAACGAGAACAACCACTTACACGACCAAGAGTTGAATCAACCGTTCTACGACGCCATAGCGGCGGCAATTGCTACGCCCGGAGCTAATTGGCACGAGAAGGGCGGAGAGGCACGGCTGGTCAAAAGTCAGCTGAATCGGAAAGCCAAAGTGTGGATGTACTTCTTTGGGAGCAACCTATACCCGCATTTGCACTTCACGGAGCTGCAGTTCGACTTTCTTAAGTTGATCTACACCGGAGTTACGGGATTGAATATCGACGTCGGTCGTTTCATATTCTCCTACATGCGTGGCATGGTGTACGAGCAGTCGAAGAGCTCATTGGGCTTCCCATTCCTTATCACAGCTCTCTGCATAAACGCCGGGGTAAGTATAGCTTCATTTGTGTATAAGTTTAGTTGTGAAATTCAGTTGTATCAATATTGATTTAATCTGTCTTTGAAACTATCGTTTAGATCAAGGAGAATGAACTCGACATTCAGGTGCCGAATGGAAAAAAGATGGACGCGGCCGGTAAAATTATAGCTTCATTTGCTTAATTATTTATAATTGATTTTATATTAATCTAATCTTGCTTGAATTTCATGGTTCAGGCCGTTGAGATACCGCCTGCTGCCGCCGCCCCCCCAATGCCCGAGCTTAACTACGATGCTCCGCCGATGAGAGCCTTCGTGGCTCACGGTGTTCGTAGTCTTCTGGAGTTCACTGCATATTGTAGGTCTTTCTGGCAGGGTATCTACCCAGGTTAGAATCCTATCCCTAATCAATATTACATATGTATTGAAATGTTTTTAATCAATAAATGCAATCTGTAAAATTTACCCAGGATTCCAGGCGCCAAATCAGTTTCCACCAATGCCGTGGCCAGCAGCATATCCTGATCAGTATCCGGCGCCGACATTTGTTGACAGAGGCGGGAACGGCGAGGGCCAGAACGGCGGCGAGAACGTAGACGGCGAGAACGGCGGCAACGAGAACCCCTAGAACCCGGCCAACCCCGAGATCCCCGAGAACCCCGCCAACCCCGCCAACCCCGAGAACGCCGCCAACCCCGCCAACCCCGAGAACGCCGCCAACCCCGATAACGCCGCCAACCCCGAGAACACCGAGATCCCCGACGAAATCAACAACGAAGGCGAGAACAACGAGCACCCGGTCGAAGATTAGTATTTGTATATGTTTATCATGTTTATTTTGTTTGAACAATTACTTACTATGTTTATTTTGTTTGAACAATTATTTAGTTAATATTACTATGTTTGTTTACTTTGAAAATTTATTTAGTTACTTTGAAAATTACATTATTTTGAAAATAAAATTATCAACATTTTCATAGTTTATTGTACTTCGTTTTGTAAAATTAATAAGATAATTTAATTGTGTAAAATTGTGTTACAATTAATAAGATAACCACGCCCACGCCCCCTCGTCGGTCGCGGCCCACCGGCACGAGAGGTAGGCATCCGATTTAGAGTTAGATTCGGAGGCATTTCAAACTGCTCGGTGTCGTCGGAGGTATTTGGAACACTTTCAAAATCGGAGGAGATGACAATAGTATTATTGGAACTTGTTTCCATGGAAAAACAATCATCATTGGAGGAAGAGGAAGAGGAAAACACGTAAATGACCGGGTGATATTCCGATGACAAACTGAAACGAGACGGATGATCATCCATAACTAAGAAAAATGATGATATTTTTGAACCTAAGTATAAATTTGATGAAACATAGACTAAAATGTGAGCAAGTAGGTTTAAATGGAAGATTTATGTGAATTTTAACGTTTTTAACATTATTTTGACAAACATAGCCGTTTATTACCGTTGTGGGGTAATAATTCGGGTGAAAAAAAAAACTAGCCGTTTTTGTGTCAGCGACAGTAAGCCGCGGCATGGATAAAAGATGTTGCGGCGTGTCAAGTTTGTACAACGGTAACTTACGATGTGTGACATAGAGCCGTGGCTTCTGAACAATAGACCGCGGCTTGTTTAATTAATTTATACAATTTTTCCCTTAACTTAAACCCATAACTTAAACTGTAATTATTATGTATGAATACAAATATGTAAGAATACATATGTGATTAATTATAAAATATATAGAATTATGAATACACATGTTTATATTATAAATACATGATCATCACTTAACAATTCCACATTACAAGTACCACATATGAAAAGTACCACATTACAACACATTACAAGTACCACATTACAACACATTACAAGTACATTATGATAAGTACCACATTGCAACACATTACAAGTATCACATTACAACACATTACAAGTACATTATGATAAGTGCCACGTTACAACTCCATTACAATTTAAAGCTACATTTGTCACATAATTTTAACAAATACAATTAAAAAACGTAAAATACAAAATATTTAAAAACCATGCCTTCTACGACAACGCACAACATGATCATGAAGAGGATAGATGTCTCTATCTGGGTAGGGAAGAACAAACAATAGTCCGCACCATTTGCATTTAGTGTGCTTATCTAAATTTTGAGTTGAGTTATTCCACTCATGCCTTATATGGAAATCGGTATCCCACGATGAAGAAAATTGAGATCTACCACTACCTTTTGTGCGGCTTGAACCAACGGAACGAGCGGTGCGAATCTGACGTGGAGGCATTTCAGACTCTACTGTTTCTTCAGAATTTTGAACGCTTTCTTGAGAATTTGTTTCTGGGACTATAGTATCATTGGAGTTTATAATTTCTAGGACTTCCGAATCAGAGTTTGTTTCTGGGACCACAGTATCATCGGAATTTGTTTCTAAGACTATAGTATCATCTAATAGATTTACCTGGTGATCGTTGTTATAAACGGAAGAAGACGAAGAATAGGACGAAACAATAACGACTGGGACATTACCGATAGAAGACGGATGATCATCCATATTAATTTTCAATTTTTGTAGTCAAGATATTTTGTGTGGGTTAAAATATAAGTACATGGTTGTATATATAGAATAAAGTTATGAATTTTAAGTTTTTTTAAACTATTTTCGCAAATATAGCCGTTTTTAACCGTTGGAGGGTAATAATTTTAACCCTAGTAGCTAGTAAAAATATAGCCGTTTTTACGTCAGCGGGTACACGCCGTGGCGTATTACTAGAAGGCCGCGGCTCTTGTCAAAATCAGGGGGTATAATTGTAAATGAAAGCAATATGCCGCGGCTTTATGTCACAAATGTCAAGGAATGAGCGAACAAAGCCTCGGCTTCCTGTACCCATGCCGCGGCGTAAACAGAGAAAAATCTTCCCCGAAGGCAGATCAAATTTGATCGAGTAATCTCTGTCAGGTCATGCCGTGGCGTTAGTGGGGTACGCCGCGGCGCGTTTCTAAAATTTTATCAGGCTATGCCGTGGCATATATAGGTATGCCGCGGCTTTATGACGACGACGACATTTATCCATGGTGGATATTCAACATGCCGCGGCGTAATTTACATCACGCCGCGGCACTCGTCGCAGATCTGCCATTATTATTTTGTTTTCATACCCATTTACACCATAACTCCAAAAACCCTATTTTTTCTCCCTTAGGCGACTTTTCCATCAATTTCGAATTTGGGCTCGGTGCTTCGTCACGAAAGAAAAATGTATTTAATCTTCAAATTCTATATTTGCAATATGGCATTTAGGGAATGGATGACGAAAAATAGAATGAGCGATGATTACCGACATGGTGTTCAAGAATTTATGGATTTTGTGCGTTTAAACTTTGAAGAAGGAGATTTGATTAGGTATCCTTGTCTTTTATGTGGAAATTTAGTTTCAAAATCTATGAAAGTAGTCAAATCGCATTTGTTAGCAATTGGTATTATGAGTTCCTATGATTATTGGTACTTTCATGGAGAAAAAATGCGTGGTAAAAGAGTCAATGATTTAGTTGAAGAAGAAGAAGACAAAGACGAAGCCGATTACATTGGTGGTTTGATGGATGATATCGACTATAATTTTGTGGGAAGACCGCAATTATTAGAGTCGATGGTGGGGGATTTCGAAGCGCCTTTGTATGATGGGAGTAACACAACGAAAATAGGGTTTTTGGTATCATTATTCCATTTAAAGGCGGCAGGAAGTTGGACAAATTCTAGCTTTACGCAATTATTGGAACTCCTTCGTGAAACGTTGCCGGCCGGTAATAAAGTTCCGTCAGGAATATATGCGGCAAAGAAGACATTTGGCTTGTTAGGTTTAAAGTTTGAAAGTTTCATGCATGTCCAAAAGATTGCGTATTGTATCGGAACGAGCATACAGAATTAAGTGAATGTCCACTGTGCAATGAGTCAAGGTGGAAGACAGGAAATGAGCCACATGACGGTATCAAAGGGGTTCCGCAGAAAGTATTATGGTACATTCCCCCATTCACCCGCCTCAAATGCATGTTTAACAATATTAATCACGAGGAGAACATGGTTTGGCACTCAAAAAATCAGAGGAATGATGGCATTTTAAGACACCCTTGTGATGGTTCACAGTGGAAAAGTTTTGATATTCGGTATCCGAAATTCAGCTCAGATCCTAGGAATTTGCGTCTCAGTCTGGCAACAGACGGGATGAATCCTTTTGGTAACATGAGTAGTCTCTATAGTGTTTGGCCGGTAATACTTTGCAACTACAATCTCCCTCCGAAGTTGTGTATGAAGCGGAAGTTCTTGATGTTGACTCTTTTAATTTCGGGACCGAGCCAACCAGGAAATGACATCGACGTCTACTTGGCACCTTTGGTCGATGATCTAAAGATGATGTGGAACGAAGGAATTGAGATCAACGATGCTTACCGACGCGAAGTGTTCAAGTTGAAAGCAATGTTAATGTGGACAATCAACGACTTCCCGGCGTACGGAAACTTGTCTGGTTACTCGGTGAAATGTTCTATTGGTTGTCCAGTCTGCATCAAAAATACATCTTCAATCTGGTTGAAACATGGGAAGAAAACATTTTTTCTCGACCATAGGAGATTTTTACCGAGAGATCACCCGTACAGAAAGAAAGAAAAAAAGTTTAATGGGAAGCAAGAACATCGACCTCCTCCAAAAATTTTGAACGGTGAAGATGTCTATAAATTGATTTGTGAAAAGACTTATGAAGTGCTTGGAAAAAGAACGTCAAGTGGTAAGAGGAAGCAAAAGAAATTTGAAGATAGACCGTTCAAAAAAGTATCAATCTTTTACGAGCTCCCGTATTGGAAGATGCATTACGTTCGACATTGTTTGGACGTTATGCACATTGAAAAAAAATGTATGTGAAGCGATTGTTGGTACATTGCTTGACGATCCAAATAAAACAAAAGACGGGAAAAATGCTCGACAAGATCTCGTTGAATTGGGTATAAGACCAGATTTGCATCCTAAAATGGCTGGAAAGAAGACATTACTACCACCGGCTATCCACACTTTATCAAGAACGGAGCGAAGGAAGCTTTATGGATGGCTTGCGGCGATAAAAGTTCCAGAAGGTCATTCTTCGAACTACAAGAGGTTTGTATCTATGAAGGATTTGAGACTTATCGGAATGAAGACTCACGATTGTCATATGTTGCTTCAACAAATACTGCCTCTTGCATTGCGAGGGTTTTTGCCAAAGGAAGTTCGATTCGCAATTTCAAAGTTATGTGAATTTTTCAACAAAATTTGCTCCAAAACTATTAAGGTTCAAGATCTTGACGAGTTACAAGCGGACTTGGTAAAAACCCTATGTATGCTCGAGATGTTCTTTCCACCCTCATTTTTCGACATCATGATTCACTTAACCGTTCACCTAGTACGCGAAGTGAAGTTATGTGGATCTATATTTCTACGGTGGATGTATCCAATCGAACGGTATATGAAAGTCTTGAAAGGGTACGTGAAGAATTACAATCGACCAGAAGGGAGCATTGTCGAAGGATATATGACAGAAGAGTCGGTTGAATTTTGTGTAGAGTATTTCCCGAGAACTCGGCCAATTGGTGTTCCCAAAATAGCCAAAGCGGAATCCAAAGGCTTATCTGCAGGTAATTATTATAATTTTTTATAGATAAATACGATGTTAATATTTAGATTACGTGTTGAATATAATATTTATTTTGATGTTTTTATGCACAGCAAATCCTTCAACTGTCAACCGAAAAGAATGGGAGCAAGCCGTTCTCCATGTGTTGCACAATTTAGACATCGTGGAACCCTTTATCGATGTGCATATGAATGAGTTAAGGTCTACTTATCCGAAAAAATCAAAAAACGAAAAATGGCTAAAAGAAGAGCATAACCGTACGTTTGCAAAGTGGATCGATGAATATTGTTATGCAAGAAGAAAGAATTTAGATGAGATACTATTGAAGATCTCTGGCGGGCCTTCACAAGTAGTTACCAGGTACACGTCATGGTACGTTAACGGGTACACGTTTTACACAAGGGAAAGCGACGAAAAACACCCCGTACAAAATAGTGGTGTTACATTCTTTGTGGAAGGAATCCATGTTGCGTCGGCCAAGGATAAGAATCTAAAACAAGCTTTTATGAGCTATTTTGGCTATGTAGAAGATATTTGGGAGCTTGATTATTGTGGTTTGCGAGTTGGATTGTTTAAGTGCAAATGGGCGGACAACAACCACGTCAAAGTTGACAATGATGGAGTTACAGTTGTTGACTTTAGACGGATGAGTTATGCCAATGATTCATTCATGTTGGCATCCGAAGCATCTCAAGTGTTTTATGTCTCGGACCCGGTCGATCAAGAATTATCTCTCGTCGTGCATGTGAATGCGAGAAATGTAGAAGAATCAAATGAAGAAGTTGAAGACATCAGTACCATCGCACCATTCTCCAACGGGCTACCATCATTTGAAGACGTTGATGTTGATGATGATGATGATGTTTCGTTTTTGCTACGTCGAGATATCCCGGCATTGAAAATTGATTGAATAATAATTTAATTGTAATAATGTTATATTTCGATCTTGTTTTTCATGTATGAACAATTAGTTATCATGTTTATTTAATTGGAAATTGATTGAACAATTGTTTTTCAATTAGTTATCTTTAAAAATTTTACAGTTTGGAAATTGATTGAACAATTGTTTTTATAAATAAGTTTGTCAAATACATATAAATTCCCATTTTACAGTTAAATCCGCGGCCTTTGAATAACGTACCGCGGCGCGTTTCATACGGGATAAAAATGCCGCGGCGTTTAATATACAGGCCGCGGCTAGTTGCATAGAGCAAAATGTATATTGGTAAATTCAAAGGAAAGCCGCGGCTTATGTATTCCGACGCCTTGGCATAAGTACATGAAGCCTCGGCGTGCTTCGGTCGTGCCGCGGCATATATAGCATACAAATTTTACAGGGAGCATGCATTCTGCAAGCCAAATCTTGCTGTGGCTTACTCAAGATAGGCCGTGGCATTATCGGAAGGCCGAGGCGTATGTTTACCAGGCCGCGGCATATATAGGCAAAAAATCTACACAGAAACCAAACCAAAATTTTACGTGTGCGTTGTATCAGGTTATGCCGTGGCCTATCTAAGAAATGCCGCGGCGTACGCAGACGAGCCTCGGCTCCTTGATTTCGTGCCGTGGCGTATTTACATCCCAAAATTTTACAGAGTCTGTGTTATTTCGAACATTAACGTTCCGGGGCTTATTGATTCCACGCCGTGGCGTGTTTTTTCCATGTAGGACTACGCCGCGGCGTTTGACGTATACGTGCCGCGGCGCGTTTCATACGGGATAAAAATGCCACGGCGAGTTGCATAGAGCAGAATGTATATAGGTAAATTCAAAGGAAAGCCGCGGCTTATGTATACCGACGCCTTGGCATAAATACCTGAAGCCTCGGCGTGCTTCGGTAGTGCCGCGGCATAAGTTGCATACAAATTATACAGAGAGAATGCATTCTGCAAGTCAAATCTTGCCGCGGCTTACTCAAGGTAGGCCGTGGCATGACAGGAACGCCGAGGCGTATAGTTATAAAGCCACGGCATATATAGGCAAAAAAAAACTAGCATTGTATAAGCTTATACCGCGGCCTATCTAAGAGATGCCACGGCGTACACATACGAGCCTCGACTCCTTTTTCGTGCCGTGGCGTATTTACATCCCAAAATTTTACAGTCTCTGTTATTTCGAACCTTAACGTGCCGCGGCTTATTTACTCCACGCCGTGGCGTGTTTTATTCCACGTAGGACTACGCTGCGGCGTCTGAAGTATAGGCCGCGGCATGTATCGGGATTTTCAGACAATGGTTACGTTTTTCCATCGTCCAAAGCCATTTTTGAAATTTTTTATTCGATTTTAACCTCATTTCCTTCCATCTCTCTCATATTTCAGCCCTATTTTTTCCCTCATTTTCCTCCTTCTCCTTCTCTTCTTTCTTCTCTCTTCCTCTCTTCTCTCTTTCTCTCTTCTATTTTCTCCCATCATATCGCCATCGCCGTGCTCCGCCGACGTCGCCATTGCCGTGTCTTAACTCCCGTGCCCTAACTCCGTTGAGGTGTGCTTCATTTTGTTCCTTCAACAAGCTAAGTCCTACCCCATGCCTTAAATCTGAGTTATTGATTCTAACAAGGTTAGAATCCTATCCCTAATCAATATTACATATGTATTGCATTTTGTTAATGTTTGCCATGAAATGTTTTTATGCTTTTATTGTCTTGAATGTTTGCCATGAAGTATTTGTTGTCTTGAGTTATTTCATGTTTATGAATTTTTGGAAACGAGTCAAATATATATTTAGGAAAGCTAGCTACTACGTCAATATGTCGGAGCGAGAAGTAACTAGGCCATCAACCGATCGAGAAGAAACGTCATCATCCGATGAAGAAGAAACTACGCCCGGTTAGTAGTATTGTTATTTTGTTTAAGGTCTTGTAATTCATTGAATCTATCTAGTATTTAAATTTGATAATTTATTACTTTAATTGTTTCCGGTTCTTAACAAAGTTGATGAAGTAGCAAAATGTAGAAGAAAACTTAAAGGAGAAGGAAAAAGAAAAGTGAATCTCATGAAAAGAATCATTATCTTAAAGCATAAGGGGGAAAAAATACTTATGAGATTTTATGGGAAAAAACAACCGGATGGAAGAGATGGTGATCTTTTAGCTAGTTGGATTGGTGTTCTTGCTCGGGAATTTGTTCCAATAACTATATGTGATTGGAGAATGAAGAGTTTAAAAAAGGTGAAACAACGGATATGGAATGAAATCCAACAAGCATTTGTTATTCCGGACGAGTACAAGCGTATATGTTTATCTAGTGCCGGGGAATCGGCAAGATACTTCCGGTATGATCTCTCTACCCTATTCAAGAAAGATCCGAATGATAAAAGAATCTTCGAGCGACCGGATATTGTTAAGAAGTATTACACGAGCATCACGGACGAACATTGGAAGAAGTTTGTTAATATTAGATTAAGTGATGAGTTCAAAGAGGTCTCGGATCAAAACAAAGCTAATAGGGCTCTTGTTGAGTACCCCTCTAGATCGGGTCGAAACGGATATCGGAAGCTCGATCAAATGCTAGTAAGAGTTTTAATTTTATATTTTAAATTCAATCTATTGTCTATAATTGAATAACATTTTCTTTCGTTTCGTAGTATGAACAAAATGGCGTATGGGCGACAAATTCGGAACTTTTGATCGAAATGAGGCATAATGAGGATGGTTCATTAAAGGATCCAAATATAGAGCCTATTGTCAATAAAATAGTAAGTGCAATGAGTTTATGTTATATAGTTATATATAAATTATCTTGATCTTATTTGTATATTATTGACTTAAATATTTGTAATAATTCATTTTGTTATTAGATTGAATGTACCACTCAAGTGGTGGACGACGATGAGGAAGACGATATTTTGACAAGAGCTTTGGGGAAGAAAGAACATCCCGGACGAGTTCGGGGACAATCCAAATACGTCTCAAAGCGAGCATGTTACAAACAAGCCAAAGACTCAACGAATCTCCTCGTTCAAAGTCTCCTAGCCGAAATTAAAGATATGAAAGTCAAGTCGGAAGCGAGAGATGCAGCTTTCGAGGAATGGAAGGCTAAAGTGGAACAAATGATCCAAGGATCATCTTCAAGAAATCTTCAAGGTAGTAATGAACCACTTGATGCGCATAGTCCGGTAAGTCAACCTCTTGCTCCTTTAGCACCGATTGAATTGAATTTTGATGACGATCGTACTCCCGCAATAAAGGCTAAGGGCAAAGATTTTATTTCGAAAAGACCGAGTCTAGGGAGTAACGAGCCTTGTGATGTGCAAAGTCCGGGAAGGCCACCGTTTACTCCCGTAGCGCCGGTTGATGTGCAACTTGATGAAGGTCAAATTCCCGCGAAAAAGGCTAAGCGTAAAGGGTTCCTTTCGAAAGGACCGAATAAAAGGAATATCAAATCTTTTAATGTGCAAAGTCGCGCTAGTCAACCGATTGCTCCCTCACCGGCCGGCGGAGCATGCGAACGTTCAAATTCTCGCTAAAAGGCAAAGAGCTCGCCTTTGGTTTCAAAAGGACCTATTGTAGGTATTGGCGGAACTTCCGCGATTGATCCGGCGTCGTCTATTCCAAATACGCCCATTTCATTTAATGATGGTGTTGATTGTCTCCTTTTTTCGGAGGGAATCGTTGAGCACGTCGCAACCGGGAAGGTGTTCCTAAAAAATGGAGAGGTTGGCGACAAAATTCACAACATACCGTCGGATAGAGATCATCGTCGGGTGTTAGTAGAAGTGTCGATGTCTAAAGACCCTATTCCTCTCCCGGTATCGGTTCAATGGATCGAAACCATTGATGACGCGGTGGGGACCTTTGTGCCTTGGCCAGTGTCCCTTATTGAAGAATTAAACTCCAAAGGTAATCAAGCTCCCAAACCTAAGCCCAAAAATATAGCCAAAAGTTCGTATTACAATGAAGTGGCACAAAAGATTAACTTGAACCTTGTTCATCCCAGATTGAGAGCGTTAGCGTCTTATGCAAACGACTATATGCTTGCAAAGGGAAAGAAAATAGTAGTTGAGCTTCATAAAAGTTTGTGTGATTTCACTCCGTTGTTGAATTTCGATGATACACGTGAATTTCTCTTCTCTCAAGACTTGACCGTACTATGGATAATGATTTGTCAAAGGTATGTTTCCATTTTCATTTGCGATTTCTTAATTATTAAATATATGAATTATTGATTCATTTGTTATACATTAATTATTGTTAATTTTATTTGTAGTTATTTGCTAGAAAATCACCTTCGCAATCCGGACACTTACGGTTTTCTTCCGCCATATGAAGACATCGGGTTCAATACAAAACTAGGAGATGCTAAGAAAAATGCATTAAAACTTGATGTTGATCGCTACTACAAACTTATACAAAATTGCAAGAATGGCAAAAGATGGTTAATGCCTTACAATAGTCGTCACCATTGGATTCTTCTTGTTTTTAACCCTTGGAAGGCTACCGTAGCAAAGTTTGATTCTCTCCCCAATTCAAGCGGTTTAAATAACCACTTAGAGCAATTTTTTCAAAAGTAAGTGTTCTAAAACATAATCATTTTTATGTTTATGGATGATATCTTTTTAACTCAAGTTATTTGAATTCTTTAATTTTTATTTTTTTTGTAGTATTGTAGACATATTCAAGGTTAATCACGACACCGGCCTCATGTCCCAATCGTTGATAAAATCGGTGAATTCAAAAGGATGTCCGAAACAACCGGGAAATCATGAATGCGGATACTACGTCATGAAGTTCATGCACGACGTTGTGAGAAATGGTATGAATTTTGTTGATAGCAAACTTAATTATAGTGTAAGCGAAATAGATGGATTGAATGTAGATTTAGGTATGTATGTGCTATCAAAGTTTGCTAACTATGACGATGAAGATTAGAACATATTTTGGATTTAATTGTTTATATTGTTTATATGTTTTGTATGTATCGATGATATAATCTTTAACCGATGATATTTTAGTGTATTAATATTTTGTATTAATGCTTTTAATTAAAAAATTTAATTTATATTTTATTTAATAAAATATCAATTATTAATTACGGGTTCTATCGGTAATAGAAAGAGGATACAAAGCTACCGGGCGAATTTTTCAAAAAATCGCCCGGTTTTTTATATTTTTTTAGTGTCGCTTTCAACAACGCTTAAAAACCGTCGCCCAAAACAAGTAAAAACCATTCCGGAATACAGTTTATGCCGCGGCTTGATGTCAACCCGCCGCGGCTTTATAATACGTACGATGGTTAAATCCGTCGTTGGCAATAGCATAACGCCGCGGCTTTCATGACACAATGCCGCGGCATACATCCTAACCACGCTGCGGCATGTATTTACAAGCCGAGGCTTATTTTAGACATTTCGTAAAAACACGCCGCGGCGTGGTTAGGTCATGCCGAGGCGTTTGAAAGTGACGAAATGCCTAAAATAAGCCTCGGCTTGTAAATACATGCCGCAGCGTGGTTAGGTCATGCCGTGGCGTCAATCCACAACGCCGCGGCGTGTTTATGTCTTAGACATCAAAACCAACTACGGAAATATAACGTTGTTCATTCGTTTCTAGCCGCGGCCTGTTTGATTTAACGCCGCGGCGTGTTAACGTTCAAAGCCGTGGCGTCAATACACAAAGCCGCGGCGTGTTGATGTCTCTGACATCAAAACCAACTACGAAAATATTACGTTGTTCATTCATTTCTAATCGCGGCCTGTTTTATTTCACGCTGCGGCGTGTTAGGTTTCGAACCACGGAAAATTCCGTTGTTCATTCGTTTCTAGCCGCGGCCTGTTTGATTTAACGCCGCGGCGTGCTCGCGTTCGAACCACAGAAAATTCCGTTGTAGGAACTTATTCTCAACCATGGAAATTATTCTGTGGTTCGGATTTGTAGTAGTGTTACAATAAACCCGGATAAATTCTCAATAAAGGTGCAGCTTTTTTACGGATTACTCGCCCGTTTCCGCTAGCCAGGGGTAAACCAGGAAAACTCATACCGTGGACAAAAATAAAGAAGAGAAAGATTAATATAGATTCATATAATAATTTCTCTCTGTATATAGAATTTTGCTTCATATGCTTTCTTCTTTTCTTTTCTTTTTTTCAAAAATATATCTTCATATGCCCCTATTAATAGCCCATATATACTAGAAAATTCAAATACTCCATTATGGTCTAAATAAAGATGGTCATAAATCATATAACCAATAAATTATAGCAACTGTAAAACGCTTATAATTCGGAAATTAAATATATTATTATATAGTTACTCCTTTCCATTTCCATATATGCGCATAGTGATACCGATACATGCATGTACAAGCTGTAACAACCAGAAACAAGTTCTTGAACTTCACTATACATATATATACATATACATATACATATAATGGTGTTCATAGATCTCTGTATCACTGTCTTCCCATCTCACTCATTCCGCCATTAATGGCTTCCAAGCTCTTGACACTCCCAGTGAGGAACCACAAACTCATCTCTCACACCATCGTCTTCTTCTCCGGCTTGGTCCTCGGAATAACCCTAATCTCTTTCCACCGAGATTATTTCCGGCACGTCGACCTGAAAACCGAGCACAACACCCTCACCGTAACCCCCGTCGCGCCTCCAAAGCCGGCGCCGGCGCCGCCACCGGAGGAAGCTTCGAGCGTCTCAAAGCAGAGACACGGCATGGACGACGAGGAGCTGCTCCGGAGGGCGAGCGAAGCCCCAGCGGCGAAAGTCGCCTTCATGTTCTTGGTGAGAGGGGAGGTGGCGATGGCGCCTCTGTGGGAGCGGTTCTTCAGCGGACACGATGGGCTTTATTCCGTTTACGTTCACTCTGATCCGTCTTTCCACCCGAACGTGTCGGGGAACTCGCCGTTCTACGGCCGGTGGATACGTAGCAAGGTTAGATATTCTTGATTCGTTCTTGATTCTTGATTTCAGTTTTGATGGAGAAATTTGAGTTTCTATACGTAAATTTGAACTATACTTAACTTGTATAATTCAATTATAGACAAAAATGTCCTTAATTTACGACAACATTTAATTCTTTAATGTCGATTGAAATATATATTTTTAGCCCGTACGACAATTTTCTTTATTTATTTCTCTATGCCTATTATTTAATTGAAGAATTTTAGTCAATTTCCATGATCATTTGATGTACGTGTGTATATATATATGTACATGCATATTCACAGTATATAATTTCTACGGGATTTTTTTTATTTAAAAACACTAATAAATTTATTCTCGATCGATTTTTGTGATGAATTTTCGTACAGAGATTTTGTTCGTATAATGAATAAATATGTGGTTTTGGTATGTGCTACAAGAAATGTAGCGTTTTCAGCGCGGAAGTTTTATACACTTTTTCGATTGATTTAATTGAATTTTGAATGTTCCATTTAGTTTTTAACATGACTCACTTTCGAAAAGTAGGAATTTATTAACGGTACATACACCTTTCGATTGATTTATGGCAAACACAAATAAGCCTAACAACAAGTGTACTACTCTTTACCGCAGGCCGTGAAATGGGGACAGCCCAACATGGGGGAAGCCGAGCGCCGCCTGCTCGGCAACGCCCTGCTTGACCCAGCGAACCAGCGGTTCGTCCTCCTCTCCGAATCGTGCATTCCTCTCTTCAACTTCTCCACCGTCTACAACTACCTCACCCGCACCGCCAAGAGCTTCGTCGAGTCCTTTGACGAGCCCGGCAAGACGGGCCGAGGCCGTTACAATCCATTGATGCAGCCGCGCATAACGCTCTCCCAGTGGCGGAAGGGCTCCCAGTGGTTCACGTTGACCCGCAGAGCCTGCGCTCGCTGTCGTCGCCGACCGCGAGTACTTCCCACTTTTCCAGCGGCACTGCTGGGGGTATTGCTACACCGACGAGCACTACCTGCCAACGTTTCTGAGCGCCGAGCTACCGGGGGAGAGCGCGAACCGGACGCTGACTTGGGTCAACTGGGCCTGGGGCGGCCCCCACCCGACCAGGTTCGTTCGGGGGGATGTGACGGTGGAGCTCCTGCAGCGGCTGAGGCACGGGACCAAGTGCGAGTACGAGGGGCGGGGCACCGACGTGTGCCACGTGTTCGCGAGGAAGTTCTTGCCGAATACTTTGGACAGATTGCTGAGATTTGCTCCGAAGATCATGCATTTCGGATGAAGCTTTGATCACTCTCTCTTGAATGATGATAATAGTGACTCATTTTTTTATTTATTTTTTATTTTTGCTATGAACATTTTTTAGAAATATTATCTCATTAATTTCTTCGTTTCTTGATTATAGACTTTATTATACTTTTAGTCATATTTGCGACGTTTTTTCATGTTATATATATATATATATATATATATATATATATATATATATATTCAGAATTCTTACTTCCTTGTTGAAAAACTATGTTGGAGATATTAGAATGGAATTTTGCTTTTCTATCCTATTTCTTTTTAATGTTTACTCTCTATTAAAAAAAATAAAATATATATATATATACCTCAATAGTACTTTAGTTCCTTTTTATATACTATCTATGACCATTTTATTTTAGGAAAATCAGAATGGCCGCTCACTCACAATTTTTTTATAAAATTTCTCTCTGTCGTGTAACTTCTTACGTGGGTTAAAAAAATATACTTTTTTATTTTTTAAAAAGACAAATAAACAAATACCTATTGTTATCTGTATTTTACGGAACATATAAAATTTGGGCTTTATTGATGAAAGTCAAAGCCCACTGACGACAAAATGCCAAAGACTCAATGCATTTGGTGAGACCCATAGCCCTGAAAACCAAGAATACAAAGCTCTTGATAAAAAAGGCACCTCCTGGCGAGGTCTCCCGACGAGCCTCCTGGCGAGGTCCCCCGACGAGCCTCCTGACCATAAGCGACGGGGTTCGGGACTAATATACCATATTAGGTAGCCTCACCCAACCATAAGTGACGGGGTTCGGGCCTAATATACCATTTTTTGCAGATCCTCCATCGTCACGGGAGATCGCCAAGGAAGGAAAATCATCATGACTCATCAAGAACACTTTGGAGCTTCGCCAAGACAGGGAATTCGCCTAGACGAGGAGCTCGCCAAGGAGGGAAGCTCATCAAGGATCGCCAAGAACAGTCCGGAGGCTCGCCAAAGACAAAGGACTCGCCTCCAACTTTGACGATTGCCAGTCAACCTGCATTGACTTTGCGATCAACTATCTACGAGTCTGCCGGGTCCAGGTCGAAGCCTGCACCGTGGATCCGACTCTAAGTTAAAGCCATTTTTACGCATTAACACCTATTTATGTGCAAATTTTTTATTCTCATCAATTCATTTGTACCCATTTTTGGTACCTTTTCTTTCCTTCTAAAATACCCTTTGTTTTTGTTTTTGTTTTTCCATCAACATTACACGTTTCTATTATATAACTTTATATTTTTTCAGATACGAATTTCAAAACTTCATAATTTTGAGGGTTAATTACGGCAAAAAACCCAACTTTTGGTCAAATGCTCTACTGTGTGTACAACTTCCGTAAATGACGACAAAAGTACCCAAACTCGGCATTTGGGAGTTGACCGAGAAAATTTGTCCATGTGGCTATTAGCTTTTTCCACGTGGCATGCCACGTAATTATTATTATTATTATTATTATTATAAATAATTTAAAAAATATTATTTTTTTTAAAAATTATTTTGTTTTTAAATTAAATTATTTTTCAATAATAACCAATAATGAATATTTAAATATTCATTATTGGTTATTATTATTAAATATAATTATTCATTTTAGAAAATTGGGTCAAATGAAATAAATAAAGAAAAAAAATCACCGTTCACGGTTCACTCAAGCTCCTCCTCCGATCCGGTTCACGGGTGGAACGAAATCACTTAATATGTTTAACAATAATAATTATATGATTATTTAATGACAATTTAAAAAAAAGAATAATATATAAATAAAATAACATATTAAACAATTATATTATATAATGCAAATGCAAAAAAAATATCATGCAAACAAATAAAAATATTTTTTCGTTAAATATATATATGACTACTATTTTTTTTTAATAAGTGGTGTGTATTTAATTATGTCTTGACTTTTTAAACAATATGTATGTGTTTATTGGTTATTATTATTAAACATATTAAACAATTTTATTCAACGCGTGAACCGGATCGGAAACAAAGTTCAAGTGAACCGTGAACGGTGATTTTTATTTCGTTCTACCCACTTTTTTAAAAATAAATAATTATAACCAATAATTGATTTTTAAATTTAAATATTCATTATTTGTTATTATTGGGAATTTTTTTTAAATTATTAAAAAAAATTATAAAATATAAAAAAAGTTAATAAAAATTATTTAAAATAATAATAGTAATTACGTGGCATGCCACGTGGCGGTCAAGTGCCATGTGGCATGCTACGTGGCAACGGCTAATAGCCACATGGACAAATTTTCTCGGTCAAATCCCAAATGCCGAGTTTGGGTACTTTTACCGCCATTTACGGAGGCTGTATACATAGGAGAGCATTTGACCAAATGTTGGGTCTTTTTGCCGCAATTAACCCTAACTTTGATTGACTTATAAAAATTACCGTTGGAAAGCCCGTGAAATGAGGAATATGTTCGTAAGTGGCAAACTATTATTTTGAGGTATTTTTAAATAATGTATTTATTAAAATTACATATATGTAAGTACTAAAGTCGCACTCACCATCGCCGTTGTTCCCGATCTTGTAGAGCTCCTCCTCGATGAATTTAGCGAATTTTTTCCTGAAGAGTTGCCGGATCAATTTCCATATATATATATATATATTTATTTACCCACTTGCTGGGGCAGATTTATTGACGTCCGAGCAGCCCCCATTTAATCCAAAGTTCATTATTTTAATTAACTAACATATACAATTGTATTAATATATATAGTATCATCTAAGAACAAAATTGACAGTTGGCTCAATATTAATTCTCTCCTCCTATATGTTCAAAACTTCAAATCCTATCAACTTCATATTTTGTGTATATATATATATATATATTGTCATTATATATTAATATTCATCTCTTGATGTGATGAATGTTTTTATGATGTATTAAATTATTATTTTTTATCGTTGTATCACTAAATTATTTTATCATTAAAAATGCTCTTACTATCATATTTTATTTTTAAATTCCGGTTAATTTTTTTTCGCCCCCATTCTACCTTCCATATATGCGGTACATGCATGTCAATCTCACGTATGATGTAACAACCAGTTTATGAATCTTGTATTTCAGAAACAAATTCTTGAACTTAACTCTCTCTCTATATGTATATATGTATATATATACACACATATACATGTAAGGGTGTTCATAAATCTCTGTATCAGTGCCTTGCCATCTCACTCTCCTTCCGCCATTAATGGCTTCCAATATCCATATTCGAGCATCATCAGAAGCCACAATCCTGAAACTCTTGACAATCCCAAGGAGGAACCACAAACTCATATCTCACACCTTTGTCTTCTTCTCCGGTTTGGTCTTCGGAATAACCCTAATCTCCTTCCACAGAGATTATTCCCGGCATGTCCCGGAACCCGACCACAACACCTTCACCCTAACCCCCATCGCGCATCTGAAAATGCCGCCGCCACTGGAAGAAGCTTCACGCGTCTCGAAGTTGAGACGTGGCATGGTCGACGACGAGGAACTGCTCTGGAGAGCGAGCTACGCCCCGCCGGCGAAAGTCGCCTTCATGTTCTTGGTGAGAGGTGAGGTGGCGATGGCGCCTCTGTGGGAGCGCTTCTTCAGCGGGCACGGCGGGTTTTATTCCGTTTACGTTCACCCCGATCCGTCTTTCCACGCTAACTTGTCGGGGAACTCGCCGTTCTACGGCCGGTGGATACGTAGCAAGGTTAGATTCTTGATTTTCTTGATTCGTTCATTTTTCATGGAGAAAGTTGAAATTGTATACGTGTATAATTCATTATTAGACAAAAATGTCCTTACATTACTTTGTGACGACATTTAATTCTTTATTGTGGATTGTAATATATATATATATATATATATATGTTGTAGTACGTACGACAATAATCTTTAATTTTCCTCTATGCCTAACTATCCTCCATAATCCATTTAATGTGTGTGTATATATATATTTATATGATAAAGATTCACAGTGTATTATTTCTACGGGATTATTGGTTAAAAACACTAATAAATTTACTTTCGATCGGATTTTTTTGATAAATTATAGTGTAGAGATTTTGTTCGTTATTTAATAAATAAATGTGTAGTTTTTGTATGCGCTACTACAAGAAATAGCATTTTCAGAGCCCCTTTTCGATTGATTCGGTCGAAAATTTTAATAAGAAACATAATAGTAAATATTGAGAACGATGATCACGAAAAAAAAAATATTTAATTAAAAAAAATTAGATACTTATACTGCCATTAACTGTATTAATTACACCGTAATCACTTAAGTTTTATCAATTTGTCTCTCCGCAGGCCGTGAAATGGGGACAGCCCAACATGGGGGAAGCCGAGCGCCGCCTGCTCGGAAACGCCCTGCTCGACCCGGCAAACCAGCGGTTCGTCCTCCTCTCCGAGGCGTGCATTCCTCTCTTCAACTTCTCCACCGTCTACGACTACCTCACCGGCACCGCCAAGAGCTTCGTCGAGGCCTACGACGATCCCGGCGGGACGGGCCGAGGCCGCTACAACCCGCTGATGCAACCGCGCATAACGCTCTCCCAGTGGCGGAAGGGCTCGCAGTGGGTCACGCTGAGCCGCAGAGCCGCGCTCGCTGTGGTCGCCGACCGCGAGTACTTCCCGCTTTTCCAGCGGCACTGCTGGGGGTATTGCTACACCGACGAGCACTACCTCCCGACGTTTCTGAGCTCCGAGCTCCCTGGAGAGAGCGTGAACCGGACAGTGACCTGGGCGGACTGGAGCAATGGTGGGGCCCACCCGATGCGGTTCGTTCAGGGGGATGTGACGGTGGAGCTCCTGCAACGGCTGAGGCACGGGACCAAGTGCGAGTACGAGGGGCGGGCCACCGACGTGTGCCACCTGTTCGCGAGGAAGTTCTTACCGAATACTTTGGACAGATTACTGAGATTCGCTCCGAAGATCATGCATTTCGGATGAAGCTTTGATCACTCTCTCTTGAATGATGATAATAGTGACTCATTTTTTATTTTATTTTTTGCTATGAACATTTTTTAGAAAAATTATCTCATTAATTTCTACATTTCTTGATTATAGACTTATGGCATTATATTTTGGGAATGTTGATTAGCATTTTTAATATAAATATTTAGTGTTATGCTTTTAACTCTCACCAATTGCCGGTGAGAAGAGGTATATTCTTCCCCGATCAAAGCGACACATTTTTTGTGCGATTTCATGTCGTTATAATGAGATTAGGACATGAAATAACTTTTAGTCATTTACCCGCATTTCTAGTAAAAGCGCCGCAAAAGTATCGGTATAACATGTTGTAATGAAAGAAAAAAAGATGACAATTAATTACATAATTAAAAAAAAAAAAATAGTTATGACAATAAACAAGAGACCGAGAAAACGACAAGAAAAAACGATGGATTGCATAAGATTTTCTTATGACTCCTTGAAACAAATACGTTAAAAACGGAATTATTGTGAAAAAAAAAAGAAGAGAAATATTACGTCAAGTAAGCCGTAATATCAAATTTGATGATTGCGAGTGGATTAAAATAAAGAGAAATCATAGCTAATAGCCTCCTTCCTACGTTTAGATTGCATTTTATCAAACATATGATTATAATTTCTAAAATAGCCAAATTCGATGATGTGGCATTTTGCTCCCATATTTATATACCTATTCTACCCCTAACCATAATATATATCGATTAATATTAATGATTTTTGTATTTAATTGAAAACACACGTTTAGATTGGAATTTGTTGAGAACTTCCATGTTTCTAGGGTATATTTTGCAGCTATTTAATCGCATTTCTTATTAAATATCTCGATTAAAAATTTATTTCCTACATGTCAACATATTCAGAAATAAACATAACCATAATGAACGAATAAAAAAATAACCAAGATAAAGAAGTCATACTGTAGATTTTAAGAGTTAAACCATACTGATCGAGATGAATAAACATGTAATATTGTAATACTATCACAAAATAAACATAAATTAACATAGTAGATAATTCGTCAATGTTAATCACAAAATAAACTAAAATTAATTGATTTATAATGTTAGATTAACATCGAAATAAACTCAAATTAATACTTCATATAAACCACAAAATACAACCTTCATACTGAACAAAGAAAAAAAGTGTAGAAAGATGTAAAACCAATAGCTGGATTTTACCTATTCCGATATCAAAACGACCACAAAAATAATACATAAACCAAAATAAACCACAAAATACAGGATTAAATATGAACAAAAAAACAAAAATAGCTAGAATATACCTATTTCGTTGAAAACACGATGCAAACAACCACATGCAAAACCCCAAAATACAACCTTTATACTGATAAAAGAAAAAAAAGGGCCAGATTTAACCGAAATAAACCCCAAAATACATACCTTATTATGAACAAACGAACAAAGAAAGGTAGAGATGCCAAATCGAGGCCAACAACAACATGCAAAATCAAAATAAATGAAAAATATTAAATCGTTTACCTATTACGTTGCTTCGTCTTCGTTTTTCTTCTTTGTTCTCAATAGAATTCTTCGTTCCTTTTTTTTTTTGCATGCAAAGAGTTTGTTTTGAATTTTGAATATTTGGTTAATTGATGATACAATAGTTAATGCTTTGATTTCACTACCTACTTAGCGTGATCTTCTAGTCAAAGTACTATTGGTTAATTAATGATGACAAAATGGTCATATTGTTGGTAAATAAATGACGAGATATATGGGATCACAATATATCGTGGTATATTTGCCACGTTGTTAGCATAATTTGAATATGGTTAGTTTCCTTATTTATAGCTTAATTTTTCAATAATCGTGGTATAATTCTCAATAGGTCAGTTTCCTTTTCTATAGGAATTTTTTAAAAATATTTATTATAATCTGTATTTATTTGAATTGATCACGCAAATCTCGACTAATAATTAATGTTTTACGTGAACTCTATTAACAGAATGTGTTTATTTGCTAATAATTAATTTATAATACTAATTAATTATAAAGGTTAATATCGTTATTTTATATGTGTTAATGTGGTTTATTGGCTATGTTACAAAATTAACCAAACAATGGCTATTTCACCAATTTTAAAACGTTGATATGGCTAGTTATCTTAAGCTCCCTAAAATAAATTAGTAAATTATCATTCAATCATATTTTTAATAAATAATCATTTAATCAGTAAAAGTTAAACTAAATAATGGGGACTTATAATTTTACATACCAGAATAAATGAAGAGCGAACCTCGACCCATCAAATTACCGTAAGAGGGTATAATTTGATTGTTTTTACAAATTAGAGGGTATATTTTGATTGTTTTTACAAATTAGAGGGTATAATGAAAGTATACGTCACTTTAGTATCACCACTCCAAAAAAAAAAAAAAAAAAAAAAAAAAACATTCGGTAAGAAGCTGCTCTACAAGTGCTTGGCAATTTTGATGAACATGCATACTTCAGTCTCATACTTTTATGCTCATGTTGAGTATTAACATCACTATAATATATATGTAATATGTGTGTACATGTATATACAACGTCACAACTGATAAAAAGTTGGAAGTCAAAGGACCGTGGTGTTGGGAAACTATCAACTTCCTGGAAAGTTGCTTAAATGTTGACAAATCATGCACATCAGAAATAGCGAGATATACACACTCACACACTATATATATAATATAATGTTGATAGAATTAAAGAGAAATGACTTATATCATGACAATGACGCCACATGGATTTGTGTTCCAATAATCAAAATATGATTTTTTTTTTCTTTCTTTCTATTATTGTATTATTATGTTCATTAATCATTCTGGCTCTTGTAGATATTTGATACTTAACTGCCACCTCCACCTTAATTTTTTATTTTTTTTTACAAAATTCAAATACTCGGTACATAGATTATTTTTTTTTGGAAAAATATCACTAATTTTTTGTTTTATATTATTCCGATCTTTGATTTTTTTTTTATTTTTTTTATGTCTTAAGTGTCAACTTAGTTTTAATTCGAGTTCACTAAGCAAAATTTTGATTTTTCGGGTCTGTCTTACGGGCAGGTGGCTGCCGGTCATACATATACATCTCTAATGCTGATACAGAGAAGCAGAGTGGAGGCACACAGTAAGCACGGGAAGGTGCAGGCAAGCTTCCGAAGGGAATAGTGCCACGCGGCGCAAGGCCACGCTCGCGCATGAAGTCACGCGTTCATATATTGTCTCGTACGAAACAACACGTGGTGATCATGTTGTAGGTGGAAAACGACTCAAACTTCTTTTATGTGTGTCAACTCTTTTCTATATTTTATTACATCTTCTTCAAACTGTATATTCTGTGAAGAATATTTGAATCCATGTCGTTTTGGTCTAATTAATTAATATATATATACACGTTATACGTAGTGGATAAATATTTGAATGCAGGGTTAAGTCTTAAGTAAATCAAATTAAATTGTGGGATTTTTTTTTTAAAAATCTCTATAGGAGACACAATAGAACGAGACGACGTAAATGAATTTGAGTTTGATTTTAAATTTTCGGAATCGATCTTATCATTTATTAAATAAATTATTTTTTTAAAACTCAAATATGATTAAAACACAACACAAATTGACGCCTTTTGTCTTACTATTCATACACTTTTTTTTTTTTTGTATCTGACGGGACTTTAACAAGTGTATGAAATTTTATAAAGAACGAAAAATTATGTACATAAAAACTTTGATCAGAATAAAAAGAGTTTATCATAGTACATTAGAAAAATAATAGGAACTTATATCACTATTAAATCTTATTTATAATCATTTAAGAAATAAAATCATAATTTTTAAAAGAAAAAACAAACATGTCTATGAAATCTTTTTTCCGATTCTTATGCCTTTTTGTTGCTATATTTTAAGAGCTTATTGGCGTAATCTTTTTTGCCATGAATATGCATGATGTTGCAAAGTGAGTACTGCTAGTGAACCAAATTTATGCCAAAAATACTAATAATAATATTATTATACATAATGAGCAAAAACTAAGGTCCTTTTCAAAGATGCATATGCTTTTGTAGCAAAATAAAGAAAAAAAATTATCACTTTTGATTTGAGACACGTTATTGAAAGAAACGACCATAACTAAATTAATCGAAAGTTAATTATTGGTGGGTCCCACTTGAATTGTCCGATCCTTCGAGGAATCTAGTATTGATGAGTACGAGTGGACCAGTCTTATCATAGTACCGTACGTAAACTACAAGAAAGTGCATTTTAAACTAATCAAAACGACTAATCCAACGGTTCACAAGTTAAACCCGCTAAACATTTGTCATCTCGACCGTCCATCTCAGCCTACATATTATAATCATAAACTAGATTGAATATCAACGACACTTTGAACTATTCATTATGTATCATTCAACTCTACTCATAATTTATTTATTTTTTAATTAGATTTACGCTCTATTTTTGTATCGATTTGCTTTTTTCTTTTTTTCTAATTTGTCACTTTCTATCATATCTCTTTTAAGTTTATTTTGTGTAATTTGCCTTCCTCAAAATTTTGACGGAAGTGATAGACGATGGAGATGGTAAAGGTTTATGGAAATTATACGTTGCAATAAATTTAGGATGAGTAAGTTGATAAAAGCAAAAAAGAGTTAAAGCGGAATTGATACAAAACAATAATAAAAGATTATAAATTAATTGATCTAAAAATAATTCATGACCCTAATTAATAGGGGTGAAATCGGACCGTATCGATCTCAAATCCCAAATTCTTGACTGATATCCATAAATTTTAGTTTTTGAAAAACAAAATCTGATGACCACTAAACATACAAAGACTCGATTATATTTGGTCCGCAAATTCGGTTATCGATTTTTTTCTTAACATCAATATTTAATCTAAAATGTATACAAATTACTAATAACATAAAAATAAAATCAACATTCATTATTCAAAATGATACCAAAGCTTATTAGTTATCTTTCATAGTTGGTTATTTAATTCTCAATTTCGATCCACTATGTAATTCGGTTTCGGTTCTATACCTAATATATTTACTACTCACTTTTATACCGATTTATTAATTTAGTTTAATTCATTCCATTCAATTTCGATTAATCGTCTTTTTCACAAAAAATAAAAAAAAATAAAAAAATCTCACCCTAGAGACCGAGTGATCATGAGTTTAAGAATATTAATTAAAATAGTTACTTAAAAAAGTAAGTAGGTGAACACTTCACTATCGTAACACAAAAGCAAAGAAATATCCCAAAGGAGTTTGGGTTGACTTTCAAGAGAATTGACGGTAAAAGTCTTGCATCATATTATATGTAGCCCACTTCGCTCGAGCTTCATTGATGTTACTCAGTCTCTTCCTTTGTCGTTCGCCGAAGCTTCGACTTTCCATTATTCTATGTTGATTTAATCTCCCTATATTCACATATAAATACCAAAAATAACCCATTTCTCGAAAACATCATTATCTCTCTAAACACACCGAGTTTCAGAGAGAAAAAAAAAAAAAAAAAAAAAAACTTGGCAAAAATGGCGGGTACCAAGAGAATCTTTAACGAACCGAATCAGGACAAAGATTTGGCAACTGATAGTAGTAATACTGTTGATCGGAAAAGACCCAAAGTTTCTCTAGCCTCGTACGTGATCATATTCTTTACATGTATATATAGACATATACATATATGTGTGTGTATATATATAACAAGATGTGTTTTACAGTGTTGTAGGAGAAGCGGTAATGGTGAATTCTCTTCAGAATCTTTTCTCATCCTTGGAGCCTTTACTCAGAAAAGTGGTATGTTTTAATCACATAGAATCATATGCATATATACATATATACATGTATATATATAGGTTTGTACATGCTATTTTTATAGTATGTATATATATATATATATATATATATATAGGTGTGTATAATAGCAATGTAATAAGCTAATCAATGTTACTAATATAACAATGTTCTTTAAATTTTAGGTTAATGAGGAGGTAGAGGGTGTACTAAGGCGATGCACTCGCTCGTTCACGCGCTCGTCGTCGCTGCAAATCCAAGCCCTAGAGCCGTCCAGCCTGAAGCTCGTCTTCGCCAAGAAGCTCTCGCTTCCGATCTTCACCGGAAGCAAGATACAAGATGTAGACGGAAATGCCCTCCAGATCATGATCGTTGACGGGGATCAAATGGTGTCTCTCGCGCAGACATTGAAGGTGGAGATCGTCGTTCTGGACGGAGATTTCCCGGCGAAAGACGACAGGTGGACTCCCGAGCAGTTTGAGAGGAGCATTGTGAAGGAGAGGACGGGGAAGCGACCGCTTCTTCACGGAGATTTGAACGTCACGCTGAGAGACGGCATGGCAGTGATAGGAGACATCGAATTCACTGATAACTCGAGCTGGATAAGGTGCAGGAAGTTCCGTATCGGAGCCAGGCTCGCTACCGGGTCGAACTCGCAAGGTTTGATCATATGCGAAGCCATGACCGAGCCCTTTGTGGTCAAAGATCACCGTGGAGAATGTAAGTTCTCATATCTCATCTCAATCATTTTGTTTGCTAAATCTTAAAGTATCTATACATTGCTTATAATTAACTAATTTTGCTTGATCAATTTAATTTTTCAATAAATGATCTTATTCCTTGATTGAAATCGTTAAGATATGAGCAAGCAATCATTGAAAATTTAGGCAAAAATTAGTTGATTTAAATTTTTTTTTCTATATAATCATTTTATTAAGAAGCCATTGATTTTAGTATGATTATGATATAATTCTTTTGTTGAAAATTGGGAGAATAATATCCACACCTCTTCAATCTTCTTAATCATGTGTTAATCATTTTTTAAACTCTTTTTTAGGTTGGTTTTGTAGGGATATAGTGCTTATTTGATTATATAAAATTTAACTTTTTGAGTCATGATCAAAGTAATAACTACCTATAAGGTATCAAAAGCTAATAAATAATGAGACAACTCTTGGTTTCAGCCACAACCCTCTTACTAAAATATTAAAATACTTTATTTAATCAAATGAATTTAATCATTACTTATAACTTAATTTTTCACACAAGTTGGGAGAATATCCTTAAACTAGCTTTTATATTTGTTAATGTTCTTTTTCTTGATCACCATACTTATTAAATAATATCAACCACTCTATCTTTTCTAATTAAATAAAACTACTGTAACGAATTTCAAGGGATAAAGTCTTGGTCTTTTTCTAATCATTGTACTGAACAAATCAAACCTAAAACAAGTAGTACATTTTTAATCAAGCTATTAATCAAATTAAAGTGGCTTTTTTTTTAAATAATCAAGTTGAGAGAGAATCTAGCTAACAATCACACGTTGCAATAATAAACAATATCACATGCTTTTTATACTCATTTGAATATATATCTTAGTTGATTATCAAGGAGTTGGAAAACCCGCCAAAAAAAAAACGTCACTAGAAACCAGTGACGGATCCTGCATAGACAAACCTTCTACCGGCTACTTTAGCGAAATGTACCGTTGAAAGAATAATAATATCCCGTGCTTGGTTTGTCCATCGAGTCCGTGAAACCCTCTTTACATTCAAAGTATTGAAGAACGAAAACTATTATGGTCATGCTCGTAACTGTCAGGAATTAATGTTCTATGAAGTAGAAGACCCAAATGAATTCACATTATATATATATATATATATAATTTACTACATACATACATACATACATACAAAAGAGCTGGTTTTGTACCATGCAATAAGAAAGACTTTTCAGTCAATAAAAGTGCCAAAACTTTTTGAATGCTTTTATTAAAGTTTGGATATATTAAGTAGTGGTCCATATTGTTTGTGCTTTTATTTCTAGTATTTATTACGCGGCAAAAAATATTTGCTTGGTCAAGTCGTTAAGGAAAATTGATTGGTGTAGTCATTACATTTATAATTATTACGACAATTCCCATTAAAATTGTTGTAGAAAATTAATTTTCTACCTTTAATTAATATGATATTTGAATTTCAGTGTACAAAAAGCACCATCCACCACAATTGGAAGATGAAGTGTGGAGGCTTGAGAAGATCGGCAAAGAAGGGGCTTTTCACAAGAAACTCTCCGAGGTGGGGGTCAAAACCGTTCAAGATTTCTTGAAACTATCGGTTGTCGACCCACAAAAGCTTAGAAAAGTAAGCAAATAAATTCATTATTATCCACTCGTTATTTGTTATCTATTTTGCAAATTTGAAAGAGACACAACAATTGACTAAGATGTACTATATAATATATTTGATACAATACAGCCACATATAACTAGCATCATTCTTTTCAAAAGTTCCAATACTAGCCATGTTTATATATATATATATATATATATATATATATACACACATACGTAAATCCTGTTCCGGTGCTATCCGGAACCGGATTTATCATTTTATTGGTTAGCCCTTTACTTTTATACAAAACTTAATTTATTATCAACATTTGTATTTTTCATATTCGTAATAAAATGGTATTTTCGCGGATATTTGATTTTAAAGTTTCAAAAATACTAGTTTGTTGCATAAAACTAAAATTTTATTCTAGAGTATAGTTAGATTATTTCTTTTGTCTTTTAAGTTGGATATTATAATTTATATATATATAAATATCATTTTAATTAATATATATGATGAAACCAGACTCTAGGGCTTGGAATGTCTGAGAAGATGTGGGAGGTGACCTTGAAGCACGCGATGACTTGCGAGATGGGCAACAAACGGTACAATCTTAGAGGCGATCACTTTTGCCTCACTTTGAGCCCTATCTGCCAAGTCATGAGGGCTGAGATTAATGGCCAAGTTTTCTCTCACCGCGAAATCAACCAAAATAAGGTACTTATTTCTTCATTATATTGGAAGATTTTTATAATATATCTTGTGTTTGTATTGGGTTGTTGACTTGAATATTTGCAGCCATATTTTGAGAGTTTGGTGAGAGAGGCGTACAAGCATTGGGCTTCACTTGAAGAAGTGGATGCTATCATGACCGACACTCCTCTATTAACACAAGGTATATTAAATATACATAAATTTATTTAATTTTTTGGAAAAAGAAAATTGATTTCATGTTTTTATGTATTATTAAATGATTTGAGATGATAATCAAAATTAGTTGGTTTTGAAATTATAGTTTACTATTCTAGGCAAATAAATAAAAATAAAATAAAATTATAGCCTTGTAGCCAAATTTCTTAAAATCATTTAATAATTCAAAATTTGCGTACTTATTTAGTTTTTTTTTTTATTGCGGGATAGTTAAGAATCGGATAATCGGATTCCTTGTTAATTCAGAATGGAATATCCGATTCCTTAAGAATCTGATAATTGGATTCCTTGCTAATTCGGAATCGACTATCCGATTTCTTATTAATATAGAATTGAATATTTGATTCCAGATTATTTTGATTATTTAAATTAAAAACTAATTAAATGTTATAAATAAGCCGATTCCTTAATTAATCTGCAATCTAATATATGATTTCAGAACAAATTTTGTTATACGATTTTTTTAATAAATTAATTAGTTAATCGTCGATTTTTTTACAATTGTAATTATGAGTATACGATATTTAATTGTATCATGTATGCACATTGTAACAGGGGATGTGATGGAGCCACAATACCCAAATCATATCGGCCAAGTTATCGAAGATAAAGCCGCAATCGGCTACTACCCGAGCAATGCACACGTGGATTGCATGGACTGGCTGCACCATTCGAACTCGCCGCTTTTCTACGCAGCCGAAACGAGCAACCGGTCTACCATCTCCCAGTCATCTTCAGATAATGATTTGGCCTCTCAAGGCCTTTGATTCATGCAATAAGTAGGGTGAGAGAAGTGCTTGTCTATAGCATTTCCCAATATATTAAACATATAAATATATATATATATATATATGTATACATATATCTTTGTAAGAAAGAAAGAGAGGAGATGTGAAAGAGCCTTAAGTTTCCTCAAAATGGGTTGTAAGTTTATGTGTTTCTTTTTATGTCATTTTTCCGTTTTCCGCTGTTTCTTCGAAAACCATGTATTTTCAGCGGACCGGTTGTGTAAATATGTTTTAGTTGTTTCAGTACTGCCTTTTTTCTTGAAGTTGTTGAATCGGACCAGGTACCGGGCTTTTCATTTTTATTTTTTTTGCTGTGGTTGATTAAGTAAAGCCCTGTGTTCTAATCGGGAACATGGCCGTCCCACATTTGGGTTTAAATTCTCAATTTTCGGTATGTTCTTAAAAAAATGTTGAAAACCGAAAGAAAAAAAAAAGAGATTAAATCATAAGTATTAGTCTATATAATAAATCCAAATAATATGAAACAAGTCCGAACTCCAAAATGAAATCGAAAACCAACAAGTTTACATCTAAATTATATATTTCAAAAGAGCCCGATTTTATGTATTTTTTTTAATCGGCAATCAGGAACTAAAACGTATCCCGTATAGAATTTTCGCCCAACAGAATTAACGACAAGATTAGCAAAAGAACTGAAACTAACGATGCAGAATTTGTAATTGGCAGAGTAGAAAAGTTAGAAAACGACAAGTAAAATAAAAACCTGAAATGAAAAGGGTAAATTTCAATCTTGATGATACGACAAGAAAACTAACAAACGACAGAGACAGGACAGTGGAAGTAAAGTAGTAAACCATAAGAAAAGGAAAACGACAAACTTTAACAGGAAAATGACATATTTTATGACAATAAAACTTAACCGTCAAGGTTTTGAGTAAAAAGTGAACTACTGTAAAAGGTATATTTTCGGTATAAGTACCCGCAAGTTAGCTATTAAGTTCTCATTGATAGCAAAAGTGCTATTCCTTTAGTGCTTCACTTTTATACTCTTTAATTTCAAATTAATTTAGATATTATTAATATGAACTTCAAATTAATATATTTGCAGGATTTAAAGTTTTGGAGAAACTTATTTGCAATTGTGCCCAAAGGCACAATGAGCCCACGAGGCTCACATGGGTCGACATTAAAAGGTAGTAGACTACTCTCCCATGGGTTATCATGGGTTATACCGTTATACATTGATTGGATTAATCATCAATTTAAGTGTTCACTAGGTGACGGTCTAGAGCCCCGGGTTTCAAAGGGCCCCGTCGCCGTCAATTGTCAAAAACCAGAAGCTGAAGAGTTGTTCTACGGTCTACCGGTATCATATATTTAATTTTCTAGGATATTTAAATGGAAAATGGTATAATAAATTAATTAGTTTTACTTTTAATATTTTTTTTTGTTTTTATAAAAGGTCACTTTTTTATATTATAAATTTTCATCGTTTCGGTAAATATTGATGATAATCTATTAACGTGTTTTTTTTATTATTATATTTCAAGTAAAATAAAAATATAGTTATTCTATTTCTAGTGGAGTTGTGAATTGGCTACCGTTATCACATTTGCGTTATTACATTTGTAGAATTCCCGAGGTGACGTGGTGGACGAGATAGATGCTTGCTCGATACTTTCGAGTTGTAATCACGAAGAACACGGAGCACGAGGCACATATGGATTCCGAGAAATCGACCAAGCCGTCCCCTAGGCTCCCGAACTTTCCCTTCCAGTGTGTGAGGATGAGTAGTCATCCAAACACCGACGAGGTGTTTTCCGATCCACGTTTGTGGAGTTCCCGAAGGCGATGTGGACAAGATATCGACCAAGAATATTTGCGGGAAAAGTCAACAAAGTCTGATAACGATTTGGAACTCGTATTTTCTTGATTTACGTATTTAATATAAATTATTTGTCCAAAGATATCCCAAGATCTCCGCCACGGATTGAGATAAATCTCAGAAAAGAAAAAAAAAAAACCCAACATATCCGATACGTTTCTGCCAAAAAAAAAATGGTGTTTTTTTTCTTTCTCAAGTAGTATATGGTTAAGACTTAAAGATCAATCTTGTATAGCGGATCCCATTTTTACTAAGTGAAATCAAATAGGTATAACATTATACTGGAATATTCAGGGGCGGAACCACGGCCAAGGCTAGGGTGACCGTGGCCCCCCCGGAGCTTTCCGATGTTAGTATAGTTTGAGGTTCAAACGACTCTATCCTCTTCCAAATCTAACCTTGCAGCCCCCTTTCATATTTTTACGTTCGCCATGAGTTAACTCTCTCTTTCTTCCTTTCCACCATTGACGCCGAGCTCTTCCGACGAAGAAGCAGCTTTGTTCTTTCAGTATTGACTATTGAGGAAGATGGAAAACTATGATACTTAGATTACTATTTTGCCCTTGAATTTTTAAATTATTACAAAAGACAAAATAATAAAAACTGCTTTTGATATATCTTTAATTTACAATATTATCCTTGTACTTTCAAGTTATTACACAAAGTCCAAAGGTTCATATATATTGCCAAATATATTATGATTCATATAATTGTATTCAAAGCATTAAAGATGATTTATATCTTAATAATTTTTAATATATTAATATTATGATTCATGTAATTGTATTCAAAGCATTAAAGATGAATAATTTTTTATATTCATTAGAAATTATATTTAATATAATGCCTACTGTGATAAGTACTATTAAATAAAAAAAACGATGAACAATTTATTTGAATATGTACATATATAAAGCTAGAAATTTATAATAAAAAATCGTATATTTATGTTTATAAGTACTTGATTTTTTTCGGCCCCCTATCCATAAATCCTGATTCCGCCAATGCGAATATTAATCAATAATTATGACATTAAATTAAAAATTAAAAATGCGTGTCTATGTACTAACGAAGTTTGATTGGGTTAGGCTAAACTTTTTATTTTCTTTCTTTTTTCATATGAAGATTTTGACTATATATATTGTTGGAAAAAGAGAGAATGGGAACATACCACTGCATTTTGTAAAAGATTTAAAACATATATCCTATATATCAGTAATATTGTTTTAACGTATACATTTCAAATTACTAATAAAAATTGTAACATGCAAAACTTATGTAGTGTGTGAATACGAATCATCCTACGTAATATTAATGTGTTTTTATATACAACCCAGATTACTGATAAAAATCTTAACTTACAAAACTTATGTAGTAATGTAAGTATGAATAATCCCATGTAGAGTTTTTTTAGTAAACATTGTAAAATAATAAAAAGAAAATAATTAAATAAAAAAAGAAAAATTGACAAGAAATAATCCCATGTAGAGTTTTTTAGTAAACATTGTAAAAATAATAAAAAGAAAATAAAAAAATACAAAAAAATAAAAATTGACAAGAAATAGATAAAAAAAATAATTGAAAAAATTTCTACTAATGATTTAATTCATTTTAATTTACAAGAATTCGTTCTTAATCCTACTAAATATTTCATGAATTAACGTGTTCCTTAGATTATTCATGAAAATCATAACGGAGAATGTGTTTCTCTATGATTCTGGTTTTGAGCCCGGCCCACCACGACTTAGCAACGGATCAGCTCCTTCACGGCACAACAACGAATCTCCGGAGAGCACGACAGAACTCCGACCACGGTGACCGGTAGGGGTGAGCATTTTTTACCCAACCCGATGACCCAACCCAATCCGTTAGAGAACCGACCCGAATCTAACCCGCCCAATCTAACCCGCTCAAAATTGGGTCGGATCGGGCCGGACCCGACTAGTGTTCGGGTCGGGATCGGGTCCAAAACCTTGGGTCGGGTCGGGATCTCCGACCCGACCAATATAAATTAATATATATTTCATATTAATATTTATTTAAGTAATGCAATATTTAGTCTTTTAAAATTTCGCATCCTCAATTTTATTTATATTCAAAGACCGTTCAATCTCTCATTTTCATTTTTATATTGTTTAGTGTATGTCTGTTTAATTAAATTTGTTTGGGGTATTTTTACTTGAATTTTGAGTTACATTGATGCATTTTTTTCATATTATTTTTGCTATATAAGATTAATTTTTAATTAATCGGGCCATGGCGACCCAACCCAACCCGATCTTTTATCGAGTCAGTTTGGTTCGGGCATTGAAAATTTTTGGGGCGGATCGGGCATTTTATTTGGAACCCGAAGTGATCGAGTCGGGTCCATAATAAGCATCGGGGCGGTGTAAGAATATTTCTCATTAATTGAGAAATAATGAGAAAATATTCTCTTCATATTGTGATCCATATATAAAACGATTTACCATTGATTTGTAAATCAATCAGCTCTAATTGATTGCCGGAAATCAAGCGAATTAATGCCGTTAACTGTGGGATTACGATTCTCCATTGATGGTCATGGAGGCTATAAATACACCACCTCGAGGTCCCTAAACTCACTCACACATTCAGAAAATGTACACCATCTAGCGGGTGAGAGCGAGAGTTTAGAAGACCGAGAAAGGGTCGCCGGAATCGAAGCCGAAGCTCGCCGGAGAGCGAAACAATGGCGGGAGGTAATTGAATCCTTTGCTTCCGCACTTTCGTGTTCATTATGTTAAAGAACACTATAATATCGCATATATATGTTTTACATTTGGTATCAGAGCAATTAAAAAGCCTCTGCCTCGTTTTTTCAAATTTTTTGAAAAAGTCGTTTATGGCTCATGTCGGGTCTTCATTTTTCACGCCAAAACTTCGATATTATTTGACAAATCTTCTGGAAATATTTTTTCTAACAATTATGGGCTTTAAAACGATGATTTTGGTGGAAAAACGAGTGAGAACGAGCCGGGTCAGAAGTTGGGTCGTAACCGGGTCATTCTGACCCGTCTAAAGGTTGAAGACGACTCGAACGACACGATGTTTTATCTCTGTTGTCGTTTCATAAGAAACTGTTGTTTTCTAGACATTATCGTTTTCTCAGTTATGACGTCGTTTGGTTTCTGACGTCGTGTTTTAAAACAAATTGTCGTTTTCCTCTGTTTGCTGTCATTTCTCTTTTTAATGTCATTTTTCTCCTCTGATGTCGTTTTTCCCGATTCAGCATAAAGAAAATGACATGTAGTTTGACAGAAACTAAATGACATGTAGTTTTTCAGAAAAAATGACTACTAATATGATATTATTATTGTTGTTTCCATGGTTTTGATTATTTGTTTATTGAAGCTTACTGTATGTATTTAATTATGGTATTTCCTAAAGCATACCTTATATGTCAATATAATTATAGAACCTCGAAAATAAATTAAATAATGGTCTAGTAATCTGATAATTTTTCTAATTGAGAATTGCTCTAGCATCTTTGATTAGTAAAGATTATATTGTGAAAGATTATATTATAAGACATTATTTATAATAAATGTCATGTGATCTATATGGTTTGATTTATTTTGGAGAGCCACATCATCCTAAATTTTATTAAACCATACTTTATGATTAAGATTACATTATGTTATACGACATTGAATTGTAGTTAATTATAATTGATATAATAATCTTATCCCACAGGAATTTTATTATATTCTTATGATTAACTAGGATAAGATATTTGATTATTTATTCTTAATTGTCCCACAGGACTTAAGTGTATCATAATCTTATAGCTTTATCATATTGTCATAAATCTATTTGAATTAAAATTTCGCCCAAAGGCAATTTTATGTCATATGATTTATGTTGTGTTTTATTAAATATTTATTATAAGAAATTTAAATATTCTGATAATTAGCTAAGATAAAGAATTTGATTATTCTTAATCGTCCCACAGGACTTAAGTATTCTATAATCTCATTGCTTTATCATATTGTGATAAATCTATTTGAATTAAAATTTCGCCCACAGGCAATTTTATGTCATTGATTTATGTTGTGTTTTGTTATATATATGTTTTACATTGGTAAACATATTATTTAACATATAAATTAGTCTCATATAAAATCATGAACTAAGCATATATGTATTTAATATTCACAGCTATTTTACCCGCTGGTATGTCTGATATTCGTTGCGATGTTACGGACCTAACCGGTGACAATTTCAAGATCTGGAAGGAAAGAATATTGCTTCATTTAGGCTGGATGGATATGGACTATGCTATAAGGATGGACGAACCTGCTATCACCGATACCAGTTCTCCTGCTGAAATTGCTCTTTACGAACGTTGGGAACGATTTACTCGTCTCAGCATAATGTACGTAAAGACGAGAATTTCTTCTGGTATTCGGGGTTCAGTCGATCAGCATACCAACATCCGTTCTCTGATGAAAGCCGTTGATGAGTAGTTTGAAACTTCCGACAAAGCACTGGCAAGCACCCTGATAATGAAGTTCACATCGTTTCGACTCACTAGTGAAAAAGGAGTGCGCGAGTACATCATGAAAATGAGGAATACTGCAGCTCAATTGAAAAACCTGGAAGTGGATATGTCTGAATCCTTCCTTGTTCACTATATCTTGACCACTCTTCCTTTGAAATATGGGCCATTTAAGATCTCCAACAATACGCACAAGGATAAATGGTCAATTAATGAGCTTATGACCATGTGCGTACAGGAGGAGAGTCGGCTCCTTATGGAGAAAAATGAAACTGTCAACATGGTGACTCATGCTAGAAAGAAGACACCGTTCAATAAGGACAAAGGGAAAGGTAAAATACCACCCGAAGCGGAGATCAAGAAAGTGAGGAAATGTCACTTCTGTAAGAAGAAGGGGCATGAAAGGAAAGACTGCGCCAAATTCAAAGCCTGGCTGGTGAAGAAAGGTAACATTTCTCTGGTTTGTTACGAGTCTAATATGGTTGATGTAAATGTTGACACATGGTGGGTTGATTCAGGAGCAACTGTTCACATTTCGACTTCCCTGCAGGGTATGACAAACCTAAGGAAGCCGGTGAACAGTGAGTGTGATATCCTGTCAGGAAATAAGATTCCTTCAACTGTGGAAGCTGTTGGGACATGCAAATTAGTTTTAAGGAATGGTTTCATTTTATGTTTAGAAAAGACCTTTTATATTCCAAGTTTTGCTAAGAATTTGATTTCTGTTTCAAGACTTGATCTTTTGGGCTATTCATTCACTTTTAAAGATGCATCTTTGCGTATATCTTATGCTTCTGAAATGATTGGATATGGTGTTTTAATAAATGGTCTTTATCTTCTTCATTTACATAGTGAAATCATTAATAATACCTTGCATGTTCACACTGGCATTAAAAGATGTGTTACGAAAGACGATTCCTCTATGTTGTGGCACCGGAGATTATGTCATATATCCATTGAGAGAATTAAAAGGTTAGTGAAAGATGAAGTATTAACTACTTTAGATTTTACTGACTTTGATACTTGTGTGGACTGCATTAAGGGAAAGCAGACCAACAAATCAAAGAAAGGTGCAAAGAGGAGTTCTGAAATTTTACAAATCATCCATACTGACATATGTAGTCCTGACATAGACTCAGATAGTCAGAAATATTTTATCACATTTATAGATGATTTTTCTCGCTACACGTATCTTTATCTGATTCAACATAAAAGCGAGGCTTTAGATGTCTTTAAGATATTTAAAGCTGAAGTTGAAAAACAATGTGGAAAACAGATTAATATAGTGAGATCTGATAGAGGTGGAAAATATTATGGTAGATACACTGAAGATGGAAAAGCACCTGGTCCGTGTGCGAAGTTTCTTCAAGAACATGGGATTGTTGCCCAATTTACTATGCCTGGTACACCACATCAAAATGGTGTAGCAGAAAGAAGAAACCGAACATTATTGGACATGGTGCGGAGTATGCGTAGCAACTCTAAACTTCCGAGCTCATTATGGACCGAAGCTCTTAAGACGGCTGTGTACATATTAAACCGTGTTCCAACCAAGGCTGTTCCAAAAACGCCATTTGAGCTTTTCAAAGGTTGGAAACCAAGTTTACATCATGTACGCTTTTGGGGATGCCCGTCTGAAGTAAGGATTTATAACCCACAAGAAAAGAAATTAGACCCAAGAACCATTAGTGGTTATTTTGTTGGGTACGCTGAAAAGTCTAATGGTTATAGATTTTATTGTCCATCTAATACTACTAGGATCGTTGAATCAAAGAATGCTAAATTTCTAGAAAATGACTTGATTAGTGGGAGTGATCATTCAAGAAACTTTGTTTCTGAGAAAGATCATCGAGTTGTTGAAACTCCCACTAGAGGTGATCGATTGGTTGTCATTCATAACACCCCTTAAGTTCAAATCGGTGTGGATCAACCAATCATTGAGCCACCACAAGTTGTTGATGTTGCTCCCATAGATCAGCCTATTCAACAAGTTGAACCACCAACTCTAATTGAATCTGGTGGTGAACATTTAAGAAGATCTACTCGAGCAAAGAAATCGGCTATTCCTAATGACTATCAAGTGTATCTACAAGAATGTGACTATAACATCGGAGCTGTGGATGATCCTGAAACATTTTCACAAGCTATAAGTTGTACAGAATCGAAATTGTGGTACAATGCCATGCTAGAAGAAATGGATTCCATGAAAAGCAATGAAGTTTGGGATCTAGTTGAGTTGCCTAAAGGGGCAAAAGCCATTGGGTGTAAATGGGTCTATAAAACGAAAAGAGACTCATTAGGCAACATTGAGAAACACAAAGCTAGACTTGTTGCTAAGAGATTTACTCAAAAGGAAGGAATCGACTTCACATAGACTTTTTCTCCTGTGTCTAAAAATGATTCTCTTCGAGTGATTTTGGCATTAGTTGCTCATTTCGATTTTGAACTACAACAAATGAATGTGAAAACCGCATTCCTTAATGGTGATCTAGAGGAACAGGTATACATGAAACAACCTGAAGGTTTTTCCTCTAGTATTGGTGAGCATTTGGTGTGTAAGCTTAAAAAGTCACTTTACGGATTAAAACAAGCATCCCGTTAATGGTATTTAAAATTTCATACTATCATCTCTTCATTTGGTTTTGAAGAGAATGTTATGGATCAATGTATATACCAGAAGGTCAGTGGGAGTAAAATTTGCTTTCTTGTTTTATACGTTGACGACATTTTGCTTGCAACCAATGACAATGGATTACTTCGTGAAGTGAAACAATTTCTCTCTAAATATTTTGAAATGAAGGATATGGGTGATGCATCTTATGTTATTGGAATCAAGATTCATCGAGATAGACACCGTGGTGTTTTGGGTCTGTCTCAAGAAACCTACATTAACAAAGTTTTGAAGAGATCCAATATGGAAAATTGTTCACCATCTGTTGCTCCCATTGTGAAGGGTGATAAATTTGCATTAAACCAGTGTCCTAAAAATGATCTTGAAAGAGAACAAATGAAGAACATTCCATATGCTTCTGCTGTTGGAAGCATGATGTATGCTCAGGTCTGTACAAGACCTGACATTGCATTTGCTGCGGGAATGTTAGGACGATATCAGAATAATCCGGGTTTAGACCACTGGAAAGCTGTGAAGAAAGTGTTGAGGTACCTCCAAGGTACCAAAGAGTACATGCTTATGTTCAAACGAACTGACAACTTAGAAGTAGTTGGCTATTCAGATTCAGATTTCGCTGGTTGTATTGATACACATAAATCATCATCTGGTTACGTGTTCAAGTTTGCCGATGGAGTTGTTTCTTGGAGAAGCGCCAAGAAAACATTGATTGCTACTTCTACTATGGAAGCTGAGTTCATTTCCTGTTTTGAGGCTACATCGCACGGTGTATGGTTGAAGAGTTTTATATCTGGGCTTAAAGTTGTCGACTCTATTTCGAAGTCATTGAAGATATGTTGTGATAATTCAGCTGCTGTATTTATGGCTAAGAATAACAAGTGTGGTAGTCGAAGTAAACATATCGACATAAAATACTTGGCCATAAAGGAGCGTGTTCAAAAGAAGAAAGTGGTCGTTGAACATATTAGCACTGAACAAAATGCTAGCTGATCCTATGACTAAAGGCATGCCAATAAATAAATTCAAGGATCATGTAGCTAACATGGGACTTGGTTCCATAATATAATTTTGTGACATTTCATTTTGTTATCAATAAAACTCGTATTCAATTGATATTTCTCTTATTATTGTGCGCACTTAGATCTTGAGATTTATCGTTTTGCGTGGACCTAGAACAGAATAAACATATGGTTTATTCATTAAAGTCTAAAGGCTATTAATTTAAGAAACTTGATATATTGTAATACATGGAAGATAATACTCGCTCAAAGAGAACTTGTCGCCATGATTCATATATTTTGGTTCTTTCTAGAAATGAGCATTTAGTTATATGGATCAAGTGGGAGAATGTAAGAATATTTCTCATTAATTGAGAAATAATGAGAAAATATTCTCTTCATATTGTGATCGATATATAAAACGATTTACCACTGATTTGTAAATCAATCAGCTCTAATTGATTGCCGGAAATCAAGCGAATTAATGCCGTTAATTGTGGGATTACGATTCTCCATTGATGGTCATGGAGGCTATAAATACACCACCTTGAGGTCCCTAAACTCACTCACACATTCAGAAAACGTACACCATCTAGGGGTGAGAGCGAGAGTTTAGAGACCGACAAAGGGTCGCCGGAATCGAAGCCGAAGCTCGCCGGAGAGCGAAACAATGGCGGGAGGTAATTCAATCATTTGCTTCCGCACTTTCGTGTTCATTATGTTAAATAACACTATAATATAGCATATATATGTTTTACAGGCGGCCCAACCCAGCTCATGCTCACCCCTAGTGACCGGTTGCGGCGAAGCTCAGGGTTCAGCAGCTTCGAAGAACAGATAAAATGTTTTTTCTTGAGTGGATTGTTAGTATGCTGAGAGTGATAGAACTTTTGTCTTTTTGTGATTTGGTCCTCGTCGATGATTTATCTTTCTTTTTTTCCTGGCCACATAAACACACTAAATAGCTTTATTTTAATAAATGAAGCAAAATAATATATCAATAAATATCTTCAATTTATCAAAATAATCAGACCCTATCAAATATTCTTTAATTTTTTTTGAATGAGAGTAGTACATACTAGATATCAATAAATGTCATTCGAAGCACTTCAGCTGCGGCGACACCCTCCGGAACCTTTCCTTTCCTTTCTACGGCGGCTGGAGGCCGCCGTTTTGTGGCCAACCCGGCTTCGCATGAACAAAGTAGCGTTTATCAACATAAACGACTTAGAGCATCGCGTTCTAAATGTGTCCCAAGATACAAGTACGATCACTCTCGCGAGGTCCGATCTCTGGAGTGTTGATCTTTGTCGTCCGAAACCTCTAAGCCTCAATTTGACAACCGCTTCCAGCTTCCGCTTTGCTCCGACTGTCCGAAACCTGAATCTGATCTACGATTGCCCCGACGACGGCTTTTTACCTTCAGTCCCGCACAAGTTCTCTTGCTCTGGAAGCGATGATCGGAGCTACTTTTACTTGAACAATTCGGTTTTGGATTCGGTGTTGAATCGGCTTGGAGAATGTCGTAGTAATGTTATCAAAGTTCCGGTATCTCGGAGTGGTTATGCTGAGGTTGAAAGCTACGGCGGAAAGGAAGGCCACATACGTGATGCCTTGAAAAAGGGGTTTGACTTGAGTTATGGACCATTTCCTTACTGCGACCGATGTGGAAGCTCCGGCGGACATTGCGGGAATAACGCGACCTTTTCCTTTCTATGCTTCTGCGGCGATCAGACGGAACTTTATTCGTGTGGAAAATCGGGTACGCTTCTTTTATTTCTTTCTTTGTCCCACTTCTCGTCAACTTTGGAGTGCCTTGTCCTTGTAGTTCTCTGGTCTTTTTAACTCAACAAATTGGGAATGTATCCGGGATCAGATACCTGGGTATGGGAAATTGAAACCGGGTCAATCTCGATTTTCGAGTTGAATTCTCAATTAATTATGGTTAAAAATCAGGTTTTTAAAGTATTGAAAAAACTAAGAAAAATTATTTAAATCAAATAGTACATATCACAATAATTCATCAAAACTTGTTCCGAACTCGGCTTGCTTGGCAAAGTGGTAATTCCACTACATATCTGTCCAAAAGGTTTTGGGTTGAACCTGTAGGGTGCAAATGAGTGTCACATTTACAAATTGTAAACTAGGTCAATAGTGCCACATGTTCTTCTGCTAAATATATTTAGTAATGCGATAGTATATTGTAATTTTGCTCAACAATGCCATCTTCATAAAAAAAAAAGAAAAAAAAGAAATCATATACATGTAATAATGACATTCCAATGATATTGAAAATAATAAGTTGTTAACATTGTTGGCACCACTTTGTACCTACCATGTACGCAACCTACGGATGATTGGATTGACAAATGCTTCGTATCTCGGGACCAAGTTTGTCCATCTTCAGGGTAACCGACCTTTCAAAATTGATTTTTTTCGATAAAACCATCCCATACCAGCTCTTCTAGTTAATTTAAACAGAGTAGTGGTCAATCCCGAGACACCAGTCTCGATCCTATATATAATTTGACAAAATTAAACATAACTAACACACAATTAAACAAATATGCAAAATCAACAAATGGTTTCATATATTAACTCAATGCATAAGAGAGTACGCCTTCGAAAAATTTGTTGCAAACTTTGAAGTGAAAAGAGAGAAAGAGAAAGCTCATGTATCGCTAGGGAGCTAGTGTTAAAATATCATCACTAACTCATTGGAGTCCCTAAAGACCAACAATTATGAAAGCCCAATTACCATAGAAGTCTAATTAGTATAAAGCTCATTAGGATTAGAAGCTCATTATCAATAAATTTCTTCATAAAATGTAGAAGTGTAAAATATCTAGAATTTTTAGATATTTGAAACAATGTTCTAGAAAGTAATAAAAGTCCAGATGTTTTAAGAACATCGTAGAAGTAGAGAAATGTGTAGTCGATATTATCTAGCCTCCACTGTAAATACCCCTTGCAGCAAAGTTTTGCATCCTAGAATCCGGACCGCTTTTGAGAAATTCCCCATCTCAATAATTATCTATCTTTATTTAAAATATCTTTTAATCATCTGAATAATTATCCTGATTAAATAAGTAATCATATATAAAAGTCAATCTTCTCAGTGTTGAAAATGTGTGGACTTGTCTTGTACGGACAGAACTAGCATCATTGATTTGATGCATGAATTTATCCAAATAACATTTTTTCGCTTAATTCAAGCGCTAATACTAAGTTGTAGGCATTCAGGAACAGTTTATTCATGTACGGATAAACAAAAAATTTCATTCATTTTGTCAATTTTTATAATTCGCTCATACAAGTGTCAAATGGTGCTTATATAGAGTGTCCAAAAACCGTAACACAATAATTGACGCTGAAACAAATGTCACAGAAATAACCAAAACAATTATATAAATAAGGGTAAACTGCAGCTAATGTGTCCAATGTTTGATCGGCTGCGGATTATGTCCGCAATGTTTATTTTTGACGGCTAATGCATATACCCAAACTTTATTCCGTTAGATTTTTTCGTATTTTTCGTCACTTAACCGTCAGCGAGTGATTCCTCCTCTATATGTACACTTTTCGTATTTTTTTACATAACTCACTCATTTTTTTTGTACAGATTGTATGCACGACCTACGGTTGGAAAGATAAGAGATAGATCTACAACTTTGATTTTTTAAGTTTTGTAAAAAAAGTTTTAAAAAAATACGAAATTTTAATTACAGCATAAAAGTGGACATTAGTTTAATGTAAAATATTTGTTTCGAGCAAATTTTAATATATTTAATGATTTTTATGATGAAACTTAAAACTACTAAGTTGTAGATAAATATTTTATCTTTCTAACGGTAGTTTATTTATAGATTTTAGACAAAAAATGAGCGAGTTATGCCAAAAATATGAAATATGTGAGGTGAAAAATGACACAAAGCTCACGGCAGGCAGAACATAAAAAAGTGCATTGAATCCAATAAAACATCGTATTTAAGCGCACCCATGCATGCGATTACATGGGCATCTAGACTAATTTGTAGTATCTAGAACGGTATTAAGAAAACCATGTTCTAAAAAAAATTGGTTCTTAAAAGTTAGGATTTTAGGCTGAAAGATTTCAATCCGAATGCAATTACCTAAAACCGGAATCAGGTTATAGAAAAAGTGGTTGTTTTAAACTGAGTATTTTGGGTTCAAGGTAAAAGAACCAATATCATAGTGATTTTTATTGCTTGCTTTGTTGATTTTTATTTTGGGTTAATGACGGCAAAAATACTCAAAGTTTGGTCAAAGAACCCCTCGTGTACCTAAAGTTTAAAAGTGGTGGTAAAAATACCTAAAGTCACATTTGGGGAGTTGACCAGTCCATTCTCGTAACGCCGTTAACTTACCCGTTACCTATGGCCATGCGGACAAACGTGGGTTGCTGACATAACAATTTTTGCCACATGAATGAGCCCAAATCAGCCTCATTTACGACAAAACAACGAATTAAACCCCTAATAAACACTATTTAATACAACTAATCGAACCCCTAATGTTTACACTTAACAAAACAAATTTGTCCACGTGGCCAGAGTTAACCGGTAAGTTAACGGCGTTACGAGAATGGAGTGGTCAACTCCCGAAATGCGACTTTGGGTATTTTTGCCACCACTGTAGAGGGCGATTTTCACCACCCTTTTCCAGTCACAAGAATAATCAAAAGAACACAATAATAATATCAACACGAATATTCCTGATTTATTATATTCCCGAAAAGACTCGGTTTCTCCCGTTTATTAGCTGGACACTCGGAGTATGATGAACAAATATACGATGGTGCTCTCTAATCTCAATATAATCAGATTACAATAGATCGGTACTAAAAAATACAAAGAAATCTCTCTTTTTCGGGAGTTTCTCTCTCTAAAAACATATCTTCTCCGTCTAGAGTCTCCCCTTCTAATCCCCCTTCTCAATGAGGTTTCTCATAGTATTTATAGGCTGAGGACTTTGTCAGCTTTTCTTCAATATCACTAGGGTTTCCTTTCTTCTCCTTTTTTTCCCTTCCCCTCTGTCACATCCAATCACTAGCTTCTCTTGGAGTGATTTGAGGAAAGCATGGTTAACCCATGCTTTGCGTCATTCGGGGGCAGTTGGACACGGTGGGATAAGCATGGGCGTCATTAAATGCACATCACGTCAGTTGTGTTGTAGATGGATTTGACGAAATCAGACATCAACAGTTAGTCCCCCATTTTATCAAGTGTAAACACTTGGTAAAATGAAAGACGAGTGTAACAGTGAACTGTCAAGGATATTTGCGAACTCCGTCGACCACTTTAGTTGACGCGGTTACCCCGAGAAGCTTTGTAGGAGAACCTCATCATAGTCTGTTGATCGGTGGATTCCGTTCGGGAAGCTGATGCAGAATCTTGCTGAGTTGTAACTGGTTTCGTTGGGTGAAGCATCTTTCTTATGGCGGCGAGCTTCTTTAGGCGACACGCTCTTTGCGTCGATGAGCTCGCTTATAGTGACGAACTCATCGCAGCGATGAACTTCTTCCAGCGATGATCTTCTTCGACAAGCTCCTCGCGACGACGAGCTTGCTTATAGCAACGAACTCCTCGCAACGACGAACTTCTTCCAGCGATGATCTTCTTCGACAAGCTTCTCGCGACGACGAGCTCGCTTATAGCGACGAACTCCTCGCAGCGATGAACTTCTTCCAGCGATGATCTTCTTCGACAAGCTTCTCGTGACAACGAGCTCGCCTACAGCGACGAACTCCTCGCAGCGATGAACTTCTTACAGCGATGGTCTCCTTGCGATGACGATGCCTATGTCACGGATGCAGTAACCTTTGCCTTGCTCACGACTAACTCTTTCTTCCCATTGCTTTTCTTCACTGATCCTCGAAGTTGGCGATCGCTTCGTCGGCTCCTTGTGTGATTATGTCGCCGAGCTATTTCTTCTCCTTGTCATGCTTCTTTTATTCTTCTAGCTTGTGCGTTGTCCTCAGGTTCTTCTTCGAAAGTTGGCGTGGTTCCCTGGTCATGAGCCAGAGTACTCGGTCGTTATAGAAGACCTCGTTGGCAACGTCGTTCGCCGATGGTAGTTGATGCGGCCCAGGCATCGTTGATTTTTCATCGAGAGACTTTCCTTGTTCATTTAAACTCTGTAAACATTGTAATATATACTTCGAAGGTAAAAGTGTAAATGTAAATATATACTTTGTAAATGTGAGACATATTTTGAAGTATGGATATACAAATCTGCTTGTACTTTGAAAATTGCAAACTATTGAGATGTATGGGTATATATATTCCCCCCTCCCTTTTTGCGAAAAGGGAGGAAGAGAGTATCCTGATTCAAATTCGTTACCTCGCTGTCTGTTTGTTTGAAGAATCACCTATCGTTCCTCGGCATGTGTGTCGTCGTCGGGCATCACGCCTTACTCTGTTGTATAAGAGGAAAATCCGTGCTCGTCGGAAAGGAGTGTCCCTCCCGACGGCACGTTGGTCGTGATCGAGGATCACTGTTTTTGGGCACTCTCGCCTCTTTTTATTCTTGGCACTCTCGCCGTAGGCACTCTCGCCTTTTGTTTGGGCTCTCTCGCCTCTTTTATCTCGGCACTCTCGCCGTACGCACTATCGCCTTTTTATTTGCTCGGCACTCTCGCCGTGTTTAATGTTTGTGGGTATCGTTAGGCTTTATCGGGGATGCCGATTAGTTTCCAGGATTCTATAGGCACACTCGCCTTTTAGCTCGGCACTCTCGCCATTTTTGCTCGGTACTCTCGTCGTAGGCTCTTTTGCTTTTCATTTTGGGCACTCTCGCCTCTATTATTTTCTCGGCACTCTCGCCGGTTTGGGCTTGCTCAGCACCCTAGCCGTATTTTTTATTTTCTCGGCACTCTCGCCGGTTTGGGCTTGCTCGGCACCCTAGCCGTATTTTTTATTTTCTCGGCATTCTCGCCGGTTTGGGCTTGCTGCACCCTAGCCGTATTTTTTATTTTCTCGGCACTCTCGCCGATTTGTTTGTAATTTTGTAGATATATGTATATTGTTACCTTTTTGGCGATGAGGTCAGCCAACTTCGTCGCCGATTTTGCGCCTTGGTTAGGATAGACCTCGTCGTGTCTCATCAAACTTTAGTTTTTATGAGGGTCGTCGTCGATCGTCTTCTCGCTTCTGGTCTCATCGACCATCTTCATGCCCTTGGCCTCGTCGGCCGTCTCCATGCTTTTGGCCTTGTCGACCGTCATCATGCTTTTGGCCTTGTCAGCCGTCTTCATGCTTCTTTTGGTAATGGCGTCTTCGTTGATGATCTTCCGGTTGAGGCGAGCTTTCTTTGGTGACGAGCTGTCTGGTGACGAGCTCTTTTTGGTGACGACCTTCTATTGGTGATGAGCTCCTCGAGCTTCTCTTCGTAACGAGCTCCTCGAGCTCCTCCTTGATGAGCTTCTCGAGCTCCTCTTCACGACGAGCTCCTCGAGCTCTCCTTTGTGATGAGCTCCTCGAGCTCCTCTTCGTGACGAGTTCCTTGAGCTCTCCTTTGTGACGAGCTCCTCAAGCTCCTCTTCTTGATGAGCTCCTCGAGCTCCTCCTTGATGAGCTCCTCGAGCTCCTCCTTGATGAGCTCCTCGAGCTCCTCTTCGTGATGAGCTCCTCTTCGTGACGAGCTCCTCTTCGTGACGAGCTCCTTGAGCTCCTCTTCGTGACGAGCTCCTCGAGCACCTCTTCTTGATGAGCTCCTCGAGCTCCTCTTCGTGACGAGCTCCTCGAGCTCTCCTTCGTGATGAGCTCCTCTTCGTGACGAGTTCCTCGAGCTCTCCTTCGTGATGAGCTCCTCGAGTTCCTCTTCTTGATGAGCTTCTCGAGCTCCTCCTCTTGATGAGCTCCTCGAGCTCCTCCTTGATGAGCTCCTCGAGCTCCTCTTCGTGACGAGCTCCTCGAGCTCCTCTTCGTGACGAGCTTCTCGAGCTCTCCTTCGTGATGAGCTCCTCGAGCTCCTCTTCTTGATGAGCTCCTCGAGCTCCTCCTTGATGAGCTCCTCGAGCTCCTCTTCGTGACGAGCTCCTCGAGCTCTCCTTCGTGATGAGCTCCTCCAGTTCTCCTTCTTGATGAGCTCCTCGAGCTCCTCCTTGATGAGCTCCTCGAGCTCCTCTTCGTGATGAGCTCCTCGAGCTCTCCTTCGTGATGAGCTCCTCTTTGATGAGCTCCTCGAGCTCCTCTTCGTGACAAGCTCCTCGAGCTCTCCTTCGTGATGAGCTCCTCGAGCTCCTCTTCTTGATGAGCTCCTGGAGCTCCTCCTCTTGATGAGCTCCTCGAGCTCCTCCTTGCTGAACTCCTCGAGCTTCTCTTCGTGACGAGCTCCTCGAGCTCTCCTTCGTGACGAGCTCCTCTTCGTGATGAGCTCCTCGAGCTCCTCCTTGATAAGCTCCTCGAGCTCCTCCTTGATGAGCTCCTCGAGCTTATCTTCGTGATGAGTCTTCCAACACCTGTAACTTTTTTCTCGAGGGTCCGATTTGAGCAAATGACCTATCAAATCGAAGCTCAAGACATAATCTTCGAGAAAAACTAGAAATCACGTGCAGATGATAAATAGAAACGAGAATATGGTCCGAGGAGCGACGGGCGACGAGCAGGCGCTTGACGAAGCCATCGCTCTCGGCGACCAATCTTCCGGCGTCCATAACTTTTTCCTCGAGCGTCTGATAGGGGCGAATGACCTGTCAAATCGAAGCTTAAGGCAAGGCCTGTAAGAAAACGCGGAAAGAATGTAGTTTTATTTATCAAAGGTAAAGATGAGATCAGTGCTCGGTGTTGTCGTTGTCACCGTTCGTCGTCATCTCTTCGAGTTCCTGGCTGTGAGTTAGAGAAAAACTAAACCCCATGGTGGGGGCCAAACTATAGAGGGCGATTTTCACCACCCTTTTCCAGTCACAAGAATAATCAAAAGAACACAATAATAATATGAACACGAATATTCCTGATTTATTATATTCCCGAAAAGACTCGGTTTCTCCCGTTTATTAGCTGGACACTCGGAGTATGATGAACAAATATACGATGGCGCTCTCTAATCTCAATATAATCGGATTACAATAGATCGGTACTCAAAAATACAAAGAAATCTCTCATTTTCTGGAGTTTCTCTCTCTAAAAATTAGTTTATCTCTCTAAAAACATATCTTCTCCGTCTAGAGTCTCCCCTTCTAATCCCCCTTCTTAATGAGGTTTCTCATAGTATTTATAGGCTGAGGACTTTGTTAGCTTTTCTTCAATATCACTAGGGTTTCCTTTCTTCTCCTTTTTTCCCTTCCCCTCTATCACATCCAATCACTAGCTTCTCTTGGAGTGATTTGAGGAAAGCATGGTTAACCCATGCTTTGCGTCATTCGGGGGCAGTTGGACACGGTGGGTAGGTGGGATAAGCATGGGCGTCATTAAATGCACATCACGTCAGTTGTGTTGTGGATGGATTTAACGAAATCCGACATCAACAACTACTTTTAAACTTTGGGTACACGAGAAGTTCTTTGACCAAACTTTAGATATTTTTGCCGTCATTAACCCTTTTTATTTATGCGTTTGTTTTCGGAACTTATCATTTTAAGCTACTTTTGCAGGTACCATGGAGTTAGAGACATAGGGTAGGTCGGTATTCTCTAGTATCATACCATTAACGTTAAAGATCGTAGTGATTTTTAAATTGCGATAATAGCCGCATGAGAACTGAATTTATCTAAAATAGGGAGGTATGTTCCTAAAACCTTTCAATTGCGCTGAATTAATACTCAAATACCGAATAAATAATGTGTTTTCGATTAATTTTGTCCCATTTTCAATATCATTAACATTTGAGTAAAAAATTGGGGGAAATAAGTTATGGGGTCGAAAGGATGCACCACATGGTAACGTAATTACTTAGTTTTTAGGTCTTAATAATTCAACGCAATTGGAAGTTTTGGAATATGCCTCCTATATAAGATAACATAAGATACTTATACCGTTATAGGAAGCTATTATCCCTTATCCTTATGAATTATTATAGAAGAAAACAAGCGAAAATCCTGAACAACGTAATTAATATGACAGGTTCTATGGCTATAGGAATTTCAGTTTCGCTGTTTGTTGTCGTCTCAGTAAGAGATTGCTTACGTTTTGGAGGAAGAATAATAAAGACCTTGAAGCCTTTATAAGGAATTACGAGGACTTAACTATGAAAAGATACAAATTCTCAACCGTGAAGCGAATGACCATATCATTCAAAGAGAAGCTCGGCGATGGAGGTTTCGGCGTTGTGTAGAAAGGAAAGCTGCGAGACGGACGTCCCGTGGCCGTGAAACTCCTAAACTCGTCGAAAGTGAATGGAGAAGTACAATTGGTTTACGAGGTCGCCAACATTTGTACAACTTCACATATAAATATCATCACCCTTCTCGGGTTTTGCTTAGAAGGTCAGAGAAGAGCCCTCATCTATGAATATTTGCCCAACGGGTCACTGGAAAAGTTTGCGTTCAAAGACAATCTTTCGGTTCCGAAGATAGAATGGGAAAAACTGCTTCAGATTGCCACGGGAATCGCTCGGGGTTTGGAGTATTGGCACCGTGGCTGCAAAACTAAAATTCTACACCTCGACATCAAGCCACACAACATCCTCTTAGATGAAGATTTCTGCTCAAAGATCTCCGATTTTGGGTTTTCGAAAATCTGCACGATGAAGGAGAGCATCGTGTCTCTGATGCAGGCGAGAGGAATGATCAGATACGTAGCTCCAGAGGTGTTCAACAGAAACTTCGGTGGAGTTTCGTACAAGTCCGACGTTTATAGCTATGGAATGATGATTCTGGAGATGGTCGGTGGAAGAAAGAACATCGACGTCGAAGTGAACCACACGAGCGAAATATACTTCCCGGATTGGATTTACAAGCAACTTGAGTCAACGAGCGATTTGCAGCTGCAGACTGACATGACGAGCGAAGAAAACGACACCGTGAGGAAGATGATAATAGTCGGGTTGTGGTGCAATCAGACAAAGTCGACTGATCAGCCATCGATGAGTAGAGTGACCGATGTGTCCCACCAAAGCCTACATTCTCTTTGCCTGAAGGATCGCCAGATAATTTCCCGACAGAGCTGGATTCTGACTCTCTTACGCCTTCAATAGTATTTTTTTTTAAAGCAATTTGATTTCATTCAATCAAAAAAATTGGGAGAAGAATCCCTCAACACCGTTGCTACAAGCCACTATGGGCAATAAGGACACATAAGGTCCAAAACAAGAGAAGAGAGACATCTCTTGGCCAAAGCATTGGCCACCTCGTTACATTCCCGTGGAACCCAAGACCACTCTCCGGTCCCGCCTAGCTCTCAGCCGAGCTCTCGCACCTCCGCAATAATCGGGCATTGCAAGCCCAACGAGTCTCGTGCCTTGGTGAGGTGGGAGGCCCGCAAGCAATCCGTCTCGGCATGCTCGATCTTCGACCCCTGTTTGCGAGCAAAGAGAATCCCCCGTCGCATCGCAATGAACTCACCGGTGAGTGCCGAGTCGACATGGTCGACCAAGGAAGCCGTGACTCCCATGACCCGACCTTGGTGGTCTCGGACAACCGCTCCCACCGCTGCCCGTCCCGTCTCCCCGTCCCAAGCCGCGTCTACGTTAAGCTTGAGGCTCCCCGCAGCCGGCTCGGACCAAACCCTCGGTACTTCCTCCCTCGGCGAGCGGTGGTTCTCCATCGCGAGCGCACACCGCTTGAAACTTGTGAACCATCTGTCGACTTCTTCCACCCAAGTCTCTAGGGCCCGTACGCTGTGCTCGAAGAGTCGAAGATTGCGGTCGGACCACGCCGCCCAAATTAGCTCGCAAAAGAGCTCGAAGTGCGGTTTGGAAAGACTCTCGAGCGCCCGGTAACACAACTCCCGTAACGGAATCTCCCCCATTTTTTCCACCCACCGGTGGATCGTCGATGATGCCCAAATGGCCTTGGCTCTCCCACACCCCCAAACAGCATGTAAAGCGTCCTGGAGAGCGCCCCGCAAAAGTTGCAAAAGGGTAGAACGTCTACCCCTCGGATCCGAAGTGCCCCGTTGGTCGGAAGAGCTTCCGACCACGCACGCCACACCACGTGCTTCACTTTCGCGGGGATCGCCGTGCCTCACAAAGCTTTCCACCAATTCGGCTCCTCCTTTCCAGAGCCCAAGGTCCGCACCGTGCTTCCGACCTAGCTAGTCGGTAACCGGACCGCACCGAGTAGATCCCGTTGTCTTCGTGGTGCCAAACATGCCGATCTGGACCCTTCCCCACCGAGATCCTCAAGACGGCCTCCGCATCGTAGGGGGTTAAGAGGGCCTCGACTCGAGAGAGGTCCCAATGGCCGTGGGAGACTAAATCGGCTACATGCCACGGATACCCGTTGTCCGGAGCCTCCGAGGTGGCGAAAAAAGCCCCAGGCCGAGGGATCCAAGGTTGGCCATGGACCTGTACGTTGCCGTCCCTGATTTGCCATCACGTGTCGCGTCTAAGCAAGTATCGTCCTCAACACATACTCTTGCACAGGAACGAGGGGCGTCCCTTGCATTTGAAGTCGAGGATCGAGGTGTCGGGGTAGTACTTAGCTTTTAGAATCCGTGCTAGGAGACAACCGGGATTTTGGATGATCTGCCACGAGAGCCGTGCTACGGGGACCCGGTTGAAATCACCCATGTCCTTGAAGTCCAAACCACCTTCCCCTTTCGGCTTTGCGAGAACGTCCCATCTCTGCCAATGGATCTTTCTCGACTCCTCCGACCCGCCCCACCAAAACCAAGCGGTAGTAGCATGAAGGTCTTTGATTGTGAGGACGGGGAGCCGAAAAAGACTCATGAGATAGCTCGGTATGGCTTGCACCACTGATTTGATCAAGACTTCCCGCCCCCCCGCCGAGAAGAGCTTCGCTTTCCACGTCCCGAGATGCTTCTTGACCCGGCCCGTGATCTTGCTAAAGACTGCGCACTTGTTTTGTCCTCCCCGAAGATGATGCAATCATCCGCGAAAAGAATATGTGTCACCGACGGGGCTTCCCGCCGGCACGCAAAACTGTGTAGGAGTCCAAGCCTCTCTTTCCCCCGGATGAGCGCAGAAAGGCCCTCCGCGCAAACTGGGAAGAGGTACGGCGACAAAGGGCAGCCTTGCCGGAGTCCGCGGGTCGGCGAGAAAGAGTTTCTATTTCTTCCGTTGAGGACGATGGAAAAGACCGGTATCGAAATGCAATCCCGTACCACGGCTACGATTCGCGGCCCAAACCCCATCCGATGTAACATTGCTTCCACGAACCCCCATTCGACCCGGTCGTAAGCTTTGCTCATATCGAGTTTTATGGCCGTCGTCCCCTTTTTTTATGACAGATTTGCCGGATAGAATGAAGAAGCTCGTAGGCGATGACGGCATTGTCTGTAATCAAGCGTCCGGGAATGAAAGCGCTTTGAGCTTCCGAGATGATGTAGGCGAGGGCGCCTTTTATCCGGTTAGCAACCACTTTGGAGACGAGCTTGAGAAGCACGTTGCACAAACTAATTGGTCGGAAGTCTTGTACTCTCCTTGGGTTCTTCACCTTGGGCAAGAGCACGATGTTTGTGCCGTTCCATGCTCACACACTCCTCCGCCCGTTAAGGACATCCAAACACTCTTCCCGAATCTTCGGCCCCACGATCCCCCAATGTTTTTAGAAGAAGACGGTGTGGAAGCCGTCGGGGCCCGGCGCCTTCCGGGGGCCCATCAAGAAGAGGGCAGCATTGATCTCGTCCGCGGTGAACCTCTCCTCGGTTATCTCCCGTTGCCCCGCCGAGATAGAAGCAACGTCCTACGTCGGGATCGAGCCGAAATCCCTCTCCGAGGCGCCGTTTGAAGAGTAGATGTTCGAGAAGTATTTGTCGAGCACTTCTTGAACATCCTTCTCCGATGTCACCCATTCCCCAGTCTCATTCAAGATACCTCAGATTTGGTTTTGCGTCCTCCGATGCGTGGCACGAGCGTGGAAGTAAGCCGTGTTCCTATCCCCTCCGCGTAACCAATCGGCCCTCGCCCGTAGCTTCCAAAGATACTCTTCCACCACGAGGAGCGAATCTCGTTCCTCGTTCAAGGAGCTCAACTCGGCTCTTGTTTCCGGGGTAAAATCTGTTTTGTAAAGATGCTCAATCCGCTCCGAGAGCGCTTTGATTCTCTTTTCCCGGTTGACAAAGGTCGTGCCCGCCCATACGCGGAGGGCCTTTTGACACTTCTCGAGGCTTGCCGCACACCCTCTAGAAACCCGGTCGGTCCCACCCGAACCCCACGCAACACGGACCACCTCGGCGCAACCGTCGTTTGAGAGCCAACTCGGCTCAAAGGCCATCTCCTCCCCACAACCGAGTTGGGATTGTGCATCATCGGGTCCGAGCCCGTGTTGATGAGAAGCGCTCTATGATCCGAGCCCCAAAAGCCCAACACCTTCATATTCCCCGACGGGTAAGCCGACTTCCACGCCGGGTTTGCGCACGCTCGATCGAGTCAACTTTGGACGTTCCGCTCCCCTACTTGCATATTGCTCCAAGAGCACGGTTCACCTACAAAGCCCAAGTCGAGAAGATCACATACCTCGAACGCGTTGGCGAAGCAATCCATGGAAGCCGTCTTCCTCCGAACCCGGCTCACTTGCTCGAACTCGTAAAGCACCTCGTTAAAATCTCCCGCACACATCCACGGGCTTGCGTCGCCGTTATGAAGCCGTCGTAGAAGCTCCCACGAGAGGTGCCGAGAAGCTTCGATCGGGTCCCCGTAGAAACCCGTGAACCTTGACATAACCCCGAGCTCGTCTCCAACTCCCACATCGATATGCCGTCTGCTAAAGCTACGGATATCGACCTCCACCACGTCATTCCAAAGGATGTGAATTCCACCACTAAGGCCCTCGGCGTGAACCCTGAACCCGTTGGCCATATTACTTTGACGCTTCAATCTCCCCACCCGGATACCGCTCAACTTCTTCTCCGAAAGAAAAACGATGTCCGGCTTCCGCTCACAAATAAGTCTTCGTAAGCGGGCCCTCGCCGGCCGACGTTCCAACAAAGGATCTTCATTGCTCCCGGCCGGCCCGCCCTTGGCGTGCCGCCGATATCACTGGGTCCATCACTCCCATTAATGGGTTACATGGTTCCGAAAAACTGACCCTACCACCGGAAAAGATTCTATAGTAGCACAAAGACAAAGAATCACAAGGATTCACACCGATGAACCGGTAGAGACCAAGTCGAGGTAAGGTCTCAATAAAGTGAGTCATTCTCACTTGGAGCTTCATGTGCACCTATGAAGCATTTATAACGAATCTTGTGGACTTAAAACACTAACAACCTGATTTGGGCGCAGAGGCGGGCCGAAAACCAGATTTTGACTGTGAACGTTAAGTCTGGCATTTTATCGAACACTTGGTCCACACGGAGAAGATTATCTCTCTTGCAAATGAGAAGCCAGAGAACGCAAAGCAAAAGAAACCTGATTACTCTGCGCAAACAGAGAAGCTGATTGCTGATTCTGAAGACAATCTCCAGCCGCCAGATTCTACGATTGACCCTTTTTGAAAACACAAATGGCGTCAATTTAGGTTTCGTGTTCTTGATTCTTCTGGGTTTGTAAAATCGAACTCTGTGCTTCAGTGCTTCTGGTATTCCTCCGATTCGCTCTTCGATTCCACTTCCGTACAGTTCTTCTCTCTCTCACGATCCATGGAAGAGCAAGATTTCGACGGAATCGTAACACTCGATCACTACAAGCCCCATGAATCCTTCAATAGTATAGTTTAAAACGGTTTTTAATATTGATTTTGTGAACTGTATATGAATCTCATCTTAGAGCCATAACTTACTTTGTGCTTATTGGGATTTGAGTTCACTTGGTGAGATTTCGGACCTCGGTATTTAACTAAAAAATTGTATATGAATCCCTATGTTTATTAAGTTTTTCTTAAGACAATGCAGCCAGAATATATAATATATTGTTGTTTTAAGTTTGCTGTTTGACTTCAGTATATATATATATATATATATATATATATATATATATATATATATATATATATATATATGGATTAATAAACGAAATATTCATTTTATGTCAAATCTTTTTAAAAACAACTTATTGTGCTTGTATTTTTTGCACCCATAATAAGTAGTTTTTAAAAAAGTTTGATATAAAATGAACATTTCGTACCATTTTCATATATAAATATATTGTTAGAGTAATTAATTATTGCCTCCGTTGTTGTCTAGTCCACGTATGAATTTGACCCTTTCGTTATAAAAAATAAATAGAAATAGCTCATCAAAGTATGATTCTAGTGTAAATTTAGCTATGGTCCATACTCCGTCCAAAAGTACTAAATTAGAGGAATATTTTGGGTAAATAGCGGCAAAAATACTCAAAGTTTGGTCAAAGAACCCTTCGTGTACTTAAAGTTTAAAAGTGGTGGCAAAGATACCCAAAGTCGCATTTGGAGAGTTGACCACTCCATTCTCGTAACACCGTTAATTTAGCTGTTAACTCTGGCCACGTGGACAAGCGTGGGTTGCTGACATAACAATTTTTGCCACGTGGACGAGCTCACTTCAGCCTCGTTTACGACAAAACAACAAATTAAACCCGTAATTAATACTATTTAGTACAACTAATTAAACCCATAATGATAACACTTAACAAAACAGATTTGTCCACGTGACCAGCGTTAACGAGTAAGTTAATGGCGTTACGAGAATGGAGTGGTCAACTCCCCAAATGCGACTTTGGGTATTTTTGCCACCACTTTTAAAATTTGGGTATACGAGGGGTTCTTTGACCAAACTTTGAGTATTTTCACCGTCATTTACCTTTTAAAAATATATAAATACATATAATAGTAATATTTTAGGAAATCACAGGTAAAACAACAAAACTAAAATAATGATAAATTTCAATCTCCTCGAGACGACATGATTTTAAAGTAAAGAATATTGGTGATCATACAAACCGAAAGCACAACCATCTGAAAAAACTAACAGCAAACTAATAAAAATGACTGGAAAAGGACACATCGGAATTAAATGACAGTTATTATGGAAACGACAGGAAAAGGGAAATGACAAACTTGAAAATTGAAAAGATTTTAAAGTATGGTTTAAATTTTAAATATAATTACGATAGGAGTAAAAAAAACGACATATTTTTGTCCTTTAAAAAGGAAAATGACATGTGGTTAATCAACGACGGTAAAACTTAACCGACAAGGTTTTGAAATAAATAAATAAAAGTGCACTTTTGTAAAAGGTATAATGTTGTGGTATAAATACCCGCAAGTTAGAAAGAGTAAAAGTGTTACGGTGCAATTACTTTACTTATGTTTATTCCACTAATTGCCAAGTCCCGAGTCAAGCGCAACAGTGGCGGAACTAGAAATTTCATCCCGAGAGGTTAGATTTAAATGTTTTATCAAAAACCACACTTGGGGGTGGCATGTTGAGGTAAAATTTATGTGTATTTATAATAAAATTAAGTAAAATTGTATTATAATTTTGGGTGGTTTGAGCCCGACCCCCGATGGCTATGCTTCCGCCCATGAAGTGCAAAATAATTTATTTTCTGTCAATTTAAAATTAATCTTATATTATGAAATCCTTAAATTAATATGCTTGCTTCATTTAAAATTTCGGAAGGAAACTTTAGAGTTCGAGTCTCGAATATATTTTTTCCAAATTGAAAAAAAAAAGGTGTAAATATATGGAAGACTGAAGATCAGTCTACAATAGCAGGGGCCTTTTTTTACAAAGTGAAAATAAAATAAAGTAGAGCTTCATTAAATTAATAGTCGATAAATTAAAAAACTTGTTAAATTAATACTCGATGAATTCTCGATAAAATAATATTTTTATACGGTCCGGACTCTAACTAACATGACAAAATTTTACCTCGATAAATTAATAACCTCGATAATAAAATAAAATCCTCTGATCCAACAGTATTAATTTATAGAGGTTTTAATGTAGGTGTTATTGAGGTCGAAATCGGCTCTTTGGAACAAGTGGGCTTTCCAAGGGCAGGATTCCGGGCTCAGCAAGGAGTCGATAGAGAAAAGACGCGAGAAGAAAAGAAGCCCCAAAAATATAGCATGAGGCCCATCGAAAACCAAACAAGATAAAGCCCACCCCGGACACGACCAAGACGGAGGTCTAGACAACAGACTCGTTCAAGACGTCGGGGGAAAGCTCGCTTGTAGTTCGATCTCAAGACGATCCTACCCGATCCGACACGAAGGACGTAAGCAGGCTGGCTCGTTTTGTATGCTTAAGGATGTCGCCACGACCAAGTCCGAGACACACAACGAACAACGACTCACTCGAGAGAAGTTTGTCTCCTCTACAGCGACAATGCCATGTGCTCTTTCCAGCTCACCCCAACAGATTTCGTGGGGACCACAAAATTAGGGTTTCTTAATTAACAACCTTGTAATTAGAGTTCACTATGGGGCCCAATTCTCTACCTAATTTTATCCATCAATTCTACATATTTTATGTATACGATAATATCTTAAATACTTATGTCGCTAATTAATGATTATAACTACTAACGGCATAACAATTTTTAACATTTTTATATTTTTGCCTCTAAAAATAAGATTTAGAATATTCCGTGAACTTTAAGGTACTTCAAAATACTTTTGCTTATTTTTTTCCGATTAAAAATATCAAACTCACCGAAAATCAAAATTTGACTGCTTCAACTAGCTAATAACTAGCTCTTTTCATTTATTTTCATTATATAGAAAAAATCATAGTTGAACGTCGAACGATAAGAATTGAAGTACTTGTTGATTTTATAAAATAAAAAAAAAACAACAAAAGTAATGGTCAACAAAAAGAAAAGTAATATGGTCAACTCACATCAGAAAATTAAATAGATTAAAAGAATGTCAAACATATAGTTTATAGTATACTTATATACTTTATTTATATTATAAGACAGTGTGATGACGTATCGATCATCAATAAATGCCGTATTATTATCTTTTATTTTTCTTTTTTAAATTAATTTAATGGTGGGGCCCTCTCTCTCATGTCACTCCAACATAATTTCATTTTCACACAATTATTTTATAAATATTTATTATTATTATTATTATTATTATTATTATTATTATTATTATTATCATTATTTTTTCGATTAACTCTCTCTCTTGGAAAATTTCAAGGATTCAACCAAAATATGACTTTTGCACAAGTCTTTGTTGGTCAATCATATTACTTGTCCGCGAGAGAAGAAGAGTAGAAGACTCATCACTATTTCCTCCTCTATACCACTATTATCACTCGATCAATCTTCATTCTCGTCAAATCTCAATCTCCCCTCTCTCCTTTACAATCATGAAACTACACGTTGATCTGTTGCTCGTCGCCGTTCTCATCACTGTCACCGTCTTCTCCTCGCCGATTCTTAGCCAAGTCAACAGGGAGTTCGAAACCTGTGGTTCGCAGCTCTACAGCTGCGGCGATGTCCTCCAGAAGCTCTCACGGACAGTGCGGGAATAATGCGAACTTCTCCTTTCTATGCTTCTGCAGCGATGGGACAGAACTTTCTTCGTGTGAAAAATTGGGTACGCTTCTTTTTTCTTTCTTTGTCCCACTTATCGTCAATGTTGGAGTGCCTTGTCTTTCTAGTTCTCTGTAGAGAGTTACGAGTAACACGTCTTTGTGAGATAAAACTCGACTTCATAAATAAAAAATCGATTTTTTTAATTCATTATAAACTAAGGAATTACAAATAATGAAAGCCTCCCATAAAGATGATTCAAAAAAGGGTTAATTACGGCATAAGTACTCAATATTAGGCCAACTGGGGCGGCATAGCCTCAAACCCATTATAGCGGTATAAGTACCATAAGTTAAATTCCATCCATTTTTAACTAATTGCTCTTAAACCTGCTATGTCATATTCACTATTTCACCACGTCACCCAACAGTTCACCAAACAAGGGAGAGTCGAACCAGGGGCTGCAAGTGTAACGCCCCGCTTTCTCGGGCCCGTTACTTTTTCGATAAAATTCGATAAGTCCCGGTTAATAAAATATATTTTAACAAGAAAAATAGATAAGGAATAAAATATATAAACTTTATACAACAAGTATTCGGACTAAGCTCTGTTTAAAAATAAATTTCCGAAGCTCTTTGATTTTACAATCGTAAAGATAAATTTGCGGAAAACGACAAGATCGATGCTTCCACTGTATGCACCCGTATATGCCGCATCGGTGATTCCGCTTACTCCATAAGTTATCGACTTTCACTTGATTCTGCAACACAACTATACGAGTGAGCTAACGCTCAGTAAAGTATAAAAAATCTAAGAAAATATGTTAAAATAAAATAATAAACACCGTCCGAATTATATATTATAATAAGAGCACATAGTAGGCCCACGGTACCTACCATGTGCTCAACCTACGAGAGATTTTGGCAATGCCTCGTGTTGATGCCGAAAAATGGATCAAACACTGTAGCGGCCCAAAGTTGGACATTGGGCCGGGCCCATCGCCGTTTGTTGACTTCCCTGGGCTATATGTTTGACTCATTGTTCCAGAAGGATATGGCGGATCGGACCCTCCACTTACTGTTGGCCCGGAACTGGGTCCTCCGACTCGTTACCGCAAAGTCCTAAGACTCAGGATATAGGTTGGCGACCACTGAGAACCGAAGCCTCCGTAGGGCAGGTCGACGATCGTAGCTGGAGCAGTCGATGACTGGGAGAACCTGGGGTGATGATGATGTGATGCCGCGCCTCGTTGAGTGTGGTGAGGCTGCCTACGTACCCACTTGCAGCTAAGTGGGATCAGGTCATCTCGTAGTTCAAAGCAGGCGTTGATAGAGCCGTTCCTAGCTGGCCTGCACGAGCCTGGAGTTAATGGTCGTGGAGACGTGGATTCCTTCAGCGCCTTCTCTATAGGAGTCGGCAATTCCTCCGGCGTTTCTGCTCTAGCTGGTGGGAGTAGGACGGCGCTCGGACCTTCCTCTGGGGAGTTGGTGATTCCTCTGGTAGGCCGGGGATTCCTCCAGCGCTTCCGCTCTAGCTGGTGGGAGTAGGCGGTGCTCGGACATTCCTCTGGGGAGTTGGCGATTCTTCCGGTAGGCCGGGGATTCCTCCAGCGCTTACGCTCTAGCTACTCCGGTAGGTCGGGGATTCCTCCAGCGCTTCCGCTCTAGCTAGCTCCTCTGGCAGATCGGACCCTCCATTAACCGTCGGACCGGAACCGGGTCCTCCGACCCGTTACTGCAAAGTCCTAGGACTCGGGATATAGGTCGGCGACCACTGAGAACCGGAACCTCCGTAGGGCAGGTCGTCGGGTATTCCTACCAGAATATATATATATATACAGAAGAGAAAAAACGGTGTTTATCGCTATATAGAGCGTTTGAATCAGAGTTACCGTTTGAATGAAATCAAACTTCTATTTATAGGAGGGGCCGGGGGCCTAAGAGTAATAAAATATTGTCATTTTAGTCATCCGCACCGCGGCGCTGCGGGTTTCGCGCCGCCGCGCCGCGGAATAACCCTACTAGGCGTGAAAATACGTCCTGACGTCCCGTCACGGAGCGGTCCTCTACGCCTAAGCGTCTTACAGTTTTGGACTTATGCCGAAGCTGTACTATTCAGCCTTTGGTCGGAGTTCGCGCTTGAGCGTCTCAACCCCTCGAGCTTATTCCGGTGTTTGCGCCTGAGCGTCTTACGATCCCGGACTTATGCCAGAATCAGATTCTGGTCTTTTGCCGATGTTCGCGCCTGAGCGTCTTGCAGTTTCGGACTTCATCTACCAAGAGGTCACTTTTCAAGTGTTTTTCTTTTCTTGGGTTTTTGTGTAGGCCTTTCGTCGAACTTGTATGCTAAGCTGGTTCATTAACCCCCTAGTCTTCGTGTAATCTAGGAAGGTTGGGAGAAAGCTTGTGGGCAAAAGTAGCAACTTTAATTTTTTAGACCTTTTGGAGAATTTCAATAGATATTTCAGATAGGTGAACAAAATGCGCCTCGTTGGGCGTTCTTCATTGATGATGAGCGAATATTTACATACTTTGGCAATTAGGGCTATTCCCGTGCCTTGTTTATATCAAAAGCGGTAAAGAGCAGATATCCCGTCGTTAAGCTGGCGGGTTAGGAGACTACTGGTGGTACTGTTTGAGGTGTTCCACGTTCCAAAGGCGTGTGATTTCTCTACCCCCATTTCTTCGATGCGGTATGTTCTGTCTCGGATGACTTTTTTGACGCGGTACGGGCCTTCCCATATGGGTCCGAAGACTCCGGCGCCGTGGACTTGGATGTTGGGTCCGACTTTTCTTAGTACCAAACTTCCTTCAGTGAAGCGTCTCTCTTTGATTTTGGAGTTGTAGTATCGCTCCACGATTCACTTTTGGGCGACAAGGCGGGTGTAGGCATCGTTCCGTTTTTCTTCGATAAGGTCGAGCTCTTGGCGCAGGGCCCCATCGTTCTGAAGAATTCCACCCGGGGTGACGGGACCGCTATCTCGGCTGGTATGACGGCTTCGACACCGTATGTCAGAGCGAATGGAGTTTCGCCGGTGGCGTTCCGGGTGGTGGTCCGGTATGCCCAGAGGACCGATGGAAGCTCTTCTGCCCATTTCCCTTTTTTCTCGTCGAGCTTTTTCTTCAGGATCTTCTTTAGGTCTTTGTTTGCTGACTCGACTTGCCCATTTGCTTACGGATAAATCGGCGTTGAGTATGTATTGTTGATCCCAAGCTCGTTGCAGAAGGCTCGGAGGTCCACGTTGTCAAACTGTTTGGCGTTGTCTGTTATGAGTGACGCGGGTATTCCGTGTCGACAGATAATGTTTCGCCAAATGAAATTTGTCGTGTTGGTCTGTGTGATTTTTCCGATCGGTTCCGCCTCGACCCATTTGGTGAAGTAGTCTATGGCTACGATTGCGTACTCGACTCCTCCGGGTGCCTTTGGTAGCTTTCCGATCAAGTCGACCCGCCATTTAGCGAAAGGACGGGGAACCATGACCGGGCAGAGCGGGATTGCCGGCTGTCGGGGAATCTGAGCGAAGCGCTGGCATTTGTCGCATCTACGCGCCATCTCGTGCGCGTCTTTTTTTAGAGTGGGCCAAAAGTAGCCTTGTTTAAGGACCTTCAGGGCGAGGGATAGTCCGGCGTAGTGGTTTCCGCAGACTCCTTCGTGTATCTCCTGCAGGACGAGGTTGGCATCACGTTCGGCGAGGCATTTGAGAAGAGGTTGTAGAAATCCGCGCTTGTAGAGGTTGCCTTCATTAATTATATATCGGGTGGCCCGAAATTTGAGTCATTTGGCTTCATTGCGATCTGCAGCCCGTACTCCAAGTACTTGATTAATGGTGTCATCCAGCTGTTTTCGACTTCGTCGATTATGGCGAGGATTTGAATTTTCTCGATCGATGGGCGCTTGAGAGCTTCGACGGGGACTTTTCCTAATTCTTCGTCGTCGGCGCCCGATGCCATCCGGGCTAGCGTGTCGGCTTCGATGTTTTCTCCTCGCGGGATCTGGGCCATTTCGTACCAGGATAAGAACCATAGGCGACGTTGTGTCTCGGCGAGGTATGCTACCATGTTTTCTTCATTTGCCTGATATTCTCCGTCGACTTTCTTTACTATCAGCTGGGAGTCACAATGTATCCGTAGATTCTTCACCTTGAGCTTCTGGGCGATCTGGAGTCCGGCGAGAAGTGCCTCGTATTCGGCTTCGTTGTTGGAAGCTTTGAATTCAAACCTGATGGCGTAGCGGAGCTTTCCGCCATCGGGGTTGGTGAACACGATGCCAGCTCCAGATCCGTGGGCGTTTGAGGCGCCGTCGACGTGCAGACTCCATATCGGCCCGACGGGGGAAACTTTTCTCTTGGCGACTTGGGGGATCCTCTCGTGTTCTTCTTCTGTTTCGACCTAGGTGTCGTAGGTGAACTCAACGATGAAGTCTGCCACGGCTTGACCTTTGATGGCGACCCGGGGTCGGTATTCCACGCCGTATTCTCCCAACTCTTGCGACCAGATGGCCATTCGCGAAGAGATTCCTTTGAGAAGAGTTTTTCGCACGGGGTGCTCTGTCCGAACCACGATTTGGTGAGCTTGTAAGTATGGGCGGAGTCTTTTCGCAGCGGTAACCAGTGCGAGTGCTAACTTCTCAATATGTTTGTATCGCGTTTCAGCGTCGAGGAAGGCCTTGCTGACGTAGTAGATCGAAAGGTCCTTCTTTTCTTCTTCTCGAACCAAGACTGCACTGACAGCCCTGGTTGAGACAGACAAGTAGAGGAACAATGTTTCCTCGCTCCTTGGTTTTGATAGTAGCGGTGGTGATCCGAGGTAGGTCTTCAATTCTTGGAAAGCGGCTTCGCACTTCTCGTCCCAAGTGAAGTTCTTTCCGCCTTTGAGAGCCTGGAAGAAGGGTTAGCATCGGTCGGTGGCTTTCGATACGAAACAACTTAGCGCGTTGATGCGCCCGTTGAGGCTCTAGACCTCCTTGATTTTTTGAGGGCTCTTCATCTCGAGCATGGCTCGTATCTTTTCGAGATTTGCTTCGATCCCGCGTTGGTTGACAATGAATCCTAGAAACTTTCCGGACTCGACTCCGAATGCGCACTTGGCTGGGTTCAGCTTCATCTGATATCTTTGGAGGAGCTGGAAGGTTTCCCGCAAATCTTTGACGTGATTTGTCGCCTGGAGGATTTTGACGATCATGTCGTCGACGTACACGTCCATCGTATTTCCGATTAATGAGGCAAACATTCGGTTGACTAAGCGTTGGTATGTTGCTCCAGCGTTCTTGAGTCCAAATGGCATGACTTTGTAGCAGTAAAGGCCGCGGTCAGTGACGAACGTCGTGTGGATCTGATCGGGCTCGTGCATCCGGATCTGGTTATATCCTGAGTAGGCGTCCATCATGCTCATGAGTTGATGGCCGGCGGTTGCGTCGACTAGCTGATCGATCCTCGGGAGTGGAAATCAATCCTTCGGGCATGTCGTATTGAGATCGGAGTAGTCTATGCAAATTCGCTATTTGTCATTGGGCTTATTGACCATCAACACGTTGGATACCCAGTCGGGGTACGTGACTTCCTTGATGAACTCTGCAGCGATGAGCTTGTTGACTTCTTCGTTGATCGCTTGGTATCTTTCGGTGTTGAATGCTCGTCTCCGCTATATCTTTGGGGTTTTCCCTTTCTCGATGTTGAGTCGGTGGACGGCGATCTCTGGGTCAATGCCGGGCATGTCGGCGTGCGACCAAGCGAAGACATCTTTGAATTCTGGCAAGAAGGCGATTAGCTGTGTCTTGATCATAACTGGTAGTTGGGCACCAATCGCGACGGTCCTCTCGGGCTTTTGTTCATCTATCACGATTTGGGTTACGTCAGAGGAGGGTTCCATTGTTGGCTTGCGTCTTTCGTCTCTAGGATCTAGCTCGTTGAGAATTTGTGCATTCCTAGGGCTATCGATGTGCTTATCATCCAACTTGTAGATGGTGTTGATGGTTAGCTCGGCCTTCACTGGTTTCGTGCCTTGCGCGTAGCAAGCTCTTGATTCTCGTTGGCTTCCTCGCATGATTCCTACCCCGCCTTCAGTTGGAAACTTGACTAGCAGGTGAAATGTGGACGTGATAGCTTGAAGCTTTTTGAGAGTCGGACTCCCTAGGATAATGTTGTAGGCTGATGGTTGGTCTACAATGAGGTACTTGACTATTTTGGTGACCTGGGCTCCGTCTTCTGATCTGAACGTTGTTGGGAGCTCGATGGTGCCTTCGGCAAAGACCGGCTTTCCGTTGAAGCCGTAGAGCGGGGTCTTGATCGGTGCCGGGGATATTTCTCCTAAGCTCATGCGTTCTAGAGCCGTTTTGAAGATGATATCCGCCGAGCTTCCGTTATCGATCAATACTCGTCGTACCCTGTTGTTGGCGATGAGTGTCTCGACCACGATTGCGTCGTTGTGCGGATGTAGGACTGCTCGAGCTTCCTCCTCTGTGAAGGTTATTGCCTTGCTGGGGAGTATTGCTATTGGGTTCATGAGGCTTGTCAAGTTGACCTGGTGTATTTCTCTGTCTCCTTCTAAGGCTCGGGCGTACCTCTTTCGTTTATTTCCGGAGTCGCCGGTCTCGAGCCCGCCTAGGATGGTTGACACGACGTTGTATTGAAGGGCCTTGGTTTTTCCCCGTTCTTCGTTCTGATGGGAACCGCTCGGATCGTCGCTTCGAGATCGCTCGGTACCTTGGGGCTGCAGGTTAGTGGATGACTCGTTTCTTGCTACTAGCTTCTTGACGAACTCCTTAAGTTGTCCGTCTTGAATCAGTTGTTCGATCTGCTTTCTCAGATGCCAGCACTCAGACGTTGTATGTCTGTGGTCTTGGTGGAACTCGCAGTATCGACTTTTATCTCTCTTGACATTCTTCGTCATTGGCTTGGGATGGTTGAACTTGTCTCCGTGGAGGCTGAAGATCATTGCCGGTGATGTCGTCAAGGGGGTGAAATTCATGTCCTTCCGGAACTTCTCTGCTTGCCTCGGTTGTTGAAGTCAGTCTCTGGAACTTGGTTGTTGCTGTTGTTTTTTTCTCTGCGGTTCTTCGTCGCTGCCTTTGTGGTTATCCCATGGTCGTCCTTTTCCGTTTATCCTAGCCGTCTGCCGTCTGGTTTGCGGCGGTGCGGCGAGGCCTTTCGGACGTTTGTGTATCGATGTCGTATGATTCTTCCTGATGACAAGGGATTTCCCTTCGTCGGTCGATGTGTTGACGCAGGTCTTCACTCTGGTTGAGGCGGTTGAGGTGGTTGCGGAGGTCTCCCTCATCTTCTGCACGTGTTCTAGTGTTGGTGCGCTGCGGCGGGTGGAACCTCTGCACATCTGCGCTATCGGCCACATCTTCTTCTCTTCCGAGTCGGTCGAAGGCCGATCTTCGGGTTGCCTGTGATTGCGTTGGCCTTTGGATGTCTCCAGGGGCTGGTCGTCGTCACGTTTCGGGGCATTCCCTTGGTGTGGGCTCTAGAGCTTCTTCCGTTGGACTCCCATCTTCGCCGGCGACTTCTTGGATTATGGCGTTGTTCTCGATGTATCTGGAGATTAGCCCGGTTAGTCGGAAGACGCTATCTTCCAATCGTGCCATCCGCCCATCTTGCTCGTTGGTCGTTCGGTCTTGGCGGATGCTCGTATCTGGCTGGTTCCGAGCTCGGTTCTGGCGTGCGTTGACTTGAGCTCGTGTGTTTTGGGCAATGCTTGCCGCTGGGCGGGATGACGTGTGCCCCGTTGACTTGGTCGACATCCTAAAAAGTTAAAAGAAAAAGGTTGAAAACTTGATTGCTAGGAGGCTACTCGGAGGCTTGATCTCGATGGCCCCCTCCTTCTAGCGCCAAAATGTTGATGCCAAAAAATGGATCAAACACTGTAGCGGCCCAAAGTTGGATATTGGGCCGGGCCCATCGCCGTTTGTTGACTTCCCTGGGCTAGATGTTTGACTCACTGTTCCTGAAGGATATGGCGGATCGGACCATCCACTTACTGTTGGCCCGGAACCGGGTCCTCCGACTCGTTACCGCAAAGTCCTAAGACTCGGGATATAGGTCGGCGACCAGTGAGAACCGAAGCCTCTGTAGGGCAGGTCGACGATCGTAGCTGGAGCAGTCGATGACTGGGAGAGCCTGGGGTGATGATGATGTGATGCCGCGCCTCGTTGAGTGTGGTGAGGCTGCCTACGTACCCACTTGCAGCTAAGTGGGATCAGGTCATCTCGTAGTTCAAAGCAGGCGTTGATAGAGCCGTTCCTAGCTGGCGTGGACGAGCCTGGAGTTAATGGTCGTGGAGACGTGGATTCCTTCGGCGCCTTCTCTATAGGAGTCAGCAATTCCTCCGGCTCTTCTGCTCTAGCTGGTGGGAGTAGGACGGCGCTCGGACCTTCCTCTGGGGAGTTGGTGATTCCTCCGATATGCCGGGGATTCCTCCAGCGCTTCTGCTCTAGCTACTCCGGTAGGCCGGGGATTCCTCTACCGGGGATTCCTCCAGCGCTTCCGCTCTAGCCACTCCGGTAGGCCGGGGATTCCTCCAGCGCTTCCGCTCTAGCTAGCTCCTCTGGCAGATCGGACCCTCCACTAACCGTCGGACTGGAACCAGGTCCTCCGACCCGTTACCGCAAAGTCCTAGGACTCGGGATATAGGTCGGCGACCACTGAGAACCGGAACCTCCGTAGGGCAGGTCGTCGGGTATTCCTACCAGAATATATATATAGAAGAGAGAAAACGGTGTTTATCGCTATATAGAGCGTTTGAATCGGAGTTACCGTTTGAATAAAATCAAGCTTCTATTTATAGGAGGGGCCGGGGGCCTAAGAGTAATAAAATATTGTCATTTTAGTCCTCCGCACCGCGGCAGCGCGGGGTTCGCGCCGCGGCGCTGCGGGTTTCGCGCCGCCGCGGCGCGTGGTTCGCGCCGCCGCGCCGCGGAATAACCCTACTAGGCGTGAAAATACGTCCTGACGTCCCGTCACGGAGCGGGGGCGGCGCGCTTCACCGCTTAGTTATTATTTTAATAATAATAAAAATTGTGTCCGCATTTTTTAGGCTTCTCGGTCTTGAGATACGGGCTTTTTTGGGGTCGTTTTGGGCCGAAATTGATTGGAATAAAATCACCCATAACACCTTGTATCTCAGAACTAAGTTGATTCATCCTCAAGGTAGCCAACCTCTTAAGATTGATCCCAATTGATTTGGTCGGCAAAATCGTCGCATAATAGATTTCTCAATTATTTTAAGCAAAGTAGTGATCGATCCTGAGACATCTGTCTGGAACGGGTATATAATTTTACAAAATTAAACATAATAACATACACATAAGTAAATGAATATGAAAAAACAATAAATAGTTGCATATATATATTAACCCAATGCATAAGTTCTGTTTTTTTAAGAAATTTGTTGCAAACTCTGAACTGGGAGGGCTGGGGACAAAGCTTCCAAGATATTTTCAAAGAAAAGTCGTAGCGAAGCATGGGTATCGCCAATAGAGCTTCACTACCAAAATATATTGATCGGTTCACAGAAGCTTTAGAGATATGAATTTCACCCAATCGAAAAAAAAAAAAGAGAGAGAAAGCTCGCATATAGGAAGCTACAAGAGTTTTCGGGTGCTGAATATTGAGAGTGGAGCTTCCTATTTATAAGCTCCGATCCCATGAAACTAGGACTGTAAAAATTTATCATATTATCGAATTATTAATTTATAAAGTATTAGTTATATAACTATTATGATTAAAAAGAAGAAGAAAAATCCTATGAAATATGTCAAGAAAATTGTAATAGTAATACACAGTTTGAAGATCAAATTACCGAACCAAGCTTTCTTGGCCTAGTGGTAACTTCACTACATACTTATCCAAAAGGTTCCGAGTTTAAACCCCGTGAAACGCAAATGCGTGCCCCCTTTACACATGTAAATTTGGCCAATAGTATCACATGTGTTCTTACATTGAATATTATAGTAATGCAAGAATGTATTGTAACATTGGCTAATAGTGTCACTCTCCGTTAAAAAAAAAAAAGAAGATGATATTAATGAAATGGAGCTTGGTTCACCATTGATGCAATTGTAGCGACAATCTGAAGTATTTTTTTTTTCATCACGAAAATACAACACCGGACCTTTATGTCACGCAGAAGCTTAGAGTTGAAGTTGAAGAAAACATAAATTTCAAGAATAGACAAATAACTTCATAATCATTTTTTAAAAACATTACATGATTAGTTAATTAGTGTAATTATCATTATTTAAGATGATTTCATAACTAGTTATGCAATGATTTATTTTATTTATAGTGATTTCATAATTATATATTGTAATATTATTATTTTTGTATTGAATTATTAATTTATATATATCAGTTTGGACCTATATACTTCTAAAAAATATTATTATTTTAAAAAATTTAACGAATTTTAATTTTAACTAGTCAGACACGAATCGGAACCGAATAAAATTATTATATAATATAGTATTTATTTTATCGAGATTACACTGTATTTCATTTCCATAGGACCCCTTTATGCCCCTTAGTAGGACCAAATTATTTGTCCGATTATTATTATTCTCTTCTTTTCACAAAAAGTAGAGTACGACGACAATTGTTGCAGCTACACTACATTGGTATCTAGAATGGTCTTTCTTAATGCGCGAAAATGGCTTATAACTGAGAACCGGTTCCACGGTTCGAGCCCGGGCCAGACCCAGTAGTTGCGTGGGCGGTCAAAGGTGCAGTCAATGCGGGTTGATTGTTAGTCGTAAAAGCTGGAGGCGTATCCTTCTTCTTCGGCAAGCCTCCGGGCTATTCTTGGCGATCCTTGATGATTTTCCTTCCTCGACGAGGTCGTCAGCGGCGAGGGAGGACTTGCAAAAAAGAAAAGATTGATGCCGCACCCCCGTGTTAAGACGAAAGCTGCCTACGTATCTCAGGTCACCACATAGTTCAGGGTTAGTGATAAATGGAGGAATGGCGATGTGGTTTGTATAGTCGTTGGAGTCGTTTGAGGTTGTGCGGAGGTGACCGTCGCTGGTGGCGATGGTATTACCGGCAAGGGTGTCGTGGTAGACTTACTCATATGTCGAGGGTCGTAACCGGCGAGGGTAGCCTTGGGCGACGCCTGATAATACATGGGGCGAACCATATGACTATGTAAAACAACCTTTCAAAGCAAGGCTTAGACTCTATCAATATCTCAACTTCTATTCGGACCTTCCTGGCGAACCCCTGGGGCGGCGAAAGCACTGGTCTAGGTCGACTGGAGGAAAGGGCAAATTTTATAGAGAGAAGCTCTGGAGAAAGTTGTGAGAGGATGTGTAAAATGAGGAGGAGGGGGTGGCGAATTTCCCTTGCCATGGAGGCCTTGTCGCGGCTCCTTATCTTGGCGAGGGGTTCGTCGGTTGCTTCGTGGCTCGTCCGTTGCGTCTTCCGGGTGTCTGCAAGCTTGTATGCCGAGTCCGAGAGAATCCTGAGGAACGGCCTTTCAAAGATCATCTTAAGCTCGGGTCTTCTCGTCGTGTGCAATTCTTGTGAATTATCCCATGTCGATGTTATCGACGAGGGGTATGCCTTCGCCAAGGTTCTTCATCGCCGTCGAAGGGGCTTGTCGCTTGGCGAGTATATCCGTTGCCCTGTCAGAGGGGCACTAGTAAAAAAAGACATCCTTGCGACAAATATTTTTCGCAGCAGAAAATTAGTTGCTAAAAGACTAAGTTAGCAACAGAAAATTTGGTCGCAAATAACATTGTTCTATGGTTCTTTGCCCGACGAGGGTACTCGTCGGGAGGTTCGTCAAGGACCACGTAAGGAGGCTCTTCGTGGACTCCCTGGGGTCGCCTTGACCTCGCCGTCTTTCGCTCCTAGCCTCCGGGGATCTTCTATGGTCTTTGTTTCCTTCAGACCGATGACGGTCGTCAGGTTCCTTGTCGAGGAATGACCTCGTTGGGTTGTCCGAATTGCCTTCTCGAAGATAGACTTCGGTCCAGTATTTTGCCTTCTGGGCTTTCGGGGTTCCGGGCCTCGCCAAATGAGTTGGGTCTTGGGCTCTTGGTCTTTGACTTCGCCGATGGGCTTTGACTTTTGCCAATAGAGCTCAATTTTTATATAACTCGAAAAATATGTGTAGCAGTCTTGAAATTAATAAAGCTCTAGAATTATCCGGTTCAAAAAACAAATTCTAAAAAAATCAGTTCTTATAGTTAGGAAAGGAATACTACAACCAGATTCACTCTGGAGGATTCGGATCCGATCACCCGGAACCAGAATCTAGTTATAGAAAAAGTTGTTCTTTTGAAACATGTATTTTCGGTTTAAGGTAAAAGAACCAAAATCCGTTTTTTTACAGTCTTACATTTCTCTCTTTCTATATTAAATATTTATCTGATTGTTCCGGTACGACTTCGTTAAAGAGTTTATGGATTTGTCCTGAGAACTTATCATTTCTGCTACCTTTGTAGGAGACAAGAGGAATTGGGGACTCAAGATCGATATAGGTACGTCGGTACTAACAAGTCACGCCGTCGTGAACGCCATTAAAAAATGACAAATATCATAATGATTTATGAATTAGGAGAATGGCGGCATAAAGATTGAAATTTATCTAACATGAGGTGACATGTTTCAAGCTTTCAATTGCACTGAATTAATACCCCAAACACCGAATAATCATGTTTTCGATTAATTATTTCCGATTAACCTCGTTAAAGTTGAATATTCTGGACACTAGAAGAAAGCAAGCGAAAATCCTGAACAACCACAATATGACAGGGGCTGGAGGAAGTTCATTGTTTCTGTTTATCTGGATGATCCCAATATTTCGTTGTCTCAGAAGTAAGAGATCGTTTACGTTATGGAGGAAGAATAATAGAGACCTTGAAGCCTTTATAAGGAATAATGGGGACTTAACTGTGAAACGATATGACTTCTCCGCCGTTAAGAGAATGACAAAATCTTTCAAGCAGAAGCTCGGCGAAGGAGGTTTCGGCGTTGTGTACAAAGGAAAGCTGCAAGACGGACGTCACGTGGCCGTGAAACTCCTAAACTCATCGAAAGCGAACGGAGAAGTACAATTTGTTAACGAGGTCGCAAGCATTTGCAGAACTTCACACGTAAATATCGTTACCCTTCTTGGGTTTTGCTTAGATGGTCAGAAGAGAGCTCTCATCTATGAATATTTGCCCAACGGGTCACTGGAAAAGTTCGCTTTCAAAGACAATCTTTCGGTTCCGAAGATGGAATGGGAAAAACTGCTTCACATTGCCACGGGAATCGCTCGGGGTTTGGAGTACTTGCATCGAGGTTGCAATACTAAAATTCTACACCTCGACATAAAGCCACACAACATCCTCTTAGATGAAGATTTCTGCCCAAAGATCTCCGACTTTGGGCTTTCGAAAATCTGTACATCGAAGGAGAGCATCGTATCTCTGATGCAGGCGAGAGGAACGATAGGATACGTCGCTCCAGAGGTGTTCAACAGAATCTTCGGCAGAGTTTCATCCAAGTCCGACGTTTATAGCTACGGAATGATGATTCTGGAGATGGTCGGTGGAAGAAAGAACATCAACGTCGAAGTGAACAACACGAGCGAAATATATTTCCCGGATTGGATTTACAAGCAACTTGAGACAATGAGCGATAATTTGCAGCTGGGATGTGACGTGACAAGTGAAGAAAATGGCATCGCGAAGAAGATGATAATAGTCGGGCTGTGGTACATTCAGACAAAGTCGACGGATCGGCCATGAATGAGTAGAGTGATTGAAATGTTGGAAGCGAGAGAGCCTTTGTGTGTCCCGCCAAAGCCTACGTTCTCTTTGCCTGACAGATTGCCGGACGATTTCCCGACCGAGCTGGATTCCGAGTCTCTTACGCATTCGATAATATAGTTTTTATGGCTTTCTATAATGAGTTTGTCAACTGCATATGAATTACCACGTTTCTTTAGTGGTTGCTTCAACTTCAAATTTTCTTGTAATAGACCGCCAGAATAATTTGTTAGTCGTTTTTAATTTGATGTCGTTTGATCAGATATTGTCAATTCCATTTTTAGTGTCGTTTCAATCTTTGATTCAACAAATACTTCCTTTGTTTGTCGTTTCTATTTTTTGCGCTTGTGTACTGTTTTTACGACACTTATCTTTTTTAAATTATAAAATAGAGGGATAACACATTAAACATACTTTCTTTGTTTGTCGTGTCTCTTTTTCTTGAAGTTGTTACATCTAGGCTGAAACCGGGTTAAAAATCCGGTTTTTTAAGACCCGAAGCCCAAATCCAAATTTATGGGTTTTGCTTTTTAAATCCCAAACCCAGTTTTTGTAAGGCAAAACCCGATTATCCGAGTTAGGGTTTCTACCAGGATTTTATTTGAAAACCCGAACCCGAATTAGTTTCGGGTTTTGGATTTTTAATTCGGATTCGTGTTTTTACCCATATTTTTACCCCGATTGTGATTAAAAAACCTAAAAATTATATTTTAATACATAATTTTGATGTACAAATTCGTCGTTTTATTAATACGACATGTTGTACAAGTTATGAATTAATTAAATTCGTAAGCAAAATAAATAAAAAGCTCAAAAGAATATTACATAATCAAAATGGGCCCAATACAAAGCTAAAAGCCCACGAATCAATTAGAAATTATAAAAGAGACGAACATAAACAAATGGGCTTAAAAGCACAAAAGCTATCCGGCAACAAGCAAAAGGAATGAAGGGCAGAATCGTCATAAATCTTGTTCGGCCTAATTAATTCAAATCTACGCGGAAGACAAGGAGCACGAAGTCAAATCCACTGCAATTCTACGCGGTCAAGATTTCAACTCGGCGAAAAGGGTTCAATCGTGGAGCACGTGTCAGCTAGACAATTGGTCAGTCCAGACAACTCGGAAATGTGACCCAACAATCCAGGAAATCCAACGGAAAGATTCGAAGACTATAAATACCAACTCTAATTAAGAAATACACACGCATGTTCATAATGGAGAATACTGAGAGAGCTTTTTGTCTGGAAATATTATGTGTCGAGAGTTTTTTCTTTGTATTTTCTCTATTATTTTTACTCCCTCTTTTCATCCGAACAAGATTGCTACACATACCTGTCTGCTCATGTTTCTTATCGCAATAAACTAACAAAGGACGTGGACAACTATCGTCTTGGGACAAACCTCTCTAAAAATCCCCGTTTCATTTATTCGCTTTCGTGTACACACACACACACACACAAATATATATATATATATATGTATGTATATATATATAGAGTGTTTGAGAGTTTGCAACGCAAAAGATATATATATATATATATATATATATATATATATATATATATATATATGTATGTATATATATAGAGTGTTTGAGAGTTTGCAACGCAAAAGATAATATTCCACTTAAGTAAATCAACATCATATATCTGCAAGTCACTGTGACCGTTGAGGTGGGAAACCACGTCAACAATAATCAATTCTAATCAACATTATAAAAATAAAAATGAAATATTTATAAAAAAATCCGAGTTTTAGTAACCTACTAACCGGGTTTGGGGTTTTATAACTCTAAACCCGGAACCGATTAAATTTGGTTGCTGGTTTTTTAAAATTAGGGTTTGGTTTAACCCTATTTTTATTCGGTTTCGGTTTTTAAAACCTGATTCAGCCCGGTTTCGGTTAAAAACCCGCATTTTTGGGTTTTATTTATAGGCCTAGAGTTACATTGGACCAGGTTCCGGGCTTTTTAGATGTGTTTTTGGCATGGTTGATAAAAGCCCATTGTTTTAATCGGGAACAAGGCTGGTCCCACATTTGGATTTTAATTCTCAATTTTCAGTAAGATATAAAAACTCTAGATGAAATAATAAGAAGAGTCTATATCTTGGTATTAAGTGCCCCGACATGCTTTCAACGTGCCTTCGGTACGCCTGTTTTTTGAAAGTTGCGGTGTGTCATCGGCATGCGGCATGCCCATGAACAATTATAATCTATCAATATGATGTCTTATTTTAACTGTAACCTTATATTTATATTCTCTATAGATTACAAGTACATTTCTTATTTTTATATAAATACAACTATAACCTATCAATATAATGTTTAATTATTAGTGTGATTTTTTAGTTATTTATGTATTATGGTGATAAATATGTAAGTTTGAACCTATGTAAAAATATTTTCTAAATATAAAAATTCTTCTCCAGAATTTCTGTCGGCATGTGGTATGCTCGTGAAACTTATGCGGCATGCGGCATGCCCTTTTTCGGACTTACCAGTCGGCATGTCCGTCGTCATATGGCATGCCCGTTGCATGCGGCATGCCCATAAAATGGAGGGAGCGAAACGTCGTAGAAAACGACATTTAGAACCTTGGTCTATATAATAAATCCATATAAAATATTCAACCTTTTCAAATGAAACAAGTTCGAACTCCAAAATAAAATTTAAAACGATAACAAGTTTACATCTAAAATTATATATTTCGAAAGAGCCCCGTTTCCGTGTTTGTAATCGGGAACCAGGAACTAAACCGAGTCCCGTAGGGAAAACAACAATACAAAATTTGCCATATGCAGAGTAAAATGAGCGGAAAGAAACGACATGATTTTAAAGTAAAGAAGATTGGTGATCTTACAAACCGAAGCACAGCCATCTGAAAAATAACTACAAACTAATAAAAACGACAGGAAAAGGACCCATTAGAAGTAAACGATAGCTATTATAGAAACGACAAGAAAAGAAAAACGACAAACTTAAGACACGACAAGATTTATAGTATGGATGTACTATAATTAGGACAGGAGTAGAAACGACATATTTTTGTCCTTTAAAAAGGAAAATGGCATATGGATAAAAAACGACAAATAAAATTAAATGACATAGTTTTGAAGTAAGAAGTGTAATATTGTAAAAGGTATATTTTCGGTATAAGTACCCGCAAGTTAGCTATTAGATTCTCATTGAAAGCAAAAGTTTTATTCCTGAAGCACTTCAATTTAATACTCTGTTAATTTCAAATTAGTTTAGATATTATTAATAGGAACTTCAAATTAATATAATTCCAGGATTTAAAGTTTTGAAGAGAAACTTGTGTGCAATTGAATTTCGGGTATGTTTCTTCCAAAATAAAAAAATGATTATAATAGAATATGATTATAAATGAATCATTATGGCAATAAGATTAAGGGTAAACTGCGGCTAATGTACCCAATGTTTGATTTTCTGCGGATTATGTACCCAATGTTTATTTTTGGCGGTTAATGTACTCAATGTTTGATCCGTTAGATATTTTTGGGTTTTCCGTCAGTTGACCGTTAGAGAGTTATATGTACATTTTTCGTATTTTTGACATAACTCACTCATTTTTTGTCCAAATTTTATGCACGACCTATGGTTGGAAAGATAAGAGATAGATCTACAACTTTAATGTTTTAAGTTTTGTAAAATCAGTTTAAAAAAAATACGAAATTTCATGTACAACGTAAAACTGGACATTAGTTTAATGCAAAATATTTGTTTCGAGCAAATTTTAATATACTTAATGACTTTTTATGATGAAACGTAAAAGTAAAAAGTTGTAGATAAATGTTTTATCTTTCCAACGGATGTTTATTTATAAATTTTGGATAAAAAACGAGTGAGTTATGCCAAAAATATGAAATATTATTTCACATCACATCTTTTATATTTTTGGCATAACTCACTCATTTTTTGTCCAAAATTTATAAATAAACAACCGTTGGAAAGATAAAAAGTTTATCTACAACTTTTTAGTTTTACGTTTCATCATAAAAAGTCATTAAGTATATTAAAATTTGCTCGAAACAAATATTTTGCTTTAAACTAATGTCCAGTTTTACGTTGTACTTGAAATTTCGTATTTTTTTAAAACTGATTTTACAAAACTTAAAACATTAAAGTTGTAGATCTATCTCTTATCTTTCCAACCATAGGTCGTGCATAAAATTTGGATAAAAAATGAGTGAGTTATGTCAAAAATACGAAAAGTGTACATATAACTCTCTAACGGTCAACTGACGGAAAACCCAAAAATATATAACGGATCAAACATTGGGTACATTAGCCGCCAAAAATAAACATTGGGTATATAATCCGCAGAAAATCAAACATTGGGTACATTAGCCGCAGTTTACCCTAAGATTAAAATTAAAAACAAGTGTGTTAGAGTTTGATTGGGTTGGGCTTACATACGCCGGTCGAAAAAAAAATGAAAACATAATTCTACACTATTAATGTTTAGAGCATATATCGGTAATATCCCTTAATTTAATGGGCAGGGGATGCCCTCCCTCTCACATACATAATTTCATTTTCTAACATTTAAAAATAAAAATATTTATTATTATTATTATTATTATTATTATTTTATCGTTATTTTTCCATTAATTCTCGATCTCTCTTAGAAAATTCTAAGGATTCAACAAAAATATTTGAAAAACTTCTTGTGTACAAGTCTTTGGCCAATCTTATTATTTTTGCGTACCATCATTCAACGTATCTTTCACTTTCTCTCACGAAAGAGACGAAGACTCATCGCTATTTCCTTCTTCGTGCCATCATTATCACTCACTCAATCTTCGTTCTCATGATCAAATCCAACTCTCTCCTCTCTCTCCTTTACAATCATGAAACTCTCCGATCATCTGTTGCTCGCTGTCGCTGTTCTCGCCGTCTTCCCCTCGCAGATTCTCAGTCAAGACGGCGAGGAGTTGGAAACATGTCGTTCGCAGTTCTTCAGCTGCGATGATGTCGTCCGGAACCTGTCATTTCCTTTCAACGGCAGCTCAAGGCCTTCGTTTTGCGGCCAATCCGGCTTCGAGCTTCGCTGCATAAACAATGAGTACACATTCATCACTATAGACGACATCGAGCTTCGCGTTCTGAACGTCTCCGAAGTCGATCCCTGTACGATCACTCTCGCGGGGAACGAGCTCTGGGATGCTGATCTTTGTCGCCAGAAACCCCAAAGGCGCCTTGAGTTGAATAACGATCCCAGCTTCCACTTTGCTCAGACTGTCGGATACCTCAATCTGATCTATGATTGCCCCTACGAAGGCTTATCACTGTCAGTCCCGCACAAGTTTCCTTGCGCTGAAAATGCTGATCGGAGCTTCTTTTACTTGAATGATTCGGCTTTGGATTTGGTAAACATGTCGAGCCAGCTTGGAGAATGTCGAGGTTGGAAGCTACGGCTGAGAGGAAGTTTGCATACTTGGTGCCCTGAAAAAGGGGTTTGACTTGAATTATGGACCATTTCCTTACTGTTCTGTAGAAGCTCCGGCGGACGGTGCGGGAGTAACGCGACCTTTTCCTTTCTATGCTTCTGCGGCGATCGGACGGAACTTCTTTCGTGTGGAGGTACGATTTTTTTTCTTTTTCTTCCACTTATTGTCAAAGTTGGGGTGCCTTGTCGTTGTACTTTTCTCTCATTTAACTCAAGAAACTAGAGATGAAACCGGGATCAAATACCCGGTTATGGACTTTCCTTTTTCTTAATCCCATTTATTCGAGCTTTCAAAGGTCGGGTTTGGACCTGATCCTGGTTATGAAAAAGCTTAATTAGTTTATAAATCGGGAACTGGAGGCTGGGTCAATCTCGATTTTGGATTGAATTCATAATTATATGGGTAAAAATCAGGCTTTGCACCGGTTTAAAAAGTATTAAAAAATTAAAATAAATATATTAAAATCAAATAATAAGCACAGTCCAAATAATATATTCCAATAATTCATCCAAACTTGCTCAGTATAAAAAAAAAACATATCAAAATAAGTAGTTAACATTTTTGCGCCCTCCGCACCTACGGGGGATTGTGTTGGCAACTGCCTCGTATCCCGGAATTAAATCTTTTAATCCTCAGGGTAATAGACTTTTTAAAATTGATGTTGTCGGTAAAATTATATTTTTCGAAAGAGCCCGGTTTCCCTTTTTTAAATCGGTGATCATGAACTAAATCGGGTCCCGTACGAAAACAACGATATGAAATTTGCCATATGCAGAGTAAAATGAGCAGAAAGAAACGACATTTAAAACAAATACCTAAAAGAAAAGGGTAAAATTTCAATCTTCATGAAACGGCATGATTTTAAAGTAAAGAAGATTGGTGATCTTACAAACCGAAGCACAACTATATGAAAAATAACAGCAAACTAATAAAACCGACAGGTAAAGGACCCATTGGAAGTAAACGACAGCTATTGGAGAAACGACAAGATAAGGAAAACGACAAAAAAAATTAAAGCGACAAGATTTTAAAGTATGGGCGTAATATAATTACGACAGAAGTTAAAGAAAAATGACATATGGTTAATAAACGACAGAAAAACAGAACGGACGTGGTTTTGAAGTAAAAAGTATACTATTGTAAAATGTATATTTTCGGCATAAGTATCCGCAAGCTAGCTATTAAGTTCTCATTGATAGCAAAAGTGTTATTCCTTTAGTCTTCAATTTAATGCTCTGTTAATTTCAAATTAATTTATATATTATCAATATGAACTTCAAATTAAAATATTTGCAGGATTTAAAATTTTGAAGAGAAACTTATTTGCAATTGAATTTGAATGTCAGGTATGTTTCTTCCAAAATAAAAAAAAAATAATGATTATAATAGAATATAAATGAATCATTATGGCATTAAGATTAAAATAAACAAGTGTCTTATGTTCTAATGGAGTTTGATTGGGTTGGGCTAACATTTTAAGACTACATATGCCGTTGAAATAAAAAGAATGAAAACATATTTCAAAGATTTAGAGCATATGTGGTAAATATCCCTTAATTTAAGCAGTGAGGCCCTCTCTGTCATATACATAATTTCATTTTCTAACATTTAAAAAATAAAAATATTTATATTATTATTTTATCTTTATTTTTCAATTGATTCTATCTATCATAGAAAATTCTAAGAATTTTTAACCAAAATATCTGAATAACTAATTTTTTTTTTGTACAAGTCTTTGGTCAATCTTATTATTTTTGCGCAACGTATCTTTCACTCTCTCTCATGAAAGAGACGAAAACTCATGGCTATTTCCTTCTTCATACCATCATTATCACTCACTTAATTTTCCTTCTCATGATCGAATCCCAATCTCTCCTCTCTCTCCTTTACAATCATGAAACTCTCCGATCATCTGTTTCTCGTTCTCGTCGCTCTCGCCGTCTTCCCCTCGCCCGCTCTCAGCCAAGATGGCGACCAATTGGAAACCTGTCGTTCGCAGTTCTTCAGCTGCGGCAGCGTCGTCGGTAGCCTGTCGTTTCCTTTCTACGGCGGCTTGAGGCCTTCGTTTTGCGGCCAACCTGGCTTCGAGCTTCGCTGCATAAACAACGAAACATTCATCAACATAGACGAAATCGAGTTTCGCGTTCTGAAACTCTCCGAAAACTCCCACATGCTTATTATCAATAGTCAAAACGCAAATAAAGAATGGATTTAATTGTCGCTGTCTTTCGTTGATTAAGTCCACTCTACCAAAGTGCGAAGTTTATTCTTATTTTACTCATAAATTCACCAACTCTTAAAAATAATATATACTTTCCTGATCACTGTGGTCTATATCAAATGGGTTCATCCTTTTGTCTAACAAAAGAAAAAGTAACTCAAATGTAGTGAAAATTAGGGATAATTTCGGTAAAAATATTTTAAAGTTATTCAAAATAGCATGAGATATTTTTAAGCTTTCATTTGCACTGAATAATTACTTAAAGTTGTGAATTTTTGTTTTTCGATTTATTTTATTCCATGTTTCTTCATATTCTGGAAATTTTAAGTTAATACTTCAATTTCTAACATATACATGTAAATGCTTTACAATTTACATTAACGAAAATACATGAGACAAAACCAATCAAAACCGCAAAGTTTACGAGTTTAGGTATTTATTCAGCGTAACTGAAAATTTAAAAAATATATCAACTTATCTTCAAACACTCAACGTACTTTATTCACAGTTCCCAAAAGTTTATGATAAAAACAGTCCTAAACACTATCGTATTTTATGATTAAAATCAGAAAATGAATTGCATCACTTATTCATAATTCACACATCATATATATAACACATTTAATATTATCATTGACTTGTACTATTATTTCGCTTGAAAACTACATAAACTAATAATTGAATACGATTTAAAAAAAAAATCGTTTAGTATTTTATATTTATATAAAATCGTTAATTCGTACTATGATGCTTCCCTGCATTAAATTTCAACCAAGAAGACCTCGTTTTACTAGTCAACTTAACAGCCAATCCTCTCTATTTCTATTTTCTATTTTCTTTGATCCCATCACTCTCTCTCATAGAAAATTCTAAGCTCTAACCATTTAACCAAAATATCTAATTTATTCTATTTTGGGGTGAACTCCTTCACTTTGTTAATTTTTTCCCGATTCATCCCCTCAATTTATAATTTTGTCTTTATGTAGCCCTTCTGTCAAGTTACCGTTACTTTTAACGGATATTATATTCTTGACACGCGACTCACAAGAGTCTAACGAGTTAGTTTTGTATATTTTTCTCTAGACATAAAAAAAAAAAAAAAAAAAAGTCGAGGGAGTGATATTGTAATTATGCAGAGTCAAGGGTCATATAGGGATGAAAATATAAAGTGAGGTGAGGGGTGTCACAGGGTCAAACGGACCCACCCGCAAGACTCCCGTGCGGCACTCGGTAAGTCCGTTAACCGAGTCAGCCATCCACACGTTTGTCGCCATCGCTGGTTTCACCCTGCCTTGGGTTCGTCAGGAGAGCGGCTTCAGCTCCCGACCAGCACTACGCCACAGGCAACAGGATGGCAAGTCCCGAGACCTGCCGTAGTCGCCTAGCCCTTCGTTACCGAAGCCCACCTAGACTACCCTTACACCTAGACATTCTACCCAGATTTTACCCAGCGACGGATCCCCGACAAGACTTGTCCCACCCCAGTCCTACCCTGACTTTAGGGGTGTGACAAGGGGTGTGTATCGATATATGTCCTTTCTTTTACCGAAGTCTTTAGTCAACCATATTATCTTTCACAAGACAATTGGTCAATCTTCATTCTCATGAATCGAATCCAAATTTCTCCTCTCTCCTTAGCAAACATGAAACTCTCCGATCATCTGTTGCTCGCTGTCGCCGTTCTCGTCGCTCTCGCCTTCTTCCCCTCGCCGCTTCTCAGCCAAGTGGGCAATGAGTTAGAAATCTGTAGTTCGCGGTTCTTCAGCTGCGGCGACGGCGTCCGGAACCTGTCGTTTCCTTTCTACGGCGGTACGAGGCCGGAGTTTTGCGGCCACCCAGGCTTCGGGCTTAGCTGCAAGAACAAAGAAACATTCATCACCATAGACGAAATCGAGCTTCGCTTTCTGAAAGTCTGTGAAAATTCCAGTATGATCACTCTCGCGAGGAACGAGCTCTGGGATGCTGATCTTTGTAGCCATAAACCCCAAAGGCTCCTCGAGTTGAATAACGAGTCCGCCTTCCACTTTGCTCCGACTGTCGGATACCTCAATCTGATCTATGATTGCCCCGAAGATGCCTTTCCACTGCCAGTCCCGTACAAGATGTTTCTTTGCCCTGAAAACGATGATCGGAGCTTCTTTTACTTGAATGATTCGGTTTTCGATTTGGTGAACACGTCGGGCCAGCTTGGAGTATGTCGGAGTAATGTTATAAAAGTTCCGGTATCTCAGAGTGGTTTGGCTGAGGTTGAAAGCCAAGGCGGAGACGAAGATGACATACTTGATGTCCTGAAAAGGGGGTTTGACTTGGATTATGGACCATTTCTTTACTGCGAACACTGTAGAAACTCTGGCGGAAGGTGCGGGAATAACGCGACCTATTCCTTTCTATGCTTCTGCAGCGATCGGACGGAACTTGTTTCGTGTGAAGGTACGCTTGTTTTTTTCTTCTTCTCCCACTTATTGTCAAATTTGGGGTGTCATGTCATTTACGGGAGCTTAAGATAATTAGCCATATCAATGTTTTGAAATTGTTAAAATAGCCATTGTTTGATTAATTTTGTGTCATAGCCAATAAACCACATTAAATGATATAAAATGACTTATCTACCCTTATTATTATTAATAATTAATATTAAAATTCGAATTAACAAAAATATTGAAAATTTATTTTAATAATTAATAATTATTACGAATTTATTTTAATTTTTTAAATAATTAATAAAATAATATATTAGGAAACAAATATTTGAATTCCAAATTTAAAAATAAATTTTAAATTTAAATATAAAAAACGTTTTTCACTTTTTGAAATAGAAATTCAAATTTCTTAAGTAACAATAATTCAAATTAACCATATTAATAATTTAAAACAATTTGAATTAAAAAAACATTAACCAAATTAACAATCCGAATTAGCATATATTTACACGAATAAATACAAATAAACAAAAAAAATACAAAAATAAATGTGAAAAATACATCTCCATTATCGTAGGAAAATACATTTCTAGATGAATTAACAAATAATTACACGAATTAATAGACATAAACACGTCAAAAAGATAGTAAAAAACAAAACAAAACAAAAAAGCTGAATAAACACGAATAAACAAAAATTAACACGAAACCAGAGAAAAAAATTACCATCGAGCAATTCACGATTTGCAGTCCCCACGATCGATGAGCGAACGCAGCGGGGTTGTAGGTGTGGGCAACCGAAGAATGAGTACGGAAGGCGACATCAATCATTGAAGCCGGATCTGTGTTGGCGTCGGAGGGAGAATTTTCCTTTACCATCAATGGCGCATCACGGTGATGCGATCGGCACGACGCTTGTCAGGATCTGAGTGTCGGCTATAAGATTTAGATCGAAGAAGAAGAAGAAGGAGGAGGAGGAGGAGGAACGGCAGACGACGAAGAATGAATCAATTGGAGTTTCTCCCTAAAATCATGCATAATTAATAACAAATTAAAATTTTAATTTATTTAAAAAAATAAAAAACGAATTTTAAATAATTGAGGGGTAATTTCGGTATGGAAAAATTGGTTTTCAATGCCACATCACCATGATTGGCTATTTTTAAAATTAAAACCGTACGTTTGATAAAATACAATCTAAACTTAGTAATGTGGCTATTAGCTATGATTTCTCTTGTAGTTTTCTCTCTTTTAACTAAAAAAACTAGAGATGAAACCGGGATCAGATACCCGGTTATGGACTTTTCTTTTTCTTAATCCCATTTATTCGAGCTTTCAAAGGTTTGGGTTGGTCCAGATCTTGGTTATGAAAAAGCTTAGTTTATTATTTGAGAACTCGAGACCGGTTCAATCTCGATTTTGGATTAAATTCATAATTTTATGGGTAAAAATTAGGTTTTTCACCGGTTTAAAAAGTATTAACGAATTAAGAAAATATATTGAAATCTAATAATAAACGCAGTCCAAATGATATATTCCAATAATTCATCGCCCTGGCGAGGTTCCCTGACGAGAGCCTTCTCGCCCCGACGAGCCCCCTCGCCTTGGCGAGTCCCCTCGCCATGGGCATTGACGAAAGAATAACTCACAATAATTGCACACGACGAGGAGATCCGAGCTTAAGAAATTCGTCGGGAAGTCCTCTAGATTCCCCCGGACTCAACATACATGCTCGCGGACACCCGGAAGACACTGCAGACGAGCTACGGAGCAACCGGCGAGCCCCTCGCAACGACAAGGAGACGCGACAAGCCTTCCCTGGCAAGGCCCTAGGCGCATTTCTCCATAGCAATTATTGGAGAATATTCTCCATTAATTCCCCTCAAATCAAGGAAAAGTGGTTACCCCATTTACTTATAAATAGGAGCCTCCTCCTCCTCCTCCTCATGTTACACATTCTCACATAGCTCTTTCCAGAGCTTCTCTATCTTCTTTCTCTCTAGAAATTCGCCCCCTCCTGGTCTTTCTTCGGCCCGCGCCTCGACGCCCCCAGAGTTCACCAGGTTAGCCCAAATAAGAGTTGAAACTTGACATGGATTGAGTTAGCTTGAGAGAAGTTGTTCGACGTGGTCACGCACCAAAGCCTAATATAAGAAAGGCATCGGCGAAGACCTCCCTCGCCGGTGAAGGCCCTCACCACACAAGTCAGCCTACACCCGCGCCGTGTACTACGACATCCTTGCCGGTAATACCCTCGCCACTGGCGATGGTCACCCCCGACCGCCAAATCGGTATCTCCGACGAGCCAAACCACATCATCAGTCATCCATTATTGCTAACCATGAACTACGTGGGACTTTATTCTCATCGAGATACGTAGGCAGCGTCGCCCAACCATAAGTGACGGGGTGCGGGACCAATCTACCTTTTTTTGCAGGTCTTCCCTCGCCATAGGAGCTCGCCAAGGAAGAGAAATCTCCAAGAATCATCAAGAATACCCCGGAGCTTCGCCAAGACAAATTCGCCTAGACGAGGAGCTCGCCAAGGAGGAAAGTTCATCATGGATCGCCAAGAACAACCCGGAGGCTCGCCAAAGACGAAGGACTCGCCTCCATCTTTGATGACCATCAGTCAACCCGCGTTAACTCTACATTTGACCGTCCACACGACCACCGGGTCTGGCCCGGGGTTCAAACCGTTGATCGAGTTTTCATGTAAAGCCATTTTTGCGCATTAACAATTGCGCTTAGGCCCCCGGCCCCTCCTATAAATAGGAGCTTCATTTCATTCAAACTGTAACTCCGATTCCAACACTCTATATAGCAATAAACACCATTTTCTCTCTTCTATATATATTTTGGTTTGAATACCCGACTAACGTCGGAGCCAAGGAGCTAGCTAGAGTGGAAGGGTCCGATCGTCGACCTGCCCTACGAAGGTTCTAGTTCTCACCGGTCGCCGACCTATATCGCGAGTCCTTGGACTTTGCGGTAACGGGTTGGAGGACCCGGTTCCGGTCCACCGGTAAGGCAGATGGTCCGATCTACCGGATTTCAGAACTCAACCCCCAAGCCCAGAGATAGAGGCGGAGGAACTAGCTAAAGAGGAGGCGTCGGAGGAATCGTCGACTCCTCAGAGGAAGGTCTGAACGCCGTATGACTCTCGTATCCGCCTTCGGCTCCCCGGTTCACCGGAGTAATCGCCGACTCTCCGAAGGAAGGTCCGAGCACCATCCGACTCACGTCTCGGCCCCGGCTTGCCCAGGCACGCACCCCTAACTCCCACATTGAACTACATGATGATGTGGTCCCACTTGGCTATAAGTGGGTACGTAGGCAACCTCGCTATATGTGACGAGGTGCAGCATCATATACCATCACCCCCCGGCTCTCCCTATCATCGACTACTCCAGACCCGATCGCCGACCTGCCCTACGGAGGTTTCGGTTCTCAGCGGCCACCGACCTATATCCTCCCGAGCCCCACGGCTTTGCAGTAATGAGTTGGAGGACCCAGTTCCGGTCCGACGGCGATTCACCAGACTCCACAAGAACGGTGAATCAAGCCTCTAGCCCAGGAAAGTAAACAAACGACGATGGGCCCGGTCCGGAGAGAGTATAATTATTTTTGTGTGACACGACCGGCGGCGGCGCGCACGTGTGGTGGGGTGACATTTGTGTGAGTATAATTATTTTTGCCGAAAGTTTAATTGGTATTTTTGCCGAAATCTACCAGAAATTTAAGTTTTAGCGAAATTCCACACAAAAATGGAAAAACGAAATTCCATTTACGTGCCCATGCGAAGGGGGACACGGCCGGCGGCGGCGCGCACGTGTGGTGGGGTGACATTTGTGTGAGTATAATTATTTTTGCCGAAAGTTTAATTGGTATTTTTGCCAAAATCTACCAGAAATTTAATTTTTAGCGAAATTCCACACAAAAAGGAAAAACAAAATTCCATTTACGTGCCCATGCGAATTTCACGAAAAATGGTAAAAATCCAGCGAAACGACGAGTATAGAAAAATAGGCTCTTTTAAAGTGAGAATTTTTGGTTTAGGATAAAAGAACCGATATCCGGGTATTTTTTTACAGTCCTAATCTTTTTTTCTTTCTTTATTACGTGTGTTTACTGATTCTTCCGGTACGACTTCGTTCAAAAGTGTGTGTTAAATCATTTTCTTCTACCTTTGCAGGAAAAAGGGGGAGTTGGACAGTCAGGATCATTACAGGTACACATGAAATATAACATGAAATAACAAATAACATTATTATTTAAGGATAGAGAGAATGGCGGCATAAGTACTGAAATTTATCCACAATAGGGAGCATGTTTCCAAGCTTTCAATTGCGTAGAATTAATACTCAAACAATTAATAATTGTCTTTTCGATTAGTTTTGCTCCATTTACCTCGTTGACGATAAGTACGATGGACAATTATTCTTCGTCATTTCAACATTTTGAATATCATTAAATTTGAGAGGCATGTAGTGGAGTTTAAACGTGTGACCTCTTGGAGATACATGTAGTGGAGTTACCACTAGACCACGCAAGGTTAGTTTAATTGGGGGGATAAAGTTATGAGGTAAGTGGGATGGAACAAACCGTAAACGCAATTATCCAGTCTTTCGGTATTAATTCAACGCTACGTCCATTTTAGATAAATTTAGGTACTTATATGAAGCTATTATACCCTATGAGTTTATTACAGAAGAAAAAAAAGAGAAGAGCCTGAGCAACCATATACTATGACAGGTACTGTGGCTGGAGGAATTTCATTGTTGCTGATTGTCTGCATGATCGCAATTTGTCGTCTCAGAAATAAGAGCTCGTTTTCGTTTTGGAGGAACAACAATGGAGATCTTGAAGCCTTTATAAGGAATTACGGGGACTTAACTGTGAAACGATACAAATTCTCAGCCGTTAAAACAATGACAAAATCTTTCAAACAGAAGCTCGGCGAAGGAGGTTTCGGCGTTGTGTACAAAGGAAAGCTGCGAGACGGACGTCCCGTGGCCGTGAAACTCCTAAACTCGTCGAAAGCGAATGGAGAAGTACAATTTGTTAACGAGGTCGCTAGCATTTGCAGAACTTCTCACGTTAATATCGTTACCCTTCTCGGGTTTTGCTTAGAAGGTCAGAAAAGAGCACTCATCTATGAATATTTGCCCAACGGGTCACTGGAAAAATTCGCTTTCAAAGATGATCTTTCTGTTCCGAAGATGGAATGGGAAAAACTGCTTCAGATTGCCACTGGGATTGCTCGGGGTTTGGAGTACTTGCATCAAGGCTGCAAAACTAAAATTCTACACCTCGACATAAAACCACACAACATCCTCCTAGATGAAGATTTCTGCCCGAAGATCTCCGATTTCGGGCTTTCGAAAATCTGCGCGTCGAAGGAGAGCATTGTATCTCTGATGCAGGCAAGAGGAACGATCGGATACGTCGCTCCAGAGGTGTTCAACAGAAACTTCGGCGGAGTTTCGTCCAAGTCCGACGTTTATAGCTATGGAATGATGATTCTAGAGATGGTTGGTGGAAGAAAGAACATCAACGTCGAAGTGAACAACACGAGCGAAATATATTTCCCGGATTGGATTTACAAGCAACTTGAGCCACTGAGCGATTTGCAGCTAGGGTCTGACATGACGAGTGAAGAAAACGACATTGCGAGGAAGATGATAATAGTCGGCCTCTGGTGCATTCAGACAAAGTCGACGGATCGGCCATCAATGAGTAGAGTGATCGAAATGTTGGAAGGGAGAGAGGCTTTATATGTCCCGCCAAAGCCTACGTTCTCTTTGCCTGACGGATCGCCATTCCCGACTGAGCTAGACTCCGAGTCTCTTACACTTTCCATAATATAGTTTTTACAGCTTTCTATAACGAGTTTATCAACTGTATATGAATTACCACGTTTCTTCAGTGATTGGTAGAACTTCAAATTTCTTGTAATAGACCGCCAAACAATTTGTTGTCGTTTGTAATTTGATGTCGTTCGATGAGATATTGTCAATTCCATTTTTAGTGTCGTTTCAATCTTTGATTCATCACATACTTTCTTTGTTTGTCGTTTCTAATTATGCAATTTAAGTTAGAATAATCCATCGTTCGTGTGTGTGTGTGTGTGTGTGTGTGTGTTGCCTTCAAGGTCTGAGAAGAGCTCTCTCATCTATGAATATTTGTCTAACGGGTCAAAGGAAAAGTTGGTTTTTCGAAGACCATCTTTCGCAAATCGCTCCGAAAATAGAATAGGAAAACTGCTTCAGATTGCCACGGGATACGCTCGGGATTTGGAGTATTTGCACCGAGGCATGAAGCTGCATAACATCCTCTTATACGAAGATTTCTCCCCGAAGTCGATCTACGATTTCGGGCTCCTAAAACTTTGTGCGTCGAAAGCGAGCATCTTATCAGTGATGCAAGGATTGTTATGGAGTTCCCAGTGCATCATCGATCCTCGTGGGTTGAAGTCTGCAATCACGAATGTCCTTCAAGATATTCCTCGTCACGCGATTGGGTGTCAACCCGTTGTGGATCATCTTCTTCAGAACTGCGAGAGCTGCATCCAGTTGCTTGATCCTCACATACCCGCCGGCCATGATGTTGTACGAAATGGTGTTGGGAAGAGGCCCGCTGACGGCCATTTCTTCGAACAACCCCTCTGCCCGATCCATCTCGCCTTGCAGGCAGTACCCCTTCATCAGGGAGTTGAACGACACCGTGTTGAGCTCTACTCCCCGTTTCCTCATCGCCTCCAATAGCTCCTCCGCCTTCTCGGTCATCCCTTTGTCGGACAAAGCGCTGAGGATTATGTTCACTGTCACCACATTAGCTTCTTCTAGATCTCCCCAACGCTGCAATCCACGGAGTATAACGTCGGGGAACACAACCCCTTCTCCGGCCATAGCTTCGGCGAGACCGAGCGCTTCTTCTGTACTCCCTTCCTTGCACCGGGCATCTAACACGGTGTTAAAGGTGACGATGTTCGGAGAGACTCCCGATTCGTTCATGGCTTCCAGTAACTCCGTTGCCTCTTCCCATAGGCCGGCTCTGCACAATCCGGAGAGAAGCGACGTGTACGTCACGACATTAGGCTGTACCCCTTTCTGGGCCATGATCTCGAGCACCGACGACGCCTCTTTGCTCTTCCCTTCCCTGCAGAGAGAATGGATGAGCGCACTGTAAGTGTGATTGTCCGGCGAGATTCCGCGACCGAGCATATCAGTCAAGAATATCCTGGCTTCCTCAGAGCGATCTGCTTTGCTCAACCCGTGGATCAAAGAGGTGTAGGACACAACGTCTCCGGGAACTCCCTGAGCGGTCATATCCCAGAACATGCCCAAAGCCTCGTCGACCCGCCCGTCTTTGCAGAGCGCGTCGAGGATCGGGTTGAAGCACCCGGCGATCGGGGGAACCCGCATCCGACCGAGAATCTCTTGCGCCCGGCGAGTGTGGCCAGCCTTGCAGATGCCATTGATGAGGGTGGCGTAGGCGACAGAATTGTGCTCGTCGCCCTCCGCCATTTCCTCAAACAGCCGAGTGGCGGTTGCGGCGGAGCCATCCTTGCAGAGCGAGTGGATGAGAGGACTCAGAGTGCGCGAGTTCCGCCGGAGGCCACACTTAACGGCGGTCGCGAGGACCGAGAATGCCATGGCCACATTCTCCAGCCGGCACAAGCAGTGGATGACGATGTTCATCGTACTGATATCGGAGCGGAGCTCGCTGCAGCCATCCACGGCCATCATGTCTCTGTACATAGACACGACCTCACGGTGGCTATTCCGCTTGGAGAGCGCTCCGAGGAGGTGGTTGAAAGCCCTGATCGAAGGCATCGGCCGGGCTTCAAGCATGGCGTTGAAGAGCCCCCGAGCTTCTTCTGGCTCAAGGGTTCCTGATTTACAGCGCGTTTGAACCAGGTGTTCCAAACCGGGCGCCGATTCGCCGCCATGGCTACTGCTACAGAGAGACCGAGCCAAAGAGAGAAGGACATTACCCGGCTTTCTCGCAATCAGCATTTAGAGTTCGGTTTCGCTTGATTGAAGCATCGTCGAGCACCGGGGCGGAGTCAGGAATTGACTAATATACCGGGAATTGACTCTTCCCCTTTCCTCTTGTAATATACATGTATGATTGACTTAGATGCCCTGTCAACACACAATAAATTACCACTAAAATCAGCAATAATAAATAAATAAACCAAAAAAATTACAATTTCAAAAAATCAATAAGTTTCTAGACATTTTTACAAACATATTGTGTGCAATAATCGTAGCTAAACCCACACTCATACAAGTTCACCATTACTAACCCATTTAACATTTTGACATTTTTATGAAAAAATCCATCACAGACTCTAGGAAAACAGTCGCAAGAACAGCAAGATAAGAAATTTATATAGCGACTTGAATATGACGGAAAACACGAAACTTTTACCGTAAAAAGGAACGGTGAGTGATGAAGAGGAGAAGGTTGAGTGAAGTCGAGTTATGGGGGAGACTCGAGCACCACTGTAGCTCGTCAATGGCGGCTCTGCACTTGGAAGAATCGAACGACAAGCAAGCGTGAAAGTTTTGGGAAAAAAAAATATAAGACAGTTTTCGAAAGCTTTAATAGCGGCATTAGTAATATAAGTTTTGATATTTGTGGTGGTATAAAACTAATTTTTTTCACGACTGAAATTCTCAATGCTCGTTATGTATATTTTATATCCGATATTTTCTCTTGCTTTATTATTTAATTGATTTTGATTGTGTCTATTATATACCATAATTTTTTTCTCCGACTTGGAACTCGGACGTGGCACATGTCCAAAAGACTAGAACTTCTAAAATTATGTTTAATCAATAAAAATAAAAAGTGGGTGAAGAAAAATATTGAACATTGAGAATCAGCCTTAAAAAATGATAAATATTAAGAATTTTAAACGTAAAAAAAAAAAAGGTTTATGCCGCTAAAAATAAATATAAAAATTGAGTACTTATATGCTATTAACCCTTAGAATTATGATATCATCACTTGAAATTGATGCTTCATAACTTTTACAGTGTTATTCAGTTGAATCTGTATGTCGTTTGTTTGTTTGGTCTTGTCATGTTCTGTACAAAGTCGTTTATTCAATCTCTATCCCTTTTCCATATTTATGTCGTTTTGTAGGTTGCTTTTCATCTTTATGTCCATATTTATGTCGTTGTGTTAGGCTTTATGGCTAGATAGAAATTTGAGAATTCGCTTCATTCGACCCTTACGTTTGATACGGCTTATGTTTTACCCGTTCACATTCGTTTCTTTGCGTTTTAGCCCCTTTATTTCCATTTTCTGTTAATTCTAACTCTCTTTTTTAGTGAAAGAGAAAACGCTAAGAAATATAGTTGATTGAATTGTTCTTAAAAATTGACTTCGGCGAACAAATTCATAGCGAACACAAACGACAATCTAAACATATCATAGTTTATTCGAATCCTAACAAAGTTGACACCCATTAAGTAAAATGAAGCTTATAATAATATAAATAGTTTTACATGCCAAATGAAAAGAGAAAATAGAAATCTAAACATGTTTCACAAATTTAGTTATTTTACTTAATTAAATGAAACTTTTTGTAAGACCCTAAAAATTAACTATAGTTGGTAAACAATTTTCTTCTAAATTATTTACCTTTTTTTAGTATAATAACTCTATAATTTAATCACATTGCATTTACGAGACTAAATCTAACACTCGCGTAGAGCCACAATCAATGTTACTTGTCATTATTTTTTGAGGCACACTCGACAATCATTCACACATTCACAAATTTATTCCGACGGTCCGTCACAAGATTTCAATCAATAAAAAGCATAAGATTATAGCATTGAGGACGTTAAAGAGTCCATAGCAAGCTCCGCTGGGAGTTTTTCCGGCGGTTCGCCGGGCAAAGAGAACGTAGGCTTTGGCGGAATGTACAAAGTCTCTCTCCCTTCCAACATTTCAATCACTCTACTCATCGATGGCCGGTTGAAAGAATTTGTTTGAATACACCACAACCCGACTATAATCATCTTTCTTGCAATGCCGTTTTCTTCGCTCGTCATGTCACTACGCAGCTGCAAATCGCTCCTCTGCTCAAGTTGCTTGTAAATCCAATCCGGAAAATATATTTTGCTCGTGTGGTTCACTTCAACATCGATGCTCTTTCTTCCACCGACCATCTCAAGAATCATCATTCCGTAGCTATAAACATCGGACTTGGATGAAACTCCACCGAAGTTTCTGTTGAACACTTCTGGCGCGACATATCCGTACGTTCCTCTCGCCTGCATCAGAGATACGATGCTCTCCTTCGACGCGCAGATTTTTGAAAGCCCGAAATCAGAGATCTTTGGGCAGAAATCTTCATCTAAGAGGATGTTGTGTGGCTTGATATCAAGGTGTAGAATTTTAGTTTTGCAGCCCCGATGCAAATACTCCAAACCGCGAGCGATTCCCGTCGCAATTTGAAACAGTTTTTCCCATTCTATCTTCGGAGAGATTTCCGAAATTTGGTCTTTGAAAGTGAACTTTTCCAGTGATCCATTAGGTAAATATTCATAGATGAGAGCTCTTTTTCGACCTTGTATGCAAAACCCGAGAAGGGTGACGATATTTACGTGTGAAGTTCTGCAAATGCTTGCGACCTCATTAACGAATGCTTCTCCTCTACCTTTTGAGTTTAGGAGTTTCACAGCCACGGGACGTCCGTCTCGCAGCTTTCCTTTGTACACAACACTGCAACCTCCTTCCCCGAGCTTCTGTTTAAAAGATTTCGTCATTCGCTTCACGGCTGAGAATTTGTATCTTTTCACAGATAAGTCCCCATAATTCTTTATAAAGGCCTCAATGTCTTGATCACTCTTTCTCCATAATTTCAATGATCTCTTACTTCTTAGATGACAAATTGTGATGCATATAATCAGCAATAATACAGTTCCCCCGATCACGGCACCTGCGAGATTAGGGATATTGAGGCTTTTTTCGGTTATAATCCGTAATCCAATACGACTTTTCATTATATTATACGAATCTCTAATCATATTCATGGCGTGAACTCGGTTAAATGTCGAAGTAAAACGTTACGGAAAAGAAGACAGGAAATGCATATGGATAAATCGACATACCTATTCCGGCCTTGACTTTCCAATCTCCGCGATGCTCTGCAGAATTATCAGAGAATGATAAGTTCCTTGGACAAAAGAACGTAAGAAAATGATACCCTAACTAGTAAACAATTATATATATATATATATATATATATATATATATATATATATATATATATATATATATATATATATATATAATGGATGATGAATATACTATGGTCTAACTCACTTAGACCTCGGGCCCCAAATTTTAAGAGGCAGAAATAAAATTATATTTTAATTGTAATATAATGTATTTGTACGTCTAGAACACACAAAACTCATAAAAAAAATTCTATTTTTTTCATATAAAAACATAAGACGAGTCATGTAAAAATGTTAATGACTTGTGCCTGGCAAATTAGCAATAGGATTTGATGTTATTAATCTTATATGTTTATAAATAAGACCACTGAAATTTATTATATTATCGAAGTTTATTAGATTATTGAGTATTAATTTGGCTAGTCGGCCTTGAGTTGGGCTGGATAAAATTACGATTTAATAAAAATTACTAATTCATCGAGTATTAACTTAACGAGGTTCAATTGTGTATAACAATTTTGTTAGATTGAACAAACGGGTTTTCCAGCTTGGCCTCTCTTACACTTATGAAGAGCTAAAAAGACGGTACTAAAAGGACAAGATACTTCACTAAACAAACAAAAGAAAAGAGCATACCCGATTTTCGACACAAAGACATTTCCGTCTGACCACCGCATAAACATACAAAACTATCGGTGGTCGCTTTAAAGCCGCAGAGTCCACCGGAATCAACGCAAGCATTGCAAAGATCAGAAGCTTCATAATTCATGTCGAAACCTTGTTTAATGGCGTCGAGCACTTTGCTTTCGTCCCTTCCGGAGCTTTCAATCTCTACGAGGCTGCTCCGGGATATCGGAATTTTGATAATCTTATTCCGGCAGTCTCCGAGCAAACTGATCACCGAATTCAAATCCGAATCGTTCAAGTAAAAGGAGCTCCGATTTCCGACGCAAGAGAACTTATCCGGGAGAGTTGCTAATATCTTCCCGAAACCAGAATTTTCCGGGCAGTCGTATATCAGATTGAGGTTTTGGACATTCCGAGCAAAGCGGAAGGAGCTGTTAGTCAATTCGAGGCTTCGGCCTTTCGGGCTACAAATGTCTCCCCAGAGATCCGACCTCGCGACAGTGATCGTATTCGTAGCTTCAGAGACATTCAGAACGCGAAACTCCAAGCCGTTTATGGCGATGAGAGAGTATTCACGGTTAACGCAGCGAAGCTTGAATCCGGGGTGGCCACACGACAGTGGCCTCGAGCCGCCGTAGAAAGGGTACGACAAGTTTCGTAGGTCTCCGCAGCTGTAGAGCTGGGAACGGCAGGTGTCGAAATCCTCGCCGCGTTGGGCGAGAGTCGGCGGCAGGAAGGCGGCGAGGGCGATGAAGACGGCGATGAGTAACATATCAGCTGATCAGTGGTACTTCATGACAGACTGAAATGAGGATCATTTGGCTACTATTTGATCAAAATGAACGTTGACTAATGGGTAAGATTAGAGGAAAGACGCGTTGGGAGAGAGAGATGAGGTTAATATTTTCCATGAAGATGGAAGTTATTCCGACAATAAAAGGAATATGGGCCAAAGACCGGTGCGAAATATTGACTATAGAGTCGTAAATCTCCACTAACTCCATAGCTTCGAAAGCTGTTGAGTAGGAAAACGTAACATCAAAGTTGACAAGTGATAGTCCACTGCTAGAGATCTCCAACGGCCGTAATTTCCGGGGTCGGTTAAGGGAAGCGAGAATTAGGCTTCTTTTTTTCCGATCCCGGAAAAACCGTGTCGCAAAAAATATATCCCGGTTCCAGTATAGAAAGCTCTTTTTTTTTTTTTTTTGGAAATCGATAATTACTAGCATCGCAATCTTAATCACATATTCGTGTTAATTAAGCAAAAAAATTTACCAAACTTAGAACAAAATCATTTAAAGTATCATTCAACAAAAATAAAACAACAGAACAGTTCGTGACCGCTCAGATAGTCCGCCATGCTCAATGGCGGGAATGTTCAAATTCAATTAATGAAAAGGAAATTAATAAGTAGGCCGTGGTCGCTGCGGATAGTCCCCGGCATCAAATTCGAGAATTAAATTGGGAAACTCTCCCAATGATATCTTGGAGATACCAAGGCTAAAATGCCCTCAAATTAAACGGCTAAGCGCCCTCAGTTGATAATTAGCTTATTAATACTTGTTTACGTAATTAATACTAAAATATATCCATAAGTAAAATAACTTAAGTTGCAAAATGATTCTAAATTGAAAATACCAATAGTTATGGAATAATTCTAATATAAATTATTCCCTAAATAATTGGTGTACGTCTTAACATTAATAACACGTTCCAAAATTGAGCTTATCCAAAGACCTCCTAATCCAAAGGCTCGCATAGGAAGAGCTAGAGCTGCAGCTGGCGACGCGTTGGGCCGAGTCGCGATCGTCGCGACGCGTTGGACGGGAATCGCGACGCGTCGCGATCGCAGGGCCAAAATCGCGACCAGTCGCGACACGTGGCTGAATCGCGACGGCTGGGGCTCGATCCGCATGAAGCGATGGATGGCAGGATCTCGCCACGTCAGCGATCCGAGGGTTGTGAGAAATTGTGTTTGTTGGTGGCGAAAATAACACACTTTTTACCCGAAATTTATTACCCAACCACAATTATTACCCACTTTACTCGAATTTCAACCCTAAAATTTCAAATTTCAATATTTTTTCACCCATTTTCTCCTCACAATTATTCACCCACTTCACCCACCACAATAATTATTCACCCACCCCACTCTCTCCTCAAACCCTATAAATACCACCTCTTCCTCCCTCATTTCTTCACCAACAATCTCTCAACTCTCTCTCAAATTCTCTCAATTCTCAAAGTTTTTTCCACTCTCAAGCTCTAAAGTTCCAAAGTTCTAAATTTCTCAATTTCTAAAGTTCTCTCATTAATATGTCTCGAAGAAGCGGCGGTAGTTCCGGGGGTCGAAGGGCGGCCAGGAATTTGCAACCCCAATTTCTACAAGGGGGAACATCGGATACTTGTCCCGACGACTACATTCCCGTTAGGCTACCGGCAGAACTATTCCCTTCCCCTCACAATCCAGATTATCCCGACGATACAGTACGGTCTCTAAGACCTAGTCTAGTCCGGGCGGTGGCCCAGCACCACGCCAATCCCGACCGTGTGCCCCAAGAGTTGGTCGACGCGGTGGCTCAATCTAGGGGGGAAATAACGATCCTTTTTTCGATCTCATGTTTCGGGAAGGTGCCGATTACAGAGCTCAAGGTCCCGAAGGTGCCGATCCCGACGAAACTCAACGCCCCGAAGATGCCGATCCCGACCAAACTCAACGCCCCCACGATGCCGATCCCGACGACTTTCAAACGCCGCCCTTGGTCCATGGATCAAATGTTGGGGTTTACAACCGCGGTTCTTCCAATCAAGATAGCGGTGAAGCCTCCGTTGCCCGTCCTCGACGTGCTCGACGTCCTTCAACCGGGTAATAACCTTTATTCATTTGTTTATTTCATTAATTATTAATATTTATTAATTAATAAGTTAGTACTTAGAAATAATTAATTATTAATAATTAATAAATAATAATTAATAAATATTAATCCGTTTTTAATTATTAATAATTATTCAATAATAATCACTTGAAAGTCTTAGTATGCTCTGTGGTTGCGGTTCCGACTGATCTTCCACATCAGAAACGATTTTCTTGAGATTTAATAATCATTTAATCATATTATCTTAATTAATTAATTAATTTCGTTTAATTTTTTTACCTTAAATATTATAGTTTAATTATTTTAGTTTAATTAATTAATTTGTCACGTCTCTTGAAAGTCTTAGTATGCTCTGTGGTTGCGGTTCCGACTGATCTTCCACATCAGAAACGATTTTCTTGAGATTTTTTAAGTTAACGGGATTAAAAATGGTAATTTATATGTGTGGTGATTATTATAAAGTTCTTAATGGAATACGGTGTCTTAGAAAGATTGGTTTTTAAATAAGGTTTGCTTTGCAATCTCCTCCAAGCTAGCCTGGGAACCTCGGGGAGTTCTGTCTAGAAAAGCTTGGGCCTAAAGCGAGATCATAGCATCCTTTCCAGTCGATCTGGCCGTGGAACCTCGGGGAGTTCCGTCAAAAAGAGCTTGATAATGATTTCCACACATAGAAAATACCATTTTTAATTTCGTTAACTCTTTTAATTAACTATATGAAATTTAATTTAATTAATATGATTAATGTTAAGATCTAATAAATGTAATATTTTTTGTAATACTTAATTTATTATTAATCGGGTGTAATATTCCTTTGTTTTAACAGCGCAACTCCTTCGGCCCTGGCGTGGGGACGACCAAACACGGCCCCAGTGTGGGAATTTTTCCACGAAGATCGGCGGTTGGAGAATGGCGAACGCATCAAACTCGCCACGTGCAAAAAATGCGGCAAAGTACTAGACGCGATGGGTGACCTCGGAACCGGATACTTGAAAAGACACGCAAGAGCATGCTTCCCGACCGGGCAGCTCGAAGAGGTAAACACAGCACAGGTAAGTGCCCTTTCTGCAGTTAATTTACGGAAATGGACCCTCGAATGGATAATTTCTACGAGCGTGCCGCTGAGTTTTGTCGAAAATCCCAACCATACCCGATATATGCAAAGGATTAATCCGACGTACCAGCAGTTTTCCCGTACAACTTATACCCAAGACATGGAAACCGCATATGCTATGCAAAAAAACCTTTTGGTCGATTTTTTTAAAATGTCTAGCATAAACGTCGCTTTTACCACCGACCTGTGGAGCGGTCCAAGTTTAAACGACTATATGAGTCTGACCGCCCATTACGTAGACGACGAGTGGAATCCATGTCAAAGGCTTTTAAACCTATCGCCATTCGAGGGTCGTCATACCGGGCAAAACATTGCTGAAAAATTAATTGCATTATTTAATGATTGGGGTTTACAAAACCGGGTAATTTCCATTACCTTAGACAATGCCGCAAACAACAACGCCGCGATTTTAATCTTGGAATCTAGTTTGCCCGGTTCGCCATTTAAAAATATTTTACATCAACGTTGTGCTTGTCACATAATAAATTTAATTGCACGAACCGGCGAACATCAAATTGCTAACCATCTTGATAAAATACGCGGCATTGTTGATTGGATCCGGCATCCTCAAACCACCGGTAGGTGGAGAAAGTTTTGTAAAGACCACAATCACCGCGCTAACAAGTTTGGTTTAGATAATAATACACGTTGGAACTCTACATATTTAATGGTTTCAGTTGTTTGTAGACAGCGGCTGCCGTTAGACCACTTCCTCGGGATGGAACTCGAGCCACAGAACCGGATCACGGAGGCGGATTGGGAAACGGCCCAAAAATTTACCCAATTTCTTAAACCATTTTACGCTATTACGCTAAATTTTTCAAACCAAAAAAGGCCCTCTTTAAACCACGGTCTTTCAGGTCTTTACCAAATTACGTGTGCTTTCAAAGAATTTGAAAATGACCCTATTATTTCTCCCATTATTCCGGGGATGATTACAAAATACCAAACTTACTGGGATCCACCCCCGTTTTCGTTTTGCTTCGGTGCTATACTTGATCCCCGTTTTTCGTTTACTTGGGGGGCAATGATGTTAGCCTGCGGGGAAAACCTCGGGGTGGATTACCAGAATTATATTAACGTTGTTAACGAAGCCTTTTTTGCATTGTACAGTGAATACGACGCCCGGTTCCCACAGTTCAACGCACAGGAAGAGCAAAGGACAGTGATGGAGAGCCCAACGAAGACGGGACTAGCGTTTAGCCGGAGACTCAGGCAACGGATAGATCGCGGGGAAGCAGGGGAATCCAGCACGGGACCGCCACGGGCGGACATACCGGAGGGCGCACCGGCAGAAGTTAAGCGATACTACGGCCTACGGTTCGAGGACGATTCAGGCGAGTTCGATGTCATAAAGTGGTGGAAGAATCAACGGGACAGATTCCCGATATTGGCGAGAATGGCGAGGGATATACTGTCCATCCCCATTTCAAGCGTTGCTTCGGAGAGCGCATTCAGTACGGCTCAGTACGTCATAAACGACCGGAGGGCGTCAACCACCAACACACATGTCGAGCAAATAGTGGTGTTGAATGATTTGTTGTACCACAACCCGGTGATTGCCGAACGGTCCGACCAAACCGAACTGGAGCTAATGACTGAAAGGTTTAACGCCTTGTATCCCGAGTGACGCAATGTAACCGCCAATGATGTGCTCTTTCCTCTCTTGGTTTTATGTCCCTAAGGAGGGTTTTACAAGAGAGGTTTTAGTGAGGCATCTTGTAATATTTACACTGAATATTTACAGCTTTCTTCCACCTTATTGTAATATTCACAATGAATAATACAACTTTTTTTTTTTTAATATCTCGTCTTATCATATTTATTTATATGTTAATGAAATTTGTTAAAATTATTAATATGTTACAAACTAATATTTATTAACATATGTTACAAATTAAAAATTAACAATAAAAAACAAGATTATTATTATGTTACAAAATAATAAATTATAACATACTTAAATATTAATTTTGAAAAAAATAACTTAGAGATAATAATTTTAAATAATTAACATACTTAAATAATATTTTGAAATAATTAATAAAGTTTGATAATTAAATTCGGGTAAAAAGTACTAAAAATAAACATTTCAAGAAAACAGGTACATTTGCCACAAACAACGCCCAGCGAGTCGCGACAAATCGCGAGTCATCGCGACTGCACGAGTCGCGACGCGTCGCGACCGGAACAGTCGCGATTTTTGGCGATTTGGTCGCGACCGGTCGCGACGTCGTGACTTTCAGCTCTAGGAAGAGCTTTAGAAGTTCCCTCAACCATTCTACAGCCTAATAACTTCTTTTTAATAGGAAATAGCCGAAAATCCCGTGTATCGGATTCGCGACTCTGCCTAATAAAGGGAAACTTGAATCAATATTCCCTAAAACACTACTAATTCGTTTTTTATTCTATCAAACACTAAAACTCTAAAACTGTTCTTTAAAGTTTTTTTGAACAATTATACCCCTATAAAAATTTTCACACTTTTAGACGATTTTAGACAAGGGTAATATTGTCCCAAAAAACTTTGAATTAATTTTAGAATTTTCTTATTAAGTAGAATAGAAGTCCAATTATTGGGGTTTTGAGGAACAGAATAGTTATTCAACTTTTCCATTTATTAATATGTTCTTCACTTTTGGCGAAAGAAATCTTGGTGACACGTAGGACTTTCATTAAATACAAATTGACCCACATTTACAAATTTAATACTTGACAAAAGAACATAATATCCGATGGTTTAATAGAGTGAAGACGTCTTTTCAGTTCGGAATTCTAATGCAAATAATTCCATGTCCATTTGGAGATTATGGTTCGTAAGAACATCACTGACCCGAATAACTAATTAAATAATTAAACAAATTCAGAGCCATATCATAAGAAAAAGAAGCTTTATAATCCTTGAATACATCTAAAAATATTCATTTTAAAATGCAATACTAATTCGAACCAAGGTGTTAAATTTAGCGATTTTCCATGAAAATGTCGACCGATTTTCGTTTTTCAAGGATATGCGAGAGGAAAACTTTTTCGTTTCGCTGGTTTTTTACCATTTTTCGCGAAATTCGCAGGGGCACGTGGGTGGAAAATCGTTTGTCGTTTTTGTGAGTAAAAATTGCGAAAAATGGTTTGAATTTCGCAAAAAATCATATTTTTGGTAGATTTCGACAAAAATACCAATTAAACTTTCGGCAAAAATAATTATACTCACACAAGAGCACCCCACCCCACCCCACCTTGCCTCGCCACGGCCGGTAGGACAGCGGCACGCACGTGTGGTGGTGGAACATTTGTGTGAGTCCCCCTATCCACAAAATCCAATTACCCAAACTCTTGTCATCACTAATGTGGGACTTTTTGTTATTCAACTAATATCAGACATTCACACTTAACATACACATACACATACACATACACATACACATACACTTCACCTAATAATTTAACTTAATATTATACACTTCAAATAATATTATACACTTAGCATACATATTAACTTCACCTAACATACATATACACTTAATATACATATTCATTTAATATTATACACTTCAACTAATATTAAATTTGTTAACATACATATACAATTAACATGTATATTCACTTAATATTACACACTTAATTAACATACATATTCACTTCACATAATAATTTGACTTAATATTATACACTTCAACTAATAAAGTGACTTAATATTATACATTTCACCTACATATTTAAGTTACAAATGTGTTTTGTTGTATACAATTATGTCTTGTATTTATTAAATATGTAGTTTTGAACTTATATAAATATCTTGCTTAAATACTCAAATATTTTTTACAAAATATCCGTCGAAAACCCCATCGGCATGCGGTATTTCCATGAAAAAGTGCGGAATATGCGGCATGCGCTTTTTTTTACGATTTGCCCATCGACATACCCATCGGCAAGCGATATATCAGTAAAACGGAAAATGCGAAACGACATCGACAAGCGACATTTTAAACCTTGATTCAAACATCTTATTAACAAACTCAGAGCCAATGATCGAAATTCACGCCCAAAAACTGATCGGATAAAGTACCTAATTGAACAAAGAAAGACCCCCCCCCCCCCCCCCCCCCCAATAACCCAAAATCAACGTTCAAAACAAATCTCCCATTAATCACAATTTATAAAACACGATCGAGCAAAGCATATCCATTCAAATCACACGCAAATCTTAACAAAAAAATAATGAAGAGCGCCAACATTGTCGCCGCTGTCGCAGCGCACCTCCTCGCAAGCTCGGCCTGCGAGGGGTTTGGGCTCGACCCCAGGAGGACGATCACGATCAGGAACGAGCTGGGAAACAACCTCCCCCTGGTGGTGCACTGCAAGTCCGGCAGCGATGATCTGAAAGAGCATTACTTGAAGGCGGGCGAGAGCTACGTGTTCAGCTTCCAACCCAACTTCTGGGGGACGATGCAGTACTACTGCCACTTCCACTTCGCGCCGAACGAGAACCACTGGCTCGACAATTTCACGGCGAGGAGCTTGAAGACCGCCAACTGCAACAAGTGCAACTGGAAGATCACCAAAACCGGGCAGTGCCTCCAAAATGTCAAAAAGAATACCTACGCCTGCTAAAATTTTAATAACTAATCTTATAATTCGGAGTCGCCAAGCAGAACTATTGTGAAATAGAATAAGCGTCGGTAATATACGTCGGTCAATGGATACTTGTAAAGTTTGACGAGCGAAAATTGTCCAACATTTAAAAACCCGTGATTTACATGTCTGTAATGCCCATAAAATCGGCATCGGCATTTTCGACCTTTAGTATTTAGTGTTAATGTGTTATGGTTTGTAATTACTAATTAGTACTAGTATTGGGATGTATTGTTCTTTTAATGTATTGATCAGAAATAAACACTATTCTCCCAAATTTATTTTTCTTCGCATTTATATTCTAGGGTAAATGAGTCAAATGTCCATTTGTGACTCAAGGTTTCAAAAAAATGCCCAAACCTATTTTTGGTAATTAAAATCATTAACTAATGGAAATATGGACCAATATACCCTTCTTTTTTTAAATATCAAATAATTAACAAATAATTAATCATCCTTAATTGTAGCAACAATAAGGATTCAACCACGTTATTTAAATACGAATTTCTTTCCTTTATTATAAATAAATTAATCTTCCTATTTTGTAGCAAAAATAAGGATTGTAGTTATACTTTTTGAATTATACGCTGCAAATAATAATTCAACGTCAAAATTAAATTAATTTTAATATATAAGCGCTGAAAATTATAAAGCAAATGAGAAAATAGTCTATTAAAGTTACACATTGGTAAATTAATGTAACTATAATTACACATTGGTAATTGTAGTTATATTTACGTATATGTAATATGAGTTACTTATTCGTAATTATAGTTATGTATACATAAAATGTAACTATAATTACATTTACGTAATTGTAACTATAATTACATTTACGATTCTGTAATTAGAATTACAATTATAGTGTTTCAATCCTAAACATCCGAACACAGATACATTTACGTAATTGTAACTATAATTACATTTACGATTCTGTAATTAGAATTACGATTATAGTATTTCGATCCCTAAACACCCGAACACAGATACATTTACGTAATTGTAACTATAATCACATTTACAATTCTATAATTAGAATTACGATTATAATGTTTAGATCCCTAAACACCAGTAACATCTAATACCCTGCACGAGGAAATGGTTCGAGACGATCTCAGAGATGGTTTTCCCGGTGAGGGAGCGAAACTCAGAGTGGGTCTACTCGTCGTGGGAGAGCGGGTCGACCTCGCCGAGGATGTGGTGCGGGACGCTTCGGCGGTCGGCGACGGAAAACGAGAGAGAAAGGTCGAAGCTTCGGCGGTCGGTGCAGGACGGCGACGGCGCGACAGAAGAAGGAGACACTCTGCTTCTTTTGGAGTGTGATTCTGGACAGGACCGCCATGGATGTGAGCGAGAGCGTTCGCGAGCCTATGATCTTGAGCGAGGTAGCGAAATCCGGGAGAGAATTAGAGGCAGCGAGTAGGCTCTGATCGGAGACACCATTGACGAGCTTGGAGGCTTCTCCATGGTTGTGATCGTGAAGAAGGAGTGAGAGAGTGATTAAATAAGAGGATATTTTTTTGAAAAGTATCATAATTATATGATATCATAATTAATAGGTAGAAATTGTCAATCATAATTATAGGAAAAATTAATTTCGAAATTAAAATATATTATTAATAAATATTATACGAAAATTAATATTTATAATTAATATTAGGGTTAATATGGTCCAAAAAAGTTTATTAATGGGTATAAATTAGTTTTATAAAACTATGGGCATTTCTCTTAAACTTTAGGAGTATTTTGGGCATTTGGTGGGTTAGTTTTATAATTCTTCTTACACTTAATTATCTAATTAAAATTAAGGTAATTATACGAAATACCCATTTAGCTACAAATTTTTTGAAAACTACCTATTGTGTGAGTTAAAATGGGTAGTTTTTAAATACATTTGTACAAAATGGGTATTTCGTTAATAAACGCTTAAAATTATTAAATTTTACAATTTGATGATTTAAAAAAATAACTATTAGTAAAACAATACATATAACTAGTATTTGAAAAATACAAAATTAATCATACCACACATTCATTAGAAATTGAAAGCACATACATTGACAATTGGAATTATATATTCATAAAACAATAATACGAAATATGCATTTGAAAAACACTTAATATAACAATTAAAAGTACACATAAACATATTTTAAAGATTCCGGTTAGTTCACATTAATATATAATTCAGCTCCACCAATATATTCTTAATTTCTGACTATTTAGTGTTTATTGTCCATGTAATGTTTCTTTTTAATGAAATGATGGCTAATTTTTAATATAATATTTCTTTACATAACTATTATATTATAAGATATATAACCCTATAACTCTCTTTTAGCACTGAGTGCAGGTAAAAATCGCTTCAGGTATTAACCATTTTTTCAGATTTGTTTTTTGGACTTCGAATTTAATTTTTGACCAAGAAATCCGTAGATTTTCTTCAATTTTTTCACATAATCTTTGGACACTCCTCTAAAACTCCATGTCGATAATATATTCGAATCTTTTTCAAATCTATGATCTTGTTTTTGAATTTTTAACAATATTTTATCTTTCACTAAAATAACATCCGTATACCCATCGGTTTTGCAGTCTATACCCATATAATCATATCAGTACAATGTTATTGATTTTTAAATATCTTACAAAAATTTCATCGATATACCTACAAGTTAGACTTGTGGGAAGTTTTCAGTAAGCGGTCTCTAAAACACTTCAAGGGATTAGAGGTTGTCATGGGAAGCTTTGTTCTAAGATGTTCCCTTAAATAACTTATAACATCCCTCACAAGAATAACTAATTAACAAACATATAAAGCCAAAGGGAAACTTCAATAAGTATGCCCGGAGGAGTAAGTTTGAACGGAAAAATACCCGAGTTTAATAAATTGCAAAAATATGCCCGAAATCATATTCTAACCCAAGCCTATGGTTAACTTAACCCATCCAAAACCAATCATTCTTTTTTTTTTTCTCTCTCTTTTCCCCACGCAGACTCTCTCCTCTTTCCCTCCCTTGGCTCTATCGAACCCAGCCCACGATCTACGCAACTTTCCCTCGCCGTCGCCTCAGACCACGCCCTCAGACCCACAGAGCCCTCGCCTCAGACCCACAGAGCCCACGCCTCACACCCACGCCCCGCTTCCGACGGACGAGAGACCAGCCTTCGACCCGCATCCACTCACTCCGAAACTCAGGTTAGACAACAATACAGTTTAGGGTTTAATATCTAGGGTTTCTGCCTTTCTAGGGTTTGAATTCTAGGGTTTGAAACTCAGGTTAGAATTCTAGGGTTTGAATTCTATGATTACTAGTCAGGTTTGATTCTAGGGTTTGAAACTCAGGTTAGACAACAATACAGAATTGTTTTGGTTTGAATGCACTCAAACTGTTTGTTTATATGCTTCAATTAGAAAGTGTTTTGGAATTCACACAAAATGTTACAATATCTGATTTTGCTTGTATTTGTTTATGCTAGGAATGAATGTTTATTTGCAGTACGTGCAGGTGATGAGTGTAACTGGGATATCCCGGAAAAATTGAAGGACATTAAAGTGAGACTTCCAGAGGCAAAACCACAATGTGGACGACCGAAGAAAGGGAAAGGTGGAAGACCGCAAAATAAGCGTCACCCTTCACTAGGTGAAACTCTCATTGTACACAGAAAGTGCTCGAAATGCGGTACTCGCGGCCATAACCGTGCATCATGCAAAGCGCGTACATAGGAATAAACAATCGTCGTTATTATTAAGTTGTTAGACAATTTTAAACAATATTATGTATGGCTACATTTAAACACTTTTTGCCTCGTTTTAACAGTTTTGTTCTTCAAACCATAGGGTTTTTTTAAGAAAAAAAATTTAAAAAATCCATATAAACACTTTTTGCCTACATTTAAACAATTTTGTTCTTCAAACCATAGGGTTTTTTTAAAGAAAAAAATTAAAAAAATCCATATAAACACTTTTTGCCTACATTTAAACAGTTTTGTTCTCCAAACCATAGGGTTTTTTTAAAAGAAAAAAATAAAATAAATCCATATAAATACTTTTTGCCTACATTTAAACAGTTTTGTTCTTCAAACCATAGGGTTTTTTTAAAGAAAAAAAGTAAAAAATCCATATAAACATTGTTTGCCTACATTTAAACAGTTTTGTTCTTCAAACCATGGAGTTTTTTTAAAGAAAAAAATAAAATAAATCCATATAAACACTTTTTGCCTACGTTTAAACAGTTTTGTTTTTCAAAACATAGGATTTTTTTTTTTTAAAAAAATTAAAAAAAAAACATATAAACACTTTTTGCCTACATTTAAACAGTTTTGTTCTTCAAACCATAGGGTTTTTTTTTTTAGAACAAAAAAAAATCCATATAAACACTTTTTGCCTACGTTTAAACAATTTTTTTCTTCAAACAATAAGGTTTTTTTAAAGAAAAATAAATAAATCCATATAAACACTTTTTGCCTACATTTAAACAGTTTTGTTCTTCACACCATTTAAATTTTTTTTAAGAAAAAAAATCAATATAAACACTTTTTACCGACATTTAAACAGTTTTGTTCTTCAAACCATAAGGTTTTTTTAAGAAAAAAAATAAAATTAATCCATATAAACACTTTTGCCTATATTTAAACAGTTTTGTTCTTCATACCGTAGAGTTTTTTTTTTAAGAAAAAAAAATAAAATAAATCAATATAAACACTTTTTGCCTACATTTAAACACTTTTGTTCTTCAAACCATATGGTTTGAAATTAAAAAAAAAAAAAAAAAAAAAAAAAAAAACATTTACACACTTTTTGTCTGTAAATTTCAACAGTTTCAACACTTTAAAGTGTACATAACACTTAACCATTAGCCAAACTAACCATTACCCAAACTAGCCCCCAAAAATGGTAAATTGTCCCAAAAAGTGTTCAATATACCACGTTAGTCTTTGGCACTTTCAAATATCCCTAACGCCAGCTCTTGTCGATGCTTGAGCATATCATCAGAAACTATGCCGTCCATGAAGCATCCACGCATGGCTTATTCTACATATTTTATGGCGAAAACTCCGCAATCGCCGCTACAAAAAATATATAAAATAAATGAACAATAATTAAACACAATTGTCCAACCATAAACTAATCTAATTGCTATTGTACGTGTGCTTCGCCCGAGGAACCTCGACATATTCCCAAAGAAACGGTAGATTTTGTGTAAATCGCTCGTGCAAAAAAGTCAAGCCGACTTGTTTGATGAGAATCCAAATGGCTTCGCTGAGATATCTCATTTCCGTCGCAAGTTTGTCACGGCCGATGACACAAGGATCGCAATCGTAAACTTTAAACTTCCATGCATCTAGGTCAACTATCACGGCATACCAATGTACACTGTTGTAATTCAAGACCATTGCGACTTTGCTTAGAACATCCCAACAATTCATTTGTTGAGCTTCGTCGCCAAACACACCATAATCCATTGTTTCCAAGTAAATCTTTGCATTATTCTCTCGGTGGTTCTTCACGGCATACATCACTCTCGTACTCCATTTGGCGAAAACATTGTTCACGCTGCGCCGAAAACCCGAATTGTCATTATACAACCACTCCTTACGAAAATACGCAAGGGCTGCGTCAACGTGCTGCAAAATAATTAAGACAAACAAAATTAACACAAAAAAATAAACACAAAATCTATTTATGTAAGCAAATCTCTTACCAGTGTATCCAGCCAAGGAAGAGGTGTAAGCAACTCTTGAAACCATTTGCGCTCAGCTCGCACACTTATAAGTAGTATCACTTCCGGCTTATTCTTCTTCACCTTGGCCTTCATCCATTTCTCAAAGTTGATCCAACACGGATCCGTTTTGTCGATCTGAGGCCTAGCTCCCAAGTCATTCTTCTTCACCTTTGGCTTCCCCTTCGCGACTTTAGGGTTTGCCACAGTGAGAGGCAACTTTGTTCGCTGTTTCAGCTCCTACGTATCGGGGTTTGTGTAATTCTCCAACATCTTGCTTGGCTTCTTTCCCTCTTACAACCGAGACCAATGTCAAATCTCGGTATTGGAGTAGGAAGTTCGTCATCAATCGCCGCGAACAACGGTTCCAAGTTTTTTGCAAGTGAAGAGCCATTTTTCCGGGATTGCAGATCTTCTTCGGGAACTCCCTTCTCACTGGAATCCCTCTTCCGGGTGACCCTAATCGGGCTCCTTAAATTGATGCAAAATTTCCTGGTCTTTCGGTGTTCTCCACACCTTTCCTCGTCGTGACTTCGCCAGAAATCAACGATCGAACGGTCTCACGAACCTCTAGTAGAATGCTTTCCTGTATGTAAGAATATAAAATTTGTGTAAAATCTCTATAAAAACATATTAAATCCTATTAAAAAAAAACAGTATCAAAACTGTATAAAAACCGGTTCAAATCGATATAAAAAACTGTATAATAACCGGTTAATTCTCGATATAAAAAACTGTATAAAAAAACATATTAAAATCTATTTAAAAAAATGGTTTAAGACTGTTTAAAAGCTGTGCAAAATTGTTTCATAAAAAAACAATATAAAACATATTAAATCCTATAAAAAAAAAACAGTATCAAAATTGTATAATAACCGGTTCAAATCGATATAAAAAACTGTATAATAACCGGTTAATTCTCGATATAAAAAACTGTATAAAAAACATATTAAAATCTATTTAAAAAAAATTGTTTAAAAACTTATTAAAACGGTTTAAAAACTGTACAAAACTGTGTATAAAAAATTGTTTAAAAAACGTACCATCGCCACGATTTTCTTTGCTTGTTCGTCGATCTTCCTTGCTTGTTCCTCAAGATGGTCCTTCAAATTTGGAGCGGGTCCTTCGGGGTTCTCGGGTTCTTTGGGGTTCCCGGGTTCTTGTGGGTTCTCGGGTTCTTGACCGTTGTCTTTCTCAATTTCATTTACTATATACTCAAGTACGTGGATCTACAAACGAAATAATTAATGAAAACTGTTAACAATTAAAAAGTAACAAAAATAACAACCAAGAAAAATGGGAACAAAATAACGTACATTTCGAGTCTTGAAAAATGATTTCGCCGTCTTGAACATGTTGATATCCGGAAAGATACTCAGTGCCCAACTTATTAGTGGCCTGTGATATGCATGGAAAGTGTACTGCGGATATCCAGAGGTGCCCGATTTGATGAATTTTTTTACTCTAGCACTCCAGTCGAAGTTCCGAAAAAAAAAATTTTGAGTAGTTGGTTCCACCCAATGTTACCCCACGGTTTAGCCAAATAATCGGTTAGAGGAAAAATGTAGGCTTCGGGCAGGTAAGTTCGTTTGCCATCCATGCCAAGTAACACTCCCTCCATTAGAAGAAACATTCCGCACTAGAATCTATGAGGCGGGGGAAGATCGTCCGTCACGAAACCTTCATAGAGTTGGTTCCAAGTCATAATTTCAAGTTTTTGGACAAATTTAGTTGATATCTTGGGTTTTGGTTTAAATTCGGGATCGAATCTAAGACCGGTGATGGACCAAAACTCCCGGGGGGCGAACTTTCTAATGACGCCGCCAAAATTAAACCAAAGCTCGTTCGAGCCTCCACAGCTCGGAACTCGGTGAAGGAGGATTTGATGGATCAAACCCATCGGGGCCGGGGGGTCGAACGTGTCAAACAAATAACTGAATCGGGCTTCGACTTCTCGGTCCATAACATCGTGTGCCACCAAGGTGTCCACAATTTGAACCACTCGTTTCGCGGACGGGCACCATACTTGGGCACATCTCCAATCCTTTTCTTTTGCAATGTAGGCCATACCTAAATAAAAAGGGAACAACTCTAATCAAGCCCTAAAAAAACAACCCTAATCAAGCTCTAATCAACAAAATCGTGCCCAAATTCTGCTTCAACAAATCAACACAATCGTGCCCTAACATTGTCGTTGTTATTGTTAAAACATACCTAAGGTTTTGGTAAAGCTTCCTGGGTTTCGGTGAAGCTTCCTGGGTTTCGGCAACAGAGAATGCCCGATCGAGAAGGTTTCAGCGAGGGGGCTGTGCACTGGGTTTCGAGCGACGGAAGCCCAAACTCTGACCATCCTCCTTCTCCTCGCGACTGAGGGCAACACAAGGTTTCGGCGACTGAGGGCGACTGTGCACTGGGTTTCGGCAAGGCTGCTGGTTGAGGGCAACGCAGAGAGGTAGAGCGAGAGAGTGGCTGAGGGCGACGCAGAGAGGGAGAGCGAGAGAAAGTGTGGCTGAGGGCGAGAGTGAGTGGGAGAGTGAAAACTAAGGGTGGGTTAAGTTAACACCCAAGGTCTGGGTTAAATTTGATTTCGGGAATAGTTTTGCAATTTAGTAAACTCGGGTATTTTTTCATTCAAATTTACTGCACCGGACATACTTATTGAAGTTTCCCAAGCCAAATCACCCAAAATAAACGTCCAAAAACAAAGTTCCCAAAAATAGAAAGCACGATAATAGCTTCACAATATAACATCTAATCGAACACCCAATACAAACCTCCCACTCATCACAATATAAAGCGAGAGCAAAGAGTCCCATTCAAATCACACACAAATCACACCAAGAATGAAGAGCACCAGCATCATCACCGTTCTCGCCGCGCTCCTCCTCGCCAGCTCGGCATGCGAGGGGTTCGGTCTCGAGCCCAGAAGGACGATCACGATCAGGAATGAGCTGGGCAACAACCTCCCCTGGTGGTGCACTGCAAGTCCGGCAGCGACGACCTGAAAGGGTATAACTTGAAGGCGGGCGAGAGCTACATGTTCAGCTTCCGGCTCAACTTCTGGGGGACGACGCAGTACTACTGCAACTTCTACTTTGGGAACACTAACCACTGGTTCGACATCTTCAGGGCGAAGAGCATGGAGACTGGCCGCTGCAACGAGTGCAACTGGAAGATCACCAAGGCCGGGCCGGGCCGTGCCTTTTCAGCGCCAAGAAGAACGCCTACGGCTGCTACAATTTTAAGAACTAATTAATCCTATGATTGGGAATTGCCATGCAGAACTATCATGAATAAATTGTGTTTTTTTATTATAGAATAAGTGTTCTGTATATGCGTCGGTTACTTGTATACTTTTAAAGTTTTCCGAGTGAAAATTGGCCGATGGACACTAAAAATCCTGTAATTTACATGACTATGTGGCTATAAAAGCGGCATCGGCATTTTAAACCTTGAGTAGGAGCACAATATTTTTCTCTTTCAGAATATTGTTTCGGGGAACAGGGAACTATCGTGATTGAATTGGAAAATAAATGTGAATGCAAAATATTCTAAAGGAAGTACAGTTAGTCACAGAATAATTCTAACATTAACAATATTATAATAATTATATTTTTATAAGGGGCAAATAGCCAAATAGCCAAACTTCAAACTCTAATTAGCCAAATAGCCAATGTTTAAATTAATATTGCCAAATAGCCAATTAACCACGTTAATAAATCACGAAAGACCGGATTACCCTTGTATTAACGTGGTTAATTTGTTTAAAAAAAATTAATTTTTTTGTTAAAATTTTAATCACGATTTTTTATTTTTAAACAAATTAACTCCGTTAATACACGTTAATACACGTTAATAAACGTATTAACGAAGTTAATTTGTTTAAAAAAAAATTTGAAAAAAAATAAATAAATTTTTTGTTAAAATTTTAATCATGATTTTTTATTTTTAAACAAATTAACTCCGTTAATACACGTTAATACACATTAATAAACGTATTAACGAAGTTAATTTGTTTAAAAATAAATTAATTATTTTTGAAAAAAAATATTTTTTTTTTTTTTGAAAAAATAAAATAAATTTTTTGTTAAAATTTTAATCACGATTTTTTTATTTTTAAACAAATTAATTCCGTTAATGCACGTTAATAAACGTATTAACGGAGTTAATTTGTTTAAAAATAAAAAATCGTGATTAAAATTTTAACAACAAATTTAATTTTTTTTTTCAAAAAAAAAATTAATTTTTTTTTAAACAAATTAACCACGTTAATACACGTTAATATGTTAAAAAGGTATTATAGGTATAAAATATGTTATTAGATAACCATTTGGCTATTTTGCAAAGAAAAATGAAAGGTTGGCTATTTGGCTAATCAAACATTTCAATTTGGCTATCCCATGTAATATCTCTTTTTATAATACAAAAGGGTTACGCACTCTCGCATTCACGAGTTATTCGTGTCGCGAATGTTTGTCCCAAAAAAAAAATTTGTATTTCGGACTAAAGGGTACCAACACGACACGAGACATGAATGTTAAACTAAAGAATGAAACGTCATACAAAAGAAGGATTTTTAATAATTTGACGGACGAAATCAAACTAACACCGTCAAAATAAATAAACGACACAACTAAATAAGGAAAATCTTGAAAAGGTCAAAATAAAGTAACGTAACACCCTCCTGATACACGACAACTTATATACACTAAAGCAGTCGTCCGGTACTAGTAAAACCTCGTATAATTAATTAACGAAATACCTATTTTGTGCAAACCTTTTAAAAAACTACTCATTTTTTACACACACAAAGCGTAATTTTTTTAAAGGTTTAACAGAAAATGGATATTTTGAACAATTTCCTAATTAATAATTTCGATAAAATAGTACTTCTGTTTAGTCCCGACTCTAACTAACGTGACTAATTTTTTACCTCAATAAATTAATATCTAAGATGATATAATAAAATTCTCATATCCCAACCATATCAATAAAATAATACTTACAATGTCGTTTAAAGATACAAATGAGCTCTACAGAGAGACTCAGGTGCTTACGTTTGGTGTATCCCGGCTTAGTGTCACGGAATCCGGCGAGAACGCCGCCGAGCTGTTCTCGTCTTCGGTATTCTTCTCCGTACATGTTCCCAATATCCATTTGAAGAATTCCATCTTTAAAACAACTATTACATGTTCCTAATATCACAAAGAAACTAATGTCAGTTTCCAAATTAGATTACCATTGGGAGATTGATGAAAGTCTATTCTCTTCCTAAACCTAACAACCTAACAACAATACACAATCACAATCATATATATATATATATATATATATATATATATATATATATATATATAAAAACTTTTGATGATCGTAACTCTTCGTCGTCTTCTTTTTCTTCGCATACTTTATCTTGAGCCGCCTAACATTGTCGCTTAGAACAATCAATCAGCAGAAACTCATTGATCTTTCCAACTTTCCGACAAAGTAAAGCGTCTCAAGATATAGTAAGAGAAGAGCTACAAACCCTAGAAGATTGATTCACTGACCGACTCAATCTAAGATTTTATAGAGGGCTTATCTGAGATTTGGGCTTGAGAGACCCAAAAGAGAGTGCAGTGCGTATTTGTATCAGGCCCATAAATTATTAGGTTTCATTTTTGGGTACTTTGTCCGTATATAACAATCAGTAATTTCGGTTTTCAATTCATTTTCGGGTACTTTTTACAGTTTACACCCATACATATATGCCACATTATGAGTATGAGTGAAATTTTAGAGCCAGACACGAAACACGAAACGGTTAGAACACGATTTAAACGGGTTTTAGACTACTATAAATGAATTTGTGTCCAACCGTATAAAACACGATTTCGTAACAGATGAACACGGCACGAACACAATAACAGGATTAGACCCGATTGTTCATGATTAAGAGCAAAAAATTGCATTTTATGCATTTTACATAAATTATCAAGTGCTATAATACTTATTATATATGACAATTATCATTTTTATTTCATTAATTACATTGTACAATAGATGAACATAAAAATTGTTAGTAAATTTTAAAATCTCATATAAATATAATTTAATAAAGAGTTAATGACCCAGATGCTCATTTTGTTGAAACTTTTTTTAAAATGCCTAAATCTATAAATAGTACTTAAAGTTAAAACTACCAATTAATTGATTTGTGGACAATTATACCCCTCCTAATTACCAGCTATTTCAATATTTACGCATCTAAATTTAAAGGAAATTATAATCGAAATTAATACCTAAATGAGATTGAAAATACCCTATAAATAACCAATAACTTAAGTTGAGTAGTAGTCTTCCTTAATTATAGGTCTTCCATAATTGTAGCATAAATAACATCCAATAAACATACTAAAATAACCAATTCATGCCTCTAATTATTTTTTATTGGCTGGAAACTAAAAAAAAATTACAAAGATTTTTCAAAATACCAAACTCAAGATTCTAGATTAAAAAAAAAAAAAAAAAAATTCCTCGTAATCGCACTCCAAAATACAATCCGACTAGAATTAAATCATCCTAGTTATAGTTTCATATTTATAGTTACGAAATTACAATTTCATTTATTAAATCGTAATAGTTACAAGATTAAATAGTATTTGAATTCGTAAACATTTTTATAGTTTGGTATTTACAATTATGAAATTACAGTTTTTATAGTTACAAATTCATATTTATAGTTACGTATAAAAATTCAGTTAAATTACAATTAAAGCGTAATTGTAATTACGAAACTGTAATATTAGTTACGAAAACGTCATTAAAGTTACGAAAATGTGATTAAATTACAGAAATGTCATTATACTTACGAAAAATGTCATTATAGTTACACTAATGTGATTAAAAATATTCTTCAAAGAGTCGACTTCAAAGGCGTTATTGGCTTGTTACTTGTTTACTATTTTGTCATTTCATTACTTTAGTTTTATCCTTATTGTGAACAAAACGTTGTTTTGCTGTGTATGTTTTGTTGGGTTTTTCTAAGATTTCATACAACCTTGGAAGCGGAAATTCCGAGGAATCGTAGAAACAAAAATCTAGATAACATCGCTATATCAAATTACTGATTGAGATATAAATCTCTACAGAACGATTCTCGTATCCTTCTTCAAGAACGGATTCCACGTGAACGTCGGGCTGAATTCTCTTGTTAATTCATGCATCTTTAGTCGTTCACAAGCCGTCCAATTGCACGGTTCTCTACTTCGTACACCACGTCGTTTAACGCAGCGCCCTTAACACCGGAAATCACTGAATAAGAATACTACCTGTTCTCCACTGATTAGAAAATGAGCAAAGAACCTTTCGGGAAGCTAGAAGAGTTCGAGCACGTCTCTTGGAATGGGAGATGTCGAATTTCCTTGATAGAGGAGAGAAAAATGGGAAGCTTCCTATAATGTGTGATTGTGTTATAATGCTTGATCTCCCATGTTTTTCTTGTCTCCATATATATCAATAAGGTTATATGGTTAATGGTCTTTAGGAATAACCATATAGGAATAAACAGGGTATTCAAATGGGACGGGTATGAGTCTTCATAAATAAGTAAGAAAGATTAAGACCCGGCACAAACACGACACAAAATCCGAATTGTCCCCCTTGCAAGAAGGCCATCGAGAAAGACTCACACGACAATCGTGTTACTTATTCACGAGTTATTCGCCTAGCGAGACAGTATTGCTAAACTAAATAATGAAACGACACAAAAGGACTTTTAATAATTTGACGAACGAGATCAAACTAGCACTGCTAAAATGAAAAACGACACAATAAAATAAGGTCATGAATCTTGAAAAGGTCAAAATCAAGATACCTTTTTTTTTTTTTTTTTTTTTACAGACAAAATCAAGAAACCTGACAACCCTTCTGATAAACGACAACCTATTTATATGTACATTACATTTTAAATACCAACATTGAAAAAACAGGACAAAATAGCAGTCGCTCAGCTCACTATATATATACACTATATAGATACATATAGTGAATTATACATGCGTGCTTTTTCAATGTCCTTCGAAGATACAAATAAACTTTACAGAGAAACTCAAGTGCTAGCGTTTGGTGTCGTATCCCGGCTAAGCCAACTTACCGTCACGGTATCCGGCGAAAGCGTCGCCGAGCCGTTCTTCAACAGAACAGCATCATCTTCGGCGGTGTCGGTATTCTTCTCCGCCTTCCCGACACCGTAATCCCTGCTTTGTATGGCCTTCAGCTCACTCAGCACGGTCTCCATGCACGGCCTCAGGTCCTTCTCCTGCTGCAAACACTGAAAAGCCAACTCCGCCACGGCTGTGATTGACCGTCGCACCGTGGCATCGGTTTCGAACCCGAGCCTTTGATCCACGAGCTCGCCTAGCGCGTGGTTTTGGATCCGGTTCACGGCCATGGTGGAGAGGTTTATGTCGTGGCGGTGTCGCGTGATGTCCACCGCGGGCAGCGACGACACGAGCTCCATCAGAACGACGCCGAAGCTGAACACGTCGCTCTTGCTCGTGAGCTGGTAGCACAGGTGGTAGTCGGGGTCGACATAGCCGGGCGTGCCCTGCGGGGCCGTCGAAACGTGCGTGACATGCGTGGGGAAGAGGCGGGAGAGGCCGAAATCAGCGACTTTAACGGTAAAGGCTTCGTCGAGGAGGATGTTGTTGGTCTTGACGTCGCGGTGGATGATGCCATTCGCGTGGAGGTATGAGAGGGCAGAGGCGGTGCCAACGGCTATGTGGAGGCGAGTGGGCCAAGGGAGCTCGGTGGGCGGCCCCCGGCCCCCGTAGAGGTGGTCAGCGACGGTGCCGTTGGAGACGAACTCATAGACAAGGAGGAGCTCGTGGCAGTGCTGGGAAGTGCAGCCGTAGAGCGAGACGAGGTTGGGATGGCGCATTTTGGCAAGGATCTCGATCTCGTTCATGAACTGCTCGACACGCTTGTAGTTGTTCTCGTAGAGCCGCTTCACGGCGACAGATCGTCCGTCTTTCAGCTTCCCTAAACATGTTTGTTTAACAAGTAAGCCATGTATTACATCAACTGGTTGAGTATCTGAACTAATGTCCCAATCTTGATCTTGTTTTCGGGATTCAACTGGTTTATTTTTTAATTCCGTTGCTAAATTCTTCCATAGATATCCGGTCCCCGTTTCCGGCCCGACGAAGTGGATAATTTATATTAAAAAAAAAAGGCAGTGGCTAGTTCTTTATTTTTTGTTTCTGAAAATAATTTTGCAATCGTTTTCAAGAAAACTTATGCTTAAATCTTAGATAATATTTTGAGAAGTATTTTAAACAATAGCGTTGTCTTGCAATTACCGTAATAGACAGTTCCAAAGCCTCCGTCTCCGAGCTCCTTCGAGACGTCGAACTCGTTGGTGGCTATGACAAGTTCCTCGTGCGTGAACACCCTCACTCCCAGAATCGTGCTTCCGTTCTCCACGTCTTTCCCTTGGGACTTCTCCGACGAGATCTTTCGCGAGAAATAGTACGGCCTTGCGTGTCGCTTTCTGTACCGCCGGATGTAGATGAAGGACACGACGCTCATCAGTATCACCCCGACGAGCGCTGCAACGGTTGCTGCATATGCACGAGAGAGCTCTTAATAAACGCTGCGGTTTCATGCGTCGAAAAGTAAAGAAAGAAGGAAAGAAGAGGAAGGTACATACCTATGACAACCTTCAGTACCCAGTTCCTTTTGTGACCTGAAAATGCAACAGTGATCAATTAGACTAGACCAACTGTACAAGTATTTCAACTTATTTCAACACATAAAGAGGAGAATTATGCATAAAATACAACACTTTAGTTTCACCTGAAAAAAAAAAAATTGCAAATCAAAGAGGACATAAGGGAAAGAGCATGAAATAAATTAGAATATTAATAATTGGATTATAGTACAATCCATCTTAGTAAAATATATATGTAACCGAATCCTCGGGCTTACGCTTGATCATTTATCGGAATTTGATCAAATATACAGTTAACATATTGATTCTTTTGGTAAGGTAAGCATTTTTCAATTTTTTTCGTATGTCGTGTGGGTTGAAACTATTTTTACCGTCGTCGCAAGCTCTCTCGTGAGGCCGATCCCCACAAAAGCAAACAAAACCGGTGCCATCATCGGATCCGCACCGGCCACCGCTCGCCTCGCAAGCGCCGCAACCATGCCCCGTCCACTTCAACAAGAACCCCATCTTCAAAATCTCCGTGTAATTCATCCCCAATAACGCATCAATTCCTCTGCCAGAAGCCGCATTACTGGCCGGCACGTTGACCCAAGACTCACACGAGTCAGCTGAATAATTTGCAATCCGCAAAGCCGCCACGTGGAAAGCGGCGAACGAATGGCGTGTTTTATTGCCTAAACATTCGATTGGAAACGGAAAGCTTGAATCCGGCGGTTTCAAAGAGCAGTTGTAGAATAAGGAGATATCGGTGATGTGATCAAAGCCGAGAGTGAATGGAGTTTCGCTGAGGCTGAAGTTCCGGCGGGGAACTGGGCATTGCTCGGAGTAAAGCTCACGGTTCGCAACGAGGAGTGAATGATTAGAGTGGAATATTTCTTTGATGACATAATCATCGTTTGAAATTCCGATAACCGGGTAACTCCCATTGCAAGTAACCCTAAAGCCCGGATATCCGCAGAAGGCTCCTTGCTCTTGAGAGAGCCAAAAAGGGTAGCGAATAACTGGGCCATATTCGCAGGCTCGGGGTTCGCAGGACGTGAATTTCGAGTCCATGCAATGAATTTGTCCGGAAAGAGTGATCAAAATTGATGCAATAATGCATATTTTGACAGGACAATTGAGCTTGAAGATATTCATGAGAAAGGAGAAGAAGATGAATGAAAAGAGTGCTCAGAATTATTGCAAAGCAATAATGCTTATCTTCAATTGGAACAAATATTCTATCGAATTAGGTGAAGCTTGGAGTGAATACTTCATTGACTAATTGCAATGCTTATTTATTGTTATATTTAATAAATATAGAACAATTAATTCAAGCATGTATATTTTTTCTAATGACATACTTAATTGGTCTTAAATAAGTTGGGGTCAAGGTGTTTGAAATTTTGTTGTTGTCTTGTTTATACTTTACATCATTGCTCTCACGTTTCCTCATTATTTATTTTATTTAAGATAAGTTTAATGTCACTTGAAGATGGACTAACATAAAAATCTAAACCCTATGGAATATATTATTACTAAGCTATAACTATATATACAGACAAATATAGTTATATACCATATCAAAGACTTGATTTCATGGTTTACCTACATTAATAAATCTATGTAGTTGTTGAATCAAGAAAACAATTCTATAAAAAATAAATAAAAAACAAACAAACAAACAATCAAACCTCAAAGTTTTGTTGAACCTTGATAGGACTCGTTTTTCTTTGAAGTGTGAGAGTTTCTTATAATTTTTTTTATGTCGTGGCGGGGTACCATTGGTTCTCAAAGATACAAATTCAGATAGTCAATTAGCTAGTCTTTATAGCAAAAGTAACAAGGAACACATGACAAGCTTTCCAAGGTCTCAATCAAATGGAAATGGCTTTGTCTAAATCTTCAATAATTTGGCCAAACTTCCAAGTAATTGGATAGGGAAATTTTGGACAAACACATTTAAAAATGTACCAAAGCTACAAATGTAGAAGTCATGACTCATGGTGTATGTGACATCATAATGACTCAAGAAAACAGAACAATGTCTAATAAATTATTTTTAGGGAATAAGTAAAAACAGAGTATGTATGTATGTATGTACGTACGTATGTATATATATTGTGTTTAGTTGTATTGTATGTCCAGGTGATGGGCGCGAGTTGCCCACACCTTCGTCTCATGTTCGTTCACGTGTAATGGGCGTGGCCGCTTGCTGTCCGCCCGAACACGTTTATTCTGATTTTTTTACTATCTAAAAATAACATATGAAAATTTTTCTTGAAAAATTGAGGGCGGGCGATGATTTTTGCCCGCCCTGCAAAAATTCACGGCCTAGGTCACCCTGGGGCTCCTTTCCCATGGGCGAAAATTTCACCAACAGGCGCGCTCCCATCCAATACGTCCGATGACTAGTTTTTCACCCGGGCGCTCGTTGCCCGTGGACAGAAATTTCACGGGACGGGGAGGCTCCTATCCCCAAGTAAAAAAGATGAGTGGAAACACATGTGGAGAATTGGATCAAGTGAAGGAAATTGACCCTTTGAGAGGAAGTTTAAAGCAGAGGAAAAAAGAGTAAAGATTCCTTGTCACTTTTATTATTGTCCAAAACAATAATGCAAATTTTATGCCCAAAAAATGACAAAAACGTCACCCTAGTGCGTAAATTCATTATTTGACAACCCCACTGGCCACTGGCCATATACAAGTTTTCATTTTATTCCTCTCTTTTTTATGTTAAATATCTTCATCATAAGTGTACAAATATAAATCATTTAATGTTAAGAGAGACATGTGGAAGAAGAAAATAATTAATCAAAGATACAAATTCCACGACTTTTAATATTTAATCAACACAGAAAACTTAAAAATATGCCATGTGAATGTTAGTGAATAGTTTTAATGTATGATTTCACTATAAGTGCAATATTAACAATTCATTAAAAAAAATACTCAACAGTTGACTCACTTCTCGATTGATCTAGTTATCGTTAACGAGGTTAAAGTTCGGAATTATTTTTAAAATTAGAGGGAATTAGTTTGTAACTTACCTAAGAATTGATAGTTGACTTGAAATTTGAGTTTACAAATTTAGAATATTTGAAGAATAAGTACCTAATCTTGTAGTACAAAGTGTGCCAACAATAATACCCAAAAGTCACAGAATAATGTAAAGGTCCAATTTCATTAGTGTCGAGTTGTGTTTTCGAAGTTTAATCAACGATATACACATGTTTATTTTATAGCAGACCCTAATTAGACATGTACGAGTTTGAACCTCAACATTGTTTTATAGTTTTTGGATACTATTTTCACTAAAAGAGAAAAAGAGAGATTGAGGGCACACTTAATATAATATTGAGAACTTATGCCGTAAATATCTCTAAAAAAAAAGTAAAACCTGATGTTTGACCCTTGACCCGTTCAATGCCAGGTTGGCATTTTCTCTATGCCTTCACGGCCTTAAGTGGGGCGCACTTTGGGATGCGTGGTCGAGAATATTATAAAAGTTAACAAGCTTGGATGGTCAAGGCTCAGACAATTGACTAATCTCTCTGGTCAACGAGTTAGTCCACACCTATGGTTTGCCGATGGCTCATGGCACACCTACGATTTTAATTGATTGATATGAACGATTTTTACACAAAATATACATTTTTCAAAATGAACAAAATAAGAACTCTTTTTTTGTGTAATGAGAAAACGGACAGGTCAAGGAAAATATATTGAAATTTTGCGTCCACGCGTTTTGAGATATCACATAAGATTTTTCTTAACTGTGGTCAAATGTTAGAAATTTATGCTATTTTTTCATAATGTGTAATTAAAAATGTCCCTAATAACTTAAACGGATCATCTCAGTTTGACTAGAAGTGTTTCACTCTAAATTAACTATCTCATTTATTATGAATTATGATACATTTGCCGGATCAGAATGCTACGAGTTTAAGCGTCAAATTAAGCTAGCTAACGGAACAAAATTTGTTACGAATTGCAATCAAGTCACGGTTACAGTTTCAGTCCCAAAAACCGGGCCTAGGCAAAATAAACCTGGCCGATTCTCGGGTTACGGACTTAAAAACAACAAGGATGTTAACCAATGATAATCAATTTCATTGGGATGTCATTACATTTTGTATGTGTTTTTTCTGTTATTTAAGAAAGTATGGATTATCCAAGAGAATGTATTATTTAAATTAGGTGTGTTATTTTATTTATATGTATTTTTTAATTCGATATTTTAAAAGGGTTTAAGAGCCTCATTTTTACCCATACTTGAAAATCCAACGCAAAATCGAGATTAACCTAGTTTCCCGTGCCCGGTTTCTTAAAAAACTAAGCTTTTTCAAAACCATGGTAAGGATCAACCGCGACCTATTGACGGGCTCAAATAACTGGGACCAAGCCAAAATAAAAATCCCATAATCCGGTATCTGATCCGGTGTTCATCTCTACTTCATTGAACTAAAAAGATGGAAAACTACAAGGACAAGGCTCTCCAACGTTGACAATAAGTGGGAGAAGAAGAAAAAACAAGCGTACCTCGACACGAAGAAAGCTCCGTCCGATTGCCGCAAAAGCATAGAAAGGCGAAGGTCTTGTTACTCCCGCACCGTCCGCCGGAGCTTCTACAGTGGTTGCAGTAAGGAAATGGTCCATAATTCAAGTCAAAGCCCTTTTTCAGGGCTTCAAGTATGGGGCCTTTCTCTCCGCCGTAGCTTTCAACCTCAGCCAAACCACTCGGAGATACCGGAACATTTATAAAGTTATCCTGACATTCTCCAAGCAGGTTCAACACCGAAACGAAAACCGAATCGTCTAAGTAAAAGTAGCTCCGATCATCGATTTCAGCGCAAGAAAACTTGTGCGGGACTGACGGTAAAAAGTCGTCTCCTTCAGGGCAATTGTAGATCAGATTGAGGTTTCTGACAGTCGGAGCAAAGCGGAAGCTGGAAGTGCTATTCAACTCGAGGCGCTTTTGGGCTTTCGGTTGACAAAGATCAGCATCCCAGAGCTCGTTCCTCGCGAGAGTGATCGTACTGGAATCTTCGGAGACTTCCAGAACGCGAAGCACGATGTCGTCTATGGTGATGAATGCGTGCTCGTTGTTCTCGCAGCGAAGCCCGAAGCCGGGGTGGCCGCAAAACTCCGGCCTCGTACCGCCGGAGAAAGGAAACGACAGGTCCCGGACGCCGTCGCCGCAGCTGAAGAACCGCGAACTACAGATTTCTAACTCATTGCCCTCTTGGCTGAGAAGCGGCGAGGGGAAGAAGGCGAGAGCGACGAGAACGGCGACAGCTAGCAACAGATGATCGGAGAGTTTCATGATTGTAAAGGAGAGAGAGGAGAGATTGGGATTCGATGATCATGAGAATGAAGATTGACCAATTGTCTTGTGAAAGATAATTGGCGTGTTTTTGTCACTTTTCTCATACGTTGAATAAATTGGTACGCACCCAAAATAATATGATTGACCAAAGACTTCCGTCCGTAAAAGAAAATATCAATAGACACCCCTCACTTTATATTTTCATCCCTATATGGCCCTTGACTCTGTATAATTACAATATCACTCCCTCCACTAACTATTATTTTTATGTTTATGTAGCCCTTTTGACAGTTTTAACAGAATATTTTTTTTTTTAACTTGGTCTCCTAATATATGTGAGTTAAATAGAGAAAAACATACAAAACTAACACGTTAAGACTCTGGCAAATAGCATGTCAAAAATATAATATCCGTCACTCAAAAGTAACGGTAACTTGACAGAAGGGCTACATAAAGACAAAATTATAAATTGAAGGGATGTATCGGGACAAAATTAACAAAGTGAAGGGGTTCATCCCAAAATTAAATTAAAAAAAATAGATGGTTTGGTTATTTGAACCTAGAATTTTCTATGAGAGAGAGTGAGAGGATCATAGAAATAGAGACGATTGGCTATTAAGTTGACTAGTAAAACGAGGTCTTCTTGGTTGAAATTTAATGCAGGGAAGCATCATAGTACGAATTAACGATTTTATATAAATATAAAATACTGAACGATTTTTTTTTATCGTATTGAATTAGTTTATGTAGTTTTCAAGCGAAATAATAGTAATTAAAAAAAGTCTACAAGTCAATGGTAATATTAAATGTGTTCTATTCCACTTAAGTGATAAACTAAAATTTTGATATGAATTGTTGGCAAAAACATCAAACGTCACGCAATTACTTGCAAATAAATGCGAGCTTAATGACTTGATGACAGAGAGTTTAAGCATTCTTTTAAACTTTATAAATATATTATATATATGATGTGTGAATTATAAATAAGTGATGCAATTCACTTTCTGATTTTAATCATAAAATACGATAGTGTTTAGGACTGTTTTTATCATAAACTTTTGGGAACTGTGAATAAAGTACGTTGAGTTGAGTGTTTGAAGATAAGTTGATATATTTTTTAAATTTTCAGTTACGCTGAATAAATACCTAAACTCGTAAACTTTGCAATTTTGATTGGTTTTGTCTCATGTATTTTCGTTAATGTAAATTGTAAAGCATTTACATGTATATGTTAGAAATTGAAGTATTAACTTAAAATTTCCAGAATACGAAGAAAAAAAATAGTGTAAATGTGTGGCGTTCACGTGTTAAATATATATATATATATATATATATATATATATATATATATATATATATTAATGAAGACACTCAGACACGTGGAATAAAATAAATCGAAAAACAAAAATTCACAACTTTAAGTAATTATTCAGTGCAAATGAAAGCTTAAAAATATCTCATGCTATTTTGAATAACTTTAAAATATTTTTACCGAAATTATCCCTAATTTTCACTACATTTGAGTTACTTTTTCTTTTGTTAGACAAAAGGATGAACCCATTTGATATAGACCACAGTGATCAGGAAAGTATATATTATTTTTAAGAGTTGGTGAATTTATGAGTAAAATAAGAAGAAACTTCGCACTTTGGTAGAGTGGACTTAATCAACGAAAGACAGCGACAATTAAATCCATTCTTTATTTGCGTTTTGACTATTGATAAGCATGTGGGGGAAGAGAAGACCAATTCAAAAGTGTTTCTCTTTTGGGATAGGTCCACGTGCCGTATATATGAGGACTGACCCGATTTTTTACGAAGTAAAAAAAACGTAATTTTAGTTATTGAGTCGTGAAGCCTAATTTACCATAATGACTATGACGGGGAGTAATTCAATTAAGTTACCTTGGTAACAAGGGTATTTTGGTATCTTGATTTTTTAGTGTAAAACTTGTGACACATTTTTTTTAGTGCTTGTAGCACAAAGAGAGAGAGAGAGTAAGGAAGATGGTGGTACTATCGTACGTTTGAGTTATTATAGTGAAGACGACTTATATAAGGCAAATGACCGTACTCCTCACCGATCGAGTCACTATAATTCTCTATGTCATCCTATTTTTTGAGCAATTTGGTTTTATTTTCTAATTTCGTATCTCGACCATGAGATTAACTAGCCGGTACTTTGTAGAGGAATTATGTATAGATATATAATCTGAATCAGAAGTTTGGTTTTGAAAATAACGAACTCGTGGTATCTCCTTTTATGTGGCGGTGAGTTTGAGAAAAGAAATAATGGACTGCAGCAGACCCTTACACGAGTCTCGTAGCCGGAAATTCTCGACCCCTCACAAAAATCCCGACCAAATGGCTCCGAATCGTGAAAGGACTAGGTCCACGTTTAAAACTAATAAATTAAACGAATTTCCCTCTATAGAAGAAGACGAAAGTCGAGGATAAATAGAGTAAATTTAACAACTAAAGTTACCCATGAGTGAATGAACCCTAATCACCATGTCAAAGAAGGCAGAGCAGTTATATCTACTCCCTCTCAGGTGCCTCAAGACTCCATGTTAAGTAATTATCTATCTTTGTCTCTCTTGACTTTGGTTGGACCAAAATTACTACACCTAAGCCTTGTTCGTTGTAATTTCAAAATTTTATTCATACCAATTTAATACATCATGAAGAATAAGCAACAACTAACACTTGGATACTTTCGCATTTATTAGTTAAAAACATATCAAGAGGTAGTAATGATAATGGGACATGGAAATATGGAACTCCTTCCATCTTTTTGTTTTATCCTAGAGTAAATTAAAAAAAAAATTGCGGGCCCGACGCCCGTGCAAACAATGGGTACGAGTAGTGGTGGAACCATGAATTACACTTACCGAATTAAATGGATACGTGGCAACTTTTTTATGTGAATCTTTTGTGTCATACGGTCACGTTTAAGGTTAAAAATCCAAATTATATCTACCAACATAATAAAAATATACGTATTTTTTCCCATATGGACTAAACTGCACTACATGATAAAACATTTGCACTTTTGCAATCAAAATATTGACATGTTGGGAGAAAACGTTGCCATATATCAATTTAACGTTAAATATCCATATTCATACTTAATTACATAGGGACCTATATGCTAACTTGATGACAAATATATACTTTTACCATTAACATGGGTTAATATTACTGGTAAAAGTACCTATGTTATTAGAAAATAAGGCAATAAAAAGCTAATTTTAAAAAACTGTGGCATAAGTACTCAAGTTCACATTTTTGGTGGATTAGTAGACTTAATCTACTTCTCCGTTAGTTTTTTTACTATTTGAGAACTTGCTTAAAAAACTATGGCATAAGTAGCTAAGTTCACCTTTTTTTAATGGACGGTAGACCTCAATTGTGTTCAGATTTTCGCTGGAGACCGTATTTGAGAATGGTTGAATTGAGAAAGAAAGAACAACCCAACCCAACACATTTGAACTTTAAGTGACCGAACATAGGCTCATGTCCAAGCCCACTGAATTTATCGAAATAATAAACTGAATGTTGAACCTATGAAGCGAAAGAAAGAAGTTAGCTTCTGAATAGGATTTGGCCGGAAATGGGTGTCGGGCATTTTGCATTCAAATCGCTTTTCGGCCTTTGAGATAGCGGACTAAGTGACACCTCGATTGGATAAGAACTAGTTTCCTAAAAAACCGGGACCGAGCCGAATTGGGCTAGTCCGGTTTTGACATATATGTACATTTTAATTTTTTATTCCGACTATAAAAATTGTTATGAAAACCGAGAAATATATTCAAAGAAAATAAATAGTCAAATTTCAACACATGAAATAAGACTAAAAACAAAACCCTTAAAACTAATATATATATATATATATATATATATATATATGTTGATTAACAAATGAATTAAACTAAAATCAGGATGATAGAACCGGATTTTTTTTTTCCTAGCTAGCCCTCATGTTTTTTGTTTTTTATTTATACAAAAACCCGGGTTTTTCGGACCGGGAGCCGCCAACCAAGGGTAGAACTTTTGGGTGTAGGGTTTTCTCCTTTACTCTAAGTACAGCATTAAACGGATAGCACATAATGATAAAACATCAAACAGAATAAAGTCAATAAACACACACACACATACATATACATATACATATACATATACATATACATATACATATACATATACATATACATATACATATACATATGAAGATAGAAAGAGAGAAACATACCTGAAGAAGCTCTCTCTGTACTTGTAGGTTGAGGATTATTTGGAATATCAGCACAGCCATGCCCACTTGATCGATCATACTCCTTCCCACCAGGACAGTAACACGCGAACCCATTCACAGCCGAGTCAAACCCACATCTCCCACCAAAGTCAACGCACTCCCTGCACTCGCCTTCGTCCACGTCCGACCACTCGACCTCGAACCCTTCCCTCAAAATCTCGTCAGCTCTCGACGTGGGTCGCAGTTTCGCCTTCAGAATAGGAACCTCAAGAGTGACTCCACACGACGACCATGGACGCAGAAGACTGTAAGTCAACATCACCATGAACGCCGGCCGATGAGTAGTGTTGACCCGACAGTCAAAACTCCAATTGTTGTGTTCGTACCCTGCCGGAACATCACAGTTGTACTTCAACACCACGTGTTCGCAGTTCGGAGTGTACTTGAACAGCGTGGAATCGAGTGTTACGCTACCGGACTTCTCCGCGCAGATTTTCTCTGATGAGATATCCTTTCTGGCTAGCGTTAGAACCCTAGCTCTCGGGTCAACGTCACCGACAACGAGATACTTCTGAGAATTTATGGTCAACACCGGTCCGTCCTGGTCGGAGTCGCAGTCGAGGACAAAACCCGGGCGCCCGCAGAATTCAGGTTTGGACTTTTCCCGGAAAGGGTACGCGAGTTGCTTCAGTTTCCCGCAGTCGAAGGGCTCGCATGTCGAGAACCGGTCTTCCTCGCCGCTGACCGTTAGCGATAGGAGGAGGACTGCTAAAGTTTGGAAAAGAAGATTCATCGTCGCTCCGTATTCGAATTTGTATCTTCTGTTACAAGGTTCAAGCACTCGTGACACCAAAAAAAAATTTAAAAAATAAAATTAGTTATGATTATTAAGAAGATTAAGGATTGATGGATTTTGATGTTTGGATTGGATGAAGAAGGAAGAAGGAAGAAGAGCTCCATAAAATGTTTTTAATGTCAAATCAATGATAAATAGTTTTGTATTTTTTTGTGAGCTTATTATAGTAAAGGAAAAAGGATAGTTATATTGTACCTATCGAATATTGTTTATTTATTTATATAAGGAATTTTTTAATTTGCATACTGAGAACAATTAAAAAGAAAAATCCACCAAATGCCCAAAATACACCTAAAGTTTAAAAGAAATGCTCATAGTTTCATAAAATCAATTTATACCCATTAATAAACTGTTTTGGACCATATTAACCCTAATATTAATTATTATTTTTAATTTTCGTATAATATTTAGTAATAATATATATTAATTTCGAAATTAGTTGTTCCTATAATTATGATTGAAATTTTTTACCTATTAATTAGGATATCATTTAATTAATTATGGTACTTTTTGGGGGAAAAAAATTGTTCAATCTCAATTAATTATCAGTCATTCCCACTACTCCCGTCTCCCGTCGAACCTCTCCACCAAACGCCTAACCTTCAATATCGTGCATCTCTGTCGCATCTCCGTCGCCCAGAAGCTCCATCTCCCCTCTCCGTCGCTAATCCCCGAAGCTCGGTCGCATCTCCGTCGCGCATCTCGTTCGCCGAGAAGCTTGTTCGCGCGAAAGCTCGTGCGACTAAACCCCTCGCCCAAAATCGTAAAACCCCATCTTGATCGCCGTTCATCTCAATAAGTCCGAAATTTCTGTGCATGTTGATTAATCCCAGTTTTGTCATTTTTCAAAACAACCTTTTGTATAAATTTGTAATTGGAATTACAATTACATAGATAATGATATATTATTATAAATTCGTAACTTAAATTACAATTACGGATACATGTACAAATTCGTAATTGTACATTCGTGCATGAAGTTACAATTACATGTATAGTGATTAGTATTATAAATTCGTAACTTACCTTACAATTATAATTCGTAACTTAAATTACAATTACGGATACATGTATAAATTCACAATTTAAATTCGTACGCGAAGTTACATTTACATATATAGTGATTTAGTATTATAAAACCGTAACTTAAATTACAAATATATATTCCTTCGTGTATTAGTATTTTCGTAATATCAATTACGACTCTAATATGGTGAACTACCATTTAAATTACTAAACTTAAATTACAAACACAAATAAAATATACTCACCACTTAATCAAACGAAGGCTTATAATGGATCCAAAGAAGGCTTTCAAATGGATGGTGTTATATCCCTCAAGCAAGGAAAAATGGTTCTGCAAAATAAAGTGGCGAATAAAAATATTTGTTTTTAAATTTTGAATAATTAGCATAATCGTTGGAATAGGGAGAATATTTGAAATTTATTAAGGAATGATTAAACGTAATCAGTTATTGTAATTACTACATTTAAGAAAATAATTTTATTTTCATTTACTTAATTCAAATAATTATATTCTCCACACGTCAAATAAACACAAGGGTAAATTGGTCCATATGTTAATTAGTTGCTGGTTTTTATTACCAAAATTAAGTTTGGGCATTTTTTTGAAACCTTGAGTTACAAATGGGGTTGTTGGATATATATGGAATAAATGGGTGTTTGTTTAAAGTTGAGACACTAATATTGCAGATTTAATTCATAATCTCTTTCCAAAAATCTTTTGGAAATTGTATGCACTTAGCTTGGTCTTAATAATTTATTGATGAGTGTGAGCGATGACATATATAATATATGCTTATAAACTATATAAGTTTGACTATTCTTTAGGGTTTTTTTTAGTTGACTATCTTTTGTTATTATCGTTCCAAATTAAATGAATTTCTTATAAGGAAAGAGCTAATTATAAATTCGTTATAGGAAACCATCACTGTCTTGATTGTTGGTGAGTTTGATGCTTTTATTTTTAATCTTAATCAATCATTAATAGAACTTGACTGGAAATTTATATTTTAGCCTCTTATCATGTCTCCTCTTATTCTTAATCTTATCATGACAATCACCTTAGTATTTCGAACTTCGAAGTTCAAACTCAATCACCAAATTTAAAATAAAATTTGAAAAATTGTGAGACAGAGAATCAGTGATTTGTTTTTCGTGTAAGAGCCTAAGAGGTATGTTCACTTACCGTTTACAAATCTTTTTTCGGTATAATTTGATTGTAGTTCGACGGTGTTGTAATCTCTCATTGTCGTTTTTTCTTTTGTGCTCAGTTATATAATGACGGTTACAAGTCATATACTTTTTTTTTTAATCTCATTTTTCGTAAAATAAGATTCTCAACTCAACAAATCACACTTTTTTAAAAGTTTCAACTTAAGAGAACGCTATGAATTCCGTCCGTCTTTGTGCAGCCGGGATGCATCAGCTAGGGCCGCGAATCGCATTGTATGACCAGCGGACGCCACGAAAGGCTTCCGCTTCCGCCCTGTAAACTTCTTTTGTTTGAGACATTACTTCGATACTACCATTGTAAGAATTATAATTTGTTATATATTAACTTTTATTTGATTAGATTTTTGGATCATCCCACAATATTATTCATATAAATGGGAGATTCTGTAATGGGCTAATTAGAGCTATGTATATATATATATATATATATATATATATATATATATATATATATATATATATATATATATATATATATATATATATATGGATCGGCGATGTTAGTTAGACCTCAATATGTGCACCTAAACTTCCACAAATTAATTAATTTTATGATCAAAGATTCGAGGAACAAAATTGTATCATATATGCGATTCTATTAATATTTAAAGTTTGGGTTAATTGCGGCAAAAATACCCAACCTTTGTCAATATTCTCCGATAGGTACCCAACCTCAATAAACGTAGGCAAAAGTACCCAAGGTCACACTTTTGTCGCTGACCAACTAACGCCGTTAGACACTGCCTATGTGGCCGTTAGGCTGTCTCATGTGGCATGCCACGTGGCCAAATGTTGGGTACTTTTGCCGCCACGTGGCCAAAGGTTGGGTACTTTTGCCGTCACGTGGCATTTAAAAAAAAATTCTTTTTTTTTTAAATTTTTTCTTTCCCGTTTGCCAATATGTTTATATTTTTTTTACGTATATCAAACATGATCAAATAATTTTATAAAATATGTACTTATAAAATAGTTATTAAAAAATATGTTATTTTTTAAATAATCAAATAATTACTTAAAAATTATTAGTTTTAATTTATTTAAAAAGAAAATCTTTCCCGTGGCACATATTTTTATTTTTTTATACATATGTTAAATATAATCAAATAGTTTTATAAAATATGTTTTTATAAAAAAAAAATTCTTACAAGAATAATTTATAATTTTTGAATAGATTTTATTAAATTTTTTAAACTAAAACATTATTGTATATAATATCACGGGCATTTTAATATTAAAATTAAGGCATGATATGATTTTTGAAGACATATAACATATATGAAACTGAGGCATGATTCAAACAAATAATTGTATCAAATACGGTTCAACCCGAATTTAAACCGAAAGTTTGGTGATTGGTAAAAATAATTTTTAACCTTAATAGCGTTATTTTTTGTTTTAAAGTGAAAAAAGAAAAACTAAATTATGCGTTTTTGGTAATAATATAAATTTGAAACCACAAACCCAATTATTATTTAATCTGTATTAAAACAAAAAATAACGCTATTAAGGTTAAACATAATTTTTATCAATCACCAAACTTTCGGTTTAAATTCAGATTAAACCGTATTTGATACAATTATTTGTTTGAATCATTCCTTAGTTTCATATATGTTGTATGTCTTCAAAAATCATATCATGCCTTAATTTTAATATTAAAATGTCCGTGATATTATATACAATAATGTTTTAGTTTAAAAAATTTAATATAATCTATTCAAAAATTATAAATTATTCCTGTAAGAAAAAAAAACATTTTATAAAACTATTTGATTATATTTAACATATGTAAAAAAAATAAAAATATGTGCCACGGGAAAGATTTTCTTTTTAAATAAATTAAAACTAATAATTTTTAAGTAATTATTTGATTATTTAAAAAATAACATATTTTTTTTTATAAGTACATATTTTATAAATTATTTGATCATGTTTGATATTCGTAAAAAATAACATATTTTTTTATAAGTACATATTTTATAAATTATTTGATCATGTTTGATATACGTAAAAAATAAAAACATATTGGCCAACGGGAAAAAAATATATTTTTTTTAAATGCCATGTGGCGGCAAAAGTACCCAACCTTTGGCCACGTAGCATGCTGCATGAGACAGCCTAACGGCCACGCAGGCAGTGTCTAACGGCGTTAGTTGGTCGGCGACAAAAGTGTGACGTTGGGTACTTTTGCCTACGTTTATTGAGGTTGGGTACCTATCGTAGAATATTGACAAAAGTTGGGTATTTTTGCCGCAATTAACCCTTTAAAGTTTCGACAAAAAAAATAAATCATTTAGCTAGACCCGTTTACTGCTTTATCTAGCCCTCTTTCTAGGATACAATGATATTTAAGATTGGGCCATTTTATGAGGCCCAATCATTCCTATTATTTGTTTCTAAATGTAAATGATAGTCATGATATCACTTCCATATATTTCAACATATCATGTTAAATTGTGTGTGAGGGTTAAGTGAGTATAATTAAAAGTTAAAAGGATTAAAAAAAATAATCAATTTTGCACGAAATTTAAAATTCAAAGGGACAACAATCCACTTTGAAGATATTTTATTTCCACCCCTAAGTGTTCTTATTTGATGAATGGTTTGGAAGTAAGAACATATAAGAGATTCCTTCCCTTTCTTTAATAAACGATTTTATTCGTCGAATAAATAAATAAAAATTAAATTAAACAAATTTGATACCATTCCATTCAAAGTCACTCAACCAAATAAAAGTCGTTTTACTTTTGAATAGAAATTAATAAAGTAGGTGTTGGGACTTTTGCCACCCAAACAACAAGCCCAAGCCCTTCAAGCCCACAAGAATTCCAAGCACACAAGTCCAGAACGACAGTATGAGAGGTACGAGAATACGACTTGCAGTTCAAAGCCAAAACGACTTGTAGGTAATATCATTCAAAGTAATATATATATATATATGAAGAAAAATAAATGTACGAAGAATCGCGCTTTAGATTTATGAGTGCTATCTTTTGGTGGAACGGCAAACTCTAGGAGTTCCCGACTTTGTCAAAGATAGATCAATCTTACGCATTCTACCGTCAACTTCTCAAAAATTGCATTAGGCCTCTTCGAAAATATCGTCAAAAAAGCGAAGACACTCACGATCCATCAATAATTTTGAGAAAACCACGTCTTTTAGAAGATTAGACTACAGTGGAAAAGACTTGTATTATGTATCATAAGTTTCACAAGCTCGATCCGAAATAAAGATTGGTATTATGTATCTTATTTGTTTTTTTTTTTTATTATTTGCTGACCTATTGTAATTATGTTATTGTAAACACGGTATTCTTTTCCCAACTCACATTTCTACTAAAAATAATACATTCTTACACTTATGTAACTAAAAATTTCAAATTATTCGTGAAGACCGGCCTATGAGGGCTTCAAATCCACAGAAGGCCGGTTCGGCCATGGCCGGCCTCAGCCGAGGGGCTAAGTAGTAACTACCAACTCTCATTCATAATTATGAATAAAAAAAAATATGCCAATTATCCAACTGAACTGCTTATGTAAAGGAATGGACTCATCTGGTCAACGCTGATGACTTTTGCCACCGTTGACTTTGGAAGGATGCTATATGTAGTTATGGTTAGAGGCTGATGCAATCATTATCCACGTTAGGGATGGAGATTTATCCATATCCGAATGTGGGCCCACATTACCACACACTTCGAAGCACAGTCGATCATTTTATTGATGCATGAAACTTTAGTGTATGTTATTATGTAATTCTTATGCTTGTAATATACAGATTAATGATTCTCAAATTTTTGGTCGTTTCAACATATATGTTACTTTATAGAGAAGTCCACATTCACATACTTTTTAGTGCACGGGATAAACATTCAAAGTCGTGAAATTTATATTTTTCTTTTATTGATAGCGGCCCATGTTTCCATGTGACATGTGTCGAAAAAAAAAAATTACACGTGTAAGTTTTATATTAATTATTATTATTATTTGAGATTTTTCAATGATAGATACTTCATTCCGTGGACTACGCGTGTATATGAATATTAAAAGAGAGACATAAGACGAAAGTAATCGAAAATACATATTTTATAAATTCGGGTAATCCTTAGCGTTATTTTGAAACTTTAAATTTATTTTATCGCAATTATTCCTTTGATAAATGATACTACCAAAATTAATTTAAAATGTAGGGGCACATTTATTTATTATCAACCAAATACAAATATGGAGATATCCTAAAAAATTGCATAACAATAGAATAGTCACCAATTAATTAATTAAGAAAAAGTTATTGGACCTCCAGACAGCCTAAAATCTTGAGGCACTAATCAATAATTAGGCCCCATTAGATGAGGCATACCAACCAAACACAAGCAAATTAAAGAAAATTATCTTAATAGATTAGCACAATTCTTGGCACTATTCTTTGTAAGGAGTTTGATATCGAAACATAGAGATTAAAAAAAATAATTAGTATAGGGCTAACAATTTACGTTTCACATGAAATAAAAAGGGTGTGCCTAATTTGCGAAGAACCCGCTCAATATTCAATAAATTAATTATTTTTTATTAAATTAAATATTGTTCTGGTTTTGATTTTGAGGAATGTTATTAACTTAATACTCGATAATATAATAAATCTTTTTTATATATTAATTTTTGGAGGTTAGATCGTATAATGTTTGCCCTAAAACTTAATTCACATATAATAAATTCGTAATTTATTGAAGTTCGAAATAAAATACATTAAATTGGTGTATTTATTCACAAAAACGTGTTTTGGTTCATAGAATTATTTAATTTTCCACCAGAAAACGTGTTTAAGTTCACAAACTCCATTAAATTGGTGTATTTACCTACGCAACCGAAGTACCGAACCATTAAAACTAGAACACAAATTCCATTAACTAGCAAAAGATAAAAAGAAATTGATTATATAGAGAACAATTTTGGTTGTTTTTTTTATTTTTTATTTTTTATTTTTTTAGTTTTAGTTAAAGACGGAGGCTCAAAATCTCGCTAAGTGAACTCGATCCCAACTAAGCAAGCACCTAAAGAACACAAAGTATAATAAATTAAAAAATATAATAAAATGGCCTACACGGTTTCGCCTAAAAATATATATATATTTTTGTAATATGACATCACTATTTATATTTAATGCATTACCTTATTGGAACACAAATTATATACTTGGATAAGAGTAAGTTTAAAAATACACAACATTAATGCACCCTTTTCCTTTGTGAGCTCGGAGAAAATATTTTGTATTAATTTCTAGCATTTAAATAACAAAATACAAGGCAGCAAATTTAATATAAACTAAAGTATAGTAATAATAACTAATAAGGGATTATTTGAGCCAGATACTCTTTAAATAATAGTAATATATTTTGAAATTAATTACATATATTTTGGTAGTTGACATGTAAAAATCAAGTAGGTCACAAGTTAAAGTCTTGATTTGCCAGCTGAAAATATTTAAACAGTTGAGTCCATTCTATACCCACTCAAATAATTTTACCCAGTTTTTAGCTACATAAAATTTGACAAATTAATCCATTGTAATTAATTATCTGAATATCACATAGTAATTTGAAACTGCATTCAACTTCAAGTTCAATAATTTCGCAATAATTTAATAAATTTATGTATCATAAGTAATAAGTATTAGTAAGACTAGAGACCTCTTGAATTTAATAATAGCTATTTAAAAAAAAAATATACGAAAATGTATTTGGTAGTTAATGAGAAATAATACGTGGAAGGAATTATTAGCTGGAAGAATATTTCAAAGTATATTCGAAAAAGAAAAAATGTAGATAATAATAATGCTTATTTATAATTAACAATAAATGTCATTTTAGACTATTTTTTTTTTGGTCAAATTATCATATTTGATGATGATGTCATTGACTCGTTGTTAAAGCGAAACTTATCATATGAATATTCGAGGTATGCTCATTTGGTTTGTAAATGTTCGCCCCATTTTGCATTCTTAAGAAACTATTGTTCTTATGCCGAAAATCACTACTCAATTTGTCATTTTCTTTTATTCACACGTCTTCATTTCTTATTCTCTCCTGTCGACTCTGTCCACCACCGGTCTCTATTACATCAAAGCTCGCCGTTCTCAATTTTCATTATGGCCTCTCTCTCTTCGCAAATGTAATGTCGGAGAGATGACTTGTGCTTTCAAGTTGAGAGTCTCAACAGATCCTTAATAGCGACTGTCTTTGTATAATATGTCATATGCGGAGCACAATCTCTCCGCATATAACATACATGCAGAGACATTGATGCGGATATTGTAGCGTATCCAACATGACAAGCCACGTGACATTTAACCTCTTTAGAATTAATTTGCAATAATCTTCAAACGTAGTGAACTTCAACCGTAAAAAATCGGGTAAAAAAATTTATCTATTAGAATTAGATTTTCGTCGTAAATTATTTTTATTTTTATTTATTCTAGGCAAAATAGTTTATATTTCTCAAGTTTTGACTAATATGTATCAACATGTTTGTCTATAAATTGTCATTGATGCACTTAAATTGACCTTAGTTAATCCTTATCTTAGATTTAACCAATTGCTTTACAATCAAAGAACCCAATAACAAAAGAGTGTGACACACTAATTACTATGAGGTACAATTATACAATTTTATAATACACACATTGTTACCCATACAATTACACACGTTCTTATTGGAGCATCGCAAAATGAGTGGTCGAAATTGCCGGCCATTATATGTAGAATGTAGTGGTACTATAGTAATGCTTGTGGGCTCCACTTTTAGCATATTACAATACTTCTTTTTGGAGAAAACCACAAACCAAATCTATTTTTCTTGACCACGAGGGTCCATAGTCCATACAATTATAATATATAGATTAGGGTTAATGACGGCAAAAATACTCAAAGTTTGGTCAAAGAACCCCTCGTGTACACAAAGTTTAAAAGTGGTGGCAAAAATACCCAAAGTCACATTTGAGGAGTTGACCTGCGTGGCCAGAGAGTTAACGGGTAAGTTAACGGCGTTACGAGAATGGAGTGGTCAACTCCCCAAATGCGACTTTGGGTATTTTTACCACCACTTTTAAACTTTGGGTACACGAGGGGTTGTTGGATCAAACTTTGGGTATTTTCGCCGTCATTAACCCTATAGATTATGTTAAAATTGTTTATATCAATTTATTCTCATTTTTTCATAACTCATGTTAAATGAGTAACATTAATTTGTATGTCATTTAACTATGAGGAATAGCTATATGTTTATGACTGATAACATAAATATCATTAAAAAAATGCATTATATATTCTTATATTGTTTTTATTTAATCTCAACGTGTTATCGTGTTTACGCATTATTTAATTGTATTAACCATGGCTAGACTCATATCCATTTAAAACAAATCCAAATTCATTCACATCGTATCGCGTCTAGTTTCCGAATCTAGATTGTCACCCTAGATTAAACATACATCATGTTCGGAAAAATCACAAATAGTATAAACTATAAACAATCAATCAATAAGAAGAAACAAAACATTTTCTGTAATTTGGGCATAACACGATCGTTTCACAAAATATAGGGTAAGAGTTTCAAATAGGCTAAAGTTAAACTACCAGGGACATATTCGTAATTACCAAAA